>OX453299.1:2310245-3606538 GCA_949710035.1 Crambus lathoniellus | reverse complement strand
TAAGTCCCGGGTTTAGTCCTGGAAGGCCGCAGAACGACCCCTGGAGACTTCGTCTTCTGGCTGCCGTCGATTTCATTTTCAGCTGCATCCGCTATAGGGACAGCCGGAGGATCAGCGTGTATACTCTCTTCAAGCGGTCGCTTCACAGACATCATCCCCTGGACGCGCTGGACCAAGTACTCCAGGATGGGTCCAAACCTCGAGACTCCGTCGGTGGTGAGAAGAACGCGGTCTAGGGCGTCCTGCTTCGGCCGCAGCACGAACATGTTGAAGTTTAGTGTCCTGCGCACAGGGCGCGCCGCGACCTGTCCCGCACAGGCTATAGCGACCAACACGACGAGGGCCCGCGGCGACATGATGCTGATGTTGCGATTGTCGCGTGCGCTCGACGCGGCGTCAGCAACCACACTGCGCCCGATGCGGTTTTGCCCCACACCTAAGCTAACATAACGGTGCTGCGGCAAAAAGATCGTAATTGCCTCTTGGTACGCCAGCCGCCGTATAATGGCAACGTCTCGACACTCGCCACCTTTCCTTTGGAAAGTGCCCATCTTAATTTGAGTGAGTCATATTGTTATTAACGCACGCCCACTCTTCGGAGAACCCCTTCCGTGTAGGCGGTAAGAGGGAGCTCAGTAGGTTCTGTAAAGATGTATGGGCCAAGTTCTATCGGTGGCATTACAAAAGCGCACCTGCTCATATGGTCTTGTAAAGTTCGAGTGATAAGGTTTACAACATTGTAATAGAGTTTGATTTTGCGGCTGATTAGAAATGTTCTGTATCGAACGCACGTCCATTTTTAATCATATTTACAGACATCAATCACAGCAGGGAACTGAAGCGGTTGATGGATGTTTAGATAATGATGCAGTATCAAGGCCACTCGATGCAGGTCAGCAAAAATAGGCAAAATGCGGTTTGTAGGATTCCTATTGTTCTTCCTACTTTCCGTTTAGAATGTAGTGTTTATATTGTAGAAATTTTACGGCTAATTTGCGAGACTGAATTGCGAAACGAAAGAGCCGGTGAAAAGATGTTGTTGTTGAATGAAAGTTGGTAATCGATCGTAATAAAATTGTAAATGTTCGCGATAGCTTGCTGTTAATGAATTAAGTAGTTATCTTGAGATTTTATTGCTTAACTTTTAAATTGATCAAGTCTTTAAGTATTTTAATCGCTAATGCTTTCTAACAACTCGCTAGGTACCGAGAAAAAGAGTAGCATAAATAGATGTCGAGAAAATATGTTAGATTTTCACTTGGATGATTTGAGCTTCTCGGTAATAATTAAATTTGTAAAGCATCTTCATCTAGTTCTTTCTACATGTAAAAGCATTTCAATATTTGTCACCTACCTAATAAGTACCTATTAAGATTTTATATTATTTTTATGCACTCACAATGCAATTTTGTAAGTATAGGAAAAATGTGTGATAGTAAAAAACCACGAGCCATATAAGTTTTTCCTATAAGTACCTATTACCTCGATATGTCGTAAACTTAGTACCTAATAATTAGAAGGGGTATCCTATAAATTATAATGCGATACTAATATTATCGTTAATTGTAATAGAGGTGATAGTAATTGAATCTCATTATGAGGCAGTTAGATTAAAAAGCCTAATAACATGGTTACTTAAGCAGTTTAAAATAAAATAAACCGTATAGTGGTGCATTAAGGTCGTTGATATCATAATGACGGGAATATAAAATCGGTTCTAGTATTTATGAAGGTTCTGCCCACAGGACACGGAGCCGTTAGTAGTCCGTTTGCGATAAAGTGTTATATTTAGGGCTACCATAAACTTGATACTTCATGGGCTTCTCAATAAATTATTTTAAACTTGCTTTCCACCCGCGCCTTCGCCCGTATAATCTACACGATGTTTTTGAATGAGATATTCGCCCGGGGTAAAAAGTAGCCTATTTTTTACAACCTTTTTATTAACTTGCCATGTTAGTTAGTTAGTTTGTTAGTTAGTGGGGGACAAATCTTGCAAGCTTAATTTGACCTACTTCCCAGTGTCCGATGGAGCTGAAGTTAGTTTAGATGACAATGCAATATTAAAGTACAGTCAGCAAAAAAGGTTGTCATAAAAATGAAATTTTTACAAAAACTTATTCTATCTAAAACGTACTCTACCTCAGTGCATTTTACCGTGATTGAGTAACCAACAAATATCTATACTTTCGTATTATTATGTCAGTAAGATAAGATTTTCCCTCATTAAAATTGCAAGAGTTTAAAATTCTAAGGTTTCGTCACAAGTTATAAGACTCGTCGTTAGCTTACACTTTAACGAAACGTTATTGATGTAAACTTGCTTTAAAAATCCTTCAAGCACAAAAACCTTTCGTTATGGTAATTATTTATTATAACTAATACTACTAACCGTCAAACGATCAAATAATTTAATTTAGTTCCTTAAACGACCGAAAGAGGCGCTGCTCTTGTTTTCATACAAAATAAAACGATAGCAAAACCATAACGAGAACGAGATCCATCCAGCGGCTTCCCGCGACCTTGACAAGATCGTCGGTCCACCTAGTAGGGGGCCTGCCCACGGAACGTCGTCCGGTTCGCGGTCGCCATTCGAGAACCTTTCCGCCCCAACGGCCATCGGTTCTCCGCGCTATGTGTCGCGCCCACTGCCACTTCAACTGAGCAATCCTTCGAGCGAGCCTTTGAATATATATATATGTCTTCTTCTAATCCTTCATGTGTGGCCGACCTTAGTAGTAACGGTAACAGGGCTTGGATAGTGACTGGGCGTTCATTAGCGGTAATCGAGCCGTCCATAATGCAGCCAGATGACACACGTCCAAACATGTCACGTTAAATTAAACGCGAGGGAAAACGGGATGCACTAGAAAAACGTTGGTATCGCCCGCGAATGGTCGACACACAACGGGCGATTTACGCGTTAAAAATTGTGAAGTCATCATTTATACCAAAGCCCGTGCAAAGGTGCCAAACCTCGTAAAATAAAAGTTGTTTTTCAACAATGGATAAGTTTTTAGAAAAAAAAAATCATTTTTATGACAAGCTTTTTGCTGACTGTACTTAAATATTGTATTGTCATCTAAACCAAACCTGTGTACAAAATTTCAGCTCCATCGGACCCTGGAAAGTAGGTCAAATAAAGCTTGCAAGATTTGTCCCCCACTAAGTAACTAATAAACTAACTAACATGGCAAGTTAATAAAAAGCTTGTAAAAATGCATACGCGCGATTAATTAAAAAATATATTCTAGCTAGATTTCTCTATGATTATCGTGAAGGTTATTTTACTTAACATAGTTAATATAAAACACTATAAAATCAAGAATGACCCTCTTCAAGGCAATAACTTGTGAAACGTATGTTGGGTTTAAGTGGTAGCTTTATGAATTATAGCTCGAAAGTCAGTTATCTTTGTATTTTACAACGTAAACAATCATTTATTTATTTATTTATTTACAACGGGGTAGCACTTAGCCTTCATCACACCTGATGATAAGTGGTGATAAGGCTGAAGGTGGAAGCGCACTACTCCCGGAATCCTCAATAACTGAGGAACTGGCTATCTTATCTCTAACTGCCGGAACACAATAATGCTGAAAACATCATTGTTATGGCGTCAAACTTAGATAAGATGGTGGTAGCTAGCCAGGCGGACTAAGAACAAGTCCTACCACCAACCGAAATCATGCTGGTTTACAGGGGTACTGTACCTACTCCTAGCATGAAAAACTATCGTTATGGTAATCAAATAGTAAACTAAATCGTCTTTAAAAAGCTGTCAAAGTTGCAAAATATGTTGTTTTAAAATATGTACTTATTTAATTTCAGTTCCTTATGACCGAAAAAGGGGCTGCTCTAGATTTCATACAAAATAATACGTTTACGATAACGGTAACCATAACGACAGTTTTTCGCGCTAGGGCTACTGCTGTCAAGTATCTACTGAATTTTTGTTCCTTATACCAACAAAAGAGGCGCTGCTCTGGTTTTCATACAAAATAACACGATTGCGATAACAATTACTATAACCGCCTTTGTGGTCTAGTGGTTTACACCACCGATTTCAGACCAAGAGGTCCCGGGTTCGATTCCAGGGGTTTGTCACCAACTCGACACGAGAGGCTGGACACGCGTGTGTCCAGTTGGTGAAACTCAAAATCAGTATCACTTATTATTTCGTCATCTGGATACGCCAAAATTTTGACGCGTGTCCAGATGGTGAAATTTCAAGGGCGGGTACATATTGTATTCGGTTTGGTTTCTGGCAGGACTTTTCCTTAGTCCGCCCGGCTAGCTACCACAGTCTTAATATCTAAGTCTGTTGCCATAACAATGATGTTTTCAGCATTATTGTGTTTCGGCAGTTAGAGATAAGATAGCCAGTCCCTCCAGTTATTGAGGATTCCGGGAGTAGTGCGCTTCCACCTTCAGCCTTATCACCACTTATCATCAGGTGTGATGAAGGCTAAGTGCTACCCCGTTGTGAATAAATAAATAAATAAATTTTGATTAAAATTATCAGTAAACTAAAAGCTCTAGATGTATAAGCGTTTCTCAAATTTAAAGCGTTTCTTTTATTTGAGCGTACTTTTGATAGAAATAAACCAATCCATCGTCTACTGTTTCATTCCATAAACACGCCACTATCTATCTTTAATTTGTTGAAAGTTTGAAAACAAAAACAAAGTGGGTGATACGAAACAGTGCGGGTTAGGTTTTTAGTAAAAGTAATATTTTGTCTATGTTACCCTAGTTAACGATAAAGGTAATGGTTAGATATGAGCACAGGGACTTTAGGTAGAGGCAGTAGTTTTTATATTCTTCTTATCTACCTTTTATCCTAGAAACTGTCATTTCATTCGAAATGTAGTGCAAATCGTGAAAGTCTAAATTGATGTAATAAAGTAAGGAGGAGGCGGAACATAAATCTAACTGTGAAAGCACAATTTGCCAACGATGTGAGGGGCCGTTAGTCTGGTCTCGCTTCCCTTGGTCTAGCCTAAGCCCTAGCGCAGACTGCGCGTCGCTAACAGACATTGACAATAATGTGAGCCATTTTTATGTGCCTACGGGGTGCCTTAGTGGTAGGCACCCCGTAGGCACCCCCGGCACTCTTATTGCGGATTTGCTTGACCTAAACTGATCTGCTTCGCTTATTCGTACCACGACAGATTAAGGCGCTACTCGGAAAAAGTATGGACTTTTTGATTTAAAACTATAGGACGGTTACAGTTGTTACAAATCTGATAATAAGATTTATATTTCTTCATACCTTTATCTAGAATCGTATAGTTTCAGAAACACGATTTTATGATTTTGGCTCGACACTTTTTATTTTCCAAAATACCTCTAAAAATAAGAAATATCAATATTATTCTTAAATGGGGATAGATATACTATTGAAAATTGGTTTAATTAGTGGACACCAATAATATTTAGGATCGTATAGAAGCATTTTTTAAAATTCGCTATAGTTTTTGAATACGAAGTGATTTTGTGTTTTTTTTGCGTAATCGGCAAAATCGGTCTCGCTCCCGCGCGCGTCGTTTTCTCATTGCTATCTCGCTTTAGCATAATTTTTCCGAGTATCGCCTTAATTGCGATGGAGATTCTATTGCGTCAATGACAAGCGATTCAGCGACATTTCACAGCCGCTAAGCTGTCATGAACTCTTATTTGACATATAACTCGGTCGAGCTAACATGACACCTGCAGGCTATACCCGTCCCTCTCACTCTCCGGGCATGGCAAAATTGAGTGAAAGAGACGGGTAGAATATGAAATATGAATAAGGACTCAAATCTTTTGTTTATTCTCATTCAGCAATTCATTTGCGATTCAGTTTTGAGAAGGCCATGGTACGAAATAAAGCAATTCATTTTAGGAACCATACTGGAACGCACCAGTTTTGAATCGCTTTTATATAGTTGATAGTAGGCACCCAGCTCTGCTAGGGATCGAGCTTTCTTTCTGATTAATAACAGTTTGATGGGCCGCCATGAAACCCCTCAGAATTAACATTTGCCAAGGTGACTGGGTTGAATAGCATAATGTGATTTCTGAAGCACGGGTGAGCTCAAAACTATACATTTATAAACTTTGTATCCCTAGCATGAAAAACTATCGTTAATCGAATATTAAACTATACCGTCCTTCAAAGGCTGTCAAAATGTTGTTGTCAAATATGTGTTATCTAAATTTCAGTCCGTAATACGATCGACAGAGGCGCTGATCAGGGTTTTATACCAAACTAGCTTTCCGCCCGCGGCTTCGCCCGCGTGAACTACACGACGTTATCCCGCGGGAATATGATACTTTTCCGGGATAAAAAGTAGCCTATGTTCCTCTCCAGGCTTCAAAGTATCTGTGTCCCAAATTTCAGCCAAATCCGTTCAGCCGTTTTGGCGTGATTGAGTAACAAACATCCAAACATCCAAACATCTAAACTTTCACATTTATAATATTAGTAGGATAATACGATCCCGATAAAGAAGGACGGTATACTTTACTATTCGATTACCACAACGATAGATTTTTATGCTAGGGGTGGTGATCTCGTTTCGTCGCACTATATTATTCAAACATCATCATCTGGATTGTCGCCAAGAACTTACAAGATGGTGATTCTTGAGAACATACAGTTAAAGTTCTCAAATCCGCACGTCTGTTCTCAGCTTTTGATGAGACTAAACGCTATGATGGTATAATAGTTACCGTAGTAATGATAACTCCTGTGCCGTTTTCAGACAACAAAATCAATAGGAGCTCTAGACTTGCCCTAGGCGGTAGACTAGACTGCCCCGAGCCTAATTCTAAATCATACGTATCACGTTAATCTGAAACTCCGCTAGGTGTCTCGGCAGCCGCTAATGCGTGCCAGCTGTTAGGTGAGACAGGGTTACAGTGAAAGCGAAGCTGTGCTATAAAATAGTATTTTTTACATTGTCTGCTTGAAGTAATTCATAATGAGTCACACCAACACATCAAAATGTGACTATAAAAATTACTGCATTTAATGCGCGTACTCGTGCAAGTACTAATAGTTTTTGTTTCATCAAAATCTGGCCAGGATTTCCAAAGGTACAGCGTTGTAAAGTTTCACCAGCTTTTGAAAATTTGCTTTCCTTGCGCGCTATTGCGATGACGTCATGTCGCACTGACATCTCTGTTTGCGGCTGTTGCGGGTGATTTCCGTCTAACTGTACCTACATAGAGTTCGTCTGTGCGCAATCTTCGCGCAACTCGTGCGTTTTTGACGCTAGTTACAGTACATTTTCTTCGTTCTAAGGTTATGGTAAATTATTAGTATTCAATTTCGACCGCGCGCAGGCGCACTCTAAAACTGTCACCTACTGTCGATACCGAAAGACATTTATCCCACAAACTTATCTGACCCAGTGGTGGAGGCGCCACTAGCAGTATAAAATTATCGAAATGGCTGTCAGTTTTTAGGGTGCATATTTAACTACCAAGTCAGTTAAGGTTGTAAGTACATTTTGTTTTGACGGTTGCTATATGTATTGACAGAATCCCGCCCGCCATTACGAAAGTTGATTTAATTTATTATTCACGAAAATAAAACATTATTTGAAGGTGTTTTTTCACATGGGCTCAATACAAAATTTCTTAAACATTTCATTGATCGACTATAAGAAAAATAAATAAATTTATTACGAAAGCCGTACTTTAACGTTTAATATCTCAGTTATTTTTGAAGATAGGAAAAAAATAAAAACAGATTCTTTTTTCTCGAGTTACATATTTTT
The DNA here is from genome assembly GCA_949710035.1 of Crambus lathoniellus. Classification (NCBI taxonomy): domain Eukaryota; kingdom Metazoa; phylum Arthropoda; class Insecta; order Lepidoptera; family Crambidae; genus Crambus; species Crambus lathoniellus. The sequence continues at coordinate 3,598,769 of OX453299.1, read as the reverse complement.
TAGATATGCTGATAACAAAAATCAATGGTGTGACTCATTGGGTAAACTTTAAATCTGTCCCAATGTGGCAAACAGGCAACAACTAGATAGATAGATAGATAAATCGTTTATTGCTGAATTATTTCAACTAGTTGCCACCAGACCAGGCAGATTTTATATTGTACCTATAACTATACCCATCTGCCAGCTGTTAGGTGAGATAGGGTTTCTGTGAAAGCTAAGCTATGCTATAAAATATTATTTTCTCACATTGTCCGCTTGAAGTAGTTTCTAATAGGGTTCATCGTGTAATTGTTAAAGAGTACTAAAATCTGACCCCACATGGCGTACCTACTGTTTTTAGGCAACTACTAGTTAGAACTACCACCACACCAAGAATATTATATTATATATATATTATATATATTATATTATATATTATATTGTCTGCTTAATTGAATATTGTGTAGTCATTTACAGTTATTTTGGTTAGAGCTGGCATTTCTTTAGCTTTGAGTATCAATTATTTGAAACAGGTCAAACAGGTAGGTATCAGTTTCAACTGAGTCTTTTGTACATTTGTGTCGCTTCTACCTTGCTGCTGAAGAGCCTTATTCCGTTGTGCATAGAAAGTAGAGCTCTCAAGTTCAGCATGCACTATCGCTCCATATCCGAGCTTGAAGGGTTCGATGCGATCTTGTTATTGCTCATTATTTCTTGATGGCGTCGCTTCGTATAGCTTGTATCTCACTACTCATAAGCCTTAGGAAAAAAATGTTGGACGATTCAAAATTATTTCATTTTGCAAATCTATTTGAATAAAGAGTTTTTGACTTTGATCTTATCCCATTGTGCATAGAAAGTAGAGCTGTCCACTTCACCATGCACTATCGCTCCATATCCGAGCTCGAAGAGCCGATGCGATCTTGTTTTTGCTCGTCATTTCTTGATGGCGTCGCTTTGTATAGTTTATATCTCGCTACTCGCATGCCTTATCCCATTGTGCATAGGTAGAAAGTAGAAAGAGATAAAGAAGAAAGAAAGAAAATACATTTATTTGGGACATCACAACAACATAACATAAGCACTTAGAGCATAGGACAAATAGGTATGTCCCAAAACGGTCCCGACTCAGCATTATGCATGGCTTGAGGCTAGCGCTGATCTTCCGTCGCTACCGTGTTTCGTAGGGCTGCGAAGCCTACACAATATCGGCCAACATAATAAAAGGCACATTAATACAAACAAAACACACAAGACTTAAACACTTAAAGGCCAGGGCTGGTAAAAAAACAAAACATTCATAGACAATGACGCGACGCGTCTAGCCGTCTAGCGTCTATTTAGATGTAACCGGTAGTAGAGCTGTCCAGTTCAATATGCACTATCGCTCCATATCCGAGCTTAAAGGGCTCGATGTGAACTTGTTTTTGCTCGTCATTTCTTGATGGCGTCGCTGTGTATAGCTTGTATCTCGCTACTCGCATGCCTTATCCCATTGTGCATAGAAAGTAGAGCTGTACAGTTCAATATGCACTATCGCTCCATATCCGAGCTTGAAGGGCTCGATGCGATCTTGTTTTTGCTCATCATTTCTTGATGGCGTCGCTGTGTATAGCTTGTATGTATCTCGCTACTCGCAAGCCTCATCCCATTGTGCATAGAAAGTAGAGCTGTCCAGGGTGCATACCATCAACTTTAAGACAGCGATTCAAAAATAGCGCGATGCAGAATAGGTTCCTAAAATGAATTGCTTTCTTTCGTACCATGACCTTCTAAAAACTGAATCGCAAATGAATAGCTAAATGTGAATGACCGAACGATTTGTGTCCTTATTTCTTCTACCCGTCTCTTTCACTCGATTCTGTCATGCCAGGAGAGTGAAAGGGACGGGTATAACCTGCAGGTGACATGTTAGCTTGGCCAAGTTATACGTCAAATAAGAGTTGATGACAGCTCAGCGGCTGTGAAATGTCATTCAAAGATCACTGAATCGCTGTCATTGATATTAAGCTGTCGTGGTACGAATAAGCGAAGCAGATCAGTTTAGGTTCCTAAACAAAACCGCAATAAGAGTTGATGGTAGGCACCCAGTTCAATATGCACTATCGCTCCATATCCGAGCTTGAAGGGCTCGATGCGATCTTGTTTTTGCTCATCATTTCTCGATGGCGTCGCTGTGTATAGCTTGTATCTCGCTACTTGCAAGCCTCATCCCATTGTGCAAAGAAAGTAGAGCTGTCGTTCACCATGCACTATCGCTCCATATCTGAGCCTGAAGGGCTCGATGTGAACTTGTTTTTGCTCGTCATTTCTTGATGACGTCGCTTCGTATAGCTTGTATCTCGCTACTCGCATGCCTTATCCAATTGTACATAGAAAGTAGAGCTGTCCAGTTCAATATGCACTATCGCTCCATATCCGAGCTTGAAGGGCTTCATGCGATCTTGTTTTTGCTCGTCATTCCATGATGGAGTCCCAAGATTTTGCCTTCTATCTATCGATGTCAGCTGGTCGTTGCTATTGACAAGTTGTTTTATCATGTGGTCTTAAAACCCTTTAGTATGTGTGTTTGTGTGTTAATGATGATCATCCAACTTATTTCGATTTATCACTCCATAAGGGTTCCAGTGACACATTATGTAAAATGTGTGATAATAAATAAATCATCCTGCCTTGTAATCCATGCAAAATATGTTACGTTCTTTTTGAAAATATATTTAACTAACTCAATGTTTATTAGATCAATAAAATCATTTTATTTCAGACTTTTTCTATACAGTTGTTTAGATAGAGAGAGCGCACGGAATCGTAGATCCAAATAATTGTATTGCAATACTTCGATCAACAACTAGGTGGCATTGTAGATCGAAATTTGAATATATAAAAAAAATGTATTTTAATTTTTCTTATTTAATGAAAATTAAAATGAACATTTAACTCGAGTTGAGATACATTTAATTAAAAATAAAACATATGAATAATAATTTTCCTTACTGATCTGCGTTATATAATTTCGTTCTTGGTTGCTTATTGCACAAAATGTATTAATAAATAAAAATCAGAATTATTCTAATAATTCACTTTATTTCAGGTACTTACACATACATTGTCTCTTACTCATTATTCCAAATGATTTCATGGTAAATATTTGTATTTTCTAATAAACATTGTTTAAAATGTTGTTTAATTTAGAGGTCGTAATAGCATAAAAATTGAACAAAATAAAGTTTCCCTATTTTCCTATAAAAATGTCATCCTATCACATAAACATAAATAAAAATACTATAAAATTATCACTTTACGATAAGTTATCTATTGGTAACTTCAACTATGTATCATTTGTAGTACGGTTTCATTAAGGCGACCCTTGGATATGATTCGATTAATAAAGAGATTTAACAAAAGTAACATCTACACTATTTTGATGTAAAGTCGACAGGATGCTCTTACTACGTGAAAAACGTACTTTAAATGCGGAATATAGTAGTGTTCGTAGTTCAACTGTGAAGCTTGTTGTCCTGTCGACTTTACTTATTTACTGTCCAAGTCCAGTCCCAATATTGATATGGCGAAGATTTAGTCCTTTAGTCATAAATTAAACTTTTAAATTCTGCGCGTGCGCTGGCAGAGGCCTCGCGTTTCGTTTGGGCTCCTCTGCCTCTTTGGAGTCGCTGCCCTCTCGCGATTGGGCCTGGTGCTTGGGGTCTGAGTTCGCTGAAGATTCTGCAGTAAAGAAAAAAAAAGATAAATTTCTATTTAATAACGTTAAGTATACCTTAAAATACAAGTTTATAAAGCAAGCACGTTATAAAGTTGCTTGTTATCAAAGTAGTTGCACCAGCTTATGATATTCTTATGATTTTTCATGTCTCATATTCTGAAAGTAACTCATAACTTGTCTAAAATGCGGGTTGAAAGTGGTATGTGGCGGCTCTAGGGCTGTAATGAAATTTAAAAAAGGAAAAGGAGGGGTCATGTCAAAATCTGTAAATTAAAGAGTACTTATGTACAAAAATGATCTATAATCTCTGGACATTTATTTACCAAAGGAATGTGGGCAAAGGCACAGAATCCTATACAGCCAGCTTTGCTACTATATATAAAATAACTAAAATCGTACACACCATACAAAAAGAGAAATTGTTAAGTAACTATTATTATCTAAAACATTGTTTTTTTTAAATAATATGCGTTTTTAGAAACATATTAAACCAAATAAGTTATTTGTAACATAAAAAATCGGGCTCTTAATTCCATAGAATTGCATAGAGTACGGGTCAAACACTAAACATGGCTGTATGGACTTAGTTTCCCCTGCCTTCCCAAAAATAGAGAAAATGCACAAAAAAGTTATGAGAATTCGAGTCTATCGAAAATTCCGCGGCCATAGGAAAAATTTTTTTAGAATATTTCTGTTTATTTTTAATTCCCTCATATTCGAAATGAAAAGTAGAGTGTTTACTTCGGGTGTATGGACCCATAACAGTCTCGAGCTATCGGCGCCCTCACTTCGTTCGTGCGCCAAAACACTCGACTGTTATGGGTGCCATACAGCCCTTACTAAACAATCTACTATTTGATATCTATCAGGCCAGACAATGCAAAAAGGCGAACTAGAGCGTTTTTTTTAATTCACAACAAGTTAGCACTTTGCCTTCATCACACCTGATGTTAAGTGGTGATAAGGCTGAAGGTAGAAGCGTACTACTCCCGGAATCCTCAATCACTGAGAAACTGGCGGAACACAATAATGCTGAAAATATCATTGTTATGGCGTCAGACTTAGATAACACGGTGGTAGCTAGCCAGGCGGACTAAGAACCAAGTCCTACCACCAACCAAACCGAATACAATATGTACCCCCACTGGGAATCGAACCCGGGACCTCTGGGTCAGAAAACGGTACGTAGTGTGAACCACTAGACCATAGAGGCGGTTAAAGGCTTTGGTTGGGCGCCGAGCCACAATCCTACGGCGCTTATATAGTGTCGACCCACACGCCATATCACCTACTTGTGAATAGTGTCGATGTGATTGCGTTGTCGCTAGTAGTTGTGATGTGGTTACGTGTTCGGCCGCTAGTTCGCAACGTCTCGTCGCTGGTGGTTGTGTTGTGGTTGGCACTCACGCGATCGATAATGGCGGCACTATGTGGTACGTGTGAATTGTACTATTCATTTCCAATACAGAATGCTCCCCGCCCACGTGGTGTGGTTGTGGTTGTGTGGTACGTGTGGGTAGATCCGACTGTTAGTGTAGTCCCTGATAGCTAGTAAGGAGGTGCTTGCATTCTCAGATGAAACTGATCTCCTTACAAGGTCTCCTGCCGTAGGATTTGCGAACCGATGGCGTAGCTTCATTTACGTTCATAAGTGTTAAAAAAACCTAAATTGAATAAAATGAATTGAAAAATAAAAGATCGAGTTGTAGCGCACTAAAAAGAATTAGTGTAATAGCTTTAAATTACCATTGCTAGCAGCAGTGCGTGGGCTATTCGCGGCGTTGGCGTGGTTCTGCAGGGCAATCAACTGGGACAAGTGCAGCGGTCGCGGGCCTGCTTGCTGGGCGGCAGGAGCTTGCGGCTGGGCGGCTCTAAAAAATTGAGGAATTTTGATTATTATTACAGCACTACAGATTCAGTTACTCCGTGATAATGGCGTGTGTAACTACGCCGAAATACCGGAACCTCGAAAACAAACGTAAACTAATAAGCGCCTGCTTCCTGGTACTGCAGTTCATACGATACCCTGTAAGGCTGCAGCTTCGGTTCTAGTTAGTAACCCGGGTGCAGCGTGTGTTGCACCGGCTGCCCATGTTTAGCCCGACTTGTTAACTCACTGTTATTAGAACTTTGCTCGTGATACTGCAGTTAGACCATTCGTCTACTTTACTTACTGATAAGCGCCTGGCTCCTGGCACTGCAGTTCATACGGTCCCCTATAAGACTGCGGCTGCGGTGTCAGCAGAGTAACTTTTTTTTAAACCCGGGGGAAATGCCGTCGCATTCCCTCCCCCGGGGAGACGAAGGGGATATGTGGGGCTCGAACCCACTAAAACCCCCGGGGTGTCCCTACACACGCGGACGAAGTTGACTAGGGCTGACTTGTTTACTCACTGTTATAAGAACTTGGCTCGTGACACTGCAGCTATACCATTTGTCTACTTTACTTACTGATAAGCGCCTGGTTCCTGGTACTGCAGTTCATACGGTCCCCTGTAGGGCTGTAGCTGTTGTGCCAGCGAGTATCCCGGATGCTGCGCGAGTTGCTTCGGCTACCCATGGTAGACCAGGACTAGGGTCGACTTGTTAAGAATTTGGCTCGTGATACTGCAGCTAGACCATTAAAACTTGTCTAATTTACTTACGGGCAGGTAGAGGGCAAGCGGTCACGCGGTCGATCGTTGGACAGACCTCATTAAAGCTGCGACACAAACCTTCATAGTCCAGAGCCCCCGAGACGCTGAAAACCGCAACAAGTAGCGGCACCTTGCGGGGGCTGCTTTAGCCAATGAAGGAACGTCATTAACCACGACCACTCTGCCAAGAGTAAACGACTGAAGAGGAGAGGAGAAATTTACTTACTGATAAGCTCCTGGCTCCTGGTACTGCAGTTCATACGGTCCCCTGTAGGGTTGCAGCTGCGGCGCGATCAGGTAGCCCGGGTGCTGTGCGGGCTGTACTGGCTGCTGCCCACGGTAGCCCAGCACGGGGGAATATACCGGCTGTCCCGATTGGTCGAGGAGGACGGCGTTTTGGTAACCTGCGATATTGTAAAATTATCACTACATAGTATAAAACAAAGTCGCTTTCTCTGTCCCTATGTCCCTTTGTATGCTTAAATCTTTGAAACTACGCAACGGATTTTGATGCGATTTTTTTAATAGATAGAGTGATTCAAGAGGAAGGTTTATATGTACTTTTTATCCCGATATTCCCACGGGAACGGGAACCATGCGGGAGAAACCGCGGGCGGCCACTAGTTTTTTTATAAATCAAGAGCCTGTGGAACAGTTTTGTTTTGGTTAATATTTTGTGTATCCGATAATATGTAGTAGGATCATCTTGCGCAAACAACTGGGTAACCATCCGGTCTCCTGCTCATCTCATTTCTAGTTTTATTTTGCTGCGCGATTCTAATCTTCCCTTGCCGCAGGAATACTGAGATAAATTAAAGGCTATGTATCACTCAGGAATAATGAGCTGTATAATAATGAAAGAATTTACATAATCGGTTCACTAGTCCCAGGGATTACTTCCTACATACAAGTTTTAGCTCCAAATAGGTAATATTTGTGTATATAAAGTGTAGAATAAAAGATAACCTCCACATTCGATACTGACTAAAAACAAAATAACTGATGGAAGGTACTTAACCTTGACAACATTAGTTTTTCGAAAAGAATAGGCAACAATTTGTTCTTACCGTTAATAACGTTGGGTGGGTATCCGGCGTTGGCCTGAGGGGATGCAGCCACTATGTACACGGGCTGGTAGCCCCCGATGGTTCCTGGTCTGAAAACAACACAACAAACATTGAAACGTTGAAGTATTTGATGTCACGGTAAAATGTCTAACCTAACTAAATATTACTAAATAGCTAAATAAATAATAACTAAATGGCAAAATCTAATGAGTTTTTTAAAATAATTTTGCGTATCCAAAAATGTATGTTTGTAGGTACGGTAGATAAATTTAACTTCGTCGTTACCTACCTGTATCCGGGTACTGGCATGTGGACGATGAAAACTCTTTGTCCTGGAACTATTCCGGGTAGATTCGGGGCGACCGGATTCTGGAATAATATGAGAATATTTGAAAAATATTGGCTTAATGACAAATTAAATTACTTATTTGAAACTATCACCATGGAATTAAAAAATCATTAGAAGGTATGTTATTATGGTTCTTTACTGCCTTTATGTAAATTTACATTTAACATATACTTATTGATTTGGCGTAAAAATTACAAGTGCTTTAAACAAATTATTAGGTTTTCTAGCAACAATAATATATGTAGTTTGATTCCTAAAATGGTAACGCCCGAATTCTCGAACGCAAATCATCTTTAGGAGCGTCTCAAACATCATGGCATGCCATGATGTTTGAGTGCCATTTAAAGTGACAGGGCGATGTTTGAGACGCTCCCAAAGATAAGTAGCGTACGAGTATTCGGGCATAAGTTAGTTAACACAAGTACTACACCGCGAACCGAGATTGTTGCACCACTTGCACATATTTTAATCTAGCCATGTAATGCAAACGAGTATCAACCGTATGCCCGAATTACGCCGAATTCGCATTGCACGTCTAAATTAGGTTAGTGGCTCAACAATCGCTGTTCGCTATAGACGTACAAGAATTAATGAGCAACAGTGCAACACTACGTCTTAGCTTCGGGAATTTCGTAGGCGTGTTGTGAACTTACTGGTGGAAAAGGGTAGTTCTTCCACAAATAATTTAAGATTATGATTTTACCTGTTGCGGTGGCTGCTGCGGCTGCTGGGCGCCCGGTATCAGTTCCACCTCACTGTCGGGCTCCAGGCTCTCCAGCCTTGATGGAGCGCCATTCGGCCCGTTAGTTGCAGCTGCAAACAAAAAATATTGCTAACTAATTGAATCAGGCGTCACCTGGCGGAAGTCTCTAACCATTGAGAAAAATAAATATATGTAGCTTTCTTCCGCAAATAATCACAAAATTTGCACCTTCACCGATTACACTACTCTACACGTGTTTTGCCCCAACCCGGAGCATCTTCGGAAGATGTTTAACCGTGTGAAATCCACGTGTTAAGGCGCTGATTCCCGATCGAAATAGGCACGCTACTTCACGCGCACGCAGCGGCAGTCGGCCGGCAGTGAACTGTGAACTCGCGAGCGCCCCGCGAATCGAAAATCACTTAAACTTCAAAAAACAATTAAATAATAACATTTTTAAACTTATGACTCGGCTATTCAAAGACAATTATTTTTGTATATTTTTCATTAACTAAAACCAAGTATACTGCAAGTAGTACGATATTTGGATTACGATTAGACGGATGTTTGGGATTTTATTTGACACAGTAAAATACCACCAATCAAAAAAAAAAAACGGCCGGAAGCACTAGATAAGTATATATTTTTTCCAAGTTTTAAGTAGTTGTGATTTGCGAGTAATCCATAATTTCAAATACCCTATTTTGGGGAATACAAGCCTTAATACTGGTACACAAAAATATTGATGTATTAAGAGTGGAAATGAATTCAAAAACTTTTGTAAACTAAGCATTGAATTGCTTACAAGAAAAGATCGACCCGTCTCCCAACTAACTATGGCGGGATTCGAACCCGTGACGTTCCACTGTCCGGGCGAATGCTCTGACCGCTGAGCTACGAAGGCGTTGTACTTGGGAAACTGGTCGATTTTTACTAGTATTTTAATAAAATTGTGAAATAAAAAAAGCATTTCAAATGCAAAAAAATAATAAATAACTCGAACCATAACAAAAGTATACCTTGTTGTTGCTTCCGTTGAGGCTGGCTGTAAAAGTTTGCCACGTCTTGATTTTCCAAGTAGTATTCAAACCTGAAATAAAAATAAAAAAATCACTGAATTTGTAACAAAATATTTAAAATTATAATAGAGTATTATTATCTGTAAACATATTAACATAAACAATATATTATCCAAAGCAAGTAGATTTTCTGTCACATTGATTGCAGCATTGGACCGGTTTTCAAAGGGTGCAGGGACTTACTCCGTAAATTAGCCCCATCGTTTCGGAATAGGCCCTCAGTTCCCGACCGAATATCTGCTTCTTTAGCTGGAGGATTTTTTACATTTTATAGTTTTACACATACGATATAGTTAAAGTGCTTACGGTTGTATTTGCTGTAGCTGCGCGGGCGCGTGCTGCCGGAACAGGCGCGGCGGCGTCGGCGGAGCGGCGCTTACTGCAACGCACAAAGCTGCCAACACGTACTGGAGTAAAGGCAAACATTAGAGTCTGGTTGAGGCTTATAAGTAATTTGTGATAAAAATTAGGTACGCTACGTTTACGAATATTAAGATACTAGCGGCCGCCCGCGTTTTCACCCGCGTACCCGTTCCCGTGGGAATATCGGGATAAAATATAGCCTATGTCACTCGGGAAGACTGTAGCTTTCTAACGGTGAAAGAATTTTCTAAATCGGTAAAGTACTTTTTGAGTTTATTCGTTACATACAAAAATATAAATCTTTACTCTTTATAATATTAGTATAGATTTGGATTTTCGTTCAGATACCTACTGTGATATATGTAGTTATATTTATATTTTTAATACTCTTTTCTTTACTTTATAAATATTAAGTCAATTCAGACGCTAGATTTCAAGTTGTTTACTTGATTGCCAATTAGTTTTCCATGTTAATGTAAATAAAATTTTGTTTTTAACTCTTTCTTCCGCTTTATGAAACTCGAAGGTTTACAGTAGCTTGCTACATACAGGTGATCTGTGCTTACAGTGCCACAAAAATATCTGACCCGTTGACAGCAGTAGTGGAGGAGCCACTCGAAATTTAAAATTAGCTAACAAAATTGACTGTCGGCTGTCAGCACTAATAATCATTTTTATAGGTCCAAAAATTTCCACTTCATCAATAAGTTTGTGGCACTTTGGTGGCACTATAAAATCGGTTAAAATATTAGCCAGTGCGTATAATCTGTTATGCAGCTGACATAATGAACAATGCGTTTACGATTGAACGAAGGGTGTATGACTAAGTAACTTAAAATTAGCTTTAACTTAAAATTAAATTAATTATTAGAAATTTAAAATTAGCTAACAAAATGGACTGTCGGCTGTCAGCACTAATAATCATTTTTATAGGTCCAAATATTTCCACTGGATCAATAAGTTTGTGGCACTTTGGTGGCACTATAAAATCGGTTCAAATATTAGCCAGTGCGTATAATCTGTTATGCAGCTGACATGATAAACAATGCGTTTACGATTGAACGAAGGGTGTATGACTAAGTAACCTCTGCCGAAGCCCCTGAGGCCGGCACGCGGAAAAAGTTACGAAAGATCGCGAAATTTTATTGCCACTTAACACCCAGATGCGTCAGCAGATACTGACACAGGCGGTGAATACAGAGCAATCCGAAACGCAGCCTTCGTAAAGTGTTTTGCAGAGCTACTAATCTAGAAAGATCAGTGAGTCGAAGATCGTGGGTTCGTTTCTTACCCGAGACAATCAATCCATATTTCCATACTCCATCAGATGGAGATTCTATACTTCTTTACTAACTATCATACTATCCTACTATATATCCTTACTCCTTACTTATATTATAAATGCGTCTCTGTCTGTCTGTGTGTTACACAATCACACCCAAACTACTAAACCGATTTGAATGAATTTTGGTACAGAGATAGTCTAGAGCCTGAGAAAGGACATAGGCTACTTTTTATTCCTGAAAAATATCACCTTCCCGCGGGATAACGTCGTGTAGTACACGCGGGCGAAGCCGCGGGCGGAAGGCTAGTTAATATTATAATTGAGAAAGTTTAGTTAGATGTTTGGATGTTTGTTACTCGATCACGCCAAAACGGCTAAACGGATTTGGCTGAAATTTGGGACACAGATACTTTGTAGGCTCGAGAGGAACATAGGCAACTTTTTTCCCGGAAAAATATCACATTCCTGCGGGACGTTATCTAACGTCGTGTAGTCCACGCGGGCAAAGCCGCGGGCGGGAAGCTAGTAGGCTATATTTTATTCCTACATACTCACGGGCATGGGTACCACGCGAGAAGCCACTAGTACTTAATATTAAAAATGTGAAAGAGCGTTTGTTTTTTTGTCTGTCCGTCTTTCACGTCAAAACGGAGCAATGGATCGAATTTATTTTTGGTATGGGTATAGTTTGGGAGATGTGATTGTGACATAGACTACTTTGCATCCTGGAAAATATCGCATTCCCGCGGGATAATGTCGTGTTGTCCACGTGTGCGAAGCAGCGGACAGAAAGTTAGTGCATTCATAATAGATGCACATTTGTGTGTGTACTGAGTCTAGGTGTTATTATAATCTTCATTTCTGATACTTTCTTTGGTTGTGATATGTAGCCTAATTTCCGAAGTAGCTATTAGTCTGTCTTTGTTACACCAACTTAGTTTTTTTCAGGAAATAACTAATTTAATAGTTACTAGCTTTCTGCCCACGGTTTCGCACGCGTGGACTACACGACGTTATCCCGCGGGAATGTGATTTTTTTAAGGGATAAAAAGTTGCCCATGTTCCTTTTCAGGCTACGAAGTATCTGTGTCTCAAATTGCGAAATTGCAAACAGCCAAATCCGTTCAGCCGCTTTTGCATGATTGATTAACAAACATTCAAACATCTAAACATTCACATTTATAATATTAGTAGGTAGTAGGATAGTAGGATGTCTGACAATGGCTGCTTAACTTCTGGGATTTTGTAAGCAAATGGTCTTCAAAACAGCTCTATTTTTAATTGGATGGATTGCCAGTGAGTAAATGAATATTTTATTTAATATCATCTGTATCACAATACCAATATTGTTTACGACAAATCGTAGGTATTTACACGTGGATGTTAATAGTAATTAAACAAAGTAATGCGCTTTGAAAAAATTGTGAATTATTCAAGAGCTGTCTAACTACCAGTCGGTGAGACAAAGGCTTTTGAAGTATTTGTACTGCTTGTCCTTATGAGGATGAAGATGAGCAGTTAATTGTTTAATTTGCCGATGACATTCTTTAGTTCCTATAACTACTTGATGTAAATGGAAGCTAATGATTACAAATCGTTCATCGAACAGTTTGTCTATAAAGCTTATTTAGAATATGATACGATCACTGTCACGACATCCTATTAAATGACACTAGTGTACTTTTTTCATTTTCTTGTTGTGTTGAACAATGTACAATCAGATTTAATATTATTTTTATGCATTTGCAATGCAATTTTGTAAGTATAGGAAAAATGTGATAGTAAAAAACCACGAGCCCTATAAGTAGCTTTCAGGCGGTTTTTTACTATCACATTTTTCCTATACTTACAAAATTGCATTGTAAATGTTTCATCTTAATCGATTGTTAAACATTTGTAAAAATGTTTCTTTCGGGTGCGAGGGTTTCCTCACATTGATGAAGCAACGCTGGCCTACAGCGTAACAAGTGATAGCAAAATTCGACGAGTTGTGTAGGCCTTTCGGTAGCTGGCATCTGGCATCTGGTCAGAGCATCGGGCCGGATTCCCGGAGGCGCGGGTTCGAATCCCGCCTGAAAGCTGCTTATAGGGCTCGTGGTTTTTTACTATCACATTTTTCCTATAATGTACAATCAATTAGTTTTGAACGAGATCTAGACAAATATACGTCATATTAAATGAAATTTTATGAAATTCGCAGATGAGACTGTGGGCGGCTGTAAGCGAGCGAAAAGAAGACTTATTGAAATAAAACAAGTTTTTTGTAAAAACTTCGTTTTTATGACAAGCTTTTTTGTTGACTTTAATATTGTATTCTCATCCGAACCAAACCTGTATGCAAAGTTATAGCTCAATCGGACACTGGGAAGTGGGTCAAATTAAGCTTGCAAGATTTAGTCCCCCACTACTCGTAACTAACAAACATACTAACTAACTAACATACAAGTTAATAAAAAGCTGACATAGGTACATCAACAACACAGCTCCCACATTTTTCTCTAATGTTTGTAAATATATGCACCAGCGATGCAGTGCAACCACAGTACAACTACCTAAGGTAATTAATCTTACCATGAGACATCACACACAGCAATATTTATTTTTACGCAGAAATGAACGCATTCTTTTTGCATGCGTCTTTGTGTTTACGACGGGACAAAGGACAAATATTTGAATCCTCAAGAAAAATATTTACTGTAAATACCAAAATTAAATTATTTTGTCAAGGAACAGACAAATATTTACGGTCGAACAAATACGAGAAAATAAAATGTTAAGCAACTCCTGAACATATAATTATACACCTTTAAAACGCCCCTCATTTGCGGTCCTCCGACCGAAAGAGAAATTTTATGTACTTATAGGTTTTTTAGTCGTTGGTTAAAATTAAAATTTTTATTTTTATTTGTCACACAAAAGTTTGTAAGTAAAGTACCTATTTAAATAACTATTGTGCGTGTAAGATCCCTAGCACAGCTAACACAAAAACCTGATGACAGCTTTCAAACAAAACATATAGCATCAAAGTCATAGTCGTTCAAAAGTTACGATGCCACAGACAGGTAGAGATGGCCAATCCTTTTCTTCTACTAAAACCTGTTATAATTGTGCATAGTTTCTGTTAGTTTTAAGTTTATTTTTCTATGTGTATTATATCATATCTTTTGTTGCATGTCTGTTAGTATTTAAGTAATATGTAAGTAATAATGCTTTATGTTTTTTTATCATGTTGTGTACACTAATTTTGGGTTATTATCTGGCTCTACTTAACTTGATTTTTATATTTTAAATTTCAATGCTAATAATCTGTTGTGTAGCTTTAAATAAATAAATAAATACACATACAGAGACACAGGTAAGTGGCATGTCAAACTTATAACATCCCTCTTTGAAGAAGATGAGACTCTCAAGAACTCTTTGAAAAGTTTGATTACGTGTTTACTTTGAAAGTGCGGCAAGTTCATCCATAGAGTCCATCTCCGTATTAATATAATCTTGATTAAATTAAATCAATTAAAATAATCTTGATAGTATTCTCACTGATTCCTCGTAAAAAAATCGCTTTAGGCGGTCCTCGTTTAGGCGCGTAATAATCAATTCGCGAAATGACTACATAGTCGCAAATTGACCAATTCTCGCGATGTACAATTCTCTAAACGACCAATTCGCCAAACTACCAATTCTCATAGTGACCAATTCGCGAAATGACTAACTTTTTTATTCTATGAAAATGTTATTCCTTACATTGCATTTTATTTTCCTAACAAAAATAATGGTTTCATATAATAAAAAAGTTTGTCATTTCGCAAATTGGTCATTATGAGAATTAGTCATTTGGGTAATTTGTCGTTTTGAGAATTGTACCCACGACGCGAGACCGCGACCGCGTTTAGGCAAACGTAGCGTAGGGCGCCCTGCTACCAGTTGGAGCGACAACCTGCGAAAGATGGCAGGCGGGGGCTGGCTGCGAAGAGCTAAGGACCGTGCTCAGTGGCGTAAATTAGGAGAGGCCTATGTCCAGCAGTGGACGAAAACGGGCTGATGATGATGATGATGATGAGAATTGTACATTTCGAGAATTGGTCAATTTGCGACTATGTAGTCATTTCGCTAATAGGTCATTACGCGACTAAACCAGGAGTTCATTCATACAGGATAAACATGTCATACTACAATGTATCCAAATTGTACAAACAAGTACTTGAGACGCCATCTCGACAGTATAATCGAGGACATTCACGTGTAATTTAACATGCAGAGGATGCAAACTCGACAAACGCACGTTATTATATTTTCTTTTGAGGGGAACATATTCATTATTGTGTACTCCAAGGCTTTTAACTTCCTCGTCAACAATAATTCTAAAGCTTCGTAAGTAAATCTGTGCTCAAATTTATTTTAGTTTCATAGATATTGGTAAATGCAATGCTCTTCTACCGGTTATAATATTAATTTTACCCGCTTGGTACCCGTTTCCGTGGGAATATCAGGATAAAATATAGCCTATGTCACTCAGGATGAAAGTAGTTTTCTTATGGTGAAAGGATTGTTATTTTTACTTTTTTGCAATCACAATGCAATTTTTATTATTGCATTGTGAATGCAAAAAAGTATGCTCTAACCCGAGAGCATTCGCCCGGATAGAGAAACCAGTGGGTTCGAGTCCCATCGGAACTAGTTGTGAGACGGGTAGATTTTTTGTAATATTTCGTTATCAATATTTTCAGTGAAAGCGTTTTTAAAATCAGTCCAGTAGTATTTGAGTTTATTCGTAACAAACAAAAAAATACAAATCTTTTGTAATATAGATTATATTATATTAGATATATAAGCATAGATTTCACTAATTTTACAAGTATAAGTTAAGTACCTTGTTTTTGTAATTTATGTATAGCAATTGAAGCCTGATCACACATTTTGATTTAGCGCAGGGGTACGGATACCTGCCTTCTGCGCCAGAGGTCTCAGGTTCGATCCCTGAACAAGACAAATATTTGTGTGCATGAACATGTCTATTTGGTCATGATCATTTCTGGGTGTTCTATGTAGGTATATTAAGTTTGTATTTACAAACAAAAAGTGTTTAAATATATTTTTATCCGTTATAAAGTTTTCCACGACACAGTTTCTTAATGAAATTTACATGGGCTTAGATAATTGGTGTGAAAAAATTATTTATTTAATTTTTAACCATTTTTCATATTACTAAACATTTAAATTACGTTCATCTTCCCAGTTTCTCAATTGATTTGATTTACGTAACGCCCCGAGCCATCGGAAGGAAGCCTGCGCTGATTAGTATGTGTCAGGCATCGAACCTTCACCTACTTGCCTCGAGCCTCGACAACTCGTCATGTGGAGTGTTCTGATAATGGGCTGTGACATCACGTCATCAATTGGGGCAGGATAACGCGCATTGCTTCTCACCTCAAAACTATGGGTTTCTTCTACTAAATTTGGGACCTTTAAACATTTACTTCTTTTTAAGTTTCATACAATTCTTGCAGAGTTATTTTTAATAATTTACTAAATAACGTTGCAATGTATAAAATAGGACAACTAACATACATTTTAAAAAAAAAGATCGATCGTCACTAGATATTTCAGTTATGTCGACGATTATTATGAGTTTGTAGTTAGCTTGAATGATTTTCGGAACTAGGGAAGTGTTTTGTAATAGGAAAGACATGATTTGCTTTCATAAATTTTAGTTACGAAATCAAGAACATATTATGTGAGGTAACTTAGTACCACTATTATTAGTACCTACTTATTATTTTACACACACTGACAGAATGCGTTGAACTCTTTTGTTGGAGAAACTTTTTCAGAATGCGTTGAACTTTTTTGTAAGGGAAACTTTTTCTTTACTTTTTTTGCGAAAATCATAAGTTCTGAAAGTTTTTAATAAATAAGTAGTTGATTAAGTTTTAAAGTCTTATTTTGAAGTCAAATTAACGTAACGAATGTTATTAGTTATTATGTTATAATCATGTAGTTAGATATTAATCAAAATTAGAAATACAGCACATTAATATTTTTATAGCAATAGTGTAGAACTACTTGTATTGTGGTTGTGTAACTTGAATTTGACTAAACTTGAACATAAATGTTTTTTTTTTAAACTTATGTTCAAGTTAAGTTCAAATAATACCTACCTATTGTGTTTTCGTTTACATGATTGCTTTAACCTTTACTTTATCAAAACCTAATTCATATTTAAGTCTCTTCTCGGCGTACGAGTATAGTTAAAACATTGTGTGAGTATAAAAGTAATGACCACTTTTTCGCAGCTTTTTACTAAGTTACTTTAAGGTTCACTGACTCGGATACGAAGTACGTACGTATTACATACGTACGTATATTTGGGGTGCGTTACACTCTGTCCTCTACGTGTCATACGCTTAGAACAAAAATAGTTTACTTTTTTGCAGTGTAGTAAAGATGTGACAGATTTTATTCGTCTTGTATTTAAAAGTGTTTCGTTAAAGAGATCGAGGTTCATACGCTTTTCATATTTGGGACCTATCTCAGCAGTTAGCTAAAACTTGTTAGTTAAGAGTTATCTATTTCTTATCCATACTAATATTTTAAATGTGACAATGTGTTTGTTTGTTTGTATTAAGGACTTTAGGTATGAGGATAGTTTGGCAGTTGGAGAGTGACATAGGCTACTTATATCCCGGAATAATATCACATTTTCGTGGGATAACGTCATATAGTGCACGCGGGGGAAGCTGCAGGCGGAAAGCTAGTCCTAGTAATATTAGAAATGTGAAAGTTTAGATTAGATGTTTAGATATTTGGATGTTTGTTGCTCAATCACGCCAAAATGGCTGAACGGAATTGGCAGAAATTTGGGACACAGATACTTTGTAGTCTGGACAGAAACATAAGCTTTTTATCCCGGAAAAATATCACCTTCCTGCGGGATAGCGTCATGAAGTCCACGCGGAAGAAGCCAGGGGCGGATAGCTAGTGATATTATAAATTTGAAAGTTTAGATGTTTGTTGCTCAATCACGCCGAAACGGCTGAATGGATTAGGCTGAAATTTGGAACACAGTTACTTTTTGTCCCGGGAAAATATCACATTTCCGCGGTATAACATCGTGTAGTCCCGCGGGAAAAAGCTAGTTCAATTATAAATTCTAATGTACCTGGTAACATACATTTAAAGTGTATTGAATGGTAATAAATGATGTCATACCACTGGCTTTGGTATGAAAGTATATATTAGTGTTGATTTGTGCAAACTTAGTCTTATCGCAAAAACTGTAATGATTTTTAATGTACCGTGGCTAAATGCCAAGCCCATCCTACATTGTAAATAAGTAGAACTGATCTTAAATGGATATCTTGTGTTTTATGCGAGCGGTAAATCTTTAGGTAACCTAACTGCCACTGCTAAAAAACTCGATAAAGGGCGTTTGTGCACTACACTGAATTTTACCGATCCGGAAAAAAACAGATGCTTGTATTGGTATTGCCCGGATCGGTAAAATTCAATGTAGTGCACAAACGCCCAAAGTGTTCAGTTCTGTTCTAATATCAGAAATAAGTTTTTACTTGTTTATGAGAACGAATAAATTATTATTTAGTACGTATGCATTTCAGAGTTGCCATTGAGAGACACTCTTGCAGCCCGTTTGTGATGTCGATAAAAATTTATAACAAGCTTCCAAAAATACGCAGGACGAGAAAACATTTTTAAATGATTTAAAAACTATACTCCTATCAAAATATTATTATTCAATAAAAGAATATTTTAATGATTCATTTTAGGGGTTTCCTCCTCGCTTCTATATTTTGCTGTGCCCTTACAGGGTCCACAAGGAACTGTACTATTATTAACATCTTTTATACATTGTGGAATAGCAATAAATAAATGAAATGAAATGAAATTAAATGAAAGAGTCAACGCTGAAGGGATTTTTTTGTTGATTGAATATTTGAATAACACTCTTGCGCGCTTCTGTGTATCATCGTCTATTTGCTACAAAACAACTATGGCGCCAGATTCATATGTTTTTTTATGATATGTTCGTCTATATATGGCCTAAATGACAAAGTCTCAATGAAAATGAATTTGTATATAAATCAAATACTCAACACCCCCGCCCCCGCCTGAAAGCGACTTACGGGGCTGGTGGTTTTTTTCTGTCACAGTTTTTCCTATAACTACAGAATTGCATATAATTAATTAAATTCTTAATAATAATATTACTATTCATTGTCATGGTCCTTTAGCTAAAGAATCCTACTTCCTACTAATAGTATCCTATCCTACTAATATTATTAATGTGAAAGTTTAGATGTTTGGATATGTGTTACTCAATCACGCCAAAACGCCTAAACGGATTTGGCTGATCTTTGGAACACATATACTTTGTAGCCTGGAGAGGAACATGGGCTACTTTTTATCTCGGAAAAATATCACGTTCCCGCGGAATAACGTCGTGTAGTCCACGCGGGCGTAGCCGCGGGCGGAAAGCTAGTAATACATATTTCTTTATTTAATTTATAGAATCACTACCTACCGACCTAATTGTAGTAGTTGTTGTGATTGAGTCTCTTTTGAATTGAGTTCTAGTTAGAATATCTTTCCTAGTCTGGAAGCTTCCAAGAAGTTTAGAGCTTTAATCTTAAAGCCATGGAGATCGTAATTCATTTAAACTGGCCTCAGTTAAGAACGGGTTACGTCAAAAAAAAATAAGATGTAGCGATCAAAAACGTTAAACTACAACATAAGTATACCGTATTGTGTTGTTGTACCTTTTGATTTTTTAATGGTAAGTAGGTGTTAAATAAAAAATCCTGAATCCAGGTCTAAGTTTTCATTTCAAATAGTTTATGGATATCTGTTAGAAATTTGTGATTTTCTAACCCGGATATCGTAGGTAGGTATTTTAGATTTTCAATAAGTTCCAAATCAAATTTTTCAAAGGCCATTTAACCCCTTTTGAGCGCTCTGGGTTTTCCCATCATGTTCTAAGTTTCCACACAGATCGGCTGGTCCATGTGCCAAAAGATAATGGAGATGCAATATCTTGGACCATATCCTGTTAATAAACAAGATATTGGTCAAATGCCTGCCCAGTTTTATACATAAAAAAATATAAAATCATATGGATAAATTTATAGGCGAAAGCTAGTTTAAAATAAAAGACAATCAGTCTTCTAGCTCACGCTGTGTCAATACGAATTTCCTTCACAATGTAGGCCAGTATAGTACAGCGGGAGGCAGCGAGCCGCGTCCTCCGTTTGTGGAGTCCATAATTACAGAATTGCTTGGATGTCGCCTGCGACAGTGGCGCAACAAAGTCTCGAAGAACCACGCACCTCGTGCCCAGACAGTGTGACGTGTGGCAACGGATGCAACAGGCCAACGTAGCCCCATTGTTTTGATATCAGGATGATATCTTTATTTTATTTTATTTTATTTTATTTTATTGGGGACAACAAACAGTTCTTGTCAACAATCTTTGTCAAAATCTAAGCGAAAATATTATTGGAAATTAGAAAACTACATTCATCTGTTTCAGTTAAGCTGCTGATAAACTAGATCATTCACTTATAATGAGCATTCTTGCGAATGTTAAATTACGGAAAATACCTAAACGCATTTTGGCGAGTGTTCTGGCGAGAATTCTATCGAAAGGCCAGTAAATTTGCTTCGAACTTTTTGGTGAGCCGAGCTACGGTCACTGTTTTTACTGAAGAAAATTTTTTGACGAGCATTGACTTGAGCGTTCGCTAGAAAAATCATAAAAATGTTCGTTGCGATGTTTGGCTCTATGCTTGGCTCTGTTGTTCAGTTCGACAAATTTAAAAACGGCGAATGCTCGATGTTCTGTTACAAGTGAATGCTCTAGTTTATCAGCACCTTAACATGACTAATACCCTGCCAATACAACAATGCGCTTGGATGAATTTTGGTTACAATTTAAGAAAAGTCAGTCAGTGAAATATTCATTCTCAAACTCTTTGAGAAGTTAAAAAACAAAGTTGGATGTTTGGCGCGTAAACTGCGATTTCGTAACTTACATAAAAATGTATGAATGCGTTTATGAAAGACGTAACATTACTGTAATGATATACTATTAAACTGTGGTATAGTATAACGTATGTTGGAATTTAGCCCATTGTGTTGACAGTCAATTGTTTTCTATTGCTGACGATAAATTAATGAAATACTAGAAGCACATTTTTTCACACGGGTCAGTTCAAGTGTTGAAATGTGTTTTTAATACGTATTACTTCAATAAAGAGAAAATAATGTAACGAAAAAACAAAGCACCTCCATGAATGTTTTCGTTCCTTATACAGTGGTCATGGTAATCTCAAAAGCAAGAACGGAGTTCATTGGCCCATTACAACCAGAATTTTCATTGTTTTCTTGGTTGACATAGTTACAAATGTTGTCTTGCATGCCTATTACGAATACCTAAAACGTTTATTTAATTTACTTCAGTCAAAACATCTGGATGAACGGCCAAAGCATAATCATCTCTTTTTAAACTCAGTTGTACAGGTATTTTACCCATTGAGCCAACTTAGACGAGAATGTTAATTATAAACTACTAGCTTTCCGCCCGCGGCTTCGCCCGCGTGGACTTCACGACGTTATCCCGCGGGAGTGTGATATTTTTCCGGGATAAAAAGTAGCCTATGTTCCTCTCCAGACTATAAAGTATCTATGTCCCAAATTTCAGCCAAATCCGTTCAGCCGTTTTGGCGTGATTGAGTAACAAACATCCAAACATCTAAACATCCAAACATCCAAACTTTCACATTTATAATATTAGTAGGATTTAAATAATATGTACAACCCTTACAGAAATCAATGCAAAACGTATTATTACACTTTTTGCAAGTAACCCAAATTTTGTACGCCTTGAATGTTCTACTTCCTTTCTTTTCTGACACTCATTAAAGTAAAGCATTCTATAATTAGTGTCATTAAACAATAACCATTATTGCGCTCCACCCGCCTGCTTTTGTGAAACATAAATAAAGATCTCAAAATAGATCTTAACATTTATAAAAATAATAATAATATTCTTAGTCGAAAGCTACAGAGTTCACTTAATTGGAAAAGAAGAGGAAAACTGCTGAAAAGATGAATATATTGTGTGCGTAATGTTAGGAATAAGAAACGAGTAAATGAGAAAATGAGACGGTCGACACAGTGGAATGGGAGAGAAGGATTTACTGCCTCAACCTCAAATAAAATAATTGCGCTAAGGAGAAAAAGCTGACGATGAGAGTTCATTTCAATATATACAACGTGTTAATGAATAAGCGCAAAACCTCTTAGGTGGTGATTGCGAACTCTACAACTCAACAAAAAAAAATCTGCTGTTCCATACATTCTGGTCGAGTATGTATTGACAACTGTAAGTATATAAGTTTTTAGTAAAAATTTCATTTTTATGACTAGCTTTTTTGCTGACTATACTTTAATATTGTATTGTCATCTGAACCAAACGTGTATACAAAATTTCAGCTCCATGGGACACTGGGAAGTGGGTCAAATTAAGCTTGCAAGATTTATCCCCCACTAACAAACTAACTAACTAACATGGCAAGTTAATTAAAAGCTTGTAAAAACAGCTGATTTTTTTGTTGAGTTGCAGAGTTGGCCCCGTAGTAAAAGTTGTTCATATTCATGAGCACAATCGCCACCTAAGAGGTTTTGCGCTTATTCATTAACACGTTGTATAATACTAATATTAAAAATGTGTTTGTTTGTTTGTGTGTTTGTCCAACATTCACATCACAACGGAGCATCGAATCATTTCGGAGCTGGAAACTTGGAAAGTGACATTGGCTACTTTTTGTTGGATATAATGAAACTTTTCAATGACGAAGACTCAATTCGCTGAGCCATTGGAGTAACCATAAGTTATAAGATCGAATATTAATCGTATGACCGCATCGTCAGTAAGCTATGCGCTGAAGCAGTTTTCCGCAAGTAAATGTGATTCGCCCGCGCCTTGAGCGTACTGAGCGCCCATGAGGGAATTTAAATGCGCTCACATTGCGTATTGTTTTAATGGTGATAAATAAAATAAACTAGCTGTGCTTCGCGGTTTTACTCGCAAGGTTCCACTTTCCACTGACTTATAAAAAAAACTGCTGAGTCCAACTGTTTCGGCCCCACCCTTTAAAATGTAACCAGAACCACATTAACTGCCGGGAAAATGCAGAGTTTTCACAAATAAATATTTTGATAAAGATAAAACTGATTTCAGTTGAAATAGCAAATAACTTCTAACAACGCAAAATTTATAAAGATAATTAGTTTGAGCATTTTTTACAAATATCAGAACTAGCAAAGGTAATAGGTACAGTTAAAACCTCCAGACACAAAACACAATACAAATGTGACATAATTATTTATCATCATGTCAGCCGAACGACGCCCACTGCTGGGCATAGGCCTCCCCCAAGGATCTCCACAACGATCGGTCCTGCGCTGCCCGCATCCAGCGGTATAATTATTTATACCGGGACCTCATCAAACACAGTTTCTGTAGGAATCATCAGTACCACAGATTCTTCTGAGGCACGCTTAGTAGTTACCAATAAGGAACCACTTTCTTTTGTAAAACAAATTGTTTGATAGTTTAATTAATGATTCACTCTTATTTGCCTTAATTAATACGTTTCTAAAAAAATACAGTCCATTTGTTTCAAAGACAATTTGACAATTTTTATAACATTTTAAGTCACCTTTTTTATAGAAAAATGGAAAATGAAGTATTTAGAAAAAATCGACCCGTCTCACGACGTTTATCGTTTTTCTAAATACTTCATTTTCCATTTTTCTATATTAAAAATTGCATTGTGAATGCAAAAACCTAAAAATTAAAATAACACCTTTTTTATATTTTTTATCCATAAGGAGGTAGCACTTAGCCTTTATCACACCTGATGTTAAGTGATGATAAGGCTGAAGATGAAAGCGCACTACTCCCGGAATCCTCAATCACTGAGGAACTGGCAATCTTTTCGTAACTGCCGGAACCCAATAATGCTTAAAACATCATTGTTATGGCGTCAGACTTAGATAAGATAGCGGTAGCTAGCTAGCTAAAATTACCAAAATTACTAAAACCACCTTACATAAAATTAAACATAGCTTAGCTCTAGTCTACCCCTTAACTAAATTATCCTGTGAAATGCTTAAAAGAGTACTTACGAATTTAACAGCCATCGTCTAACACTCGCGCGCACCACGGTTCACCGTAAATAAAGCGATGCGGCGTGCGCACACGCACTTATATCAGCCAGGGGCAAGCGGCACGCGCTGAGCTTACGACTAGTCGGAACAAACATGCGCAGCGAGTAAAATTGTGGACAATGGTCGGGATCATGAATTAAAATGAAATTAAGGTGCATGTAGTCGTGAAACTATCATTTTTGAGGCCCGAAAACTCATAAATTTGCCTACCGATGAATCCAGAATTAATATATATTAAATATTGATATATAAACTTCAATCTGAGCATTTAAAAAAAACATAGTCTTTAAGATACTATTAAAAAAAAACATTGAAATGAAGCTGTTTTCAACTTGAAATACGCTACTGCTTCTAAACTACAAGTGATATTTTCACGTTTCTTTCAGGAAAAGATTGCTAACTTGTTTAACTTAAAACTGAGCATTTTTTGTTTTAAAATAATACATAGTTTTGACGAAACGTGTATTTAAGTTGTTTTGGTGCGGGTAGCGGGCGAGAAAATTATGCCACTTTTCTATGCCCAAGGTCGTTGGCGATACCACGGGCCTTAAGTGTTCTTATGGAAGACCGATCGTTGTGGAGATGCTTGGGGGAGGCCTATGCCCAGCAGTGGGCGTCGTTCGGCTGACATGATGAAGTGTTCTTATGGGTTTAAATTAATTTTATGCATTCACAATGCATAAAATTAATAAATAATAAAGCAGTCGATCCTTACGCTGATCCGCAATCTCCTGCGTGGAAAACTCGTGCCTCGGAAGAGCTTTGGCAGTTTTGCTCAACGGTGAATCTCTAAGCCATCCATACCCAACAAGCTTAGCTTAGAATGGAAAAAAATGTTGGAGAATTCAAAAGGATTTCATTCTGTAAATCTATTTGAAAGTTTTTGATTTGTTTTTGAACAGGGTCACGAAAGGGTTTTGGTTAGTGTTAGGTAAATTAAAATTCAATTCAATTCAATTCAATTCAAATTTAAATTCAATTTCATTGATTTGCATAAAAATATGTAATAAGATCCATATTTGGCGAATAGATTAAATTCCTAATAAGCGTTTCAGGTTTGAGGAGCCTGTGGCACAGTGGTTGGCGTGCTCGGCCTTCGATCGTTGAGGTGATACAAATTTCAAAATGGATGGTCACCGGATGGAAGTCCAAAAAAAATTGGTTATTTCAAGGCATGTTAAGCCGTTGGTCCCGGCTATGTTTGCAGTTGTTAATAGCCATCAATCTGCATTGGGCCTGCGAGGTAGATCAGGTCAATTTCCTTATTCCCTCCTAGTGAAACCAGCTGGTAGCGGGCCGTTTCACTGCTGGCATTGCATGGTTTGCACCGTCTAGGGAGGTGGCCACATTTGCTCGGCCATTTCTCAGCCGCGAAGTGGCTTGGATTGCCGGTCCGTTGGGTCTTAGGGGAGACTGCCACCCCAATCTCCCATGACCGATCGGCGGCGAGAGAGCAAATAGTGAGGAGTTTAGTGGGTATTCCCCTTCCTGATCGCCCATCGAGTACTAGTCGCTTGATGGGGATCGGGAGCCGGCCTTAGGCGAGTCCCACATTACCACCGTTCACACACCGTACGTGGATGAGGTAAGCGTAAACGCATTACCCTCACTTTTAAAAAAAAGTTCATGTTCTTTATCTCATCTATAAGGACATCCTGTGCCCCAGAGCCCGCATGGTATTTTTAATAGCTGGCGATGATGTTGATGACTAATAAGCGTTTATCATCTTTCATAAGTACGAGCAGATTACTATTTCCTATATAACTTGGTCATCAGATACACTGGCGAGGAGCCAGATCATTTCTCGAACAATGGAGGCCCTTATTCGTTTATTGTTAGATATTGCTTTATTTAATGCATTTCCGTACATAGTTTATACGACCGAGCTCTTGAGTACAAGTAGCGGCGCGTAAGTATAGCGGTGACTTAGGTACGTGCGCGCGGAGGCGATAGCTGCGCATGTTTATGGTATGGCGCAAGGCCCAAAATACCTTATTTTTGACTTCTGCGCATCTCCTCCATATTTCGGTCAGCGCTAGACTTATGTAACGCTACTTGTAGTAATTTATACTTAAAATCATAAAGCTGAAGAGTTTGTCTGTTTGTTTGTTTGTAAATCTCAGGAACTACTGGACCGATTAAAAAAAAACTTTGACCATTAGGAAGCTACATTATTCCCGAGTGACATTGGCTATATTATATCCTGATATTCCCACGGGAACGGGTACTACGAGGGTAAAACCGCGAGGATCCGCTAGTAATATTATAAAGAGAAAAGATTTGATTATTTCAATATTTTTTTTGCAGTCACAATGGAATTTTTAATATTGAAAATGAAGTATTAGAAAAAGTCGACCCGTCTCGCAACAAGCTCCGATGGGACTCGAAACCACGACCTTTCGCTGTCCGGGCGAATCTCAGATCATATAATACTATGGGCGAATGCTCTAACCACTGAGTCACTGGAACAGAAAAGATCTTTTTTTTCCGGTGACAGCGGCGCTAGTATTCTTTTCTTTTTTTTATTCAACTTGACAGCAAATGACAATAAATAGAAACACGTTAGTTCTAATTTTTGGCCCCCGGAACCACAGAATATATATTAGTACCTTACGGTCCGGAACAGAAAATATTGTCGTACTGTACAAACAAGTTTTGATGATCGTACTTTTT
The DNA here is from genome assembly GCA_949710035.1 of Crambus lathoniellus. Taxonomy (NCBI): domain Eukaryota; kingdom Metazoa; phylum Arthropoda; class Insecta; order Lepidoptera; family Crambidae; genus Crambus; species Crambus lathoniellus. Next base: position 3,571,663 of record OX453299.1, on the reverse strand, counting down.
CGTTGACAAATAAAACATTTTGACAGCTTTTGTTATCTGTCTGTGGTAATATTTCTTTGAATTACAAAATGCACGCGTAGTTGTTTGATCTCTGTTTCCTTGAACTTGTAATTTTGTGTTTCGAGTTAGTCATAGGTACTGAACTTGGCGCTTTAGGTAAATCTTAGTGTATTTAAAGTGTAAACTGTTAAATTGATTCAAGAACCAAAAGATTTATTATTACCTACGTAACGGTAGATACTTACATGAAATATTTATATTTCAAATAGAATTATAAATAAAACTTAACTAGTAGCCGCTCGCAACTTTGTACGCGTGATATTAAGATAGATCTATTAGTAGGTAAGTATGCCAAATTTCATTAAAACGGATTCAGTCATAATTTGGTGCAGTGTCCGGCTGCGAAACCTTTAACGGTAGGTACCAGTACCTACAGTAACCGTTTGTGTAAGTTTGTCAATTTTGTGCAGACGCTACTATCGCGTTTGCGTTAGGAATTTATTCTATTCTAGACTTTAATTCTTCACTGAACCAACTTTTTGTATTAAACACAATTAATAAAACCGCCTTCAAAAAAACCACATCAAAAAAGTAAGAAATAATTCCTCACCAAATAAATAACGTAAGTACTTTGAAGTCGGGCGTGAAACATGTACAATTTTTTTGTTGTTTTTGTTAAAACCCGCCCGACTTCAAAGTACTTACGTTATTTATTTGGTGAGGAATTATTTCTTACTTTTTTGATGTGGTTTTTTTGAAGGCGGTTTTATTTTTTTTATAAAAATAATTTTTATTTCACTCTTTTTAGTGCATCGTGCAGGCAATTTACGTGTTTTCTGGTAAATAGGTATGTGATCAAACTGAAAACCTCCTTTTTCAAAGTCGGTTAAAATACCTTGAGGTATCCCCTTTTTAACAAAACAAGAATCATCTAAATCGGTTTATAAACAAAGGAGTTATGCCTAAAGATACGTATTAAATTCACATTAAGTGGTAACGAAAACGACAGTATTTTCAAAATTTCCTGAAAACTACTGAACGGATTTCAAAATTTCAAAAAATGGGACCAACTTGGAAACCAACCTGATGTAATAACGTTTGAACCATTTCAATCGGTTCAGCCGTCTTCGAGTAATCGGTGGACATACACAAAAAAAAAAAAGAGAAAAAACATACATACAGACGAATAGAGAACCTCCTCCTTTTTGATTTAGAAGTCGGTTAAAAAGAATAAGGATTTAAGTATTTAGCCTCGTTACGGTGTTTATCCGAAAAGTATTTGCACTATTTGCCTGTATCTTGTAACTGGCTGGTTCTACTTTCGTATGAAAAAAGAACTACATTTTGTCATTTTTCTAAATGAAACAATTGACAACTGTTTTTCGAGTAAAAATGCTACAATTTGTGAATATTGTTATTAGCCGTAAATAAAATATTGGATGATTTTGGAAAGTTGTGAAAGTTCAAGTTGATAATTAATTAAATGTTAAAATTATATTCGGGTGTGCCAGTTAAGATCCTGAATTGAAATGGCTTAAACGGATAATATGGTAACTATAGGTAGTGTAAATTCATTAAGCACCATAGATATAACTAAATGAAAGAGTACCTAAGTATATTATTTAACTAGCGGACCCGGCAAACGTTGTTTTGCCATACATGAACTTCGTATCAACAAAATCTGCCTGCCTTAAATGTCACTTATTAAAAATAGGTAATCCAAAGAGACAAAAACGTCACTGATTTCATACTCTTTGACATACCTACTCTTTGGAAGCGGCTATGTAGGAAATGACAGTTGTGTAAAGTACGACAGTTTAACGATTTTATTTACAAAATTACCATATTTATTTTAAAATTTTCCTGAATAAAAAGTAGCCTATGTTACTCTCCAGCTCTCAAATTATTCCCATACCGAAAATCTCGTCGATCCGCTGCTCCGTTTTGACGTGAAAGACGGACAAACAAACAAACAAACAAATAAACAAACAAACAAACACACTTTCACATTTATAATATTAGTATGGAAGTATGGATATTGATTAGTTGAGAATTTAAAGGTTATGTTATAACCCCTCATTTGCAAACAGCTGCCGCGATCTAGGACCCTACTTGCTGCGCGACGCAACCGCGGTTGCGAATATTTCTCGAGGGACTTATGCGCGACGCAACCACAGTTACACACCAAATATACCACACATGTTGTATATCGTTGGATTCCTGGAAGTATTATCTACAATTTAATAGTACTTTCATTAAAAACTATGATGATTTAGCGGTGCAATTAATTTTTATAATTTTTGTGTTTTAAAGGCGCAATAAAACTTAATATAAACCTTAATGAAAAGCAATAAGGTCCAATTACTCAAGCAAAATAAAAGTAATTGAGAAAAACGCGGCTTGAAAGTTTTATTTCTTAAAAGAAGTCTGTTCTCATTGAATTATATGAATAAGCACAGACTAGAGAGCCATCCTGCCTTACTCACACGTTCCAAAACATCAATTGGTTCAAGAAAACAGACTTGAAATCTGAACTTGTGTAATTGTCATAATATGACCGTTATCGAATAAGGGCCTGCATGTTGATGTCATATTATGACAGCTATCGAATGAGGGGAATGTGTTTCGATATTATTGAAAGATACTTCAAACATTTGAAAATCATTTTTTTTATTTTCAGAAGCCGTGAACATCATCTTCCTGTGATCATAGTAAGTTACTTAATTCATGGTTTCCTTTTCATTTATGAATAATTTGTCATTTATATGTTTTTAAATACAACCACAAAGAAGGGACGAGGGTGGGATAATAATAATGTTAGTATATTTTTATCTGTTCGAATGTTCGTTTTTTATGAACGTAGTAAGGATGAGCGTAATCGTGCAGAAGAATTAAAATTTCAAGTTTAAATAATAATAATAATTTGCCACTTCAAATTAATCCATGTTGATGCAACTTTTATGCATTTTACATTGCTAATTGCATACGTAAAGAAAACTGTATCACGCAGATTGAACTGCGCGGTTTTGCATGGAAATCTATTAATTCACGTAAACAAACACGTGGTATTATAAATGGGAAATTATATGGAATGTTTAACTACGTAAAAATATAATATGCAATATATGATGTGACTCATGTGAAAATCACATTGCTAGTGAAACTTATTAGGAGCTTGAATCCATTTTTGTTTTACCATTTGTGATATTTTTTTCGGATTTTAGCTTATGTACCAGCTCACATATCTATAATTAATGATTTCGATAGTTCTTACATTTATTTTTCAATGAAATACCTACTGTCATCATCTAAATCATTAGTTGGCATTTTTTGCCATTTTCATTAATAAATAAGTACTAATCAAATAATGGCAGAATTTACGAGTTTACTAAATATTATTAGAGGTGTCATGAATTTAAAGGAACTGACTGAGTTGATTCAATTCTAGTAAAGTATATTGAGTCATAAACTGCGTAAACAATAGTAGAGGAAATCGGAAGAAAGTTTTGTTTTGTTATTGCTATGAAATCACCGCAATGGGTATTTCCATACCTACGCTAACCACCTGAATAAAATACTGTTCATTGTCATGTTGAATACTCACTTCAATTATTTAGACATAATACTTATTAGTGGTTCCGTACTTGGGTAAAAACGGGACCCTATTTTTACTAAGACTTCACTGTACGTCTGTCTGTCTGTCACCAGGCTGTATCTCATGTACCGTGATAGCTAGACAGTTGAAATTTTCACAGATGATGTATTTCCGCTTTAACAACAAATACAAAAAAATTTAAAAACCCTTGAGACAAAAAAGCCTAAAAAAAGTCAGAAAATAAATTTTCTCTCTCGGTCGGGGGACCCCCAACGTATAATATACCCTTTTAGTACTTCTCATTTTTTGGTTCCCCGACCGAGTGAGAAAATTTATTTTCTGGTTGAAAAATGGAAAATAAAGTATTTAGAAAAAATCGACCCGTCTCACAACCAGCTCCGATGGCTTAGGGGCCTTGTATAGACGTTCGTCTGTGTGCGTGTGTCATTTCGAACGTTTGTACGTAGCTTCCTAACTGCTTTAGCTTATATGTAAACTGTGCTTTTACATTTACTTTTTGTATCGATACAAATGCGTGTTTAATAGTGTCTACACACGTTCCTATCGGACCGCCGATTTGGTCTGCTCCCAGACCAAATCGGAACGTATGTAGCGCAGTCGTCCGCAGACCAAATCGGCGGCGGTCGGATCGGAACGTGGTGTGTAGATGCTATGACAGCCGCGCGACTACATCGTGATTGTATCGCGGACGTTTTTTGATTGTATATTAACACGCTTTTATTAGCTTCGCCTGTAACTAACTAATTAACTACCTAATCACAATGTAAAAAAAACTTGGAATTCAATTTAAACCTAATTCATTGTCGTATCTATTTGAAACTTTGCAAGTTTATAGGAATCCGTTGACAATTCAATAATTTACTACCATCGAGCTGATCTGATGATGGAGTCAAGAGGTGGGCAATATAACTCTTCAATGATACGAATATTCATATTTCTTCTAGCCAGTTTCATCAAATTACTTACGTCTATTGGCGGCCATAAGACGACTGTGGTTTTATATTTTCTTTGTTAGATTTTTTTGTAGGCCCTTGGAAGTCTAAATGTATGAACCCTTCGTCACTGGTAGTTTGTAAATAGCTCTTAGCTAATATCTACAGTCGTCGTCTAACAAGCAACAAGGCTGCTCGATCAATTTTTTTTTCTTGGAAACTGCAATGTCGAGTCGTGTGTTAAATGTTACAGATAGAAGAAGAATCGAATTCTATTTGTCGACCCGTAGGTTTTCTATAAGGTACCGTAATTAGAGGTAAGATAGCCAGTTCCTCAGTGCTTGAGGGTTCCGGAAGTAGTGCGCTTCCACCTTCAGCCTTATCACCACTTAACATCAGGTGCGATTAAGGCTAAGTGTTACTCCTAAGTGTAAAAAATAATAATAATAAAAAATAAAATTTACTGAATAAGTAGGTACTATTAAGTGGCGTTATATAAACGTTGATAGGTAGGGATCTATCTCATTGCCACGCCGCTAGGGCAGACTTTTGGCGGCTTTGATTGGCATCAGCTACTGGCGTCGCTACTTTAAAGGCATCTCGGTTCGAACCGGGCGTCGGACGACAACTGCACGCGACATGACGTCACGTCATACTAGTTTCTATGGTATTTGTATGAAATCAAGCGTCGACGCTTGCAGTTGCGGTTCGACGCCCCGTTCGAACCGATACCTTAAGGGTTAATTTACTATTTAACATTGAAACGAAGATTGTTTATCTATATCTTTATTTTATGTGAATAGATACATTGAGATAAATAAAAATGCAGTGTTTTTCTTTTTGCTGATTTATGATACGTCTAGAGGCCGCCCGCGGTATCACCCGCGTGGTTCCAGTTCCCGTGGGAATATCGCGATAAAAAGCATTGTATGTGTTATTCCAGTCTATAATCTATCTCTGTCGCAAATTGCATGCAGATCAATCAATCAGTTTTTGCGTGAAAGAGTAACAAACATCCATACATCCATCCATACTCACAAACTTTCGCATTTATAACATGCGATTTTAGGATAAAGTTTATAAAGAATATAGCTGATACGATGGTTACTAGGTATACGCAACGTAAGTAGTATGTATGTGGTCGCTTGACACACGTTGCTTAATTAGAAATAAGAGTTGCATGAATGGAAAAGTAAGCATGTAGGCATCACTGGTTAAGTTTCCATTCACGTTTTTGCCCTTATAAGTGGAGCGATTGTATCGAGCTGCGCGTACGACGAATATTAAACTAAGCGTGTTTCTTATGAGATGGAGATTTTATTAAAAACAGGTTATTTTGTATCAAAAACAGTATTATATCAATGGCTTTTACTTTTACTGCTATTTTAGTTAAGAAACGCTAAGTGCAGCCAAGGGAATCATTTTAACCTAGAATCATATCATCATTCATAAAATCTAGTATTTTGGCGGCAGTCAGGTGCCATTGCTGCTTTGTGGCAGAAATTATACTATATAATAATTTTGTAAACTATGTTTTATTAAAATAAATAGGTACTTATGAAAGTTTTAGTCTTTAGAAGACAACGTTATCACATTCTGTTAATCTAACTCACAATTTCAATCACATGCTTGGTAAAAGTGTTCATCGTTTTCACAACTTTGATAAAATTAGACATTACACTGTAGTAAAATGTGCGAGTATGGCACGCTTTAGTTTCTAGTATAAAAATGTGTTTTAACGCCATCTGTTGTTTCTGTGTGGAACTACGAAGTCGTTTTAGTTTCGAGGATGAGACGGGTGGACACCGTGAAAGTGAATGCCTAGAGCTGATGGGTCTACTCCAGCAATGGCTGTCGCTATGGGGCTCGCTAGGGCAATGCCAGAAGACGCCACGGCTGTGGCCACTGGTCGGGATGCTGCGATACCATTCTCTCCAACCACTGCAAGACCTGGTTGAAGATAAAATACAATTACATATCAACGCCTTTCTCCCTTGAAGTCTGAGAACACTTCTTTCCAGTTCTTCCTACATAATCTAGGTACCTATTTCCATCATAAAATTGCATATAGGTACATGACTTCTATCTAACCATCTGATATGCCCTATTTCATTATACCTCAATTTTTCTCTGTTAGTCATCGAAGCCACATTACATGTGTACTTTACTACAAAGTATAGGAGCATATTAGTATGAAAAATGGGAATAAAAATATTTTTATTCGCCACTATTAAAAAAATGGGTCCAAATAAGATTCGTATACTCACCGACTGGTTTCGATTCAGCAATAGTTGCGCCTTCTAGTGGGATTTGTGGGTCATTATCGATTGGCGCATCAATACCAACACCTTCTTCTTCTATCTGTAACATATTTATAGTTTTTCATGTATCTTTTTAAATGAGACACCATAAATTTTTGAAACAGTTTTGCCTCTTTACTAAAAGATTTTAGTAACTTTATTTTTGGTGAGTCACAGTCAAACTACTCGAGTTTGAGAGGTGACTTTGATATTTATTGTAACCAAAAGCGTAACCCCAAAGATCATCATCAATCAACAGAACAAATTAATTTTATAGGCTTCAAATTAAAATGCAAGTTTCGCGTAACGCGTATCGTATGTAGTTTCGTTTCTTAAAGGCGTCATATTTTTTATTTTCACAGCACCCTGGCCACACACCCCTGCCCACTTTGTATATTAACTCCATAACATCCTTTCCATTTACCAAATTCAAATGCAGTCTATACTTACATATTCATCATGTTCAAATCTTTTCAGCGTCGCATTCTTTTTGAACAGCATGTCAACATCAGTTCCGATATCATCAATTACTTTGATTGTGTTCGAAGCAGTTTCCTCCAAAGACGACAACTGTTCTTTAAACTTGGCTTTATCTTCGTTATTCAAGAAACCTAGTCTCCTGCCCAAATTATGAAGTTTTAGAAGACTTCCAGAAGTGCTCCTGAGCCTGTTTAAATTTGCTGCCAGCACTTTAGATAGAAGATTTTCATTGCTGTTTTTAAATACGTTCTCGCTGCTGATTTTGTCTTCTGGAACGATTTTTTCACTAGTCACTGCTCCTGAGGTATCTTTTTTTACTTCTAAGTAATTGCCTTTTGCGCCTCCGTAAAATGGTAGATACTGGACGACGGCTCTGGAATGTCAAATATCCTTTTTAGTCAAAATATTCTATGTATTATTATATTTCTAATTTTATATACATACATCAAGCGTTTATTGAGTCCGGACGACGTACTTTCATAAATTGTGTCCACTAGAGAATAAATAAATAAGTTTCAGGTGCTGCAGCCAAGTCTAATACTTTCTTTACAGCACGCCCGCCGTTCTAACTCCCATTAACTCTATATTAAGTCAAGTGACAACTAAATAGCTTACTAGATATTTTTCTCATTGGTAACAAAGCTATATTATTTTCTTATTGTAACTATGTTTGGATATTTCGGAATTAATTGCAGACCTCATTTTCAGAAGTTAGATCTCATCTGTGTTAAATATTTTATTTTGAGTAAACTCTTTTTTAAGAAGTCATTTGTCTTTTTGTCTGATACATTGAATTCTTAATTCTGTGCATTTTGAGTTGCATGAGCTTTTTTTTTTCAAGTACAAAATATGTCTGTTCCCTTTTTATGTATTGAAAGTATCTTTACTATGGTTTCAATTCCTGTATATTCTGCTTGCTTTTGGGAATCAACTCTAACTGATATTGCGTTGATGCGGATGCATTTAAACGAATTGACATCAACTATAGTCATGCATGACTGAAAAATACTTGCTATCCTTATGTGTGCTAATAATGCTAATGATGCTTGTGATAGCTTAATATAAGATATTAATTTATGAATAATACTTTTTATGTACAGTCAAACTAATTGAATGGTGACCCATTTTGATAATAACTTGCTTGAAATCGTCAGACTATTAAGGTCATTATCAAAGTCAACAAGTTTCAATTTCGACCTTATTGAACTTTTATTTCTGTATGAAAATAAACTTGTGGGCGGTCACGATTCCATTGGATCGACTGTACTTGCCATAAATTAAAATGTTATTTTGAATTTTTGTTACTAGGATGGATAAGTATGATGATTTAATAAAACAAATATCATAACGTAACATTTCATATAATTAAAATAAATATTAACAATCTGTAAGTTATGTTAATATATCGTTTGGAAAATATTTTCAAGATTAGTGTCGAACGTACTTTCCAAATCTTTAAATTTCTATATACATACATAATCATATCCTACATATAATTTATTTTACTTGGAACAAAAATCAGACTTATTTACTTCTTTAGCAAAAACTTTAAATGTAAATGGACTTGATTGAATGAGTGACATAAATAGACTTAACTACGTTACTCTTAAATCTAATAAGAATAATATTCATACAGATATAGATCAGACTGCGCATGCGCTATGCCTCCAGGTCCAACGATGGCTGATGCCACAGGAGAATGAATAATAGAACCCTGGTCATTACGGGACACCACAACGTTGGAGATAGGGTTTGCCACTGCCACTCCTCGAGCGCTATTTATTGCGTGAGCTTTAGGCTTCAGGAAAAGGAGAAAGGAGTCTTTAGCCATCCAAGGCCCTTTCATAAAGCTCGAACCGTTGTACTGGTATTCATCAGACCTTCTACTGAATCCAGAAATCTTCCGTCCAGCATTATGCGGCGAGTCTCTCCATCCCCATCCTCCTCGTTGGAATCTAACAATCAAGAAAGAATCAAAGTTAGTCAGAAAGTCATGTTAAGGTAAATGAAAAGGTGCGAGAAATTTGAAAGGTGAAAAAAATTGTCATGTTTGCTTAGTAGGATGGTAATAAATAATAGGGCCTGTCGCAACTACTTTTCCCTCGGGAATTGCTTCTAATAATCTTGGTACAGAACCATCAGTTGCTGCTTGTTCCTGAAGACGAGAGACGACGGACGATAGATCAACATCTGATGAAAGCGCGATGATCCTTGCAGACGGCCCCGCTACTGCAAGACCTCCAGGTTGAGTGTAGGCTAGACCTCCTGGCCCGACGATAGCAGTTCCACCTCTTCCAGCAGTCGCTACACCTCCCGGGCCAGCAATGGCTACTCCTCCTCTTCTCACTTTCAAACGGTTTATGAAGAAACCAGGGCTTGGAGCTACAGGTTTTCTATTTCCAAACCAGTTAAAATCTCCAAACGGAAAACGTAAGTCGCCTTCATCAGAGTTGACTGTCTTCGTATCATCATTTTGGTTTTCAGTGTAAGATTGCTTAACAGGTTTCTTAGTAGTACTTTGTGAACTGGAAAAATATTTCTTAACCTTTTTTAAATTATCGAGATTGTTTGCAAGCGATGACTTCGATGATATAGTCCGCTTTTTGACGGCTCTTGCTTTTCTTGAGTTTGATATTGTCTTGAGCGAATTAGATTTATCTACAAACTTCATAGCGTCACCATATAAGTCTGTAACAGTACTCTCTTCATCTACAGCTTTTTGTTTTCTGTTACAAACATCTGCACTTTGACCGTAATCTACGAGACTATTTAAATTCCCACCACCTAGAAAATTTAGAAGAGGATCCCTTATCAATATTGGGAAATAAGGTGCTAGGGGCCACTGAATATTAAAGGGGAGTGCCGGACTTTGTCTAGTTTGAAATCCGCCTCTTGTATCCAGACTATTTATATCTCCATTGAACATGTTGTTTTGCATGGGCATGACTATAACAGGCATACTAGTAACGTAAGGCAACGATGACATGGGATATGACGCTTGGTTCATTCCAAATGGTGACTGTGTGTATATGTTCATGTCCCGGGAAGTGCGAGGTCCACCTAAATCTTCATTGTTCAAAGTATTGCTTACTTGATATTTTTGTGTTAACGACATTGGGTTTAATTTTCCCGCTGTTATTATTTGCTGGATTTTTTCTAATATTTCCTTGTCAATCACATAGCCCCCGCCTGTTTGTGGTTGGGTATTATAATTTATTGGAGGACGTCTTACTGGAGTCTTGAGACCTTCGTTAACAGCTTTTATTTTTTCAATTATATCCCTCGTATTGCTACTTCCTACTTCTACTCCTGGAACTTCTTCGTATATAAGAGATCTTTCCTCTTTGTTACTGATATCTGGCTTCTCCTTTGCTTCTGTTGTTATTTGAAAAGATGTCATTGCCCTGAAATCGAAAAACAGAATATTTAAGAGTAAAGTCAACATTACTTCACTACCTTAACCAATTGAATTATTAATTAACGTGTAATGTATGTAAAATGGTAAGCGGTGCATAAAAAGCTTGAGTCAATAAATATAAATAGAAGTACATCATACCTGAACCAAAGGATCCCAAAATGGTGGATTGCTTGAGCACTTAACGGTCTACTTGGTAACCAAGCCACACTTTTCCATGTTAGTTGGTGCTTTTTGGGGATTGTGCATTATTTCATTAAATATTTTGCTATGTATAAAGGGAATTAGGAATTGTGAAGCGAGGCCAGTGGTTAAGTCCACTAATGTGAATTGTATTATTGTGAACTCTCAGATAACTTTTAGTTTTATGTATAATCGATTCAAAGTGTTTTGAATGCTCAATAAAAGTTATAAAAAATAAACTATTTAAATTTTAAAGACAATTTTATTATTACAAAAACATTAATGAAACGGTGAACTTACTCATTATTTGAAGGCTTCGAAGAAACTCCAATTACGAACACAGCTACCACGACCTGAAATTAACAGAAAAAGATACATTATAATTTAAGTCATCTTATATTTTTACCTTATTTTGCACTCTTTTTCACACTAAGACATCTGAATATAAAATTATGTAAATTGGGCAAAGATGCTGGAATTTCTTTAACAAGTTTGCTATGTACCTACTTAACAGCCTAAAATTACAAAGTTGATAACCACTTATGTTATGGCATCTGGTTTGTGAGAACTTGCTCGTACTTATGATGAATTTTATCAGGAATCTCGAAATCAGCTCATGTGACATGTCTTTAAACATTTATCTTTGAACGACGCACGCACAAGCTTGATCTGGGCTGGGATAAACTTGTTATTTGGGTTGGAAGTCTAGGGTTTCGCTGAGTTCATTTGTGTTATGCATGTAAATCTTGACGTAGTTAAAGATTTAAATGATTCTAATCAATATTTTATTTTTCGACTAGCGTATCCTCGCGGTTTCACCCGCGTTGTACTCGTTCCCGTGGGAATATCGGGATAAAATATAGCCTATGTCACTCGGGAAGAATGTGGCTTTCTAATGGTCAAAGAATTTTCTAAATCGGTCTAGTAGTTTCAGAGCCTATTCGATGCAAACAAACAAGCGAACAAACAACATGCCGAATGCATTTGTTTCATAAAATAAGTGCCTTTGAAATAATAAATATTTCGTAACACTGTTAACTATTATTAAGAAGGCATTCCAACTCAAAATTTTGCTTGCTTGTTTGAGTAAGTATCTTATTCTTTATAAAAACTTCTAAAATAATCATTATTAAAGTTGACTTTGTTAATAAATAAGCTCTTCTGAATTGTCAATATAATTTAAAAAGATGAATAGCAATTTAAAAAGATGAATAGGTATAATAAACATATCAGCTTTAACCGAAGTAACGACTTATATCTTCTAACAATTATAAACACTTACCGCCGGTTGCACCAAGTTTTTTTTACATTATACTTTTACTTTTACAGGGTTTATGGTTTAAAAATGTATGGGATTTGACAGTTTTGACAGCAAAATTCAGTTACTTCTTACGAATTCGTAAAATGAATATTTTGGTGCAACCGGCTGTTAGCGTAATTATTGCTTGCAAACCCTGGACCACCAAAGATTTACTTTTGTTTTCTTTTTCCCGTGTAAACTTGATCTTGACCTTCCACAGTGTTACTAGGACATTCTCACGTTTATTTATGCACTTCATAAATATGCGGTTTTTATACTGTTACGGAAACTGCGAGCTATATTATTGGAGTATTAACATTTTAAATAAGATACTCTCACTTTTGTATTGGTTACTATAGTTTCTTATTTATTTATTATTCAAAATAGTAACTATAATATAACTATAATATATATTATACACCCGGAGGTGTAAAAGAACAATTGTTGGCATTTCGACAATAGATCAACAACATTTCTGACATTTACAAAACACGGAAGTTTTTGGTCGGTTAGAAGCCTGACATTTGGCATATCCGTTAATTATTGTTATAATAAATACTGTTAATGTATCCTTTGAAATCTTTGGATACTCAGATGGTAGAGGTCTCAAAAACCTTTTTTACGAGGGAGATATATACTTAAATGTAAAGTATTCTAATCTAACCATCAATAAGCTTTCAATTACTTAATTACTTGTATATTCTTATTGATTTCTTTATTTATAATTAAATAAAGAAAACAAAATAACTTGAGTGTTATTTTTTTTAATTACTTTGCTCAGTCAATATAAGAATCAATTCCAAATATCTTACAATAATACAGGCTTTATGGTCTTAATAATATAAGTGGAAAACCTCAAAGAGAGATTGCTTTCTCTAAATTCTCTTCGAAATAATTTTGGCAACAACGACTTTAACGGTCCGATTGCCAATCACCAGTGGCCATATGTATCGCGACCCACAATCTTACCTTTTACGAGTCGACGACAAAGGTTTTTTGGCGCATCACCTAACTGAGGCAGCCTACTTGCCATTCGACACGGTTCGATAATGCTTAGTGAATATGGACTGAAATCTGTTGCCTACAAGGCTGATATTTCAATGTAAAGAATAAGATTTAGTTAGACAAAGACAGGACGGCTTTTCTGCTCTTCATTTTTGGTTTAAATTTGTCTAAGGAAAAATACATCGGTTAAGACAAAACCAATTTCGAGGTGGCGGAGTAATTAGAGGTTCGCGAAATATTAACAATAATTTGTCGGTAAAGTTAGATAAGTAAGACGTATTATGATTTTTTCTCAAAACGGTATACTTTCATTGACTAATATTGTTGTTATTTTGAAACTCTAACATAACTTGATTAACACTAACACTACCTGCGAAAGAGAGAGTCACCATCACTGTGAGAGAGTGCTCTTAGATCTCGGAAGAAGAGCATTTGCTAGGACCGCGAATAGTTGAAGATCGTTCGGTCTAGAGACAATTTGTGGTTTTCTGTAGGTGCTTAAAATTGTCGTATTGCTGTATAAAGAGGATGCAATAGCTGCGATTGTATATAAAGTTGAATGTATGCAGCTTCTCCGTGTTTATAAGTTAAGAGGGCGTATAAAGGTAAACCACCAGTCTTAGATTTGATTTTTACAATACAAATTAAATTAAGCCATGAATTATTTGGAAAAAAGCTTATAGATATTACAACATGAATTGAAAGGGACTGGCCACAGTGAAAACATAAAATAATAACATTTTGGCGATAATAAAAGTCAGAAAGTTCTGGTCTAATTTTCAGTTATAATCAATTTATTTTCATTATGACGCATATTACTGAGCCAATATTTTTATACATAATATTAAACTATATTATCTTGCGACCCTATTAACGATTTGCAAAAATAATGTTTATTTTAGTAATTCAAATAAAACAAATTCGGCGATTACTATTTCTGTTTTATTATTCTATTGTTTTTTTCTAGGTTTATACCCCCTTTTAACGGAAGGTAGAGTGAAGGGTCATCAGACGGTATAAGATAAAACATGTTAATTAGTACTATCTTGAAATCTTACATCTCATAGGGCATTGTTATGTATCTTTTGTCTAAATCATAGCGGTCACTGGGTTAGAACAGTTCAACAAACCTGGCTTTAATCTGCAAGTACCTATTGTATGTACAGCGTATGTTTTTGTCCCAGATACCTACATTATGTCGGGACAACGCACAACTACTAAAACTATGCGATTTTCAACTTAATTCCTAAGATGTCAGAAGTTCTTCTCAAGTAGTTCAGTGTATGTTTATCCATCAATGATGAGATGACTGTTCTAAGGTGTTGAGGAAAATGTCTGTAAAGCTTATTGAACGTGGTTCGAGATGATTTTTTTTATTTATTATGTTATCAACATTAATCATTGCTGTCAGTTCATCAAACATTTCTTGTTTCCAAAGGGTAGCGAAACATAATGGACATTGTATGCTCGTTCATAGGAATGGTTTGTGGGCTATTCAAATGGGTTGAGTTTAATTTTAGTGTTATAGTTAATTGAAATAAATTTAACATTTTACAGAAAGTTAAATTACTCCTAATTTAGTCGATTATCCTAATTAATCTTAATTTTCTAACCAATGACGATAATAATCTCTATTTGTAATAAGGAACAAATGAAATAACAAATTACTATCATTATTCAAGAAATTCCTTGGGGGAGGCCTATGCCCAGCAGTGGGCGTCGTTCGGCTGACATGATGATGATGATGATGATTCAAGAAATTTGACAAAAACTAAAGGTTTATGAAATACAATAGGATCAAAAGGGCTTTGGCAGCTACAATCATTACTATTGCGTTTAAGTTTAAAAAAATCATAATGGCTTACAAGGATAATAATAGAACCTATAGAAGATAAGAATAAGATCGAGAATTAAAATTCCATACGAAAAGTTGCACTAGTAGAAGGACTGTAACTAATAGTTCCGGTATAAACAAGCGTAAAAATTTAAAGCTTGGTATCTCCAACATGAGACGTACAGATAATAGCTTATTGTCAACCTTCAATAAGAAAGAGCAGTAAAACAATATTTTCACCAGTATTTTATTGTTTGGTAACTTGAGCACAACTGGGTCGACATTACCGCAATATTGATATGCCACAGTTCTAGCTCGAGAAACTTGAGATGAGCTATGAACTTTGTCAAAGTGAACGAGTATTGAGTTAAACGGACACATGTATACTTTCAACTAAAAAATCTCGATATAGAGAATCTGGTTCCAGCAGTAGAAGATATTATAACAATTAACAATTAACGCGTTTAATACGTAAGAGCCTCCTGTTTTTCGACAAATGAATACAATAAAAAGATTTCTTTTTAAAACAACTGAATCCTTAAATTTTTAGTCATCCTAAGGCAGCGATTTTTAATCACGATTTTCGTTCTTTATATTTTCCGCACTTTTTAATATCCAGTGCGAGTCATCATTAGCCGTACAACGTGACGCCCACTGCTGGGCATATGCCCAGTTCTAGCGTGTGCACCTACACATAATTCCATGTGTTACATTAATCGATAAATGGCCCCATGTATTAATTTATGACCCTCATTTGCAGAAAAATGGACATATGCTTTATTAAATATTATACAAACATGCGTGTGTTGTTTTATACGTCACGTCTCTATTGCAGATCATCTACTCGTTATTCCTCTACCACTATTATTTAAATGCAAAATGACTCGTATTTCAATAAAAGCCTCAAATAAAAACAAATAGGTAGTTCCCCATTGCCCCACAACGGAAAAATATAGAAAGATTTTTCTCGTTCCATACATTGTTCTATGAAACTCAACTAATATCTTACAATACCTAGGTATTGTAAGACATATTAAGCAAAATTCGACCCGTCTCACAACAGCTAGCTCCGATGGGACGGGATAAGAAACAGTTGTGAGAGGGGTCGCCTGTTTTGAATGTAAAAAAGTAAAAAGTACAAATAAATTTTAATGTTTTACATTTTTGGAAGTTTGGAAACGTAAAGAGATTCTCAAAAATGTTTCAAATGATTATCGGAAAATCAAACATTTATTAAAAACATTTGACTTAGAAATTATTGTACTAATATACTTAGGTAACAGTTTTATTTAAATTGTCATGAAGTGAGCATGTATGAAAATAGAGCAATTGCCCGTTTTTCTGCAAAAGGGTTTACGATGAGGATTTTTCTATTAACCCTGCTCCGTTTTGGTGTTTAAAAAAATTGGTCAAGGGTGAGTCGAACTAGCCCATAAAAGGTTCCGTATCCACTTAACGTATTGATTGCTTACACCTAGCCAAAATACCACTATCATTTTTCGTCAGCAAAAATTACTTTGTTTTTCGTAGTGTTTGCATGAATGACAAAGTTACGTTTGCGTTTTTGAAAGACAGACAGGGCGAACAAATGGGGACATGTCCATAGTAAAACAAAATTATTATTTTTTAAATTCGTTCGAAAACCTCACTTCTATGCACTCACAAAATATTTTTAGTCGAAATCGGTCCTAACCTATATAAATTGACATTATTGAGTGCATTTTCGAACAGAACCAAACTTGTCCTAATAACAGTTGAACAAAATGTCGTAGCAATTTTCAACCATAACCAGACTTGTCTATTAGTTTTTCGATCAAAACCCAGACATGTCCAGTCTATCCAAACAAAACCAGACGTCCATTTTAAATAAATAAATAAAAAAAACATCGTCCTATTTCACTCGACGATAGGGGGGTTCTGTATACCTATGTTAAGATAAGACTATTATATGAGTGTAAAATAAAATCTATCTTAATCCTATCCATATTTTTTTTAGTTCTTTGGCTCTCCTGTAAAAAAACATTAAGTGGACATGTCTCCTTTTGTTCGCCAGCTCCTCAGACATGACGAATATATATGGGTTCCGTTTTTTACTATTCGGCCACGGAACCCTAACAAGATTCTGGATAGGTGTCTTGTCGGATTTTGAACCAAGTAACTTAACCAAGTAACTTTAAGAACTTTTTCTGATATAACTTCTATTTTAATTACTAATAATTTGGCGGTTGTAGAGTTTAATTTGAGAATAGCACATGCTAATAAGCTCAAATTCTAAAAGTTACATAATTTTGTGCGTCATTGAGAAAATTGGTTAATTCAAGTTTATCAAACTAAAGCACTATTTTAGTGTTGCATTATATTACTTCTTAGTCATTTTATCTTTAAAATTATTCATTAAGTTAGTAGAAATAACTTAAAAGCTAAATTGCATGCCTAAAAATGTACCATTATCAATGATTCATTTAACTATAAACGATCCTCATGAAAATTCTGAAATTAGCACTGAAACATTTTTTTGGAAATTACGCTGCTAGATTTACATGTAGGTACGGAACACATAGGTACTTGAAAACTTTTAATTTCTATTACATATTTAACCTTCAAATATAATTAAACGGTAACTTACCGCGAATCCAAGTAAATAATGTTGAGCCATTATGTCGATATCGATAAAATTATAATGTAACAAATTCGTGCGACGTGCGTTCTCCGCAGCGCCTGTCTCGCAACTCCGAAGCTCCGAAGATCCGCGCAGCTTTTTGCTAAACGCCGGAACATGGGCCCTACTGCCTTTCACTTTCTCGACGTGGGTCCAACGATGTGTTTTTGTCGCGTTCTAATGTGAGATTTTGTCCATTAGGAATTGGATTGACTATGTTTGAATCATAAGATAAAATAAATAAGTTTTTAGCAAAATTTTCATTTTCATGACAAGCATTTTTGATGACTGTACCTAAATATTGTATTGTCATCTAAACAAACCTGTATACAAAATTTCAGCAAGGGGCACAAATCCCCCACTAACTAATTAACTAACTAACTAACATGGCAAGTTAATAAAAAGCTTGTAAAAAGCTCGAAATGGGTGTGTAAAATTTTGGGTGCTAAAGTTTTTCACTGGATTTACAGAAATAGCTTCTGAATAGTGATTTGGGGTTTTCATATTTTTGTATGTTACGGCGTTTCAGTTAAAATCCAACTTATATGATATCAAGAGTGTTGAAAGAACTTGAATATTTTACTAACTTTTTGTAAATATTTCGATAGATACAAATAGTAGCAAAGCATTCACAATCATAAACTTTTATAAGTGAATTCGTTTATTGTGATAATAGTCGTTGCACTAAAGTAACTTTAATATTAAATATTAAGGGTGAAATTATCAAAATGTCGTTTTGTATGGATGTTTTCGTAATTTTTTTTTCTTTTACGTACTGACGTTTTTCTAATTTATTTGACGACTAATATTACCTAAAATATGAAATTTTAAATTTAGAGCTACGAATATGTGAGTGTAAGTAATTCGAGTTTCTATGGTAATGTAATAGGGATGTTAAATGTGAAAGCTTCCTCGCTAATTAATCGTTTCTTGTCGATTTTAAGAGTTTATTTTTTGTTACTTTTCACTATGAGTGCGCTTTGGGTCAACATACATGATTATCGATAAAAAAACTAATGAAGTGCTAAAACATAAAAGGCGATGGTTTCTAATTTTCTTAGCACGTCACCCAATAATGAATGGTTTATTTAAAACATCATATTTGGGATTAAAAGTCAATCCAATACAATTCAACGTAGTATGTGTGTACTCGAAATTAGTATTTGTAAATAACTTTGTTAAATAATTAGCATGAGAAGTCTTATAATGCTAGGTTTTTTTTAAATTTTTTCAGTTTTTTAAGGATAATAAGGTGTAATGTCCTGAAAGAATCTAAGAGGTAAAAATACTTTCATTATAAACCAAAAATGTTCATGCTGATTATTCAACGAAGGACCTTTTATGAATCATATTGCATATTACGAAGTCGTGCTGAGGCTGTTTTGTTAGCGGTTCAGAAGCGGTCAATGTCCTGTGTTTTAAGGCTTTAAGTGTTTTTGTGTTTGATACAGATACCTCAATTTAAGCAATGTTGTCGAACTGCATTTACGTTTTAATCTTCAATGTAAAACAAAATATGTAAACGGCGAGGTGATTTACATGGTGCATTCTAAAGGTCGGTAATCGTCAATCGGTAGGTACCTATTCACTTATTCTTAGTATTATTAGTTATTATTAGTATTTAGAGTTAAAAAAGATAGATAATGTTAAAAATAATTCTATAAATCAAATTAAAAATCTTTTAAAACAAACACTTATAAAAAAATACTTATAAAACAAACAATGGAATCATGTATTGTGTTTCTATAAAACACTAGAAATTATTTCAATGTATTATGATTTTAATTACTTATTTTATTAAATACTTTAAGGCGACGATGAGTTGAGTTAGATTTGAGTTTTATTTATGTTTTTTCTCTTGGCTGCAAATAAGCAAAACTTGTCGATGTTTTGTATTATGTCGATATCGATGTGTTACAAGCCTACTTGTTGTAAATAACACTGTTGATCTTGAACTTGAATACAACTTGAACGCTGCTCTGTGAGCTATTAACGGTGCCTAATGCGAGGTAGATCGGTTTTATCGTCAATTTTTATCGATATATAGACATAATGGCTGTGACCACAGTAATTACGTCGAACATCGATTGATTTATGTATCAGATATTAAAAGAAGATATCTGGTTCGGATCCAATATCAAATGCAGAATCTGTTGCTATAAAACTAATGTGGGAAAGTAGTCTGTTTTGAAGTTTTTTTCTTGGCATTTTTGTCACTTTCTTTAATCCTTTCCTTTCATCGATGTAATTGTAGTTAATAGAAATTAGACACTTTGTTACGAATACCTATTACTATGGTATTTATTTTATTTATTAATTTGAATGGCATATGCTCTAATTATGTAAGTACTTAAGTACTATTTATCGTTTGTTGTGCCTCCCAATGAGGCATACGTAAGATATCATCATCGTGATCAGCCTCTTTAAATAACTGTCTAGATATATGCCACTCCAAAGAATCTAAAAGAAAGAGAGTTTTTAGGAAGTTCGATGTTGTGCCTTCATCATACAGTTGTGATCCGCACGTCCCCCTATGTCCACCGGTTAGAGGGCCTCGTGGTGTTGTTGAAAGTAGAATTCCTTAAACCCTTAATAATCGTGGTGTAAAGTTAAATCTGATGTAAATCTGCTGTTGTCTCTGTCTCATTTTAGCTTATAAAAGTGACAACATCAGTTTGTTTAAAGTAGATATAACTTTACACCAAGTTTATTAGTAAGAGGGTTAATGTGTACAAAACGGGGTGTTATCAAATCAATGTTTTGAAAAAAAAAAAACATTTTAAAACAATAAACATAAAACTTTTACCAAAACTCATTATTATTACCTACAACGAAATCTACCATTAGTTTTACTTTCTTCCATTCAAATGATAAATATGAGTAACTGATACAGATATAAGTATACGGCCTGGGCAGTCACGGTACAGTTGACGAAGCATCAAAAATTGCATTTGCTCCAGGAAAACTACTCGTATTACGAAAGCAATACAGATGCGTCTAACAACTAAAGTTCATTATTCTGTACTTAGATATACAATGCCTCCTCGGTCTGGTTTGGTACGAGTGGTCACTTTCTTGAAGTAAACTCGTTAACTTTTGTTTACTTGTCGCGGTCAAGTTCACACAATATTGTAAGGCGTCTAGCACACGGTGTGGATAATAATAATTTTAAAAGTAGTCAGATAATATTTTAAAAGTATGTAGGTATCATTTTAATTTAATCAATAGAAGCTTGATCAATAGAAGAAATAGAATATCGCTCGTTATTTTAATGAATATACCTAAGTGAAATAATAGCCGTTTTATCGTCACGTGTCTGCAGATACTAATCTGTTATATCTTAACTTTCATTTTCAGATATAAATCTGGAAGTTTAGATGTTTGGATGTTTGGATATTTGTTACTCAATCACGCCAAAACGGCTAAACGGATTTGGCTGAAATTTGGGACACAGATACTTTGTAGCCTGGAGAGGAACATAGGATTTTATCCCTCAAAATATCACATTCCCGCGGGATAACGTCATGTAATCCACGCAGGCAAAGCCGCGGGCGGAAAGCTAGTACTAAATAAGTTCTTCAAATTTCATCAGCAGTACTTACATACAAACAAAATTAAAAAGAATATTTATAAATTTAATTCGCCATCCAAAAAGACTTCAAACAAAAACACTGTGTAATTATAAGAAAGCGAACCTTGTTGGTGGAAATGTATAAAAACCATTTACGATCTATCCAATCCATTATACTATCCACAAAGCCTCGCAGGTTATCTTCTTCTTCTAGAGCCCCATGAACGGTCTCTGGCTGCTTACGGTTCACTTGCTTAAACTTATACGTGCACTAGTAATATTTTGTAATTATTAACAGTTCATTTCCAATGGGTTTTGGATTATTTAAACGATATATTCTTATTGGGCAAGCACCAAAACACGCGCGTTCCGTATTCGGATAGTTCTCTTTTATGAAGTTAGAGGCAGCACATGTCTATAGTAAGTGCTGCATTCCGTTTTACAACAAACTTGCAGTTATTGTAGACCGGTACATTTCCATTTTTGACAAAACTTAAGGAAAATAAATTATTTGTGCTAGCGTTGATACTATAGGTACAAATTGTTCAAAGTACGGAACACACTGCATAAAAACACAAAAAACCGAAAAAATTTTAGCAGTTGATCGATTTTTTTAACTAATCTGACGAGTTCCGCTTGGCGTACCCCCCATAATAAGGTCTCATACTGGTTGGAGGTACTTATCAATATATAAGGTATCCTCCCTTATATTAATCTGCCGCGCTCAAGTAAATCCCAAAATCCCCTCTTGAGCTCCCTACTTTAGTGCTTGAACCCAGCAGGGATCTTTGTAAAATCAATGAATGCGTAATTTAGAGAAATAGAAAGAAGTACACTAAACTTGATGAGTAATAATAATTGTATACAATTTTGGGAGTTCAAAAAACCTAATGTTGTTTTTAGAAAATAACCATCTATCATAATTATGTGAATACAATTTTTGTAGACAAACAGCTTGGGTTTTCTCAAATCTTTCCACGATCCGATACCAAACTAACACCTTACGCATAGAACAAACTTCGAGAGAACATAATAAACTAAAATTTAACAGTTAAATTGTATCATTTCTACGTTAATTTATCGATCAGAAAGGAAACGACAACGGATGGTAATATTTACGAGTCTAAAATAGCAATACACCATATTTGGTTCACAGTGGTAAACGTTTGATTTTATTAGTATAATACCGTTTCAATTATAAGCTCTTTAGATAAAATCGTTGCTAGAAACTATATCAATATCTATGAATACTGATAAGTTTCTAATGATTAGGTTTGAACAAAAGATTTTAAAGATCTCTTGCAATTTATCTGGGACGGACGGTTACAAGAAAATAGCAATATAATAAGAACGTCGTTAGCTTTAACGACTCATATTGCCTAGTTGGTTTTTTATTAACTGGAGCTTAAATTGAAGTCATCGGTGAAATGGCTGGTTTGAATGTTGAAGCTTATGATTAGGTTGACGTAAAAAGGCGAAAATCTAGGTGAAACGGACATGATTATATTTCGATTAGTGATTTTTGCTTTGAAGACAGATATTGTTGTTTTGATATAAAAAAAGAGTTAAAAGCCAGTATGTTCTGTACATAGAATAAATATAAGATAAATCGTTAATTTTTTTTTAAAATAATCATTGCGACGTATTGTTGGTATTGTGGTTGATAAAAGCAAAATTTTATTTCGTGTAAAAACAGGTTAAAACTAAATACTGTATACTGATAACAAAATAAACATAAGGATACGTTTAATTCAGTAAAACTTCTTATTCCCATTGTTAAAATACACGGACAAACAGTCAAAACTGCGGTTAGTAGTAGTTTATGTGAATAAGTTTTAACTTGTAACAATTAAAAACTGTTCACCAGATAAATTATTTATGGTGGCTTGATTGAAATTAGAGCTCGATGAACAAATTTTTTTGTTCTCATCATATATTATAGGTAAAGGCGATAATAATCAAAATGTTGAGATATAAATTTCCTTTCAATCAATGTTTATCAGGTTTTGATCTGCAATAAAACGATTCCGTCTTTATATTATATCTATAAACTTGTAGAAGTTTGCTGCTGCTCATAAACATGACGTTCAGTTCGATAACTCTTAACTCAAATTATTAAGTTATTCTTGCAAAGCAGTCGGTTTTGTTCTGTAACTGTATTACAAGGTTTTGTTGTTTACGAAAAAATGAAACGTAAGTACAAAAATATTTTATTTAACCTGCACGCTCGGATTAGGCACACATGTGTGCCTCAGCCAACCATTCGAAAAATGATGTTACAATGTAACTATTACAGTTTAAATTTCGATTTCTGCCATTACAAGGTCGTGACCTCAGATCATATATAAAATCTCCGAGCGTACAGGTTGCATTTTGATGTAAAACTAAAAATTTATTTTTGTTACGCTGAAACTTAGTTTCACACTACACCAATTATCTTTCCAATAGTATCATTAAGAAACTCTTTCAGTAAGGGTTTGATAAACTAGTTATTTTTATTGTTGCTACTTGTTAAGCTGATGAGATTTTTCACCCGTTATTCTCGGTAAAAAGATGTCCCTAAATGGTTGGAAGAAAATGGACTATTCAAAAAAATTACATGGACACAACACTTTGGCTTTATTTTATATGTCTTATGCAGTCAATTCGGGTATTAAAGTTTTGAATCCAAACAAGCATACATCTGTAGGGAGCGTAGGCCCAGTGGAACATAACGGAGCATGTAATAAAACTCAAAAAGGAAGTTGTACCTCGATGAGATAAAAATAATACGGCATATTTTGTGATAAAAGTTAGAAGTAATATTTCAAACGTTTATTATCATGTTAAAAAGAATATTGCACTATATTAAAGACTATCACAAGCTTAAGTTCTTAACACTTTACCTTAGGCTTTTTATCAATGTCTGTACCATTTTTTATATTGCATCATTATTACTATGAAATTTACAAAACACAAATTGGATTTTTCTGTTTAGTTAAATTCTTCGATTAAGTATCATGTTTAGTTTAGGGCAATGAAATTTCATTGACCTTGTAATAGGTCAATGAAATCAGTATTTAATTAAGCTTATATCTAGGTATTTGAGAACTTAATGTTATCTAAGATCTATTACATAAACAGTAAAATTAAAAGTTAATAGAACAGTATCTACCGATAAGAAATGAATATTCAATAAAATAGGGGTTAGCCAGCCATTTAAGGTATTAAAGAGCGTCGTCTCTGGCGTCCGAAGAACGAACAACCTACGGACGTGTGTCCAGTCAAGACAAATAATCTCCCTTTATTTCATCCTCCATTCTTTATCGCTGGTTACTGTATATTGTTCAATCATATTGAAAACAATATTTGCAGTACGTTGTTAATTTTACGGACCTCTCGATTTTTCTTTTGCGCATTCCACGTTGCTGTTTCACACATAAGCAAATCCTCTTCAACTTTGGGCTCAGCTTCACTAGTCTCTATAATACTCAAACGCTGTTTCACATCAGGGCCTTTCGGTTTACCGTCGTGAGGTTTGTTGTCTTTCTTCTTGTCAAAGTTTACTTCCTGATTTATATTGAATACGTTTTTCGCGGAATCCAGAGTGTAATTATCGCTTCTGCTTTCGAGTCTAATATCACTGTCTCTATGACTAAGAGATCCTCGGAAATTGACTATTACTGTCGGTTTGACCACTGTTTGAGATTCTCGGTTACCGATTTGGCTTTCACCAGTCATCGTGTTAGACATCGGTATGTAACTTTCAGGTATTTGAGTAGGATCATTATTCTCGTCTTCTGTAGCTTTGTAAGGGCCCTTGTTTTTGTTAGCTATTTGTGGTCGTTTTTGCTTTTTAGGCTTCGGTGTAGATTTTATAACCTTTTCGTTTGTGTTGATGAAAAGCACTATTTCTTCTTTTGTATCGTTGATCTTTTTGTCTTCCGTATTTTCCACTATCGATTTTGGGAACCTATATTTAAGTGGGGGCATTTCAATGCGATCGTTCCTTCTAGGAATGAAATCAGCGTCACTCGGCAACTGAGGTAACTCATTCTCATAGTTGTCTTGTTCGTAAAATTGCCCGATGTTGTTTTCAATATTTTGGTTTAGATTTTCTGGTAGCTGAGCGCGGATTCTGAACGACTCGATGACGTCACGGAATAGAGATCGCTTTTCGTGTGGATTTGTTAACGCTTTGTCTTTGGCTGGATGTGCACCGCACAGAATGATCATGTAGGTCACGCAGATGAAGCACTGCATCTGAAAAAAAAACGATCATCATATTAATTTCTTCTTAAAACTGTATGTATACCAACGCTGACTTTTCTAGCATAGGGATGGCATCAACATCTCATACGAACATTCACATGGGATGTCTGTCCGTGCACGCCACACACGAACCACACGCTACAGCCATAAACGCCGCCACTTCAAGCTAGAAGAAGTAACAAATGACGACTAGCGACGGCGGCTGGCGTCAACGGTGTGCTTCGAGTTCATATAAAATTAATGAAACTGCAGGAAATAGATCGGTGGCGGCGTTTTGTGGTTATGGTTGGAGACCCGTGTGGGGAAAAGCTTTCGTCTAAGCTAGAAGAAGAAACAAATTACGACTACCAGTGGCAACGTTTTTCGGTGGCCCGTGTGCGGCTGTGAATTATTTTCCAGTAAATAAAAATCACAAACACTTTTTTTGGATTATAAATAAGCTAAAATGAAATTCAAATGTATTTTCTTGTTATTATTGAAACCTTTCCTAGTAACTTTATCTTTTTGTAGAATAAAGTTTAAATTCCAAATACCACCAACACCGAAACTTGGCAAACGTGCAAATATACAAACTTTTTAGCGTCACAACAATTATGAGTACCTATTTGGCCTCAATGTTGACGTAAAAATCATTGCAGATATGCAAATTGCTTCCCACCTATGAAAAGCTAAGGCGAGTACATTTCTATAAACAATTACACTCTGGCAAAAAATATATACCTACACTAATGACTCTGGCCAAGTTTCAGTGCCGGCCGGTGAATGTATAGTAAGTTTGAGTTCTTAAAAGTATATTTATAAAATGCATTTTACTCTTTTATTTGCGCAAAATAACCGAAACTTTTATTCTAAACCCTTGATAAGTCGTAAATGATTTATTTCTATTGGTGGCGCTACTGAGCTGATCGAACCACCTTAAACTAATTTAGTTATTATTATTTGATGTCTCCAACTTTAAGTCATCATCTAGTTTTCTATTAATAGCTGTACAACCTGTATGTATTTCTAATTATTCCCAAACAAGTCATTTGACACTTTCGTCGGGGAAAGTGTTGCTTCTTTCTAGCTTTTGATAGATATAGCTACATGACAGTAGGTATATCGACTGGCCAACTTTCATCACGCTTATTTGGGATGATCTCTTCCTTTCCAGTCTTTATTATGTTTATCACTGCCTGACTAATTGCAATTTTAGAGAAATGATTTTATGATATATCTGTTTTTGGGCAACATTAGCAAGCAGCCGATTGAAAGAAAAAATACTTTCTCAATTAAAAAAACATAGTCTACTCAATTGAAAAAGATATATTTTATTAACAACTAGGGGCTTCGCGCGGCTTTTACCCGCGTCCGCGTGGTACCCGCTCCCGTGGGAATATTGGGATAAGTCACTTATGTCACTCAGGAATAATGAAGCTTTATATCGTTGAAAGAATTAAAAACAAAACAGCCCTGCAGTTTTTGAGTTTTTGAGAAAAACAAACAGTAAAAAAAAACTAATATTTCCTCTATATAAAATTTGTATAAGTGCTACTTGTCTTTCTACGACTCGGGATACGAACCCGCAATATCTGCCTGTCCAAGCTACTGAGCCATTCAGCTACCTCAGGACCTCAGGAGACAAGTTTTAAAGATTTGCAGTATCTTTAGGTACTTACTTTTTATTCTGTTAGTGCAATTCAGCTGTTATTTATGAGACAAGTTGTTTATTTATATTAAATAACTCAAAATGATTAAAACTGAATATTAAGTCCCTTAAACTTTATTTACTGTTATAAAAATAACTACTCTTACAACTGCAGAAGAATGTTGCTGCTATTTTAGTATCAGGCGCGTACATATTCAATCATAAATGCGCAAAACTGCTTAACATTTAATTAACATCTTTTTACATGCAACACCCACATGCCCACATCTTTTTTTTCACTTGAACATAATGTATGTTCAAGTGAAAAAACGGTTTGTAGTAAAATATTTGAGTCTTCTATAAAAAACCAATCTCTAATAATTAGAAAATGCATAGAAAAGTGCTCATTCAGTAGAAGTTAAATGTAGAATATTCGGAACTTTGGCGTAGATTCCAAAGATTCATAAAGACGATGGATAATAGATATAAGTACCTACCTATTACACGGATCACTTTTGGCATAAGTATTATCATTGCTTTCAATTCCATTGCTGCCATTTCTATCTAAATACTTACTTATATTTTGACAATATTATTGAAAGTTTATTACGAGTAGAACACGCGTGAGATGGTCATCGCATTTCAATGAAATATTGTGCTCTACATTGTTCATGCCCGAAATTCACGAGGCTAGTTTTTCAAGCCTGCCTTCCCATGGCATACCTATTTGTTAAATTTCGGTCCAAACGTAGCTGTTGGTATCTAATTTCTGTATGAATGGTGCATTTTTGTATAATTCGTCATTAGATTTGTCGAACAAAAGAACTCTGATCTCGTCGATCTCAAAAGAAACACTCGTACTAGGCGATTACAAATAAATACAAAGACCAACCAAATTGACAGCACTTCCATTTAATTTCACTGCATTGAAAGACAAGTAAATCTTAACTTTCAATGATATTGAAACGAGAAGAGGAAGAAGTGATATTATTGAGATGTAACAAAAACAATTGGCTACGTACCTTTCAATAGGCGCGATGGGATGAACCAGCCCGCGGGGTCTCCTGCGCAGTAGTGCGCTGCTCCGGGAAGCGAGTAAGGGTTGATTGAACTCCTCTGAACTGAGCCAGGTGTGCAAAACTTTACTGGTCTATGTACTTTGCTTTGCAAAATAAAAATAACGCTTTTAGATGGACGGCTTGGTCCCATGCCAAACATTGGGTTGATTAGAAGCTTATGACAGATGTTCAGTTACTTCAGTTATAGGCACTATTAGTAAATAGGGACTCCCCAAGGTTTTACACGCGGAAAAATCAGGATAATTAAAAAAAAATATAGCCAAAACTCCCTCGAGAAAAATGTAGCTTTTTAATGAAGAAAGAATATTTAAGATCATCACTCACTAAGTACAATAGTTTTTGAGTTTATCCATTACGACTTACGATCAAACAAACAAAAATCAAATATTTCCTCTTTATGATAAAACAATAGAATAAAATTATAAACAGGCTTCTTGGTTAGGGAGCGGTTATTAGTGGGTAGGAAGGAAAAAGACTAACAGATTTAAACCACAATATAGAGCTTAAACCTTCCTCCTGAAGCACTCTATCTATTAATGAGAACCGCATTGATAGCTGTTGCGTATTTTAAAAAATATAAGCGAACAGACCGTTAGAAACGACTTTGTAAAACAAAGTCATTTGTTGTCATTTCTTCTCATATGTGTAAAAGGAACAATGATTGCATGGTTTGCGTAATAGCTTACTTACTAATATTATAAATGTGAAAGTGTGTTTGTTTGTTTGTCTCTCTTCCACGTCAGAACAGAGCATAAATTGACGTAATTTTTGGTATGGGGGATAGTTTGGGAGCTCAAGAGTGACATAGTCTATTTTTTATCCCGAAGAAACACCATAGTCCCGCGGGATAACGTCTCGTGTAGTCAACGAGGGCGAAGCCACAGGCGGAAAGGCTAGTGTATATTTTTTAAAAGTGGTCATAGTCGGGTCAAGGATTTAGGTACAAAAAAGGTAAATTTTGGAGATAAGTGTTTTTATAAACATATTTTGTTTAACATCACCCCTTTTATTTTCCCTGCTGCTGTAGCACACGAGGATATGGAAGGATTAGGATGATATTTAGCATGGTTTGCTATCCTGAAAGGTTGTGGATATGTTCACCACCCCTGCAAATGTGAAAAACAACCTGCCCGTCTCAAATGGGGAACTAAACTACTCACGTGCACCCAACGTCCGGATACAGTAATGATAATGACAACAAACGTCAATTTGCACTCTACCGCTTAGAACTTACGCTCTCTACGGACTTTTATAGCACAAGCCCGTTTCTAGGGTTCTGTGACAGCTTTTGGAATACAGTGTAATTTTGCCCATTTAATTTTTTTTTGGGAGGTTGGCAAGCTGATACGTCGAAAGACTAAGAATAAGAACAAATAACTAAGAATTTTAGGTAATTTTGAGCCTAGCAGCTGCAGATGGAACTTTTAGGATATGCATGCATTTCCTAGAACATGTGTTTTTAAAATTATTTTCACTTCTCATGCTCGTAAAGTTCGTGTTTATGTTGGGTATAGGCTGCATAAAATCGCTTTTTATGCTCTAGTGCATGAAGTAAAATCTTCGTCTAAGTCTCAGACTCTAAGACAAAGGTCGTCAGGTAAACAGTCACACACGCAATTAAACTTCGTTAAATAAACTTGTTATTTCATTCTGTTTCTTTAATTTTGTACACAATCCATGTTAAATTACTTACTAAATTAATTAAACTAGGCAAAATTAATGAGTTTTGTAACAAATAAGTATTTCAAGAGCATTATGGACTACGATCTATGCTAAAGTCACTGTGCTGCCACTGCCACGTATAAAAAAAGAAAAAGAAAGTCTTCCCGCCAATATGGCGAAGTCTTTATTTTTTCTTTTTTGCAATATTGTTATTTATTTTCCTCACACTCGAAGTCTTGTAAATCTACGAGTCATACACTCTGCTTTTCAGCAGAGTGTATGACTCGTAGATAAAACCCATTTAACCCTCGAATTGACTATCCACCCTCGCCTACAGCTCGGATGGATATATACGTCTCGGGTAAAATGGTACGTTTTATGCACTTGTTGTACAATCTACTATTATTTTAGACGTTTCCTAAAAAGGTTAGTTCACACATCTTGGATATTGTATACATTTCATAAATTTCCGGTAACACAAATAAGTGTGGAACTCAATGACAATGACCGATTTACTCGAGACCGCTTTTTCCTTTAAAATCAATTGCGTATTCGTGCATGGTTGCTTTTTACTTTTTATGCGGTTGCCAATGGATCCCATATTAGGAAGGGTCTGATAATATATCCGGGATAAGAATTAAAAGGATGAAGACTACTTTTGACGACCGATTATGTTGATTGAATGCACAATTAAAGAAAATATTTATTTTTTATTTATCTGTTACAAATTTCACCCAGTTTGACACTAGCGCCGCACGGCTTTTAGTGGCGTGATAAGTAATTTTTTTTTAATTACTTGTATGAAAGTAATCTTTAAAATAAAACCGCTTCGAATATGGCTTCGAAGCCCTTGAGAATAGCATAGACGTGGACGATCTATACAACATGGTGGTGGATACTGTCCGCACGATTGGGTCTTAGTACTATAAAACTCGCCGTCCCAAATTAAAGAAACTCTCCAGTCAGACTCTCCTCCTCATGGATCAGAGACACTCAATGAAGCTGCAGAACTCAGTGGATGCGTATCGTTATCGGCAGCTCAATAGACAGATATCTAAGTCTTTGACGCGCGACCTTCGCCAATTTAATACCGAGCGTATTAAAGAAGCCATTGAGCGGAATAAAGGCTCCAAAGTGTTCGCGAGAGATCTGTCTATCGGGCAAAGTCAAATGACGAGGCTGAAAACTGAGAAAGGTAGCATCGTTTCGTCAACACCTGAAATCCTGAGGGAGATTGAGAGTTTCTATGGACAGCTATATTCCACGCAAACACCTGTTGAAAGCAAGGCTAAAGACCCCGGAGCCAAGCTTACCCGACACTAAACAGAAGATATCCCGGACGTCAGCCTGTACGAGATTAGAATGACTCTCAAGCAGCTTAAAAACAACAAGGCGGCGCCGGCGGGCGATGACGAAATCACAACAGAGCTTCTCAGAGCGGGCGGCAATCCGATACTTAAAGTCCCCCAGAAGCTTCTCAATTCAGTCATCCTTGAGGGCAAAACGCCAAAGGCATAGGGCAGAAGCGATGTGATGCTGTTTTTCAAGGGTGATAAAACTCTCTTGAAGAACTATAGACCCATCTCGCTTCTGAGCCATATCTATAAGTTGTTTTCGAGTGTCATTACGAATCGTCTCGCTCGCAGGTTCGACGACTTCCAACCTCCCGAACAAGCCGGGTTCCGGAAAGGCTACAGTACCATAGACCACATTCATACGCTGCGGCAAGTTATACAGAAAACCGAAGCGTATAACTTGCCACTTTGCTTGGCGTTCGTGGACTATGAGAAAGCCTTTGATTCGATTGAGACTTGGGCGGTGCTGCAGTCTCTCCAGAGGTGCCAAATAGACTACAGGTACATCGAGGTGCTGAGGTACTTATACCAAAACGCCACCATGTCGGTCCGATTACAGAACCAGAGCTCTAATCCTATCCAACTACAGCGAGGTGTGAGACAGGGAGATGTCATCTCTCCCAAACTGTTCACAGCTGCGTTGGAGGATATTTTTAAGCTACTGGACTGGAAAGGATGCGGCATCAACATCAATGGCGAGTACTTAACACACCTACGGTTTGCCGATGATATAGTTCTTATGGCTGAGACCTTGGAAGACCTGAACACAATGCTCGAAGATCTCGGTAATGCTTCGCAAAGAGTGGGTCTTAAGATGAACATGGACAAGACGAAAATCATGTTCAATGCCCATGTTGCACCCGCTCCAGTTAATGTTGGGAACATTACACTCGAAGTTGTTGAGCACTATGTTTGCCTAGTACAGACGGTCCAGTTAGGTAAGTCCAACTTTGAGAAAGAGCTCTCTCGTCGAATCCAGCGTTCGGGAAGCTCCGGCATATATTCGCGGCCGAAATACCTCAATGTCTCAAGACGAAAGTCTTTGACCAGTGTTTGTGGGCAACTATGGGTCTCATAAGAAGGCTCAAAGTCACCCAGCGAGCAATGGAGCGAGCGATGCTTGGTATTTCCCTGCTCGATCGAATCAGAAATGATGAGATCCGCAGCAGAACTAGAACAACCGACATCGCTCGAAGGATTGCATCATTGAAGTGGCAGTGGGCGGGACACATAGCGCGGAGTACCGATGGCCGTTGGGGCGGAAAGGTTCTCGAATGGCGACCGCGTGCCGGACGACGTTCCGTGGGCAGGCCCCCTACAAGGTGGACCGACGATCTGGTCAAGGTCGCGGGAAGCCGCTGGATGCGGGCAGCGCAGGACCGATCGTTGTGGAGATCCTTGGGGGAGGCCTATGCCCAGCAGTGGGCGTCGTTCGGCTGACATGATGATGATTCTTTTTATTTCTCTTCGTCACTTAAAACAAAGATTAACATAGTTTTTCTTTATAATTGATTTTATTTTCTAATGTGCCATAAGCTTTAAGCAAGACTGTTAAGTATTTCATAGGTTCAACACTTGCTATAAAAAGGTATATTAATTATTTTTCAGCAATATTTTGGTACTGATTTATTCTATAATTCATAAATAAAGTGTATTTCAAAATTAAAGTAAAATTTTATTTTATTACCTAAATAAGTTACTTTATTGTCCTAATCGAAAATTACAATATTTTTAATAAGCCACCAAAATAGATAATATTTAAACTGAAAACTGACTTATTCATTTTATGTCTTCAAAGCTTTTGATTTCGCAATAAAACAGTGGCTTATTTAAAAATGAGCCAGTAATAGTCATCTACCACATCATAATGTAAAGACACTTTTTCAGATAGGACAATAATGGTTCAACACTTTTTTGTAAAATAACGACCTAACTCTAAAGCTTATTTGATAGTATTTTACTGAAAATAAAAATAAATTATTATTATTTTTATGATAAAATGAAAGTATAAATATCTTTAAGATAATATAACTAGCTTTACTTTTGTGATACACCTAATAGATAACGCACGTGCACGTCGTCTCGGCTACGGCTAGGCGACGCCGCGCCGCCTCGCCGCACAGTGGTTCCTTATCGAAAAAAAGGGAACATGGGATCAAATCTCGGAATTTCAGTCTGATATTTTTAAATGTGGTTAGTTAATTTTCATTTTCAGACCACTGTGTGTAAAGCCGTAAGCTCGGGTGCGGAGAGACGTGAGAGCGTGGACGACTATCGGTAAATGCGGGGATAGCAAGTTGAGCGACCCGCAAAGCTGTTCGTGAGCTGGTCCCGAGGCGAGGCGATTACATTACGATTTCGATTAGTGTGTGTTGCAGTAGGGGGTTTCATACAAGGAATACAGTGCCCGTAGTGTAAGTTTTTATGTCAAAAAACGCAAACTATTTCTATTTCGTATTTATGTCAATTTGTATGAAAACTGTATTAGCGCCTCTAGCGGCGAGTAGCGCGCTTATATAGTTTTCATACAAATTGACATAAATACGGAATCGAAATAGTTTGCGTTTGCTTGACATAAAAACTTACACTAGGGGTACTGAAACGCTCGAGTTGATACGTTTACGAGTTGATAAGTCTGCTGTGACCTTAAAAGCAAAAGTTGCCATTACAGGTCCCGTCTCGCCTACAAGAACGACGGCCTCTACAGCTTAGGGTTGTCTATAGCACTCATCGACGATGATATAGGAATAGTTTGGAACCAGAGGTATTGGAGGACGAGGAGTGTGAATCATCGTGCCAATTTTTATGATTTTTTGTGTTAGATTATTTTTAAATAAAATACTGTAATGTTTACCCACTTATTTTTTATTTTACGTAGTATTAATGCCTCTATACAGATTGAGACCCTATTTTCCTCCAGAGCAGAAGCTGCCAAAACATCAAAAAAGTTACATCAAAAATCGCGGTGGCGCCACTTCTTAAATCCATCCTTGGGCCTTAAGGACCAATCCTACCAAAGGAAATCTTTTGTTCAGCAATAGCCGTATTCTTCGTTTTCTTGTAGGCAGCTGCAAATCGAAGAAAGAGATTGCCCTTGACGAGTTTCTCGTAGCTCTTGCAGGGTCTCCCGCCGTAGTATTTGCCAACCGATAGCGTAGCGTCTTTGACGTTCATAACCCCCTGTACACACTGGGCGCTCGGCGAGCGTTTGGTGAGCGTACGCGAGATATTTTGTATGAGAATCTGTAGTTCTGCTACTGCCCGCTAGAGGCGCTGTACAGATTTGCATACAAAATGCAACGCCAACGCTAACGCTAACGCCCAGTGTGTACCAGCAGTAAGTGTCGTAAACACAATTTAAGGTGCTTCGATGAGCTCAGTAGCGCCACCAATGGAAATAAATAATTTACGATTTATCAAGGGCTTAGAATAAAAGTTTCGGTTATTTCGCGCAAATAGAAGAGCAAAATGCAATTTTTAATTGTTTTTTCATGGCCTCAAATATGAGCACCAAGTTATGGATCTCGATTTTGCCAAATGTGGCCACTTTTGGCACCATTGAGATTCACGACTTATTGCGTAAGTTTGAGTTCTCAAAAGTATATTTATAAAATGCATTCCACTCTTTCACCTGCGCAAAATAACCGAAACTTTAAATCCAAGCCTTTAATAAAATGCAATTGATTTATTTCCATTGGCGGCGCCACTGAGCTCATCGATACACCATAATCTGTACCCCGAGTGTAAGTTTTTATGTCAAGCAAACGCAAACTATTTCGAATGCGTATTAATGTCAATTTGTATGAAAACTATATAAGCGCGCTACTCGCCGCTAGAGGCGCTAATACAGTTTTCATACAAATTGACATTATTACGCATTCGAAATAGTTTGCGTTTTTTGACATAAAAACTTACACTACGGGCACTGAATAAACAAAGGATATCAGTCAAATTTGTCCATAAAGTAAAAGTGTCGGCCGACGAAAATAAATGGCACAGTAGTATTGTTAACAGTGTTAAGATAATTTTTTTGTTATGACGTCAACGGTGGGGTGTACGATTAGTAGCCAAGCAGTTATTTAAGTTTGAAAATGTCATTATTTTTGCTATAATACGACCAGAAAATGGATTGACACACCACGTAATAATGTAATCATTTAACAGAATATCGTTTATTACATTAAGATCAGTTCCTCGTCAGCATCATAAGCGGCACACGAACGTCCCACTGCTGGGTACGTGTACGTGTAAATAACGACATTTTCAAACTTGAATAACTGCTTAGCCACTAATCCTACACCGTTGACGCCATAACAAAAAAATATCGTAACACTGTTTACAATAATAATGTGTAATTTATTTTAGTTGGCCGACACTTTTACTTTTTGGACCAAACATGTATGAAGCGTGACTGATCTCCTTTGAGTTATTTATATGTTTACTTTTTTGCATTCACAATGCAATTTTTATTATCAAAAAATTGAAAATAAACTATTTAGAAAGAATCCTCAAGCAGTCGCCCGGATAGTGAAGTTTGAGTCCCATCGGAGCTGCGGGTCGATTTTTTCTAAATAGTTACTTCATTTTCAATTTTTCAATGATCTCCTTTGAGTTGGAGTTTATTTGGAACCTACCAATCATTTGTAAGATCATTATACTGTAAATATACATTTGTACGTGGGATGAGTAAACTTATTATACCTACCTATTTTCTTATTCTTCTCTGTTTTTCGGAAAGCGCGTTCGGTCATTTAGTCCCAACTAATGGTTTTCTTCCATTTGTAGTTACGATGTTAGTTCATATTGCAGCAAATTATATTGTGTACGACATTGCTTTACTTTTTTGTAGGCGGCTACGTACTAAGTCTATAATAAAATTGGTACTTACATCTTGCTTGCTGATGCGCGACAGCAGCAACAGCATCTTGAGTGTGGTTGCACGGTCGGTTGACGGTCGCTTTATGGGGCACTGGCTATCCTTACATGGACCAGTACCTCATTTCCATGGACAATTTTAAATTTTATTTTCACTTGTCATGCTAGTAAAGTTCGTGTTTATGTTGGGAATAGGCTGCATAAAATCGCTTTTTATGTTCTAGTGCATAAAGTAAAATCTTCGTCTAACTCTCAGACTCTAAAGACAAAGGTCGTCAGGTAAACAGTCACACACGCAATTAAACTTCGTTAAATAAACTTGTTATTTCATTCTGTTTCTTAAATTTTGTACATATAATCCATATTAAATTACTAAAACTAGCCAAAATTAATGAGTTTTCTAAGAAATAAGTAAGTATTTCAAGAGCATTATGGACTACGATCTATGCTAAAGTCACTGTGCTGCCACTGCCACGTATAAAAAAAAAAAGAAAAAGAAAGTCTCCCCGCCAATATGGCGAAGTCTTAATTTTTCTTTTTATGCAATATTGCTATATATTTTCCTCACATTCGAAGTGAAAACTCGAGTGTATAACTAGTACATAAAACCCATTTTACCTTCGACTTGGCTATCAACACTCGCCTACGGCTCGGGTGGATATATACGTCTCGGGTAAAATGGTACGTTTTATGCACTTGTTGTACAATCTACTATTTTTGTAAATCCTACTACTTTTTACTAACATAGGATAAGGTTACTAACACAATGTGAGCCTTTAGTAGCTTGATTAAATGAATTGAATAATAATAAGACGTAACAATGCTTACTTACAACTTTAGTCATATAAAGGAAATCGGCAAATTATCTAAAAATATGGAAAGTGGAGTCCTTAACAAACGACATAAAATTTGTCAACGTACTCCGAGAGCTTCTGCATAATCGTCGGTTCCAGGTCCATCACCAGTCTGAAAAAAGTCGTTGGAGGTCGCAGAAAAATGGTTTACCCCAAGGCAGTGTTCTAGCACCGACCCTCTTCAACAACTACACCAACGACCAGCCGTTAACTTCCAACACGACCCGCTTCCTTTACGCAGACGATCTCGCCTTGACCTCCTAAGCTTCCAGTTTTGAGAAGGTTGAAGTCAACTTATCGAACGCCTTGCAAAGCTTGAGAGAGTACTACAACGTCAAATTTTTTAAAGCCGAACCGCTGCAAAACTGAAACCTGCGTGTTCCACCTACGCAACAAAGAAGCGGCCCGTAAGCTCAACATCTATTGGTGCGGGATGCCTATCGAGCACAAGGACTTCCCGAGATACGTTGGTGTTGACCTGGACAGGTCGCTGACCTACAGGAAAAACTGCGAGAATATCAAGCAGAAGGTGTTCTACAGGAACAGCCTTTTCCGCCGGTGAATACGCGAGCCCAGTATGGGGCCGATCGTCCCACGCAAAGTTGGTGGATACGGCATTACACGATACATGCCGGGTTATTACGGGTTGCTTAAAACCAACCCCGGTAAAAATGCTGTGAAATGAGAGGGACGGGTATAACCTGTAGGTGTCATGTTAGCTTGGCCGAGTTATAAGTCAAATAAGAGTTCTTGACAGCTTAGCGGCTGTGAAATGTCATTCAATGATGACTGAATCGCTGTCATTGATATTAAGCTGTCTAGTCGTGGTCGTGGTACGAATAAGCGAAGACGATCAGTTTAGGTCTTAAACAAAATCGCAATAAGAGGTGATGGTAGGCACCCAGGTGGGGATTCTTGGTCGACGCGGACTTAGTATGTAGATGTGGTGCTGTTCCTCAGACCATGAAACATCTGACATCGTGTCCTGCGTGTCCAAACAGCTGCACGCGGAAGATCTAATGGAGACTACCAATGCTGCGATTCGCGTAGCTGAATTTTGGTCCGACACCGTTTAGGTTTTGGTTTGCTATCGACTCGGTAAGAAGAAGATCTAAAAATAAAATACCTTCGTTTTTCATCAATTTACTAAAGAAAACCTATAAAAAACAAAGAAACAAAAGTGTAAACTTATTTAGGAGAGAAACGATTAATTGTACTGACAAATGGGCATTGACATTCTGTCTTATCATAAAAATACAATTGAATGGCCCAAATCCCCTTAAATAGTTAAATTTTTTACTTGTTTTATAATATCTAAATAAATACCTAGTATTTAAGGTTAAATCTATTGTCTATCACAAATGCAATACTAGGTTTTTAAAACAAAACTGCGTATCGTCTTACTTATTTCCATTTTCACTACATTTTTCTTGACCAACATAAACTTTCATCATGAAATTTATTATTGCTTAATTCATGTGACTCCCAATACCAACTGAAAATAGTTGGAACGTTCACTTTGATCTGCAGCAGCTTAAAATAACTAGTAAGTAGTTCTTATTTTCTACGAAGTAGTTTAATTTTAAAATGGTCT
Source organism: Crambus lathoniellus (assembly GCA_949710035.1). NCBI lineage: Eukaryota > Metazoa > Arthropoda > Insecta > Lepidoptera > Crambidae > Crambus > Crambus lathoniellus. The sequence continues at coordinate 3,533,071 of OX453299.1, read as the reverse complement.
ACGTCTTTCATCATGAAGTCATACTTGACCCTAATCTGCTCTTCCCCACTTAAGGCCATTTGTTCTGATGGTAAGATCTTGAAACGCCTCACCAATGTTGCTAGAACTGTCTTCATAGAAATTGTCGCATACTGATAACCTGGAAATAAATGGTATGGTTTAAATGGATAAGATTTGTAGTATTGAAAGTCAAATTGTAAGTTATTATTAATACCTAGACAACATTTCTGAATGAATGTGAAATTGGTGCAATGAATTTAAATTACTCCGTGTTGGTATAATTAACTTCTTATTTACCTAAGCAGCTTCTCGGCCCATGGCTAAACGGTATGTAAGCAGCAGGCTGTTCCAGATGAAGGTCGAAAAATCTTTCCGGTCTGAAAGCTTCAGCGTCAGTTCCCCAGTATTTTTGGTTTCTGTGAGTTCCCCATATATGGATGATTACTCCCGTATTTTTCACAATCTTTCGTCCAGAAGCTGAAAGAAAAGGATTAAAACCATTATGGTGTGTGGTTTCGGATGAAGTTCATGTTACACGCTCAATATTTATCGGCAATATTTATTCCCATTTATATCGAGTAATATTTTGGATCGTCTAGGATGCTACACACTCGATATATATCGGCGTTATTCGGTCTCAGTTTCTCATAGTGGGTACTTTAGCACTGGGTACACGCGTACACATAAAGTAACTTGTATAATGACAATGCCAATGAGTGGTAATCTAACTAAAGCTTGTGTTGCTATCATAATGGCTTTGAAATTAAAGAGAGAATGACGATAGATATCAAATCGAAGACTAGACACTCGATAATTATCGCGCGATACTCGATGTAGATCGTAGATTTCTGGATTTTTAGAATTCCGACGATCCGTATCACGATCCGTCGATACACTGTACTACACAGTCGATAAATATCGTGATCCAGGGTGCCTACCATCAACTCTTATTGCGATTTTGTTTAGGACCTAAACTGATCTGCTTCGCTTATTCGTACCCCGACAGCTTAATATCAATGACAGCGATTCAGTGGTTATTCAATGACATTTCACAGCCGCTAAGCTGTCAAGAACTCTTATTTGACTTATAACCCGGTCGATTTAACATGTCACCTGCAGGTTATACCCGTCCCTATCTCTCTCCGGGCATGACAGAATTGAGTGAAAGAGACGGGTAGAAGAAATAAGGAGACAAATCGTTCGGTCATTCACATTTAGTAATTCATTTGCGATCCAGTTTTTAGAAGGTCATAGTACGAAAGAAAGCAATTCATTTTAGGAACCTATTCTGCATCGCGCTATTTTTGAATCGCTGTCTTAAAGTTGATGGTAGGCACCCTGTATCGAGATCAAAATATCGCGATAAAGATCGAGAGTGTAGCATGGGCCGGCGAATGGTAAAAAATACTCACGCAAAATAAAGTCTTTATCGACGTTTCTAATAATGATGGGCACTGGAGGGTACAGCCTTAGTGATTCTTTCACAACAGCGTCCAGATATTTTAATCGTGGCAAAACCTCTGCAGTTATTTCTTTTTCTTCGTCGCATACTTCTATAACCCTGGGTGATTATGATAAAATTTTATGATTATCAACCTGATTAACTTATACAAACTTAATACTAAATAACACAGTTAAAATCGATTGTAGCAAAGTAAAGTATAAATACAATTTTATTGTACAGGACAGCACATTTAGTAAAAACTAGTGGTCATTTCGACAGTTATGGAGCAAAACATTCTTGCGAAATAAAGTAAAAAAAAAAATTTTAATGAAATTTGCAATAAAATAACATTCTTTATTTATTCTTTCACAGGTTATCTCTGTGTAGAAACTATTGTGAACTTTAATCATCAGGCTGGTCTGTTACGGTTTCTCAGAGGTATTAGGTAGGTACTCAGCAGTACTGACCTTCCATGATCCTAGTTTTGATAGTTTTTCCTAAGGTCATTAAACACTACCCCTGTACCAAATTTTAGGTAACTAGATTTGTAGGAAGTAGGTACTAGTTTTTTTTTGATGATTAATGAATGTGTTAGTGTCGTCACAGTATATGCTTTCCCATAACTTCGGAAATTGAGCCACACACTTGGAAATTTTGAGGTTTTAGTGAGTGCTTAGCGCTCGTTCAAGCAGAGGCGGGTGCATCAGGCGGCGCGGCGCGGGCGTATTATGCACCAGTTGGTGCGCAACATTGACTTATCTGCCCCCTGATTCACGAACCGTCGGAAACGGAATCTGTGCTTTTGTATGTGTCTTTTCTATAGTGAGTGACAGAGACAGTGCAAACATTCCGCTGTCGGGAGCATTTCCAACGATTTGTGAATCAGTGGGCTGATTAGATGTCTGTCACGAGCGCGCAACTCCGGATACTGAGCCAGGGGGGTGACAGTCTCCTAGGACAAGCTTTATTGCCAAGAAAGAGGCGCCATCTACTTTTCCGAACGGTAAAACTTGGATAACAATTGTTGTAAATTTTCAACAGATGTAGCGCTGGAGACATTATAAACTATAAACTTTATTAAAATATATGATTTGTTTTTAAAATAATATTTATAATATGAAATGGAAAGCACTTTTAATTATTTTGGTAAAAATAAGCAAATTTGCAGCGGATTGCATTTATATGCATGCATTTATAGTATGTATGGTCTTTGGCCTTAGCCAGTTCATAACGAAAGGAACGAATAAAAAAAATCACATGGAAATGGCCGGCGTACGCTTTCGTGTTTTGTTGGTGTACTTATTTGTGTATTTATTTCTAGTTTTCGAGTTATTTTCAGTGCTAGAAACGTCGAGTTCAGCTTGCTCCTCTGTTTTTGTGTTGAAACTATCCGGACCATGGACTTCCTGTGCGATATAGACGCTTTATTATGTTGTGTTGTGTGTGCTAAACAAAATAAAATAATATGCAAACAAGATTGGTGCGGTTTTTTGCCTTTCCTTTGTTTTCTAGCATGAAAACTGTGAAAATTTAATCATCATCATCAGCGTGTATGTACACGTGACTAACGTCACTGTCTATGACATCATTGCCAATGACGTCACTATCAATGACGTCATCTATACGCTTAAAGTTTCCCGTTTGGAAATACAGATGGCGCAAAATCAGACATCAAATCCGTAATGCATTAAAGTCACGCGAGAGGGCTCTCTTTTCCCTATATATTACTTTACTCTTTGTACTGAGCTCTCCGTGTACGAGCCCTTATAGTTTAGGTTATGTTGATAATTCCAGCGTTCTAAACCTATCCATAGGTCTTCAAATAGGGGCATGACAATACACCGATATGGTCCCAGAAAAGAATGGTAGAGTTTTTATATGCAGGTACTATCATAACATAAAAGATATTAGGGTGAAAATCATTTAAAATGACCATTGTGACAAAAATGAAACAAAAATGATACCGTAACAAAAATGAAACCCGTAACAAAAAATAACAAAGTTGAAATATTAGGGTCTTTTCACAAGTCACATAAAACTGATTAATTTTTTCCAGGAACAATAAAAAGCATTATTTTTATGATTCTTTTAATAAAAAAACACTTATAATAACAAATAAAATGTTTTAACTTTCATGAACACAAAGGCTTCATTCATTGGTAGCTGATTGGTAAAATCAATAACAATGACACTTAAACTCTGTACAGTCACGATCAATAATATGTAAAAAAAACATTTATGGGCATTCTGGTCTTTCAGCCTCTGTCTATAAGGACTCTGTCGTTCAGCTGCTGACATCGGCATTCTAAAAAGAAAAATATTGAAAAATTGCATTGTGAATGCAAAAAAGTAAAAAAATAAAATACGAAAAATATTGTTAGTAACAAACAAAATGGACAAATAACCAAACAGCACAATAACAGCATGGATACTACGTAATAAAAGTCTGGAAATACATAAAAACACAGATTAAACACATAACCCTCATTTTGGACATCACCGTGTTTGGGTAAAAAAAAATCAGTCTTGTGAATACGGCTTTTGTTCATTTTTGTTATATCATTTTTGTTACGTGAGAAAAAAACATAACAAAAATGAACAAACTTACTACTTGGAATAGAATTAAAAATATTTTAAGGCAAACGAGAACGTCATGAGTAAAAGCTGTTTGCATTTCAATCAAGATCGAAGACAAACCGTCTATATGAATTGATTAAATATATAAGTATTTTCTTACCTGCATAGATTGGTAGACAACAAAAATGATGAATCAAAATTGTAATTTCCGCTCGGAGACAGAAAACCACGCGTTCACTCACTTTTTCATGCGATGACAAAATGACCGACACATAATCGCTTTTGGCATCTGATTGGCTAATTAGAGAGCAAGTGTTGCCCTCTGGTAAACAACAAATAATACTAATTTATCTCGTTAGAAAAATGAATAACAAAAATGAACACATTATTGGACATTTATTTGAGGACTAAAATTTATTTATAGAAATAAGAAAATAAAATAGTTTAACCCGATATCAGCGACAAATCATATGTCTTAAACAAAAAATAATAATTTGTTTGAATACTGTTTTTTATTATATTTATTTAGGTGTACTTTGTAACGCTAGTCACGCAGAGGACAAATTATTTTGTATGGAGAAAATCCGGGCTCGGAGCGAATATAGGAGTATATTTGTTAAATACTGATAAGGTACATTGAAATTTATATATATTTATTTAAGTAATGTTTCATTCTACTAACGTGGGTACTCATTGCTTTATTTAAAAGAATATTTTGTAAAATATCGCGCGTGGACAAATTTTGATGTCAAAATGGTCATTTTAAATGATTTTCACCCATTATCAAACAACAATTTTCTTGGAGGAATATCCATAACTTACTCTTGATAAACTTTCTCTTGCACGTCTTGATGTTTAGACAACATAAGTGTTGTGAATCCCGCCCCGACTGCTGAGGTGTCAGTGCCAGCTAGTAGCATCACCATAGTCTCTTCACGAAGCTCCAGGTCCGTATATCCACTGTCTCCGCCCGAAGAGTCTATGAGTAGTTCCAGGAAGGACCTTGTCGCGGGTTTACCGGTATCTGATGGCAAGAGAATAAACTAAATTTAAAGCTTAAGCCCGTTATAAACATAGGTAATAGATTACAGCAAGACTGTAATATGTAACTACGGTATGTATTAAAATAGTAGTTTATGTGACTGTTGTATAATGAGGGATATTAAAACACGAGTGGGAGTTGAGTATGCCTCGAGTGTTTTCATACCGAGCTATGTGCAGTCTCATACACTACTTTATCTACACTCATGTACACATTGATTTTCAAAAATAAAGCAAAAAGATAAATTATGAAATGTGGATTGGCGCCAAACCCTACTCATAGGAATCTCATTTATAAAAATATATTTAAATATTTATTTTATAAAAATTCTAATTTAAAAAAGTTGAGACTTTAATAGTAGATTGTTTAGCAAGGGATGTATGGCACCCATAACAGTCGAGTGTTTTGGCGCACGAACGAAGTGAGGGCGCCGATAGTTTGAGACAGTTATGGGTCCATACGCCCGAAGTAAACACTCTACTTTTATTTTGAATATGAGGAAAGTAAAAATAAACAGAAATAATCTAAAACATATTTTTCCTATGGCCGCGGAATTTCCGAAAGACCATAACTTTTTTGTACATTTTCTCTGTTTTAGGGAAGGCAAGGGAAACTAAGTCCATACAGTCTTGTTTGGTGTTTGACCCGTACTCTATGCAATTCCATGAAATTAATAGCCTGATTTTTTATGTTACAAATAACTTATTTGGTTTAATCTGGTTCTAAAAACGCATTCTTAAAAAAGAAATCTACGATATTAATTATTTTATATAATAGCAAAACATGGCTGTATAGGCTTCTGTGCCTGCATACCTTTGGTAAATAAATGTCCAAAGAGATACTTAAAGACTCTACACACGTTCCTATCCGACCTTCGATTTGGTCTGGAAGCAGACGTGTGTAGATGCTATTACAGATTTTGACATGACCCCTCCTATTCCTTTTTTAAATTTCATAACGGCCCTAGGGCCGCCACATACCACTTTCAACCCGCATTTTAGGCAAGTTAGGAGTTACTTTCAGAATATGAGACGTGAAATAGTAGACAAGGGAGCAAAATAACATTTATGGCGAGGGCGCTATTTTGAATCCAGAGCGCAGTGAAAGATTCTAAAGTAGAATCCTGAACGCAGCGAGGGATTCAATATACGTCGCCTGAGATGAAAATAATTTTGCGGCCGAGTAATACACTCTACTTTTCATTTGGAATATAAGGAAAGTAAATACACTCTGCTTTTCATCCCCCTCTATAAGAAAAGCAATAAAGACAACTAAAACTATCTAGAAAAATAAAAGAAAGGTGGCGGGGGCTTTCTCTGTTTTTTCTATAATAGAGATATAAAAATATTGAAGTTATGAAATACCAAAAAGAAATTTTACAACAAAAAAAAATTTTTTGGATAAAAAAAAATATTTTGATAAAAAAAAATTTTTTGAACAAAAAAAAATATTATTATATGTCTAACGGACGCCTCCCAACTACTTCTCCGGAGTACCATAGGGGGTTGAAAATTTTGTTAGATTTTAGCTACGCGTTTTTAAGATATTCTTGTTTTTATAAAATTCATTTTTTTTTAAATTGCCCATTTGTCCCGTCCCCATACAAAATTAGTTGAAAATTTTTTCATTGCCGATGAGGTAACTCTATGGTTGACCGTAACCAAATTATGTTCTATTCTTAAAATTCTTTTCCACCCTAGGGTGAAACGGATAGTTTTGTACCCGCTGCTCAGTTTAAATATACATCACTTTCCGAACCTGAGAGATGAAAAATATTTTTATACATTCACAAAGCAATTTTGTAGGTATAGGAAAAATGTGATGGTAAAAAACCACGAACCTTTTAAGTAATTTATCCCGACTGAAAGTTACTTATAGGGCTCAGTTTCTTATGCTAAAGAAGGGCTTGGAAGAGTTGGAAGTCAGGGCCGGTAAATTCTACGGTTGCCATGGAGATTGCAAAATTAAGAAAAATAATGTATATACTAAATTAACAGCTGTATCATAATGACTATTATGATGCAGTTAAATTTTTAAAAAATCTTTATAGGTGACTATGGCATAAAGCGTGTCATTAAAGGTTCAGGTATGAATTAATAATTCATAAATTATAATATGAGTCCAGGGTGCCTACCATCAACTCTTATTGCGATTTTGTTTAGGACCTAAACTGATCTGCTTCGCTTATTCGTACCACGACTTAATATCAATGACAGCGATTCAGTCATCATTCAATGACATTTCACAGCCGCTAAGCTGTCAAGAACTCTTATTTGACTTATAACTCGGCCAAGCTAACATGACACCTGCAGGTTATACTCGTCCCTCTCACTCTTCGTGCATGACAGAATCGAGTGAAAGAGTCGGGTAGAAGAAATAAGGACACAAATCGTTCGGTCATTCACATTTAGCAATTCATTTGCGATCCAGTTTTTAGAAGGTCATAGTACGAAAAAAAGCAATTCATTTTAGGAACCTTTTCTGCATCGCGCTATTTTTGAATCGCTGTCTTAAAGTTGATGGTAGGCACCCTGGGGGCCAAGTCTGCTAACGTTAAGTCACAATCGTGTCTCAATACGTGTTTCAATTGTAGTTCAGTTGTAGTGCTTTTTTCCACACTAGTTACAAGAAATATGTACTTTTTTCACAATTCTATTGATGGTCACACCACACACTACATTCACATCACATAATATTGTCATAATTCTTGTAACTAGTGTTTAAAAAAGCACTACTTACAACTGAACTAAATACCATTGAAACACGATTGAGACACGATTGTGACTTAACGTTAGCAGACTTGGCCCCCTGGTGTATTGTCATGCCAACGACTATGTGTTTTGTGTTATGCGTTAGCATTTCCCTCGGGAAACCCTATGTTAGGTCATTATCAGACACCATTGGGTACATATTTTTCACCTTTCAGTTAGTGTTCCAAGTCCTCCTCAAAATTGTAGGTCTACCATGTAAAGTTGTGCACTTCACCCAAACTAGCTAGAATCCATTTGTTTAGCTTTAGACCTTGGGTTGGGAGCCCGCAATAACGGAATAAAACCCGTAACTTACATTCTTAGGAACCCTTATATTACTTTATTAAATATAATAAGGCTCATAATTAGGGGAACTTGCCACCCAATTGTCTATTGTCACATCAGGTACCTCGCTGGACGGCGTAGATCCGAAGACCCACTGCCTTGCAGTCTCGGAAATCGGCCAGAGTTTAATCAGTATTTGGGTCCATAAATTTTGCCCAGGAAGCCCAAGGAAGAAATTTTGTCGAGGTTGGTGCGTCGTGACCTCAATTGTTTTAGAAACGCTACTAACTCCAGACCCATAGCGAGAATTGGAAAGCAACAGTCGATTCCTGGCTCTTTCAGTCCTTTAGTATTGTGTTCGACAAATGCAGAAAGAAGCCGCGGAGGCAACGATCAAGAAAATAAACTAAACTAATATATGAACTCTCTTGATATCTTGAGGGCAGGCACCTAAGGTTAGGTAGTTATAAGGGTTTATTAGCTTTATTTAACTAACCGCTGTGGTGATGGTTATATCAAAATAAGAGGAAAATAGTAAAGAATATTTTATCATAAGATGTCCCTTCAAAACTGAAGTTCTTGTTTGTATTTACCCTGCACGGTAAGTGAAAAGTTTTCTAGTTTTCGAAGAATAAGCATTACAGTTTGTAATAATTTATATTTTGTTGAATAAACTTTTTTCTTTCTTTCTTTATTCTTCTTCTTTCTTTCTTTCTATTTTATCAAATAATCTACATAATATACATTATTTTGATCGATATTAAGATACTCACCATTGTTTTGTTCATCGACAGCATTTTTATTGTAAGTGCCATTTTTCAAGGCTAAACGTTTTTCTTGTATGATCTGTAACAAAATTACAAGTATTTTTACCGACTTTAAAAAAAAAGGAGGTAGGTACTCAATTCAACCCGTGTTTTTTTGTTGTTTGATGTATGTATACCGATTACTCTGGCGTTAGTTTTTGTTCGATTGGGTACACCATGGAGCTAGACTACATACTGACAGTATTAAGTCTAGCTCCATGGGGTACACTTTCAATTTGGTCCCATATACGTTTCATTGAGATCGGATGACAATCTTCGGCGATATGGGGCCTGATGTCATGGGAGTCATGAATTATTAGAAGAAAGTGTAATGTCATCCATGTAAGTAAACGTTAGGTTTTTGTTCGGGCTGAATAGTTTGTTCTTTAAAATAGCGTCAATAAAGTCACACGCAGAAACTAATTATATACTAATTATGTCATAGTATAATAGGTGATGTGGGTTATCACCGCGTTTTGTAATCGTTGCGGTTAAGCAACGCTCGCAAGGGCTGGTCATAGGATTAAATGAAAAAATACTATCTATGATACTAACTATTTACCTATTTCAATTGTTAGTATCATTATAACCAAGTCAGGATCTGATGGTAGAATCCAGGGAAACGAGAATTTTATGGATAGATTACGTGTTTTATGTATCTTCTAAATTTTTCAAGCATTTGCATCTGATAGCCAGCAGCTCATGATGATGAGCTGGTGATGGAAGATACAACTCCTCCATGGTTAGGAGTTAGAGGATAATTCTTGAATTATTGTTGATACGTAAAAAAATATAGTTGCAATTTTTCAGGTTATTTAGGTAAGCTGATGATGGAAGGAAAAACTCCTTGGAGTTAAAGCATGTTTGGTTACGTACCACATGCACGAATAGACCTTAACTTGTATTCTTTCAAGTTTTTTAGGTTAGCTGATGGTGGCAGGTTAAACTGCATAACAACAGAACATGAGAAGAAAATATATTTTTGTGTTCTGTGTGCATAACAGTTATAACAGAGTTATGGGTGATTCTCACAAAACATAGAGAAAATAATCTTTCCGTGTTCTGTGGTGATTCTTGTCCGGAGATATGGGTTTTAGTAGCTTGATCATTTTCCGGTTTCCATTGGTAGCGTTCTTATGCTAAAAATTGAAAAATATTTTTTTTATAAAAAAATAAACCGCCTTAAAAAAAACTGCAAACAAAAACTCACTTCCCAAAAACGAGTTTTTTTTAAAGTTTTTTTCAAGGCGGTTAATTTTTTTTATAAAAACTTTTATTTTTAGAAATCTGATAGGCTTGGCAATAAAGGTTTATTCAAGTCCCGTAGCTTATGCAAAATGTAAAACATGAAAGTATCACCAAGATGGATCTTGGTGAAACGGTCTTTTAGACCTACTCTTGTGCTCTTCCTAAAGACTGACTCTGAAGGTGGGTGGCCAAAATCCATGTTTTATTTCGCAAGAAACCTAAGTGTTTTGGTTTTACTGTTCTCTAATAAACACATAGGTTATTTTAAGTACCTACCTTGATGACGAAAGTAGTCAAATAGTTTGCCAGGCTCGCTAGGGTTTTGCTTCTTTGTGTGTACTTGAAAACGAAGTCACTGTGTAGCCAGGGTAACAGCATCCGCTCAGACAATATCTCGGTCAATCTCTCGAAGGATGTTAGGAACGGGTGGTTTTCCTGGCTCTGGATACCTAGCTTTGTTCCTAGTGTAGTTTCTGGAAAGAAAATATATTAACATTTAAAATTCTAGAAAAACAGCATCCACAGGAGCGCTCCACGGGTTGAACATTATGGGCGTTTGTACACTACACTGAATTTTACCGAACCGAAACAAAACCGATGCTTGTATTTTAATAATTAATCATATAAAATAGTAAGAATTTATTTATTTCGTGCAGTTTCAATGTTCCAAACCCTAAACTACACGAAATAAATACATTTTTTGTATTATAAATGATTAATTATTAAAAAAAGAAGCATCCTTTTTATTCTGGATCGGTAAAATTCAGTGTAGTACACAAACAAACGGCCTAGGGCGATGATTCCCGACCGAAATAGGCACGCTAATCGGAACGTGTGTAGCGCCGACCGATTTGGTGCGCCAGATTTGGTTTGAACGTGTGTAGGCGCGGATCAAGGGTGCAATTGCGTAAGGTAATCGTATTAATTTGACAGTTCATATCGTATTCAATCGGCTGCTATTTGTATTGAATGACATTTATTTTGATACAATATGAACTGTCAAATGAATACGATTGAATTTACGCAATTCCATAGCAGGTCTGCAGTGAAGTTCGCCCGCACCAAATCGGCGCGGTCGGATAGGAGCGTGTGTAGCGGCTATAACGCTTGCTCGGCCGCGCGCGATACACTACGCGGACGCACGCAGCGGCAGCCGGCAGGCGGCAGTGAACTGTGAACTCGAGAGCGCCCCGCGAATAAAAATTATATAATAAAAAAAAAATCGTTCCATTCTCGTTGTCCGGTTTAAAAAAATCGTTCGGTCCTGCAATGAATTTTGTCTATGTATCGATTCCTTTTGAACGAAAAGACAAAAAAAAATTGATCTACCGTTAGATCAAAACGCAAAAACTACTGAATGTACGCAGATAATTTTTAACCAGTTCAGAAATGAGAAATTAAAATTAAAAATCCCTTAACAGTCCGTTCAAATATTACTGCTTTCAAAGAATTTCGACCGATTTGGCGCAGGGGTAGGATTACCTGCCTTCTGCGCCAGAGGTCTCAGGTTCGATCACCGAACAAGACAAATATTTGTGTGCATTAACATGTCTATTTGTCTTGTTCAGAGTGTTTTATATGTATATAGTATATATTATTTACCGCCTTTGTGGTCTAGTGGTTCACACCACCGATTTCAGACCCAGAGGTCCCGGGTTCGATTTCCAGTGGGGGTACATGTTGTATTCGGTTTGGTTGGTGGTAGGACTTGTTCTTAGTCAGCCTGGCTAGCCTAAATAGAGGGAAAGAGAGGAAGAGAAAGAGAGAAGTCTATACAAAGAAAAGCCTATAAAATATGGAACGAGTCAAAGAGAAGGTGAACGTCGTGTCTTAGGAACTGGCGTTGGATATAAACAGATAAAGGAAGCTACACAGACAAGCGTGGCTCCTATTTTAGGAAGAGTGAGCAGTAGTGTCTGCTCGTGATTGGGCAAAACATGGCAACTTCCTCTTAAAATAGAATTTTCATTTGCATAGACGTCATGTGACGTAAAATTTGTGGACCATTACAAGGCGGTGTCAACGTGACTAGTTTTTTAGGCAGTTCACCGACAAGCGGCAATTTGTCACTTAATATTATTACTTTTTGTAGGTTCGATAATCACCGCGATTTATTTGTATTCATGGGTGACGATGGCGGACATGTGTAGTGTGTAGCTGGACTAGCTGGTAACTCGCAAGTCGCATATTATTATAGGGCAGAGGTACCCTTTGTGGCCACTTTAAGGATTTTTTGAATTTTAAGCACTTAGTACTAAATGGTCTTAGGCATTTAAGACACAAATTATATCATAAATTATAGATAATTTATCTACCTTTAAAGGTACATTACTCAAATTTATAAAAGTAAAATAGTTTTTTTTATATTACAGACAATGTGTGAGAGGTGCCAAATGTACCGGTTTTGGCCACTTACTGATAGGTAGTTAAACTTTTAAGTGTTGCGAAAAATCAAAACCAAACCCAGGTAAAATCAATATATTCTAATGCGCTAGAAACCAGTCAATTGCAAAACAACAATTTAATTGTAAAGAACAAAGGTTTATAGTGTATTTTATCCAAAACAAATTTCTTAAAATTTTCATACAAAACATTTTTTTAAACAGAAAATGGAATTTATTGAAAAAATCTTATGACATAAGGAATTCTAACGGTTGTTATTATTACCTTAAAATACCTTATTTTAATTGCCTTTATCAAAAATGGCTAAAAGTTGTTTAGAAAACTTTTAGAGCAAAAAGTGGCCAAAACCGGTACGCCTGTCCTACTTAATAGTTAAACGATTTTTTTCTGGTCAAATGATTTAGACAGAAAGATAAATAGCTGAGACACTTTTGCTACACAGCTTAGATACTTTTGCTGAGAACAGATAGAAGATTCGTTCAATACTAAACCAACTAGTTTCTAGAAAAAGTCTCGCATCATTATTCGAAGAAGCTACATAAATCAGTGTGTGGTGGAGCTGCCTTTATTAGTACCTAAGCCAACATTATATTCACTTCCCAAAAATCAAGACACAACACGTTTAGCATAGCACGTTTCTGTTACCTACCAACAAGTTATACAGTAATAGTGGGGTCAGTTCCCAAGAAAATATCTATAGCCGAGTATTTACAGTTGACGTTTGACGGTCAACAAGTTTTGTACAAGTTTTTTTTCAATATTAATTTGTCACGTATTACAAAAGTGCGCTTACACGGCTTCGATTTACACGGGCAATTTTTTGGCAGTAATTGCTTGGTAACTGTAATGGATAAATTGATGTCAAATTAAATATTTGATAGAAAATCAGAGTTCTTTAATATCCGAACTGTTTGCGAAGTGAATTTGACTAAGCATAATTTAAAGAAAATATATATTTTAACACAATACTTCAATTATTATTATCAGAATGTTAAAACTATTAAATAACGCGAAGTCTCAACATAGTAAAATTTACAGACTTAAAAAATATGCTTCATTCATCTATTGCCATTGAGAACAGACGTAGAGCAGACAACATATATTAATAGATATTATTGTATTAGGTCAGGTTTTTAGTGGCATTAGGGCGTTTGTGCACTACACTGAATTTTACCGATCCGGAAAAAAACGGATGCTTGTATTTTAATAATTAATTATTATAAATAATAGAATTTATTTATTTCGTGTAGTTTAGGGTTCGATACATTGAAACAACACGAAAAAAATAAATTCTTACTATTATAAATGGTTAAATGCCCTAAGGGCGTTTGTGCACTACACTGAATTTTACCGATCCGGCGATCCGTTTTTTTTCGGACCGATATGGCAGCCATGAAAAACATATGGGCGCTTGTGCACCACACTGAATTTTACCGTCCGTCATTTTACTTTTCCCCATTCCGGACCGTTTTTTTCCGTTCCGAGATGACGGCAATGAAAAACATATGTACGCTTGTGCACTACACTGAATTTTACCGTCCGGAAAAAAACGGATGGTTCTATTTTAATCATAAATCACTACATAGTATAAAACAAAGTCGCTTCCCGTCTGTCTGTCCCTATATATGCTTAAATCTTTATAACTACGAAACAGATTTTCATGCGGTTTTCACTAATAGGTAGCGTAGTTCTTCAGGAAGGCTTTAATATATAATTTATGAAAGTTTTGTGTAAATTGGTAGAAATATAACGATAATTGTTGAAAGTGCCGGCAAACGGCAAGCCGCCCAGTAGCTTTCAGCAAAAACGCTGCCTAATCCTTTCAAGGTTTAAAAAAATTTCTATAGATCTACAAAAAAGTCCGCGATAGCATATGTCTATCTTTTAAGGATAGCATATTATAGCCATATTATCCCTTAAAAAATGGTTATGAACAATGCGGTAATTTAGAAAGCTATTTAAACGGATACAGTATTAACCCTTATCAATCTAAATACGTTAGTTGCTTTAAGCATTTCATGCACATTATTTTACTCTTTTACACCATATAATTTAAATGAATATCTTAGGAGTTATCGCAAATAAATGAACGCACGCCAAAATAAATTTAAGCGCTTTTCTCGATTGACGACCGATTTGGCGCAGGAGTAGGCTACCCACCTTCTGCGCCAATGGTCTCGGGTTCGATTCCCGAACAAGAAAAATATTTGTGTGCATGAACATGTCTATTTGTCTTGGTCTGGGTGTTAACTATGTTTATACATTATTTACATATTATTATGTATGTATTTACAAACAAAAAGTATTTAAGAATATAGGTATTTATCCGTTATCAAGTTTTCCATGATACAGTATGGGCTTAGATAATTGGTGTGAATGTAAGAAGTTATTTATTTTTTATTATTATTATTATTTCTCACCAATAACACGTAATATATCTAGCACCAAAAATATGGATTTTGAAATTTTTGTTTATCTGTCTGTTGTCCGTGTTTCACGCAAAAACTACTAAGCGGATTTTGATAAAACTTTTTTTGTTATATAGCTAGCTGTAGACATTCGATAGTAGTTAAAAAATAATTTTTCATCAAGCCTCAATTAATTGTGACTTCGGTAAAATGACCCTGTCAGGTACCTTTCATTGATAAGAGGATGAACCCAAAATTCTTTCTGTCTTCTACGTCTTCGTACATAAAGCAATAAAGCAAGTAATTGCTGACGTTCCAAGGAACTCATTATTCCTCTCGTTTAAACGCGTCCGTAGAGTGTAGTTTCAAAGAGATCACTGCGCTGCCCCGGCCAGTAAAAAACCGGACAAGTGCACAAGCCTATCATCCGCGTTTTTCATGCCAACCATTCCGTGTTTTTCGTGCACAAACGCCCTTAGGGCGTTTGTGCACTACACTGAATTTTACCGATCCGGCGATCCGTTTTTTTCCGGACCGATATGGCAGCCATGAAAAACATATGGGCGCTTGTGCACCACACTGAATTTTACCGTCCGTCATTTTACTTTTCCCCATTCCGGACCGTTTTTTTCCGTTCCGAGATGACGGCAATGAAAAACATATGTGCGCTTGTGCACTACACTGAATTTTACCGTCCGGAAAAAAACGGATGGTTCTATTTTAATCATAAATCACTACATAGTATAAAACAAAGTCGCTTCCCGTCTGTTTGTCCCTATATATGCTTAAATCTTTATAACTACGAAACAGATTTTCATGCGGTTTTCACTAATAGGTAGCGTAGTTTTTCAGGAAGGTTTTAATATATAATTTATGAAAGTTTTGTGTAAATTGGTAGAAATATAACGATAATTGTTGAAAGTGCCGGCAAACAGCAAGCCGCCCAGTAGCTTTCAGCAAAAACGCTGCCTAATCCTTTCAAGGTTTAAAAAAATAATGCATGTTGGGATATTTCTCTTCTATAGATCTACAAAAAAGTCCGCGATAGCATATGTCTATCTTTTAAGGATAGCATATTATAGCCATATTATCCCTTAAAAAATGGTTATGAACAATGCGGTAATTTAGAAAGCTATTTAAACGGATACAGTATTAACCCTTATCAATCTAAATACGTTAGTTGCTTTAAGCATTTCATGCACATTATTTTACTCTTTTACACCATATAATTTAAATTAATATCTTAGGAGTTATCGCAAATAAATGAACGCACGCCAAAATAAATTCAAGCGCCTTTCTCGATTGACGACCGATTTAGGACCGACAGGACTACCCACCTTCTGCGCCAGTGGTCTCGGATTCGATTCCCGAACAAGACATGTGTGTTTGTGTGCATGAACATGTCTATTTGTCTTGGTCTGGGTGTTAACTATGTATAATATGTATGTATTTACAAACAAAAAGTATTTAAGTATATAGGTATTTATCCATGATACAGTATGGGCTTAGATAATTGGTGTGAATGTAAGAAGTTATTTATTTTTTATTATTTTTATTATTTCTCACCAATAACACGTAATATATCTAGCACCAAAAATATGGATTTTGAAATTTTTGTTTGTCTGTCTGTTGTCCGTGTTTCACGCAAAAACTACTAAGCGGATTTTGATGAAACTTTTTTTGATATATAGCTAGCTGTAGACATTCGATAGTAGTTAAAAAATATTTTTTCATCAAGCCTCAATTAATTGTGATTTCGGTAAAATGACCCTGTCAGGTTTCACTGATAAGAGAATGAACCCAACATTCTTTCTGTCTTCTACGTCTTCGTACATAAAGCAATAAAGCAAGTAATTGCTGACGTTCCAAGGAACTCATTATCCCTCGCGTTTAAAACGCGTCCGTAGAGTGTAGTTTCAAAGAGATCACTGCGCTGCCCCGGCCAGTAAAAAACCGGACAAGTGCACAAGCCTATCATCCGTGTTTTTCATGCCACGCCGGTCCGTAAAAACACGGACCGCCGGATCGGTAAAATTCAGTGTAGTGCACAAACGCCCTTAGTCTTGCTTCGTCTCTTTTCCTTGGCTTGCAATACTGTTTAAGTTTATCTGTTAGACCTTGATTTTGTTTTGATCTTTGTAAGACTAATGTTAGTTTTTTTTATTTACTCATGTGCTAATGTAATGTGACCGCCAATAAGTTTGACAAAGAAGGCCTCGCGCGCACTACGCACAAGTTTAAAACATCCAGTAATGGAAAAACACTGGCATAGACTGTGCATAAAAAACAGTCATTTATCGTATTTGCAAATTGTGGAATAGGTTTATTCTCTCACACAGGACAAAACAAGAAAACTGATGATATCCTAGAGTACAGCAACTTATTGATCTATGTGAGAGACTCGTAACTGTACCAGTGCCCGTAGTGTAAGTTTTTATGTCAAAAAACGCAAACTATTTCGAATGCGTATTAATGTCAATTTGTATGAAAACTGTATTAGCGCCTCTAGCGGCGAGTAGCGCGCTTATATAGTTTTCATACAAATTGACATTAATACGCATTCGTAATAGTTTGCGTTTGCTTGACATAAAAACTTACACTAGGGGTACAGTACCCCTAGTGTAAGTTTTTATGTCAAAAAACGCAAACTATCGTGAGTGCGTATTTATGTCAATTTGTATGAAAACTGTATCAGCGCCTCTAGCGGCGAGTAGCGCGCTTATGCAGTTTTCATACAAATTGACATAAATACGTACTCGAAATAGTTTGCGTTTGCTTGACATAAAAACTTACACTCGGGGTACCAGAGCCTGTATTGTCGATTACCAGCCTGTCCAGTTTCAAAACCAGACACTATTAGCACAGTCTATATATTTCCCTTCCCCTATTAGGTAGAAAAAAAAGCATAAATTTATACAATATGTTTTAATTATTTGTATCGCACCAGCTGGCTGTTGACTAAGGTCATGGAATGATATCGACAAGTCTGATTGAGCTTTTATCTATCTATATCTATGTCGTAGGTATATTGGCAAAGCCGTGATATTATAATTATAATTTCACTAGTGAAATTATAATTTCTCGTTAAATTATGAATAGACAGTACCAGACAGTATGCACACGGCTGCGAGCACGAATTTGCCTCGTAAATGTCTTGAAACAATCCATAAGTTGTATTGATACAAAAAAATAACCATGAAATTGAAGGCGATCGCGAAGCGCAGCGAAGCGACCGCCTTAAATTTCTAACCTATCACGTGTTCTACATATATGACTTCCGAGGCTCGCAGCCGTGTGCCTACTGTCTCGTACTGTCTATTCATAATTTAACGAGAAATTATAATTTCACTAGTGAAATTATAATATCACGGCTTTGACAATATACCTGCAGCATCTATATTTAGATAAACGAATCGCTGCGCTGTTCGTTAAGGTCGCTAAAACTCGAGAACGGCTGAACCGATTTGGCTACTTTTAGTCTTGAAATGTTCGTGGAAGTCCAGGGAAGGTTTAAAAGGTGAGAAAATAGGGGAAGGAGAAGGGTAAGTAGGAGTAACGTAGGGGTAGAGTAGAGGTAGGGTCCCTACCCTACGATATCCAAAGCATATTGTCAAAGCCGTGATATTATAATTTCACTAGTGAAATTATAATTCGGATTTCGGTATATCTGATCTAATAGCTAAGTAGGAAAAATTCTTATTCTTAGAACGACACGTACAAAGCTGTGATTGAATTCACAGCTTTCTACGAGGAAAAAAAATTCTCCTCTGATAACTGGGTAAGCTAAGAAGAAAAAAAAATCTTCGTAAAAAACTAAATAAAATTACGGTTTTCTACCAGGAAAAAAAATTCCCATTTGAAAACCGGGTAAGCTAGGAAGAATTATTTTTTCTTGTAGAAAGCCAGTTATCAAACTTGGTAATTGTACGAGGAATAAGGGGTAAGATGGGTCTAGGTCAAAAGGTAAAAGTAAAACAAGTAAAGATGGGCGGGAGACATTATCACTCTTGTCTAGTATAAAGTTTATCTTAAACAAATAACATTTGACTCAATGCTTATAAAATAAGGAAAAACAGCGTATGAATTACTGAGTCAATCATGTCAAGTTGTCATCACTGCAAAGGCCATTATAGACAGGGTAAAGCCGTAGTGGGTTAAAGACCCTAATTAAATTCATATACGCCATTTATATATTATATTAACTTGATTTTTCAATTGTCATTCCATTATAACACCATCAAAAACATCAAATATAATGCAAGGATCCGCTAGTATAAGATAAAAAAATTGTTATCTGACGTAGACTCATTCTAAAGTTATTCGGCTACTGACTTCTATGTGCAGTCACATTCTTCTGTTGACAGCTTCCTAAGTACACTCCATCCTTAATACATATAATTATGTTTTTTACCAATCATTATTAAGTTTTGTTGCCTAGTATGCTAGTATGCGAGTATATCACAGTAAATAACGAGAACTGATCTGATGCAGCCAAATCGTAGCAACTTAGTTTTTGGCGGCCATTTTGTTTTTTTTATTGCACCTACATTTGCCCAGGGTGCACATTATTATAGTCAAAGCACCACGTCTGTATCTTTTTCTGTTTCGACAGGCAGTTGGCCATCTCCATAAATGGCCGGATGGATTTTCATCAAACGTGGCTAAGAACGATCTCGACTAATATAGCTTTCAATTAAAAAAAAAACGCAATAAAATCGCCTGATCCGTTTAGGCACTACGAACATACGTACAGACAGACAGACATAGGCCTCAAACTTATAACACCCCTCTTTGCGCTTCGTCGGGGGTTAAAAAATATAAACTTTGTACTTACGGCATACAGAGTCCATTGTGTAAGACGTGATGTATTTCCAAAGGGAGAAGGTCCCCTTATCAGATGTCTCCTCCAGTCTGTTCACCATGACGTTGCTCTGCTCCGCGAAGATGCTCACGAAGTTATTGAGGTTCCTCTGCCCGAAGGTTGGGGCCAGGACCTTGCGCCGCGGTCGCCATATTGAAACTGTTATTAAACGAGAATTGAGATATTATATGGCAAGATGACGTAAAACTAAGATTAAACTAAGTAGTAAAGATTTACTTCTAAATTAAGTACCTACCTACATAGTTTTATTAGTATTAAAGTTAAATTGTTGGATGGAAGTTAAACGGTTGTGCGATTGGACATATACTTGTAAATTAACGATTTTGAATTTCTGGATCGTGTATGCAGAAAACTTAAGCCCCCTTATTCAAAAACGTGGTTTAAAACTGATGCTAATTCTGCTTCTCATTAGGAAAATGAAAGAGACAGCACCAGTTTAGTACCAGTTTGAAACCAGCCGGCCGGCGGCCTAGCGTGAGCGACTTTTATCGACTATTGATGCATAATAAAGAGCCTATATCATGCTTACACCTTAGTGGGGTGAGCAAGACAGCATGACGTATCATATCATATCGCGTGTTATAATGATGGTCATGTAGCATGCCTAGCATGACTCATGCTAGACAGATAGGACTATTTTAGTCCACGTTTTGGAATAAGGGGGAAAGCTTTCATTTTGAGAGAAATAATTAGATGAAAAAAGCAACTAGGCACTGAGAAACACTAACGAAACGTGACACTACGGAGTCATTTCATGGAGTCAGTGGTTAGAGCTAGGGGTTCGAGTCCCATCGGAGCTAGTTACTTCATTTTCAATAAAAAAATTGTAATATTCACAATGCAATTTTGCAAAAAGTAAGAATAGTTTGATTGAACTAGCCTTTATTTAGGTACCCGGTACCCCTAGGTGGGACTGTGGGGTACTTGGGGACTCGGTGTTCTTTCTCTTAGTATTTAAATTATAGCAAAAGAATTCTAAATTCTTTTTGACACATGTGCGGTCGAAACAAAATACTACCGGGGCTACTATGACATATTTTTGGAGGATTTACTACATTCCAAGAAAAAATATGTTCTAAAATCAAGCTTTTTGTACCTCATCAGAACAATTGAAGTCTTGGCTTTCAGATGTGTGCTGTACAGCAGTCTAAGACCCCCCATTTATTTTAAATATTCTTTTAAAAAAGGTGTCAAAGTAACCTGGAGTCTGGGGTTACTTTAACACCTTATTAGATTTGCCTGAAAGTCAATGATAATCATAGACCAGGTTTCTTTGACACATTTAAAATAAAAAAATATAAAAATTTTACATAGTTTTCATATATTATATAGGTACTTGTTTATAGAATAACACGAATATTAAGTTGAAAAGAATCGGACATTTATTTTTGTAAATAATTGTTTTATTGCTTAAATTGTTTTGAAATGTTATTCTTATAATATTAATAGGAAGTTGTACCGTGTGTTCTTAAAATCAGTCGGGACATTAATAATTTAACATTCTTACAAAACAAATCAAAATAAATATGATCAAACATCAAAAAAAAATCTCAAAGTTATCAATCTGTATCTTCACATTTGTTGGCATTTAGGTATGTGACTATTTTTGTGCCTCCATTGCTTCAAAGAGGTCACGCAGCAGATCGAATCCCTCATCAGTTTATAATGAAGGTAGACACATTTGCAAATAGTGCACACGAAACTCAAGAAAACTTTCGTCAAGAATTCGTATCGCATTTTGTCCATTTTCCAATGGAAACAAGTCAAAGTAGCCCCGGTTTACGGTAGCGGTGGCAGGCAAGAGGAACATGTTTTCTGCATTAATTAATTTAATAATACACGTGTGATCAGAGATAAATCATTATAACATTTTTTTCTAGAAAAATGTAAGGCATTTAAAACTTGTTTATAGCTGTTAAAAAACCCATTAGCGCTTTTAACAGGTTATTTCGTCAATGACAATGTGGTCGGATGTGTCACTGTTTTTTTGATATTGTACAATCTACGCCATTAAACACTTCGCACGTTAGAGAAAAGGGTGGTATTTGGGATACGCAAACAACATGCCAGTTTTAAGATCTGAGGCACAGCCCTTTCAAAAAGAACTTTTTTAACTGATATACTTGGAACGTTGTGCACATGCACTTGTGCGAATCGCACATGTGCAAAAAAAACAATTAAGGGTATCCAATTAAATCAAAGAATCAAGCTGATAATATTTTTTTTATTGTATTAGAATTAGCAGTTATAAATGAACAATGTTATTGAAATAATGCCTACCAGACCACAAAAACAGACTTTCAGACAGAAGTTTTTCCAATACTTCTTGCATTGTGAATGCATAAAAATAATATATCTCAATATGGCTGTTTCATCTTAATCGATTGTTAAACATTTGTAAAAATGTTTCTTTCGGATGCGAGGGTTTCCTCACATTGATGAAGCAACGCTGGCCTACAGCGTAAAGAGTAATAGCAAAATTCGACGAGTCGTGTAAGCCTTTCGGTAGCTTAGTTGGTCAGAGCATCGGGCCGGATTCCCGGAGGCGCGGGTTCGAAACCCGCCTGAAAGCTACTTATAGGGCTCGTGGTTTTTTACTATCACATTTTTCCTATAATTAAACTCTATTGTTTTTATGGCACATGTTCCAAACATATCAGTTAATTTGACGACCGATTTGGCACAGGGGTAAACTACCTGCCTTCTGCGCCAGACGTCTCGGGTTCGATTCCCGAACAAGACAAATATTTGTGTGCATGAACATGTCTATTTGTCTTGGTCTGGGTGTTTTCTATGTATATTAAGTATGTTTTTACAAACAAAAAGTATTTAAGTATATATTTATCCGTTATCAAGTTCACGTAGACACAGTTTCTTAAGAAATTAATTACGGGCTTAGATTTGGTGTGATTGTAAGAAAATATTTATTTATTTATTAATTTCGGTCTGTTATTAATGACACGGATAACTATACGGTGCCACAAGGTACACATCCACCGAATCCAACTAATACTATAATATTACTAACGTACCGAAACCGTATGAATTTATTGCAAACTACAAAAATATTTTCACGATATTGAGCTGTTAGGTGGCTGGCTCGATACCGCTGCTTTATTTGTTGAAGTTTATGTTTGAACAGAGTAAGGGCGTTTGTGCACTACACTGAATTTTACCGATCCGGAAAAAAACGGATGCTTGTATTTTAATAATTAATCATTTATATTAGTAATTAATTAAATACAAGCATCCGTTTTTTTCCGGATCGGTAAAATTCAGTGGTAGTGCACAAACGCCCTAACACTGTTCTCGACGCCTGTTGGCCCAGAGCCGATCGCGCCCATCCCGACGAGCTGGTATGCAAATAAGATCCGTGAACGCACTACAGAGGAAGGGCGTTTGTGCACTACACTGAATTTTACCGATCCGGCGGTCCGTTTTTTTACGGACCGGCGTGGCATGAAAAACACGGATGATTTGCTTGTGCACTTGTCCGGTTTTTTACTGGCCGGGGCAGCGCAGTGATCTCTTTGAAACTACACTCTACGGACGCGTTTTAAACGAGAGGAATAATGAGTTCCTTGGAACGTCGGCAATTGCTTGCGTTAATTTATTTGCGATAACTCCTAAGATATTCATTTAAATTATATGGTGTAAAAGAGTAAAATAATGTGCATGAAATGCTTAAAGCAACTAACGTATTTAGATTGATAAGGGTTAATACTGTATCCGTTTAAATAGCTTTCCAAATTACCGCATTGTTCGTAACCATTTTTTAAGAGATAATAATGGCTATAATATGCTATCCTTAAAAGATAGACATATGCTATCGCGGACTTTTTTGTAGATCTATAGAAGAGGAATATCCCAACATGCATTATTTTTTTAAACCTCGAAAGGATTAGGCAGCGTTTTTGCTGAAAGCTCCCGGGCGGCTTGCCGTTTTCCGGCACTTTCGACAATTATCGTTATATTTCTACCAATTTACACAAAACTTTCATAAATTATATATTAAAACCTTCCTGAAGAACTACGCTACCTATTAGTGAAAACCGCATGAAAATCTGTTGCGTAGTTTTAAAGATTTAAGCATATATAGGGACAGACAGACGGGAAGCGACTTTGTTTTATACTATGTAGTGATTTATGATTAAAATAGAACCATCCGATTTTTTCCGGACGGTAAAATTCAGTGTAGTGCACAAGCGCACATATGTTTTTCATTGCCGTCATCTCGGAACGGAAAAAAACGGTCCGGAATGGGGAAAAGTAAAATGACGGACGGTAAAATTCAGTGTGGTGCACAAGCGTCCATATGTTTTTCATAGCTGCCATATCGGTCCGGAAAAAAACGGATCGCCGGATCAGTAAAATTCAGTGTAGTGCACAAATGCCCTTAGGGCGTTTGTGCACTACACTGAATTTTACCGATCCGGCGGTCCGTGTTTTTACGGACCGGCGTGGCATGAAAAACACGGATGATTAGCTTGTGCACTTGTCCGGTTTTTTACTGGCCGGGGCAGCGCAGTGATCTCTTTGAAACTACACTCTACGGACGCGTTTTAAACGAGAGGAATAATGAGTTCCTTGGAACGTCGGCAATTACTTGCTTTATTGCTTTATGTACGAAGACGTAGAAGACAGAAAGAATTTTGGGTTCATCCTCTTATCAGTTAAAGGTACCTGACAGGGTCATTTTACCGAAATCACAATTAATTGAGGCAGGATGAAAAATTATTTTTCAACTACTATCGAATGTCTACAGCTAGCTATATAACAAAAAAAGTTTCATCAAAATCCGCTTAGTAGTTTTTGCGTGAAACACGGACAACAGACAGACAGACAGACAAACAAAAATTTCTAAATCTATATTTTTGGTGCTACATACATTACGTGTTATTGGTGAGAAATAATAATAATAATAATAAATAAATAACTTCTTACATTCACACCAATTATCTAAGCATTATTATAAGCTAAGCATAATTTATCATGGAAAACTTGATAACGGATAAATATATACTTAAATACTTTTTGTTTGTAAATACATACATATTATACATAGTTAACACCCAGACCAAGACAAATAGTCATGTTCATGCACACAAATATTTGTCTTGTTCGGGAATCGAACCCGAGACCACTGGCGCAGAAGGTGGGTAGCCTACTCCTGCGCCAAATCGGTCGTCAATCGAGAAGGCGCTTGAATTTATTTTGGCTTGCGTTCATTTATTTTGCGATAACTCCTAAGATATTCATTTAAATTTAAAAGAGTAAAATAATGTGCATGAAATGCTTAAAGCAACTAACGTATTTAGATTGATAAGGGTTAATACTGTATCCGTTTAAATAGCTTTCCAAATTACCGCATTGTTCATAACCATTTTTTAAGAGATAATATGGCTATAATATGCTATCCTTAAAAGATAGACATATGCTATCGCGGACTTTTTTGTAGATCTATAGAAGAGGAATATCCCAACATGCATTATTTTTTTAAATATCGAAAGGATTAGGCAGCGTTTTTGCTGAAAGCTCCCGGGCGGCTTGCCGTTTGCCGGCACTTTCGACAATTATCGTTATATTTCTACCAATTTACACAAAACTTTCATAAATTATATATTAAAACCTTCCTAAAACTTAAAACTACGCTACCTATTAGTGAAAACCGCATGAAAATCTGTTTCGTAGTTTTAAAGATTTAAGCATATTAAATAGGGACAGACAGACGGGAAGCGACTTTGTTTTATACTATGTAGTGATTTATGATTAAAATAGAACCATCCGATTTTTTCCGGACGGTAAAATTCAGTGTAGTGCACAAGCGAACATATGTTTTTCATTGCCGTCATCTCGGAACGGAAAAAAACGGTCCGGAATGGGGAAAAGTAAAATGACGGACGGTAAAATTCAGTGTTGTGCACAAGCGTTCATATGTTTTTCATAGCTGCCATATCGGTCCGGAAAAAAACGGATCGCCGGATCGGTAAAATTCAGTGTAGTGCACAAACGCCCTTACACCAACAGAACTGGAGATCGCACTGCCGCGCGTGGACGCGCGTCTATCCAGGGCCCTGATACAACTTTGCAGACCGCAACTTCGCCTGGTAACAGGTGCCATTACTGGTCATGGACAATTTAACAGACATCTTTTTAATTTAGGTGTCACCGACAGTCCCCTATGCAGAGGATGCATGGAGGAAGAAGAAACAGCTGCCCACGTACTGCTGGAATGCAGGGGGGTGGCCCCCTACCGGGCGAGGTACCTCAGCTCGCCGGGCAGCGTCCAGGAAGCGATCACTAATGTGAAAGCTCTTGGAGTGATCCTTGCTGAGCTGGGCTGGCTGGAGTGATCTGACCGCGCACCCTCCGGACGCAAAATGGGCTTAATAGACGTCGAGTTGCGGAAACCGCCCGTAATGTTAAGAAGAAGAAGAAGTAACACTGTACTTAAAGGGAATCTACAAGGAGCCAATCAAATCTATTGCAGCCATAAAACACAAAATTTGTGACGTGATTAACGAAATAGATCTGCCATTTTGCCAAGAAGTGATTAAAATTTTGATGAAAGAATCGATATGTAGGTACCTGTAACCCGTGGTCGAGGAAAATATTAATTAACCTCCAATTTTGTCCAAAAAATACTTCATTTTAAATTGCTAAAGCTTACTCTTTCTTATTTCTATACTAATTATTATGAAGAGGAAAGATTTTACTGTTTGTTTGTTTGCATCGAATAGGCTCCGAAACTTCTGAACCGATTTAAAAAAATTCTTTAACCATTAGATAGCTACATTTTTTTCGAGTGACATAGGCTATATTTTATCCCGATACTCCCACGGGAACGGGTACCACGCGGGTAAAACCGCGAGGATCTTAATACTTAATAAAAAATAAATAATTTTCAATTAATGTTTTTGTTTTATTTTCTGAAAAATCTGAAATTATTCTATGTGATAGAAGTTTATGTAAGATTACTAAAATGATGTCTTTAAACTCTTTCAGAAATCGTCAGCAAAAATTACATTAGTTCCACTATCGGTCAAGAGATGGCGTTGACCTAAAACTGCAACATTCTACACCGCAATTTTTTTTACGAATATAACCTCACCGATGAAAACATTTTCACCTTTTATTTATTTATACCTATATTTATGATCGTAAGGAACCCTCGGTGCGCGAGTACGACTCGCTCTTGACCGGTTTTTTTAAGTTATTTTCCATTTTTATTTCGTTTTTTATTTTGAATAACTTATCATTTTAAACCAAATAACCTCATTATTTTTACGTGTTAATTTGATTGACTTCTTGATTTGCTATAGGTACTTACTTAATTATTATTTTAGTTTCAGGGTTACTTCTAAAGTTAACATATTATTGCATGTACAACTATTATTACTACAAAAAGGCATACTTAAGTGCATTATGAATTTTTAACTTCTTTTTATAACATTGTAAATTATCTAAAATAGTTTCCATATTTCGAGCCCAAATTGTAAACCGCTGGATAGTCGTAATTGGCTTACAAATTTATAAATCAAAACTGTTAGTCTATAATTATTCCTATGCTGTGTACTATCCCTACAATAAATAAAATAAAATAAAAAAATAAAATTATAAGTATCGCTAAAATTATGCTAAAACGCAACTAAATGCAAGGTCGCAGTTAGATTCCAGAATTTGTTATTGTCCTTGATGCAATGAAATATAAACAAAAATGATGTCCTGTGGCTTGTTTATTTTTATTAACACAAGAGTATTTTAATTACATTTGAAAAAGGTTCGGCAAGTTTTCCTGTAAAGTTTGTATCCATTGAATTCAGAACGTTCTTACATTCTACCTGCAAAAGGTTTAAATATTACTTTTTATTTTAAAAGCGTCTTGGGAACAGCAGCGTTCGAAATTTGTTTATTGTTTTTGACATTTTAGTGCAGCGTGCAGTATTGAAATCTCAGATCATATAATACTAAAATAGTATTTTAAGATCTGAGGTTGAAATAAATGATATGAAATCTTCACCCTTTAGTTTGTTTTATCTCAAAATTACGGTTAACCTTTTTGTTTTTTGGTACCTTTCATTGATCCTTCTAACTGATTTCTATAAAAAATAACGTTAGTGGAACGTATAACATCTTCCGTTTTTTAATTTAACAGTCGGTGTCATGTTAATGTTTCGCTTGTAAGTTATTTACTTATATAGGTACACACCTACATATTTACATCATATTTTTACTATGTACGATAAAAATCAACCTATAACCTGCATTGCGCCCGCGTGAAGGATTATTACCAATTATCCTTATTTATAGGAAGGAATAGAAATCTCTAATTGATGACAGCAAAAGATAATGAATGCAAATATCTAGTCAACACGCGTATAAATTTATTCATCAAATCTATAATTATCTGGCCAAGCTGTTGCGTAAAATTTAAAATTAGCCGTCGTATTTGAAGCCGTTATAATTATGAATGAATCGTCAATAAATTTATGCTTTTGGCCTTCTCGGGTCAAGGCTTCTCAATCGGTAATATTTGTTATTTTTCGAGGTATTAGGTGAGTAATTTGTTGTGATAGTTTTTCTCGGAAACCTTTATTTATTTATTTTTGTTTTTAAACTTAGTTCATAAGAGAAAATCGACGAACCTTTTTTGTAATATTATGTAATGATATTATTATAATGATGTAAGGATAATTTATTAATAATGTAATGGTAATTTGTAATTAATCTATACTATCTATACTAATATTATAAAGAGGAAAGATTTGTATTTTTGTATGTAACGAATAAACTCAAAAAGTACTGGACCGATTTAGAAAATTCTTTCACCGTTAGAAAGCTACAGTCTTCCCGAGTGACATAGGCTATATTTTATCCCGATATTCCCACGGGAACGGGCTCCACGCGGGTGAAACCGCGGGCGGCCGCTAGTGTAATGATAAATAGAATTAAAATGTTAACACTAGTAATCAATAGAATAATAGATATATCAATGATACCTAAATATCTTAAGCTTATCGCCTTGAGAATCTTACATTTAACATTGGCCGTCGCGACTTTCTGCGTGGGCCCCCCTTTTACCCCTAGTGGGAATTTCCGAAAATCCTCTCTTAGTGCTCCTCTACACTCTCCAAGGAACATACATGCCAAAGGTGAATGCTCGCTCAGGCCCCATAAAAAAAAACAGCTGCGAAAGAAATGAGATATTTCTCAAATTATCAATAACTAGGGGATTCTCACGGTTTTACCCGCGTGGTTCCCGTTTCCGTGGAAATATCTGGATAAAATATAGCCTATGTCACTCGTAAATAATGTAGCTTTCTAATGGTCAAATAATTTTTGAAATCGGTCCAGTAGTTTCGGAGCCTATTCGATGCAAACAAACAAACAATCAAATCTTTCCTCTTTATATGGCAAATCATAGAAAGATTTTCGAGATTTTCATCAAAAAATTGATTTGTAGAATTGATGGTTAGTTTTGATGATGTGCCTGGTGTTATGTTAACCCTCATATGTCTCCGAGTAGGTAGATACTTACCTACGTCTCTGATAAAATAATGGTTACTTTCTTTTTTTGTTTTTGTTATTACCTGATAAAATAGATGAATGGGTATTCATCTATTTTATCATTAATTAATATTGGTAAATAATTATTTGCGTTGTTTTTAAATAAAAAGTTGTTAAATAAATGATTTTTATTCTAACTTCTATATTTTTAGGTTATTAAACATATATTATCTCTGTTGTCCTAACTTTACAAGCATAGAAACAATTAACTTTTTTGTTAGTCTAGCATAGTTCTTTTAATACCATTAAATGTTTTCCATGAACGAGACCTATAAAGAGAGGTCTGAAAATACATAGAAGTTCGCCAGTCTCCTTTAGCAGCTTATCGGGACATTTTGTATGGAGAGTCGAAATATTTTTTTCATTTCCGACAAAAAATCTTGCTGTGCGTTGTCCAGCATGATGGCTTGAAGTCATGGTTAAAGAATTTGCAACGGTGCCCCTATCACCCTGTATAATAATAATATGGTTAAATGCAATTTGGGTATCCCATTAGACTGACCTGGTGCAAATATGCTTCCGTTTCCCAAAAGTACTTTCGTAAATCTGAGGATTTCGTCCTTTTCCAAGCAATTTTTCAAAACAGCATCGATTTCCACTGGATCAACTGCCACTGAAAAAAAAACAAAAAGTAAAGTTAAACATAGACTAACTGACAAGTCAAGTCTGACTGTCAAGGATGGTCAAGGCGAGACGTACCCCACTTGACATACTGATTACCTACACTTAGCCAAAATACCAGTATCATTTCTCGCCAGCAAAAAAAACTAACTTTGTTTTTCATAGTATTTTTATGAATAACAAAGTTATAATTGACGACCGATTTGGCGCTGGGGTAGGCTACCCACCTTCTGCGCCAGTGGTCTCGGGTTCGATTCCCGAACAAGACAAATATTTGTGTGCATGAACATGTCTATTTGTCTAGGTCTGGGTGTTTACTATGTTTATTAAGGCGCTACTCGGAAAAATATGGACTTTTTGATTTAAAACTATAGGACGGTTACAGTTGTTACAAATCTGGTAATAAGATATATATTTCTCCATACCTTTATTTAGAATCGTATAGTTTCAAAAACACGATTTTATGATTTTGCCTCGACACTTTTTCTTTTCGAAAAGACCTCTAAAAAATACGAAAAGTGAAGATTATTCTTAAATGGGGTTACTTACACTATTGGAAATAGGTTTAATTAGTGGACACCAATAATATTGAGGATCGTATAGAAGCATTTTTTTAAAAATCGCTGTAGTTATTTAATACGATGTGATTTTGTGTTTTTTTTGCCTAATCTGCAAAATCAGTCTCGCTCCCGCGCGCGTCGTTTTCTCATTGCTATCTCGCTTCAGCACATTTTTTCCGAGTATCGCCTTAAGTATGTATTTACAAACAAAAATTATTTAAGTACTTATATATTTATCCGTTATCAAGTTTTCCATGATACAGTTTCGTAGTGAAATTAAAATGGGCTTAGATAATTGGTGTGAATGTAAGAAGTTATTTATTTATTGTTTATTTAATTTTCGTTGAAAGTGTTCATTGTGATCTGCAGCATATTTATTAAAGATTTTTTACTTAATTTTTATTAAACTAAGAAGAGGGGGGGCACAAATTTCACCACTTTGGAAGTGTCTATCTTTCCAAATATTATTGACTTTGAGGATAATCACTCGAAAGACGTTATTACTTCTTCGAATCCCAGTCAAAATCACTGTGCTTCAGGGGTCAACGTAGTAATATTGTCACACGTGTCTGCACATAAATACCGACTTTGATGAGCATTTTGTGCGATGCAAAACATTTTCATAATCACAACAGATAAAGCACTCTTATAATAGAGCTAAATAACACAAGGGCAGTTAGACAACACTTGACAATATGATAGGAGTGCGAATGGGCATGACTAGTCTATTGTACAGTCGCCAGAACGTCAGGTTACTACAAACTGTCAAATTTCTTTAAATAAAATTCAACCTTATCTCCAACAGAAAGAATTAATAAATTTTGACATTTTGCCGACGTGCTGGCAACCGTACATTATTTTGTAACATACCACCGCTTCGCTCGTGTCAAACGCAGTCTGATCGAAAGAAAGAGTTCTTAACGGTATCTAAACCATATTTCTAACCTTATAGCCCTAGCGGTACACACCCCGAAATTCAGTAAAATGTTGTAAATGGTGTTAAAGGCATGAAAATCGGAACAATTGATCTAAAGATATCCAACCCCAAGACAGCAATTATGAAAATATTTACATTTAGTATTTTTTATTGTTTTTTCATATTACAAATTTTGTTAGTATAAATTTGAATGAACAAAATTTGTAATTATTAAAAAAAGATATATTAAGATATGAGGCTATTACCAATCATTAAAGCTATATTTTACAAATAATTATTCCACTGTATCATATCTGGAGGAGCCCAAACCTGGTATGTTTTGAAAATTATTTTTATTTTAATTTCAAACAAGTGACTGTAATATAATGATGTGATACATTTTCAGAATTAGCTTAGTAGTGGTTGGGAAGGATTGTTCTTCCACAAATAATAATGTCTATGGATGCCTATTTTTCTTATCTAATAAAATTATATTGCCTCTCAGTAACAGCAAAATTCGTTGAAATATTTATACCCTCTACCCACTTAAATCCATTGCAAAGATCCATTGATGGATCTTTTCGCACTCTTTTTTCCACTTTAATCCTTGATCCAGGTTTTTATGCAATGCGGATTTTTTTGCACTAACATTGTGTCTAAAAATCCATGGTTGTCAGCCATGGATTGCAATCTTCTTTTATCAAACACAGCTTCCCTGGCTGAATCATAACTATAATTTACCATCTTAATTGATAATAAAGATGAATTATTATGGTGTCAATATTAATCTTCACAAGACATAATACGATAAATCAGTAGCATTTAAATGATAACACATAAACACAGGTACTTTTAATAATATAGTTTTAACCCTTGGCATGCCTGGTAGGGTCTGACAGACCCACTGTTGCAAATAATCGTCAAAATCTTATAGGGGTTAATATTGTTCTAGACTTCATTTCAGTGTAAGTATAATAAAGCTAAAGTAAAACCAAAAAATCCGCTTTGCAAAAAATCCTGGACCAGGGATTAAAGTGGAAAAAAGAGTGCGAAAAGATCCATCAATGGTTCTTTGCAATGGACAATGTAAGTGCTAAAAAATCCACTTTGCAAAAAATTCTGAATCATGGATTAAAGTGGACATAAGAGTGCCAAAAGATCCATCAATGGATCGTTGCGATTTAAGTGGACATAGGGGAAAATTAAGCTAAGATATCAAAGTCTTCGAAAAAGTATGATAAAAACTACTTACCTAAGTAAAGTCGGTTTGCCAACCAAAATGAAGACATACCGCCTTCTTTTAATGCTTCATATCCGTATTTTTTGAAAGCGTTCATACGATCTGGAAGATTTAATATCATTCATTATCTTATTACAGGTTTTATGGTATGAATAAGTTATGCGCTAAGTGATAAATGAAGGCAATTTTCATAATGCCTGGGCACTTTAAATAGGTTCCAGTCAAATTCACCGAAAAAAAACTCACCGAAAAAAACTCACCGAAAACCAAACTCACCGAAAAGTTTTCTCACCGAAAAAAACTCACCGAAAAAATCTCACCGAAAACCAAACTCAACGAAAACTTTTCTCACCGAAAAAATCTCACCGAAAAATACTCACCGAAAACCAAACTCACCGAATACTTTTCTCACCGAAAAAAACTCACCGAAATAAAACTCACCGAAAAAAGCTCACCGAAAACCAAACTCACCGAAAACTTCTTGATTTACGACAATCTGAATCATCTAAATCGACGTATGGGGTAGATTTCTGCTCATATTAATGTACTTAAATAAATAAATAAATGATCAAAAATTAGGAATTAGGTAATATAAAAAAAGTATTGAAAATGAAAATAACGACTCCGTAGCTCAGTGGTAGGAGCATTCGCCCGAACAATAAAAGGTCGTCGGTTCGAGTCACATCGAACGACTCTGCAGCTCAGTGGTTAGAGCATTCGCCTGGACAGTGAAAGGTCGTGGGTTCGAGTCCCATCGAATGACCCCGTAGCTCAGTGGTTAGAGCATATTTTTTATATATTTATTTATGTCACCGGGAAATTATTAAAAACCGTAAATTTATAAATTTCCTAAAAAAATATAACCACGAAATTTAAGGCAATCGCTTCTATCACGTGTTCTACAGGACTTCCGTAAAATTTATAAACTTGCGGTTCTTATTGTTATTTTCCGGTGACATTTACATTAATATGAGCAGAAATCTACCCGACCCGACTAGCTACCTTAGATCCCTACCTACGTAGATGATTCAAATTGTTGTAAATGAAGAAGTTTTCGGTGAGCTTTTTTCGGTGAGTTTTTTTCGGTGAGTTTTATTTCGGTGAGTTTTTTTCGGTGAGAAAAGTTTTCGGTGAGTTTTTTTCGGTGAGATTTTTTCGGTGAGAAAAGTTTTCGGTGAGTTTGGTTTTCGGTGAGATTTTTTCGGTGAGTTTTTTTCGGTGAGAAATCTTTTCGGTGAGTTTGGTTTTCGGTGAGTTTTTTTTCGGTGAGTTCGGCCGACACCCTTTAAATAATGTCAAGCTCCTTGGGGCAAAAAAAAAAATTGTTGAAATTAAACTTGCAAATTGCCCCGACAATATGAATATTGACCTGTTGACGGTCCATATTCACGGTTGACGGGCAATCATATTTTCCGCGGTTGGTAACCGCGGAAAGTATGATTGCCCGTCAACGGTTACTAATGAACGACTTCCATACTGGACAACTCGCCTATGGTTGAGACGAGCATGTTAGGGCCCTTCCACACGATTAAGCTCATTTGTATCGCGGTTGTATCGATTCAAACGCGCGTTTCATTTGCGACAAATATCTGCCAAAACGCGATAAAAACGCGCTGAGGACGCGAAAAAAACGTCGTGTGTAAGGGCCCTTAGGTTTACATGACACAACCGCGCGAGCGAACGAAGCGAGTGAAGCGCCAGAGAACCATCTTTATACAATAGACGCCCCTATTTCCTTGTGTCGGTTTGTTCACTTGGTTCATGCTCGTCGCTTCGCTTCTCGCACGTATCAAGCACCTGTCTTTCTTTCTTTCTAATTGTAATTGAATAAGCGCACTGTAACGCTGTGTTCCACGTTTGATATAAAAAACTAGTGATTAAACCTGGTTTTAATTACTCTGCCCTTAAGAGGCAGCCTTACTTATAATTATACTGCCCTTATAGGTGTTAAACATTATATAGTGGCTGGCCAGCGGTGTTACTTGATACCTCAAACATTAAAACCCATCAATACATTCGTAAAGTAATGATGGAATAAAGAAACATATACATACATACATTAACCCTAAACACATTACACTCCTGGGCAGTCGTGTAATAAAAAGTACTAAAATGGCACGTAAAATAGTAAGTGCATACTAAATTAATGTTTTTAGGTTGATTTTTTGATCTGTTGAATGCTTACGTACAACTAGTTTTTACAAAATTACGTTACACTATGCGGAGCTTGTACAAGGGGTAAGTAGTAGAAAATGGATATTAGAGATATATGGATATTAAGTAGTAGATAGAAGTACCTACTAATCATAACCTTAATTGGGTATTTGTATAATTTTGAAATGTAGGTATTTAATAATGACATTCAGAAATATAACATGATGATTGAATAACAAATGTGAAAAAAGAAATTCAATTGCTACTTAATTGTGACTAGCTAGCTCTTTCTAAAACTAAATTTTCTATGGCGAGAGTATGGCGCTATAGAAATATGACGTCACATTTCTATAGCGCTTTCCTTGTCTAATTAGAAAGTTTGATGCTCTATTATATCGCTAAAAATATGCAAAATATTTGAAAATAAATATCTATGTTGTATTGCAATTTGCTACTAATTCAATAAACATTTTAAGTCAATAAAAAAAATTCAGTTGAATACCCTATTAAAGATTGCAAGTGACCCTATACATATTTTACTTAATTTATTCATAACAGTCACCTCAGCCAAATTATTGTTTATTACTCATTTTATGTTGGATCTTTATTTTGATGTTAAATTTCACGTTTAAAATTGCAAATGACCCCTAAATTAATTAATACATATAATAAAACAGTAAAACCAGTGTGTTGACAACATTGAGTATAAGTACATGTATTTACGAAAAAACAATGTAGGGCGATGTAAAAAGAGCAAAAAAAGATGAATCGATGATTTAAATAAAATGCTGTCTGTTTGTACAGGCTAACCTCCGGAACTACTAGACGGATTTGAATGAAACTTTTTTGTTGTATACTGGGCATCAGTTGCTAATCTTTATGCTATGTTTTATTTCGAAGATCGGAATACCTGATGTGGAACCTTAAGAAGATAGGCTGCTCAGCTAACGGAGATTTATTAGTGTTATGCCAAAGTGGTCTTTATCTGCGCCAACGAAGGTTGAGTTTCCGAATCTACTGCGTACTAATGCAGTGTATTCGGAAATTCAGCCGTCCGGACGCGCATTTAGGGACCACTTTGGAATAACACTAATAAACCACGCTAAGAAGAGCTCTCGCTAGTCGCCACTAATTTTATTATTTAAAAAAAAAGTAAACATGTTAGCAAAAATCTGTTTCGTTCAAACTTCAATAAAGTTTATGCTGATTTTAATTTATAAATATTATGCATGGATTTTTGCACAAATAATCTTAAAACTCAACATGAAAACCTTTTTCAGACATATGCGGCTTATTTGTTTTCTCAATTTTGGAATGACTTGTGATGATTATGTTACGATAGAACTGAGCATTATATTCTTGAAAGAAGAACTTATTTTTCTTAAACATGTGGTATGCTACGTTCTTCTAACCAGTAAAAATAAATTAGGCAATTTGCGCAGCCTATCTTCTTAACATTCTGATGCCGTGCGAGAACATAAGGCTGCGTCTCGCTCTTTAAAAATCCCTATAGAGCTAGTAGGTACATAATATAAGTTTGTCTTGTTTTAATCTTAAACTGTCACCTAAGTATATTCTTTGCCTGAGACAAAATATTCCTCACACATTTTAAATTTGTAAGTCACTTTTATTCTGATGCTTGTGACCACAGAACACGGAAAGATTTTTCTGTTGTGACCGTTTCAATAGATTTCATCAATTTCAATGCTTTAATGTACCCACAGAACACGTAAAGATTTTTCTGTTGTGACCGTTTTAATAGATTTCATCAATTGCAATGCTTTAAGGTGCAGCTTCCCCTTCTTGTGTTGACTTGTAAAGTAGTTAGTGTAAATTTTAATTTAATAAAACAAATAAATTATATTTAAACAGCAAGTTTTTTGACATTGTCGCATGTCACCCGCACTTTCAATATTGAGTTTTGCAAGTATTTAACTATTCGCTGGCCATCATTTTAAATTGCAGAGACTGCAGCTTAGGTATACAATTTATTTGTTAACCATTTAATTAGCAAATATGAACAATATTGATTTCTGAAAATCCGTCATGACGTTGCTGACTTACCCTCTGATTTACAAACGGTCGGAAACGGTTTAGAATTCTGTGCTTTGTCTTTGTCTATTCTATATTAAGTGATAATGGCAGTGCTTACGTTCCGCTGTCCAGAGCGTTTCCAACGGTTTCTGAATCAAGGGTCTTGTAAGTAGTGCAGAAAGCTTTAACTAACGATAGCTTTAACTTTAACTTTAACTTTATGAAATGCCGGTCAAAAGTTAACATAACAACACGTTTTTCTTTGTAATCGGATCATACTAGTAGGTAACTATGTAACAAACACTGTAAGCAATTTTGATCTAAAAATATTTTTAAATAATGTAACGAAAATAAACGAAAAACAATACAGTATTCATCCAATGAATAAATAAAGTAAGAGAAGATTCTTATATTTTGAAACTGTTATTATATATATTAAATAACTTACCTTCATCGTCACCAACAAAATTGTGAAAGTCTCCCATAATTGGTAAACTACAACTATTCTTAAAATACTTGGTCATCTTCCTATGATTTCTGTTTCGAAACCTCACAGATAAAAGCCATATTATGGTGGTGATTAAAAACAATTGCCACAACATGTTGATTCACAAAGTTCTAGTCGCTTAAAAAGTTATTTCACAAAATGAAAAGGTGCTTGAAAGTTATTTCACTCGCGAGATAGCATTGACATTAACGTGTCTATCACCGAAGAGCTTTGACCGAAATAAACGTATTGAAATCTCTGTACAGCTTTTATAGAGACCCTATACGTTTAACCCGAAAAACGTTCGCCAGAGTTCTGCGACGTGTTATTCACAGCCTGATTAGTTAAATATTAAGCCGCGTGCGCACGAAGCCTACCGCTTTATCAGTAACTTCGGTCAGTGTTTACGTATTCCTTTACGATGGCGACTATAGGTTGTGTGTGTGTAAAGGCAGCCATACACGATCAAGCCTGTAGTCAAGCTTGCTTATTGCTTGAAGTGACGTCAAGCAAGCTTTGTGGTGACTGGCTATGTAGGGGAAAGGTGTCCAAAATGATCCCCCTAAGGGAAATCGGTTACTGTATCCAAAATATTATAGTAAGAGCAAACATTGAAAGAGTTTTGGGTATGTCATTTAAGTGTTGTTATACTGGCATGCTATTATTGCAGTTTGATTTATATCTTTAGATTTATTAGAGATTTTCCAAACCTCTACTAACGGATCATTTTGTACACCTGGGTGTCTAAAACGATCCCATACTATCTTGTTTGGTTAACCCATACATTTTTGGTTCAATATATTTTATGTGCTCAACGAGTTCTCTCTCATGCTTAAGCACCGTTTGTTTACTGCCCAAAGTCTTAATTGCATCAACTGCGTTTTTGTTTTTAGCACCGTTACAGGTACAGAAAACTCACTCCCAGTTTTGTCGGTAGGTTTTTCTTTGATATGTACGTGGCATGATCTTTAAAAAGTACAAATAGATAGGAATACAAAAAAATCATGACTAATTTTAAATTGTTTTTCAAGTTTGGTGAAATTATTCCTGGGATCGTTTCATATCCACTAAAGGGGATCGTTTTACCCCGAATTTTGAATTTACAAAAGTTGTCGAAGTATGACCTCAAAACATTATATTGGTGAGATCAAAACGATCAAATCAAATGTTACTGAATATCAATAAAAACTACCAGGAAAATTTTCATTCACATATCCACAACAGAATTTCAACAAATTAACTTTGATTTCAGGCTTATCTTAGATCGAAGACAGCTATTTTCAATTTTTTGCAATAAATCGATGCACTGTACTCACACCGCCATGACACTTTATTGGACTACTTAGTCAAAGAATTATACACTTACGCGAAACTTAGTGGAGTACATAATCATAATAATAATCATAATCATTTATTGTGAAACATAGGTACATACAGATGTCATAATACAATATAATTGATCAGCTATGTCCTGCCATGATAGCATACAATGAAGGTTTGAATTAACTATACTTACTACAATTGAAAAAGTAATGATAGTAGGTACAAATTGATCATGCATGAAGATAATAAATTAAAATTATTTTGAAAATTTATTTAAATCAAATGTAAAAATAAATAAAAAAATAAAAAATTAAATAGTACAGTCAAAATATAATTACAAATCTTTATCTGTCAAAAATTCATTGAGTGTGTAGTAGCATTTTTCCAACAACAACGTCTTTAATTTCTGCTTAAACGAAAAGTTATTATCAGTGTGTCTTATTGATGAAGGTATCTTATTATAGATACAAGGTGCATTACAAAAAACACTCTTACTCATAAGCGCGGTTTTACAAGGAACATTGCAAAGTTTATCTTTATGTCGTGCAGATGAAAGAAATTTAAACAATTCAATGTTATGTTTGACAAAAATAGCGCATTCAAGAATGTACAAACATGGAAGTGTAAGAATCTTGTAATTTATAAAGTAGGGCTTACATGTGTCTGTTTGAAGTAGGTTGAACATAGCTCTAATACAGCGTTTTTGAGACCTAAATACAATTTCATTGTCGGTTGCATTACCCCAAAATATGACACCATATCTCAATGTAGACCCAACATATCCATGATATGCAGTTAGCAAAGCCTCTGTGCTTACTATTTTACTAAGCTTATATAAAGCATACGAATAACTACTCAAATTACTACATATGTGCTGTACATGTGAATTCCACTTTAAGTTACTGTCAATGAGTATACCTAAAAATTTTGCCGTTTTTGTCTCATATATTTGTTTCCCTAAGTAATTTATATTTAAGTTGATCGAATTTACCTCTCTCTGTTGAAAGCTCATGATCTGCGTTTTGTCTAAATTAACCTTAAGATTATGATCACTTAGCCATTGTACTATCGATGTCAAAGTTTTATTTATGTCAGTTTCAAGTAGAGTCAAATTGCTATTGCTGAATAATACAGTACTATCATCAGCGAAAAGAGTCATGTGATTATTGGTAGTTAAAGGTAATTCATTGATGTAGACCAGAAAGAGCAGAGGACCTAGCACACTGCCCTGAGGTACTCCATACGTTACATGCCTTGAATTAGATTGATAAACTACCTCAGTTTTAGTTTTACTGTCAATTTTTTCTATTTGTGTCACTTGATATCTATTTGTTAAATACGATTTAATGAGATCATAAGCATTGCCTCTTATTCCTAAATTGTACAATTTACTTAATAATATTTTGATTTCTACATAGTCAAAAGCTTTTGACATATCCATGTATAGAGCAACAGTAGGCAGTCTAGAGTCAACGTTTTTTATAATTTTTGACAAGAAGTTATATATAGCCATATTAATGGATTTGCTCTTTCTAAAACCATATTGTTGAGATGTCAAAAGCCCGTTAAATTCAAGATATTCATAAAGACGCTTATAGATAACTTTTTCTAATATCTTAGCAAAAACAGAAAGAAGTGCTATTGGTCGATAAAAGTTCATATCCATTCGGTCTATTTTCTTAAACAGTGGTTTTATTAGAGACATTTTCAATTTGTCCGGGAAAACTCCTTTCTCAATACATAAGTTTATAATGTGACTTAAGACAGGAGCAATAATTTGAGAAGACCTCTTTATTATTTTTGTGGTAAAGCCGTCATTTCCTGAACTATTGGTATTTTTCAAGGAATTAATAATCTTTAATATGTCAAATTCATTTGTAGGCGTCATATATATTGAATTTAAATTACTAGCACTTGTGTTATTGATCGAATTTGATTTAGAATTAGTCTTAACTTCGTCAATAAAAAAATTATTAAAAGCATTCGCTATTTGTATAGGGTCACTTATTATTTCACCGTTTACATTAATTTTGTCTATGCTCTGTTTAGGGAAATTATTTTTGTTTTTATTAATAACCCTCCAGGTCGCTTTACACTTGTTATTGGAGTTTTTAATAAAGTAATTGTTCTGTGCTTTTTGAGTTAATTTTAAAATACGTCTGTAACGTTTAGCGTAAGATTTGTAGCTTTTTCTATTTTCATCATGTGGACTAGTTCTATATTTCCATAACAGTTCTCTTTGACGTCTACTACAAGTTCGAATTCCTCGAGTTATCCACCTTGGTTTATTGATGGAGTTGCATTTGATTCTCTTTATGGGAAAGCACAAGTCATATAGTAATTTAAACATGTCATGAAATTTATTATACGCCTCATCTGGATCGTCACTATTATATATATCGTACAGGGAAGACGTTAGCCAACAAATCGCATAGATGGCACTAGTATTTTCGTTGAAACTGTAGGGAATCATTTTACCTCGAGGGATCATTTTGTACACCTTTCCCCTACGTACACTCAAGAGCAATAACATGTAAGAAACATAGGACTATGTCATACTACAATATTGAAAAAAAGAAGATAGAAAGAAAGAAAAAACATTTATTTGGGACATCACATAAGAAAAATTACCTACATAAACACAAAAAGCACAAAGCCTATGAATTTTAATGTCCTAAAACGGTCCCGACTCAGCATAATGCTTGCCTAGTGGCCAGCGCTGATCTTCCGTCGGAAACGTGTTTGGTGGGGCTGCGATGTTTACACAATAAAAGTACACAAAAATAAACAAGACTGGAACGCAAAAAAGCCAGGGCCGGCATAAACATAAAATAAGAAAAAAGTAATAAACAGTCATAGACAGACGCGACGGGCGACGCGTCGCCGTCTATCTAGTTTGCGAAGCGTCACGAACTTCTTTTCTTGCGTGAGACAAAAAAAACATACAAACTAACTTAACTATTAAAATCTTAAATTAAAACGAGAAAAAGAATAGAAATACATAAAAATAAAGTAAACAATATAAAAAAATGTCCGAGTGACCGTGAATATAATAAAATATCCAAATGACTTCTGTGACACTGGTTGTTTTCTTTCGGAATTCTTCAATGTGACAAAGTTCTATGTTGTATACATATTATTGCTCGTGACTGTGTACGTGCTTGACAAGCCTTCTTGAAGTATACATTGAATTTTTGCTTCAAGTATGCTTGACGATAGGCTTGGCCTCTCAGATCATAGAATATTGTTATGTAAAAATTATATTAAAGTATGTAACGTATAAAAATAATCCATACTAATGTTATAAATGTGTAAATGTACTTGTTTGTTTGTTTATCCGTCTTTCACGTCAAAACGGAGCAACGGATCGACGTGATTTTTGGTATGGGGATAGTTTGGTAGCTGGACATAGGCTACTTTTTATCCCGGAAAAACATGACATTCCCGCGACATAATGTTGTGTAGTTCACGCGAGCGAAGCCGAGGCCAAGGCTAGTATTGAATAAATACTAGTAATCGATAAAATGCCCAGCAGCCTATGCCCAGCAGTGGGCGTCGTACGGCTGAAATTATGAAAAAAATGAATCGATAAAAAAAGAGAACGTCATTATCTAATCTTTACAAATAAATAAAATTGGAGTGTCTGTTTGTAATATTAAAATAACCGCTTTTTACTACATACATATGATTATACAGTATGTAAACGATCGAAAGGCAAACCTTAAAACTGGTAGGTGTATAAAACGGGTATAATACAATGGCACCCTTTTTAAATACAATTTAATTTAGTTTTATTTTTCAATTTTAGTAAATGAAATTATTTACCTCTTTATCATCATTTGGTTAATGATTTTAGTAACATCCTGTGATTAACAGTACCTAATCATCTCTGATATTTTTGTCAAAATGCCATAGACAACGCGTTGTCTAAAACGAACATAAAACGAAAGACTTCTTTTACAGAACAGCAACAAGAGAAAAATCCTTTTTTCTGTTTTGTATTTATGACTGAAGAGATTTGTTAGAGAAGTAAAACTTCAAAGAGAGTAAGAGTAAAGAGTTTGATGTTTTACATGCTCTTTGATGTTTCAGACCTGTCAATTGATTAAGAAGTGTCTTTTTAACCTATTTATTCTTTGTTCAATGTGTTTTACTGTGTTCAGTTTAGTTTTGTTAAACCGGTTCACAAAATTAGTTCTTTGCTTGAACTACCGCGATAGGACTCGTTAGTTGTTCGCGCCGCGCTGCGAGCGGTGCGTTGTCATTGTCAAGGTCACGAGACAATGCGCTCGGCCGGCCGGTGTAGGATCGCCAGTTGGCCGTAAGCAGCCGTGAGACAAGTTCGTGTGTTTCTGTAGCGACGTGCCGCGCAAGTTACCTACCCATATTGGGACCGAGATTTCGTTTTGCACCTACTAGGGCTCCGGTCGGGGTACGGACTTGTAACCCGTGTGTGTTCGCTTTGAAAAGCGCCGGGAAAGTTTTAGCTGCCTATTAGGGCATTGTGTAGTATAAGAGTGTTAGCTGTAAGAGTATCCCATCGAGGGTTGTGTGGAGATCGTTTTGCCCGGCGCGCGCCGGCGAGACAACGTTCAGCCCCCCTGGATTACGGACACTATTTTCTAGTAAGGTAGGACTAGTTTTAATTTACTTAATTTTGCATGAGAAACCTTCGTTTCAATAAACTGTGGAACACAGTAGATGTGGTCATCACAATTGTGCGTGATCATATTTTTGGTAGCAGAGCGTAGTTAGTTGATATAATTAGTTAATTTTCATATTAAAATTAACTAGGTACATAAAATTTCATAGTAAAAATAAAATTATTTTTTTTTGTTAAAAAGG
This sequence comes from Crambus lathoniellus, assembly GCA_949710035.1. Lineage (NCBI taxonomy): Eukaryota > Metazoa > Arthropoda > Insecta > Lepidoptera > Crambidae > Crambus > Crambus lathoniellus. Next base: position 3,489,479 of record OX453299.1, on the reverse strand, counting down.
GTATTTCCGATCCGATTCCCGATCCGATCCGATTCCCGATCCGATCCGATCCGAGACGAGAAGTACTAAGAAATTGTTCTAGTAAATTCTCGAAGCGAATGTTTCTCACTTGGTGGATCCGATAATAGATAGACACTTATATAATTGTTGTCACATACTAGTGATTTGATACGAGTTTACTCGCCTAGATGTGTATATTTTTTTTTTGTGTGTCCGGATTTATTTGACGAATAGTTTCGTTCGAAAGTGTTGTTTATTAGTACCACATACTAGTGTTTGTTCCGAGTCCGCTTGCCTAGTTAAAAAAGTGGAACTAGTTTTAATTATTAGTAGTATTAAATTACGAGTATTATTATTAAAAATAGTTTTGTTTTCGTTTGTTGATAACGGTTTAGTAGTTGATTTGCGAGGTATGCCATACCGTTAATCCTATACGTTTTGTTTATACCGTTATATTGTTAGCCCTTGAAATTGGTAAGTTGTTAATAATTTATGAAAATAGTAGGGTCCGTGTATGTCGTCCGAATTTTAATTGTGTTTTATATTATCGTGACGCGACCTATTTCTATTGTTTTTTTTTTTGTTGATGTTTACCACTTTTATATTTCTTTGTTTGCTTTGTTTATAAAACGGATTATAAATGGCTCCTACGAATCCGCTCGCCGTATCCAGGGCCGGCATCCAAGGAGTTTTGCGTTGGCTTGCTTGTGCGGTCACATTAATAGACCGAGCCGACCGGGTAGGCGCGTTGCTAGCTCGGTATGGCGGGCTGGCAGCTCGGCTGCAAGACCTGGAGCGCCACGCCATGGAGTGTCGCGCGCATTATTTGGAGAACCCCCCAGCTGATGATGCCGTGTCGGAACAGCTGGAGCAGGATGTAGCCCAGGCCTATGAGCTGGCTGACCAGTTCACGGAGGCGGCTGAGAGGGCCCTGGCTGTTCGGAAGGGGGAGCCGGTTTTGAGCGGGGAGGTCAAACCTACCCCGACGGCGTTGCTAGGCCGATTGCCTACATTGGAGATTCCCACTTTTAATGGGGATCTGTCAGCCTGGATGGGCTTCATTAATTTGTTTGACAGTTTGGTGGATTCACGACGGGACTTATCCCCTAGTGAGAAGTTGGCCTATTTGCGCTCCTCCCTGCGAGGAGAGGCCAGCTCGGTAATCCAGCACCTGCTCATCAGCGACGACAACTACCAGGTGGCTCGCCAGCTTCTGGTTAGCAGGTACCAGAATGTCCGGTTACTGGCGGACACCCACGTGGCCACGATTTTGGCCCTCCCGCGAATCACGCGGGTACACCTGTTACGGAGGGAGTTGCTGAACCCGCTACTGTCAGCGGTCAACTCCCTAAGGCGATTGGACCTGCCGGTGGATCAGTGGTCCTTTGTACTGCTGCACATAGTCCTCGCCAAATTGCCCGCTGAAATGAAGGGGCGTTTCGAGCAGAGGTACGGAGGCGACAGCGCCTCGTATCTCCCGCCCTTCGCGGACCTCCTTCGTTTTTTGGAGGACGAATGTAGGGTGACGGACCACCTGGAGCCCGCCCCGGTTCCAGGTGTTGGTCGTATGGTGGCGGCGAGGGAACAGCCCCGTCGCCCGACCAATCGCTATGCTGCCTTCCAGCAGTCCCCTCCCCCCGCACCGAGTGAGCGGTGCAGGTATTGCAGGGGAGATAGGCACATGGTGCACGAATGTGCCAAATTTAGAGGCCTCCGCCCAGAGGGACGGAGGGCCGTTGCGAAACAGCGCCAATGGTGCTATAGGTGTTTGGGGGGACACATGCAGTCGGCGTGTCCCCAGACCGAGGATTGTCGTCTTTGCGGAGGGAGGCATCACCCCCTCCTTTGTTTGGACCGCAAGGACGCCGGGAGCAACCGGGGTTCGAATTCCTCGCGCACGGGCGGGGGCCCGGCAGCCCGGAACCGGTCCCCTAGAGATTCGGCGGGGCTTAGCCCCCCTGTTCAGTCCCCCCCGGAGAGGGGGAACTATAGGAGAGACGCCCCCGCCACGGGCGGGGGTAGGGGGGTACCACAAGAGTACGCCACGGTGGCGATGGGCACGGGCCCTATTTGCTACTCCCCCCCCCTAATGGAGAGGCCTCGATTGGGGTACTATGCACCGAGGCACGCCCCACACGGGTATTACCCTGCACCTAGGAGTGCTGTTGGTCGGGGCCAGTATGTACCCGATTGGGACCCGCTCGCCCGGTACGAGCGTCCCACATTTGGCGCGCCGACTCAGGCGCGAGGGGGACAAGTACCCCCCCAAAATTTTTAATGGCGCCCCTGTCGGACCCAACCACCCCTCCGGAGCTTGTGCTGTTGCCAACAGCCTCCGTGAATGTTTGGGGACCTAAGGGCAATGTTGTCACGGTGCGTGCCCTTTTGGACTCAGGTGCCCAGGGGTGCATAATGTCCAGGTGGCTTGTCCGACAGCTGGGTCTTTTGCTTGTGCCGCATCACGAAGCGGTACGGGGGGTGGGAGACTCGCGGATCCCTGATCCGATTGGTCGAGTTGAGTTCTCCTTCTCCCCCCACTTCACGCCAAGGCCGAAGATCGGTGCTTCGGCGATAGTTTTTGATAAGGTGGTTGGACCACTCCCGCAAGTGCGAGTGCCGCCATCCACGATTGAGCTGACGTCTGGACTGGCTTTGGCTGATCCTTCCTTCCACCGACCGGGCCCAATACACTTGTTGATTGGTGCGGATGTCCTCGGTCGTGTATTGTATGGAAGCAAGCGAGTTTTGCAGACAGCCGATCTTGTCGCCTTGTCCTCGTCGCTGGGTCATGTGGTGATGGGAAAGGTACCTCAGACACCAGGGACCCCGTCGGTAGACCGCCAGACCATTGTCGGTTCTACTTTGTCCGACGTTCTCCAAAAGTTTTGGGAGGTGGAGGAACCTCCCACTGCCAAGCGGTTGGATCCGTTAGCCGAGGAGTGCGAATTGTTCTACCAGAACAACACTGGGCGCCTCCTCTCGGGTCGCTTGATTACCCGCTTGCCCTTCTTGGCGGTTCGCCCTCCCTTAGGGAGCTCCCGACCGATGGCCGAGAAGAGATTGTTGTCCATGGAGCGTAGGATGGCCAGGGATCCCGCATTCAAGGAGAAGTATATAGACTTCATGCGGGAGTATTTGGACCTTGGGCACATGTCCATCTCGCAGTTGGACTGGCGTAATGTGGAACATTACTTCCTGCCACACCACGCTGTTTTGAAGACTTCCAATGGGAAGATCCGCGTGGTCTTTGATGGTTCAGCGCCCACGTCAACCGGAGTGTCGTTGAATCAGTGTCTGCATGCGGGGCCGAAGTTGCATCACGATGTCTGTGATGTTTTGACCAACTTCCGCCGGCACGCTGTCGTCTTTGTGGCCGATATCCGCATGATGTTCAGACAGACCGTGATTCACCCGGAGGATAGACGATACCAGCTCATCCTTTGGCGTGAGGATCCCCAGGATCCGATGTTGGCTTACGAGCTGAACACCAACACTTATGGTTTGCGGTCGAGCCCCTTTGTGGCGATCCGTTCGCTTTTGGAGCTCGCAGAGCGCGAACGGCTTCGCTATCCCCGGGCATCTGCTCTTATTGAGGGGGGGGCCTTATTTGTCGACGATATCTGCACGGGGGCCTCGAGCTTAGATGAGGCTCTCGTCTTACGTGATGAGCTGATTGCGCTCTTGAGGGCTGGTGGCTATGAGTTGCGGAAGTGGCTGTCTAACTCACCGGACCTATTGGCAGATTTGCCTAAGGACCACCAGCAAGAGCCGCTCCTCTTTGAAAATCCGGAGACTCCAGACATGCTGTCTGTTTTGGGAGTCCAGTATCGACCAGTCCCGGATTTGTTCACATATAGATTGGAACTGCCAGACCCAAAGGTCTGGACTAAACGCACGGTGCTGTCTACTGTAGCCCGTACCTTTGATCCGAACGGTTGGCTCAGCCCTGTAGTGTTTTCGATGAAGTGCTTCCTACAAGAGCTCTGGGCTGCGGAATTGTCATGGGATGAGCCCCTCTCTGGTAGCCTCCTACGAGAGTGGGTGAGGTTCGTGTCATCCCTACCCGACGTCAATCGGGTTTGTATACCGAGGCAAATGCTGCCTTCGGGAAAGTTTAAAGCCTCCCTGCACGGCTTTTGTGACGCGTCCGAAAGCGGATACGCGGCAGCCGTTTACATCCGAACGGTGGATGCAGCAGGCGTTGTCGCCGTACACTTAGTTACGGCCAAGAGTAAGGTCGCCCCCCTTCGGACTAGGCTAACCATTCCGAAGTTGGAGTTGTCCGGCGCCACTCTCTTAGTACGGCTACTCAATCATGTTGCCGACACCTTGGGAAACGGTGTCGACTTGGGGTCGATATTTGCGTGGTCTGACAGCCAGGTCGTCCTTTGTTGGCTGAAGAGTTCAGTCCACACCCTTGAGGTTTTTGTGGCCAACCGGGTCTCACAAATTCAGGCTTCAAAGGCCCCGTTGATTTGGCGCCACGTACCGGGCGAACTGAACCCCGCAGATTGTGCCTCCCGCGGCTGCGAGGCGCCTGAGTTAGTGGACCACCACCTATGGTGGAGTCCATCATGGTTGTTACGGCCTGAGCGCTCATGGCCTGCCACCCCGGCTGTGGCCAGAGTCCCAGACCTAGGCATGCGTGTTCACGCCGTGCAGACGGTGGCGGCTCCGCAGATGGAGTTTTTGTTAGACCGCTACAGTTCTCTTGATAAGTTGCTCGGCGTGACTGCTTGGATGAGGCGCTTTGTGCGAAATTGTCGCCAGCCTCAGGAGAAATCGTTGTCTCCGGTCCTCGCCCCACAAGAGCGGCAAGACGCCCTGTTGCATTGGTTGCGAGTGACGCAACAGCGAGAGTTTGAACCGGAGCTGAAAGCCCTGCGCTCAAGTAAGTCCAAGTTGAAGGGACCCTTGGTGCGGTTGAATCCCTTCTTGGACAGTACCGGATTGCTGCGTGTCGGAGGTAGGCTCAGACATGCCAACCTGCCGTACGGATCACGCCACCCTTTGTTGCTCCCCAAGGATGGACCGTTAGTTAGACTGTTGATTACAGACCGACATGTAAAGAATGCTCATGCCGGTTGTAATGCTTTGACCGCGCTCCTCCAACGAGAGTTCTGGATTTTGTCAGCGCGGAGAATAATCCGATCCGTTATTTTTCGTTGTCTCCCGTGTTATCGTTTGCGCGCCGATACGATGCAGCCCCAGATGGGTGATTTGCCTGCCGATCGAGTGAACGAATCGATGCCCTTCTCAGGAGTTGGAACGGATTTTGCGGGGCCATTTACCGTTAAGACATCGCGGCTTCGTAATGCTAGAACGGAAAAGGCTTACTTGTGTGTATTTGTTTGTTTGGCCACTAAAGCGGTCCACCTGGAGGTGGTTAGTGCCCTCACCACAGAAGCCTTTGTAGCCACGTTGAATCGTTTTGTGTCTCGCCGCGGAATGCCGTCGTTAATCAGGTCCGATTGTGGAACCAATTTCAAGGGCACCGATAGGTATTTAAAGGAAGTTTGTGAATTTTTGGATAGGAATAATTTTGAGATCGGATCCACACTCTCTCGCAGAGGGGTACGATGGCAGTACTCCCCGCCATCCTGCCCCCACTGGGGAGGGATTTTTGAAGCAACTGTAAAGGCCGCTAAAACTCACCTTCGTCGCGTTATTGGGGAGACGGTCCTCACGTTTGAGGAACTCGCGACCGTATTTTGTAAGGTTGAGGCGGTCCTCAACTCGCGTCCGTTGTGTCCGTTGTCTTCGGACGCGAATGATTTAGAGGCCCTTACGCCGGGCCATTTTTTGATTGGCAGACCGCTTAACGCCTTGCCGGAATATCCTTATTCCGAAGTGCCCTCCGGACGGCTCTCGCGATTTGAATTGCTCCAGCAGCTTACGCAGAGTTTTTGGCGCCGTTGGCATCTGGAGTATTTGCACATTTTGCAGCAACGCGTTAAGTGGTCGGATAGGACGACCCCACCCAAGACCGGAGACCTCGTGTTGGTAAAGGATCCAAACCTGCCGCCCCTCCGCTGGCGTTTAGGACGCATTGTTCAGCTTCATCCGGGGTCGGATGGTGTGCCCAGGTTTGCCGAGGTCCTGGTGGGGGACTCTGTTTTGAAGCGAGCGATCGCTACCCTCTCTCGCCTGCCCTTAGATTGAGTTGGCGGACAGTTTGCTACTGTCCGGGACGGGGGGATGTTCGCGCCGCGCTGCGAGCGGTGCGTTGTCATTGTCAAGGTCACGAGACAATGCGCTCGGCCGGCCGGTGTAGGATCGCCAGTTGGCCGTAAGCAGCCGTGAGACAAGTTCGTGTGTTTCTGTAGCGACGTGCCGCGCAAGTTACCTACCCATATTGGGACCGAGATTTCGTTTTGCACCTACTAGGGCTCCGGTCGGGGTACGGACTTGTAACCCGTGTGTGTTCGCTTTGAAAAGCGCCGGGAAAGTTTTAGCTGCCTATTAGGGCATTGTGTAGTATAAGAGTGTTAGCTGTAAGAGTATCCCATCGAGGGTTGTGTGGAGATCGTTTTGCCCGGCGCGCGCCGGCGAGACAACGTTCAGCCCCCCTGGATTACGGACACTATTTTCTAGTAAGGTAGGACTAGTTTTAATTTACTTAATTTTGCATGAGAAACCTTCGTTTCAATAAACTGTGGAACACAGTAGATGTGGTCATCACAATTGTGCGTGATCATTAGTGTTAAGTGTGATTTGCTGTTTCAGAAAAGACTTGTTTAAAAATTGAAAAAGCCTTTGGTTATGTAAGTTTTATTAATTATTTTCTGCCTAATAAAGTAAAGTGCAGTGTTATCTTGTGTTTCTTTGACGACATATCGAACTACATTGCATTTTAACATAATGAATTATCGACATTTAAGTTGATGACACTCGTCACACTACAACTTAAATCACTGTCGATGTCGAGACGTCACTGGTGAGAATGTAAACAAAGTTATACAGGGAGTTACATTTTGATTAACTTATTATTTATTTATAACGCTGTCTATAAAAAGTTTTCAGATTTCAGTAAGTTCGGTTCCAAATTCATCTTTCTCGTCTCAACATTATCGGGTTTTATTCTTTGCCTTTCGATCGTTTACATAGGTACTGTATATACGGTACATATACCAAAATAATTCTTTTAACAATTTTTGTCTGTCTGTCTGTCTGTTTGTTCCGGCTAATCTCTGAAACGGCTGGACCGATTTTGATGGGACTTTCATTGGCAGGTAGTTGATGTAATAAGGAGTAACTTAAGCTTACTTTTTATCCCGGAGAAATATCACATTCCCGCGGGATAACGTCGTGTAGTCCCCGCGGGCGGAAAGCTAGTCTATCAAATAAAAAAATTGCTGTGCCCTAATAAAAATATCCATATTTTGAATCGTCCAAAAATTTTTTCTACCCAGATAAAAGATATCTTTTATCTGTCAAGAAAAACGGGCGAAAAAAACTCATCAGCGTCAACAGAAGCAACATCATTTACAAATAATAAACATGTCGTTGCTAAACGCATAATCGTACATTACGAAGAAATATGGAGAGAAAAAAACAAATAATAAAGGAAAAATTTTCCTATACTCAAGTATCGAAACTTTTCCTTTTGTACATTATAATTGTTACATGTTACATTATCATATTATGCACGCATTGAGGTCTTTTAAATAATCATCTACTTTGTAATAACCTTTGCTCAAAAACGTCTTTTTTAACGTGTTTCTTAATTTTATACAAAGGCAGTTAAATTACATCTTGTGGAACTTTATTAAAGAAGGCTATGTCTTTCCCCACAAACGATCCTCTACTTTTTTCAAGTTTAAATCTTGGAACGGCAATCTTATCCTTATTTCTAGTATTAAAATTATGAACATCGCTACGTTTGGTAAATAATTCACGATGTTTCCTTACATAAACTTTTCATAAATGTATTGTCCCGCTATAAATTGTTAACATGACCAAACTTTTAAAGAATTTCGCCGGCGAAGGTTGTAAATTGCTCACACAGCTCTTTTTGAAGTATAAACACGAATCCTTGCAACGCCCACTCGTACGATAAACTATTAATAGGTAACTATTAAACCAGTGTACAACTTTAGAACAGGGTGCCTACCATCAACTCTTATTGCGGTTTTGTTTAGGACCTAAACTGATCTGCTTCGCTTATTCGTACCACGACAGCTTAATATCAATGACAGCGATTCAGTGATCATTCAATGACATTTCACAGCCGCTAAGCTGTCATGTAGGCTTATTTGACTTATAACTCGACCAAGCTAACATGAAACCTGCAGGTTATACACGTCCCTCTCACTCTCCGGGCATGACAGAATCGAGTGAAAGAGAAGATGAGAAGAAATAAGGACACAAATCGTTCGGTCATTCACATTTAGCAATTCATTTGCGATCCAGTTTTTAGAAGGTCAGAGTACGAAAGAAAGCAATTCATTTTAGGAACCTATTCTGCATCGCGCTATTTTTGAATCGCTGTCTTAAAGTTGATGGTAGGCACCCAGCACTATTTACATGGACAGAACAATTATTATCTCTACCAATTTTGAAAATTAAAGAGGTATCACCTGCAAACAGTAGGTACTGTCTCACACAACTTAAGGCAGAGCTACATTTGTCTAGCGCAGTGTGTTGACGCGCCATCATACCACGCGTATCGGTTTCATACATTTAGCATGGTTAGAAACACACCTAAGATGCAGTGTGGCGCGACACTCTCTGTCTCTTTCGTGTCCGTGATAAATGTGTGAAATAGGATATTCTGGCGTTGCGCCACACCACATAAGTGTGTCTCCGGCGTTACTCGCGTAGTAAGGCAGATCATTGATATAAATTAAAAATGGCAGAGGGTCCAATATTGAACCTTGGGGCACGCCCATAATAATGGGGGCTCCAGCAGAAGCAGTATCATTTATAACAGCTCTTTGATTTCTATTAGACAAGTATGATTGTAAAAGGCTAACAGATTTACTAGAGCCCCGTGTATTTTGCCCCGCGTAGTTTGCCTCGCGTAGTTTCCATCATTCCATATTGAATCGTAAACCAGGACAAAAGATTAAAAACAAGGGAATAATAAATAACTACAAAAACAGGGTGCCGCTGACAATAAGGCTTTAAAAAGGTATTAATCTTTCGTTCTTTCTTTTGGGTTTGCCAATTTCGTCATTTTGTGACATGCCAGTATGGAATTGCGTATATTAAAAAAAAAATTAATTAAAAAACGACTGGACATGCTTTTAAAAAGTTGCATATTAAAATTCCCTGTATGATCAAAAGCACCCTGTATGAGGTAATAATACTAAACCCAAATCACTGTAGTTTTGTGCTTTGTTTTGGATGTTTACAATGCATCATAATCATTTCATTAAATAATTAATATATTTTTAAAGTTAACTCAAAAATGCAAAGTAAATAATAAAAGAAAAATGCGTTTGTTCTCCATTTTTTTTATTGCAGAAATTCTCAAAAAAGGTTAAGTTATTAGACAAAAAAAGATTATGACAACTGGGCATTGGCATTCTGCCTTAATATAAAAAATACAAATGAATGGCCCTAATCTCTTTAAATTGTAGGTAAGTATAGCAATAAAAATTCTTATTAATTTTTATTATCTTGCCTATTAAATAATATAAATAAACAATTAAATCTATCATCTATCACACATGCAATACTACGTTTTTAAAACAAAACTGTGTATCGTCTTACTTAAATCCATTTTCACTACTTACTTACCTACATCTTTCTTACTTCTTGTTCGTATTATTTCTTATTATAAAAATACAGTCCACTTTAATCCTTATCACCACACTAAGTATTGTCTTTACAGTCATAAAAATGTAAGCTATTATTGCTAAAGTCCTTACGATTCCCGATACCAATTGAAAAACATTGAATCGTTCGTTTAAAATAGCAATGGTGCTTCACACTGAGGAATTCCTATAGTTTTTGTTTTCGACGAACTAGTTGAACTTTGAATTCATCTACATCCTTCATCATGAACTCGTACTTAAGCCTAAGCGGCTTGTCTCCATTTTGTACCATTTTTTCCGATGGCAAGATCTTGTAACGCCTTATCAGATATGCCAGTACTGTCTTCATAGACATTGTGGCATATTGATAACCTGGAAATAAATGAAATTGTTGAATTGGCTTGAAAATGTTAACAGTAATAAGATTTGTAAATTACAAAGACAATCAACTTGATTATATAAATGAACCGGTAAATAGATTGAATCTACACCGAATATTAACATTTTAGTTACCTAAGCAGTTTCTCGGTCCATAGCTAAACGGCATGTAAGCAGCAGGCTGTTCCAAATGAAGGTCGAAGAATCTTTCTGGCCTGAAGACTTCAGCATCAGGTCCCCAGTATTTTGGGTTTCTGTGAGTTCCCCATATATTAATGATCACTCCTGTGTCTTTCTCGATCTTTCTTCCTGATGCTGCAACAAAAAGAAATTGCACAATTTTAGTTTAAGGCTTTGGCTAAAAACTGTAAATTGGAGAGTGTAAACAATACTTACGCAAAATGAATTCTTTATTGATATATCTGACAATGATCGGCACTGGTGGGTACAATCTTAGTGATTCCCTCACAACTGCATCCAGATATTTCAAGCGTGGCAAATCTTCTGCAGTAATAGCCCGGTCTTCACCTATTACTTCGTTAATCCTATAAAAGTCAAATGTCACGTTACAATCAAACTTATAAAGTGCAAACTAAACCAGGATTAGTAATTTTTTAAATTTGATAGTAAAATGATGAACTTTTGTTTTTGTTCTATTGTTGATTTGGCTTGAAAATGATAACAGTAATAAGATTTGTAAATTACATAGACAATCAAAAGTTCTATTTAGTCAAGTTTTTCGATATCTTGCATAGTTTTCGAGATGTCCGCTCTTGAAAATCTGTAATTATGGAAAAAATATTTTTGCTCCACATTTCACCATTTGACCGGATAACTTTCCAACGATGCACCGAAAAACTAAATGCTAGCCATAGTATTGTAGAGCATTAAATTCTCTTCAATAATATATTACTTTACTGCTAGCGCTACCCCCGCGACTTCGTCTTTGTGGAATATATATGTCGCAGGGATATGAGGAAATCAGGGATTTCACGAAATCCCTAGGGATACCACGAAATCACGGAAGATGTCGAATATTCTTATTTACGACGTCTTCTTCCTAAACAAGTTCAGTGATATGTCATTTCACTAAACTAAATCTAGTCAAATGTCAGAAAAGTGGATTTCAGAGGTGAGTTTGCCTCAGAAGTCCTGTAGAACACGTTATAGGTTAGAAATTCTTAAATTTCGTGGTTCTTTTTTTTGTGAAAACAATCAATAAGTTGTTTCACAAAAAAAAATCGTTTCGGATCCGTTATTCTAATGACGTTATTACCTTACGTCTGTCATATTGTTATCATGTTTTTCGACAATATTATTAATGCAAAAAAATTTACTCATTTACATAGACTTTTCAAAACTTTTCCATTCCTAAACTTCTCAAAACTGTTTTTTACATTTTTGGAAGGAATACCAGTACGTTCGTTTTACTTACTCTTGATAAACTTTCTGTTGCACGTCTTGGTGTTTGGATAGCATGAGTGTTGTGAAAGATGCCCCAACTGCTGAGGTGTCAGTGCCAGCTAGCAGCATCACCATAGTCTCTTCGCGAAGCTCCAGGTCGGTGTATCCTCTGTCCCCGCCCGAATAGTCTATGAGCAGTTCCAGGAAAGTTTTCGTAGCGACGTTACCGGTATCTGTTGCCAAATTAACGACGAAAATATTAAGCTTTAACTAGGCTTGGGTAAACTGACAGTGTCCGCCCGACGACTAGAATGACACTCCCGATTCGCAGATATGCTTGCGTCTACCATGCTGGAGCTTAATGTTTGGGTGTATCTGATACTTATAGGGTGGAGGTTTTAGATTTTTTTATTATAATTTAAAAACCAAGCAAGTAAAATAATATTATACAAAATTAATATACTATTATTTATATGAATAATCAACGGAAAATGAAGTATTTAGAAAAAATCGACCCGTCTCACGACTAGCTCCGGTGGGACCATTTTAGCAATCAATTTTTGTTGTGAGACGGGTCGATTTTTTCTAAATACTTCATTTTACATTTTTCAATCATAAAAATTGCATTGTGAATGCAAAAAAGTAAAAATTTAAATAACTATGAATAATCAACTTACTTACCGTTGTTTTGTTCGTCGACAGAATTTCTAGTGTTTGTATTGTTTTTTAAGGCCAGACGTTTCTCTTGAATGATCTGTAATAGAATTTTTAAACTACTCTTAAAAAGCTTCATATTTATGCTTGTAAAGCTTTTCAACGTCCCGTTGCTTAATTTAGGAAGCAAAAACACCGACCGTCCCCGTTATTAACTACCAAACTTCATGTTCTATTTTACAAAAGAAAGGTAAGTACCTAGATATATTTGTTTTCACAATCACATAAAATAAGTTCTATTAAGGCTGCGATTCCCCAAAATAGGGCATTTTAAATTATGGATTACTCGCAAATCACAAGTACTTAAAACTTGGAAAAAATATATGTTATTTTACAGTTATTTATCTAGTGCTTCCGGCCGCTTTTTTTTAGATTGGTGATATTTTACTGTGTCAAATAAAATCCCAAACATCCGTCTAATCGTAATCCAAATATCGTATTACTTGCAGTATACTCGGTTTTCGTTAATGAAAAACATACGAAAATGATTGTCTTTGATTAGCCGAGGGATTCCGGCCGTCATAATTTAAAATGTTTTACTAGTTTTTTTTTTTAATTTTAAGTGATTTTCGATTCGCGGGGCGCTCGCGAGTTCACAGTTCACTGCTGCCGCGGCTGCCGCTGCGCCCCGTGAAGTGTATCGAGCGCGGCCGAGCAAGCGTTAGCGTGCCTATTTCGATCGGGAATCCTCGCCTTAAGTATGTGCTTACCTTGACCACAAAAGTAGTCAAATAGTCGACCATTTCCATAAGTGTTTTGTTCTTTCGTGTGTACTTGTACACGAAGTCGCTATGCAGCCAAGGTGATAGCATCCGTGCCACGATCAGCTCGGTGACTCTCTCGAAAGTTGCGTGGAAAGGGTGGTTGGCCAGCTTCTGAACACCCAGCATTGTTCCCATGGTGGTCTCTGAAAAGAAAAAAAATAGTTTTCAATACATCATGCAACTTTTTTGTATTTCTATTCAGTTAAGTAAGTTATGTAGTAACTTTGTCGCTTATAACTATTTTTAATAGTAAAACCTTTGACCACGCCAAGAATTAGGTACTGTGAGAAATAAGGTCAAATGATGATCATTGCTAAATAAAGAACCAGAACTGCTAATAGTAATTTGTTATATTGGAAATTAAGTAAATACAAACAATGTAATGCCTTTAATAATTTTAAAGAATTAGTATTATAACAATAGTGTTATTAATTTAAAAGGGAGAGACCACTGATTCGTTTACTTTTCATTTATTGATTTTACAGTCAAATTAATATGTATAAGTACATCATTTTTTTTTTAAATCTAATTAAGTTATTATTTTGTTAGATAGATAAGGTTAGAACTGTGACCAAAAGAAATACGCGAGCCAAGTGAGCCGGCAAAGCACCAAAGTTTTACTTCTGTATCTCGAGTTCGATTCTTGCTAAATTGTATATTAAGAAAATGGCAAAAAGTGTCATATTCTGCAGATCGGACATATTATGTAGCAACTATCACCAGTTTACTTTCTAATCCAAAATCAAGTACAATCCGCGTCACGAATGATGAGACTTGACGGATCACGTGTTTCGTCACTGCGTAAGACAAATCAGTGGTGTCCCAGGTCTCATCTTTTGTGACGTGGATATTATCATTAGCATATTTTAAACGAACTATCAAAAGCATCCCTCCAAATAAATTGCGCCAGAACAGCCCCCTTTACTCTTGAACAAAAGTGCATTGGTATTGAATCAATGTCAAACGTCAAAAATAAGGACTGATTCAAAGTTTGATATTTATTTAATCTCTAGCTGACCCGCAAACGTTGTTTTGCCATATCGAACTTCATATCACCAACATCTAATAAAAACTGGTGTGCGTTACCGCCGCAAAAACTTGTGCTTTAGAGAGATGAGACCTTATCAGATAATTAGTGTGTTGTGAGGAGAAATTTGTTTACTAATAGCAAAATTTGTGTGAATTGTAGTTTTTGAGATATTTGACAAAAACAGTTTTTGCCAGGGTCACGTTTTAAACGTTACCCTGGCAAAAAAAGTGGTTTCAGCTCGGAACTAAATACATGAATAGATAGCTTTTGTTGCGTTGTAAATGTTAGCAAACAGCAAAAATTGTGTGTGTTATGGTTCTTGAGTTATTTGAGTTTTTGCTGGGGTAACGTTTTGAGATTTCCCATATCTCAGAAACGGTACAACGCAGAAGTTTGAAAAAAATACCAGTAAGAGACCTGAATTTGTTTAAATTTGTTTAAACATTAGTTCTTGATTTGGTTGTCGTAAACCAACGTAATTAATGGTTTTCGAAAATCAGAAAAAACTGATTTGTAAGTAAACTATTACATTTACAACCAAACAAACAGCTGCAAAAAATACCCGTGGTAGACACTTATTATGTCTAGAATTTTGGATCTTGTAACTTTACACGATTTAAAGATAAAGATAAATTTGATAAATTTTAGACTGGTCGTACTTTAAAGATCGAATACACAGTTTCCATAACATTAAGGCACATGGCATACATTAAACAAATTTAAGTAATTCATGAACATTCGTTCCTGTTAATTTTAGCTTTCAATTACAGCTATCATGAAAGATATATCAAAAACAAGATTGAGACAGCAATTCTTTAATTAGCCGACCAAATTGTAAAGGTCACTTATAAGCGACCGCACCATACGTACGGGCTATCTTCGTAAATTAGCAGCTTAGTATCCGATGTTTTGTACAGTTACGCAGAAAAACGTTATTGATAAAGTATTGATTCTACTAGTTTTCTATTTTATAAGTAAAATCATGTTTATTAATAGTAGTTTTAAATAATTTTATGATTTACGATAGTTATTAGTTTAAAGGCAAATAAATAAAGGTTGGTCAGTAGTAATCTATATCTACCTAAGTAGGTAATAATCTCAGTAAGAATTTATAGTATGATTTATTTGTCATTACCAATCATGTACGAATAAATACATTTATAGTAATTTGTCGTTTCTCTTTAGTCAAACCAATTGTTTTATTTTTATACCACAACGCAACGAAAACGCCACCCTAATCTTTTTTTACGTTCGCGATGCAAGTCGGTTCTCGCCTCGTTCGCCTATCGCAAATATTTACCGTTTTAAAGTCCATTGAGCGTTTTCACTTTGGATTGGACGATAACGGTAACGACACGATATCGGCACGATATCGTCGGACTGGCAGTTTGATACAATCACTACTAAATGCTTTCACACTGTGTCGTTCGTTACCGTCAACGATATTGTCTGTCGTGCCGATATCGGTGTAGTATCGTGTCGGTGTCGTTATCGTCCAATGTGAAAACGCCCATTCGCTTAGATAATGTCGCCCTTTTATCGCACCGCATTGGCACGTGCCGCTTTTTGTCAAAGGTTGCCGCCGCATAAACAAAATGCGTGCGGCGTACACCCGCAATTAAATTGGATTTTGGGATTCGGCATTTATTAAATTATATTTTCTTAAATAATCTCATCATCATCATCATGTCAGCCGAACGACGCCCACTGCTGGGCATAGGCCTCCCCCAAGGATCTCCACAACGATCGGTCCTGCGCTGCCCGCATCCAGCGGCTTCCCGCGATCTTGACCAGATCGTCGGTCCACCTTGTAGGGGGCCTGCCCACGGAACGTCGTCCGGTACGCGGTCGCCATTCGAGAACCTTTCCGCCCCAACGGCCATCGGTTCTCCGCGCTATGTGTCCCGCCCACTGCCACTTCAATGATGCAATCCTTCGAGCTATGTCGGTTGTTTTAGTTCTCCTGCGGATCTCATCATTTCTGATTCGATCGAGCAGGGAAATACCAAGCATCGCTCTCTCCATTGCTCGCTGGGTGACTTTGAGCTTTCTTATGAGACCCATAGTAAAAGACCACGTCTCACTTCCATAGGTCATTACTGGCAACAAACACTGGTCAAAGACATTGAGGTATTTCGGACGCGAATATATGTCGGAGCTTCCCAAACGCTGCCCATCCGAGCTGGATTCGACGAGAGATCTCTTTCTCAAAGTTGGACTTACCTAACTGGACCGTCTGTCCTAGGTAAACATAGTGGTCAACAACTTCGAGTGTAATGTTCCCAACATTAACTGGAGCGGGTGCAACATGGGCATTGAACATGATTTTCGTCTTGTCCATGTTCATCTTAAGACCCACTCTTTGCGAAGCATTACCGAGATCTTCGAGCATTGTGTTCAGGTCTTCCAAGGTCTCAGCCATAAGAACTACATCATCGGCAAACCGTAGGTGTGTTAGGTACTCGCCATTGATGTTGATGCCGTATCCTTTCCAGTCCAGCAGCTTAAAAATATCCTCCAACGCAGCTGTGAACAGTTTGGGAGAGATGACATCTCCCTGTCTCACACCTCGCTGTAGTTGGATAGGATTAGAGCTCTGGTTCTGTAATCGGAACGACTTGGTGGCGTTTTGGTGTAAGTACCTCAGCACCTCGATGTACCTGTAGTCTATTTGGCACCTCTGGAGAGACTGCAGCACCGCCCAAGTCTCAATCGAATCAAAGGCTTTATCATAGTCCACGAACGCCAAGCAAAGTGGCAAGTTATACTCTTCGGTCTTCTGTATAACTTGCCGCAGCGTATGAATGTGGTCTATGGTACTGTAGCCTTTCCGGAACCCGGCTTGTTCAGGAGGTTGGAAGTCGTCGAACCTGCGAACGAGACGATTCGTAATGATTCTCGAAAACAACTTATAGATATGGCTCAGAAGCGAGATGGGTCTATAGTTCTTCAAGAGAGTTTTATCACCCTTCTTGAAAAACAGCATCACATCGCTTCTGCCCCATGCCTGTGGCGTTTTGCCCTCAAGGATGACTGAATTGAAAAGCTTCTGGAGGACTTTAAGTATCGGCTTACCGCCCGCTCTCAGAAGCTTTGTTGTGATTCCGTCATCGCCCGCCGCCTTGTTGTTTTAAGCTGCTTGAGAGCCATTCTAATCTCGTACAGGCTGACGTCCGGGATATCTTCGGTATGGTGTCGGGTAAGCTTGGCTCTAGGGTCTGTAGCCTTGCTTTCAACAGGTGTTTGTGTGGAATATAGCTGTCCATAGAAACTCTCAATCTCCCTCAGGATTTCAGGTGTTGACGAAATGATGCTACCTTCCTCAGTTTTCAGCCTCGTCAATTGACTTTGCCCGATAGACAGATCTCTCGCAAACACTTTGGAGCCTTTGTTCCGCTCAATGGCTTCTTTAATACGCTCGGTATTAAATTGGCGAAGGTCGCGCGTCAAAGACTTAGATATCTGTCTATTAAGCTGTCGATAACGATGGGCATCCGCTGAGTTCTGCAGCTTCATTTCGTGTCTCTGATCCATGAGTAGGAGAGTCTGACTGGAGAGTTTCTTAAATTTGGGACGGCGGGCTTTATAGTACTTAGACCCTACCGTGCAGACAGTATCCACCACCATGTTGTATAGATCGTCCACGTCTATGCTGTTCTCAAGGGCATCGAAGCGGTTTTGAAGCTCGAGCTGAAAGCACTCGGGGTTTTGAATTTGAGCTGGTATGATTGATTTTTTTGATTGATTTTTCCCTAAAATGTTAATGTTAAGGCAAAGCAATGCATACAATTTCCATAAGACTGATTTTTAAATAAAAATAAAATTAGTCATGACAATTTTATTATTTTTTACTACATGAACCCGTAACTTCGTATCGCCAAATACTATATAATATAAACTAGATTTACGGCCGGTTTCTGAAACGAAAATCAAAATTAAAATAAGCTGACAGACTGTCACAATTAACTTACAATGAAATTCACGTTGGGTTTCTGAAACGAAAATTATCTCACAATTAGGTAACAATATCACTTTTAAAAATCTTAATCTAAGGATACATTTAACTCAATTCACTATAATAATGTAAATACTTGTTAAATTTATTTGATTCACAGCTGATTGGCCGAATTTCTCTAATAAATTTTTCAAGCGTTAACCGTTTGAGAATCATCAAATCAAATCAAATCAAATAAACTTTATTGCACCAATAAATACACGGACAAGTACAAAAAGAGACAAGAAAAATACACAATAGGCGGCCTTATTGCTACATAGCAATTTCTTCCAGGCAACCTTGGGTGAAAGAAATAAATAAAATTAAAATAGGGGAATGGGTGCTGAAAAAGAATATAAAATGATGGAGTAAAAGTATATACTTGAAATATTAATTACTAAAGGAGATAAATACTTAGATAATATTATAAGTTAAGAGAGGAAATGACTTTTAACTTGATTACCAAAGGACACCAGAGTCTGAGCCTTTCTGATACCCTCTGGAAGCGCATTCCACAAGAGAACGGCACGCACGGAAAAGGAATAGGAGAGGAAGTCGGAAGTGTGACGCGGGATTTCTAAGGCAAGGTTAAAAGTAGAACGCAAGGTACAATGAGTGGACGAAGATCGAAAGGAGAAACAATTTTTAAGATATGGTGGGGAAGTAGGTAGGAAAAGGATAGAGTAGAGGAGCTTGAGTGTGTGTAAGTCCCTGCGCCGGCGAATAGGGAGCCAATTGAGTTTGTTGCGAAAGTACGAGACGTGGTCATATTTACGAAGATTGAAAATGAATCTGATGCAAACATTCTGCAGACGCTCCAATTTGTCAAGAAGCTCCTCAGACAGGTCAGTGTAGCAGACATCAGCGTAGTCAATAATAGACAGCAAAAGGGATTGTGCTAAATTGATTTTAGTACTGGTCGGCAATAAATTACGTAGGCGATTTAGTGAACCGTACGCTGCGAACACTTTTTTCCTAAGCTGTTCCACATGAGGCTTCCAGGAAAGATTTTGATCGAGAATAACACCGAGATTCCTGACGGTGCTAGAGAACGGGATAATGGTGCCGTCTAAGGAAACTGCTGGGATTTGTTCAAAGTCGATCCTCGAAACGAAATGAGAGCTACCAATAATAATGCATTGAGTCTTCGCCGGGTTTAGGACTAGACCAAAAGACTTACTCCAGGAACAGATTTCAGTGAGATCAGAGTTGATAGAAATGATTGCATTTGACAGTTCAGATAAAGGTGCCTGTGTGTAGATCTGTAGATCGTCAGCGTAAAGGTGATAGGAACTAGAAAGGGACTGAGTTATGGAATTGAGAAATATAGAAAAGAGAAGAGGAGATAAGACGCCACCCTGAGGGACACCGGCATTGATATCACACCACCCGGAGAAGGTGACTCCGGTGCGAATACACTGCCGTCGCCCTAGCAAGTAACTTTGAAGCCAATCAAGTGCAGCTGGAGATATGTGTAGAGAGCGTAGAACACCAAGTAGGATATCAAAATCAACGGTATTGAATGCATTGCTAAAGTCAAGTAATGTCAGAACCGTAAGCTGACGCTTTTCCATCCCGAGGCGTATGTCATCCGTAATTCTAACAAGTGCTGTAGAGGTGCTGTGGCCTTTACGAAAACCAGACTGAAGAGGGTTAAGGAGGTGGTTTTTAATAAGATGATTAGATAGCTGATGATGAATCATGTGATTATGCTTTCGGAATCTCAAATCTAATTGGAGATTACGTAATTTTAATTTTAATTTTCGTTTCGGAAACCGGCCGTTAAATAGTATTTGCTATCACCTTGACAACCATTAAATATGTCAATCCAGTGACAGTGACACTATGTTTGACAGGTGAGTAACTTGGTAAAGTGTGTGTCAGATAACTCTGCGCGTGACTGGCGCATTTTTGGCGCTAGTTACAGTGCATTTTTTTGTTCTTATGTTATAGAAAAGATTAGTATACGATTTTTACCGCGCGCAGACTTATCTGACGAGCACTCTAGGAACAGTTTTTACGGGAAAATGTTTTTTTAACAATTTTCCACGCAATTTTTCCATATATATTTCTTACCGTTAAATTAAACTTCCCCCTGGAATACGACAGACATTTTAAAACAAAAATCGGCCCAGCCATTCTTTAGTTTTTTGCGAGACTAACGTACATTTTATATTTAAAGATAATCTGACCAGCGAACTTTTGTACGCAACTGTACTAACAAAATATCCATAACATCCCGTTCATTTAAGATGGTTACGCTTATGTATGGCGCGGTCGCTTTTACGTGACCTTTACAATTTGGTCGGCTTATTAAAGAATTGCTGTCTCAATCTTGTTTTTGATATATCTTTCATGATAGCTGTAATTGAAAGCTAAAATTAACAGGAACGAATGTTCATGAATTACTTAAATTTGTTTAATGTATGCCATGTGCCTTAATGTTATGGAAACTGTGTATTCGATCTCTAAAGTACGACCAGTCTAAAATTTATCAAATTTATCTTTATCTTTAAATCGTGTAAAGTTACAAGATCTAAAATTCTAGACATAATAAGCGTCTACCACGGGTATTTTTTGCAGCTGTTTGTTTGGTTGTAAATGTAATAGTTTACTTACAAATCAGTTTTTTCTGATTTTCGAAAACATTTAATTACGTTGGTTTTCGACAACCAAATCAAAAACTAATGTTTAAACAAATTTAAACAAATTCAGGTCTCTTACTGGTATTTTTTTCAAACTTCTGCGTTGAACCGTTTCTGAGATATGGGAAATCTCAAAACGTTACCCCAGCAAAAACTCAAATAACTCAAGAACCATAACACACACAATTTTTGCTGTTTGCTAACATTTACAACGCAACAAAAGCTATCTATTCATGTATTTAGTTCCGAGCTGAAACCACTTTTTTTGCCAGGGTAACGTTTAAAACGTGACCCTGGCAAAAACTGTTTTTGTCAAATATCTCAAAAACTACAATTCACACAAATTTTGCTATTAGTAAACAAATTTCTCCTCACGACACACTAATTATCTGATAAGGTCTCATCTCTCTAAGGCACAAGTTTTTGCGGCGGTAACGCACACCGAAAACTGCCAGCCACAAATGTCACTAATAAATATCGGTCAAGTGCGAATCGGACTCGCCCATGAAGGGTACCGTATCGTACCCAATCCATACATACACCTATCAAAAATAGCACTATCATTTTTTGCCAGAAAAAAATAAATTTGTTTTTCATAGCATATAACATTCTTTCACATCTCCAAAAACAACCATGTGTCTGGCAGGGGGAGGGGGGGACGGGGACACTTGACTCTAACAAAACATTGCACTTTAAAGTTTAATAATTCACAAACGGATGCCTCTATCAATAAACTGTTTTTAAAAACCCGTAAAATATTTGTCATTGCTATCCAATGATACCCCACACTATGTAAGTAGTGATTTGATTTGATTTGATTTGATTTGATATGGTGTAGACAAGAAAAAAAAAATACATCCCCACTTCACGTATAAGAGAAGTAACCTACAATTTTTTTTTTCAAAATTTTACTTCACCACTTTCTGTGTATTTTTTGCTAAATTACAGCTGCTTTCTAGTACTAAGAGTCTTTAAGCTAGGCTGGGGACAGACAGATGGACAGACGGCCGTGGCGAAACTAAAGGAGTTTCTTGTTGACTACGGAACCCTCAAAATAGGTAATCCAAAGCGGCAAAAACGTCAGTGATTACATACTGTTTGACATACCTACTCTTTGGATCTCAGAACCTATACAGGGTGTTAGGGGCACCCTTGCAAAAACTTTAACCATGGCTTCAGACCATCATCCTGAACAACGTACAGCAAGAATTTTTTGTCGGAAATGAAAAAAAAATTGGACTTTTCATACAAATTTAGCAACTTATCGAGACATTTTGTATGGAGAGTCAAAATATTTTTTTCATTTTTTGCAACGGTGCCCCTAACATCCTGTATAGTTATACTCACGGCATACGGAGTCCATGGTGTAAGATGTCATGTACTTCCAAATAGAAAAGGTTCCCTTATCAGATGCCTCCTCAAGTTTATCCACCATGACGTTGCTCTGCTCTGCGAAGACGTTCACGAAGTTGTTGAGGTTCCTCTGCCCGAAAGTTGGCGCCAAGATTTTACGCCGCGGCCGCCATATTGAAACTGGTTATTAACGAGAAACGATAAATTATGACGTAGAACATGTGTAGCAGGACTGTCGTCGTCAGGACTAGTCGTTTTCAAATGTAAAGCCTATTTTACACGACCAGTGGCCATACCTTAAATATGCTGTGTGCTTAAAAAGTCAGCTGTTGCGACTTTCTTATTTTTACATACCTACCTAGAAATTTTGTCATATAACGTTAAATGACTTCTCTTGAGTGCCGCAATAATTGCGTTTTATTTAGCTAATGTTGAACTCTTGTACGCAGAATATATCATACTAGCTTTCCACCCGCGGCTTCGCCCGCGTGGACTATATGACGCGACGTTATCCCGCGGGAATGTGATATTCTTCCAGGATAAAAAGTAGCCTATGTTCCTCTCCAGGCTAAAAAGTATCCATGGCCCAAATTTCAGCCAAATCCGTCCAGCCGTTTTGGCGTGATTGAGTAACAAACATCCAAACATCCAAACTTTCACATTTATAATATTAAGTAGGATAAAGTACTAATTACGTACTTAAGTTACGTAAGATACCATTGTATTATTTCAATAAAATTTTGTCAACCTATTTTTGGATGATTTTTTTTGAAAAAAAACAATTGTTACGCGCTTCCAAAACAAACAAAAAACTTTAGCCTTTGTTAGATTGTAAATTTTTTAAGGACATTTGAAATAAGTTTGTACATAATGTAAAATCAAAACATGGATAAAATCCTCATTATTTGTAATTCCAATATTTTTTGTGCAATACACGCTCAGCACGAATAATATATGATACAAGTTGCACGTGCGGGATTCCCCATGAACATGCTGCTTTATTTACGTGTTGTGGCCAACACTATGACACGGTGTGACGTCACTGCGCATGCCGCACGCGCAGCCGCGACCCCGCCACAGGTCAACTGCGTTTGTTGCAAATGTTCAAAGGTCGCTGATTGCGACTATTAGTATAATTGTGCTTATTTTTTCCTGATTTTGCAATGAATATCCATAATGCATAGTTCTTCTTATTCAACTTCTTATTTTATCTCACTTTAATCCTTTTAAAATTATGGATGGGAAAATATAAGGTTGTGATGTTTGTTAGCACATAGTTTTTAATAAGAACAGAATTGAGGATAATGGAATGCATTATTCTATTTCTTACATAACAGGTATATAAAGTTTTACTGCCAATTGAATTATTGTTTATTATTAATAAAGTATAAATTGTAATAAATTATCCCTATTTTCAATGTAAGGTTTAAATGTAATTTAACATATTGTGCAATTAATGTCGTCGTCTGTCAATGTTAATAGATGTAAAAATATTAAATTTGCAAAAGGTGTTTCTAACTCTACAACAAAAAAAGTGAAAAGTCGGCCAATTGCGAGTCGGACTCGCCCCTGAAGGGTTCCATAACTACTACCGTACCGATTGCCTACACCATCATCATTTTTCGTCAGCAAAAATAACTTTGATTTTATAGTGTTTGTTAATCTAAGGATTCCGTTTTTTGCCATTCGGCTACAGAACCCTAAAAGTAATTCAGGGTTAAAGTTCGCAATCCGCATTTAAACACGAACCTTTATGTCAAATTCATGACAAACAAGTGAAAGTCATGGACAACGTTGGACGATGGAATATTGGAGAATTGACCTAGGTCAACTAGGTCTATTTTATATGTTGTCTATTCATGGCGCGACTCTACTCTATCTCGCAACAAATAGGTCGATTTATATGTTGTCTTTTATGGCGCGACTCTACTTTACTCTATCTCGAGACAACTAGGTCTATTTATGGCGCGGACTCGTAGGCTGTCGGAATAATAGACTAATTCCCATGTCATAATTTTAGTTCCAGATTTTGTCACGCGCCAAGTTATGTTATTACTCCTAGCATGGAACACTATCGTTATAGATAACCAGTTGGAGTTTATAAAACAGCCGTTCGAGTAAGAGCGCATTTCAAAGGTGCTTTCTTATTTCTTATCGATTCATGTTAAATGTTGACGTAAGATTGTTACATAAGTAACTTTTTCTAAGTTTAAAACAAAGTCAGTCGGTGCCATGTTTGCGTTTTGTTTTAGTTCTTAGAAGTGTTATCTAGTGGTATCCTTGGTCGAATAGTAAACGTAAAGTTAAACGTTAAGCTTACTTAAGTTTAAACGTTAAGTTTTTCCTTCAAAAGCTGTCAAAGTGCTGCTGTCAAATATGTATTGAATTTCAGTTCCTTATTCTCACGAAAGAGGCGCTGCTCTGGTTTTCATACAAAATACGATTCGATCCAATCACGATAACGGTTACCATAACGAAAGTTTTCTTGACGTGACATGACGTGACATGACGTGGTCATAAGTCTCGATAGCACAATGATGGCACAATGGGTTTGGGAAAGGTATTTTTGTTTTTTTTTAATATATACATTCTAACTTAAAATATGTCATTGAAATTTTTTCGGTAGCCCTTCAAAATACTTCACAATAAATTTTTAAAGATTCGTTAAAACAACCACGAAGCCGCGGGTGTGACGTCGTACAGCTCGATTCACTCGCTAGTCTCATACAATATTGTATTATTCGGGAAAATTATCAACATGTCTTCACAAAGTACGGTATATAAATATTGCATTGTGCCTCTGTGTATGAATACTTCGATCAAAACACCAAATAAAATCTTTTTTCGTAAAATATCTAAAAATCGATGAAAAGTGACCTCAGAAACTCCAGAACTAGTAGAAATAAAAATCAACTATAAAACAAGACTTCAATTCAATCTCTGCTCTGAACCAGTGCAGCTGTGCGAGTAGGTAAGTATGAAAGCCTGGTGCGGTATAGGGGTGGTCAGGCTGAATGACGTCACACGGTAATAAGCCGATTGCCAGCGAACAAAGTCTTTTAAGCAAACTCATTTTTACAATAACTTTGTAAATACTAATCGTATCAAAGTGAAATAAAAACCATTGGCTTTGGAATAACAGCTTCTATACTGGTATAGGGTATAAATAAACTTTTTTTTATTTTTCCCATGTTCATTCGGAGTTCAGTGGACTGGAATCCAAAGGTTGCGCTTTGCCTTATACCTACTTACCTAAACCTTAATAAATTATGCTTATGTTTATTTATTCATTTAATCGTATGGCGGTCATTATGAATAGGCGGATACATAATTATTATATGTTAACTAAATGTTATTTTTGATCGAAGATGTAGTTTAAATCACCTTATATTGATAAACATAGTTTTGACTCTTTGCTTAAATAAGAATCGACGTTTATGTGAAAACCATAAACTATGTTTAACTATGAAATTCTTAAATAAGTAATTGTTATTATTATTAGCTAATTATTTTTCTTCTTTTACATAAATAGTATTAAATAGGAGAACATTTTAATCAGAATTACCTGGTGCAAAAATGCTTCCGTTTCCTAAAAGTGTTTTCGTAAATCTGAGAATATCATCTTTTTCTAAGCAGTTTTTCAAAATTGCCTCGTTTTCCACTGGGCAAACCGCAACTGAAAAAAAAGGTAGTTTAAAAAACATCTTAATTATTTTTAAGGTCCTGGGCCAAACCCAAGATTGGCGATTATAACCAATTTTATTGCGACATTGAACCAATACAGGATGATATTGAAGTCGTTAGCACCCTTTTAAAATAAGAACATACTCATGAAAAATAAAACATTGATTCATTAATATTCAAATAACATATAAGCCTAAAAACTACTTTACTGGTCTCCCGACAAAACGCGGGCTACTACAACGTGAATTTATTCAAGTTCACGTACGGAGTTCACCGAAACAAACAATGTTACCCATGCTTCATACCCGCTTTGCCCGCGTCCCTGCGCCCGCGCTGACGCCGGGCACCACCCCTTTTCACGTAAAAACATATACCATCATATGAGTACCTTACCTACATTAACGGCCGAATGGATGCCAATGACTTCAAAAACACCCTGTATAGAAACATTATTCTCCATAATATTTCTTTGTAGACTTTGTACATTTTGCGATGCGTGTATAATAGCCACACCGAAAAGGTGCGAGTGAAACTAGTTTTTTATCTTATAGGAGAAAACAACAACAACGAACGTTCAAGAATCAAAAGTAAAATAACAATGTAAACCTTGAAGTGTAGGAAAATACCATTAATATTTATGCTCAAGTTTATCTCAGAAATAAATAGCACCATTATTAATTTAAATTGATGTTACAGGTTAAATTTATTAACACTTTACATAATTATTGAGATGTGTTACTTGAACACATGACCCATTTTTTATATGTATATTTATTAAATATACAATGCACGAAGACAATAAACTATACATAAAGTAAGTACCTACATTAATACTCGCAAGATCAATTAATTTCCAGTTCGCTAAAAGTTTGGTTCGAATTAAAAACGTTTCGTTTATCTTCACAAATGTTTAAAAGATTTTATGTTACTTTTTACACGACTGCCCGGAAAAGGAGAGTATTGTGTTAAATTTAAGGTGTTAGCAAAAGGTAGACTTAAATGTAAAACTCAAAAAAGTGATAAAGATTTGTTTTATTTCGTTAAACCCATGAAGACAAGCTTGCACCGAGCAAGCGAAGTCAACAAACTGCCAGAATTCCATTTTTAAAAAATAGGTCAGACATAACGAATTCCCTGTAACCTGTTGCGCCTAAGTCACTATTTAAGATTTAAATAATAAATGTTTTATGAATGCAATATAATCGAGTTACAAGTTATATACTAGTCATTTTAGCCGAAAAACATTCATAACAAATTAAAATGTAAAAAAAGTAGGTACTCACTTACCTAAGAAAAATCGGTTTCCCAACCATAAGGATGACACCCCACCTTCTTTGATTGCTTCATAAGCGTATTTTATGAAACCTGACATTCGATCTGAAATAAATGATTTCATTTATTATCATATTACGGTGTTTCAAAAAGGAATTTAATTAATAGAACAAATAAAAATATTATAATGGTACCTAAATTAAGTGCACACAAATGTGTAAATTGTATGTACGCATACAAATATACAGGGTGGAAATAAATTTAAGGGCCCTTAAATTTATTTCCACTCTTGGAAACCGCCTAGAATACTTTAGTTAAGCTCATTATACTGAAAAGAAACATTCTTATTTTAAAAAAGAAACAGAACTGAAATGAAACTTAAAAGAATAAACATTGTTGATCGAAGAGGAAAAGAGAAAATTGTAATAGAAAAAAAACACCAGCCTCGCAAGTAGATTTCAAACAGAGTCAATATCCATTTGTAGGGCTGCGTGGCTTTTTCTGTTATGATTTTTCCTATCCTACTAATATTTTGCCAATACCAAAAGCCATCAAGTCCGCCGAGGATAGAACCACGTGGAAGAGCTTATTTATTTTTTATTTATTTATTTTATTTATTTAGCTTAGTACCTACATCGAGCCTAAACATTCCAATTTGGACTCGACCTTCAGTCACAGAATAATATTTCTTCAGCAATAAAGATACCGACAAAAGAAAAAAAACTAATATTGCAAATGCAAAAGTTTGTGAGTATGAATGTATTGATGTATGTTTGTTACTCTTTCACACAAAAACTACTGAACGGATCTCGATGAAATGAGATGAAAATTGCAATACAGATAGATTATAGGCTGGAATACCACGTAGAATACTTTTTATTCCGATATTCCCACGGGAACGGGAACCACGCGGATGAAACCGCGGGCGGCCGCTAGTACTTACATAATTGCATTGTGAATGCATTACATTATTCTAAATATCATAGTTTTCATATCTTAGTAACCTCGTGCAATTTTACCGGTTAATTGTTTGTCACTTATTTTAATTGGTTATCTTGAGTCACGTTTATTCTGAAGTCTGTTACCTTTTTATAAGTAGGTATATCAAGTATTTATTGGGTATTAAATAAATGATTCACATAATTTAAATTTAACACTATTTTAAAGAAAGAAAGAAAAATTTATTATTTTGATTAACAACATTATCAGTGCAGAGCGGATTAAATGGCTGCAGGCAGGTCACGGATATCACATGTGACCTACGGATGCCACTAAGGTATTACAAAAAAAAACAATAAAAAATTGCCTATATCACTCTCTAGCTGTCAAACTATCCCCATACCAAAAATCACGTCGATCCATTGCTCCGTTTTACGTGAAAGACGGACAAACAAAGAAATACACATTCACATTTTTATTATTAGTATGGATAAGATTGTTACAAAAAGGAATAACAGGGATGCTAGGTACAAGAAAGGTGATAAAATAAATATAGATGGTTGGGGAGAAAGGAAAATGATGAAGATGGAGAGAAATGGATGGAATGTGGGCAAAATATATGTTAGAGGAAAAAAATATTTTTATAAAAAAATAAAACCGCCTTCAAAAAAATTACATCAAAAAGTAAGAAATAATCGCTCACCAAATAACGTAAGTACTTTGAAGTCGGGCGTGAAACATGTACCTACAATTTTTTGTTGTTTTTGTTAAAACCCGCCCGACTTCAAAGTACTAACGTTATTTGGTGAGGGATTATTTCTTACTTTTTGATGTAATTTTTTTGAATGCGGTTTTATTTTTTTATAAAAATAATTTTTATTTCACTCTTTTTAAGGTATCCCCTTTTCAACAAAACAAGAATCATCTAAATCGGTTTATAAACAAAGGAGTTATGCCTAAAGATGCGTTATGAATTCACATAAAGTGGTAACCAAAACGACAGTATTTTCAAGATTCCCTGAAAACTACTGAACCGATTTCAAAATTTCAAAAAATGGGACCAACTTGGGAACAAACCTGATGTTATAACGTTTGAATCATTTCAATCGGTTCAGCCGTCTTCGAGTAATCGGTGTACATACATATAAAAAAAAAATATACGCGACGAATAGATAACCTCCTCCTTTTTAATTTTTGAAGTCGGTTAAAAAGAAGTTAACGTGGTAATGTCAGGTGATTGAAGGAGAAATACGTAGGTACAGCGGCGACCCCAAAAGAATTGTAATAAACAGGAAGATGATGATGGCTTTTATTCTAACTCTAAAATTGATATTAACCGACTTCAAAAATGCAAAAGGAGGAGGTTATCTATTCGTCGCGTTTATTTTTTTTTTATATGTATGTACACCGATTACTCGAAGATCGGCTGAACCGATTGAAATGATTCAAACGTTATAACATTATTTTATAAGTACATACCTTCGTCATCGCCAACAAAATTGTGACTGTCTCCCAAAATTGGTAAACTGTAATTATTCTTAAAATACTTGGTCATTTTCCTTTTATTCCTATTTCGCCATCTCACTGTTAAAAGCCAAACTATGGTGGATATTAAAAACAATTGCCACAACATTTTGATATTGTTCCAGTTAGTGTAAACACTTAAATTAAAAGTTGACTAAAAAATAATTTCACTCGCGAGAAAGCATTGACATTCACGTGTCGATGCCTGAAAGCCTTAAATTGGAATAATCGCAGTAAATGCTATGTTAAGCCTTTATACAGGTTCTATACGTTCAACCTGATAAGGGCTAGTCTGAGCTATGCAACATCTAAGACAAAGCCTAGTGTTATAATAATTACGGTAAAGGCTAGGTTAGAGCGTGAGCAATCGTGCTTAGCGTTAATTTTCCGCCGACAGAGCTGCAGCATTGCAGTAATCGGCAGTACTTAAATAATATAATATACCTACGCCCGAGTACTCGAAAGCTACTCAACTTTGGGAGCGTCTCAAACATCATGGCGGCCCTTTCATATCTTTGACATTTTATGCGACAGGGCGATGTTTGAGACGCTCCCAAACTTAAGTAGCGTTCGAGTATTCGGGCGCTAGTCTGTAAAATATAGCTTGACTAGCTGACCCGGCAAACGTTATTTTGCCATATAAATTATAGCAAAGAATGCTTTAATTTATTATAATAATACAGGGTGTTAGGGGCACCCTTGCAAAAATTTTAACCATGGCTGATCAACGCACAGCAAGATTTTTTGTCAGAAATGAATACAATATTACGACTCTCCATACAAAATGTCCCGATGAGTTGCTAAATTAGTATGAAAATTAGATTTTTTTTTTTCATTTCTGACAAAAAAATCTTGCTGTACGTTGTTCAGCATGATGGTCTGAAGCCATGGTTAAAGTTTTTGCAAAGGTGCCCCTAACATCCTGTATAGTACTTCGTATCACCAATTATTAAACAGATGAAAATATATAATCACGAAAAGTTTTATAGGTACGCGACAGACTGAAAAGTTTGCGCGCATGCGCGTTAGTTCGAAATTCTGTCCACGATACTCCAAGCATTCTTTTCCAGCACCACATTTCGAGGGCATCTATTCTTTTCTTCTGTAGCTTTCCCATATTTCTGAGGCATATAGGAATATAGGGAACACGAGAGCTCTGACTAGTCTGGTTTTGGCCTTGGTATTGTTGCGGTTCTTCCATATAATTTTTATTTTGTCCATGGCGGACCTGATAACTGCCATAACGCCGCTTTATATCATCCATTATCCATTTTTGGTCCTCTATCGCTCCGAGATAGATGTATGATTGGATCACATCACAGTTCGCTATTTGTGTGACTTCAGGCGAGTTATTATTGGCACGGTCGACAATCATCATCTTTTATTTTTGTGATTAGTTTTTAATCCAAATTCATGGCTTACGATTTCCTGCGGAGTAGATCTTTCATCATGGTAAATACTAGTGGCAAAAATGGTCGTATTATCGGCGTATTTTAGGTTCGAGATTTTCAGCCCACCGATCTTAATGCTGTCCTCCCTCTTCGAGCAAAATTCTCATTATGAGTTCCGTATAAATATTGAACAGGACAGAAGAGATTATATCCTTGGCGGACACCTGCACTCGGGTGGAAGTCACTCGATAGAACGTCGTCTTCTCTAACTGACGCTGTACCTTCCTCGTAGAGACGCCTGAGAAGATGTACCAGATGTTTCGGTATTCCCATATCTAGTAGTGTCTGCCAAAATGCCACCACTTTACACTTTACCACTTTACAGAGTCAAACACTTTTAAAAAAATCAACAAAGCGGGATGTAAGTTGGCTTGTTTAATTCTCGGGTTTTCTCGATATTTTGGCGCACCGTTAAATATTTGCTCACGAGTACCTTTACCCTTGCCGAAGCAAGGTATTAAATTTAACAACCGGGAATTTGGCGCAGGTTAAATATTTGTAAAACATTATAATAAAATAAAACATTTGTAAATACTCAGATATGCTTTTTATTTTCCTTAAACCCAAAAAGTGGTTGAAATATTTTAACCGAAAGATGAAACACTAGATTGCGTTCGCTCTGACGTCACGCAGTTTCGCACAGCTGCGAAGCAGTAGTGTGATACACTCAAAGCTTTAGGTTAGGTGTATTTTTGTACGCGGCAGAAAAAGTAGGCTATTAACGCGCTAGGTATCGATCATTACCTTTGGAGTAACGTAGTAACTATTTAGTAATCTGTGACCCTACCCTCAGGTAGCGAGGAGAGCAAACATGCGCAAACGCGACCATTATGAAGTGATACCTACAAATCTGCGTTACCTACTCACAGTGCGCGATTTTTTTTGTCGAGATCGCAGTTGCAGAGCTGCCGCCGTATCGCTGCAAAATGTCGCAGTGTATAAACAACCTAAGATCAATTAACATTTTCCCTAGTGACTTCAACATGAAGTTTACATTAATTATCTAGCCCAACGTCGCTTTATTAAGAACTTGTTTTATGGATACTAAGTAACGATGAATATACTTGTATACTTTTTATTTGGAAAGATAGCTCGCCGAGCAGTTTGAGTTTCCGGGATCGTCAATATTATGATTGAGATTGTTTTCAAAGCGCCCGGGCAAGAGAGCGGCAAAGATCGAGCGGGTGCCAAATATGGAGAATATTTGACGCTCGCTGTCCTTAAACTAATGGTAATTTTTAGATCTAGGTGCAAATTTCAACCATTAAAAAAAACCATTAACCCTAGATCCGTACTCTTATTAGACTTCTAATATAATTAATATTTTTTTTATTTGTGTAGGTACCCCATTTAGTATATTTGTTGTGTGCAGTCAAAATAGATGTGTTTTCTTTCTTTCTTTTATTTTTTTCAATTAATAATACCCAGGGGTACTGGAAACTAGAAACATTTATAAAATACTAGATGATCCGGTGAACTTCGTACCGCCTTATCAACATCACGCCAATACGGTATTTTACAGATTTTTTTTTATTTCTTTAAAATGTTTTTCGAAATATTAGCTACACAAAACAAGTTTTCATTTTGAATTATCTTGAATATTTTCAAAGATATAGGACTTCAAACTTTATAATTAGACAAGGACAGGACGCTATCTTAGTGACGTCAGTGGGTTAGTAGCGTCATAGTCACGCCATAGAAGATTTCGTTTTAGAAAGAGACAGCTATAGTCAAAATCGAACAGACTATAATTCTTTTATTATAAAACAGATTCAAATTATTTTTTCACATTTGGTATTCTTAATTGCAATATTTTTTAACGTCATCATTAAATATCTACATTTCAACAACAGTAAAATACCCTATTCTAAATCTAAACCGTTCTCGAATCCACCTAAAGACACACAAAAAATTTCATTCAAATCGGTCCAGCCGTCCCCGCAGGAGGAGTTCAGTTACATACACACGCACAGAAGAAATATATTTATACTAGCCTTCCGCCCGCGGCTTCGCCCGCGTATACTACACGACGTTATCCCGCGGGAAGGTGATATTTTTCAGGAATAAAAAGTAGCCTATGTCCTTTCTCAGGCTCTAGACTATCTCTGTACCAAAATTCATTCAAATCGGTTCAGTAGTTTAGGTGTGATTGTGTAACACACAGACAGACAGAGACGCATTTATAATATAAAAAAATAAATATAAAAAGTAAGGAAAGTAAGGATAGATTCAACTTGCATGCACTTATGCAGTCTAAAATAACACAACGACAGTGTCGTGATAAACTATTGGTGCTCGAAACATAATATTTTACATGTTTCAAAAGGTTTCAAAATAAAAATCTTCTAGGTTTTGTATCTGAAGGAGCTAGAGCATCAGAAGAACGCTTTTATTAGCTTGACCTATAATTATGTAGGTATGTATGTAACGGAATTTTTCAACATAATTAGGTATAAGTAAATTTTTAACCGACTTCAAAAAGGAGGAGGTTCTCTGTTCGTCTGTATGTAAGTTTTTTTATTTTTTTTCATCATATTTTCCTTACGATTTCTACAGTTTCTTTACTTCCATTTTTAGTCTTGGCAGAAAAAAAAATACAGGATGATTTTGTAGTCATTGGCACCTATTTTTATTTTGGCACTTATTTTGTCGATCGATTTGGCGCAGGGGTAGGCTACCCACCTTCTGCGCCAGTGGTCTCGGGTTCGATTCCCGAACAAGACAGGTATTTGTGTGCATGAACAGAACATGTCTATTTGTCTTGGTCTGGGTGTTTACTATGTATATTAAGTATGTATTTACAAACAAAAAGTATTTAAGTATATACAGGGTGTTTTTCTATAAGTGCAATACCAGCTGTTCCATACATTCTGGTCAGGTAGGTATTAACAAATTGTATGAAACAGCTGTTTTTTTTGTTGAGTTGCAGAGTTGTCCTCATAGTAAAAGTTGTTCATATTCATGAGCACAATCACCACCTTAGAGGTATTGCACTTATAGAAAAACGCCCTGTATTTATCCGTTATCAAGATACAGTTTCTAAATGAAATTAAAATGGGCTTAGATAATTGGTGTGATTGTAAGAAGTTATTTATTATTATTTATATTTGCCCCATTAATGTACTCATTGATATTTAATTAATTAACATTAATGGGATCCCCTCATTCGATAGCTGTCATAATATGACATCAACATGCAAGCCCTTATTCGATAACGGTCATATTATGACAATTACACAAGTTCGGATTTCAAGTCTGTTTTCTTGAACCAATTGATGTTTTGGAACGTGTGAGTAAGGCAGGATGGCTCTCTAGTCTGTGCTTATTCATATAATTCAATGAGAACAGACTTCTTTTAAGAAATAAAACTGTCAAGCCGCGTTTTTCTCAATTACTTTTATTTTGCTTGAGTAATTGGACCTTATTGCTTTTCATTAAGGTTTATATTAAGTTTTATTGCGCCTTTAAAACACAAAAATTATAAAAATTAATTGCACCGCTAAATCATCATAGTTTTTAATGTAAGTACTATTAAATTGTAAATAATACTTCCAGGAATCCAACGATATACAACATGTGTGGTATATTTGGTGTGTAACTGTGGTTGCGTCGCGCATAAGTCTCTCGAGAAATATTCGCAACCGCGGTTGCGTCGCGCAGCAAGTAGGGTCCTAGATCGCGGCAGCTGTTTGCAAATGAGGGGTTATAGAATGTGTTTACGTGATAAGTGGTGGTGCCTGGCGCCAGCGCAGGCGCAGGGACGCGGGCAAAACGAACTTGAACAAAATTAGAGTTATTATGAAATTAGAGTGAATTGCACCTGATGCTATTACTATAATTAAGTTATTTTTAAACTTATTTTCTACTTTTTAGTTCGGTTTGCTATTAAAGCATGATTTTTTAGGTTCTTTAAACAACATATATTTTTTCAATGTTCCGCCAATAATTCATTAGAGATGCATCGGCCCAGGTGTGCCTCGCCACGACCACACAGTAACAGGGACCGAACTCTGAAACGCTAATCCGAAACTTCGGTTAGCCCCGCCCCTTTCACTCGATTCTGTCCCGACTACAGAGTGAGAGGAACGGGTATACCGAAGTTTCGGGTTTTGCGTTTCAGAGTAGGCCCTCAGGACCTGCCCCCTGATTCACGAACTGTCGAAAACGCTTCCGACAGCGGAATGTTATGCTCTGTCTCTGTCACTCACTATAGAATAGACATAAAGACAAAGCACAGAATTCGAATTCGATTCCGTATCCGACAGTTTGTGAATCAAGGGGGCAGATCTTTCTACGCCGCCGCAGCGCGCCGTACCCCCGCCCGTTCACCGCGAAGAAAATTTCATGCCTTGAGAAACAAAGAAATAATCGCATATTGACTAAAAATAAGAAGTTTGTACACCAGAGTATCGTTCTAGGGTTAAAAACGATAGTCTTCATTACCCCGAGAGGGCCGAGGGGCTGCCTCTTAAAAGGGGGTTTAAACCTAGAAAAAAAACACACACCTACAAAAAAAACCAGGAATTGTAAATCACTCGTAAAATAAACATTATTTTTGAAAATCGTAATAGGGTCGCTAGATAATATAGTTTAGTATATAATATGTCTCAGTAATATGCGTCATAATAAAAATAAATTGATTAGGTATAAGTAGCTAAAAATTAGACAAGAACTATGTGATATGTTTTTATCTACAAAATGTTATTATTTTATGTTTTCACTTAGTCCAGTATCTTTCAAGTAAGTATGTTGTAAGTATCTTTCAAGGCCGTTGGGGCGGAAAGGTTCTCGAATGGCGACCGCGAACCGGACGACGTTCCATGGGCAGACCCCCTACAAGGTGGACCAACGATCTGGTCAAGGTCGCGGGAAGCCGCTGGATGCGGGCAGCGCAGGACCGATCGTTATGGAGATCCTTGGGGGAGGCCTATGCCCAGCAGTGGGCGTCGTACGGCTGAAATGATGAAAATGATGAAGTATGTTGTAATATCTATAATTTTTTTTCAAATAATTTGTGATTTAATTTGTATTGTAAAAATCAAATCTAAGACTGGCGATTTGCCTTGATTCGTAAACATTGTCGGGGACTAGCGACAGACGTACCAAGGTCCAGGGTGCCTACCATCAACTTTAAGACAGCGATTCAAAACTAGCGCGATGCAGAATAGGTTCCTAAAACCTAAAATGAATTGCTTTCTTTCGTACTATGACCTTCTAAAAACTGGATCGCAAATGAATTGCCAAATGTGAATGACCGAACGATTTGTGTCCTTATTTCTTCTACCCGTCTCTTTCACTCGATTCCGTCATGCCCGGAGAGTGAGAGGGACGGGTATAACCTGCAGGTGTCATGTTAGCTTGGCCGAATTATAAGTCAAATAAGAGTTCATGACAGCTTAGCGGCTGTGAAATGTCATTGAATGATCACTGAATCGCTGTCATTGATATTAAGCTGTCGTGGTATGAATAAGCGAAGCAGATCAGTGTAGGTCCTAAACAAAACCGCAATAAGAGTTGATGGTATGTTCGCAGGAGCGTCGCGAGGCCAAGGTCAGTGTTGCGTTTTCGGTGTTCGGCGAAGGAAACGATGTGCAAACGGTTGCCTAACATCCTGGCGTTGTGGACACTTTTAATATTTTGTGTTTTTGCAACATTGAAAACTCGAGTTCATTTTATTGCTATTTTTAACAAGACGAAAATAAAATTGTCAGAACATATTCGAGTCACGTTTTAAATTGTGTGTATTTTTTTAATCCACAACTGGATATCACTTAGCCTTAATCACACCTGATGTTAAGTGATGATAAGGCTGAAGGTGGAAGCGTACCACTCTCGGAATTCTCAGTTACTAAGGAACTGGCTATCTTATATCTAATTGCCGGAACACAACAATCCTGAAAACATCGTTGTTATGACGTCAGACTTAGATAAGATGGTGGTAGCTAGCCAGGCGGACTTTGAACAAGCCATACCACCAAACAAACTGAATACAACATGTACCCCCACTGGGAATCGAATAGAAGTTAAAAATTTAGAAATCGCAAATTACATACCTATGATATAACATAAAAAGGCACCCTCTAAACTTTAAACTTTATTGGGCATTAATAATGAGGGTAAAGTCTGTTGTTTGAATTTGTGTTTTTTTTGACATCGAGTGTTTTAAACCTTTTGACCAGCAAGGTCTTCTATAGAAAACAAACGTTTCTGTGTTCTAAACGCCACGACTATTTCGGAAGACAATATCTAATATTTTATTTTGTCTTCTATAGAAAACAACAAAATAAATTATTATATATTGTCTTCTTATACAGTCGTGGCGTTTAGAACATAAAAACGTTTGTCTTCTATAGAAGACCCTGGCGGGCAAAAGGTGTAGGTATAATGCGCGCATAAAAGAATTGGCGAAGTCAGACTAGTTTTCAATTTCTTGATTTATTGTCGTAGTACAAAGCGACTTTTGTACTACACAGTCATTAGCTACGATTATTACAAAAACAACACTCATAAACATTTAAGTAATAATCGAAATGAACCTTCAACTCTGTAATCACTCTGTCTCAACTAAATTATGGAAGGGGTACGGCTCTGAGTTTTTTGTCTCTCTCGTTAATTAGGAAAATGTATGGTTTCATTAACAAGTACAGGTTGAGGTCTTGAGACAATGTAATTGAACCATTCATCATCTTGTCATACCTCAGTAATTTAGTTGACTCACACGGTTTCATGACATTTATAAATAAAAAAAGTTATGTGCATTAGTTAGTCTAGAATTTACCTGGGACAGACGGTCTAGTCTAAGAGATTTCTCGCCGAATCCAGCTCGGAATGGCAGCGTTTCCCCGGTATATATATTAGCGTCCGAAATACCTCAATGTCTCAAGACGAAAGTCTTTGACCAGTGTGTGTTACCTACCACCTAGTAATGACTTATGGAAGTGAGACGTGGTCTTTTTTTATGGGTCTCATAAGAAGGCTCAAAGTCACCCAGCGAGCAATGGAGAGAACGATGCTTGGTATTTCCCTGCTACTTCAAATTACTCTTCTGGAGCAAGTAGTTGTAATTACTACACTTGTGGCCGTTGTAAATGAATTAAATTGGCACAGTGATATTATAATAGATAGTATAAAATTGCAATGAAACAGATGTAATCTGCAACAAATATTTGTAAATGTCTTGTCATTTACTGAAGTTTGAATATAATTCAACTGCATTTTATAGGAATTGTGAAAGTATACCTATGTCCAAACGTATTTTATTAATGAAATTCAATTGGTTATCACTTCAAAATTATAAGCAACACTTTGTGACATTTTTCCTGGGTAAAAAGTAGCCTATGTTCCTCTCCAGGCTACAAAGTATCTGTGTTCCAAATTTCAGCCTAATCCGTTCAGCCGTTTTGGCGTGATTGAGTAACAAACATCCAAACATCTAAACTTTCACATTTATAATATTAAGTAGGATAGTAGGATAACCGAATAGATTAATTCTACCTCTAAACACTGTACCTCTAACCCCACAAAAACATATACATTAAAAGCTATCATAGGTTTTCCTATAAGCTCTAGAAAACTACGTGTTCCCAAATTGGCACGGCGGGCAAGAATGGGTTAATACTTTAACCGAACTGAGAAAATAGTGTGTTCAGAATCGAGAGCAGAATCGATTCCACACATTTTTGATAGGGGTTATATTTTTCAAAAAATATGTTTAAATTTTTTGCCGCTTCTAAAAATGTCTGTGTCTACTGCTTATTCATTAAAAACGCGCGCGACCCGTCACGTGCTCTCTTACGTCATAGTAGAGCTTAAAATCTGTCAGAAAGTCTTGGAGATCTATGAAGACTAATAATCTTGGAAGTTTCATTAAAAAAAATACTTTTTAATGGAATTTATTTTAATATACTAAGGGCCGGTTTTTCAATGCCTGGATAAAAATTATTCGTCTGATATTATTTAATACTTCTAAATTGAAAAGCAATTATCATTCATATTATCTTTCTTGTTTTGAGATTGACATTAACTTTGGTTGGTTATTAATTTAACTGACTGATAACTATTATAGATAACTGAGGCTTATCTGAGGATTGAAAAATCAGCCCTTAAGTAATATAAATTAGTTGGGATCTATGTGGATTTGCTCACTTACGCCCGAATTCTCGAACGCTAATCATCTTTGGGATCGTCTCAAACATCATGGCATCTCTTTCATACGTTTGACATTTAAAGTGACAGGGCTATGTGTGAGACGCTCTCAAAGATAAGTAGCGTACGAGTATTCGGGCATTAGTGAAATGCTCGCATTTCATAAAATGTTTCACTGTCTATTGGCGACGTCATTTCACATTCCAACTGTTTAGATTCGGTGATGTCCATCATTCCAGTGCTGTTTACTTGGCATTTGCATACAAATAACCCATATTGATATTTCGACTTCCTTACTAATAATCGTGGTGTAAAGTTACACCAAGTGTAAATCTGTTTTTGTAACTTATGTTGTCTAAAATGATGAAGTCTATTTCTGTTCTATTCTAGTCTATTTAAAAGTGTCTAGGGGTCAAATACATTTTTAGCTAGAATTTGTTTTTCCTAATAATATTTTACACCAAGTGTAAATCTGTTTTTGTAACTTATGTTGTCTAAAATGATGAAGTCTATTTCTATTCTATTCTATTCTATTCAAAAGTGTCTAGGAGTCAAATACATTTTTAGCTAGAATTTGTTTTTCCTAATAATATTTACTCAATCTGTATTCCAGACTGGCTTCTTGCTTTGTTTCTTTATGTTTTAGTAAACAATAATAAGTTAAGTTGAATAAAAAAAACTACATTTTATTTGTATATCTACATTAATAGATTTGAAATTGTACTTTGTACTTATGATTTTAATTTTTACTTTTTTGCATTCACGATACAACTTTTATTATTGAAAAAGAAATTATTATGATGAAGAAATTATAACTTTGTATTACTTATTCGTGTACTAGTTAGATTTAAAGAGAATACTGCATAAAAAAACATTAATCGGTAGAGAAGAAACATAACAATGGGAAGTAAATGATTAAAGCAATTAGAAGGTAGGTAGGTATAATAGAATAGTAGGCCAGTCAATAAAGACACAAAAAAGGACAAACATCGCAAATGCGCATGTAACTACGTTTTTTTTATATGTTGTTAGGTCCCTTGAGAGTAGTTAACACCCAAGTTTGCAACCCTGAAAACCCTGTGTAACCCCTATGGTGCTCGAAAAACTGCGAAATTTTGGCACGTGTTTAAATTTTTTCGAAAAACTACCCTAAGGAAGCGTTTTTGAAGTATCTTTGTTCTGCACTTTAATAAAGATATTATTATTATTATTATTTATAGGGGGGACGCCAGCGAAACCGGACGGGTGATTAATCGCCTAGGTCGGGACCATTTCACCCAGTTCCCCAAGTCCCCTAAAAGCTAAAAAGCAGGGGGGAGGCGGGTTATCATTTACCCCACCTGTACCGGCGTAGGACCCTCGAAACTACCTGTGCGCTTACAGTACCTGCTGAGTTGACTTCTCGTTAACTGCTTTAGATCATCTTCTTTAAGGTGGTTCGATCAGCTCAGTAGCGCCACCAATGGAAATAAATCAATTACATTTTATTAAAGGTTTAGATTAAAAGTTTCGGTTATTTTGCGAAAATAAAAGAGTAAAGTGCATTTCATAAATATACTTTCAAGAACTCAAACTTAAGCAATAAGTCGTGAGTTTCAATAGTGCCAAAAGTGGCCACATTTAGCAATATCGAAATCCATAACTTAATGCTCATATTTGAGGCCATGAAAAAATACTTAAAAATTGCACTTTACTCTTCTATTTGCGCAAAATAACCGAAACTTTTATTTTAAACCCTTGATAAATCGTAAATGATTTATTTCTATTGGTGGCGCTACTGAGCTGATCGAACCACCTTAAGCTTGTCCGTTCCAAAGAGCTCCCAGTGCAGTGATGCGTACAGTCAGCGTCAAATTGATATAAGCGTCTAGAGTAGTCAAAAAGATCTGAAAAAACATAAAACCAATTTGATCTAGGCAGTTCAAATCATCATATTGTTGTAAGCGCGCAAGGTGTTCAAAACATCTAGGCACTCATTGTTTCATATTTATATGAGCGGTCAGAGTGTTCAAAATCATCTAAGCAAACAAAGCTCTCAAAATATCTGTGCACTATGGTGTTGTACATTATGCACAGATGTTTTGATAGCTATGTTTGCTTAGATAAATTTGAACACTCTGACCGCTCATATAAATATGAAACAATGAGTGCCTAGATGTTTTGAACACCTTGCGCGCTTAGAACAATATGATGATTTGAACTGCCTAGATCAAATTGGTTTTATGTTTTTCAGATCTTTTTGACTACTCTAGACGCTTATATCAATTTGACGCTGACTGTACATCGGGCACTCTGCCTTAAAATGGTAACTTGTTTCTTCTCTTTCTTTACATTGCGGACAGATAGGGTCTTCTGTCCGTTTGATCACTGATAGGTGACTGTTTAGTGGGCAGTGCCCAGTAAGTACACCTTCAATTGTTCTTATATTTCTCCTACTTTGTTTCAGAAGTTCTCTAGTTTTCTTCTTGTTAGCCGATTTGATGAAGATCTTAGACTGTCTGCAGTCCTTTCTTGTCATCCATCTTTGGTTGGTTTGTTTTGATCTTGATAATGTTCTTAGTAATTCAATATGTGATTGGTAGTCTTGGTTCAGGGCCAATGAAGGGTTCATCAGCTCCTCCCCTGGCTAATTCATCGGCTTCCTCATTGCCTTCGTTACCTTCTACTTCTAGTCCGGGTACCCAGGCAATTTCTACCTCAACCAAGTTTCCAAATCCTACTAATATTATAAATGTGAAAGTTTAGATGTTTGGATGTTTGGATGTTTGGATGTTTGGATGTTTGTTACTCAATCACTCCAAAACGGCTGAACGGATTTGGCTGAAATTTGGAACACAGATAATTTGTAGCCTGGAGAGGAACATAGGCTACTTTTTGTCCCGGAAAAAAAACACATTCCCGCGGGATAACGTCGTGTAGTCCACGCGGGCGAAGCCGCGGGCGGAAAACTAGTTCTTAATAAAGATAACTAAATTTGCTTACAATTCGAGCGAAACCTGAGTACACTATGTCCATTGGTTGCGAAGATACAGCAAGTCAATGAAGGGC
Source organism: Crambus lathoniellus (assembly GCA_949710035.1). Classification (NCBI taxonomy): domain Eukaryota; kingdom Metazoa; phylum Arthropoda; class Insecta; order Lepidoptera; family Crambidae; genus Crambus; species Crambus lathoniellus. The sequence goes on along the minus strand of OX453299.1, from coordinate 3,447,373 downwards.
AATTCTCCCGAGTGCTCGGAAAGGCAGTAGCATAAAATAATGGCAGTAGGTAGAGGTGGATCAGACTGCATCCAATATCCAGCAAATTCCTTTACATGTGGAGGAATGCAGGTTCCACGCGGGATGGTTTTATTTTTGCATGCTATCAGTGGGTGTGACACAACCTCGAAATGCTGGCGCGAAGATCTTGATGAACCTCTACGGAGGACTGCCATGGCTGCCGGCTGCCTGCCGGCCATTTGCCACGGTCGAAATTGCTCCTGGGCAGCGCAGGACCGATCGTTGTGGAGATCCTTGGGGGAGGCCTATGCCCAGCAGTGGGCGTCGTTCGGCTGACATGATGATGATGATGATGATGATGAGGAGGACGAGAATGTGGACGACCCAACACCATATGCCGACCCAAAACAACATAAAATGAAACAAACACAAAATTTTCACTTAAAAAATGCTTACCTTTTACTATCTGTATCTCTGCAACAAATGGACTAAGAGCACTGGGTTTAAAGTCAAATTGTAGTAAATTTAGTTATAGTAAGCTTTATTAAATTATAAGGCAACCATACTTAAAAAAGGGTAGTTTTTTTAATACCGAAACAAGTGCCAAAACTTTGCAGTTTTTGGAGCACCATGGGGGTAGCACAGGGTTTTCAGGGTTGCAAACTTGGGTGTAAACTACTCTTAAGGAACCTAACAACATATAAAATAAAAACCGCCTTCAAAAAAACCACATCAAAAAAGTAAGAAATAATTCCTCACCAAAAAAATAACGTAAGTACTTTGAAGTCGGGCGGGTTTTAACAAAAACAACAAAAAATTGTACATGTTTCACGTAATAATTTTTATTTCACTCTTTTTAGTGCATCGTGCAGGCAATTTACGTGTTTTCTGGTAAATAGGTATGTGAAAAATGGAAAATGAAGTATTTAGAAAAAAATCGACCCGTCTCACAATCAGCTCCGATGGGACTCGAACCCACGACCTTTCGCTTTCCGGGCGACTGCTCTTTTCAGTAATAAAAATTGCATTGTGAATGCAAAAAACTAAAAATTAAAATAAATAGGTATGTGATCAAACTGAAAACCTCCTTTTTTGAAGTCGGTTAAAATACCTTGAGGTATCCCCTTTTTAACAAAACAAGAATCATCTAAATCGGTTTATAAACAAAGGAGTTATGCCTAAAGATACGTATTAAATTCACATAAAGTGGTAACGAAAACAACAGTATTTTCAAGATTTCCTGAAAACTACTGAACCGATTTCAAAATTTCAAAAAATGGGACCAACTTGGAATCCAACCTGATGTAATAACGTTTGAACCATTTCAATCGGTTCAGCCGTCTTCGAGTAATCGGTGGACATAACATACACAAAAAAAAAAACATACATACAGACGAATAGAGAACCTCCTCCTTTTTGATTTAGAAGTCGGTTAAAAATCGTAAATACATGCGAGTTTGCGATGTTTGATGTCGATTTTGACTGACCTATAGTTTTAAAGACTTTTTTGCTGGCAAAAAGCTATTGTGTCATCCTAATGATTAAACTTTTTACTCGACGTTTAAAGTAAATATCTAATAATACTATATGTGTAAACTAAGTATGATTATTCTCATCCGTAATAAATTAAGTGTGGCAACTAAATCGGAGAACAATCAGAAGACAAATTTGGTATTATTAAAATGTAACTTGGACACATAGTACTTACCGTCGTCGGCGCCGCAACTATCAACAACACTGTTAGAGCCAGCGCGCACTTGTGATTTTTAATCTTGCGATAGTCTGATCGTTTTCCGATTATTTCTATTCAGTATAGAGTTAAATGGCAGTGCGCGCACTGACGATTAAAATCGACCGATCAAACTATCGGCCGATAGTTGTTCGATCAAACTAGGACAATGTGAGCGCGCGCACTGCATTCAACTAAAGAATTGACCCGTCTCACAACTATGTTTGTGACCATTATGTGACTCCGATAGTTGTGGGAAGGGTCTAATTTTTCTAGTACTTCATTTTCAATAATAAAAAATTGCACTGTGAATGCAAAAAGGTAAAAATAATTTGGTATTTTTTTTGATTGTTTGTTTGTATGTTTGTCATAGATAAACTCAAAAACTACTGGACCGATTTTAAAAATTCTTTCTTCATTAGAAAGCTACATTCTTTCCGAGTAGCATAGGCTATATTTTATTACGGTATTCTCACGGGTTTAACCTTCAAAAAGAAAAATAAAGCCTGAACCTCTACAAATATCTAAATATTCTTTCGCTATGGAACTTTCACCTTGTTGTACCTTGCCTTGTTTAATCAATACGACAATTACAAGTAGGTTAAAATGACTTTGAAGGAGGCATATTATGCCCAGCAGTGGACGTAGCATGGCTCATGATGGTGATATTTACATAGACCTCGCTGAATATGACTCGTGCTCTTCTAGTTTTCTTATAAACTAATTACAAAGTCTTGGCCAAAACAAATTTATTCCCACTTAATTGCTTAGTACACAATCTATAGCCCTTCTATTATAGTTTATTTTACAGCTATTTTCATATAATTCTGTGAAAACAATAGTAAGGTTCAATTAAAATGTATACAATGAGCTCATAATTGCTGTAACCTAGGTGATTATGAACGAATAATTAGTTGCAAGTTGTTTCATTTGCACAACAATATTATTCAAACTTCCGTATTTATAAAAATAGCACGTGATAAGTACCTAATTAGCATGTGTGCGCGAAAGGGAATCCCAGATGACAAATTCCTATTTAAAAATGTTTAAGGCCAGGTTTCAATGATTTTTTTTATTATAGTAGGTTGTCTAAAAATAAAAAAAATATAAACGCCGATTTATATTGATTAATAGTTAGGTATTACTTGTATTACTTACTTATTTACCGTTAGGACGGATAACCTATTTGTTGTAACTAATTCTCGCGAGAAGTTAAATCGAGTATGTCTCCCATTAGAAATGGCAGAGATCTCTCCACAATGCTACAACCAACAAATCTCTCTTGTTTCCTTTATTGTTATCACATAACTTATGCCTTCCTTCCAACTCTACACAACAATCAGTCCTGCGTAGATCGTCGTCAAGATCTGTAATAAGTTTTAAGTAAAAATTTCATTTTTATAACAAGCTTTTTTGCTGACTGTACTTACTTAAATATAGTACTTAAATATTGTATTGTCATCTAAACCAAACCTGTATACAAAGTTTCAGCTCCATCGGACACTGGAAAGTGCGTCAAATTAAGCTTGCAAGATTTGTCCCCCACTAACTAACTAACATGGCAATAAAAAGCTTGTAAAAATAACTCGGCCGCTGGATGACAAAATGTACTTTATTTATTATTATATGAAGTGCTTTGATACTCTTCTCTCTACTCTTCCTCATCATGACTGTTCGTCATTGCCCCAACTGGCTGGTCGTCACAGGACGACCAGCCAGTTGGGGCAAGTAGGTACAGACCTATATATTTTATAGCCTTCTTTAGTGACCGGAACAAACCGGAGAGAGATCCGCGAGCGATCGCAAATCGTACTACCTATTAATACTTTAATTAAGTATCATTTGACCGTTCAAAGAGTGCACGCGAAGCTATTGTATATAATATTGACACGATTTAACTGGCAGAGCAAAAAGATAGATAGTCCTCACAGAAAATGACAGAATAGATAGTAATTTAATGCCGTTTTCATATGGTAAAATCACGGTAAAATAATGGTCGCGAGAATGCGAGAATGAACAAAGTCAAATAATTGAAGAAATTTACAAATAATTACTTGTAATATGAACGTGTGTACGATTCATTCAGTAAAATAAAAACATTTACAGGGTAAGTACCTACCTCGGTACCTATTTAGTTGATTATAAACAAGAGTAACGGGACTCAACGCGACATTTTATTATGTAGTACATTATGTACTTACAGCTTGACGTAACCCCGATACTGTGAGTGTTGTGTGCCGTAATGACATCACTAGCGATGATAAAAACAAAAAAGTGACAATGTGATGTGAGGGTGGCCGAAGATCTCCAAGCCCGCCCGAACAGACGACGCCGCGCACCGCCACGCCAGTCTGCTTGTGACCACCCACGGCTGTAGCAACATAGCCGAAACGTCAAGCTGTAAGTACATAATGTACTACATAATAAAATGTCGCGTTGAGTCCCGTTACCATGAAGCTCGACTTAATACTCTGAGGTAACTGGAGTTCTCACCCTAAATAAAAAAGTGTACCCAGCAAATTTTACATTTATGTATGTAGTGGCTGTCAGTTGTCTCATATGACCATACGTATTTTTTTAAAGTGTAGGTGAGACGGAAGACAGCCACTGTGTAATTTTTGGGGACAAAAAAGTGTTAGTACTGCACTCTCCAGTAACCTCAGTATTAAGTCGAGCTTCATGCCCGTTACTCTTGTTTATAATCATAATGGAATGCGAAAGTTTAAAATCTTATACCTATATAGAATTGGACATTTTTCAAACATGTACGACTAACTAAATTTGTTTTATGATTATGTTTGCGTCATTCACGTATAGATGTTATGTTTATTTATATTTCCGAGAAATAAACTTGTTTTTTTTTAATTTTATTGCTAGTTATTCTTGTGAGTGATGTTTTTTTTATAAATGGTCACCGTGTTCATAATTAGCCCTCAAAATAGTTTTTATAAAGTTTCTTTCGCATTATAAATATGTATATATGCAAATATTTTGTATAACTGGTTTTATTTGATTGAATGAGGCGTCAATGCCTGACCTAACCTAACCTAACCATTGTGAAAAACGAAATATATGTTTTGCGGAAGTAAGCTGCATATATTTCGTTTTTCACAATTACTGGCTTTAGTCATAGGCATATTCCAGAAAATATTTTTAATTTGAAAGAAAAAAAGGAAAAAGCACTGGGATCGTGGTTTAGGCCCCCGATGTGTGACGCCCCGTAATGGAGAGACCAAAAATCGGCTGTATAACAGATTGAAAATCGGGTGCCTCCACCACGGGGGCGTCACTCACCAGGGGCCTATCCCACGAATCCAAACCGAACTTGTTATAATTATTGAGAATTAAAGTTATCTAATAGGTAATAAAAGGAACCTAAATTTAAAAGTCCACAAACTGTAGTCATACTTTTTATTGAAAATTAAACAAATGTCGTTATTAAAATTAAAATGCATTCTTTATAAAGTTATAATCATATTTAAACATTTGTATTCATACTTTAATTAGGTTTAGGTAAATAAAAATTATTACTAACTGGGCGGAAACACATAGGCAGAAAGCGGTTGTGTTACCGCGCCATATTGGTTTAAGTGATGTATAAATACGGTAGTACAGTCCCTGAGCGGCTCATTCTGCATCGGGAATTCAAAGCAAAGCTAAGTATTCTATTACATCGATGTGAGATTATTGGTGTTGTAAATTGTTAGATATCTAATACGAAACAAACTTGAATTAGCATCAAATAGTTTCTGTTGGAATTTGTTATTCTTTGTCACAATATTCTATTGTTGTAAATGTATTAAAACTATTATCAGTATGGTTATAATTCAAATACACATTGTGCATTTCACACTTAAAAATGTAATTTGTCTGACGTGTTTTATGAAAATAAAAGTGTTTGATGAAGGGAGAATTGCACCCCTTGGCGAGTTTCTTGCTGGCTCTTCTCGTTACAAGGTCTCCCGCCGTAGGGTTTTCTGAACCAATAGCGTAGCATCCTTGACAATCACAAAGGCTTAATAATAACTTGAATAAATGAACATGAATATTAATTATTGAGTTATTTATTGTAATACCTGACCCATAATCTTACTTCTAAAACGAATTCCAATAGCTAATTATCATATTAATGACAGGCAGTGAATCAGTGAACCACAGGATCACCTGTATGTCACTGAACCTTATCGCCTTGCAACAAATTCCTTACTTACTTTTGGCGTTTGACAGTAAATCCAATCTAATGCCGATAAAATTTGGGGGGCTGTTCGGTACAGGAGTAGGGACTCCTGTACCGGTATCCCTATACCCGGTAAGAGGCCGCGAATCGATGAGGGTTCGATTCGATCCCCGCAATACCGAACAGCCCCCCAAATTGCATCGGAATTAGATTTTAAATATTTCAGTGCAGGAACATATTGTTCTTGACGACCGATTTGGCGCAGGGGTAGACTACCTGCCTTCTGCGCCAGAGGTCTCGGGTTCGATTCCCGAACAAGACAAATATTTGTTTGCATGAACATGTCTATTTGTCTTGGTCTGGGTGTTTTCTATGTATATTAAGTATGTATTTACAAACATAAAGTATTTAAGTATATATTTATCCGTTATCAAGTTCACGTAGACACAGTTTCTTAAGAAATTTACTACGGGCTTAGATAATTGGTGTGATTGTAAGAAAATATTTATTTATTTATTTATTTCTATTGTCTTGCTCTGGCATTACAAAAAATACAAGTAGTATGTTTATCCATTGTACAGTATCTATTAAACTTTTTTTCAAAGAACTTACCTTACCTATGCCTTAGCTTGATAAAGTGGTGTGATTGTAAGATTACTAATTTACAAATTACCATTGTTTCAAGACAAGTTATTATAACATTATTCAAGTTTCATTAACGAAAGATTAAGTATACTCTTTTTATTTAAGTACTTTATTTATTTTATTCATGTTTTTTTCCTATTTATATTATTAGTAGAGGTATAGATAATTCGGTACATTTGTGCATGTCTCAAGAACATACCAAGCTCGTTTCAGGATTCTTCTCACCAGCCCCCTGATTCAGGAACCGTTGGAAACGCTCCCGACAGCGGAATGTATGCACTGTCTCTGTCACTCACTATAGAATAGACAACGACAAAGCACAGAATTCGAATCCGACGGTTTTTGAATCAGGGGGCTGGTCTCATCTTCTAATTAGTATACCGTTCTATGGCTTACGTGCTGTAGATTTTAGCAAACTTGTAAAACTAGTTACTATTATACACAGTGTCAAGAGTCTCTCAAATATTTTATTGGACTGGTTTTCAAGTATACAATTAGGAGGAAATAACATAAACATACTTTTATTTGTTCTCCACACAATCCTGCTCTTAAATGTAAATGTAAAAATGTTAAACAATAAACAGTACAAATTTAAGTAATTTTTCAATAAAAAGGTCAGAACCTGCTCTGAAGTTCGCGTTAGTGTATATATTCTTTGCCTGAAGTGATTTAAATGTTTGTTGTTTGTCTTATCGGTCACAATGCCTAATGACAAGCTTTCGTCAAAGTTGTGGTGTCGTCATAAGTTTGCTTCGAAACGCATAATATATAAAAAATGATAATATAAGAAAACATCTATTATCTGACTGATGAAGAATATGCTATAGAGATGGCGTACAATTTATAAAAAACTGAAAATAAAAAAAAAATATTATTAAATGGCGATGAATCATCAATGTGTTCTAGGTACGCTTTGCGTTTAAGTTTTTATAAATAAAGACATATTCTAAGAAAGAATTAGGATCGACCTTCACCTAGCTGTTGAATGGACGAAACATTTTGTTTAGGTAGAATATGAAGCTAGAAGGTTTAAATTTTCATGGCCAAACATGTTTAATAGGTGGATAGATAGACAGATAAACGTGCATTGTTGCAACACACACATGCAGTTACACAGAAAACAAACAAAAATAATTACAGGTTACATCAAATTATAAAACAGAATTTTTCGAAAATGAATTTTATTTTGGTGTAGTAAGCTTCTTTTAAGAGTAAGCATACTTACTTAGGCATGGACGGCCTATTTATGGGTATAGATGCTGAAGGGAGGGAACAATAATACAAACTTTTATTAATTTGTCAGTCTTGATTTTTATATTTTATTATTATAGAAGAGAATACTGTTATTTAAATTATTACTTTTTTGCATACACAATGCAATTTTTATGATTGAAAAATTAAAAAAGGAAGTATTAAGAAAATATCGACCCGTATCACAACCAGCTCCGATAGGACTCGAACCCACGACCTTTCGCTGTCTGGGCGACTGCTCCGACCACTAAGCTACGGAGTCCTTACGAGAAGCTTCGAATTTATCCAATACTATTTACGCGCTGTTAATTTCATCAATGTGAAGACCAAGACATAAACAAGTGTGGAAAGAAAATTCGATTATCCTTTCTATACTCGAACTAGCTAGTATATTGGAAGTAGGTACATAATCCCTGTCCAGCTGCGTAATTCAATTTGTATGGGTCATTATCATTACATTGATACCCATCTACACCAGCATCTACAGGTTTCGCTGCGTGCCGTTTACGTTTCAGCGTGACTACATACTGAAATACTTATAAATGTGGAAGTTGTTTTGTTTGTTTGTTTGTCCGTCTTTCAGTTTAAAAAAAGGCAAGGGGTCGTCGGATTTTTGTTGCCCTTATCACTGTAACTTTTTTAAATATATTTTTTATGTAAGTACTTTTATCTTTTTGTTCTCACTACACACATTTATTTTATTTATTTTTTCCCCTATAGTATACACCTTCTTTATCCTATCTGGTTTTTACACCCATTCCCCTTTTCTCCTAGCTATTTATTTCTTCTTTCATCCAAGGCTGCCTGGAAGAGATTGCCATTAGGCAATAAGGCCGCCTATTGTCTGTTTTATATTTTTTTATTATAATTCATTCGTTGTGTGCAATAAAGCTTTCTTTATTTTTGTTTATTTTATTTTGTCCCGGAATAAATATCACATTCCCGCGGTCGTGTAGAAGGCTCGTATCTTAATTAAACAACCCATTTGCTCAAATAATAACGAAACATTTAAACAGCGTTATGTGCATTATTGTAAATTTCGACTCTATATATAATTACAGGGCTTATTTAAGATTCTAGCAAGTCATTTCCGCAATTAGCCAGGTCTCCCAGGCATGCGACACTTCAAAAAATACATTGACTGAAAAAATAACAACGACATAATAATGACTGAAAAAAACACAAATAGTCTTCGACATAATCTTAGTAACTTATGCCAGTGTTACACGGTTCAACCAAATTGTTTAACTTTGGTTGAAAGGAGCAGAAGTGAAAGACAGATTTGTTCAAATGTTTGTGCTATGTCTGGCGCCAGCTTTACGGCACCAATAGGGTGCGGTGTGAAAAATTTAATTTAAAATATATTTAAAGCATTCCAGTTACGGCACCAATGGTTAGAGGCGTAGTAGAGCTGTTACCTAACTAAAAACATCGATAACACAGTATACAATACAATTTATTATTTTTGAAGACCGAGCAACTTTTGATAATATAATAACCATGGGGTGCGTAATAAATGATATAATTTCATTTGGTATCATTTCATTTCAATAACGTTTATATGACATAATAAACGTTTGTCATAACAACACTTCAACTAATTTCATTTAACATAATGTTTATTTCATATAATCATAATTTTATATTATATTATTTAACATAACGCTCATTTTATGTAAAAATATTTTATATAAAACTCATTTGCTATAACGGTCATTTGATATAATTTTATTTCATACTAGCGGCCGCCCGCGGTTTCACCCGCGTGGTTCCCGTTCCCGTGGGAATATCGGGATAAAAAGTACATATAAACCTTCCTCTTGAATCACTCTATCTATTAAAAAAAAAACGCATCAAAATCCGTTGCGTAGTTTCAAAGATTTAAGCATACAAAGGGACATAGGGACAGAGAAAGCGACTTTGTTTTATACTATGTAGTGATAATCATCATAATATGTAATAATTTCATTTGATATAATTTTGTTTTATATAGTCATCAATTTAGTCAATTAAATGTATAGTGTAGGCAAAGGAGCAGGGGGCAGGGGGGGTACAGTGCGCTCGGGGGGCGAAGCCCCCTGCCATAAAAAGCCACAACCGTGACAAAACCATTTATAATAGGTTAGGTTAGAACTGTGAACAAAACAAAGCGCGAGCCGAGCGAGCGAAGCGAGCGCGCCGCGGCAGCGGCCGGCGAAGCGCCAGAAATATTTATACGTTGATTATACTAAATGAACGTTATATGAAATGATGTTATGTAATGTGTTGTTATATTTTGTGAGTATTACACGAAATGTTGTAATATCATATATTACACACCCATAACCACGATGGTTGATTTTGTATAGAAAAAACTTATCTCGGAAGTTACAACTATTTATGTTTCAAGAATTTTGTACCATACTAGTCTGTTGCAACTTAGGTGTGATAAAGGCTAAGTGCTACCCCGTTGTGGAAAAAAATACTCCTTGCTTGTTAAAATAATGCATAAAAAATTATGTATAGATAGTAGGTAAGTATTTGATAAATATGTAGTTTAAAAAACTATAAAAACACACTTTTATAAGAACAGACTAAAAGTGTGTTTTTATAGTTTTTTAAACTACATATTTATTTTTTACTTTTTAGTTTAACAAATGGCAAGCTATGGATGGGGATGGTAATCGATTTCACATTCATGTGTCTGCCCACACCGTAAACATTATAACTCAAAGGCGTGATTGTATGTATTTAGTTTTACAAATTCAAGTGGAGTCTATTAGTTACCAGATGCGCGAGCTGAACCCTTACTTCTTCCCTGCTCCATCATCAGACCCTCACCACCAAGTGTAGCGAATAGGTCTCATCAGAACGAAACAAATGAGCCCAAACTCGAGGGGTTTCCTAGTGGTCATTAAGGAGTGCCACTGACTTCCTCCCTGCTGTATCATCAGACCCTCACCACCAAGTGTAGCGAATAGGTCTCATCAGAACGAAACAAATGAGCCCAAACTCGAGGGGTTTCCTAGTGGTCATTAAGGAGTGCCACTGACTTCCTCCCTCATCAGACCCTCACCACCAAGTATAGCGAATAGGTCTCATCAGAATGAAACAAATGAGCCCAAATTCGAGGAGTTTTTAGCGGCCTTAAGGAGTGCGACTGACTTCCTCCCTGCTCCATCATCAGACTCTCACCACCAAGTGTAGCGAATAGGTCTCATCAGAACAAAACAAATGAGCCCATCTCGAGGGGTTTCCTATTGGCCATTAAGGAGTGCCACTGGCTTCCTCCCAGCTTCACCATCAGACCCTCGCCACCAAGTGTAGCGAATAGGTCTCATCTGAACGAAACAAATGAGCCCAAACTTGAGGGGTTTTCTTGATGTCATTAAGGAGTAAAGTTTCACTGGGTCCTCCCAGCTCCATCATCAGACCCTCACCACCAAGTGTAGCGAATAGATCTTATCAAAATGAAGCAAATGAGCCCAAAGTCGAGGTGTTTCCTATTGGTCATTAAGGAGTGTCACTGGCTTCTTTCCTGCTCCATCAGCAGACCCTCACCACCAAGTGTAGCGAATAGGTCTCATCAGAACGAAACAAATGAGCAAGAACTCGAGGTGTTTCCTATTGGTCATTAAGGAGTGCCACTGGCTTCCTCCCTGCTCCACCATCAGACTCTCACCACCAAGTGCAGCTAATAAGTCTCGTCAGAACGAAACAACGGAGCCTAAACTCGAGAGGTTTCCTAGTGGTCATTAAGAAGTGCCACTGGCTTCCTCCCTGCTCCATCATCAGACCTTCACCATTAAGTGTAGCGAACAGGTCTCATCAGAACAAAACAAATGAGCCTAAAGTCAAGGGGATTCCTAGCAGCCATTGAAGAGTTCTATTGCCCACCTCTTGACTACATCATTAGATCAGCTCGATGGAAGCAAATTATTGTTTTGTCATCGGATTCATATAGACTTTCAAAGTTTCAAATCAATACGACAATTAGAAGTAGGTTAAAATTGAATTCCAAGATTTTCTTACATTGTGAGTTAGTTACAAGTGAAGCTAATAAAAGTGTGGTAATAAAATCAGTCGTCACCTGACCGAAGTTCGAATCGTTCTATATAACTAAAAATGTCTAACTTACTTCCGCACAAATATTTTTGTTTATTTCGCGGAAGTATCTAGCAATATACATATTAAGGGCGTGTTCTATTATTATGCTCTAACGGCCAGAATTAATAATCAAGGATAGGGATGCGCATGATCCAGATTAGTTGCTATGCAACGCTTGATATTAGGTAACATCTAACATAGAGTTAACGACAGTAAAGTTGCCAGGATGTTGCTAGGTATTGCCTAGCAACTAATCTGGATTATGTCTATCCCTATCTGTGGATAGATTATTAATTCTGGCCGATAGTGAGTGACTGACTGTCGGCTGAGCTAACTCTCAACCATGAAGCTCGACTTAATACTTAGGTAACTGGAGTTTTCACCCTGATTAAAAAAGTGTACCCAGTACATGCATGTACATGTGTACATTTATGTATGTAGTGGCTGTCAGTTGTCTCATATGACCATACGTATTTTTTTAAAGTGTAGGTGAGACAGAAGACAGCCACTGTGTAATTTGTGGTCACAAAAAATTGTTCGTACTGCACTCTCCAGTTACCTCAGTGTTAGGTCGAGCTTCATGGATTCAACCGTCACTGAATGAGCAAGCGAATGTCGTAAACTGTGTATAAAACGAGCTGTATGTATTCATCTATATAAAATATACTAGCCTTCCGCCCGCGGTTTCGTCCGTGTGGACTACACGACTATTTCTCTCGGGAATGTGATATTATTCTCCCGCTTCTAAACTATTTTTATACCAAAAATCACGTCGGCGTCGTCGATCCATTTTGACGTGAAAGACAGACAAACAAACACACACACTTTCACATTTATACTATAAATCTGATACTTTTGAGTTACTAAAACATTTATTAATCGTAATCGTACCCAAATAATTAACAAATGTTGTCCAACATTCAACGACTACAAAAACAGTAAACAAACAACAACACTCAAGAAAAGTCCCAACTCCCGTCATGTTTGGTGACTTCGGTGTGAGAGAAACACGCTTGAATTTATTTTGCTATAACTCCTAAAATATTGATTTAAATTATAAGTTGTAAAATCCTACTAATATTATGAACGTGAATGTTTAGATGTTCGGATGTTTGTTACTCAATCACGCCAAAACGGTTAAACGGAATTGGCTGAAAGGAGTATGCCCAAGTTGCAATGGACGGCCGTCTAATGTTGCATCAAAGCCATACCTGTTTTATTATGTAGGTAAAATATCTAATTACTTCTCTCTATTATTATATTGAAAGTAAAAACAAGGGTTTAGAAATTATTTCCTAAAATGTAACAGTAAGTATAAACAGCGATTGTTTCAGTCGCCCTAGTCGCGCGCAGAGTTATTACTCTTTGGTCGATATTGTCAGTGACTGACAGGACAGTGGCAGTCACACAGCTGAATAGTGTCCTGGCTTCCGTGGTTGATAAATACACTGTTACTTTAATACCTAAAAAGTAAATCCCTGTTCAAAATTAAAACTCTGGGCCATGAAAAATGGTCAAATATTAAGAAATTAATTATAGTATGTTTTTTATCTTGAAGCATGACACAAATGAGTACCGTCCATGGGCATTCTCCTTTGGGACACAGATACTTTGTAGGACATAGGCTACTTTTTATTTCGGTAAAATATCACACTCCCGCGGGATAGACTCGTGATCGTGAAGTCTACTTGGGCGAAGCCGCGGCCGGAAAGCTAGATTATAATAATTTGCATGAAATTCTTGAGGCAATTAACATATTGTTTAATTTGGTAAAGATTAATTCTGCATCTATCAAAATAGCTTGACCATTTTTTTAAAGATATAACGGGTATAGTAAGCTATCCTTAGCAGATGGCATACCGTCACGGACTTTTCTGTAGGTAGATCTATAAAAGAGGAATATCCCAACATCTATTATTTTTAAAAAAATAGGCAGCGTTTTCGCTGACAGCTCCCAGGCGGCTTGCTTTTTTCCGACACTTCCAACTATAATTATCGTTATATTACATCCAAAGTCCCAATATCCACAAAACCTTGATAAATTATATACCAAAACCTTCCTTAAGGATCATTCTATCTATTGGTGAAAATCGCATGAAAATCCGTGCAGTATTTGTTTAGTTTATCGCGTTCAGATAGACAGACCGACAGACGCGGCAGAGGACTTTGTAAGTGTGATACATAAGGAGGCGATCTACGGGCAAACAGTTAATGGGGACGCGGCCTTAGTTTTGTTTTTTTGTGTTCTAGACCTTGTTAAAAAGACTCCACGTGCTTTGAAAGAAACTGGTAAAACAAGAGACGACGACGGTAAGATTTTGTTATGCAATATGGTAAATAGTGGAATAATAACTTTATTAAGGCGATATTCGGAAAAAATGTGCTGAAGCGAGATAGCAATGAGAAAACGACGCGCGCGGGAGCGAGACCGATTTTGCAGATTAGGCAAAAAAAACACAAAATCACTTCGTATTAAAAAACTACAGCGATTTAAAAAAAAAGCTTCTATACGATCCTCAATATTATTGGTGTCCACTAATTAAACCAATTTCCAATAGTGTAAGTAACCCCATTTAAGAATAATCTTCACTTTTCGTATTTTTTTGAGGTCTTTTCGAAAATAAAAAGTGTCGAGGCAAAATTATAAAATCGTGTTTTTGAATCTATACGATTCTAGATAAAGGTATGAAGAAATATATATCTTATTACCAGATTTGTAACAACTGTAACCGTCCTATGGTTTTAAATCAAAAAGTCCATATTTTTCCGAGTAGCGCCTTAAATCAGTGACGCATGGTCCACCTTGGTCACTACAGCGAAAAGGTCGTCGAACCTTTAGGCTAGATCTTTGTCAAGCATGGTGACAAACAATTTAATTAGAGAAGTTGCGTCGAAAATATAACTATTAATAAATTAATGACGTAATGGAAAATGTTAGACTCAGATAGCAAAAAAATTAATTTGATTAATCTTATATTTACAAATCCGTGCAAAATTATGTTGTGTTGAACAAAACAGCCGCTAGCCAGACTTAAATCAGTGTATAAACAGATAAATTATTTGAAAGCCACCAATCGCCAAATAAACATTTTACGTAAACGTTGCAAAAAATGATAAACATAGTTTAATAATATTAGCTGCAGAAAACGATAAATACTTACCGCTAATTTGTATCCTAAAAACATTATTAATGAGAAAGTTTGAAGGTTGTAACTCAATCACGACTGGACGGTTTAACGGATCTGCCCCTTGATTCACGAATCGTCGGAAACGCTCCTGACAGCGGAATGTATGCACTGTCTCTGTCACTCACTAATTCTGTGCTTTGTCTTCGTCAATTCTATAGTGAGTGACAGAGACAGTGTATGCGCTAATGAATGTATGTGTCGCAGGGATTTTGTCACAGTCGTGATATTATAATACTATATATATAAAATTCAAAGTCCTGACTGACTGACTGACTGACTGACTGACTGAGATATCAACGCACAGCCCAAACCGCTGAACCCAGAGACTTCAAATTTTGCACATAGATACGTTATACAGTGTAGGCATCCACTAAGAAAGGATTTTTGGAAATTCCACCCCTAAGGGGGTGAAATAGAGGATGAGTGTTTGTATGATAGTCCGTCAGTTTTGAAGTTAGGATCTTCAAACATTGTATTTAGGCTGGCAATTGAAAATTAATATTTACATGTGTCAGCGTTTCTGACAATTCCACCCCCGAAGGGGTGAAAAGGGGGATGAAATGTTGTATCTGGAAAGTCCTTCATTAAATTTATTATTTATGCTTATGGTCGGAAAGTAAAACAAATAAGCGAAAACATGTTTCGTACTTTTTCGAAAATCAACCCCCTTAGAGGTTAAATGGGATAAATAAACCTAAAAATCGATATGGATGTCGTTATTAAGGTTTTATGGGATGACGATTGCAAAAACGGCATTTATTTTGATGTTTAACACGCTGAACATGATTCAACCCCTAAAAGGTTGTAATAGGGTGAAGTTTTGAATGAAAAAGCAGAGAGTAAAATAGACATTTCAACTTGAAACTTTGTAGGCTTACTTCTTAAAACAAATAGGCAACCCATTTCGTAGTTTTCCGAAAATCAAACCCAAGGGGTAAAATAGGGTATAGAAACCTAAATCATCTTAAGTACCCTAAAAGTTCTTGGTACCTAAGCTACTCAGAACTAATTTTTTGATTGTGAAACAGACACTTATTATTTACTAGCTTCCGCCCGCGACTTCGTCCGCGTGGACATTCGAGAAAATACTTAGGGGACCAATAACCAGGATAAAAAGTATTCTATGTTTTAATTTCATCAAAATCCGATCAGCCGTTTTTACGTGATTAGGCGGGCCCTCCCTCACCAAGTGAGCAGCCTCGTGCGAGGCCTGCCGCACGTGGCAAACGTTCTGCCTCGCGCGACGCTTTTTAAACTACTAAAATATTTTCAATATTACATTTACATAGACATTAGGACATTACACTATGAAAATAACTAAAGTAAACAAGTGTTGCCGTTATCAGGTTATAACATTATTTTTTTACTGAAAAAGCAAAGATCTGAACCTACTCGACAAGGCCTCGTTGGCCTCGTTGGGCAAGGCCTTCGATCAAATCATAATACCAAGAAATTTTGTGCTGTCAACTAATTCGACTACATCTGCATTCAAACTAAAATTTAAATCAACCTTCCTGACATTATTTAGTGAGAATTTGTCACCATTTTTTTTTAAGGGTTTAAAGACAAATTATTAATGTTCCAATGTGCGACTTTTGAGAGAGCTCTAATTTCTTCGTCAGAGCAATTATTCCCTCTGTCAATTTTAAAAATAAGAGAGGTACTTATCATCTGCAAATAGTACTGCAAATAATTTAATGTATTTACTTAAAGCCTTTTTTTAGTTGATGTTTACGTTCTAATAACATACTAACTTTCCGCCCGCGGCTTTGCCCGCTTGAACAATGTTTTCCCGAAGAAATGAGACATTTTCCCGTGGCAAAAAGACTTAAACTCTATTCTAGAACATTATAATCTATCTCTGTGTCAAATCTCATCCTGCCCCCTGATTCACAAACCGTCGGAAACGCGAAACAGAGGAATGTATATGCATATGTCGCAGGGATTTTGTCAAAGTCGTGATATTGTGAAATTATAATTTCGCGTGATATTATGAATAGACATTACGAGACAGTATGCACACGGCTGCGAGCCTCGGAAGTCATATAGAACACGTGATAGGTTAGAAATTTAAGGCGATCGCGAAGCGCAGCGAAGCGTTATTTTTTTTGTATCAATACAACTTATGGATTGTTTCATTGTCTATTCATAATTTAACTAGTGGAATTATATATAGACAAAATATGAATAATAAAGGTCTTCCCTCTCTCAATTTTTGTGCCTAGCAGGGCCCATAATTGTACTTACAATTTTATGTAACACCTTACACACTATTATGGAATGCAATAAAGATATTGAGTATTGAGTACTCAATCACGCCAAAACGGTTAAACGGATTTGGCTGAAAGGAGAATGCCCAAGTTGCAATGGACGGCCGTCTAATGTTGCATCAAAGCCATACCTGTTTTATTATGTAGGTAAAATATCTAATTACTTCTCTCTATTATTATATTGAAAGTAAAAACAAGGGTTTAGAAATTATTTCCTAAAATGTAACAGTAAGTATAAACAGCGATTGTTTCAGTCGCCCTAGTCGCGCGCAGAGTTATTACTCTTTGGTCGATATTGTCAGTGACTGACAGGACAGTGGCAGTCACACAGCTGAATAGTGTCCTGGCTTCCGTGGTTGATAAATACACTGTTACTTTAATACCTAAAAAGTAAATCCCTGTTCAAAATTAAAACTCTGGGCCATGAAAAATGGTCAAATATTAAGAAATTAATTATAGTATGTTTTTTATCTTGAAGCATGACACAAATGAGTACCTTCCATGGGCATTCTCCTTTGGGACACAGATACTTTGTAGGACATAGGCTACTTTTTATTTCGGTAAAATATCACACTCCCGCGGGATAGACTCGTGATCGTGAAGTCTACTTGGGCGAAGCCGCGGGCGGAAAGCTAGATTATAATAATTTGCATGAAATTCTTGAGGCAATTAACATATTGTTTAATTTGGTAAAGATTAATTCTGCATCTATCAAAATAGCTTGACAATTTTTTTAAAGATATAACGGATATAGTAAGCTATCCTTAGGAGATGGCATACCGTCACGGACTTTTCTGTAGGAAGATCTATAAAAGAGGAATATCCCAACATCTATTATTTTAAAAAAATTAGGCAGCGTTTTCGCTGAAAGCTCCCAAGCGGCTTGCTTTTTTCCGAAACTTCCAACAATAATTATCGTTATATTACATCCAAAGTCCCAATATCCACAAAACCTTGATAAATTATATACCAAAACCTTATTCACCATATTCTATCTACTATTGGTGAAAATCGCATGAAAATCCGTGCAATATTTGTTTAATTTATCGCGTTCAGACAGACAGACCGACAGACGCGGCGGAGGACTTTGTAAGTGTGATACATAGGGAGGCGAACTACGGGCAAACAGTTAATGGGGACACGGCCTTAGTTTTGTTTTTTGCGTTCTAGACCTTGTTAAAAGGACTCCACGTGCTTTGAAAGAAACTGGTAAAACAAGCGACGACGACGACGGTAAGATTTTGTTATGCAATAATGGTAAAAAGTGGAATAATAACTTTATTAAATCAGTGACGCATAATCACTACTGCGAAAAGGTCGTCGAACCTATAGGCTAGATCTTTGTCAAGCATTGGTGACAAACAATTTTATTAGAGAAGTTGCGTCGAAAATATAACTATTAATAAATTAATGACGTAATAGAAAATGTTAGACTCAGATAGCAAAAAAATTAATTTGATTAATCTTATATTTACAAATCCGTGCAAAATTATGTTGTGTTGAACAAAACAGCCGCTAGCCAGACTTAAATCAGTGTATAAACAGATAAATTATTTGAAAGCCACCAATCGCCAAATAAACATTTAACGTAAACGTTGCAAAAAATGATAAACATAGTTTAATAATATTAGCTGCAGAAAACGATAAATACTTACCGCTAATTTGTATCCTAAAAACATTATTAATGAGAAAGTTTGAAGGTTGTAACTCAATCACGACTGGACGGTTTAACGGATCTGCCCCTTGATTCACGAATCGTCGGAAACGCTCCCGACAGCGGAATGTATGCACTGTCTCTGTCACTCACTATAGAATAGACAAAGAGAAAGCACAGAATTCGAATCCGATTCCGTTTCCGACGGTTTGTGAATCAGGGGGCTGGCCTCTGATTCACAAATCGGCGGAAACGGAATCGGATTCGAATTCTGTGCTTTGTCTTCGTCAATTCTATAGTGAGTGACAGAGACAGTGCATGCGCTAATGAATGTATGTGTCGCAGGGATTTTGTCACAGTCGTGATATTATAATTCCACTAGTGAAATTATAATTTCGCGTGATATTATAATTCCACTAGTTAAATTATGAATAGACAATGAAACAATCCATAAGTTGTATTGATACAAAAAAAATAACGCTTCGCTGCGCGTCGCGATCGCCTTAAATTTCCAACCTATCACGTGTTCTATATGACTTCCGAGGCTCGCAGCCGTGTGTATACTGTCTCGTAATGTCTATTCATAATATCACGCGAAATTATAATTTCACAATATCACGACTTTGAAAAAATCCCTGCGACATATGCATATACATTCCTCTGTTTCGCGTTTCCGACGGTTTGTGAATCAGGGGACAGGATGAGATTTGACACAGAGATAGATTATAATGTTCTAGAATAGAGTATATGTCTTTTTGCCACGGGAAAATGTCTCATTTCTTCGGGAAAACATTGTTCAAGCGGGCAAAGCCGCGGGCGGAAAGTTAGTATGTTATTAGAACGTAAACATCAACTAAAAAAAGGCTTTAAGTAAATACATTAAATTATTTGCAGTACTATTTGCAGATGATAAGTACCTCTCTTATTTTTAAAATTGACAGAGGGAATAATTGCTCTGACGAAGAAATTAGAGCTCTCTCAAAAGTCGCACATTGGCTTAACATTAATAATTTGTCTTTAAACCCTTAAAAAAACAAATGGTGACAAATTCTCACTAAATAATGTCAGGAAGGTTGATTTAAATTTTAGTTTGAATGCAGATGTAGTCGAATTAGTTGACAGCACAAAATTTCTTGGTATTATGATTTGATCGAAGGCCTTGCCCAACGAGGCCAACGAGGCCTTGTCGAGTAGGTTCAGATCTTTGCTTTTTCAGTAAAAAAATAATGTTATAACCTGATAACGGCAACACTTGTTTACTTTAGTTATTTTCATAGTGTAGTGTCCTAATGTCTAATGTAAATGTAATATTGGAAATACGAGTATGTTAGTAGTTTAAAAAAGAGCGACACGCGCCATTTACATCTTTTGCCGTCACGAATCGTAAAAAGTTTTGTTTAAAGAAATTAATATACTAATCTTAGCAGGGCAATACATCTATGAGAATATATTTTATGTTAGGAAACATCGTGACTCATTCACTGAGCATAGCGATATGCATAATTTTAACACAAGGAATAAATAAGCTTGCTGTTTCTAGATTTAGACTTGAAAAAAGTAGAGGCTCGTTTTTGGGGACTTTAATAAAGTTCCACGAGATGTAATTGAGCTGCCGTTGAATAAATAAAAACAAAACCATGGAACTGTACATACCTTGAACAAAACATGATACCTACATCATACATGAACACTCACGCTCGGCAAAGGCTATTACAAAGTAGAGGATCGCAATGCATGGTTGTAATTTGTAGCATTAGTAATGTAATAAAAGGAAAATATTCTAATACCTACCTATGAGAAACATTTTCCTTCAGTATTAGCGTTTTCTATAATTTTTATTTGTACCATTTTATAAATAAAATATAATAAACCCCCCTATAAATAATAATAATAATAAGCATAATTTCTATTTCATCATCATCATCATTTCAGCCGTACGACGCCCACTGCTGGGCATAGGCCTCCCCCAAGGATCTCCACAATTTCTTTTTAATCTACGTTAATGAAAAGTTTTTGTCTTTCACTTTTGTCTTAAAAATAATAATTCGTGCTTGGGGCACAGTCGAATTTATTCACGATTTCGTGTCTGACCTTGTAAAGGTTCGTCTTGGTGGACACTGTTATCACCTGAAATATTTATGTAAGTAAAGAATAATGGATGTTTCGTTTCATAATTCACTATCGTTCAAAAGAAGGGTCGGCACTAGTATAGGAAAAATGTGATAGTAAATAAGTTTTTGAAAATATGAAATAAATATGAAAGAGATGCCATGATGTTTGAGACGCTCCCAAATTTGATTTGCGTTCGAGAATTCGGGCGTAAGCTACCGAAAGGCCTACACGCCTCGTCGAATTTTGCATCACTTGTTAACGCTGTACAGTAGCCCGATTCTCGTAATAAAAACCGTGACGATAGCGTAGCGATTTAGTCGTTGAAACCATTTTCGTATTCACAACTGTCGATAGAACTTGAGCGGCAGCGATTCTATCGAAGTGTCGTCGAAGTGTATTCTGGTACATTAATCGTCCTTCAATCGTTTCAAAACGATAACTCGAAGGTATTCTACTATTTAAATGACCTTTGTTTCGATCGGATTTCAACGACTAAACGTCAAAATAAGCGATCCAAGTGTCGTTGGACAAAAGTTCAATTAGCTGGACCTTTTGTATGTGAAAATAAGCTTGGGGCTAGCATATTTGTTATTATTTATTTTTTATTTTATTTAATAAACTTTTGTACATAATACATAGGTAATGTAATATACAAGGCGGACTTAATACTAAAAGTATTCTCTGCCAGTCAACCGTTGGGAAACAGAAAACAATTAAAGCGGTACAAATTATATTATTATTTATTATTTATTATTTATTATTTATTATTTATTATTTATTATTTATTATTTATTATTTATTATTTATTATTTATTATTTATTATTTATTATTTATTATTTATTATTTATTATTTATTATTTATTATTTATTATTTATTATTTATTATTTATTATTTATTATTTATTATTTATTATTTATTATTTATTATTTATTATTTATTATTTATTATTTATTATTTATTATTTATTATTTATCATTTATTATTTATTATTTATCATTTATCATTTATTATTTATTATTTATTATTTATTATTTATTATTTATTATTTATTATTTATTATTTATTATTTATTATTTATTATTTATTATTTATTATTTACTTATTATATCATATGAAAGAGCGCTGCTTGCACATTCTGAAACATGTTTTTTTTTCCTAAACCGAAAAATGTACAAAAAATACCTCTCGATTGAAAAGTCGCTGAGTTTCGATCCTATTGAGTTGAAGTCCTATCGAAACTCGTCCAAGCAACACGAGAATACCGATTTTGGATAGGACTTCGATCGAACGACTTCTGAACTACAACGATATTTAGATTGTTTGTATTTACGAGAATCGGGCTACTGGTAGGCCAGCGTTGCTTTATCAATGTGAGGACACCCTCGCCTCAGAAAGAAACATTTTTACAAATGTTTAACAATCGAATAAGGTGAAACAGTCATTTAATTAAGATTTTCAATTATTTTTATTCATTCACAATGCAATTTTGTAGTTAATATACAAAATTGCATTGTAAATGCATAAAAATAATTTAAAATCTCAAGGGCCACTTCAATTTCGTATCTTCATTTTTAGGGTTCCGTAGTCAACAAGGAACCCTTATAGTTTTGCCATGTCACTCTGTCCGTCCGTCTGATGCCAGTCTAGCTCATAGACTCTTAGTACTAGAATGCTGTAATTTAGCATGAATATACATATTTACCTGAAATATTTATGTAAGTTAAGAATAATGGATGTTTCGTTTCATAATTCACTATCGTGCAAAAGTAGGGTCGGCACTAGTATAGGAAAAATGTGATAGTAAATAAGTTTTTGAAAATATGAAATAAATATGAAAGAGATGCCATGATGTTTGAGACGCTCCCAAATTTGATTTGCGTTCGAGAATTCACCGAAAGGCCTACACGCCTCGTCGAATTTTGCATCACTTGTTAACGCTGTACTGGTAGGCCAGCGTTGCTTTATCAATGTGAGGACACCCTCGCCTCAGAAAGAAACATTTTTACAAATGTTTAACAATCGAATAAGGTGAAACAGTCATTTAATTAAGATTTTCAATTATTTTTATTCATTCACAATGCAATTTTGTAGTTAATATACAAAATTGCATTGTGAATGCATAAAAATAATTTAAAATCTCAAGGGCCACTTCAATTTCGTATCTTCATTTTTAGGGTTCCGTAGTCAACAAGGAACCCTTATAGTTTCGCCATGTCACTCTGTCCGTCCGTCTGATGCCAGTCTAGCTCATAGACTTTTAGTACTAGAATGCTGTAATTTAGCATGAATATACATATTTATCACGCCAACAAAGTGGTAAAGTAAAATTTTGAAAAAAGGTATTTTTTTAGGTTACCTCCCGTACACGTGAAGTGGGTACCTAACTACCTATGTAATTTTTTTTTCTTGTCTACCCCATAGTGTGGGATGTCGTTGGATAGCAATTTTGAAAATATTGTGGGTTTGTTAGACAGTTTTTAGATTGAGGCATCCGTTTGTGAATTATTAAGCTTTAAAATGCAAAATTTGCCAGCCAAATGGTTGGTATTAGATACGTGAAAAAATTCACGAGAGTAGTACATATGACGAAGTTAAAAGGAAAACTATCACAGCTAAGTAGGCTTTACAAGTTTTATGGATGTAACACATTTTCAAAAACCGCAAATATAACTTTGTCATTCATACGAATACTATGAAAAACAAAGTTAAACAAAGTTTTCTGGCAAAAAAATGACAGTGGTATTTTTGCTAGGTGTACGTAATCGGTACGCTAAGTGGGAACAGAACCCTTCATGAGCGAGTCCGACTCGCACTTGGCCGATTTTTTTTATCTAAAACGGAGTAGCATTTCGCCTTCATCACGTCTGATGGTAAGTGAAAATAAGGCTGAAGGTGGCTAAGTATCTTATCTCCAACTGCCGCAATACAATAATGCTGAAAACATTATTGTTATGGCATCAGGCTTAGATATGTGGTGGTGGCTAGCCAGGCGGACTTTGAACAAGCCCTACCGCCAACCAAACCGAACACAATATGTATCCCCCTGGGAATCGGACTCAAGACCTCTGGTTCTTATACCGGTGGAGTGTACCACAAGACCACAGAGGCGGTTCGTTCGTTATTTGCGTTCGCTCATCGTTCGCTATTTGCACGTTTGTGGCAAACAATGACACAGTCATAGTTGTCAAATACTTCGTAGTTGCACAATCATGTGCCAAGTTACTACTTACACTCGACAACGTATGTTTGAACCTTGGTGTCAATTTTTGAGAATTATATGTATAATAAAGAGCTTACAATAAAATTATTATAATCTGCAATTTCAGCACGTCTTGCATGACAAATCCGAAAAGAGTTTTGTTTACCTCGAAAATCTTTAATTGACAGCTGAACGATAGGTTTGTCGACGATGAAATTTCATTTTTGACGTTTCGATATAGACAAAATATGTATGTCTGTGGACAAAACCTTTCTCGAGTTCATCATACTACCCGTGAACCATTTTGTCGTGTAGACCCAATAGTACTTATAAATTCCTTGTGTAGACCGGATAGGAAATAAAAAACAAAAACCCAATTGCCAAAAATTAACCATTAACAAAAAGGGGAAAACAAGCTCTTTGAAAGCTTTGTTCTAGTTTTTTTCTTTGTTCTAATGAAAGGGGGTTAAAGAAAAAAAATGCACAGAGTGTTTCTTGGGAGCCATTACCAAAGTGTTTTATTTTTAAATTCATCTTTTGACAAATGTTATATGTAAAGGCATCCAATGCTATACAGCCTAAACTTAATAACTAACTTATTCAGCACATCCCCCCTTTGTTACAATTGGCCAAATAGGATGGAGGTTTCACAGTCCGACCACTGCGCCTAACATAATACCTATTTGGGTTATTAATGTTGTTATTATTCAAAATGTTCTGTGAATTCTCCATTCTACTATTTTCCCCCACACATATGTTACTACTTTAATATTATTAGACACATTAGAATCAAAATCTTTTCTTAAAAAAACTTATTTTTACTTCCTACTATTATGTTTTACATTTCTTCTTACAAAATTACCTTTATAATTTTTGAACAATGCAGGACCTAGGACTTTCTTTCCTTAATATTTTCACTGGCTGCCACTCTTTGTTAGTTCCATTTTGAATAACAACATTCTGACCTTCCTCGTAAGATAATCTAGTTTTAGCAGTTTTATTATATTTTTTTACGGATTTATTTTTCAAAACTTCCATTTGATCTTTGACATTGACTGGCAGTCGAGGCTTCAGGTCTGAATAAGTATAAGGTAAGTTAGTTCTTAATAATCTAGACATCATAAGCTCAGAAGGAGAATAATCTAAACCTGATAAAGGAGTAGTTCTATAGTGCAATAATTGAATATTTTATTTTCCTTATTAGTTAGTTAAACATTTTCTTATCATATTTTTGACAATACCACTGCTTTTTCTGCTAAACCATTAGATTGATGATGATGCGGACTTGAAAACAACATCTGAACATTAACTTCATTAGCAAACTTTTTAAACTCAAAACTATTAAACGGGTTATTGTCGCAAACTACATATTTAGGTATTCCATGTGTAGCAAATATCATTCTTAACTTTAATATTACATTTTGTGCAGTTTTATGCTCTAACGTTTTTAACTCTATCCACTTGGAGTAATAGTCGACAACTACTAAATAATCTTTCTTAGCTATAATAATATAATAATAATAATAAATTTGTTTATTTGCTTAAAACACGGTATTACAAGTTGGTACAATAAATTATAGTCCACATGTTTCGCTAATAATTAATATAGCATGCAAATATTAATAATACAATTCATGTCAAAAATTAATACAATATGAATGTCAGTACTAATTAGAAATGTCAATACAAATTTGAAAATTAATTATTTTTGTTAAAGAAAGAATTTATGTCATAAAAATTATTTTGGTTAATCCACTTGTACAATTTTTGTTTGAACATATTTATATTGAGCATTTTTAATTCTTTAGGAATATTGTTATAGACCCTTACACACATACAAAGGCAACTTTTAGCATACTTATCCGACTTTGGAATATCATCAAAAATCATTCTTTGTGGATCTCTCAATCTATAACTATTTACCTTTTTAAATAAATTTGCATTTGTGTGAACAAAAACGGCAACTTCATAAATGTAAAGCGCAGGAAGTGGTAATAATCCTAGACTTTTAAATAGTTCCTTGCAAGACACGTCAGGTAATACGCCACAAATAGCCCTAATGCACTTTTTCTGAGCAATAAAAGCTCTATATTTTTCCGTGCTGTTTCCCCATAATATGATACCGTAGCGCAGAATCGACTCTATATATGCACGATAGGACATTAAAGCAGTTTTTTTATCGGTTACGTTTCTGACACGTCTAAGGGCATAGACGAATTTGTTTATTTTGGCGCATAATTCGTTTACATGTTTTTTCCAATTCAAGTCCTCATCAATAGTGATCCCTAAAAATTTCAAATATTGTGATATATTCATTTTTGGCACTTTAAGAGCAAAGTTATATTGTTTGTGTTTTGATTTATTAAATTGAATAAAATGAGATTTGTCAAGATTTATGTTTAAATTATTCGCCTTAAGCCAGTTAATTATTATGTCAATAGTCCGATTAACCTCCAATTCATGCTTACGTATAGAGTCATTGCATTTAGAATTATTCGAAGTCACAATTATAGATATATCATCCGCATACAGGGTACATTTATGATTTGTTACTTCTGTTATGTCATTTATATAAAGGACAAACAGAATTGGTCCCAGTACACTTCCTTGTGGTACGCCAGCGCAATTTTTTTTTTAATTCTGATGAAAAAGTGGTTTTTTTGTTTTTAATTATTTTATTAATAACAACTTTTTGTCGGCGACCACTTATGTAAGACTCTATCCATGATAATGTGGGTCCTCTTATTCCAAGAAATTCGAGTTTCTTTAAGAGAATCTTGTGTGAGACAAAATCGAATGCTTTCGATAGGTCAATAAAAAGACCGGTTGTTAAATTGTTTTTGTTTAAATTTGTCAAAATATTATTTATTAGATTAAAAATTGCTAATGTCGTTGATTTTTCTTTTTGAAAGCCATATTGTTCTTTTTTAATAATATTAAACTTAATACAAAAATTCATAAGCCTTTTCAACATACATTTTTCGAACACTTTTGATAGGATTGGTATCAGTGTAATGGGGCGATAATTGACTGGGTTTTCTTTATCTCCTTTTTTGTATAGTGGTTTGACCAATGACAACTTTAGTTTATCTGGAAAAATACCAGCGGCAAACGACAGGTTAATGAGGTAAGTCACAATAGGAGCTAGTTCAGTCACGCAAACTTTTAGTATTTTGGTAGATATGCTGTCGTACCCTTCCGCGGCAGTATTATTTAGGCTCATAATTTCCTTTTTCACTTCTTCAACTGTCATAGGTTCCAAATAAATTGTGTTAGCTAACGTAGCTGACTTTGAGTTGTGTTTCAAAGCTTTTTCTGAACCAGTGTTAGATGCGCCAATATAATATTCATTAAATGCAGTAGCTATATCAGTGGGGTTAGTTAAGGTTTCATTTTTTATTTTCAGCATTTCTATATTGTCATCTATTGTGTTATTAGCTATTTCATTTTGTATAACTGTCCAAGCAGCTTTGCATTTGTTTTTACTGTAATTAATAAATTTGATATTAGCTTTTTTTTGTGAATTATAAATGCATTTTTTTAGTAATTTAGAATAGGTTAAGTATTTTTCTTTATTAGTAGCTGACTTGTCATTGTAATATCTAAACCGTAGGCTTCTTTTTGTTTTGCAACTTATTTTTAGACCACGGCTTATCCATCTTTGTTTTTTTGTTTGAGAATTATTTATTTTAATCATCAAATTTGGAAAACATAAATTATAAAATAGGGTCAAAGTATCATGAAATTTCTCAAAGGCTACATTAGGATCTAATTCGTCATAAACTTCAGACCATGAAAATTTTTTTACGCAGTCTTTAAACTTATTTATATTTTCAAAGCAATAATCCTTCTTGGAAATGGAATTTCGGTATCTTTCTTTTTTCTTTTATAGCAAAACTTAAAAGCTGGGCTGTTTCATGGTCGGATAAGTATAGTGGTAATACGGTAGCAGTAGCATCTTTAATGTTGCTTAAGATATGATCTATGCATGATTTTTTACGTGTGGGAGTATTAATGTGCATGTTTAAGTTATGATTGTTACATAGGTCTATTAAATAGGTATTATATTTACCTGGTCTTAACGTATCGATATTGAAATCACCTGTGATAACTATTTTTGTATCTTTCTTATAACGTCTATGAATATCATTCAAAAGCATGTCTAATTTATTTAGAAATAAGTTAGGGTCAGATTTCGGTATTCTGTATATACAGATTATTAACATTTTGAGCGACGGGATGTTAATTCCACAGACTTCAAATATTTTTTGCGTTGCATGGTTCTTTAGGAAATTTAACTCTTCGTAAATGAAATCTGGTTTTATAAGAATACAAGTTCCACCTCTTTGTTGATCTCTACTATAAGCTGATGCTAACTCATAATGGGCAACATTTACATAACTTTTATGTGCGGAAGTCAAAAACGTTTCTGAGAAACAGAGAACATCTGGATTAGTATTTGACGTACTTAATTCCTCTAGTGTCATTTCTAGTAGCTCTTGTTTGGCAAGAATACTAGCTATATTTTGATGAAAGATAGTAAATGAGCTACGAGTTTGGGATACGAAAAAAATCTTTCTTTTTTCCTGTAGGGAAGTAGTCAGTGATTGTAGATTTTTTTGGCATTGATTTTATTTCATTCGGTTCACTAGTTGTAGACGCATACCTGGATTGACGAGCAAAATAATAAGGGATTGTTCCTTTCAAATACTCAGAGTTGCTACTTACTTTTGTCATTGGATTATTATCACGTCCTATCAGCTTTTTTATTTCACGTACATCCAGATATTTTGTTTTGTAGTCTATATAGTCAATAACAGAATTTATAGAGTTACACATATTAAAAACAGATTCGTCAGTACACGCAATAAAATGACAATTTTTAAATTCAATACAAGATTTTTGTAAACTCTTATTTAAGTCATTCACATTTAAATACAAATTATTGAATACGTTTAATACAATTATATCATTCTTTTCGAAAGAATTTAACAATTTGCGAAGTTGGTACATTAATATTTTTAAATCGTAGTCATTTTCACCAACACACACCAGAAGCTTATCCTTAGGCATTAAAGTCAAGTTCTGGCAATCTTTCAAAATATCTGTAGTTAAGGCATAAGGCTTGGTTTGAGAGGTTACTTTATACTTTTCATACATCGTGTTTTCCCTTGACCGTGCCAATGCAGATGCCAGTCCAACACATTGTTGAGATCCGTAAATGATTATTCTTGTTCCAGAATCCATTTTTTTAGTAGACGACAGAGTTATTTTATTACTGGGTTCAAGATGTTTTTCCTGCAGCTTCGTTTCCAATGTTTTAATCTGTGTAGTTAGGGTTTCAATTTCTATTTGAGCGTCTCCCAATTTTTGTTGGAATTCTGTGATGCGCTGCTGAAGTTTCCGTTGATCATTATTAGTATCATGGCAAATTAAGGATCTTTTTTGCGTGGGTGTTTGCGGAGACGGGGTAGACTTTTTCTTTGCGCTTTTTATTAGGGGGTTACTTTTTATTGGAGATTGACACAGTGTTTTAAGAAAATTATTTTCTTGAATAAGTTTAGAGTTTTGTCCTCGAATATTATTATTTTCTAAAATATAATTATCTAGTTCCTTTGTAGTACTTGCTAGTTCTAACACCAAATGCCGTATGGTTTCCTTCAATTCCTGCACTTCCATTATGTCTGTTGCGTATTCCATACTCGTTGATAGGATTGGATCAGACCTAGATGTAGAATCGTTCAATGATAAATAAGCTTGAGTAATCACGTGAGAGTCTTCAGAGTGGCATGATACATTTTCAGGAGTTAATGGAGTGTTCGTTTGTAGAGTGGGAGGCGAGTTAGTTTTTGTTGCTTCAGGAGCGTTCCGTTTTTTCCTTGTAGTAACGAATATTTGCTCAGAAGTCCTTATTGATTTAGTTTTAGTATTCGAGTTATCCCCTTTCGGTTCTTTGCACTTACAAGCTTGACATTTCCAAGCGGTTTTATGAGCTGGAGTCATTGTGTTAAGAAAGCGACATTCAGGGACATTAGCACACATCAAATCAAAAACATCAAGACAAATATTGCACTTTAGGTATAGCCGAG
This sequence comes from Crambus lathoniellus, assembly GCA_949710035.1. NCBI lineage: Eukaryota > Metazoa > Arthropoda > Insecta > Lepidoptera > Crambidae > Crambus > Crambus lathoniellus. The sequence continues at coordinate 3,416,971 of OX453299.1, read as the reverse complement.
AATTTATTTTACTGCGGCATCTGGCACAAGCAATCCCACCTGAAGCCATTTCAGCTAGTTAAGTATTTAGCAAATCCAAAAGCCAATCAACTTACTTCCATTGCAATGTTCCAATGTCGCAGTACCAGTATCGTTTTCGGTCGCTGGATATCGCAGTAGCGGTCGGCGCTCGAACAGAGAGTTGGTGGTTGCCTCGGAGGTACCGAGTAATCTCGAGTTTGACCGAAGCGCGATGACGCAATGCCGAGCGAAGGGGTCACTGACCTGAAGCGCTGCCGGACGCGCGCGAACACGCCGCGCGCGCGTCGCAGCTTGCAGTGAAGTAGCCGTTGATATTAATATGTTTCGAAAGTATTTCGATAACTGCTGGTCTTCCTTCTTGAATAGCGCGATAAAATTGCACAAAACTGATGCCTAGTTAGTTATCTTCAAATAAATACTAAATTCAACACTGAAATTGAAAGATTGCTAATATTTAGAGTTAAAAAAACTGAGGAGTGAAACAAAAACACGTCCACTTCGTACGATGGTCGCACGCGGTCTAAATGACAAATATCTATACCTACTTTATAAAAGCGAATATCTGGTACATCATGACTCATAAGGGTTTCTTTGGACTTTTATGGTCTATATTTTTCACACTCTTTGCATGACAAAACAAAATTTTCAATGTCTTTAGACATTCCTGGCCAAAACAAAGATCTACGGGCTCTTTTCTTACATTTACAACACCTGAATGAGCAGTATGTAAAATTGTAAATATTTCTTTTCTTAAGTTATAAGGTATTTTTATAGTACAAAATACCATCTTTAAAATGTTAAAAATCTCTCAGTTTATACAATACAAATACAAATGCAAATCATTTATTCGTTAGAATGCAGTGTTACAATACAAATTGTGTTAGCAGGTTAGTAATTTACAAGTCCATGATGCATTCTACCATAAAATGGCGTATAAAATATTCAAATTTAATTAGAATTTAACAATCATACAAATTAACTATAAATGTCTGAAATTGTATTATATAGTGAAATGTCAGAAATTTTCAAATGTCAGCTGTGACCTTTAGTCTGCGCGCGGTCAAAATTGAATAGGTACTAATCTTTTCCATAGGCTTAGTACAATAAATGTATTGTAACTAGCGCCAAAAACGCCTCAGTCGCGAGCAGACTTATCTGACAGGCACTCTAAAATATAAATTATTATATTCTTTTGCTGTCAAAATGTTGCGGCGGCGGCGCTGGTCTGGTTTTCATACGAAATAAAATTACTGGAACGAGAATTTATCAGGCTTAGGGATGGAGGTGTAAAATCTCTCATACACATACACATTTAAAAAATCATCTACTTAACTATAATAAAATTTGTGTTGTAGCTGGCGGTAAGGCTTACAAAATAGTACGCGTAATAATAAGGTACATTTAGGCGTCCTATTTATTTTATGAATGCTGTTTAACTAGTCTAGACCTAGCTAGTCTAGCTATAGACGCTAGAATCTTGGAAGTGAAACATCTGATTTGTATACAAACGAAAGGACTTAAAAACTCTTTGGCTGAAGTTAGTTATTTATTGGCATATTTTTTAGTAGGTATCATTTTCTCACATCGCAATACATATTTTTCGTTTCCTATGTATTTTTGGAGCTTTATGACATCTATCGTAATATTAATGCTCTATTTCACGCTATGTCCAGCATGGTTCTACACTTTTATGTCCTTGCTATGTCGTAACTTGTAACCATCGAGTTCCGAACTGCGTGCACAGATGTCGCTATATGTTTTCCTAGTAAATCAAATCAAAGTAAATCATCATTTAAATCTAATAAAAATGTATAGTAATAGGTTTGTAAAGCCTGACCAGGAAAATAAAAAAACCTCGCCATGTTGCGGAAATGTGACGAACGAATTTTTTCTATAGAATTTGACATATGCAAATATTTGTGACAATGAAGAGACGAAAGTGGCGCCTCAAGCCATGTTTTTTATTTTTCTGGTCAGGCTTTAAATAGATCAATGGTTTGTGTGAGGTATACACCTACGTTAAATATAAATAAAAAAATGAATAAGTACTAAAAACCGTCCTACGTACAATAATTTCTCTTTCATCCGCCGTATATGCCGCCATAGAGTTTCGAGACATAAATGTCTATTATATGGTAAGAAAATAAGTTTTTAGTAAAAATTTCATTTTAATGACACGCTTTTTTGCTGTCTGTACTTAAATATTGTTTTGTCATCTAAACCAAACCTGTATACGAAATTTCAGCTCCATCGGACACTAGGAAGTGGGTCAAATTAAGCTTGCAAGATTTGTCCCCCACTAACTAACTAACTAACTAACAATGGCAAGTTAATAAAAAGTTTGTAAAAAGAAAAAATATATAAAATTGTTTATTTCAGCAACACACAACAAAGGTAGGTATAGGTACACATAGAAATCAAATAGTTACAACGAAATCAAAAATAAACAAAAATAATCTTATTTGCTGTTGTGTGATGCCAAAACCATAGATTTAGATAGATTCATAGATTCATTCTAAATCTATGGCCAAAACTGTGCTCAGTTCCCTCATTAGTGAGTGAGTGTGTGAGTCCCTTTATTCACGAATCGTCGGAAACGCTTGCGACAGTGGATTGTATGCACTGTCTCTGTCACTCACTATAGAATAGACAAAAACAAAGTAGGTATATAATTCAAATCCAATTCCGTATCTTACGGCTTGTGAATCAGGGTGGAGGGGGTTTACCGCGTAACTTTATGGATATGAATTTCATACGTTTTTTGAATTTTAAGTTGATTTTATGAAAAACATAGCTAACTATCAGCCTTATTTTATGACGTTGGGTATAACCTCAGATCATATAAGTATAGTATTATATGATATGAGGGTATAACGATAGCTAGCTAAGCAACGTTCGACAGAACAAAGCAGCAAAAGTCTATCAAAATAAGGAATTCAAATGACAGGTTGAAGCCCATACCCACCCATTTCAATATTTTTTAGCCGGTAGCCCTCCTGCTCAGTAGGTATAAGCAGCAAGCACGTCCTGCTGCACTGGTATTCTTTTTTTTTTCTTTTATTTAGGAACAAACAGTTACTTACATAAATTGAGTACATACAAAGAACTAAAAATAAACCTATAGTTCCCTAATTATTTAAAATTATGTGAATATTTAAAATGAAAAAACAAAGTTATAATAACATAAAAGACAAGCTTATACAATTAATTAATAAGATACACCTACCAAAATATACATCATAACTTAACTTGATGAAATTAAAAGAAATAAAATGAAGAATCATTTCTAGTAGGTAAAGTACAAATTTTATTCTGCTGAACAAAGTAGTGACATCTGGACATACAATAAAGGATGAGAATATAAAAAACAATAAATTAAATCTTATTTTATTCTACATACAATACAATAAATAACTCCACAGGTAACACGCACATATTGCAATTTTTTAATATTAAGGAATCGGCTGCCCTTCCCCCTAGACAAGTGGCATTCTAATATCGAATTCGCCAGTCGAATAGAAAGAAAATGTACGGGATTGACATTGGGGATCGAAATATCACGTGACCGCTAATGTCAATACCATACATTTTCATACTATTCGACTGACGAATTCGATAATAGAATTCCACTTGTCTAGGGGGGCTTGTAGGACAGTACCACGCCCGCGTAGTTACTTTGTGACAGTACCAGCAAAAAAAATATGTTTAAGTGATCTTTGATGATTTGATAACATAACAACGAGCTAGCTTACATAAGCTGGGTTGCACCATCTTGATTTAACCTTAACTGTTTTGTTTGCCTGTGCATTTTCTTCAACGAAATTTTAATGATTAGGTACCTATGTACCTAAGAATTTTCAAAATCGGTTTAATAATTTTTGAGTTTATTCAATCAATGGGATCCGCTCGTGTAGGCGGGAACCAATGGCTTATCGCAAGCAGAAAACAACAACTGCAAGCAGAAAAAAAGTACTGAAATTGTCTATAATCATAAAACAAAAATTCTTTACAAGAAATATTATGTACCTACCGTATTAGGTCACCCAAACTTCTTCATATGAACAAGTAATGAATGTCATATCTCATTAGCAATACCGAGAAAAACTGTACCTATGCGAAACATGTGAGTGACCTACTAAGGGTCTTCAGATAATCAATCATTTCCAACTAAATGAACAGTTCGTGGCTCCAGAATTCCGAGAGCCGTTGGTCATTAAACACCTTATTCACCCCCTCTCACCCCCCTTAGTCGTGCTCTTTCCTTTAGCCATTATTTCTCGTGTCGCTTCGCGGGCGTGCCTAGAATCCCGAAAGCATGCTTATTGAAATGCACGTTCCAATCTGCGATCCGCCTAACCTTTATCACTGTGGAGCAAAGCTTACAATCGCTTGTTTCCCTAATTTTTAACGTTGTGATTGAAGAGTGTAGAGGCATTCGCAGTTCCTCAGGGACGAGTATAAACAAGTGGCTGAATGTGTGCCAAAGACGAAATTAAGGAAAGTGCAAGTACCCTAATTTGTCTTACATAAACGGAATTATGGGGGACAGTGCGATTTAGTAACTATTAACAGCAGTCAACAGTATAGGAAAAATGTGATAGTAAAAAACCACGAGCCCCATAAGTAGCTTTCAGGCGGGATGGGGCTACTACTACTTATGGGGCTCGTGGTTTTTTACTATCACATTTTTCCTATACTTACAGAATTGCATTGTGAATGCATAAAAATAATTTAAAATCAGCTGTCAACAGGTTTTCCACTAGGTACTCCTTCTTCTTTTCGTGTCAATTGTAGATATTTTATGTATTACTAGCGCTCCGCTCGCGGCTTCGTCTGCGTGGACCCCCTTTTTACTTCCTTGGAGGGGGAATTTCCAAAAATCCTCTCTTAGTGCTCGCCTACACTCCCCAAGGAACATACACGCGTATTTCATCATAAAGTAAACTAACGCCCGAATTCTCAAACGCAAATTAATCATCTTTGGGAGCGTCTCAAACATGTCTCAAACATCATGGCATCTCTTTCATATATGAAACACGTATACGTTTGACATTTACAGCCTTATTAATAAACAAGGAGTTATAGTACGACAAACTTTTCTGTTCCGGTGATTATCTTTGGAACTTAAACAGTTTTTATACGACAGTCCATTTTGACAGCTAATTTCGTATTGCAAGTGGCTCCTCTGTCATGGCTGTCACCGGAACAGAAAAGCTTGTGGCACTGTAAGTTTACACCTAGTTTAAACCAAAAATATTGCTTGGTAATATTACTCCCAACGATTGACGTTTTAAAACGTCATATTCCTAAGCAAACTCTTTGGTTTAAGCTAGGTGTAAACTTACTGTTCGTTAATTAATAAGGGGGTTAAAGTGGCAGGGCGATGTTTGAGACGCTCCCAAAGATAAGAAGCGTATGAGTATTCTGTCATAAGCTTTATAAACTAACTTTAGTAATCATTTTTTAACGAAATAGTTTTATTTACAAAATCATTATGTAACACGCCTATTAAAATATGATCTCCGTTCTTTAACGGTGGTGGTTTAGCAAAATTACATTCATGACTTCGATCAACAATAGTACGTTATTGGTGATCGAAGATTCATGGCCACAAATTCTCTTAAGGTCTTCAGATCTTGCGCTGCCTGCAAGAAGATGCTTCGCATTACCAGTATTGTCGTTGATGTTGTTTGTAGGGTAGTTTCATGTTACCATCTGAGCATGATACTAGCGCCCCTGGGGCTTTCCCAAGGCGGGTATGGTATCGCTACGCTTGGACATTTTTGATCGTAGTACTCAACAGGTTGGTTTTGAATTTTTGTTTTTAGTCTTAGTTGCTTTTTATTACGTGGATGTGGAGCCATATAAGGTCGGCGCAGATATACAGTAATTAATATTTTAGTTCAAATTCAAAACAAAATCAGATCATGAAAACATAGAAAAACGCCATTGTAGTTCAGCGGTCAGAGCATGCGCCTGAAGAGTGAAAGGGCCCTGATTCAATTCTCGGCGGAACTACCTACTTGGAGAATGATTTATCGTTTTTTTCTAATAGTTATTCAATTTTCAACAATAAAAATTTAATAATATAATTATGAACAAAGTCGAAAATGAAGTATTTAGAAAAAATCGACCCGTCTCACAACCAGCTCCGATGGGACACGAACCATTGTGAGACGGGTCGATTTTTTCTAAATACTTCATTTTCCATTTTTCAATCATAAGGATTGCATGGTGTATGTAAGAAAGTAAAATTTAAATAAATAAAGTCATCCAAAACTGCCTTGTAAAATGATCAAGTAAGTATTTAGAATATTCTGCGATATCTAGGCAAATCGTTAATGGCGAGAAAATGTAAGACGAAGTAAACCGAAAATGTATCATCTGTGACATTTATTATTTACGTAACCGCATTTAAGGAAAATCCTCGATTATTTAGTGCGGGAGCGAGGTAATAAAGACTTCCCCCAATCCCACAGGTTACGATTGCTTGAGAGACACCTATAAATAAATGAGAATGATCGCTTCTACAGCTTAAGGATAAAGACAGAGAAAAAACGGCTGACTGGGACTTAGATTACGCATTTGTTACATTATTTTGTGGATGTGGTCTACATTATAATGGTCGTAGATAGTTTCTATGCGATCTTACTGCACTTCTAAGAAACGAGAACGAGAAGAGATTTCATCTGAGTTTATATAGATTCGTCATGTCTGTCTGTCTGTCTGTCCGTATAATCTTAGAAGAAAGACAGACAGACATGACGAATCTATAAGGGTTCCGTTTTTTGCCATTTGGCTACGGAACCCTAATGAAAAAAGGACGATGTTTGAGACGCATTGAGTAGCGTTCTAGTACTCGGGTGTAACTGTCGATCACAACTGAAAAAGAATAGGTTGTAAAGAATTTTTCGTCACTCTACATATAGTTTCATTAAGTTTATAGGGGGAATCCAGTGATGCAGTTCTGCCTGCGATAAAGATATGGGTAACGGTGTCTATTATAACTCTACACTATGCTTCGAAATGTAAGTACCTACGTCAAGCTGTTTGGTCTCGGCTGCAGATGTTAACCTTCACCCATCTACTATGACTATCTATTATGACGACCTTCGTGGCCGAGTGCTGTACGTGTCGATTTTCATGGTGCCGCTATCTCTAGAGGTCCCGGGTTCGATCCCCGGTCGGGTAAATATTGATATCGAACTTTTCAATATTTCCTCGGGTCTTGGTGTACATATGTTGTGATGGCCGTCGTTGTTTCCAATTTCCATAAAACTAGTGCATAAGCTTCTATACTTTGGTATTAGAACAATGTATGTGATGGTGTCTAATATTTATTTATTTACTAGCTTTCCGCCCGCGGCTTCGCCCGCGTGGCCTACACGACGACGTTATCCCGCGGGAATGTGATATTTTTCCGGGATAAAAAGTAGTCTATGTTCCTCTCCAGGCTACAAAGTATCTGTGTGCCAAATTTCAGCCAAATCCGTTAAGCCGTTTTGGCGTGATTGAGTAACAAACATCCAAACATCTAACTTTCACATTTATAATATTAGTAGGATCTACATTGCCCTTCTGTCCATATACATTCAACTTTATTAAAAAAAATTAAACTGTAAAAGAAGTTAAATCTGGATTAGATAGGATTTTAATACAAAAATAAAAAAAAATAAGGGGGCCTCCCCATACATGGAACTGAACCCTTCATGGGCGAGTCCAACTCGCACTTGGCCGATTTTTTTTATTGTGAGTGGAATGCGTTTACGCAAACCCCGTCCACGTTAGGAGCGGACGGTGGTTGTGTGGGACTCGCCTAGCCTAGTTTCCTGACCCTCCATCCAGTCGCAAGGACTCAATGGGGGATCGGGAAGGAGGAATACCCACTAAACACCTCACCACCTGTCGGTTTAAATGTCAAACGTATGAAAGACACGCCATGATGCTTAGGAAGCTCCCAAAGCTAAGTAGCGCACGAGTACTCGGGCATTAATGTATTAAGCCGATGATTCCCGACCGAAATAGGCACGCTAACGTTTGCTCGGCCGCGCGCGATACACTTCACGCGGACGCAGCGGCAGCCGGCCGGCAGTGAACTGTGAACTCGCGAGCGCCCCACGAATCAAAAATCACTTAAAGTTCAATTAAAAATTAAGTAAAAAAAAAATTAATTTATGACGGCCGGAATCTCTCGGCTATTCAAAGACAATTATTTTCAAATATTTTTCATTAACTAAAACCAAGTAACTGCAAGTAAAAGGATATTTAGATTACGATTAGACGGATGTTTGGGATTTTATTTGACACAGTAAAATATCACCAATCGAAAAAAACGGCCGGAAGCACTAAATAAATAACTGTAAAATTTTGAGTACTTGTGGTTTGCAAGTAATCCATAATTTAAAATACCCTATTTTCGGGAATCGGCGCCTTAAGTTAAGCAGTTAGTCTTTAATGTAACCGAATGATACTTACAAAATTTGCGCTGATTTTTAAATGCTTAAGTGGGAATCGCAAGGGCCGTTATTCCATACAAACGTAGTCTCCTATTTCCTCCCTGGTTATTTGATATAAAAATATTTGAACACATAAAAAATAATAAACATCGTGTGACGTTGTGCAACGTCGCCAAACATATTGCGCGTCCACTTTTAGTTAAAATGTCGATTTCGTCTTTGTTTCATGTTATTCAAATATTTATTTTCTATTGTAAAACCAAACAAGCGTAGTAGACTCTTCTTCGACCAGAACACGAAGGTAATCGGAACAAGATTTGAGGGCATAATGCCTTTGCCTTAAGCCAACTTAGTATTTGTTTGTAGAGCTTCAACATGAAAAAAGGTCATAAAAATAACATGATGACGTATTCTAAAGAGTTCTTGGATATTTTAGAGCTCGAAGCGCTTCGTGGTGTTATCATAGCACTTGGGGTCAGGCTTATTTAACTGTTTCCAAACAGTCAACAAATATTAATGTAAGGCTCTTTACTCATTTACCTATTAAATTTCCAAACCTCTTTTTAACAAAAAAAATACATTTTCCTTTTTAGTTTCTGCCTGCCTAATAAACCGAATGTATCAATAAATATTGAATTGTCAATTAAACACCTATAGAAAAAAATAATAAAAAGGACATATTAGATGTAGAGTACGCGCCATACGACCGATTTGGCGCAGGGGTAGGCTACCCACCTTCTGCGCCAGTGGTCTCGGGTTCGATTCCCCAACAAGATAAATATTTGTGTGCATGAACATGTCTATTTGTCTTGGTCTGGGTGTTAACTATGTATATTAAGTATGTATTTACAAACAAAAAGTATTTAAGTATATATTTATCCGTTATCAAGTTTTCCATGATACAGTTTCTTAATGAAATTAACATGGGCTTAGATAATTGGTGTGAATTTAAGAAGTTATTTATTTATATAACTTGGCGCGTGTCAATATCTGGAGCTAAAATTCTTCCGACCGACCACGGTGATCAGCGCCCTCTGACAAATGCCAAGTTATGTGGCGCGGACTTATATATTTTAATAGCAAAAAATATACACATTAATCCCCATTTACGATAACAAAGCAAAAAATATGTAGAGTGTGTGTCAGATAACTCTGCACGTGCCTGGCGCGTTTTTGGCGCTAGTTACAGTGCATTTTTTTGTTCTAATGTTATAGAGAAGATTAGTATTCGATTTTTACCGCGCGCAGTCTTATCTGACGAGCACGAAGGTCTTGCCACAAAGTAGTCTGTAGCTGCTATGCAATTCTCTAAGCAACACATCGACGCTGCACGCAGCGCTGAGATCATGGATGTTACATCGGTCACATCGTTCGCTGCAATCATGACGTTTCATTTTGGTATTCTGTAAGCTCTACTAGCCGCTACACACGCTCCTATCCGACCGCCGATTTGGTGCGGGCGAACTTCACTACAGATCTGATCCGCGCCTACACACGTTCAAACCAAATCTGCCAGACCAAATCGGTCGGCGCTACACACGTTCCGATTTGGTCTGGCCGACCTCTAGCCGTTGTTGCAGTGTTGTCAGCCACTGCTAATCTCCCAATATTATTATTATTTATAAATACTGAAAACATCAATTTGCTTGCAATAAATAAATTAAAAAGAAAAATATTTTCGGTTTTTAATGTTTTATTACTATAAAAAAACAATTTCATTATTTTTAAATTTTCTGTTATTTTCAAAAAAATACTAAAACATGCTAAATATTTACTAAAAGCAGCACTTATTGATGAGGTGTTATGCCCTTTTTATATATATTTAGTTTTACGACAAATTGCGAGTTTTAAATAAAATATTCTAAAAAAAAACTAATAGATAAAAATAACCTTTTCATAAATGGCCATATTTAAACCTTTCGTTCGTTCAGTCCTACGTAAAACGTAAAACTCATGAACGAGCATTAAATTGAATCCTCTGAAAATCCCTTAAAGTAATTCTATCTGCTTTAAATATTTCCGCTTTTACATATTTTCTCCCTAAATCTAGGGGAAAACCTCCAAAATTGTCAACACTGCCAAGTTGGTCCGGTCGGAAGCCTACACACGTTCCGATTTGGTAGGAAGTGAAGTTCGTGCGAACCAAATCCGGCCGACCGCGTCAAACACGAATATGGTCGGCCGACTACGCTACACACGTACAGATTTGGTCTGGAGCAGACCAAATCGGCGGTCGGATCGGAACGTGTGTAGCGGCTATACTAGCTCGCCGACGATCTCTCGGCTGCATGAACGCAAGGCTGATCGCATAGATAAGACACTAATTATACAGGAATAGATAGTCAACTCAGCTTTTCATATTGTCTAAAATGTGGTGAACTCGTCCATAGATGGCGATGTAAGTCATACTTCCTGCGAGCTTGCCTTTTGACTTACTAGATGGCGCTGTAATACAAAATTTTGTAGAATAAACTTTTCTTGAATTTCAAATAAATATTGAAGAATGATTTGTTATTAATTTTGCGGACTTCAAAGTTATGCAAAGCATTATTAGTACTACGACGAGAATAATTGTAGACACCCCAGGGCTTGTACCTATTCCACAAAATAACTATGATTTTGTTAGTTATTTTGTAGAATACAAGCCCTGTGGTGTCTACAAAACTTTAAAGCTAGAAATGAATGAAATTATGGTATAAAGAAATTACTAACTATAGTGGGATAACAATTAGATAAGATAAGATAAGATAAAAATATTCTTTATTCACTTAGACATAATAAATATGTACTTATGAATCGTCAATATTTTCCTACCACCCATTCAAGACTTTTTTAACTGACAAGAAGAATGGGCGCAAGAAACTTGCCAGCGTTTCTTAGTTAGGTAACGACATTTACAAAAAAAAAAACATATCGTTACTAATACAACAATTGCTTAGTATAAAAATACATCATATTAAACAGTGATTATGTTATGTGTTACATCATGACCATGCATTGCGGTCATTCAAATAATCGTCTACTTTATAGTATCCTTTGCTCATCAGCGACTCTTTAATGTAACATTTAAATTTATGCAATGGTAGTTCAATTATATGCTGTGGAACTTTATTAAAAAAGGCTATGCTTTTCCCCAGAAATGAGGCTCTGGATTTTGCTAGCCTAAACTTGGGAACGACAAGTTTATCTTTATTTCTTGTGTTAAAGCGATGAATATCGCTCTGCTTTACAAATGTATTATAATACTTTTTCACATAAATTATATTTTCATAGATGTAATGTCCTGCAACAGTTAAAATGTTTATTTCTTTAAATAGATCTCTTAAAGAATCTCTCGATCGGAGGTTGTAAATGGCGCGAATAGCCCTTTTTTGGAGCACGAATATACTTTGGATGTTAGCGGCTGAGCCCCACAACAAAAGGCCGTAGGACATAACACTATGAAAATAACTAAAATAGACTATTCTAGCCGTTTCAATATCGGTTAAGAGCCTTATTTTCTTAACTGCGAATGCAGCCGAACTGAGTCTACTCGCCAAGGCTTCGATATGAGGATCTCATTGTAGTCCCGAGTCTAATATAATACCTAGAAATTTTGTATTGTTAATGAATTCGACCGTATCGCCGTCTAGTCTAATATGAAAATCAACTTGTCTTACATTAGGTAACGAAAATTTTAAACACTTAGTTTTCTTTGAGTTTAATGATAAATTATTACTATTAAACCAATGTGACACTTTTGAAAGAGCACAATTAAATACAACAACATACTTAGAAATTAAGAATTTATTTTCTTTTAATATTTAAACTTCTACTGCAAAATATAAACCAACCGATAATAACTTCGATCATTATATGATCGAAGGATAATAATGACTATCACATTGATTCAACAAAACAACAACACACTTGGATTCATTATGTTTGCAATTTAACGCACTGCTTTACAAAAAATATATTATTTATAAGATCAACATAAAAAACTCGAGACTGAATTTGACGTTATTTGACAAAATGTCATGCTTATTATTCTTTTTTTATGGTTTAGCTCACAGAGTTAAGGGTGGGTTGCACCATCTTACCTTTACCGGAACTATAACAAATACAAACTTATTTTGAGTCAGTGGCGAAATGTAGAACTATGGGTTATTACATATTGTTACCTAGGTTACGCTCATAAAGTTAATATACCTATCGGAATAGAGGAACAACCACGAGCTGTCAAACGAAACCGAAATTGGATCGCATTTCGTCGTTGCGCTTGCCAAACTCGGTATGTAGTTAAACACTACTTTAGAGGAGACACAAAAAACTAGTTTTCTGTGGTAATGATAACTTTATTAAAAATGTATTAATGCCACATGGAGAAAAAAAAATCATGTCTAATTATTAACTATATAATAACATCTGACGAGGCATAGATTAAGCGAAATATTTTTTTTTATGATTTTTAGGCACATATAGGATTTGGTTTGACCCTGTAAAATTATACATGTGAAAATAATGCACATAACGGATTAGTTTTATGTGGAATATAGGCAAATTTATTTGCGTCATGTGCATCACGAACACCTTATAATTAACTTTTCACTGAATTACTGAAGTAAAGTAAGGTACAATATAAAAAACACATTTATACGATCGGTTCAAACCAGACTTTAATATTAAGTAAACACTTAGGTACTTATTTCAACAACAAGACGTGTTGATTACAAGAGCCATTGCCAGTAATCAGTGTTTTAATGGCTTGAATGTCTTAATAAGAAAAATTTGTAACTGTATTACAATCGTTAACTCACACAAAATACTTTGCTTAAAATTATGGCACTATTCGAAATATCTGTGCCAACAATGCTTGTGTCTAAGCCAACAATACATAACATAAACAAAAACAACCACAACAACTTAATTATCTTAAAATGGCACTGTTTAGGAACTTGTTCAATATTAATAACTAAATTACTCCAAAATAAATAGACCGTCTAAGCACAAATTGATAAGTTATTAAAGACACTTTCCAGAGTGTCTAAACTTGTCAGAATGCTTAACAATAATTGAAGCAATATTCCAGAAAATACTTAATAATATTTTTTGATTAATTACTTAGGTATTAATACTTTCACTTTTTAATTAAAGGCACGAGATCAGTCTTATAAGTAGGTGGTACATTAGAATAATAGGTATTATCTTAATTGATCAGCCTTCTCAGCATTATCAGCAAATTGTATGCAAAGATATTGATTGAAAGAGTGATGCCTGAAACTGTTCAGAGTATTTGGGATGTGCAAGCAGGATTCAGGAAAGGAATGGGATGCATGGATCAGGTCTTCTCCTTGAGGTGCCTGACCGAAAAACACCTGACTAAGCACAAAAAGGTTTACTGTGCCTTTGTAGACCTAGAGAAGGCCTACGATCGAGTCGAAAGGAATGAGCTATGGAAGGTGTTGTCTGAATACGGATTGGAGAGCAAACTGATTCATGCACTGAAATCTCTCTATGAGGATTCCCGTGCATGTGTCAGGGTTAACGGCGCGTACACTGACTGGTTTGGCATCTCTAGAGGGGTCAGACAGGGATGTGTTGCGTCGCCATGGCTCTTCAATTTGTTTTTTAGACAGTTGTATGAAAGGCCTGAGAGAACGTGACTGTGGAATTATGATGAATGGGACCCAATTCAAGTGCCTCCTCTATGCTGACGACCAGGTAATACTTGCGTCTTCTGCGGGGAAGTTGCAGGAGATGTTGTCCGTTATGAATGATGATTTTGTGAGAAAAGGGATGAAACTAAATGTATGTAAGACGAAAGTGATGGTTTTTGAGCGAGATGAAGAAATGTCTGACAGTACGGTAATGATAAGTGGTGAGAAAGTGGAGCAGGTGCATGAGTTTGTATATTTGGGCAGTTTCTTTACAAGGGATGGAAAGTGTAAGGAAGACATAGAAAGACGAGTGAAGAAAGGGAATTCAGTGAACGGCGCTATACACTCAGTTATGAGTAGCCAAATCATAACTGAAAAGGCGCGAATGGCTATTCATAACGGAGTGCTGGTGCCGAAATAGATGTTCTAGAGTCGATTGAACACTATCCACCTCCATCATGGTATGGCCTTTCTCGAGTATCCTTTGTTCAATTTCTACATTTTGATTTTGTTTTTTTAAAGTGACCAGAGCTGAAGACAGAATGTTTGTACTCTTTAAACATATGGGACTTTGACCTAAAAGAATCTTCAACATAAACTCTACTAGTACTGGATCGGCAATAGTGGCTGGGCACCTTTGGCAACAAAGTCAGCCACTCTTTAACTGTAACAGATTTTCGAGGTACGTCCTCAGCAGAAGCATTGGCGCAATGTTTTCGTTTTTTAGTTCTCACTGAAGGGTTAGTTTTTCCAAATTATCTGCATTTAATTATTTTACCCAATCGGTTAATGTATCGTTTTGCATGTCGATTGTACTAAGTAAAAAGTTTTTGCATACCCTCACATGCTCATCATTATCATCTCATCATCACCTGGTAAATAATAGCTTAGTCAAATCCTAATTGTTTTTTCGATGAATCTGACCTAGAATTTTTGCGTCTCTTCAAGATGGGTCGAATACGTATAATTTTTTTTAAGTAAGTAAGCTTTTTAAGCTTGCTATGAGTCTAAATTCCAAAAATAATTAAAAATATGATCTCTTTGTTCTTCGCCTAAGGCTCCACATAAATAACTTCTAGATGTTTTTAATACCGTTGATTCATGACTACATGACTTTAATTTTTTTGCTTTCTTTGGTTTTGAAACAAAAGTAACCAAATGCTGATTTTCATTCTGATTTCTTTCTCTTTTTTTCCCCATGTACTGCTTTCCTTTCACTATTTGAATCTTATTATACTGTCTGGCTTTCTTTTTGTCAAAATGATGATGATTGCAATTTTGATGTGTTTTTATTATCAACATCACGCGGGAAATTATCAGCTGTAATCGATCTTATTAACGTATCAATAGTTATAAATCCAATTCAATCAATCAATAACGCCAAAGTGCCATGCTATTTATAGAATTTAAGTTAAAAGCCACTTACCTGCCTATTTGTATATTTTTTCCTCCAATGAGTATCCAACTAACCTCAAAAACTAGCAAGCACGTAGCCTGCAAAACTCGATATGTGCAATACCAACCCTTTATGTGCATTTTATTTACATCGTACAAAATCGGTTTGTATTTATAGTTCACTTATCGAGTTTTTCTTAGAAGTCAACGTACATAAATATTTTTGCAGATCCAAAACTATGCTGTACTTTTACAAACCGAGTTTTGCAATTGATTCCGCCTTAGAAACTAGTGCCATCTAGCGAAAAAACGAAAAATCGAAAAAATGCACATATCGGATTTGGCAAGCGCACCGACGATTGTGTGTGTAAAATTGTTTATGTATGCGTGTCAGTGATGTACGTCATGTCGCTTTTCAGATTAATATCGATATCGACAATATTAAATAGTTACAGTAATAAATAAATATATATTGGACACGATCACATTCATTGTTCCAATACCAAGGTTTAGTAGCTTAAGCACTAGTATTATGGAAATTAGAAACAACGACGGGTAATTACCACATACACCCAGACCCGAGGAAATATTGAAAAATTCGTTTTCAACATTTACCCGATCTGCGGGGCCTACCGGCTAAAAAATATGGGTATGGGTATCGGCTTCAACTGTCACTTGAATTCCTTATTTCGATAGATTTTTGCTGCTTTGTTCTGTTGAACGTTGCTAGCTAGCTATCATTATACCCGAAGTCACAAAACAAATAACTTATAGTAGCAATTTTTTTTATCTTAAAGTTCAACGTATGAAGTTCATATCCATAAAGTT
The DNA here is from genome assembly GCA_949710035.1 of Crambus lathoniellus. Taxonomy (NCBI): domain Eukaryota; kingdom Metazoa; phylum Arthropoda; class Insecta; order Lepidoptera; family Crambidae; genus Crambus; species Crambus lathoniellus. The sequence goes on along the minus strand of OX453299.1, from coordinate 3,400,632 downwards.
ATGCGGTAGCCCCCTTGGGGGGCTACTGGCTAAAAAATATGGATATGGACATGAGTTTCAACTGTCATTTAAATTTCTTATTTTGATAGATTTTTGCGGCTTTGTTCTGTTGAACGTTGCTAGCTAGCTATCGTTATGCCCGAGCGACGTCACAAAACAAGGAACTGATAATAGCTATTTTCTTTATAAAATTGACTTAAAATTTCAAAAAACGTATGAATTTCATATCCATAAAGTTACGCGGTACCCCCCAGGGATCGAACCCGGGACCTCTAGAGATAGCGGCACCTTGAAACCGGTGCGTACACCACTCGGCCACGGAGGTCGTCTAATAATAATATATTAATATATAGTAATAATAGGTCTTTACCTATGAAATTGCCGTTTTGTATGGAGATTTCTGTAATTATTTTTTTTCCATACTAACGTTTTTGTTATTATTTAACGACTAATATTATGTAAATTTACAAAATTTTACACACGTATTTATGGATATTTTAACTACTAAATGACACATTCGTTAAGAGAAAAAAAAATTTTTTTCACTAAGTTACAACTAATAAAGTACGAAATTCTGGAAACAAAAATAGTCGTAACTTTCGGAATAAGTTTTTTCTATGTAAATAATCAAATATCGTGGTTATTAAATTATCAAAAGTTGCTCGATACGGTCTTAATGTAACGCAATATTAAAGAAATTATATATTTCTAATATTATAAAAGTCGTTAAGTTATATGTACAAAAGAAAAAAACGGCAATTTCATATGTAAAGACCTATTATTATTAATATAACTAAAATTCCCATCTTGGGAAGGGATTTTGCATGGCTAAAACTACGATTCTGCCTTAAAGTATGCATATTTAAGAAAAACTCGGAAGAGATTTTAAATTATTTATTATACACTAGCGACCCGGCCATGCTTCGCACAATCCTTTGAACAATTTGTTGGTGCTTCCACAGTGATAGCACTGATAGTACGTTTCACTTCTCGCGTTTGGAAATATTTTTTATCAAAATGCTTACTGCATAATAATCAATTTAGTCCAGTTAGTTTCTGGTATCCAAGTTAGTATGTAATCTGAAAGATAATTATATTACTAATGATAGTATATGTAGGTACCTATTCTAACAGTCAAAAACTGATACCTATGGATCAGTTAAGTATCTTAAATGGAATTACATTCCCAGGTAATTCATATCTAAACGTCTTACAGGTACTTTAATTACAGTACCTAATACATATTATTTTTTTACCGCGTGATAGACAGTGGACACGAAATATCGATAACTTGATGCAGCCCTAGTGTAAAACGAAAATTATTTCTTTACACAAAATATTCGTAAATTCTGCAGTATGTGTAATCAATATTTGCTTGTTACATAAACAAATGTTTGTTGAAGAGCATTATCACACTTCTTGCTTTAAATTCGAAGCGCATTGGCAAAAATAAACCTTAGGAAGGGAGGTGTCGGTTTGGAATAATTTACCTGTAAACTGAACATTTTGCGGGATTATTTCATTGTGTTGTACAACAATCAATAACTGAGCAAGTCACCATGTTTCCATACCAATATTGGCTAAAAATATCTAAGATTGCACGTAAAATCCGAAATAATTAAAATACCTAAATTCTCAGCGTGCTGATAAGTGCTGACGAACTGTCAAACAGTAGCCAAATACGGTTCTGTTACGTTGCATCACGCATCTCCTTTTATCTCACAGTGTTGTTGCTAGTGACATCCCGCTCGCTCAGCCCTTTGTTTCTCTATTCCGCTAAGGTATATTATCTTTATGGTTACGCTGTAGACGACAGCGACGCTGTCATCGAGTTAGATAAGTTAGTATATCTGTTAAAGTTAAGGTTATTCAAGATGGTGCAACCCAGCCACTGTGTATGGTTTTAGCATAAACTTATTATAAATAAGTTTATGGGTTTTAGCGCCACCTGGGGGCGGGCTCTGGTCGCTATGAAAACTATTATGTAGGTACAATGTATGGAAGTTACCCCCCCATGGCTGATCGCAAGGATGTACCATAGAGTAAGTAAGCAATGCAATAACGTGAGTTCCAGATAACTCTACGCGCGACTGAGGCGTTTTTGGCGCTAGTTACAGTACTTTTTTTGTTCTGAGGTTATTGAGAAGATTAGTATTCGATTTCGACCGCGCGCAGACATATTTGGCGCGCACATGTGCTAGAGGGTATACTTTAAGTCTACTCTCTGGCCTGGCCTCATGTCACTGACCTCTATTATTACACACTGGACTGGCTGCTGTCATATTATTTTTGTGGTTATTTGAGTATCGCCATTTTGGCGCTGTAGACTAACTAAGCTGTAGGAAGCAAAGATATTATAATATAACAAGATTGTGCACTATGAAAATAAAAGCAATGTCAATTAGATTCTATGCAGTTACAATAAGGTTTATTTTCGTATGACATTTCGATAAACGGAAAAACGAGCTGAGCGAGAGGCTCCTAAATAGGATTGCATCCCTGTCTACTGGGCTGCCACCATTAAATATTTTTGGTTGTACTAGAACTTAATTCAAATTCATATTTCCTGTTCTCGAGAATTTTCAAAATATTAATTAATTAAAAGGAATGTTAAGCTGATAATAATAAAGTCCATATCATTTGTATTATTAAAAACCGTGAAAAACTATTTTTTTAATGTAAGAGTCGGTGTTATGGTAATTTTAATTATAATAAATATGCAACACTTTGCGTCTGGACAATTTTAATAAAAATAAAAACATCATCAATATGGCGACGGCAAATAAATTTATGTGTCTAAAGTTAGTGTGTGGATCATAATTATCATTTTAAAATTACGTTTAAATCAATAAAAATGGTTCTCACTTGATGTGTGAAAGGATGCAAAAGCGAATCATTTAAACGGAGCGGTGTATCTTTTCATAGGTAAGTATTTAGCCAAACTTTTATTCTTGCGTATAGTAGGGTGTCCATTTCGTTCTTAGTCTATAGACTGGAATTTACTTTCTTACTTAACCCAAACATTAATTTTCATTGTTTCAGATTTCCTAAAGATTAAGAAATTAAAAAAGGTTGGCTTAACCTCATATCTGAAAAAATTACACAATACTCAGCGGAAGAAGAAAAAGAAGAAGAACTTTATCAGAAAATAGGCATGAAACAAAACTTATTAAATGTATATAACATCTGTATCTTAATTTAAGGTTAAAAAAGTAGGTACGCAAAAAACGAATCTTTAAAATTAATTGGACACAAAGCCTCCATGCGTCAAAAGATCCGCAAGAAAATTTTTTTTAGCAATGTATAGTCGTTAGACTATACATTGCTAAAAAAATTTTTCTTATTAGTTATAATAAACAGATTTTTAGTACTGTACGTGGACTTTTTATTTCTATCCATTTTAGCAAAATACGCCTATCAGAAATACAGACATACATTTCATATAATTACATACAGGTCAAACTGACAACCTCCTTTTTTGAAGTCGGTTCAAAAGTATGTATGCTTATAAAGCATATGTGTATGTGTCGATTGTCACATTATTGCCTCATAAGTGGTGCAAATGCTTTGCCTCGCGGAGTCCTCATCTTAACTAATATTATAAATAGAAAGTGAGTTCGGATGTTAAATGTATGTTTCTTTTAGCTACAAGAGCTCCCTAGCAAGCGTGATGTTCGAATCCTACGTGAGCCAAGTCTGGTTAACTATAAATTGCCCTCGAAAAAACCAAATCGTGTAGTCACTCACGTCTCTCTCATTAGAGAGGGACGCACACCATAATAGGCCTATCTCGCTCGGCTCGGCTGTAACTCATGAGTGCGCAATCTTGTTAGGTATATTATAATATCTTTGGTAGGAAGATACGAGTGTCCATGTAACTAAAAATAGTGATGTTCCTATGTCAACTCTGTGACTGTAGTAATGATTATATCAAAATTAGTTTTCGGGAAACTCGTAGTGGCGCTTCAAATTTCCACACAAAATTAGCTGTCATTTGTATGGAGACAGCCTGTCCAGTGTGTAATAATAGAGGTCAGTGCCACCCATAAAGTTAATATACCATAGGTATATTAACTTTATGGTGCCACCACAGCCATCTCTATCGTCATAGAGACGGCTGTGGTGCCACTCATGAAGCTCGACTTAATACTGCATGAAGCTCGACTTAATACTGAGGTAACTGGAGAGTGCAGTACGAACAATTTTTTGTGACCACAAATTACACAGTGGCTGTCTTCCGTCTCACCTACACTTTAAAAAAATACGTATGGTCATATGAGACAACTGACAGCCACTACATACTAAATGTCAAATTTGCTGGTGTTCACTTTTTTATTCAGGGTGAGAACTCCAGTTACCTCAGTATTAAGTCGAGCTTCATTGTGCCACTAGTACATTTTAGATGTTTCTTTGTAATAAAAATAATTATTTCATCGAAGTGTATGTATATATTATTTAATTTTATGCCTTTGCGTTCATTGCCTTTGCGACGACTTGCAAAAGAAAGCAATACCTTCATCAGATACAGTGCCACAAAATTTTCTGTTCCGGTGGCCAAAATGAGAAACTATCATTTTTTTTTTAATGTCATTCTGCTGTCAAGTTGATGTCAAACCATAGCGCTGCTGGAGACTGAAGGTCTTGGAAGTCAGGGCCGGGTAAATTGCTACAAAAAAAAGAAAAACGTACATAGCGCCGCTGTCACCGGAACAGAAAAGTTTGTGCCACTGTAACTGCGCGCGACTGGGGCGTTTTTGGCGCTAGTTACAGTTCATTTTTTTTCTAAGGTTAAGGCTTCGATCAACAATAACACTTAAGGTACCTAATAGATTAGCAATAGCAGCGGGAGTTATTCTGTCCCAGCCGATATCTCGGATACACACTTTGTGCAACGTTATCGACTCTCAAAGGCGGCCTTTACATTTCTATGTAGCGTAGCACACTAAGGAGTTACAGCGACCTTCGGAGCCCACAAAGAGACCCACTTGAGATTAAGGTATGTTTATTTCACATCTTTGTTGATTGACTTTCTTCTTGACTACTATAGGCAAAATAGGTCTTACCTAGGTATTACATTATTTAGACTTTTGCTTTTTAGGTGCTGTGTGCGTTATTGTTTTATGCAAACGGAGACTACCAACGGCTGGTTCGGGTAGCCAACCGCTTTACGCTAGAAGCTATGCTACAAGTCGATTCATGTATCAGCAAGGTAACTACAGCCCTTACCCACCCTCAAGTCATTAACATAAAACTTCCCAATACACAAAAGTAAATTTAAAAACTTATATACTTTGTTTAATTTATGTTTTTATTTTTATAGACAACAAACTTAGTTCCTAATCTTCTTTATTTCAGATTTCTTAATTCATATGGTATTCGTTGCTTCGTAGGTTCTGTAGATGCCTGCCATGCCACCACCTGTTCCACTGATAGAGCGGTGGATTTTGGCTGCCTTCCATTTTGTATTTCCACACCTTTACATGCAAACAGAAAAACTAATAAATAATTAAACAAACTTGTTAACATGCTATGATGTTTGTTTTTGACATAAAACCCATACCTACATAGATATTAGGTATACCTTTTTCAACTTTTCAACCGGCTTGGAACTGCCGGTTGTGTCCAAATTAAGGAAACTTTTGTGTTCTACCCACTTGTTGTGGGCCGTTACTCATCCATGGGGGCCCTCACAAAATTGATTTAAGTCACCATTTCTGAAAAATTAAGCAATATTGTAAACTGCTTTCATAAACAAATGTTTCATGATATTTCATATTTAACCAATATTGGATTAGCGCGAGCCGCGCGAGCGAAGCGCCAGAGTATCTTACCGCACGAAGCCTCTCAGCCTGTAACTCGAAAACTATACATTTGCTAGAGTTGGGGTTTAGACAGGGGGGTAGCCTCCTCCCCCTCCCTCTTACCACTCCCCTCCCCTTCTCCCTCCGAGTGGCCCATAATTGTACTTACTAAAAGTTTTATAACCCAAACTACGCACTTAACTTTTATTGGCTCGTAACACAGATCATCTAAGCTCAAGCAGAGAAGTTGGCTGGGCTGCTGAGAGAAAGAACAAACTCGCATCTTGCCACTGGACATGCTCGCACAGCCAATACCAGGACCCGAATGCGTAATGGATGGACAGAAATTGCTAGGGTCCTAAACAGGAAGGCATCGGGTGTGTCATAGATATCAGCAGTGGGAAAGCAGTGGGCTAAGGTACAGACCTATGAAAAATTTGTAAAAAAATAGATTTTATCACAAGTCAACAGTATGCGGCGGATACTTACAGATTTGATGTGTGTGTGTGTGTGATGTTTGATGACCCATTGACGCCTGACCAGACGAATAGGGCCGGAGAACAATGGGAAATCTATTGTGTCTCATTTCTGGGGCGTTGAAGGAAATAATCCTATACCTATTAGGTACTACTTGAATTTTCACTATTACTATTAGAAATCCTTGACAACATCCACAAAATATAAGCTTTTACGTTTGACAATGGTTTGACATTAGAAATCGTGGCTGTACGTCGATGGCAAAGCCATCTTCTATCTCGCTCGTTTCACGGGAGCGCAAGCAGCCGAGAAATAATAGCGGGCCATGTCGATTGTCGATGCTGCGGTCGAAGCTGAGGCTGTTTCACTTAAGGAATACCAATTTCATACAAAAAAATTGAAAATAATTGATTACTTATCACGCCGCTTACAGCCGTGAGGCGCTAGTGTCGAACAGCGTTGAAAATTATTTTAAAGAGTACCAATGTACACGTTCACCGCTGTTGCAGCCGCTGCCACCAAGGCTGTACGATGTTTGCGCTTGGAGAATCGCACTGCTGTATATAAAACTGTCAATAAGTACCCGGTGTCAGTACGGACCATGAAGCTCGACTTAATACTGAGGTAACTAGAGAGTGTAGTACTAACACTTTTTTGTCTCCAAAAATTACACAGTGGCTGTCTTCCATCTCACCTACACTTTAAAAAAAATACGTATGGTCATATGAGACAACTGACAGCCACTACATACATAAATGTCAAATTTGCTAGGTACACTTTTTTATTCAGAGTGAGAACTCCAGTTACCTTAGTAGTATTAAGTCGAGCTTCATGGTACGGACTCATTGAATTAAATTAATATGCACGCTGAATCTTTAACAACGCAACGGGGTTAAACATTCAGTGCCGTAATTGTGTTCATCCGGGGTCCGGCTAGAGGTGGTTCTGATACGTGATGCGGTGAGACTTTGCATACGTATCGCGCTGCATTATAGAACAAACCGATAAGTTTACTTCTTTAGGGTTAAAGTCAACAGCATAGTAGTTTTTCGTCAAACTTTTCAGGATTTTGAAGCCAGTCCTTGTTGAGATTTTATATTAATTTTGTAAGTATAGGAAAAATGTGATAGTAAAAAACCACGAGCCCTATAAGTAACCCTATAAGTATAGTTGGTCAGAGCATCGGGCCGGATTCCCGGAGGCGCGGGTTCGAATCCCGCCTGAAAGCTACTTATAGGGCTCGTGGTTTTTTACTATCACATTTTTCCAGTCCTTGTTTTTAATGTTTCAAAACATTAAATTATAAACCGATTTGTACAACCTGCTAGGAAATATCCCTTCCCGATCAAAAGTCTAAGTAGCTAAATGTCCAACAGCGCGAAACGTCTAATAAGCAGTAAGTCTTATTAGCAAAATATCCATGTAGAAAACGTCCAAATATCAGATTTATTTCGCAAATCGTCACATTCTCAAAATGTCTGCACAAAAGCACAAAATTCAAGACATATTGTTTTAAGTTTCCCCTGGGAGTGAAACGAACACAGCAATAATCGTACGTGGGTACAGATTTGTACATATACAGACTCTTTGGTCTATTTAGCATAATTAACAAAATAGCTTACTATCATGAATGGTTACTTTATTTGATTACAGCATTACTCGTTTGCGTGAAAGGTGATGTCCAAAAATGTATGAGGTCTGGGCCACGTCTTTGTACAGTTTACCAAAAAATAGATGAAGATACGATTAACAATTTCTAATTATTCAATTTCTATAAATTTGCTTTGTTTTCTGGAAGGAACATTAAATAAAATGCAAAAACACATCAACAATTCATCGTGGCGGAAGAATGAAGATGTCATTTTGATGTTGTTTGTCTGGTCTGTCTTGTGCTGTCACTGTCAGCTGTCATACAGAGTAGAGTAGAATAGAACTCAAGTCAATTACAGTGACACTGACAGTTTTTTTTACGAAGAGTTGCCATATTTGACGCCTTATTTCGAGTAAAAAATATTGATTTTTTTTTATTAATAACCATTTAACCGCGTATTCTATAAAATTATTTATATTTTTCTCAGAATCAGTAAATTTTTCTCCATCTTTGGGGATGGTGTACAAAGATGTGGCCCATATTGGGACATGTCCTTTGACGTTAAGTACCTGTCTAAAGATAATATTTTCTTCTTACATAATGTGGGCAAGATATAAATTAATCTATTATAAAAATAGTTCTTTTTTTACAAAAAAATGCAAAATATAAACCCCTTATATGAAACTGATATTACATTTTTCTTTACGTGCTTTTTGTTTGTTCTTTCATTTATTACAGACCACATTGTTTTAACTTTATTTGATGAATTTTTAATTTTATTAATGTATTGTATTTTCTTAGCTGTTGCAATAGTTTTTTTCAGTATTTTCTCATAGGATTGATAGTGTTGATGTAAAACTTCACTGTTTGATTTTTGTGTCAGTATTTTAAGTAGTCTTTTATTTTTACATGATTTTTTTATTCCGACTGTAAGCCAATATTTTTTATAGTTAGTTTTTAGTTTTATTTTACATTTAGGTATACATTTATTAAGAGTATTATTTAAGGTACTGTCAATTATGGCATAGTTTTCATTAACGTTATTATCGGGTTTTAGAATGTCAAGCCAGTTTATTAATTTTAGTTGTGAATAAAATTTCTCAGTATTATTTTTATTAAATAATCGTTTTTCTGTGTACCATACTGATTCTTTTATTTGGGAGATGGATTCAACTTGTATTGTTGTACCAGCATGGTCAGAAAATTCTAATTCTTTTACAGATGTTTTTAAGTTTGCATTTGCATTGCTAAATATTAAATCCAGACAAGCTGTTTTACGGGTAGGTTTAGTAATTAGTTGTGTAAAATTATGTTCCGTCATATAATCCAAGAATATGTTTGTTATTGGATTGTTTTTTATTAATACGTCAAAGTTATAATCACCGCCTAATATTATGTTAAATTTTGAATAGTTTGTATTTAAAGGAAAAGGAAAAATGTGATAGTAAAAAAAAACCACGAGCCCTATAAGTAGCTTTCAGGCGGGATTCGAACCCGCGCCTCCGGGAATCCGGCCCGATGCTCTAATATAAAAATCTCAGTTTGTATTTAAGTAGGTAACAGGTTTTTCTAATTGGTTATAGAATATACTTTCATTTTTCTTGTTCGTGTATCGTATCCAACTGCTTCCGCGGCGCCAGAAGACTTAGAAGACTAGTTTGAAGCTGTGTCTAGACAGCTTCAAACTAGTCTTCTATAGTTCGTTTCGAGGCTGAAACTCGATCCTCACAACCTGACGCTTGCGCTTGCGATCAGTTAACTTGTTGGCGTGAAAACTATCTATTTTGCCAAACATTTCTAAAGTAATCGAAAAAATCTTAAATAAATTAATTTAAGGGGTTCCTGACTAATAAAGTGCTCCTTATCTCCCTGTCTATTAGTCTCTCCAACACCTTTAAAAGGAATGATGTGAGGCTAATTGGTCTGAATGATTTAGGTTGAGTGTAGTCTCCTTTGCCGGGTTTAGGAATGGAGTGTTCACAGTTTGCTAGTTTTGCGCTCACTCTACGCAGTTTGCAGCGTTACGCGCAAAACTAGCAAACTGTGAACACTCCATTTCAAATATATGGAAGGGCGTACTAAACCGATACGCTGCTAACCAGTCGGCGGTAAACAGTTTGCCTACTAGGAACGCAGCCTAAAGTTTTCATTTAGTCCGTGAGCCTTCATCTAGTGCTATTGTTGATCGAAGCATAAAGCACATAATATTATACAATATTATAAAATAACATTTAATGGGAAAATTTTCTGATTAGAATATTTTCCTTTTAAACAAATATAAAGTTAGAGGTATAGGTACATATTCAAAATCATTTATTCATTTTAGGCTGATACAGCAATTGTGAACGTCAATGAACCTACGCTATTTTCATAACCAAGCATTGTGGTCTTTCAGATAATCTTTGACTTCATAATAACCTTTGCTCATGAGAGTCTTTTTAACATGTTTTTTAAATTCATGCATTAAAAAACAAACCGATAAGTTTACATCTTTAAGGTTAAAGTCAACAGCATAGTGGTTTTTCGTGGAACTTTTCAGAATTTTGGAGCCAGTGCTTGTCTTCAATGTTTCAAATCATTAATTATAAACCGATTTGTATTTAACCTGCTTGTATAACCTGCTAGGAAATATCATGAAATTTGACGTCAACTCTGTACCTGTCTAAAGAAAATGTTTTCTACTTACATATTGTGGGTAAGATATAAATTAATAAACCGATTAAAAAAATGGTTATTTTTTTACAAAAAAAAAGAGACAAAATATTAACGATTTGAGTTAAGGGTGACTTTGTATTTAGGTGAATGCAGTCTTAATTTGAGGCTGAGGTAATACATCAAAATCATATAATAATGTGCACAAAGCCCTTTGTTCCGGGTTGACGTATTGTTTGTTAATTACACAAGTAGCGAAATTGCATTAAATAGTATTTGCAGGGCGCGGGTGACACACTGTTACGACTTCGTTTAGTGTTTTGGTATACGGAGACCACTGTCGATTTTCAAGTTGACCTATAACAATAAAGTCCTTGGAAGAAAACTCCTTCATATAATTAGAATATTTTTATTTTAGTATAACATTTAAATACTTTTTCTCTTATGAATACTTCTAATTTAGATCTAAGTAACATAGATTCATCTTATTAACCTACGCCCTGCTGAGGCTGCTCCATAGAGAAAAGTAATATGGCTGCTCCAAAAACCGAGCATACTTCGCTCCAAAGAGTAAAATAATCTCGTCACAGACTAAGTTTATCTATCCCCACCACTTTTACACTTTCTTGACTTAACAAATGGCGCCAAGAAACGGCTGTTATCAGTGTTGCAATTTTGAATTTATGAAAAGGCCTACTAAAATCATGACATTATTAATTACTTACATCTTTCTTATTTCTTGTTCGTATTATTTCTAATAATAAAAATACAGTCCACCTTAATCCTTATCACCACACTAAATATTTTCTTTACAATCACAAAAATGCAAACTATTATTGCTAAAATCCTTACGATTCCCCATGTCAATTAAAGACATTGAATCGTTTGTTTTGAATTGTAATAGTTCATTAAAATAATTTTAATATTGTGCTGGAGCACACTGTGAGGAGTTCCTATAGTTTTTGTTTTCGACGAACTAGTTGAACTTTGAATTCATCTACATCCTTCATCATGAACTCGAACTTAAGCCTAAGCGGCTTGTCTCCATTTTGGACCATTTTTTCCGATGGAAAGATCTTGTAACGTCTTACCAGATATGCCAGTACTGTCTTCATAGACATTGTGGCATATTGATAACCTGGAAATAAATGAAATGGTTGAATTGAAATGGATGATTGAAAATGTAAACAAGTAGGTACCTAATAAGATTTGTAGACAATCAACTTGATTTTTAAATTACTTAAGCAATGTTTATGACTGAACGCGTAAATCGATTGAAACAACACCGAAATTTATAGTAACACTAGCTTTCTGCCCGAGGCTTCGCCCGCGTGGTCTACACGACGTTATCCCGCGGGATTTTTCCGGGATAAGAAGTAGCCTATGTTCCTCTCCAGGCCACAAAGTACATATGTCCTCAGCCAAATCCATTGAGCCGTTTTGGCGTGATTGAGTGACAAACATACAAACATCTAAACATCCAAACATCTAAACTTTCACATTTATAATATTAGTAGGATTTGAGTAACCTAAGCAGTTTCTCGGTCCATAGCTAAACGGCATATAAGCAGCAGGCTGTTCCAAATGAAGGTCAAAAAATCTTTCTGGCCTGAATACTTCAGCATCAGGTCCCCAGTATTTTGGGTTTCTGTGAACTCCAAATATATTAATGATCACTCCTGTATCCTTCTCAATCTTTCTTCCTGATGCTGCAACAAAAAGATATTGCACAATTTTAGTTTAAGGTTTTGGCTAAAAACTGTAAATCTTTGTTTATTGTGAGTGTAAAAAATACTTACGCAAAATAAATTCTTTATTGATTTTTCTAACAATGATCGGCACTGGTGGGTACAATCTTAGTGATTCCCTTACAACTGCATCCAGATATTTCAAGCGTGGTAAATCTTCTGCAGTAATAGCCCGATCTTCACCGATTACTTCGATAATCCTATAAAAGTCAAATATAACGTTGTAATCAAACTTATCGAGTGCATACTGAACCAGTAGGTCTTTTTTTATATTAAAAAGGGGCATACGAGTAGACGAGCTACGGATTTGTTCCGTATTCATCCCATGACGATTCATCCCAATTCTTCACTCATCCCAAATTGGTATTCCTAACTCAACCCATTACATTATTTTAATATATTTTCTTAATTCAACCCAATTGCATTCCTTACTCATCCCAAATCAATTTATCACTAAAAAGTATGGATAGCAACACAATGATTAATATTTTATCAGAAAATTATATACAAATAGTACAGTAAATTATTACTAAGTACTTATTAGAAAATAAATGTGCATGTTTTGTAAAAAAAAAGAGAAACCTCAGATAGGCAATTAAGCAGTTATAAAAAATTATTTTTATAAAAAAATAAAACCGCCTTCAAAAAAATCATATAAAAAAGTAAGAAATAATCCCTCACCAAATAAATAACGTAAGTACTTTGAAGTCGGGCGTGAAACATGTACAATTTTTTTGTTGTTTTTGTTAAAACCCGAGTACTTACGTTATTTATTTGGTGAGGCGGTTTTATTTTTTTATAAAAATAATTTTTATTTCATTCTTTTTAGTGCATCGTACAGGCAATTTACGTATAATCTGGTAAATAGGTATGTGATAAAACTGAAAACCTCCTTTTTGGAAGTCGGTTAAAATACCTTGAGGTATCCCCTTTTTAACAAAACAAGAATCATCTAAATCGGTTTATAAACAAAGGAGTTATGCCTAAAGATACGTATTAAATTCACATAAAGTGGTAACGAAAACGACAGTATTTTCAAGATTTCCTGAAAACTACTACTACTGCCTGAACTGCTACCTGACAACTAACCGATTTCAAAATTTCAAAAAATGGGACCAACTTGGAAACTAACCTGATGTAATAACGTTTGAATCATTTCAATCGATCCATCCGTCTTCGAGTAATCGGTGTACATACACAAAAAAAACATACATACAGACGAATAGAGAACCTCCTCCTTTTTGATTTGGAAGTCGGTTAAAAAGTGGTACAGCGGCTATTAAAGTGGTGTGCATTAAAGTTGTGTTATGTTATTTCGAGATACAGTGTAATAATTAAAAATAATACTACTAGTGTTCAGGAATCAAAATCGACTTAGTACCCCCGAGGCAGTTTATTGCTGTTTTTTTGATAAAACATATATTTTTTTGGGCTAGGTAGTTGAAAAGTAAAATTAATTGTGAGAACATAATGTTATATTTTTTGACGACTGATTAGGCGCAGGGTTGCCATCTGCGCCAGAGGTTTCGGGTTCGATTCCCGAACAAGACAAATATTTGTGTGCATGATCATGTCTACTTGTCTTGGTTTTCAATTAAAAAAAAACAATTCTTGTCTCAAAATATGCAGATTTTTTATGTTTTATTGTTATTAGTTTTATTTCATCGTGGCTTGTATGGCACTGTTTATTTTGACTCTTATGTTCTTAAACTATTCAAAGTTTTGTTACCCTTGTTTGGCATTTATATTTATTATTTTATTAAAGAAACTACCTTTTGAATGTCCATTTCTTAGTTATTGAAAATTATTTACTGCTATGATTACCGGGTTTTATTATTTTGTTTTTAAATTTAAGATTAATTTGTGATGGAAAGTGACTTTACATATTACATTATGTTAAAGTCACTTTTCAATTTGACGACTCTGTATGAAATATGCCAGGGCGAAAAAAATAGCGCTTGGCGAGTTTCTTGCCGGTTCTTCTCGTTACAAGGCCTCTCGCCGTAGGATTTGCGAACTCATAGCTTAGCTTCATTGACGTTCACAAGTGCTGTATCAGCCTAAAATGAATATAAATGATTTTGAATTTTGAATTTATTTTGGTCTCTGTGTGTTATCTATGTATATTAAGTATTTATTTACAAAAGAATAAGTAATATATTAATCCGTAATCTAGATTCCATAACACAGTTTCTTAATGAAAACCACTCATGAGCTAGAATAAGCTAGCTTATTATAATTGATGTGATTGTAAGAAATTTGTTATTATTATTATTTGTTTTTCTATTACTCTTTTATTTTTTAAATACATGATTTTATTAGATTTCCTGTTTTATTTATTAAAACAACATTAAAGCAAAAATTTACTGGGCTTAAAATATTTATTTAAATAAATATATTTCTAATAATATCTTTGGTCAGACCGTACACATAAATCTTAAATTTTGTGTGGTTTTACGTGATAGGTTGAGTTAGGAATACTTTTGGGATGAATAAGGAATTTAAAATGATATTATTGTTGTGGGTTGAGTAAGGAACAAAACTGGGTTGAGTAAGGAAAAAATAATACGTGGGATGAATCGTCGTGGGATGAATACGGAACAACTCGAGCTACGTGATGGGAAGTAGTCATTGTCGCAGATGCATCTACAAAAAGTTCATGATTTATTATATTTATTAGTACTGTATATTATATTATACTTAGATATTTTGCATTTATAATAATATACGACAACCAAAGTGGCCAAATAACTAAGAGCCTACGAAGGTCCTGTGCCACAAAGAGAAAACTTAGATTTAAATATTATAAATCAAAATCTAATCATAATAAATGTAAGTATAGGGACTTTTTAAATTAGTTAAAATGCTGCTTGAATCAAGCACTTAAAAATAATGATAAGTACCTATATATTAAGAATTTTAAAAACCGCTGTCGAGCTTCTTGGAATGTACCTAATAAAGAAGAACAACTGTAGTGTAAATAATTTTTTTACATTGAAACATTTTCTATTGGTGATAACATTATAAAAGATCTACATCATGTTGCTGTAGCTTTAAGTGATCATTTTGTGGAACTGACATATATTGTAATAGTAATCATCACCAGAATACAAATAATTTAGGGCTTAGAGGACCTGTCCTAAGTTGGATTAGTAGTTACATACTTGATAGACAGATTGCAGTATGTTGAAGTAACTAATATAAATGTATCTCAGACTGTAAATTCACTTGGAATTAATCTTCACTTAAAAGACATACAAGTATGCTTTGCTTACTCCTGATAAACTTTCTGTTGCACGTCTTGGTGTTTGGATAGCATGAGTGTTGTGAAAGATGCCCCAACTGCTGAGGTGTCAGTGCCAGCTAGCAGCATCACCATAGTCTCTTCGCGAAGCTCCAGGTCGGTGTATCCTCTGTCCCCGCCCGAATAGTCTATGAGCAGTTCCAGGAAAGTTTTCGTAGCGACATTACCGGTATCTGTTGCCAAATATACGATGAAAATATAACTCTTTAACTCAGGCTTGGATGTATAATGTAAACTGACAGTGTCCGCCCGACGACAGACACTCCCGATTCGCAGAGGCTTGCTTGCGTCTATCAGGATTCAGGCTGGAGCTTAATGTTTGGGCGTATCTGACACTTCTAGATGGTTGAGGTTTTAGATTTCTTATTGTTATTATAAACCCAACATTTGTAGAAAATTAATAGGCTATAATCAATTTTATACAAATTTCGACCGATTTGGCGCAGGCGTAGGATACCTGCCTTCTGCGCCATTATTCTTCTATTTATTTTATTTATTATTTAAATGAATCGACACTACGATGTCTAATGAACTCACCGTTGTTTTGTTCATCGATAGGATTTTTTGTGCCAGTACTGTTTATTAAGGCGAGACGTTTCTCTTGTACGATCTGTAAAAAGAATTTTACACCACTCTTAAAAACATATAAAACATAATGTTATGCTTGTAAAGATTTTCAACATCCTATTGCTTAATTTAGGAAGCAAAACATATTACCGTCCCCGGTATTTTTCCTATAGACCGATTTTGCCTATATATATTTTGTTTTCACACGCACAATCACATCAAATCACATAAAATAAGTTCTATGAAGTATGTACCTACCTTATTAACAAAAGTATGCAAGTAGCTGACCATTTCCATAAGCGTTTTGCTATTTCGTGTGTACTTGTACACAAAGTCGCTATGCAGCCAGGGTGAAAGCATCCGTGCACTGATCAGATCGGTGACTTTCTCAAAAGTTGCGGGGAAAGGGTGGTTGGCCTGCTTCTGAACACCCAGCTTTGCTCCCATTGTAGTCTCTGAAAAGTTAGAAATACAATTAATATTTTATTTAGTTTCTACACATCATGCAACTTTTTAATATGTTTTAGTTCCACGCGAGATAAGTAATGTATGTAATAACTTTGTCGCTTAGTTCTTCAAGCCCAGGAAAATGAGACAATCGATTTTACATTGTTGTGTGGCCTCATTCGGCCGGGCCGGGCCTCAAAAGGTTAGACCTTTTCTATAGTGAAACCTTTGACCACGAGTCAATAATGATTCATAATTACTGTGAGAAATAAGGTCAAATGATGATCATTAGCTATCTAAAGTACCAGAACTGCTGACAGTAATTTGTTGTATTGGAAATTAATAATGTACCATTATAAGTATTATAACACTCGTGTTATCAATTTAATAGTGAGAGACTGCAAATTCGTATACTTTTGAGTTTATTTTACAGTCAAAGAATGTGTACGTATGTAATTTTTTAAAATCTAATGGTTTAAACCAAGTTAAAGTAATTATTTGGTTACATAGATTAGGTCACCTCTTAAATTGCTGTCTGTCCTTGGGAAAATTCCCGATTATCTGGAAGAGTAGTAGATTATGTCTTTTACGCAAAGAGGGTAGCCCATCTGACTCTCCATCGGTTTTCCGTTTTATAGTTCTGTTAGACGAAGTAGGCAAGTTACTTGAAAATGTTGGCTGAAAGAATCATCTCGTAACTGTCAGTCCAAACCCTATGGGATATTAGTTCGGCTTCCGCCGAGAGAGATCCACAATTGACACGATAGTGGAGCTGAAGAGATGGTCGGAAGAAGCGGTGCAAATAGTGAGCGGGTTATAGCGGTGTCTCTTGACATCGCTAATGCGTTTAACTCCCTCCCATTTAACCGCATCTTTGAGGCACTGAGGTATCATCGACCACCAGAGTACCGCATCCGGAGTATCTAGCAGCATCTGGAGAATCATTGCATTTTCTACGTAAATAAAGATGGACGCATGATTTCTAAGTCTATGCAATGCTGGGTTCCACAGGGCTCGGTCTTGGGGCCCTTACTATGGAACCTCGGCTATGATTGGATTCCAGATGACACCCTGGTTGTTGTTAGAGGATCGGATAACGAAAACGTCAAACGTTGCGCGGCGATAACAAAAAAGAATAGAGTTGTTAGGTCTGAAAGTAGCTCTGTCAAAAACGGAGGTCATCTCACTTACTGCCGAGTCGAAAGCGTTGATTGATTGATTGATTAATTCTTTATTTGCACACAAAAACAGAAACAACAAACATACAAGAAATACAGTAACATAAAAAATTGTGAACAAAGGGGCGGCCTTATCGCTTAACAGCGATTTCTTCCAGGCAACCCGTATTTTACAGATTTTGAAGAAGATAATAAGGGCAGATTGTGCGCAATCATCATCATCATCATCATCATCAGCCATTTAATGTCCCCACTGCTGGGGCACTGGCCTTCCTTATGGATGAATAAGGAGAATGAGCCATGACCCACCACGCGGGCTCAGTGCGGATTGGTGGGTATTAACGACTGCAAGTGCAGCCGGGACCAACGGCTTAACGTGCCTTCCGAAGCACGGAGGAGCTCGAGATGAAAAGTTTTTGGTCACCCATCCCGTGACCGACCATTGCGAACGTTGCTTAACCTCAACGATCGCAGGCCGAGCGCGCTATCCACTGCGCCACGGGCTCCTCGAAAAAAAGTGCGCAATAGCTATGGGAAAATAAATTTCTTAAAAAAAAAGTAGATACCTAACTACTATGATATATCAATACATACATAATCAATACATAATAATAAATAAAAATATAATATAATACAATAAAATACATAAATATACTTTTGATACAATACATATTATTATACTGTACAGCAAGATCAAAGAAAGTGTAGTAGCAGAAACCCAGAACCAAACAAAGCACGAACTTTCAAGGGAAGGACTCATGGGATAGTTGGGATAGGAAGAACTCCTTAACCTGGGACTTGAAGGAGTTAAGGGTCTGTGCACGTCTAGTTGTGTCAGGCAAGGAGTTCCATAATCGAGTAGCCTGCAGAGTAAACGATTGACTATAAAATTTTGTTGAGTTGAGAGGTGTAACAAGACGGAGATTATCGGAGGAGCGGAGACAGTGATTGTGAGAGGAAGAAAGGAACTTGAAACGTTCTTTTAGGTAAATAAGAGTATTGGGATTGAACAGCACCGAGAAGAGAAGAGAAAGGATGTGCAAATCCCTGCGACGTCGTATCGGAAGCCACTTAAGCTTTTGACGGTATTGGGAGACATGGTCATATTTGCGAAGACCAAATATGAATCGTATTGAGAAATTTTGGATACGCTCTAGCTTATTAAGAAGTTCAGACGTAAGGTCTGGATAGCATGTATCTGCATAGTCAAGTAAAGGCAGAAGTAAAGATTGTGCAAGAGTAATTTTAGTGGCAGTAGGTAGAAAATTTCGTAATCGCCGCAACGACCCCGCCGCAGCGAAAGTACGCCTACTGACCTCCGCTATCTGGGGACACCATGATAATGTCTGATCGAAAAGAATTCCCAAATTTTTGACACTATTAGAGAAAGGAACAGGAGTTCCATCAAATAAGATTTTCGGTAAGTGATTGTGGTCAACTCTAGATATAAAATAAGGGCTGCCTATAATAATGGACTGGGTTTTGTTAGGGTTGACTTTTAGACCGTAAATGTTGCTCCATTCTAGAACACGCGCCAAATCTGCATTCATGATGTGAATGGCATCACTCAGGTTTTCAAAGCATTCATGGTAGTAGATTTGGAGATCATCTGCATACAAATGATAAGAGGAAGAAAGATCACGGGAAATAGAATTAATAAAGATAGCAAACAATAAAGGAGAAAGGACGCCGCCTTGAGGCACGCCGGCAGACGTGGGACACCATGGTGAGAAAGTATCGCCAATGTGGACACGCTGCCGACGTCCATGTAGATAACTACGAAACCAGCCAATAACCGTTGGTGATATGCTTAAGGAACGCAAAGTGCCCAGCAAAATGTCAAAATCAACATTGTTAAACGCATTGCTGAAGTCCAACAATGTCAGCAGTGTTAGCTTCTGATTTTCCATACCAAAGCGAATGTCATCAGTTATTTTGACTAGCGCAGTAGCCGTACTATGACCGGGACGGAAACCGGATTGGAGTGGATTCAGTAAGTGATTCTTGTTGAGAAAATCACTTAACTGACGATGGATAAGGCATTCAAGCACTTTTGAAAGGAAAGGAAGAATGGAAATAGGTCGGAAGTCGGACATAGATGATGGATTGGATTTTTTAGGGAGAGGTGTAATCGGAGCTTCTTTTCATAAGTGTTATTACGCAAACCACAGCAAGTTATGTGCGTCCAGGCTATTCTTGGATATAGCACTGTTTCTGGCGCTGCCACTGGTGTGCTCGATGGTATGCCCCCGTAGGAGTTGGAAGCTATTGTACTCTCCCAGGTCTACCATTGCAAAGCAGACGCCAGAAGAAGAGGGGAACGCTCTATTATTGAAGCCGAAAGTCCAAATTTTCCAGAGGGCCCTTCGAGCTCAACAAACAACGACGGGAAATGCCAGAGGATGCTGTGTCGGATACATCTTTTAACAAGAAGATCAGAAAGGCAGCGAGACGTGACCTCCGCAGCTTGAGCAGTCGGCTCATACATAGAGCTGTTAAGCTAAATCAGGGGTCAGCCCCGAAGCCTATATACTACGCAAATGGCCCTAGAGCCACATTAATACGCCGCCTCACTGACGATCTCCCAGATATAGATGTAGATGAAATTGAGACGGCTCATGTTTAAGAGCCGTCTTTGTTTTTTGTTTAAGCCGAGCTGAAAAATGGGAAGTCTCCTGGTGATGACGGAATATGCTCTGAGCCCCGTAAGGCAGCAGGAAAACCTGTTATAAGTGAGCTTAAGAGAATATTTAACTCCGTCATAAGTAAAGGGACCAACCCAAAGGCATGGAGCAGGGGTAGTGGCGTTGTTCTTCAAGAAAGAAGATAAAACTCTCCTAAAGAACTACATACCCATCACGCACATCCATCCATCAGTCACATTTACAAGCTGTTCTCAAGAGTCGTTACAAATCGTATCGCCGCAAGACTTGACGCCCTCCAGCCACGGGAGGAGGCTGGGTTTCGAAAAGGCTTTAGCTCCGCATGCCACATTCACACAGTACGGCTTGTTATACAGAAGTCTGAAGAGTTGACCCACCGCTGTGTCTAGCTTTTGTAGCCTACGAGAAAGCCTTCGATACCATCGAGATCTGAGCGGCTCTAGAATCCTTGCAGCAATGCCAAATCGATGGTCGATATTTGGAGTAGATGTCTATTCGAGTACAAAATCACAAGACAAGACCCGTCCAATTAACTGCACATATTAAGTTAAATTGTTTTCTATAGGTTTCGTTTTAAGTTAATTAAACTTTAAATTGCAAATTGTAATTCTTCCTTATATTCCTTCTCGTTTTGCTTCCCATCACTCGGAATACAAGGTACTTTTACTTAGTTAGATGATGGGTGTTTAACGGATGAAGCATGGAATGTATTGCCATTTAATTTTGTACCTTTAATGTATTTATCTTTATAAGTGGCATTGTTATTAACTTACGAAACTTTTCAAAGAAATGCA
The DNA here is from genome assembly GCA_949710035.1 of Crambus lathoniellus. Lineage (NCBI taxonomy): Eukaryota > Metazoa > Arthropoda > Insecta > Lepidoptera > Crambidae > Crambus > Crambus lathoniellus. Next base: position 3,379,410 of record OX453299.1, on the reverse strand, counting down.
TTTTATTTTATTTATTTATTATCTTATAATTGCACAAAGGCGTGAGACAGGAAGATGTCATATCTCCGAAACTGCTGGCCAACGAGCAGTTTCGGAGATATGACATCTTAAGATGACAAGATATCCTCCTATGCATTGGCATAGGAGAATATCTTCAAGACACTTGAGTGGAACGGATTAGGCATCAATGTCAACCGCGAATACCACTCGCATCTCCGTTTTGCCAACGACATAGTGATAATGGCGGAATCACTGCAGGATCTGCAAAAAATGCTGCACAACAAGCGTAATTTTGACTAGACCAAGGTCATGTGCAACGAGCATATCATTCCAGGACCGATTGACGTTGGTGGCATCTAACTCGAAGTTGTCCATGAGTATGTCTACATTGGGCAAACACTGCAAATGGGTATAGACAACTTTGAGAGGGAAATTGCCAGAAGAGTGCAGCTGGGCTGGGCAGTATTTGGGAAGCTGTATCATATCTTTTCAACGTCACTACTACCGTAAGCCCAAAGTCTACGATCATTGCGTCTTACCAGTATTGACCTAGCCAAAACGTGGAATATGAAAGTGAAGCTGACCTACTGACTACATGTTGCACAGATAGCTATGGAAAGGCTAATGCTTTGTGTATCTCTCAAATACACAATCCGAATTGAGATCATCCGGCAGAGGACCAAAGAACGGACATGGTGCAAAAGTTTAGTAAACTGAAGTGGCAGTGAGCTGGCCACATCTGTCGCAGAACTAACAAGTGGTGGAGTAGATGGGTTCTCGAATGAACGTGGTCTACCACGTATGGGCAAACGTAGCGTCGGACGCCCCCCAGCCATATGGACCGACAACCTTAAGAAAATAGCGGGCAGTGGCTGGATGAGAACGGTGCTGCAGCTGGAGCTGGACTTTTGTCTGTAACATTTTTTTCCTACATATCTATTACCGATTTCAAGATAGTAGCACTTTAACGGATACCAGAACCAATAGTAATACTCACGGCATACGGAATCCATGGTGTAAGATGTCATGTACTTCCAAATAGAGAAGGTTCCCTTATCAGATGCCTCCTCAAGTTTGTCCACCATGATATTGCTCTGCTCTGCGAAGACGTTCACGAAGTTGTTCAGATTCCTCTGTCCGAAGGTTGGCGCCAAGATTTTGCGCCGCGGTCGCCATATTGAAACTGATTAAGAACGAGAAATGATAAATTTAAATGGCTGCATGACGAAGAACATGTCTGGGATCCAATTCTGTTAACATATATTAACTTATCGAAAACGCAACGACGACAGTCGAAATACAACTGAATTCACATTTCGCATTCTACTAATTCATTATCGGTTGCGTTTCAGCTCAACTTGACGATTAATCGAACATAAATCGAACGTATCCTGCTAGCATTTTGACATTTCTGTGAGCCGACACATAATCGAAGACGAACGTTTTATTTGTCAAAACAGCCGGCTAACCTTTATTGCTGCATAGGCGCTTTTTCGCAATCGATACTCAAAAATATAGAAAATAACATGCAATTTTATATGGACTGTTTTGAGAGAGCTCATGCCGTTGATACTGTGGCAGTACGAACTGTACGAAGGCGAAATAGGACGACGAGGATAGAAAATGAGGCTTTTGTCATGACGGACTTCGAGTTCATCAAGACCTATCGTGTGTCAAAGGACCTTGTAAAATCTCATAATCGAGCTGACTCCTCTTATACCTAAATGCTTTCGATCTAACGACATTGACACGGAAACCAAAGTATGTAGCAATACTGTAACAGTTTTTCATAATTACATCTAGCTTCGGCATTCTAGCTATTACACGGCTTTGTGCCGTGTAGTGCCGGCACATAAAAAGAATAGCACTACCCCCTCTCTTCCCGTGGGTGTCGTAAGAGCCGACAGAGGGATAACTACCAAAGGAGATGGGCAGCAGCGTCTCCATTTAACAGCAGGCCATACGGCGATCGCCAACCCACCTGCCAAGCGTGGCGATTATGGCAAAACCCCCCTAAATGGTTACACACAAGAAAAATCGGCCCCCAGTCCCCGGCGGCCCCGCTATTCCTAGCTACGGTAGCGGCTATGGTAACGGCGGGGCAGGGGGTGCTAAGAATCCCCGGGTAGGCTCCGGCTACCAACACCGACGACTTGATCTGGCAACCTACAACACGCGCACGTTGAGGCTCGACGCGAAGCTTATAGAGTTGGAAGAGGCAATTAGTAAGTTGCATTGGGATATTATTGGGTTATCTGAAGTCCGAAGAGAGGGGGAGGACTCGATTACCCTATAATCCGGTAACTTACAATACCACCGGGAGGGCGACCAACAGTCCCAAGGTGGTGTCGGGTTCATCGTCCATAAATCCCTTGTCAACAACGTGATCACCATCGGAAGTGTTTCGAGCAGGGTAGCATACCTGATACTCAGGATATCGGAACGATATTCGCTGAATGTCATTCAGGTCTACGCTCCGACCTCGAAACACGACGATGTCGAAGTGGAGGCTATGTATGAGGAGATCTCTAAAGCCATGCATAGCTATAAAACCCACTACAAGGTTGTGATGGGGGATTTTAATGCTAAGTTGGGGCAACGTTGCGGTGATGAGTTGAGACTGGGGCGATTTGGATTTGGGCTACGGAACGAAAGGGGCCAGATGCTGGCAGACTTCATGGAGAGGGAGAACCTCTACATGATGAACTCCTTCTTTAAGAAGCCCGTAAGCCGCAAATGGACCTGGATTAGTCCGGACGGTAAAGTCAAAAACGAGATAGATTTTATTATTTATTTATTTATTTACACTTTATTGTACACACAGATAATACAGATAGACAAAAAAAATATACAAAGGAGACATACAATTGGCGGCCTTATCGCTAAAAGCGATTTCTTCCATTTCGTCAACGAGGAAGCAAATATTCAATGATGTCGTTGTGATCAACGCCGTAAAGATGGAAAGCGATCACCGCATGCTTAGAGGCACATTGAATATCAACGTCAAGCTGGAAACATCTCGACTAATAAAATCTACGCTCCGACCAATACCGGCTCAAATTCAAAACCCCGAGTGCTTTCAGCTCGAGCTCCAAAACCGCTTCGAAGCCCTTGAGAACAGCATCGATATGGACGATCTATACAACATGGTGGTGGATACTGTCCGCACGGTAGGGTCCAAGCACTATAAAACCCACCGTCCTAAATTAAAGAAACTCTCCAGCCACACTATCGAACTCATGGATCAGAGAAACGAAATGAAACTACAGAACTCAGCGGCTGCCCTTCGTTATCGACAGTTAATAGGCAGATCTCCAAGTCCTTGACAAGCGACCTTCGCCAATTTAATATCGAGCCTATTAAAGAGGCAATTGAGCGGAACAAAGGCTCCAAAGTATTTCTTAGAGATCTGGCTATAGGGCAAAGTCAACTGACGAGGCTGCAGGCTGAGGACGGTAGTATCATTTCATCAACACCTGAAATCCTGAGGGAGATTGAGAGTTTCTATGGACAGTTGTACTCCACGCAAACACCTGTTGAAAGTAAGGCTACAGAACCTAGAGCCAAGCTTACCCGACACTATACCGAAGATATCCCGGACGTCAGCCTGTACGAGATTAGAATGGCTCTCAAGCAGCTCAAAAACAACAAGGCGGCGGGCGATGACGGAATCACAACAGAACTTCTGAGAGCGGGCGGTACGCCGATACTTAAGGTCCTCCAGAAGCTCTTTAACTCTGTCATCCTCGAGGGCAAAACGCCAAAGGCATGGGGCAGAAGCGATGTGATGCTGTTCTTCAAGAAGGGTGATAAGACTCTCTTGAAGAACTACTGACCCATCTCGCTTCTGAGCCATATCTACAAGTTGTTTTCGAGAGTCTTTACGAAGTGTCATGATTTTAGAAGGTTTTTCTTATTTTTTAATAGCAACACTGGTAATGCCGTCTCTTGCCGCCATTTTGTTAAATTTAATAGGCTAATCTGTGGTAAAATTGGTGGGGGGTAGCTAGACTTGAGCCCGATTAACGAGCAAAGAGAGGTCATTCTTCAAACTAGCCTCGAGGGGATAAGTTCACTAAGACGTCGACTGTATCTATATTGTTATACCTGTACTATGCCTGTACCTGTAAGTTGGATCAATAATTATATGAGTGTTATCTGGAGTCTGCGTTTTCTTCATATTTCAGAAGTGGGATAAGTACCCACGTAAGTTTATTTCTAAACCTGATAATAAGAATAATTTGCTTATTCTGTGCTATAGTAATGCCAAACGAGTTATTTTATTCTCTTCACGCAGAGAAAGGATAAATATTCCAGATTCCATGTTAATGCGTATTTTTTTTAATCTAAATGACATTTTAAATACCTTTGCGGTGGATTGTGTTTTGTACATGGTCGGGGCTACTCTCCGACGGAACGGACATAAACTAAATCGCATTTGTGTTTTAATTGATTGTGTTCGTATACGGTCGGGGCTACCCTCCGACTATACTAACATAATTTAAAAAGTCTTTATGCGTAGCTTAGTACTAAGATTTTACTAATTCGTGTTCGGGGCTACTCTCCGATCGTGTTAGTTAAATCTAAAGCGTTAAAATTGGAATATTTGTGTGGCGGATTGTGTTCCGTACATGGTCGGGGCTACTCTCCGACGGAACGGACATAAACTAGATCACACTTTTATTTGAATTGATTAATTGTGTTCGTGTACGGCGGGGCTACCCTCCGATTATACTTACATAATTTTAAACGCGGGTATGTAGTAGATATTTTCGTATGGCACGATCATAGCGTACCATGAATCTGGCATCATATCTTGATTGTTGTTGTTTAATTTACATGATGTATTAAATGTGGATTGTACAGAATTAATGGAGATGATTGGCATTATTATATTATTAGAGTACTTGCTGTTTATGTTGTTTATAATCTTACACATGGAGCTAGGACTGGCAGTTTTGGCTGTGTACCTACATGTAATGTTTTAAGTAATTAGTGCTAGCACTAATTGGAGCTAGTTTTGATAGCCTTTACTGTTGCACAGAGTGAAATCACTTATGGCTACTAAATCTTGCATACAATCCATGTTTTAACGTGGTATCTAATACCAACAGTGAATAAAAGAAAACTATAAGTTATGAAGCTAGTAAGAAGTAGTACAGAGTAAGAATAATTTATGATTGGTTGCTCACATTTCATTTATCTTAATATTATTAAAATTAATTATTACTAATTTTCCTTTGTTTTTAATGTATTGAGCGAACGTGTTGTTCTCTGGGTTGAGTGAGTCATGTATGCTTACTGGTTACCTACGTTACCTGGTAAGATTGGTTTAATAGGTACGTATTACTTGCTTACAATTGAATTCTGGCTTTCTATTTGTTGATATATTAATTAATAGGTACAAATTTTGTGGATTAAATTAATATGAACACCGTGAATAGCAATATAAATTGCTTGAACTATGAATATGAGTTTAAATACGAATATTTTAATATGGTATCTTTAAATATTTAAATATGAAAGTCTTTATGTGAATTTGGATATCTCTAATGTGAATATTTTTAATTTTTAATGATGAGCGAACAAATATAAGGTGTTCACTGGGTTGAGTGAGCAAGCTATGCATGCTCACTGGTTACAAGAGATACATTGAATTAGTTTGTTGAAATGCATTAAAATGAATTTGATATTAGGGGGCGATGTATGTATGTTGCATACACTCGTCGGATATTAGAGGGCGATGTATGTATGTTGCATACACTCGTCGGATATTAGGGGACGATGTATGTTTGTGGCATGCACTCGTCGGAATTAAGGGGGCGGTATATGTTTGTGGCATACACTCGCCGGATTTTAGAGTACGAACGATGTATGTTGGTGGCATACATTCGTCTGAATATGTTCAAATGTTAAGTGAGTACGTTTCTCACAGGCTGGTTAAATGAGTCCCTACTTATATTTCATACTGGTTTACTACCCGTATGGCCACTTTTAAGATTATTAGATTTAAATGAAACTACAACAGAACAAAGATAATTTCAAACGTTTTATTCTTGTTTTTACAATACTCATTTTACATTTTTGCACTAGATAAGTAGCTCTTAATAAAAGAAATGGTTTTTGTAAATAATAAAGGATGTAGGTAGCTACTGTAGCTAGTGAACAGTATAAATCATGAATTTTCCTGAAGGGCATATTGTGTTGATAACCTAATGATTTTATTATAGAATGACACGGAACGATCTTTTGCCGATGAATAATGTATACATTCCAAGGTAAATAGCATCTGAGGACGAATACGGCTCCAGGGTGACGTGGCCGACCCAGGGGAGTCTTGAGCGAAGGAGGAATACCCTTTCTTCGTAGCTGAATCTGGTCAAAGAGGATTTGAGATGATGCAGAGCATTTTGTTTATGGGAAAGTATTGAAGTTGTTTTGATTAAAATGTTTCATGTTTATTTATTTGCATATCGAATAAAGCTATTTAAGATTTAATTTTCATCTCGCATAACCGACTAAATTGATTGTAACACCCCCTTAAATAAAGTTTGTAAAGGTCTACCTAAAACAAAACAAAACTATAAAAACTTATCTTTTCATAGAATCATTTAGATGTTATCAAAATACTCTTAGGGAAGAATGAAAAGCTTTTTAAATCTACAGTTGCCTACGTGCTTGACATTGAGTATCTAGTAGGTACCACAGCTGTAGCAGTAGATACCTTTAAAGTATTATTGTCAATATGCGCTCTAATTATCGCAACATAGTACCTACTTACTTATCAAGATATTTATATACTAAATTATGTTTGCATCATTTCTTTTTCCTTGCATTATAAGTATCCACATGCTCCACAATTTGAGTAGGGGTTATTGTCTTATCTATTTAAGATTTTTATAATTACCTTTGTTTCCATTTATACGAAATCCATACCATATCTTGATTCTCATGAGTGGTCAATATCCATGAGCTAGGTTTGTTTTTCTATGCCTAGGTCTATGCCCAGGTGACCTTTACGCAGAACTGGATGTATTTCTGATCTTGATAAGATTGGACATGATGACGATTCACTTTTGAATAAGAGCACACTATTAAAGTCGCGAATTTAGTATTCCAGGATTGCGATTGGGTAATTCTTTTATAAACTGTGATCTGTGTCACTTAGATTGTTATAGACCTTTTAACTATGGAAACAATATTAGTTTCTGGTATAAGCTTAACAACCTCCATAGCAGTGTTGTAGATACGGTGTACGTACGCATAGTTTTCGGGGTGCCGCTGTCTCTGAGGTACCTACCGGGTTCGATTCCCTGTCGGGTGAATGTTTAAAGCGGACTTTTCAACATTCTGCCCGATTGTATGTGGTAATCCCCGTCGTTGTTCCCAAATGCCATAACACAAGTGCTTGAGTTACTTAGTTCGGGATGGAAGCAATGTAGGTATGCAAAGATATCCAAAATTTACTATTTCCTATTACTTATTTTATTTTTTGTAACTTTGTTCAAGTGGACATTTCGTCTATTATTTTTGTTATATGTAGCTTAATTTAAAAGAATTCACTATGCTTGACTTTTTAAATTTGAGTTTAGTGGCAAACTTAAATCTCAAATTTAATTTAAATTCAAACTAAATTGTGGATGAGTGCTAGAGAAAGTTTATCAGGAACATACTTTTCCGAGTCTTCTACATAATTAGACAATAAAGCCATAAGACTGATTAGAAATCATCATTCTTTACGTTTTTCCGGGAACGTCGAAGATTCTTTATCTAAGTACCTAGTTTGATAGATACCTACATAGATTAATTCTTTATTTGTACACAATATTACGAACGGAACAATCACACACGAAATAATAATAATAATACAAAGATAACAAACTGTTAACCAAATGGTGGCCTTATCGTCTTACTGCGGTTTCTTCCGGGCAACTCAGTTTTGGTTTAGACGGATGGAAAATTTTACAGCCAAAATCACTAGAAGCTATTTTGCTATTTGTGCGTACTGCGTAGTGTTCTAGATCTCTCTTAATGGTTTAGATGCAAATCAAAAGCAGAAATACTTAGTTGCTTAGACAGCACTGCAAGAAGCATTCACTGATATCTATTCTAGTTGTTTTCATTAACATAGTGATGAAATTATGTTTCTAATGCAAAAACATGTAAACAGTCCATAGTGCATTTAAGTAGATCGTGTTTATTACACTGTCAAGTTGTAACTGATGTTTTCCTAATTAAGCAAAATAAAGTAAAACGATTATTGCTCGATCACACCTCTCAATTTATTAAAATGTTCTATACAGCTTCATGCAAACATTTTAATTCATGTTTTAAACTTGCTCTAACAAATAAAGCCACAGGTAACCACTGCTGTAGCATACCAAGTTAGTTTTGCCGTGTTTTTGTTGTTATTGGCGGTATGATTTATAATTAGTTTTTGAGGATTTTAATACTACCGTCCTAGTGTACGTATTGACAAAATATGATTTCAAATTATGTGAATCTAATTTATTGTTATTTTAATGAGCATTAATATCTTTATTAAACCAAAAATCAAGTAGATCTGTCAAATTTACCGTCTCATTTGGTAGGCTTGTGATACTAAAATTCTTAGCAGTTTACCATTCTCACGGACCTTTGAAGTTCCTTCACATATTCTGTAGTAATCCTTTCCATATTTTTTTTAGATCTGGTCAGTTGAACATTTGTTTCTACTATGGTTGAAGTTACTAAGTACCTTACATACTAATGTTTATAAAAGAATATGAGAATTCATATACTTACATTTATTTCTATTGATTCATTATCAGATACATCTATTTCTTTTGAATGATTAATAAAATTGATTTGGTTACTATGTGTGTTGTGAGTTTACTGCTTTCAGATGCCAATTGTAGCATCCAGTAGGTACTTATCATGAGCTAGCATCGAGTTAATATAATAATGAGGATCCCGCTATCCTTGAACGTACGAACCAACACAGCATACAAACTGGAGGCAGCAGAGTGTACGTGCTGTGGTAATGAGAGGAGATAATATGATACTGAAGGTGCAGATCACAGAGTGATCGTTGTTGTGATGATGATCATCGTGGGCTGTGGTTGTAAGTCGGATATTGAGACGAGTAGATCGCTGATACTGAAGTTGACTTATGTTGAAGTATATATTATCATGTCATGTATCTTATCTCATTTTACTATTATGATTGCAAAAGCTTGTATGTTTGTTCCCCAATCACGGCTATCGGCTGGACGGATCTTTGAAATCTTTTGTCTGTGGAATAGCATATCGGCTTCTTTTGACCCCGGGAGGATATTTTATTCCCACGGGAAATCATCGTGTAGGTAGTTAATTCATTTGGGCGAAAAGCTGTTCATGATTTTACTTGTCCTATTTCTATCCATGGTAATATACTTCTTCATATCCCAATTATAATTATTAAATCTATTTACACTAATATTATTCATAGTAATATGAATATTTGTTGATAAGGATGCGGGTCATGCTCGTATGAGGATACCTTGTAGACATTTTTAAGTTTTGATATTAAATTGCGAACTTGTTTAAAATCATTAACTTATTCATTAGAAATGATAATAATATGATCTTTTGATTTTCATGTACGGAGTGGAACCATGTATTGTACTATTCTAACAGAGGCAGAGAATAGATGCATTTAAGATTTGGTGCTGGAAAAGAATGCTCTGGAAACCTTGGACAACTGGTTGACAAGTTGAAAAAGCAAATTGTTGCTGTGACGGTTCAAATTGTACCTGCGGCATCTTCATTATCAGTGTAACTTCCTTATAAGAATATTTAAATTAATCGGTAATAATGCCTATTACGAACATGCCTTTAAATAATTCCTTTAGTTGTCCTAATTCATATTTTGATTTAATACAAATTGTGCACTATGGTAAATACGTATCTATAACTTGGTTTGTTACTCATATCTGGGTAAAAATTGGTAACTGTGCAGAGGCCTACAGTTGTTTTTGTAAGGACTAAACTAGGTCAAACTTAGCGATAGTTAAATTCATCTAATATTAGGTCTTTAATCCTTTCATGACTCGTAGTTGCTTTTTCCACTATTTGAGTGAAGTGATAAGGGTGTCTAGTTATCAGGTTAAAGTTAAATTCTGTACCTACCTATTCCTAATGTAACATTCTTAGGGATTTTGCTTCTGACACCATCTAATATTCTTGAATGTAGCTCCTGACAATGCATTGATGTAAACTAGTACCAAGCTAATCCATTTTTCTTTTATGACCCATAACTAATGCTTATAGATTATAACCAGACTTTACTTTAATCATTCCATATACTTACTTACACATGATTATATAACAAGTATAGTTTAATGCTTATAGATTATGACCAGACTTTACTTTAATCATTCCATATACTTACTTACACATGATTATATAACAAGTATAGTTTCAAAATAAGTTTTCTAAGTAATAATAGTCGCTTGTTAACGAATGTCATGATTATGTTAATTTATACATTGATTCAAATAGTTTTAGATTAGTTTGTCATTGATAATTTATTTTATTTGTTTATGTATTACTTAACGATTTACTAAAACAATATTTTCACGATAATATCTATATTCTAAACAAGTCATCGGCTTCCTTAAAAGTTTATTGTTGAGCATTGTGTAATATAATGTATTTGTTTCAATTATGTTTTAAGTTTTAACTTAAGGTTTTTATCACTATAAGATTAACCTAAATAGGTACATAGTTGTAAGACTTTACTATTGAGAATAGTTGTGTATCAGTATATTAGCTGTGTACTTACCTAATTAATTGATTCTAAATAATTTTTATATGTGCGTCGGGAGACAGCACGTTATCAGATGGCCGAATGTCATGATTTTAGAAGGTTTTTCTTATTTTTTAATAGCAACACTGGTAATGCCGTCTCTTGCCGCCATTTTGTTAAATTTAATAGGCTAATCTGTGGTAAAATTGGTGGGGGGTAGCTAGACTTGAGCCCGATTAACGAGCAAAGAGAGGTCATTCTTCAAACTAGCCTCGAGGGGATAAGTTCACTAAGACGTCGACTGTATCTATATTGTTATACCTGTACTATGCCTGTACCTGTAAGTTGGATCAATAATTATATGAGTGTTATCTGGAGTCTGCGTTTTCTTCATAGAAGCGTCTCGCTCGCAGGTTCGACGACTTCCAACCTCCCGAACAAGCCGGGTTCCGAAAAGGTTATAGTACCATAGACCACATTCATACGCTGCGGCAAGTTATACAGAAGACCGAAGAGTATAACTTGCCACTATGCTTGGCGTTCGTGGACTATGAGAAAGCCTTTGATTCGATTGAGACTTGGGCGGTGCTGCAGTCTCTCCAGAGGTGCCAAATAGACTACAGGTACATCGAGGTGCTGAGGTACTTATACAAAAACCCCACCATGTCGGTCCGATTACAGAACCAGAGCTCTAATCCTATCCAACTACAGCGAGGTGTGAGACGTCATTTCTCCGGAACTGTTCACAGCTGCGTTGGAGGATATTTTTAAGCTACTGGACTGGAAAGGATTCGGCATTTACATCAATGGCGAGTACCTAACACACCTGCGGTTTGCCGATGACGTAGTTCTCATGGCTGAGACCTTGGAAGACCTGAGCACAATGCTCGAAGATCTCAGCAATGCTTCCCAAAGAGTGGGTCTGAAGATGAACATGGATAAGATGAAAATCATGTCCAATGCCCATGTTGCATCCGCTCCAGTTAATGTTGGGAACATAACACTCGAAGTTGTTGACCACTATGTCTACCTAGGACAGACAATCCAATTAGGTAAGTCCAACTTCTAAAACGCTCAATGTCTCAAGACTAAGGTCTTTGACCAGTGTGTGTTGCCAGTTATGACTTATGGAAGCGAGACGTGGTTTTTTACTATGGGTCTCATAAGAAGGCTCAAGGTTACCCAGCGAGCAATGGAGAGAGCGATGCTTGGTATTTCCCTGCTCGATCGAATCAGAAATGATGAGATCCGCAGGAGAACTAAAACGACCGACATCGCTCGAAGGATTGCTCAGTTGAAGTGGCAGTGGGCGGGACACATAGCGCGGAGATGGCCGTTGGGGCGGAAAGGTTCTCGAATGGCGACCGCGAACCGGACGACGTTCCGTGGGCAGGCCCCCTACAAGGTGGACCGACGATCTGGTCAAGGTCGCGATAAAGCCGCTGGATGCGGGCAGCGCAGGACCGATCGTTGTGGAGATCCTTGGGGGAGGCCTATGCCCAGGTTGTACGGCTGAAATGATGATGATGATGATGATGATGACATCTAGCTTCTATCCTTATTCTATAATCTTGCTTTTATCTATATTATATATATAAAAATGAATCCCTATTTCCCTTGGTCACGACATCACGCGTGAACGGCTGGACCGATTTGGCAAATTTTGGTCTTGAAATTTTCGTGGAAGTCCAAGGAAGGTTTTAACGGTGAGAAAATAGGGGAAGGAGGGGTAAGTAGGGGTAGAGTAGAAGTAGGGTAGGGGTAGGGAAGGGGTAGGGGTAGGGTAGGGGTAGTGTAGGGGTAGGGTAGGGGTAGGGTAGGGGTAGGGTAGGGTAGGGTAGGGTAGGGTAGGTAGGGTAGGGTAGGGTAGGGTAGGGGTAGGGTAGAGGTAGGGTAGGGGTAGGGTAGGGGTAGGGTAGGGGTTGGGTAGGAGTAGGGTAGGGGTAGGAGTAGGGTAGGGGTAAAGTACGGGTTGGGTAGGGTGGAGTAGGGGTTAGGGCCACGGGAACGAAGTCGCGCTGGGTCAGCTAGTTATATATATTTATCTAATATTCTAAACACTTTAATGTGGCAAACAAAGAAACATTTTATTTTATTACAGTAACATTATCCCAAATATCGCACATTGTCTATTATAGGTATATTGCTTCGATTTTAATATTTTAACGGTACTCACTTTTTAAAATTATATCAGAATGATTTAAATCCTTTTACAAATAAAATTATCTTCAAAGTTCAAATTTTAAACTGACGAACCCAAAAGAAAACTTTCCTGTGGAATTCGTACTAGACATTAATTTCCTCCACTGGCCTGCTACAATTATAATGAATGGAGTAATTTAAAGAAGACTTGCAAAAGGCAATAATGCTAAAATCATCTTTCTGAGTGTTAATTTGCTACCAAGAATATGTCTGTGTGAAGTATGTGAGGTGGATGTGTGCTTGTGGTTTTGTAGAGTGGCCTAGCTAACTCCTTATGTGAATGATTTAAAAGTATCGTTCCCTCATAAAAGACTGTCATCCGTAATTACGGCCTATTCTGCTCAGCTGGCCCTAACTAAAGACATACCTTGAATACCATACTTAACACCAGGCTAATCATTTAAGCGATTACTAAATTTATAACGGCTCACCAGCAAATAACTTACACCGACACTCCAGTTCCTAGTAGTAAACACAGACCTTAGCCACTAGGTACTACACCAGTTCACCACTATCACCAAATCAAACCCGTAAATGTCCACTTTCGACCGTAGCGTAATTTCGACTACCGAGCCTAGTCAACATATTGCTCAACCGGCTAGCCATCACTACTTTTCCTTCTCTGATCTTTGTTTGTCTGAGTCTATGTTCATTCTATGTTCACTTTCCCAAATTCGAAGCATTTATGATTATTAGTTTGCACATGTTCAGTTTAAACCCATGGATTGCTTCCCAAACACGTGGGCTTTTGTCTTTACAAAATGTTTATTATGCGGGAGTCATTTATTTTTGCTACAAAATTTGTATTTATCATCGTTTTAAATTCAATGCAAGTGTCAACATATGGCATGACCATTGAAATATCTAACAATGGTATCCCATTTCCTGAGTTTTAAACTGCCTCATGACTTGTGTGAGACCGGGTGTACAATAAGACGCATCAATAATGTGTAAAACTATATGGACCATAAAGTAATTAAGCCTTAACTACCTATTTTTTTTATTAGAACATGAATGTGCAACATGTATGCCTTTGTCGGCGTCACAACTTGAATCCAAAGAATATAATGGCCTTAAACATCTCTAAGCTTATTTTGATAAACATACATAGTTTTTTTCTCTTTGCTTAAATGCAAAATGAAATTTGAGTGAACTCAATAAACTATGTTTAACTATAAAATTCTAGAATAATATTTTTTTATTAATTATTACTTATTGTTTTTATGTATTACATAAATACTATTAAACAGGAGAACATTTTATTTAGAATTACCTGGTGCAAAAATGCTTCCGTTTCCTATAAGCGTATTCGTAAATCTGATGATATCATCTTTTTCCAAGCGGTTTTTCAAAATGGCCTCGATTTCCACTGGACAAACCGCAACTGGAAAATAGAGGAAGTTTAAAAAACATCTTTATAACTTTTAATTTCCTGGGAAGCAAACCCAGGACTCCTGGCGTGGCGGTTACCACCAAATGCCACATTGGACCAATATAGAAACATAATATATATTTTTTAGATTATGTATATTCTTTATAATAAAAATGGTTCATCTATAAAATTAAAATTTATGTAAAGAGTACAGGAAAAATAAAACGATGTCACTAAATAGTAAACTTTTTCAGAAATCTTCAACAAAAATTACATTGTCCACTATCGGTCAAGAGATGGCGCCGACCTAAAACTGCAATATTCCACACCGCAAAGTTTTTGACGAATATAGCCTCGCCGATGAAAACATTTCCACGTTTTATTTACTTATATTTATGATTGTACGGAACCCTCGGTGCGCGAGTCCGACTCGCTCTTGACCGGTTTTTAATAAGTAAGTATACAATGCGCGAAGACAAAAACTATACACTCGTATAATAATACTTACATTGAATTGAAGGCCAATTGAATTTCAGTTTTCTAAAAACTTGGTTCGGATTAAAAACCTCTCGTTTATCTTCACAAGTATTTAAACGAATGTATGTTACTTTTATGTTAAAGGTGTTAAAAACTTAGATTTAAAAAGGCAAAAAGTGAAAAATTTTAGGTCATCATCAATCAATAATTTTAGGTTAATGTGTAGATTTGTCTCAAAACCCATGACAACACGCGAGCGCTCCTACTGAGCGGTCAGCAAACTGCCAGAATTCCATTTTCGAAAATTAGGTCACATATATAAGAAAATTCCCTGTTACCTATTGCGCATTAGAATTCAAGACTAAAATAATAAATGTTTGATGAAATACAATCTTAAACCGCCTCTGTGGTCTAGTGGTTCATACCACCGATTTCAGACCCAGCGGTCCTAGGTTCGATTCCCATTGGGGGTACATATTGTATTCGATGTGGTTGATGGTAGGACTTGTTTTTAGTGCGCCTGGCTAGCAACCACCATCTAATCTAAGTCTGACGCCATAACAATGATACAGTTTACAGCATTATTATTGTGTTCCGGCAGTTAGAGATAAGATAGCAAGTTTCTCAGTGATTGAGGATTCCGTGAGTAGTGCGCTTCCACCTTCAGCTTTATCACCACTTAACATCAGGTGTGATGAAGGCTAAGTGCTACCGCGTTGTAGATAAAAAAAATATTATAAAGTGTAAGTAAAAAGTTAGCCTTTTTTCCGAAAAAATATTCATCTATATATATATATAAAAATGAATCCCTATTTCCCTTGGTCACGACATCACGCGTGAACGGCTGGACCGATTTGGCTAATTTTGGTCTTGAAATGTTCGTGGAAGTCCAAGGAAGGTTTTAAGGAGGGGTAAGTAGAGTAGAAGTTGGGTAGGGGTAGGGTAGTAGGAGTAGGGTAGGGGTAGGGTAGGGGTAGGAGTAGGGTAGTGTAGGGGTAGGGTAGGGGTAGGGTAGGGTAGGGGTAAGGTGGGGGTAGGGTAGGGGTAGAGTAGGGGTAGGGTAGAGGTAGGGTAGGGTAGAAGTAGGGTAGGATAGGAGTAGGGTAGGGGTAGGGTGGGGGTAGGGTATAGGTAGGTAGGGGTATGTTAGGGGTAGGGTAGGGATAGGGGTAAGGTAGGGGTAGAGTACGGGTAGGGTAGGGTGGAGTAGGGGGTAGGGCCACGGGAACGAAGTCGCGCTGGGTCAGCTAGTGACTAATAAAAATGTAACAAAAATACTTAAGTAGATACTTACCTAAGAAAAGTCGGTTTCCGAACCATAAGGATGATACACCACCTTCTTTGATTGCTTCATAGGCGTATTTTATACAACCAGACATTCGATCTGAAACAAATGATTTCATTTTAGTACATAAATCTCAATAAACTTATCATTTAACGGTGTTGAAAATAAAGTACCAATTAGAAAAAGTCAGTCAAAAGTCGGTCCGTCTCAAACTAGGTCCTAGTTTGAGACGGACCGACTTTTTCTAAAACTTCTGTTTCAATATTTTTAATAATAAAAATTGCATTGCGACCGCAAAAAGTAAAAATAACAAACGGCGTTTTAAAAAGGAATTTATTAAATAAAAAATCATAATCAAATCAAGTCAAATCAATTTTTATACAGGATAATTTTTTTATCAGTGCACAAATTTTTAGGATCCTCTCAGAATCGATAAGTGAACAACTTTCTCCTAGGAACATGGGTCCAAATACGGCAAAAATTTTTGGACTTCCCATACTAATTCGACCACGTAATCAGTCCGATTTGTAAAATAGCAGCTTTATCATATTTCGACCTATGTTTCTAGGAGAAAGTTGTTCACTTACCAATTCTGAGAGGATCCTAAAAATTTGTGCACTGATAAAAAAATTATCCTGTATATTCAATTTACGTTAAGGTAATAACACTTATGAACGTCAAAGAAGCTACGCCATCGGTTCGCAAATCCTACGGCGGGATACCTTGCGTGAAGAACTGGCAATAAACTCGTGAAGGGCAATCTTTTTCTTCCTGATATATTTCATACAGAGTCGTCAGATTGAAAAATAACGTTCACACATAGTAAGTCACACATAGTACCTCAGGAATATATCATATTTCCACGGGAAAATCAGTAGGTAAGTATTATTTATTTGTACTACGTCTTTCACAGCAACGGATCAATGTGTATTTTTGTACGGGGGTAGATTGGGAGCTGGAGGATTGGATATAGGTATAGACTACTGTTTATCCTGAAAAAATATCACATTCCCTCAAGATAACGTCGTGTAGTATGTGTAGTAGGGCGGAAAAATAAGTATTAAATAAATTAAATTTTAACATCACGATCAGCAGCGTGGATAAGATGTCAGATGTGAACTGCAGATGCCACTTATTAAAAATATATATATATACCTATGTCGCAGCTTGAGCGCGGTGCTGCCCTCAAGGACAGCAAGATCGATTATTTTAATTTAAATTATAACGACATCTATTGAGTTATTTTGTAAGTATCGAATTTGTCAATACATTTGGTTGAGGAGCAAGATAAAATAGTATAAAAGAGACCCACAAAGGGGCTGGATGTGAGGCGGCAGTGGGGCCCGGAAGGGCCGCTTTTCTGTATCGAATTTGCTGAATCGTTGTGTTATTTGTGCCATACTGATTGTGATAGACGTTTGTTATTGAAGAAGAGACTATTATTTTGAGGATCCCTCGTCACAACCATCCTGACAACGAGACCATGCCATGCAACCGACCCGCGACGTTACCTATATATAGTAAATCCACTTTTACGGATTTTAACACGCGTTTTTATTTAACGCATCGTACGGATACACAGAATCCGTGACTATGACTCCTGGAAAGATGCCGAAACGGCGGACAAAAGTAAAAATACTTAAAAACACAAATTTACTATGTGATATATAATATGTTACAGTCAAAACTCATAACTGGTCAAAACCACTTTTGACTGAAAGTGGTTTTGACCGATGCCCTTAGTCAAAAAATGGTTTGACTGATTTTTTCAGTCATAAGTGGTTTTGACTCACAAAAATGTGATTTTGACCGGTTATGTGTTTTGCCTGTAACATATTAATATATATAAAAGTGTGCAAGGATCGTACCAGGTGGCGATCTAAAGTCCCTGCCTACCCCCATGGGAAACAGGCGTGAGTATATGTATGTATAAACCCGATTTTAGGACAAACTAGTTTTTCCTAGGCCAAATCAGTTCATCGCGTGGCACATTTCAGAGAGCGAGCTTTTCCTCGGAAGCCCTGTGGAACACGTGATAGGACAGAAATTAAAGGAGCGAAGCGATCGCCCTTAATTTCGTGGTAATTTTTTTGTGAAACAATCCCAGTTTATCTTATCGCCTAACTAAAGGGTAATGAACTGATTTGGCATAGGAAAAACTACTTTGTCCTGAAATCGGGTTCAGCCGGTAACATAATAATGTAAGTACCATGACCGCGCGTCAAAAAATTCATAAAAATGGTTTTATTTCAATGAACAGTTCACGCAAAAATCTAAGATGTTTACTTAAGTAAGATAATAGCACGATTGTCACAAGAAGGGATATTATGGATGTTACTAGAAAGGTAATAAAATAAAATATCTAGATGGTTGGAGAGGAAAGAAAAGGATGGATGGGTTGTGGGCAAAATTATATAGGTGAAGGAGAAGTGAGTAAACGAGGTAAGGGCGCGTTCACATATAACGTCCGTTTTACAGGTCCGTTTAAACGTGTATGTTATTAGCGTATGTAGTTGTATGAGCCAGTTAACACATAATACAGTATCCCGGATCCAGTAGAAAATAATGATCCGACATAATAAGCAGCAATCCGTTTTACAAGTCCGTTTAAACGTATGTGTTATTAGCGTATGTAGTTGTATGAGCCAGTTCACACATAATACAGTATTTCGGATCCAGTATACTGATCCGTTTATCGGAACGAACCGCGCGAGGCTTAGCAAGTGCAGTAGCGTAAATGCTGTGAGAATACTATCTCCAGTAGCGGCGGATCCGATAAAAAGGATCCTGTGAAAACGGACGTTATTAGTGAACGCGCCCTTATGTAAGGTGATTGAATGGAGTGGAGGAGAAACCGATGCCTAGCGCCGACCCAAAAGGAAAAGCCTACCAGTATTACTACCAGTAGTACCACGGGTGAAAAAAAAACCCGTCGTTCTACCAAGCGATCCAGTAGTATGTACCACGGGAAATAATTTTTTACCTGTAGTACTACTACATTTTTAAATGTAATAACAACAGGAAGATGATGATGATTTTTATTCTAACTCATAAGCATAATGTTTGCACTGTATTATTTGATTTAAAAGCTGCTATTTTATAAGTACATACCTTCGTCATCGCCAACAAAACTAAAACTATCTCCAAAAATTGGTAAACTGCAATTATTCTTAAAATACTTGGTCATTTTCCTTTTATTCCTATTTTGCCATCTCACTGTTACAAGCCAAATTATGGTAGCTATTAAAAACAATTGCCACAGCATTGTGTCAATTCTTAAATTAAAAGTTAACTAAAAATTAAATTCACTCGCGAGAAAGCATTGACATTCACGTGCCGATGCCTGAAAGCCTTAAATTGAAATAATCGCAGTAGAGGCTATGTTAAGCCTTTGTATAGGTTTTATACGTAGAGGTTAGTCTGGGCTATGCAACGTCTAAGACAAAGCCTAGAGCTGAGCAGAGGTTCCCAAACTTTTTTTTCTCATAGACCATTTTCAAAATTTAACGGAATAGGTAGTGATTGAGGAAAATAGTGATTGGAAAGGACACATTGATATGGTATGCGATAGTTAACTGTTTAACATAGCTACGTATCCTGAGTACATACTGTAGGCCTAGTACGAGTTTTACTAAAACCTAAACTACGATAGTTTTCGTTTAAACGCCAAACTTTCAGTTTACTACATCATTGGTAGTATGAGTGACTGTAGTTTAAACTATATCGACCATCGACTATACGATAGAATGAACGAACGATATAGAGTGAATCTATATACTTTTTCTCACTCTACACTACAAAATAGATAAAGACGCAACACTCAAATACTTTGACGTTTTCCTTATAGTTTTAAGTTCAAAACGTCAGTCAGTGTTGTTTGTTTTGTGGTTTTCAGACTAAATAAATGAAAATACATTACTTATTACATAATTTAACAAATTCTCAGTGTCTGAAGTTTGTTCTTCATATGTCGCGAACAATTCCTTCGCAATTTGAGGTCATGTTGTGATCATGGAAAGGTAATTAACAAATTTTGTACGAACTCATGTTACACATATTTTTTGCATTTTAAATGCTATTTACTGGTTTATTTTACAAGATATTTACACTAGAAGATATCAAATAGCTCTAACACGTAATCTCGACCGAGAAAATTAATCCAATATTGTTTAAATAGGTATGAAATATCTTGAAACATTTGTTTATGAAAGCGGTTTACAATATTGCTTAATTTTTCAGAAATTGTGACTTAAATCAATTTGATGAGGACCCCCATGGATGAGTAACGGCCCACAACAAGGGGCTATAACTCACAAGTGTCCCTAATTTGGACACAACCGGCAGTTCCAAGCCGGCTGAAAAGTGGACAAAGATATGTAGCTATGTATGGTTTTCATGTCAATAAAAACATCATTGCATGTTGACAAGTTTGTTTAATAATTATTGGTTTTTCTGTTTGCATGTAAGATGTGGCAATACAAAATGGAAGGCAGCCAAAATCCACCGCTCTATCAGTGGAACAGGTGGTGGCCCTGCATGCAAGCTTGTGCAGGCATCCACACAACCTACGAAGCAAGAAATACCATGAATAAGACATCTGAAATAAAGAAGATTAGGAACTAAGTTTGTAGTCTATAAGTATTATAAACATAAATTTAACAATATATAAGTTTTTTAATTTTCCTTTGTTTGATTTGCCCCCCTTGCTTGTCTTAAGTGAATGACTTGAGGGTGGGTAAGGGCTGTAGTAACCTTGCTGATAAAACCACTCATAGCTTCTTGTGAAAAGTGGTTAGCCAGCCCAACCACCCGTTGGCATTGGCAGTATCCGTTCTCATAGAACAATAACGCAGACAACACCTAAAAAGCAAAATTCTAATTATTGTTATACTTATGTATAGGTACCTATATTGATCAAAAGAAAGTCAATCAACATAGATGAGAAATATACATACCTTAGTTCTCTCTTTGTGATCTTTGATAGCCGCTGTAAGTCCTTAATGTGCTACTTACATAGAATGTAAAGGCGAAATACCATCTGGCATTTTAACACATTATATTCACACTAGCCTTCCGCCCGCGGCTTTGGCCGCGTGGACGTTATCCCATGGGATAGTGATATTTTCCGGGATAAAAAGTAGCCTTTGACTCTAGCTCTCAAACTATCCTCATACCAAAAATCACATCGATCCGTTGCTCCGTTTTGTTGTGAAAGACGGCGGACAAACGAATACACTTTACATTTATAATATTAGTATCTACCGATTTTGCCATGTGAATGAGCCTTATTCCCGCGGAAAAAAGTAGCCTATGTCCTTCCTAAGGTCTCGAAACTATCTCGTTTCAAATTTCTTAAAAATCGGTTCAGTCGTTTTGACATGAAAACGGAACATACAGACAGACAGACAAACAAACAAACAAATATACACAATCATCGCATCGCATCCTACTTAACCTACTATTTATATTAATATTATAAATGTGGAAGTTTAGATGTTTGGATGTTTGTTACAATCACGCCAAAACGGCTGGACGGATTTGGCTGAAATTTGGGACAAAGATACTTTTTAGCCTGGAGAGGAACATAGGCTACTTCTTATCCTGGAAGGATATCACATTCCCGCGGGATAACGTCGCGTCGTGTAGTCCACGCGGGCGAAGCCGCGGGTGAAAAGCTAGTTTATAATATTAGTAGGGATTATTCTTATTTTTATTTTTTGCCATCGCAATGCAATTTTGGTTATTGAAAATGAGTCGATCCGCTACTTAGCGACTCCGTAGCTCTGTGGTTAGAGTATTCGCCCGGACAGCGAAAGGTCGTAGGTTCGAGTCCCATCGGAGCTAGTTGTGAGACGGATCCACTTTTTGTAATACTTCATTTTCAATATTTTCACATAAATTCACGTTAAAAACAATTATTTCTATGAACTCACTAAGTAATTTTCAGTGACGAAGAAAACTATAAAAGTTTTGGTTTTCGTTTCCGTTTACTATAGGTTAGATGTCAAACCAGTAACTCATACTACCAAATTATCAAAAACTACTCGAAAACTTACAAAGTTTTCGAAAACTTTTACTCGATTCAACTCATACTGCCATTTTTAGTTCGTAATAGTTTCCGCTAGAGGCGCTAGTGTGAAATGTATGAAAACAAAACGATACCATCAAACTGTTCGAAAACTATCAAAACTCATACTAGGGGTACTGCTATATGGAATAGTGCTGTGGGGAAATTCGGTTGACTTGATTTGGGCTTTTCAAATTCAGAAAAAATTGTCATGGCTATCGCTGGTGTTTAGTACTGGCTGTAGAGTTGTAGACCGTTATTTAAACAGCTTAACATGCTGACTGTTCATTTACCTAGGTTTATAAAAGAACTGTGCATGTTTGTAAAAAACACCCCTACTATGTCATAAAACAGATGTCATAAAACTATGTAACTATCTATTTCACCGTTTAATTAATTATTTTGTTTATCGTGTAAAATGCTAATAATTAATATTCAACGTTCCTTTTTTCTCACTTGTGAGTTGTCGTCATATACCTAGGTACAAAAGTATATTTTTGTACATTTATGATTGTCATTGCCATGTCATGTATCAGACAGATTGTATAAGTCTGTCAGTCAATCATATTTTTTAATTTTTTTTGGTTATTTTTTTGTATTTTCCTTCGACAAACGGCTAAGGAATCATTACACATACTATTAATAATTCAAGTCCGCCAAGTCGAGCGCAAAGCAAACACTGCCGTACCATCCTTTACTGGAACCATTTCAGCGTATTTTCAAGCCTCTATTTGAAGGCCTTTAGATAGGTTAAGAACGCTGAAATCGTCATAAAATAAACTGAGTGCACACACTAGGACCCCAAAATTTCATGTTTGTAGCTGATTTATTTCTGAAGTTATACGAAAGCAAAGTTTTTCTATTTTGACTGACTCACTCACCCATCATCAAAATAGAACTGGAACTTCCCATAAACCTAGAGACCTGAAATTTGGTACAGGGGTAGGGGTGGGGTTGTCAAAACTATGATCATGGAAGATTCTGAGTACCTGATGACCCTGAGGAAAAATCTTAACAGACCAGCCAAACTACTAAAGTTATTGGAATGTTGTCTTCACAAAATCGGGCCAAGCCAACTCTAATGTTAAAGAAACATAAGAGTTGGCTTGGCTTACTGAGAGATTTCATCACTTTTTATAAAGAAACTAGCTTCCGCCCGCGACTTCGTCCGCGTGGACATTCGAGAAAATATTTAGGGGACCAATAACCAGGATAAAAAGTATTAAAACATAAAATACTTTTTATCCTGGTTATTGGTCCCCTAAATATTTTCTCAAATTTCCACGCGTACGAAGTCGCGGGCGGAAGCTAGTAAGTGATAAGTGTCTGTTTCACAGTCAAAAAGTTAGTTCTGAGTAGCTTAGGTACCAAGAACTTTTAGTAGTTTCTATACCCTATTTACCCCCTGGGTTTGATTTTCGGAAAACTACGAAATGGGTTGCCTAATTGTTTTAAGAAGTAAGCCTACAAAGTTTCAAGTTGAAATGTCTATTTTACCCCCTGATTTTTCATTCAAAATTTCACCCATATTTCAACCTTTTAGGGGTTGAATCATGTTCAGCGTGTTAAACATCAAAATAAATGACATTTTTGCAATCGTCATCCCATAAAACCTCAATAACGACATCCATATCGATTTTTAGGTTTATTTATCCCATTTAACCTCTAAGGGGTTGATTTTCGAAAAAATACGATGTAAGTGTTTGCTTATTTGTTTTACTTTCCGTCCATTAGCCTAAATAATAAATTAAATGAAGGACTTTCCAGATACAACATTTCATCCCCCTTTTCACCCCTTCGGGGGTGGAATTGTCAAAAACGCTGACACAGGTAAATATTAATTTTCAATTGCCAGCCTAAATACTAAATTTGAAGATCCTAACTTCAAAACTGACGGACTTTCATACAAACATTCATCCCCTATTTCAGCCCCTTAGGGGTAGAATTTCCAAAAATCCTTTCTTACTGGATGCCTACACTGTATAACGTATATATGTGCAAAATTTGAAGTCTCTAGGTTCAGCGGTTTGGGCTGTGTGTTGATATCTCAGTCAGTCAGTCAGTCAGTCTGTCAGTCAGGACTTTGAATTTTATATATAAAGATAAGCAGCTCCAGCGAGAGTTGGCCAGTTTTTTACAGGTTGTTTTTGGTGGGAGATTGAGCGACTGTGACCAAGTTTTAATTTTTTTGAGTAATGGGTAAGCTTCAATAAATTTTGTTAAATCGCATTTTAATGACAACACGTAGGTATTTATTGTAATAATCATTGACATCAAACATACCCATGATATCTAAACTTATTATTTTCGAATCAATGAGTGAGCATGATTACGTCAAAAATAACCGCCGGAAGGGGGCGCACCGATCGCGTCATTGCGCTGACAGCTCCGACACACGCACCATCGTTATTTTTTATTTAAACCAAATTTTCTAAAATTGTACAAGTTATCGACGAGTAAACCTATTATTTCATCTACACGGAGTCTTTATTCAATATCACAACCATCGGCGTATTCAATTATGCTTATATTGCCATTGGTGGCAATTTTTACAAACTTTTTACGTCATCATTTCTTATCCTAGCCAAAAATAATATTGTTTAATGTTGCTCAACATTATATTGGCTCCTGTATGTCCACCATTTGGTAATAAATGATAATCGTTTAGTATGACTCTTTTTTAATTACTGTCATTTATTCTCAATACATTTTTTGTTATAAGAAATCGCGTGGTTTCAGGGTTCAACTTTTTTGCTGCTTGTATTTAAGGCTTTTAATTTTACTCTCATTGCATTTTTCTTTAATAAAAAGAACCTCATATATGCTTCGATCAACAATAACATCTAGCATATATGCCATTTTTTTTCAACAATGACTCTAAAGTCCCTCTCCTCCTCTCCCACCTCTGGCGTAGATGACGATCGGGTACTTAGACCACACTGATGACATTTGTAAATGATTTGCATGCTATCGTATTAGCGAAACATGAGCACCTTTATTGTTTTTGTTATTATTTTATACTTACTATGTTTTGTGCAAATAAACTATTTGTTTATTATTAATAACTTGAGGTTGACGTAATAAATCAAAATAATATATACGTGTGTACAAAGTCATATGTTCTGGGTAAACGTATTGTTTGTTCATTACACGAGTTGCGAAATTGCATATATTTGCAGGGCGTCGAGTGGCAGTGTTATGACTTCGTTTATTTGTATAATGCATTTGCAAAATAGTTTCGAGCCAATATTGATACGGAGTCCTCTGTCGATTGCAAATTGACCTATAACAATAAAGTCCTTTGTTTTCGTATAATTTTTTCAAAATTTTCTGGTAAACTTCATCTTGTATCATCATCATCATCATCATGTCAGCCGAACGACGCCCACTGCTGGGCATAGGCCTCCCCCAAGGATCTCCACAACGATCGGTCCTATATACAGGGTAATTTTTTTATCAATGCACAAATTTTTAGGATCGACTTAGAATCGGTAAGTGAACAACTTTCTCCTAGAAACATAGGTCGAAATATGACAAAGTTTTTTTGAGTCTTCATACAAATCGGACTGAGCACGTGATCGATTTAGTATTATAGGAAGTCCAAAAATTTTTATTGTTTTTCGACCCATGTTTCTAGGAGAAAGTTGTTCACTTACCGATTCTGACTCGATCCTAAAAATTTGTGCACTGATAAAAAAAATATCCTTTATATATCACCTTGTATATTCGATACTTTTAGGTTTGAGTTTATCACATTTTAAGGTTTCAAACGGACTTCAAAAAAGTCTTCGGAATCTTTTATGTATTTTTGTACGTTGCGGCAACTTTGTAGGGGCCGTCCCTCCGTCCACTTGGATCCACCGCCAGGATCCACCGGTGAAGCCAAAGCTAATTTTTCTCCTCTTGAATCCACAGGTATTTTCTTTGCCTCTTAAATCCACCGGTGGATCTAATTGTTGGGTCTTACATAAACAAAATACTGGTTCAAAATTTTTTTTTTTTACAAAATATGGACGATAAACAGTAGATCATTTGTTTGGCTTGTTCGTGGACCCACTACTCTACATTAAATAATTAAATAAGTAAGTAAGTTATTGTACCTTTTTTTTGTGATACACCTCTCCCCCCTCTACGCAGGACAGGGTGCCTACCATCAACTTTAAGACAGCGATTCAAAATTAGCGCGATGCAGAATAGGTTCCTAAAATGAATTGCTTTCTTTCGTACTCTGACCTTCTAAAAACTGGATCGCAGAATTGCTAAATGTGAATGACCGAACGATTTGTGTCCTTATTTCTTCTATTCGTCTCTTTCACTCCATTCTGTCATGCCCGGAGAGTGAAAGGGACGGGTATAACCTGCAGGTGTCATGTTAACTTTGCCGAGTTATAAGTCAAATAAGAGTTGATGACAGCTCAGCGGCTGTGAAATGTCATTGAATGATCACTGAATCGCTGTCATTGATATTAAGCTGTCGTGGTACGAATAAGCGAAGCAGATCAGTTTAGGTTCCTAAACAAAACCGCAATAAGAGTTGATGGTAGGCACCCAGAAGATCAAAGTGAAATAAGAAATGTATGGGTATGTTTGGAGCCCCTTTAAACGATGGATCGAAGTGGAATAAGAAATGTATGATTAAATTTGGATCCACTTTTTGCTCTAAAAGTGTGGATTGAAGAGGAAAAAACTTATCCGTTTATCCACTGGTGAAGCCTCGTCGGTGGATCGAAGTGGACGGAGGGGGGGCCGTAGTAACGAACGTTACGCTCTGATGGACTTTTTTATTGCCTCAGTTTTTATATTTTTCTAAACAAAGTGCATAAGTGAAAATAAACACTGTAATGTTACAACATCATTATCTGCTTCGATCGTCCACAATGAGACCGGTCAGAAACAGACGTGGTTTGTACGGAACTACTGAAATGATAATGGCAATCAGCATTCAGCAACTGTCATTAATTGACCCGTTCTGTCCGGGTGCTGCAAATGTACGACAAATGTGTTTATTTGACTTTAATGTGTGCGGCTATTTCACATTTTGTGTGTTGCAATTTATTTGATTTTGAAAATGCGGAGTTTGGTGTAAGTCGATTGTGTAATTGATTTTGATTTGTTAAGAAAATAACAAATTAAATGTAAGTGATGAAAAGTGACGCGATACACGCAATGGAACTGAAACTTATTTTGTTTGTTCATCAAACCTATTCAAGTGTGTGTCTGTAGATAGGTCTTTAGAAATGATCTAAAGGTTTCTTCTACCATTTTTTCTCAAAGTTAATCTTTTGAAAGATAGACACTTTCTAGAAAAATATATGCTGTAGATCTGAATAAAAACTTTCAACGCAAATAAGATTGAACTGGATAAAGGTACCTAGGTAGTTAGCAGTTTTTAGATTTAATACATTTTCAACAAACACTTTGAAACCCAAAGTTCTTTTTGCTGACGAAAAATGATAAGTGTCTATAGGTATAGGCAATTCGTACGTTAATTAGGTACGGAACCTTTTATGGATGAGTCCGACTCGCACTTGGCTGGTTTTTATTTTAATACTTAGTGCGATTTTTAATGTCATTTTTCTATCACCTGAAATAGTTATAGATATACCTACGTAGATACAAGCAGTACCTTTTTACTGTAAACTATGTATTTAATTTCACTCCAGTCAATATTTATCATCATCATCATCATCAGCCATACGACGCCCACTGCTGGCCATAGGCCTCCCCTGAAAATCTCCACAACAATCGGACCTGCGCTGCCCGCATCCAGCGACTTCCCGCGACGAAACGTCCTCCGGTTCGCGATCACCATTCGAGAACCTATTCGCCCCAACGGTCATCGTTTCTCCGCGCTCTGTGTGTCCCGCCCGCTGCCACTTCAAATGAGCAATCCTTCGAGCGATGACGGTCAAAGTCAAAGTCAAACTTGTTTATTCAATTTAGATTGTTATTTACAATACTTGTAAACGTCATAGAAGCTACGCCATCGGTTCGCAAACCCTACAGTGGGAGTCCTTGGAGAAGAACCGGCAAGAAACTCCAAGGGTTGTTTTTTTCTCCCTGTTTAATTTTATACAGAGTCGTTAAATTGAAAAATTACCTTAGCCAAAGAATATATACACTTACGCGAACCTTAGCATAGTATGAATAAGGTCAATCGTCGTTCGTTTTAGATCTCCTACGGATCTATCATTTCTGATTCGACCACGCACGGAAATACAAAGCATCGCTCTCTCCATTGCTCGCTGGGTGACCTTGAGCCTTCCTATGAGACCCATAGTAAAAGACCACGTTTCACTTCCATATGTCATAACTGGCAACACACACTGGTCAAAGACTTAGCCTTCAGAATCAATATTCACTTGTTCGAAATCTGGAATAGTCCCCCGACTCAAAAACCGTCGAAAACGCTCCCGAAAGTGGAATATATGCCCTGTCTCTGTTACTATAGATAAAGAAAGACAAAGCACAGAATGAAAATCCGATTCCGTGTCCGACATTATGTGAATCAGGCGAAAGAACTCCAAAACAACAGTGATATTTGAAACAAAAAAAAGGAACAAAAGCACGTCAGTAATTTTACCAGAATTCCAAACTCAAACTTGATCGGCGCAATATTAAAAAAGCGTAGGCACCGCATACCGTAAAGTTTTCTCGTACCTACCCACAAAGTACCTTTGTATATACGGAAATAGAGACCTCTCTCGGCGGCTAAAAATGGCAACTATTTTGTTTGGACCTAGCGCCCTCTTTATTTGTTTTTTGGGACTACTACGTACTACCTATGGATACGCACGTATAGCCTATTTAGTTTTTAATGATTTGTACTATTTTTACTTAGAAGGGGCATTATACTAAGAATTATTAATTTTTAGCAGATTTCCTTTGTTCAGTTGGATGACTTTAAACAACAACAAGGATAGCTAATTATTAATTCTTAGTTTGAAAATGAAAACATAAAGATAAGATGAAAAGATCAAAAACATATTTATTCACATAAAAATAATACACATGTAGGTACTTGTGAATCGTTAACATTTTCCTACCGCATTCAAGACTTTTTTAACTGAAACACAGGCGCAATAAACTTGCCAGTTTCGTAACGAAGTTTACAAAAAAAACTTATGTCGTTAAAATTACAACAATTTGCATAAAGCATATGCACAAGATAAGATAAGATAAGATAAAATGTTACACAGGTTATACAATATTATTAAATAACATTTAAGAGAAATATGTTCTCATACCCAAACATAATAAACATGAAAAAATTCAATTACATCTTGTGGACCTTTATTATAGAAGTCTGCCTTTCCCCAAAAACGAGCCTCTAGTTTTTTCAATGAGGTCCGTATTATAAACGACACTCAAGTGGAGATTTCTTCTCAAGTATAGTTGGCAAGTGATGAATGTATTCGTTGCATGTATTTGCATCCCTTTCTAACTACTTGAGAAGAGATCTCCACTTGAGTGTTGTTCTATAATACCGACCTAATCTTGGAACAGCAAGCTTATTCTTAATTCTTGTATTTAAATTATGAACATCACTTCCCTTTATAAACGAATTACGATGCTTTCTTACATACACACAAAATTTTCATAAATGTAGGTACAATCTCAGATTTACCTGTAGTAACTTCGTCAAATTTCATTTTTTTTAACTTAATTTTAGCATCGTGATCGTGCCACACTTTATGGTGCTGTGCTGTGATTTTGGCGTGACGGGTCCGAGGAGAGGCGTTGCAATTTTTTCTTAATGAAACTTCCATTTTACGATTTTGCTGTTGCATTACACTCTTTAGGCAGAATTACTTTATCTGAAAAACAAAAAACACCTCTTTTTAAACATGAAAATATAATTTCTTAGAAGGAGGGCGTTTTGGGTTCCGACCCAATAGCCACAAATTATATAGACTAGTACCACAGTAGTATTAAGGCTGTGCTAGTACCAATAGCAATGAGTTGGTGTCGTTGGATAGGTATTACAAAGACGAACAATGTTTAGAGCCAACGCGGGCACTTGTGATTTTTAGTCGACCGATAGTTTAGTCGGGATCGTAAGACGATCGTGATTAAACCATGATTAAACTGTCGGCCGATAGATGGGCGATAGTTTAGTTGATGCAGTGCGCACGCTCACTGGTCCTTCTACCCGGCCGATAGTTGTGCTGTGCGATTGGCGATAGTTTGATCGAACAACTATCGGCCGATAGTTTGATCGGTCGATTTTTAATCGTCAGTGCGCGCACTGCCATTTAACTCTATACTGAATCCGAGAACGATCAAACTATCGTCACTTGACTGAAATCGTTGTCCGTTCGGAGATAATCTGATATGATGATAAATACCTATTATATTATTATAATAACCAACATAAAATCTTAAGTGTGTTACACAAGATTACCTGCAAGGTGTCCCATATTTGTTGCAATAGTCCTGCTAAAGATTTGGCTTGCAAATTTCACCTTCATTATATTTTTTTAAGTAATGTTAAAACCTTATGCAATTTATTGTCTTCGGGAGTTGTTATTATTAATTATGCTCTTTGAAAGCAACTGAACCTTTCTTTCTCTGGAATTCTAAAATAAAATAAATACAAGGGTTAATTTTAAGACATAAATCTGAACATAAAATAAAAATCTAGCATTTGATAATTATTATTTACTTATAATTTAATTAGCTATAAGTAACAGAGAGGAATAAAAATGAAAAATACCTTTATTGAATTCCACAGCCTTTTCTCTGGCCGGCAAGGTTGGTTGGTTGACTGGTTGAGTTACTATACTGACTGGATCTATAAAAATGATGATAAGATGAAACCAACCGGTCAATAAATTTAATCTCATTTAATAATAAGGATAGAAAATGCAATTTTTACCTATATTTGTAAGTAATTGTAAAACAAATGTTCGATGAAAACTAACCTGGGCAAATTAAGAATAGGCCCTGCAATGTTACTTAGCCTATTAAATCGGCATTAAAACGCTCCGTATCTTTAGCTGAATTCGGGAATAATAGCATAGTTCGATGCGAACCTGAAAAATAAAAAATAATTCATCACAAATAATTATTGCAATACATAAAGTATAAAGTTAGAAATATAGAGGGAGAGGTTGGTTTGTTGTTGGTTGGTTGTTTTGAGCGTTAATTGAAGAAAAGTTTGGTCTTTACTTACTTGCTGAATCTGAACACCCAGGAACACAACACTTTTTCCTAGACATCGACATAATGCCTGAAGTCCTGTCTCAATCCAAAGTTAAAACTAAACCACGAGTCTCTGTCTAGCCGCACTATTAGGAGGAGAAAACTCTCAACTCGACAGAAGACACAGGGAATTAATATAAATTTAAGATAGAAATTCACTGCACCAAAACTATCAATCAAAACAATTTTGAATGACCGCGCGCAATGACGGTTTAGTTTAGTGTTGCCATTTTTCTAAAATAATTTCATACCGTAATGAAATAATAAATATTATAGAAACGCCTTTACTTTGAGTAAATAACAGACAAAAACACCTATCACATCGTAATAATTTCCTATTCTTTATAAATAGTTGAAAATTCTTTTATGTACCTTGAATTTGGGATTTTGACTTAATTGTTTATATGACTCTGATAATTACAAAATCTACCAAATCGTAAGAATTCATGTGGAACGTCGCAAAAATAACACCACTACAATTAAAAGCCCCCTGAGCGCTATCATTATCTAAGATAGTTAGTGCAAACTGAATTTAGCATCTTTTGAACGCCCTCTGAAATAGTTTTATGGAAGTACTGAATTACAATACTGCTAAATCTAAACGACGGAAGCTCTTCGTGACGTTAATAGTATTGCTGACTTCTAGAACTGATAGTATAGCTTTCCTACGATTGCCAGTAGCGATAGGTGAAGATTGAAGAGCCTGTACCTACCTGAGTTGGTACCGAATTTCACGAAGTGCTTACAGGATCCGTCAAGCGGCGGGTTAACGGCTCGTTTTAGTTTATATTTCAACGTTTAACCCGAAGTCCGTATTGTTCTCCTGTGAAACTTCGATAGGGAGCTGGATCAAAGTTCTATAAAGCCGGGTCTCCAGCGAAAGCTTTTTGAAAACATTCAACAAAAACACATACACAAAACTTTGTTTCTGAAAAATGTTTCTTGACATGCGCCGTCTATACCTCTCTTGGCTTATGTACACAAAACAATAGTTTCTCTAGAAGGCAGAATGAGTTCGGACGAAGAAGACGTAGTTTGAGATTGTATCTTTATTCCAATCCATCTTTACTTGCATTGCTCTAAACCACCGTAGAATCAAACTTGGCGCGAAAACCAAACTTTTTTTTTGTGATGGCTTCTTCCATTTTACACAGAAATTCGGCCGTTGTCTAGCGAGTTATCAAAATTAAAAAAGTTAAAAGTTGTCGAAATGATAGATTATGTACAGTACCCTGCCCCTCGACCCGCGCGGGGGAAGTTTTGTGTACGAGTTTTCCACCGGGCATGGAAAGCAAAAACATTGTTGATGCAAACAAAAATGTGTAGTGAAACAATGTTTTGTGTAGACAGTTTTGTTGAATGTTGAGATGTTTTTGTTGATTGTGTAGGGCAAAACACGCGCTGGAGACCCGGCTTAACAATACGGGGTTTTGGAGAGGAGAGTGATTCCAGATTATTATTTTTCGGTTTAATTTGAATTATATTTCCATAATACTAGTGCTGAAACTACTATAATTTGGTATTTTCAAAGTCAAAGTCAAATTTGTTTATTCAATTTAGATTGTTATTTACAATAATAATTGTGAACGTCATAAGCTACGCCATCGGTTCGCAAACCCTGCAGCGGGAGACCTTGGAGAAGAACGGGCAAGAAACTCCAAGGGTTGTTTTTTTCTCCCTGTTTTATTTCATACAGAGTCGTTAAATTGAAAATTGAAATTTATTAGAACATTGTATGTGATGGTGATGTGTACCAATATTTATTTATTTATTTACTAGACTACACGACGTTATCCCGCGGGAATGTGATATTTTTCCGGGATAAAAAGTAGCCTATGTTCCTCTCCAGGCTAAAAAATATTAAGCCCGAATACTCGTACGCTACTTATCTTTGGGAGCGTCTCAAACATCGCCCTGTCACTTTAAATGTCAAACGTATGAAAGAGATGCCATGATGTTTGTTTGCGTTTGAGAATTCGGGCGTTAAAGTCCCAAATTTCAGCTACATCCGTTGAGCCGTTTTGGCCTGATTGAGTAACAAACATACAGACATCCAAACATCTAAACATCCACACGCATTAAAAATTACTCTTTGGGTTTGCATGGTAAACAATAAGTAATTGCTACTGAATGTTTTTTTACTCAATCATTTCACACGTTGCAAATTTTACTTTTAATTAATAATAACATTACATGCTTACCCAAATTTTAACTAATAGTTTCATGATTTTACAAACGGGAAGGCTTTCAATATTATTTCACAATACTAATAAAACAAATTGCTTTTTTCCGGTCACCTAATAATTTGTTATTAAAATGTATTTTGACTGTAGTACAAACTTTATAAATTTACTTCCTTCCAAATTATTAACTTTTTTATTTAGTAAGGTTAAAAATATATTTTTTAAATCACTTAAAATATTCTTCACAGAGTACATGGTCATAGTAAATGGAAAATTAAGTTGCTAACGATACGTGTTATGAATAGCTTGGAGATGGCTTCACACAATGTTGTTCTCGATGTGAGCACTGTATGGC
This sequence comes from Crambus lathoniellus, assembly GCA_949710035.1. Classification (NCBI taxonomy): domain Eukaryota; kingdom Metazoa; phylum Arthropoda; class Insecta; order Lepidoptera; family Crambidae; genus Crambus; species Crambus lathoniellus. The sequence goes on along the minus strand of OX453299.1, from coordinate 3,345,497 downwards.
CGCTAGAACAGTGATTTTTACGCTCATGTTTATGTAGCTTCTCATTTCATCCCTCTTTTAGTAGCAAATGAACGCAGATGGTTGGTTTACAAGATGGTTATCCTACTAGTATTATAAATTTTAATGTGAAAGTTTGGTTTAGATGTTTGGATGTTCGGATTCGGATGTTTTGTGCTAAATAAAAAAACACTGCATTTTGTGCTAAATAAGTTACTTACTTTTCACGCGGTACGAATGCAAGCGCATGCTAAGCTGAAACTAAACTAGACATAACATTATATTTCTTGCTGATATGAAACACATGACCGTTAATATTTCGTTAACACTATTTAGTGTAGGAAATGAAGCTAGTTGACCCCCACAGTAATTCGTCAGTCAGAAAAAAACTTTACAACGTGATAAAGTATCAATAAATTAAAAGTATTGTATAAAATTCCAAAGAATAATAATAATAGAAGTTAGGTTTTTTTAATGAAAGTCATATTTCATAGATATCTTTTTGAGGAAAAATGCTCCGTTGAAACTTTCTTCACCATACATATTCATGTAACGTATTAAAATGATTTATGAAATATCCGAAAAAATATCCCAGCAGAAACACTAAATTTTACTGAAATATGTGTTTTTGGTGTGACTCGAACAGTAAAATTTCTCCGTCGAACTTTTTTACGGAAATGCTATTTAATTGAAGTTGTATAACCACAAAATGAAAATCTAAAAAATAAACCATGTAATTAAACTATTTTAAAAATTGCCGTTTTACTCGCAGTGGAAAATTTCTCTATCTGTTTTATTTATTGATTTAAGTACACAGTTCACTTTATTTTCAACTACAACAATATCCAAAACAAAAACCAAAACCTAAAAGCATTTTACATAGAAAAACTTAATTGAGCAATCGGGAGCTGTGAGTACGAAGCGAGGCGTAGGAGCGGGGCCCGGGAGCCGTACAGGACGAGTTCCCCGCCGCCCCGCTATCGTGCCGCCGCGCCACCGCCGTCCGCACGCGCGATCTATTCTATTTTCACTTATCAATCGTCGAGGTAAAATAATTATGTTGACATTGTCTTTACCAAATAGTTGTATAAATGGTAGACCGAGAGGCGACCGTCGGTAATTCTACCTACTATAGAGTACCACAATGACATACTCATTGTTAGAAGGCAAAAAGTTACGTTAAAAAAGTTGAGTTGTTGGTGCTGGTTAGGTTGGCGGCTAGGCAAGCCGCAACCTGGCCCTCTTAGTATATTCATGAAAAAAGTGCGGCTAAAATGATGAGAAAATATGTCATCAGGTACCAGCATGATACGCTGTTCATACGATCAGGCTTGATAGATAGACTAGAAAAATGTGGTCTGCCACGCGCCGTCTTGGCCACTTAGTCAGTTCGAACTATTTTAGCGGCGGCTTGCGGGGTGGTTTTCATGTCATAGGGTACCAGTATCAAACTAACGTCTTACTGTAACTTAGGCCAACATACTACAAAAAATACTGGTCTGCCGACCCGCAGCCTGGCCGTCTTTTGTGCCCGAGCAATTTAGGTTTGTATTGTTACTTACATCAATAATATGAATATACAGGGTAACAAGGAAATTCGACCTTAATATTAAACGACACCACTATTTAGGTTATTAATAATGTACTATATCCAAAAGTTAACCATTTCAGAAATATTTACCTTTTAGTTTTTTATCGAAACACTACACTACCTTTTGAGTTTTGCTCTTATTTAATTTATTTTTATTTCTTTTTCGCTCCGTTAAGTTACAGTTTTTGCTATTTTTTGAGGAGGGGTGTACCACCATTTCCGAAATATTTTACTTTTAGTTTTTTATCGAAACACTACACTACCTTTTGAGTTTTGCTCTTATTTAATTTATTTTTATTTCTTTTTAGCTCCGTTAAGTTACAGTTTTTGCTATTTTTTGAGGAGGGGTGTACCAGTTAACAAAAATAAATTATGAAACTCGAAATAAGTGCTATCATACAATAACTATTTAAATTATGGTTTTTACATAGCAATCGCAACTTTAAAAAAGTCTTAGAAAGTTAATCTGCAGATTAATGAAAACACTTCAACATCTTTTTGGCAATACCGCCTTTTTTAACCTCATCTGTGGTCTAGTGGTTCATACCACGGATTTGAGACCCAGAGGTCCCGGGTTCGATTCCCAGTGGGGGTACATATTGTATTCGGTTTGGTTGGTGGTAGGACTTGTTCTTAGTCCGCCTGGCTAGCTACCACCATCTTATCTAAGTCTGACGCCATAACAATGATGTTTTCAGCATTATTGTGTTCCGGCAGTTAGAGATAAGATAGCCAGTTCCTCAGTGATTGAGGATTCCAGTGCGCTTCCACCTCCAGCCTTATCACCACTTATCATCAGGTGTGATGAAGGCTAAGTGCTACCCCGTTGTGGATAAAAAAAATACAAATAGGTATAACCCGGGTAGGTAAGTAGCTAAACTAAAGACGTTTTGACAGAGAAAGCAGTGACATATAGAAAATATAAATATGTAACGAAATAAGTTTGTAAAAAAAGAGGATAAATTGTGTAAGACTGTTATTAAAACAAAGTTAAAAGATTACCCTTTTAGAGAAATTTGCCTCAGAATGTTAAATTTGCCTTTAATTGTTTTTATTGTATTAATATATTATTATGTCAGGTTATGTATAGTCCATTCGCTTAGATAGTGTCGCTCTGCCACAATGCCGTGCGGGTGTACCGACACTATCTAACCGAACGGACTATATATGTTATAATAAGTATTGTGATTCTTTTGTTGCTTCTACAATAATAAACTTGTTATACTAATAATCTAGACGTACGTGTAGCAAACACAATAATAATGGATATTAGTGCTTTTCTTCGCCAACAAACTGCCATGCAGTTTGGCGATTGAAATTGAAATTGAAAGACAATAAACGATTGTGTGTATAGTTTTCAGTTTTACTGTGTAAAATCTGAAGTTCAAATAAAAAAAAATTGTTTGAAAAAAAAAATACATTACATTCAATGATCACGCACAATTGTGATGACCACATCTACTGTGTTCCACAGTTTATTGAAACGAAGGTTTCTCATGCAAAATTAAGTAAATTAAGCTAATCCTACCTTACTAGAAAATAGTGTCCGTAATCCAGGGGGGCTGAACGTTGTCTCGCCGGCGCGCGCCTGACAAAACGATCTCCACACAACCCCCGATGGGATACTCTTACAGCTAACACTCTTATACTACACAATGCCCTAATAGGCAGCTAAAACTTTCCCGGCGCTTTTCAAAGCGAACACACACGGGTCACAAGTCCGTACCCGGACCGGGCGCTCCTCACGGCTGCTTACGGCCAACTGGTCGCGATGTCGCGCGGGCGGCGGTTGGCGCCGACCCCACGAATCAACGTGAATGAATGAATCACGCGCGGCGTGAACATCCCCCCGTCCCGGACAGTAGCAAACTGTCCGCCAACTCAATCTAAGGGCAGGCGAGAGAGGGTAGCGATCGCTCGCTTCAAAACAGAGTCCCCCACCAGGACCTCGGCAAACCTGGGCACACCATCCGACCCCGGATGAAGCTGAACAATGCGTCCTAAACGCCAGCGGAGGGGCGGCAGGTTTGGATCCTTTACCAACACGAGGTCTCCAGTCTTGGGTGGGGTCGTCCTATCCGACCACTTAACGCGTTGCTGCAAAATGTGCAAATACTCCAGATGCCAACGGCGCCAAAAACTCTGCGTAAGCTGCTGGAGCAATTCAAATCGCGAGAGCCGTCCGGAGGGCACTTCGGAATAAGGATATTCCGGCAAGGCGTTAAGCGGTCTGCCAATCAAAAAATGGCCCGGCGTAAGGGCCTCTAAATCATTCGCGTCCGAAGACAACGGACACAACGGACGCGAGTTGAGGACCGCCTCAACCTTACAAAATACGGTCGCGAGTTCCTCAAACGTGAGGACCGTCTCCCCAATAACGCGACGAAGGTGAGTTTTAGCGGCCTTTACAGTTGCTTCAAAAATCCCTCCCCAGTGGGGGCAGGATGGCGGGGAGTACTGCCATCGTACCCCTCTGCGAGAGAGTGTGGATCCGATCTCAAAATTATTCCTATCCAAAAATTCACAAACTTCCTTTAAATACCTATCGGTGCCCTTGAAATTGGTTCCACAATCGGACCTGATTAACGACGGCATTCCGCGGCGAGACACAAAACGATTCAACGTGGCTACAAAGGCTTCTGTGGTGAGGGCACTAACCACCTCCAGGTGGACCGCTTTAGTGGCCAAACAAACAAATACACACAAGTAAGCCTTTTCCGTTCTAGCATTACGAAGCCGCGATGTCTTAACGGTAAATGGCCCCGCAAAATCCGTTCCAACTCCTGAGAAGGGCATCGATTCGTTCACTCGATCGGCAGGCAAATCACCCATCTGGGGCTGCATCGTATCGGCGCGCAAACGATAACACGGGAGACAACGAAAAATAACGGATCGGATTATTCTCCGCGCTGACAAAATCCAGAACTCTCGTTGGAGGAGCGCGGTCAAAGCATTACAACCGGCATGAGCATTCTTTACATGTCGGTCTGTAATCAACAGTCTAACTAACGGTCCATCCTTGGGGAGCAACAAAGGGTGGCGTGATCCGTACGGCAGGTTGGCATGTCTGAGCCTACCTCCGACACGCAGCAATCCGGTACTGTCCAAGAAGGGATTCAACCGCACCAAGGGTCCCTTCAACTTGGACTTACTTGAGCGCAGGGCTTTCAGCTCCGGTTCAAACTCTCGCTGTTGCGTCACTCGCAACCAATGCAACAGAGCGTCTTGCCGCTCTTGTGGGGCGAGGACCGGAGACAACGATTTCTCCTGAGGCTGGCGACAATTTCGCACAAAGCGCCTCATCCAAGCAGTCACGCCGAGCAACTTATCAAGAGAACTGTAGCGGTCTAACAAAAACTCCATCTGCGGAGCCGCCACCGTCTCCACGGCGTGAACACGCATGCCTAGGTCTGGGACTCTGGCCACAGCCGGGGTGGCAGGCCATGAGCGCTCAGGCCGTAACAACCAAGATGGACTCCACCATAGGTGGTGGTCCACTAACTCAGGCGCCTCGCAGCCGCGGGAGGCACAATCTGCGGGGTTCAATTCGCCCGGTACGTGGCGCCAAATCAACGGGGCCTTTGAAGTCTGAATTTGTGAGACCCGGTTGGCCACAAAAACCTCAAGGGTGTGGACTGAACTCTTCAGCCAACAAAGGACGACCTGGCTGTCAGACCACGCAAATATCGACCCCAAGGCAACATGATTGAGTAGCCGTACTAAGAGAGTGGCGCCGGACAACTCCAACTTCGGAATGGTTAGCCTAGTCCGAAGGGGGGCGACCTTACTCTTGGCCGTAACTAAGTGTACGGCGACAACGCCTGCTGCATCCACCGTTCGGATGTAAACGGCTGCCGCGTATCCGCTTTCGGACGCGTCACAAAAGCCGTGCAGGGAGGCTTTAAACTTTCCCGAAGGCAGCATTTGCCTCGGTATACAAACCCGATTGACGTCGGGTAGGGATGACACGAACCTCACCCACTCTCGTAGGAGGCTACCAGAGAGGGGCTCATCCCATGACAATTCCGCAGCCCAGAGCTCCTGTAGGAAGCACTTCATCGAAAACACTACAGGGCTGAGCCAACCGTTCGGATCAAAGGTACGGGCTACAGTAGACAGCACCGTGCGTTTAGTCCAGACCTTTGGGTCTGGCAGTTCCAATCTATATGTGAACAAATCCGGGACTGGTCGATACTGGACTCCCAAAACAGACAGCATGTCTGGAGTCTCCGGATTTTCAAAGAGGAGCGGCTCTTGCTGGTGGTCCTTAGGCAAATCCGCCAATAGGTCCGGTGAGTTAGACAGCCACTTCCGCAACTCATAGCCACTAGCCCTCAAGAGCGCAATCAGCTCATCACGTAAGACGAGAGCCTCATCTAAGCTCGAGGCCCCCGTGCAGATATCGTCGACAAATAAGGCCCCCCCCTCAATAAGAGCAGATGCCCGGGGATAGCGTAGCCGTTCGCGCTCCGCGAGCTCCAAAAGCGAACGGATCGCCACAAAGGGGCTAGACCGCAAACCATAAGTGTTGGTGTTCAGCGCGTAAGCCAACATCGGATCCTGGGGATCCTCACGCCAAAGGATGAGCTGGTATCGTCTATCCTCCGGGTGAATCACGGTCTGTCTGAACATCATGCGGATATCGGCCACAAAGACGACAGCGTGCCGGCGGAAGTTGGTCAAAACATCACAGACATCGTGATGCAACTTCGGCCCCGCATGCAGACACTGATTCAACGACACTCCGGTTGACGTGGGCGCTGAACCATCAAAGACCACGCGGATCTTCCCATTGGAAGTCTTCAAAACAGCGTGGTGTGGCAGGAAGTAATGTTCCACATTACGCCAGTCCAACTGCGAGATGGACATGTGCCCAAGGTCCAAATACTCCCGCATGAAGTCTATATACTTCTCCTTGAATGCGGAATCCCTGGCCATCCTACGCTCCATGGACAACAATCTCTTCTCGGCCATCGGCCGGGAGCTCCCTAAAGGAGGGCGAACCGCCAAGAAGGGCAAGCGGGTAATCAAGCGACCCGAGAGGAGGCGCCCAGTGTTGTTCTGGTAGAACAATTCGCACTCCTCGGCTAACGGATCCAACCGCTTGGCAGTGGGAGGTTCCTCCACCTCCCAAAACTTTTGGAGAACGTCGGACAAAGTAGAACCGACAATGGTCTGGCGGTCTACCGACGGGGTCTCTGGTGTCTGTGGTACCTTTCCCATCACCACATGACCCAGCGACGAGGACAAGGCGACAAGATCGGCTGTCTGCAAAACTCGCTTGCTTCCACACAGTACACGACCGAGGACATCCGCACCAATCAACAAGTGTATTGGGCCCGGTCGGTGGAAGGAAGGATCAGCCAAAGCCAGTCCAGACGTCAGCTCAATCGTGGATGGCGGCACTCGCACTTGCGGGAGTGGTCCAACCACCTTATCAAATACTATCGCCGAAGCACCGATCTTCGGCCTTGGCGTGAAGTGGGGGGAGAAGGAGAACTCAACTCGACCAATCGGATCAGGGATCCGCGAGTCTCCCACCCCCCGTACCGCTTCGTGATGCGGCACAAGCAAAAGACCCAGCTGTCGGACAAGCCACCTGGACATTATGCACCCCTGGGCACCTGAGTCCAAAAGGGCACGCACCGTTACAACATTGCCCTTAGGTCCCCAAACATTCACGGAGGCTGTTGGCAACAGCACAAGCTCCGGAGGGGTGGTTGGGTCCGACAGGGGCGCCATTAAAAATTTTGGGGGGGTACTTGTCCCCCTCGCGCCTGAGTCGGCGCGCCAAATGTGGGACGCTCGTACCGGGCGAGCGGGTCCCAATCGGGTACATACTGGCCCCGACCAACAGCACTCCTAGGTGCAGGGTAATACCCGTGTGGGGCGTGCCTCGGTACATAGTACCCCAATCGAGGCCTCTCCATTAGGGGGGGGGAGTAGCAAATAGGGCCCGTGCCCATCGCCACCGTGGCGTACTCTTGTGGTACCCCCCTACCCCCGCCCGTGGCGGGGGCGTCTCTCCTATAGTTCCCCCTCTCCGGGGGGGACTGAACGGGGGGGCTAAGCCCCGCCGAATCTCTAGGGGACCGGTTCCGGGCTGCCGGGCCCCCGCCCGTGCGCGAGGAATTCGAACCCCGGTCGCTCCCGGCGTCCTTGCGGTCCAAACAAAGGAGGGGGTGATGCCTCCCTCCGCAAAGACGACAATCCTCTGTCTGGGGACACGCCGACTGCATGTGTCCCCCCAAACACCTATAGCACCATTGGCGCTGTCTCGCAACGGCCCTCCGTCCCTCTGGGCGGAGGCCTCTAAATTTGGCACATTCGTGCACCATGTGCCTATCTCCCCTGCAATACCTGCACCGCTCACTCGGTGCGGGGGGAGGGGACTGCTGGAAGGCAGCATAGCGATTGGTCGGGCGACGGGGCTGTTCCCTCGCCGCCACCATACGACCAACACCTGGAACCGGGGCAGGCTCCAGGTGGTCCGTCACCCTACATTCGTCCTCCAAAAAACGAAGGAGGTCCGCGAAGGGCGGGAGATACGAGGCGCTGTCGCCTCCGTACCTCTGCTCGAAACGCCCCTTCATTTCAGCGGGCAATTTGGCGAGGACTATGTGCAGCAGTACAAAGGACCACTGATCCACCGGCAGGTCCAATCGCCTTAGGGAGTTGACCGCTGACAGTAGCGGGTTCAGCAACTCCCTCCGTAACAGGTGTACCCGCGTGATTCGCGGGAGGGCCAAAATCGTGGCCACGTGGGTGTCCGCCAGTAACCGGACATTCTGGTACCTGCTAACCAGAAGCTGGCGAGCCACCTGGTAGTTGTCGTCACTGATGAGCAGGTGCTGGATTACCGCGCTGGCCTCTCCTCGCAGGGAGGAGCGCAAATAGGCCAACTTCTCGCTAGGGGATAAGTCCCGTCGTGAATCCACCAAACTGTCAAACAAATTAATGAAGCCCATCCAGGCTGACAGATCCCCATTAAAAGTGGGAATCTCCAAGGTAGGCAATCGGCCTAGCAACGCCGTCGGGGTAGGTTTGACCTCCCCGCTCAAAACCGGCTCCCCCTTCCGAACAGCCAGGGCCCTCTCAGCCGCCTCCGTGAGCTGGTCAGCCAGCTCATAGGCCTGGGCTACATCCTGCTCAAGCTGTTCCGACACGGCATCATCAGCTGGGGGGTTTTCCATATAATACGCGCGACACTCCATGGCGTGGCGCTCCAGGTCTTGCAGCCGAGCTGCCAGCCCGCCATACCGAGCTAGCAACGCGCCTACCCGGTCGGCTCGGTCTATTAATGTGACCGCACAAGCAAGCCAACGCAAAGCTCCTTGGATGCCAGCCCTGGATACGGCGGTCGGATTCGTAGGAGCCATTTATAATCCGTTTAATAAACAAAGCAAACAAAGAAATATAAAAGTGGTAAACATCAACAAAAAAAAACAATAGAAATAGGTCGCGTCACGATAATATAAAACACAATTAAAATTCGGACGACATACACGGACCCTACTATTTTCATAAATTATTAGCAACTTACCAATTTCAAGGGCTAACAATATAACGGTATAAACAAAACGTATAGGATTAACGGTATGGCATACCTCGCAAATCAACTACTAAACCGTTATCAACAAACGAAAACAAAACTATTTTTAATAATAATACTCGTAATTTAATACTACTAATAATTAAAACTAGTTCCACTTTTTTAACTAGGCAAGCGGACTCGGAACAAACACTAGTATGTGGTACTAATAAACAACACTTTCGAACGAAACTATTCGTCAAATAAATCCCGACAAACAAAAAAAAAATATACACATCTAGGCGAGTAAACTCGTATCAAATCACTAGTATGTGATACTAATAAACACACTTTCGAACGAACTATTCGTCAAATAAATCCGGACACACAAAAAAAAATATACACATCTAGGCGAGTAAACTCGTATCAAAACACTAGTATGTGACAACAATTATATAAGTGTCTATCTATTATCGGATCCACCAAGTGAGAAACATTCGCTTCGAGAATTTACTAGAACAATTTCTTAGTACTTCAAATCGTCTCGGGATCTTCAAATACCCTCGAGATTTCAACAAAAAAAAAAAATTTTTAGGTACTCTTTTTAGGTACGCTTTTTATTTTTACTATGAAATTTTATGTAGTTAATTTTAATATGAAAATTAATTATATCAACTAAGCTCTGCTACCAAAAATATGATCACGCACAATTGTGATGACCACATCTACTGTGTTCCACAGTTTATTGAAACGAAGGTTTCTCATGCAAAATTAAGTAAATTAAGCTAATCCTACCTTACTAGAAAATAGTGTCCGTAATCCAGGGGGGCTGAACGTTGTCTCGCCGGCGCGCGCCTGACAAAACGATCTCCACACAACCCCCGATGGGATACTCTTACAGCTAACACTCTTATACTACACAATGTCCTAATAGGCAGCTAAAACTTTCCCGGCGCTTTTCAAAGCGAACACACACGGGTCACAAGTCCGTACCCGGACCGGGCGCTCCTCACGGCTGCTTACGGCCAACTGGTCGCGATGTCGCGCGGGCGGCGGTTGGCGCCGACCCCACGAATCAACGTGAATGAATGAATCACGCGCGGCGTGAACATTCAAAGAATAATAAAAATTACATTCATTCATTCATGATCATTAAATAGCTTAATTTTCGAAGCATAATAGAGGCACAAAATAAATAGGTACAGAAGACAATCTACGTACAAAGTTCGCTCGAGCAACGCACACATAGATACCGCTCACGGACATGATATCTCGGTCTGTCTCGGTCGTGTACGAGCGCGAGTGCTATCCGCTTGAGACACGTGTCTGTGAACTTGTGCAAAAATGGAACAACAAAAAATAAGTTATAATAACTGTTCAGTGGACGGTTGTTTTAATTAAACATTGAACAGTGAATTCTCCCTGATCCATGAGTCAGAGCGTGAGGCCGGAGAGTTTCTTTGATTTGTTATCCACCACCATGTTGTATATAGATTGTCCATCACAGTAACGATGCCCCAATTTTGCATTGAAATCCCCTGTCACAAACGTGTAGTGGGTTTTGTATAGCTTTGAATGGCTTTAGAGATCTCCCCATACATAGCCTCTTTACAACTTCAACATCGTTGTGTTTCGAGGTCGGAGCGAAGACCTGTATGAATGTCTGTACCTGTATGACCTGTATGACCTGTATGAATATCTCAAAGACAAACATACGGGTCAAACTAAGAACCTCTTTTTTTTAAAGTCGGCTAAAAATCGGAAATATTCTCCTAAATGTAACAAATACTTTTCTGAAAACCGCATCTCAAAGTCAAACATACATACATACGGGTCAAACTGAACACCTCCTTTTTTGAAATCGATTAAAATGCCAAAACCTTCTAAATGTAACAAATAGTTTTCTGAAAACCGCATCTCGGAGACAAACATACAAACATACGAGTCAAACTGAGAACCTTCTTCTTCGAAGGCGGTTAAAAAACCAAAACTTTCTCCTAAATGTAAAAAATACTTTTCTTAAAACCACATAAAAATCGGTTCAGCCAAACGCGAGATAATCGGCCAAACATACATACAAACATAGTCAAACCAAACCAAAGAATACTATAATATGGTCAAACTAAGGAGCTACTTTTTTTTGAAGTCACACTAGCTACACAAAAATAAGCAGGAAGTGGTTCACCGAATTTGTTCCTGACTGTACAAAGAAAACAAAAAAGAAAGAATCACACAGCGACCGACAACACGAACGCGGCCCCCCAGTTGTGCTCCCAGTCACAGGGTCACGCGTTCAAGGTCGTACTATTAGCACGAGGACGCTAATCTGCACCCAACTGGTAACGAAAGACGGTACATTATTGTGTAACAGGGGATAGATTTATCTTCGCTTTCAAAATGTTGGTGTTCCGGATGATATTTCTTTTGGATATTTTAGATTTGTGTGTATATGTGACTTTTTAACATAATTTTAAAGATAAATAATGCTGAGCAATTTTCCATATTGAATTATTCATAGTTTAAAATAAATCAATATTAGTAATAATTTTTTTTTGGATGTTCTTACTCGTAACGTCAAATTACATTCTAAGGTAATATAAGTAAAAAAAAACGACAGCAATTTTTTAATGAAAATGAGATTCAAAAAAGGAATTATCATTCAAAAGCAGTACTCATGTTTGAAAAAAGTTTTGGATTTTTATAAAGTATCACATACTAGTATAAATAACTCATTTGGTAAAATAAATTTGGGTTGAAAAATTACTCGGTTCAAAATATAAACATATTTGTATATTTAGGTATAAATACCTAACTTCTGTTTGAGTTTTTTTTTGGATAAGCATTTAAAAGTTTATGGCTCATGCTATTTTATAACCCAGCAAAGTTTCATCGACTGAGGAATTAATGTATGGGTCTCCATACAAAGAATCTGTTCATTGCCTACACTAATTTGCTCTGCCCAGTTACCGTAGTTGATTTAAGTTTTTTTTAAGAGTAACTGCCGCACTCAGAGACGTCAATTAACTTTAATGGACATCAAATTATCATTCCTACTTTATTCAATGTACATAAAAAAGAGACAGATATAGATTCTAATGCTAATTAAAGTTAATTGACGTCTCTGAGTGCGGCACTAAGTCGCTGTTTCCGTGGCCTCATTAGCTGACAGCCAGTCAAGTGCTCCGAGATACGCGGCTTGCTCCAGATCACTGCATTGTGTGCTAAATGCGTTGCTCACTCTTCAAGCGGCTTTGAATGCAAGCGTATGCTGGTGTGAGACTGACTTAATAGACTGCCTTAGTAATAAGAAAACGTGGAGGTCCTGTCTCTTGTGAGATGTACATCTCTTCAGCAGGTGAAAGTACCCATCAATACAATCAACTTTTACAATAGGTAGTATAATATATAAATATTTTAGTAAGTATTCAATCAGACTGCGAATTAAATAATTTCATCTCTATCGTTGTTTCGTTCATATACAGGGTGTTAGTTTAAAGATGTAATCACTTTAGGGGGTGAAATCAAAAACAATCAACTTTTACTATGGGACCAAGTGCGATATCGCGAAAAAAACATCGGCTGTTTCATACACTTCAATACCGAATGGGCCAAGATGTATGGAACAGCTGTTTTTTTTTCGCGATATCGCACTTGGTCCCATAGTAAAAGTTGATTGTTTTTGATTTCACCCCCTAAAGTGATTACATCTTTAAACTAACACCCTGTATAGGAACGAAACAACGATAGAGATGAAATTATTTAATTCGCAGTCTGATTGAATACTTACTAAAATATTTATATATTATACTTTTATAAAGAATAGATTTTAGTTAAAAATAAAGTTTTCGTTTAAAGACACATATAAAACTTTAAATGATTTGTGGTCTGATCACGAAAATGATATGAATCGAAAAAGCTCGTGGCTCATTTCGCGATTGTTGCGAAATGAATCGTTGATTAGCAATAAAACGTTTCGCTTGTACATCGAAATGGGATTACGGCTTGCCAGTCACGTTGCAATATTTTACACAAATTTCTGAATTTCCCGGAGGTGACAATTTACCTAATTTGCTTCGACCTAATTAATTCAAGTCTCGTACGCGATTTTATGATAAGAAACGCTTTCCAAAGTTTTAGGCGTCGAGGTAAAATTATAGTTATTAATAATAATCTTTAAAAGCTTTCACTGATAGCATATCTTACTAAATAATTTCCACGTTGAGATGACTTAAGAATATGTTATACTTAAAATATCGTAAGTATATGCATTTTGTAATTGTAAGTGTATGATTTCTGTCTGATTTGACTCTAAATAAAATTTTAAGTATATTTTAAATTGTCATTTAGAATTTTAAACAGCAGCTTATAAGACTAAGAAAACTTTTAGTCATTCAAAAGACTTAACTTTTATTTTAAAAGTAGGTCGTGGAAATACACAAAGGTATAAAAACGAGCAATGTTTCCGACGTGAAACAATATTGTCTGCACTACTGCACAAGTAGTGAAACAACTAATTAACGAGTGCGATGAAAGAGAATAATGAATTGAAACTCAAGTGGAAGCCAAAGCAATTGTATCTTTGTGAGGTATCATGGCATAGCTTTGGTCGGGGTTTCTCTAACAAAAGGATAAGATAAGAATTGAAGTTCAACAGAGAACCAAGCCCAAAGAATAAGCAAGCTGAAGTGGCAATGGGCAGCGGGCCGATCGCCGTAATTCTATGCAGCGCGTCTTGATCACGTTTGCGTCTTGACGTTTGACTTCGTATTGCCGTAATGACATAACGACGCACACGTCACGCAAACCTATAGTCCCACAATCCTGTCTGATCCGGTGACATCCGTGAGAGAGGAACCACTTGCAATATGAAATTAGCTGTCAAAATAGACTGTCGTATGAAAACTGTTTTAGTTCCAAAGATTATCACCGGAACAGAAAACGTTGTCGCACTGTCGCCGCGCGTTATCAAAAACGGTTTTGCACGTCAACTGCACGTACACTTGACTAATGCGTCATAGGATTACCGCGATCGGGGCCCAGGGTCACACCGCGCGAAGAACCGAGCGACGGCCGTTGGAGCAAACGAGTTCTGGAGTGGAGACCGCGTTTAGGCAAGCATAGCGTAGGGTGCCCTGGTGCCAGGTGGAGTGACGATCTGCGAAAGATGGCAGGTGGGGGCTGGATGCGAGGACCTGAAAACCGTGCTCAGTGGCGTGAACTAGGAGAGGCCTATGTCCAGCAGTGGACGGATACGGGCTGATGATGATGATGATGATGATGATGAGGTATGATGCTAGCTTTATATAGTTTTATCCCCTTCTTTACCAGATATAAAAAAAAAATAAGTGGAGTTCGTTTTTTATCGATTAGAGAAACTGAATTCCTCTTCATTGAGTTATAATGTTCCTCTTAATCTCGCGTGTGTTTGTTATCGAATTCATCCAAAACAGCTAGACCGATTTAAATTAAATTTCTGAGAATAGGTCGTAGGCTAAATTTTATCCCGAAATTCCACGGAAGCGAAGCCCCGGGGCGCAGCTACTATCTTACTAAACTTAAATGCGCTTCTCTCTTACTAAGCTTAGCTTTGGTTCTTCTTATATCCATATTAAAAATGCGTTGACTTATCTCCATCAATCAAATCAATGTAGGTACGTAGGTACATGATGGTGGTATCAGTTGAATTTGTTCAATAACTAGCTTTTCGCCTGCGGCTTTGTCGTTTCCCCGTGGGGGGAATATTTTTCCGGGGCAAAAAGTAGCCTATAAGCTATTCTAGATAATCTATTTCTGTGACAAATTTCATCCAGATGTGTACAACCGCTTCGCTGTATTTCATTCACTAACTTCAAAAAGTTATTTTTAGGTGCTCGCACCTTCGATCAACAATAGTACCTACTAGCTAGATGAAGGCTCACAAACAAAATCAAAACTTTTTATGGCTGTTAAAAAGGTACGTTCTTATCTCATAAATGACAGGAACTACTTAGCGCTCAAATGGCTCAGTGGGCGCATATTCCATGAAGCTCGACTTAATACTGAGGTGAGTATTAAGTCAAACTTCATGGCATATTCTCTCAGCTATCTATGGAAGTGCGTAAAGTCAATCGTATTCATTTGACAGTTCATATTGTATCCATACTAATATTATAAATGTGAAAGTGTGTTTGTTTGTTTGTTTATTTGTTTGTTTGTTTGTCCTTCTTTCACGTCAAAACGGAGCAACGGGTCGACGTGATATTTGGTATGGGGATAGTTTGGTAGCTGGAGAGTAACATAGGCTACTTATTATTCCGGAAAATTTAGTAAAAATTGTAATTTTCTATGAAAAATCGTTTTAACTGTCGTACCTTCGATACAAAACTGTCATTTCTTCCATTGCCGTTTCCAAAGAGTATGTAATCACTGACGTCTGCGCGGTCAAAATCGAGTACTAATCTTTTCCATAAGCTTAGAATAAAAAAATGTACTGTAACTAGCGCCAAAAATGCCCCCAGTCGCGCATGCGCGCAGAGTTATCTGACAATCACTATACTTCACAGAGTAATTTTTATATGTAGGAAATAGAGACTAAGCTTGGGCCCCTTTATTGGTAGTGTGTAGCTAGCGCTATCTGTTGTCTGGTGAAGCAACTTTTGGTGTATAAACACACATACAAGATGTTGGTGACCGGGTCCACTATTATATGGCAAAACAACGTTTGCCGGGTCAGCTAGTATCATAATAAATGTCATTCCTTTGAACTGAACTGAACGAATACGATATAAACTGTCAAATTAATACGATTACCTTACGCAATTGCACCCCGTATTTGTCACTCCAACTATGTATATAGACCTAGGTGTTATTGTTGATCGATGCACCCACACAGTAGTAACATAGCTATAATAATAACTTTTGTTGTCTATTTTTTCATTAAACATTCTTTAACAAGTTGAAGCAAAATGTTACATACTGATAGCTATCATATCAATACGTACTTTATTTCATTCAGGACATCTGAACACAAAATAATACAGTGTTCATTCACAACTGACTTATTCACTCTTTAAAGTTGAGTAACTTTACTCGTTAAATAGTTGTTAGTCAAGTCAACTTGGCATAGAAAAATCTGCCTCAAGAAAAACGAGTTTTTAAGTAGCTGGAACGAATATTGCTGAACATTCTGACACAAAAGAGACGAGAAACGCTGATTCACCCAAAGACAATACCAGCCCCACCCCAATTGAACTTTCTACAGCAAAAGATAAAATACGATCGAATAACGACCAAAGTTCCAGTAAATAGGAGCATGTATCTCCAATTGGTATGATTTTTAATGCTGATGTTTCCTTTACGAATGTTCACGGCAATTTCGTAATTTTACTGATTGTTTCGTTTATACAATTTGAATTCATGGTTATGAGAGTATCTTCATAAATAAACATTCAAAAACAGATCAAGTTTGAGAGTTGCTTTATGAAAACGACCCTTATTGTGAACGTTCTAAGGGCTTAAGGTTAATTTACAAGTTTAATGTGCAAGTGGTTGCATTATACACAAATACTATAAATGTGAAATTATGTAGGTATGTTTGTTTGTCTGTCTTTCACGCCAAAACGGAGAAACGGATCGACGTGTTTTGGTAGGTATGAGGGTAGATTGGGGGCTGCACGGCTGGAGAGTGACATAGGCTGCTTTTTATCCAGAAAAAATATCACAATCGGACATTTATTGTTCTCTCACACAGAGTAATTACAGAAGATTAACATAACCTAAAGTTAAACATATACAGAGTAATCTATGTGAGAGACTGGTATCTGATGTACTAATAGAAATGTATTACAGATTACTAGACTCTTCACCTCCGGACCAAACATTAGGTAGGTAATAATTTAATCACTAAAGCAATATGATATCTCAGTCTGTGGAGCCAACAGCATTGCGTATTGGAATAATATCGTTACTAGTGGCTTACTACGACTTTGTTTGCGTGGGTGGGTCGTACTAAAACTACTTACTACAAAAAAGCATACTTAAACCGCCATGGTTATTCAAACCCTATACGATTAAGAAACCTATTATAATAGAATGAGATCAACGTTGCATAGGTATGAGGCGGAGTCTGCACAAAGCTCTGAGATCTAGATCGGTTCACCAGTTGGATTGCGCTAGTGTGATTGAAGTGTAAATAAAGGATCTTTACAGCACCGCTGGGATCCGGTATCTTAGTCTGTGCAGCCAAGAGCATCGCGTCATAGAATATTTCAAGGATTGGACTGGAAACGGCATTTAGTTTCATACCATTGTCTAGCTGCGACTTCCATCAATGTGGGTTGAAGGCTGGTAGCCTATGCTGCTAATATCTTTATTAAAGAAAAGGACTTACTGTTGTATTTATTTTCTTTTTTCTAGAGAACCATACCTATATTATGAAGAAAAGTTTTTACTGCAATACGTGCATCTTCCATGATCTACTAATGATCGATAATTTAAGGTGTTGTCCCAGATTGCTTGTAGTACTAGTATAGTATTATATTATCTGTGCTTGTAGCAAACTTACTGGTCATTCTAAGCTATTAAAAGAATATCTTAATGTTTATAGTCATTCTTCACATTAGAGATTCATGACATGCATAACAAGTTTTATTCTTCAGTATATCGTTTGTATATTGTTTTGTTTTCATCGTTCGGAAAGTTTCGGAAAGTGACGCAACTTAACGTTATTTTCCTTCAGTTACTTACTGTTCTCATTAATAAACCTAGTATCGTTCCATTTTCGTCTCTCGATCTCTCCGCCGTCAGAGCACTGGTGTCAAAGATTTAATATTGAAGCAAAGCGTCGGTACCGATCTACCCGGTCTGAATTATTCATCCCACCTGGGTTGATTTAAAAACTATATTTGCGCGTCGATTTACCGCCAGATCTTTACATAATGCTCTCTGTGGACTGGGTAATGCAATATGTATAAGCCGCTTAGTTTCGGTACGGAAGACAAAGTGTTTAGTGTTTGTTGAATTTTGGTATTCGATATTGGCCTTTGGGTTTAACGTTTCTACACATGAAAGATTAAGTGTTATTAACTATTTTTTTTTACTTTTTTGCATTCACAACCACTGCTTCAACGCACTCCGTAGCTCTGCGGTTAGAGAAGTCGCCCGGATAGCGAAAGGTCGTGGATTCGAGTCCCATCGGAGCTGGTTGTGAGAAGGGTCGATTTTTTCTAAATACTTCATGTTCAATTTTTCAATAAATGTGTGTTCCTTAAAAAAATAGATGCGAATGCTTATAAAAAAGTTGAATTTACAGAAAAATGGAAAATGAAGTATTTAGAAAAAATCGACCCATCTCACAACTAGCTCCGATGGGACTCGAACCCACGACCTTTCGCTTTCCGGGCGACTGCTCTAACCACTGAGCTACGGAGTCGTTACGAGAAGCGACGAATTTATCCAATACTTCTTACGCGCTGTATAGAAATAAGTATAAAATAAAATAAGTTGAATTTACTTAAAAACACTTTTTTATAGTTATTTTACTAAACGTCTTGATCAGTTTAATTGATTTGTAGTTAGGACATTTGTAGTACCTGATTTCTTTTTAAATTTAATTCAGCATGTCAATATTCTTCTTCTTTAACTTAAGTGCTACACTCTTGTCGTGCCGGTGGTGTAGCCTCCTCCATTCGTTTCTATCCCAGGCCAGTTCCTTAGCTTCCTGATGAGACACGACATTCACCTTCTCTTTTATCTGTTCCAAGTTGGTTGTTCTTGGTCTTCATCTTTTTTTTTTTTATAAAAACTGGTTAAGCATTTGACCGCCATCTTGCTAAACAGACAGGGTGCAGTCTAGGGTGTAGCATGCTTACCCAGTAGGTGCCCATTCACTGTTGCCTTGAAGAGGCCAAGGTTGTAATGATCGGGGAATACATGCGCAGGCAGCGTATTCCAATCTTTAGCAGCTCGCATCAAGAAAGAATTAGCAAAGCGCTTCGTACGGACGGGTGGAATGTAATGGAATGGAATGTGTAGGGATGGTAAACTAACCTGTGTCTTGTACTCCGATGGTGGAAAGGGGCGGGAGGAATAAGATCATGGAGTTCCTGTGCGCACTCTCCAAAGTGTATCCTATAGAACACAGATAAGCTAGCAACTCTACGGCGGTGAATGAGACTTTGTAGTTTATCTTTATCTAAAGTTGTGTCTCCAATGAGCTTCTTTGCACGGTTTTCAATCGTGTCTAAAACTGCTAGCTGATACTTCGCGGACCCATCCCAAAGGTGACAGCAGTACTCCATGCACGGACGAATTTGTGCTTTGTATAGCAGAAGCAATTGCTCTGAGGAGAAGTAACGTCTAGCCTTTGAGAGGACGCCCAGCTTTTTTGCAGCAGTTTTTGCAATCGAGTCGATGTATTCGCCGAAATTAAGCTCAGATGATAGAGTGAGGCCGAGAACTTGTAGGTGTTCGGCTAGTGGTAAGGATACACTCTGGAAAGTCGGAGTCAGTTGGTAGGGACTCCGTTTGGCCGAGAAAAGACACGCCTGCGTTTTGGTTGCATTGAAATCGACAAGGTTGGCATTGCCCCAATCCGAGACAGCCTGAAGTGCTAGATTCATTTGCCTAACCAGGGTATCTCGACAGGACTGGACTTCTTCTCTTTAAAGCAATTATTGCCATGTCAATATAATATGACAATATTCGCCACCAGTAAAAGAAATACTTTGAACCGTTATTTAAATTTTTACTTTTTTGCATACACATTGCAACTTTTATTATTGAAAAATTTTAAATGAAGTATTTTAGAAAAAGAGTTGTGGGACGCGTCGATTTTTTCTAAAATACTTCATTTTAAATTTTTCACTTTGAATAGTGTTGACATAATCGTTATTCAAAAGGTTTTAAATATTATTATCCTTTTCAATATCTGTCGTATTACTTATTGGTACCTTTTATTTTATTATTACACAATTTTTCTTTCTTAGCACACATCTGACTCTAAATTGACACCTGAATATCTGCGACTTGTTTCCTGTAGCGAATGATCTGAGCACGTATACGATATCATGCGCTACGTATTACACGTCAAAAGGGAATATTATTGAATCAATTTATTTTGCCTTATACCAATCTATCTGATTTTTAGCTGACAAAAAAAGTCCTTAAAAGAAATAGATACTTATTTATATTTTTATGTCAGGATAATATGCACGTACAAGCAAGTATGATAAGATAAATGATTAAAGAGTGGAGGAAACATGAGCAATATCTAATTTTGAGGACTTTGACGACCTTCGTGGCAGAGTGGTGTACGCACCGGTTTCAAGGTGCCGCTATCTCTAGAGGTTCCGGGTTTGATCCCCGGTCGGGTAAATGTTGAATACGAACTTTTCAATATTTCCTCGAGTCTGGGTGTATGTGGTAATACCCGTTGTTGTTTACAATTTCCATAATACTAGTGCTTAAGCTACTATACCTTGGTATTGAAACAATGTATGTGATGGTGTCCAATATTTATTTTATCTAAGGATAATAAGCAATATCTGCATAGACTCATATCCACAAAATATATCATATTCTTTAAATCTGTATACTTAATTAGTCAAATTTTTATGCATTTACAATGCTATTCTGTAAATAACGGAAAAATTGTGATAGAAAAAACCCACTAGCCCTGGAAATTTTATTAATCCCGCCTGAAAGTTACTTGGCTTTTTGCTATCAATTTTTTTTAAATATTACATTACATAGAAGAATAAAATACCGTGTTCATTCCACACGGCCACGGGCTAGTAATTAAGATTGCCTTGTTACCGCAGGATTGCATCACATATTCGAGGCAGCGACTGCCAATTAAAACGCTCTTACAGTGTAGACTTTACTGTCTGCTCCTGAAACTGTTATTAAAACGGAAGTAATCAGTACTGGTACATGTTACGGTCAAAACTAAATGTAAAATGGTAAAATTTTTTGATCTTCTTCCCTGATAGGTATGTTATTCTGATATGACATACCCACTACCTACTATGATGATGCTTCGCTTGGCACGGTGTGGTATGTTCGCTCCGCTCACTCGGATCGCACTTTGTTTTTTAGAATTTAATATACTTAACCGAATATTAATTGTTCGTCAACTAATAATTAATAACTTACGAATCTTGCTACTCATAACAATTGTGTGTAACTGATTGAGAGCTACAGCTGTATACTGCAACATTATTCAGATACCTCGGGCCAACTGAAAAAAGTCTGCCGGCGACTGCTGCTAAATTAAGTCAAAAGTTAATTGCCTGCTATTCAAAACTTGGGTGCACGTTTCAATAGTGAGGTAAAATTGTTCCACTCTTATGTTGATTAATTAATATATTAAGATTTTACATAATTTAACAGGGTGCCTACCATCAACTTTAAGACAGCGATTCAAAAATAGCGCGATGCAGAATAGGTTCCTAAAATGAATTGCTTTCTTTCGTACTCTGACCTTCTAAAAACTGGATCGCAAATGAATTGCTAAATGTGAATGACCGAACGATTTGTGTCCGTATTTCTTCTACCCGTCTCTTTCACTCGATTCTGTCATGCCCGGAGAGTGAAAGGGACGGGTAGAACCTGCAGGTGTCATGTTAACTTTGCCGAGTTATAAGTCAAATAAGAGTTGATGACAGCTCAGCGGCTGTGAAATGGCATTGAATGATCACTGAATCGCTGTCATTGATATTAAGCTGTCGTGGTACGAATAGCACGGCACATAATTTTCACCGGACGTTTATTACCGATAAAATACCATCGACATAATCGGATTAAAATATAAATCTCAAATTTACGTTTTTAATAAACGTATTTGAATTAGGGTATTATTATTAGGAAAATTCAATATCGAATTTTTAAATCAAAGGACGAAAACAAAACGCTCAATTACTAAAATAGGTTTATAATAGATTTCAATTTCAGAAAACATGTTTTGTTTTATTACAAACTTATTAACTAATTCGATGCAATGGATTTAATTACCTATTAAGATATCTTTATTATACGTGATGGAATAATTTCATGACACGTAAGAACAAAAAAAAAATTATTTTTGAACACAAAACAAAACAGCATTTTTTATCCACAATTTAAATTTTTAATTAAAAGCTTGCCACACCCGGGAATCGAACCGGCTAAAATTCGAAAATCAACACCCAGTTGGTACTTTTATGACATCAATCGATAAACTAACTCTAAGGGTAACTCATTAGGATGAATTCTTTCCTAGGAAGATTATAAATTAAATGAAATTAAAACAATGAAGACATCATTGATTTGATATCAAGTCGTCTGGACGCATGTGTACTTACTTTCAGATGAAAAAAGTGAGAATAAAAAAAAACGTGAATGCCAATTTGTTTCTTGTCCAAAATAAAGCAATGGTTTTTATTCACCTTTAATGCCAAACGTTTTTAAAATTAGTAACTTGCTAAAGTAAACTTGTAAATTCCACTTTATGAACTAACGCAAACTAATTTTATTCCTATTACTACTACTTACTACTATTTATGTATTACTACTATTTACTATTACTATTAAATATTACATTGCAGATTAGATTAGAATTCGTTATCCAATCATTTTGTTAAAATCACTTTATTCGTAGGCCGTCCTAAAATAACTTCCTAAATCCAATTACTGGCAACACTAGCCAACCAAATTCATTTCATTTATTGCCAAATTACATAAAGGAGTTCTAATCTAAAAGCCAGAAGTACAACCACAGTTAATATAGAAAGTGAAGCAGTATATCTACTCGCCTATTTTGATATTAGCAGCCATCGTTCTTGTAGTGTGAAAAGGGGGTTTGGGAGGAACCTAGTGAGTAGAGGAATCCTCACGACAAAAAGAAATAAATGTAAAATCTATTGCTCTCTCACTCTTTATTTTGCGTCCCCCCACAGAACGCGATACAAACAACTGCAGCTCAAACCGCAAATACCTATTAAAAATACACAAAATCAACGTTTCGTAGGTAGTATCCTAATTACTTTTCCCAAACTCGATTAATTAAAAAAAAAATCATAAGAAATTAAGAAAGCAGTTGGGCGTGTTCCTATGTTTTCTTTGATAAACATTTAGTCAAATTGGTTTTTTGGATGTAACACAGCGGAAAGTTTGGTAATTTTTTAGGATTTAGATAGTTCATAACTCTTTTAATAGTTAATTTAAAAAAAAAGAAAATAGTAATAGTGACCTTAGATGTTTTGCAATGTTTTGCAAATTGCGTTACTGGCATTATCCAGAGAGGACACAGGGTATGTACTACGTCTTTATGAAAAACGGCCCTTGTGATTCGCTCTTAATGACAATATTATAAACAAAGGGTTTTCTACACTGCGAAGGACGTGCGTGGTGATGTCTTATAGCATAAGCAGTAGTCATAAGGCAATCTAGATTACGTCGCCCATCTTCTTCTTCAACGTGTCAATGACAAGTACTAAATCACATGTTGTTGGCCTAAAACTGTGCCACTCTCACGGCGTTATCTGCAGCCAACATGAGGTCCTCTCGCGTGCAGGTGTCCGGGCATGCAGAGCAATCAATGAAGTGAGCCATGGTCTGTGGAGCGTAACCACACCTGCACGCGAGATCCGTGTTACTGGTGAAGCCCCACCTGGACAGGTTATCTTTACTTCGACCAACTTGGGTACGGAGTTTATTTAGAGATCTCCATACTGATCTGGGAAGTTCAAGGCCAGGAGGGAGCTTTTCCTGGATGGGCACAAATGGGTGTGGAAGGGTAGCAGATTTTTCCCACAGTTTAACTTTGGCTAAAGAGGCCTCCGTGGTAACAGGCTTGACGCACTGGTGAAAACTATTGCGACTCTTTAGCCTTTGCGGCACTGGTACGTAACCATGCATTGGGTGCCGTGGATCGGAGTCAAGTTTGGCTCTTTCTATGGAACTCGCTACGGTTCTGCGAACAAACGGCGGCGCGATTCCAGCTAGTGGGTATAGCATTTGTACCGGAGTCGGCTTGAGACAACCTGTAATAATTCGGCATTTGTCGTTTAATGCTATATCCACCTGCTTTGCGTGTGCAGACCGGCTCCAAACAGGACAAGCGAATTCTCCTGCAGAAAAACTAAGAGCTAGGCCAGTTGTTCGCAGAACCTTAGGCGCTGCACCCCAATTAGTTGCCGTCAGTTTTTTTAGAAGACTGTTGCGAGCAAAAACCTTTTGTTTCATATTCAGGCAATGCTTTTTAAAGGTGAGCGACCTGCAGCGACGTCGCCCATTGCCACTTGGTTCGATAGACAATCTTGAAAAAGAAAAGCCATGGTGAAATGACAACACATTTTTTTTTTCAACTATTCCCCAATGTAAAGGTACCCTTTGCATTGCAAGTAAGTACATTCTTTAAATGAGTTACTGCCTTTGCTTTTATTACATAACGTTGAGAGTTAGAACAACCGTGCTACAAATTTAATCAAGAGGAAAATAAGAGTGGGGTCGATATTAAGAGATAAGATAAATAAAAATGTTGAGAGTATGTTTATTCGACTAGTAACCATTGAAGTTTATTTGAAACTGACCCATTAGGTGAACCTAAGGATAGTCTCGTTAACTTTTAGTTTTAAATATTGAAATGAATTTATCTCCTTTTTAGATGATTTAAAACATGTTCACATAGATATATTAACCTGCTTTATTTTCGGGGGATGACTGCCATGATGTACAAAACAAAACCCATGTGTCTTCTCAAAGTAAAAATAATTCCAAACGTCTAAAAATCATTTGGGGGAAATACTCTTTCCAAAGCACTGTTTCAGTTATCAGCCCAGATTTCATCAACAATCAAGCACACCTATCTGTGTAAACGACTTCACAAACGAGAGAAAAATATAAAAATTCAGAGTCTATTCTCAATACGGGTCTATCTCCATACGAGAGAACAAAAGCTCCATATCAGAAAAAGGCCTGACGCGTAGATGCGACACAATGCGATGATAAACGAGCCCCTTACTCACTGACGCGAGATGTAGCATGATGAAGAAGAAATAATTAAGGCGCAACGGACTTTACTCGTAAAACGTGATTTCATATATAGAGTATGGTGATTAATCATGGACGACCATTCTAACAAGAGTTTTTGCAAGCAGTATGTTCACGGAAATATGCGGACTGACTAATGAGGATTTTCACTGTAGTCCGGTTACTATTTCGCAACTTGTGAAATTAGATGTAGATTTGTAGAGGAAGTTTTATACGTATATGCAGATGTGCTTATCAACTTAACACATCACTGATAAAAACAAAATAATGTGTAATATAACGAGCAGAAAAGTGTTACGTATGTCTCAATTTGATTTTAAACCGTTGTGTCTAGGATGTTAAAAATCAATTGGATTTTATTAATGTAGGTAAATAAATAAGTTGTATTGTCCTTCTCTTGAAATCTAAAACGACCCATGTGAATGTCTGAGGTGTGCACATACGAATGACCTTAGATGTAGGTACTTTGTTCGTGCCCTCAGCATAAGTTATATAAGCAAAAAAATATATAGAAGTATCTAATTTTAAAATATTTTGGCTTTTTTAACTAGCTTGGATTTTGCCAGAACTATCACAAGTGTAAAGAATGTTGGTAGTTTTAAATACTATGCTAAAGCTTCGTGTCTGCACTTCCAAACAGATCTTCGGTCGTAGATGATACCGAGACGCTATCGGAAATGCCATGAATAGTTGATGCGGACGATGCAATCCACTCAAAAACTTTCGCAGCGGAGGCCAATTTATCGGTTACGTGTGCTTACAAGATTTCCAATGGAGTTATATTGAAAATTTCCGATCCCTATTAATATAAAGTGTGAGATTAATAGCGTCTCCTCTATCTTGCCATCCATTTTATCAAAGTTGGCGTAGTTTTACGGCTAAATTGTTTTGACTAAGAGATTGACTGTTTTATTAATGGGAAATATATTTCATTCCTCGATATGATAGCCTAGACACATACATTCCAGTGCCAATTAGTCTTAATATATAAAAGGGGAAACTGATGTAGTTTTACTTTGATATTGCGTCAACGTGTGTGGTTAGTCTAATATGTATTTATTAAAGTTATTTATAAGAACAAAGCCTAGTGTATTACTCCCATGAGTTTAAATTCCACCATTAATGTTGATATCTATTTAAAACCTTCGAGGAATTTCCACTCCTATCATCCCTTGAATAGGTTCTAAAGTTGTGTAAACTAAATTAGTTTAAATACGACACTTTATTTGTAATCTGTGCCTCTGGGGGTCGTATTGGGCTTAAAGTCTGCTTGATTTATACCGCCCTGGTCACTCCCCGGCGGTTCAGATTCCACATTTTGTATAATGGCGTTTGAATTCAGACAGAGTGCTAGTTACTTCGCAGATTAATTACAAAACTAGAGTCGGATTCCTCGTAAATAATTATTCCGTTTGCTTAAACACACATGCGGATTCCGCTAATAAAGTAAGTATGTAGTGTAGTTAGTTTACTTTAGAGCTGAAATAAGTGTCCTGATAAAGTAATTAGAATAATGTGAAATACTTCAATGTATATTGGCTAGAGATGAATCTGTTTTTTTTGTCATACATATTCGAAGAGTAGGACAGAAGCCCCGGTTTTGACCACTGTACCGGTTTTGGCCACTTTTTGCTCTAAAAGTTTTCTTAATAGTTTTTCGTCGTTATTTTTGCGAATGGCAATTAAAATATATAATAGTAGATTGTACAACAAGTCTACGTGTACGAGTTATACACTCTGCTTATCACTTCGATTGTAAGGAAATTAAATAGCAATAATTCAAAAAAGAAAAAGTAAAGACTTCCCTCCCTACAATAATACTTTTTTTTTCTTTTTTATACGTGGCAGTTGCAGCACAGTGACGTAGCATAATGCTCTTGAAATACGTAGGTATTTCTTAGAAAACACATATATTGCCTAGTTTTATCAATTTAGTATTATAACATGGATTATGTACAAAACTGAATAAACAGAATGAAATAACAAGTTTATTTAACGAAATTTAATTGCGTGTGTGACTGTTTACCTGACGTCCTTTGTCTTAAAGTCTGAGACTTAGACGAAGATTTTACTTTATGCACTAGTGCATTAAAAGCGATTTTATTAAAAGTAAAAGTAAAAGTTATGAAAAAGTATTTTAAGGTAAGTAATAATAGCAATACAACAACTAAATAGTTAGATTTCCTTATGTCATTGCTATTGCTTGATTTCTAGCACATTAGAATATATAGATTTAACCTGGGTTTGGTTTTGATTTTTCGCTAGGTATACTTACAAAAGTTTGACTATCAATAAGTGGCCAAAACCGGGGCATTTGGCACCTCTCACACAATTTGTGTAAAATACAAAAAAAAAAAACACTTTTTTAAATTTGAAAATGTCCGTTTATTGTACTTACTGCCGCACTCGGAGACGTCAATTAACTTTAATGACAATTAAATCTATATCTGTCTCTATTTTATGTCTTGACTTGAATAAAGTAGGAATGATAATTTAATGCCAATTAAAGTTAATTGACGTCTTTGAGTGCGGCAGTAAGTGTTTAAAAGTGAAAGTGGTCACAAAGGGGTCTCCTGCCCTATATTACAGATGAGATGAAATACTATAGATGTAAGTAATAAACATACAACTGGTACCTATCTAATAATAAAACTTAATTATGGAAATGTAATCTTAATTATACCTAACTATGTAGTTATGCTTATCAAGGCGAAATTATTTCGTAACCTAATTTATATCAGCTCTCTCATTTAGTTTAATTGAGACTTTCTACTTTCTAGGTCAATTTTCGTTGTTAATTAGACGTTTTCGCCTATTTACCTACGTTTCTAAAATACTTGTTAACAGCCATTCAGCACACGTAGCCTCGAGATTTACTGTCTGATTCTGGAGTTAATCTTAATTCTCAGTTGCTCCAACAAGAACAAAGTACGGACGTGCCTTCTTAATGAATGACGCGCGAATTTTTGTTTTTAACAAACTTCTGTTATAGTCAGTGGGGTAGAGAACATTAAAGTTATGTTACCTATTTAATTGATTGAGAGACAACATGATAAACAGTAATTTGTCAACAATAAGCAACGGATACCAAAACCTACTAAAGTTTTATACTTATTGTGCATAATATGTTACGGCCCAAGTGCACTGGCAGGGCATTTTCATATTGCCCGTTTGGTTAATACCCAATATCAGAGGGCGATCTGATAACAATAATTGAAATAATCAAATCGCCTGGGCATTACTGTTTTATGTCACGGGCGCGATATAAAACTGGCTCGCACAAGACGAAAACAACTTTATCCCAAAGGAGATAACTCTACTTTTCTCACCTTTTGCGAGAGTATAAATAACAAGGCTACTTACTAGAAACAATGTTTTATTAAAACATAAAGTACCTACCCTATTTATAAAAAAAACGTACAAATTCACTTTCGCTTTCGTCACTCGACATTTTTATTCAAAACTCTATCAAATTTAACCTCCTGATAACACTACACGGCGCTTTGCAATACTCGCGGCTTTTATTTTCCGTTCTAAATTCATATCTCATTATTGACCAGCGGGTCATAATGTTGTACTGAATTTCATTATAACCCGCTGGTCAATAATACTTACTTTAGGTGAGGTTTGCATGATATCTAATGTGGCAAATTCGAGCATGTGGTGTGAAAATAATGTTTATCACTGATGGGGCAGAGTAATTAAAACCAGGCTTTATATCTATTATTTTTTATTTAAATGTAGAATACAGCTGTTTACTAGTAATGTGCGCTAGAATATTGGCATAATGGACAACTCACCTACGGTTTATTCAATTACCATTAGAAAGCCTAAAGTATAGGTGGTAAGTGCGAAGTATGCCCCCATTTATCACTTGATTCATAACACATAGATAAATAACGATGAATAAATATATGAAAACCCAGACAGAGAACAAATATAAATGATTCTATACTAATTAGGCAGGCTAAGTATCACGAAGCAAAAATACTATATCACTAGCGGATCCTCGCGGTTTTACCCGCGTAGTACCCGTTCCCGTGGGAATATCGTGATATAATATAACCTATGTCACTCGGGAAAAATGTAGTTTTCTAATGGTGAAAGAATTTTCAAAACCGGTCCAGTAGTTTCGGAGCCTATTCGATGCAAACAAACAAACAATCAAATATTTCCTCTTTATAATATACTTAAATAATATTAATAATAATATAGATTACACAAAATATTGAAAAATTCTAAATACCAACGTAATTTTAGCTTCAACGAAAACAGAAAAAGAGTGCCATGAAAGTAGGTGTAGCAAAAAGCTAACATTTTCACTAAAAGTGTCGAAAACAGAATTGTAAAAGCGGTTCTGAAACAAGTTCCTGATTCAAGCGCGTGCACAAAAGTTCTGAAAGCGTGAAGGCTCACCAATTTAGATGTGCACAAAGAGATGAAAAAATACTGTTTTTGACTTAATCCGACCGATTAAGAACCTATATTATTTTTTGTATTTTTAGACTCGTTGAGATTTTGGTACTTTTGTACCATGAATTTAAAGAACTGATGGACAGAAGACAGTACTTTGTTAGAGTTACAAAGACTTAGGTCCGGGCGAATCCTCTGGGTGCCTACCATCAACTTTAAGACAGCGATTCAAAAATAGCAGAATAGGTTCCTAAAATGAATTGCTTTCTTTCGTACTATGACCTTCTAAAAACTGGATCGCAAATGAATTTCTAAATGTGAATGACCGAACGATTTGTGTCCTTATTTCTTCTACCCGTCTCTTTCACTCGATTCTGTCATGCCCGCAGAGTGAGAGGGACGGGTATAACCTGCAGGTGTCATGTTAGCTTGGCCGAGTTATAAGTCAAATACAGTGCCACAAACTTTGCTGTGCCGGTGGCCAAAATGTGAAACTAGCGTGTTTTTTTAATGTCATTTTGCTGTCAAGTTGATGTCCAACCATAGCGCTGCTAGCGGCTGAAGTTCTTAGAAGTCAGGGCCGGTTAAATTGTTACAAAAAAAAGAAAACCGTACGTAGCGCAGCTGTCTCCGGAAAGAAAAGGTTGTGGCCATGAAGTTTGACTTAATACTCTGAGGTAACTGGAGCTCTCACCCTGAATAAAAAAGTGTCGCCAGCAAATTTGACATTTATGTATGTAGTGGCAGGTAGTGGCTGTCAGTTGTCTCATATGACCATAGGTATTTTTTTAAAGTGTAGGTGAGACGGAAGACAGCCACTGTGTTATTTGTGGTATTCAAAAAATTGTTCGTACTGCACCCTCCAGTTACCTCAGTATTAAGTCGAGCTTCATGGTTGTGGCACTGTACAGTGCCACAACCTTTTCTGTTCCGGTGACAGCGGCGCTACGTACGATTTTCTTTTTTTTGTAACAATTTAACCGGCCCTGACTTCTAAGAACTTCAGCCGCTAGCAGCGCTATGGTTGGACATCAACTTGACAGCAAAATGACATTAAAAAAAACACGCTAGTTTCACATTTTGGCCACCGGCACAGCAAAGTTTGTGGCACTGTAAGAGTTCTTGACAGCTTAGCGGCTGTGAAATGTTATTGAATGAACACTGAATTGCTGTCATTGACATTAAGCTGTCGAGGCACGTTTAAGCGAAGCAGATCAGACAAAACCGCAATAAGAGTTGATGGTAAGCACCCTGGACATGAAATGACTGGATGGAATGGATAGTGAAAGGTCGTGAGTCCCTTCGGAGCTAGTTGTGAGACGGGTACGTTGTGTAATAAAAATTTGATTGTAAATTCAATATAGTAAAATTATTTTAAAACTAATGTGTTAGTAAAATATTTATTGTTGTCTTTTGTCTTGTGAATAAGTAATTAATTATAAGGAGAAAAATTGCAAAAGTTCTAAGTAATGCTAATATTACACTGTTCACTTCTGCTTTTCAAATTGGATGAAGCAAATAAACTGAACAATGTAAACGTAAAGTGCGCTTATCCTTCTGCGCCTTTCAATCAAAGTGAATCAATTAGGTTGAACCTTGTTATATTAACTTAAAAGAAGAGTTATTTTGATTTTTAGTATTTTGCATTCACAATGCAATTTTTATTAAGTATTGAAAAATGGAAAATGAAGTATTTAGAAAAAATCGACCCGTCTCACAACCAGCTCCGAAGGGACTCGAACCTTTCGCTTTAGGGGCGACTCCGTAGCTCAGTGATTAGAGCAGTCGCTCGGAAAGCGAAAGGTCGTGGGGTCGAGTCCCATCGGAGCTGGTTGTGAGACGGGTCGATTTTTTCTAAATACTTCATTTTCCATTTTTTTTAAAAGAATAGGTTAGAATTTAAGTTAAATCATGGCTCACTTATAATGTTTTATTTAATTTCTCTCGTTAAGATAAAATTGTAGTTTATTTTGTTATTCCAACTAAAGTAATAGTCAAGTTACTAATTTTAACGAAGCTCAACGATATAAAAGTTAAAGAGCGAGGAATCACGTTGTGCACTAAGTGCAAAGCCAGTCGTGCGTATAATGAATTCAGGCGTAATTTTATGAATTCAATCTCTGCTAAATATTTCAACCCAACTTTACAGTTTCACATACATCTTCTGAGCTAGGGACACAAATGTTCGATTGCCAGTCATATGAAAATTTTATTACAGATTGCTTGTCTTCGCTCCAGGCGGTAGCAGAAGAGACAGTACAAACGTTTCTGTAGGGTGACTAATATAATTCTAATAGTTATCCGGAGAACTAATTCCTTGTAACGGAAACATTGGTCGTCGCCCGTACCACTGTTTCCGTTACGGGCAACGAGCGTAGAAAACGAACAAGAAAGAGAGTAGACAGATTTGTCTGCTCCTAACATCCAACCCGCATTAACTTTATTTAGTTACTCCGTCATCATGGCGTGTGCAACTGCGCCGAAATATCGGGGACTCGACTACAAATCAAAACATGGTAAAAATCCGGCTTTTCGTAATATTTACATTGTTAATGGCCATGAAAGTTTAAAAAGTATTGAATCCTATAAAAACAACTCATCTCATTAATAGACACAAAGCTTAATTAGGTGTGGACTCTCGCACTGCCCAGATACCTATTTTAAATGTAATTTTATCTCATTTTGCATATTTGCTAGCAGTTGTTCAAGTACACGAAATTAAGCTCAAAGTTGAAGTATACAGGTTAATAGGTGAGTCACGTACCCTGCTTATTTATTAATATTAATTATCGCCTCATTCCGCGACACCTGACCCGCGGCACTGACGTGATGATAACTCTGTAAACACGACTGTGGTTTATTTGCGTTCCATAACTTAGGTTGCAAAGTAGGTACCTGACATTTATATTATAAAAGTATTTTTTGTTGGATTACTCTATTCGGGATAAACCAGTGTTCTACTATCATGCGAGCCTAATGCTTTATTGATGTTATCAGCTATGGATGAAGCAGAGATCAACGGTTACCGCTTGTTACGGTCCGAAGCACGATAGAAGTTTGAGATTACAATTTCAGGTCATCCAACCCGTAACGAACATACATACATACATTTTAATATACTCACGCCTTTTTCCCACGAGGGTAGGCAGAGACTTTGTATTGCCACCTTCTACGATCCTTGCACACTTATTTCACTTCGTTCACATCCATCAATCTTTTCATACATGCCCGGCGAATTCTGTTTATTGTTTTTTCTTCTTTTGAAAGTACCTTAACTACCAAAATCGTAGGCTAAAAGAGAGAAAGAGAGATATGACAATAAAGAGGCAATGCGTGCCTCGGAGTTGAGACAAGGGCAATCCTGAAACTCCATTTTTGCTAGTTTATTTCGTAAACCTGACGAATACTTTTTATTATCTAAGTCCGTAATTGTCATTTACAGATACTAGTGGTTAAACAGATAAGTCTTTAAACAGACTCAGAACACAAGTCAGCCGCTGCAAGGAAAATATGTGCCGCTGGACGATCTGTGTAAGTGCAGTGTAACTCCACAATCTATGTCCCATCTCCCACGTTGACCAAAGTGTCTGATTAACTGCACTCTTGACGACCGTGTGGTCAGCTCGTTCGATTAGCCGAGTTCTGGGCGGGGAAGATTTAATTTCAGTTCCTACCATCGACACGAAAGAAGAAGAAGACTAGTGGCTCTCCGCCGCTGTTTTACCCCACGTGGGTAAAACAGCGGCGGTTCCCGTTCCCATGGGAATAGCGTGATCTCAGATCATTAGTATTATATGATCTGAGAGCGTGATAAAATATAACAAACGTTACTCAGAAATAATGTAGCTGGTGAAAACGTTTTCAAAATCAGTCCAGTAGTTATTAAGTTTATCCATTAGTTACAAACGTACCTAACCTAACGTAACCTAGGAATGCACCTCGATCGAAGACTAACATGGAGAAAGCACTTGCAAAAAAAGAGAGATGAACTTAACATCAGGTACCGAAACCTACATTGGTTGATTGGAAGAAACTCTGCCCTGAGCATAGACAACAAGCTTTTAATTTACAAGGTTGTCCTTAAGCCAATTTGGACCTACGGCATACAGCTTTGGGGATCAGCTTGCAACTCAAATACTGAAATTATCCAGAGAGCACAAAATGGAATATTAAAACATCTATCCAATGCGCCATGGTTCATAAAGATCACTGAGCTTCATGATGAACTGGAAATTAGTACAGTAAAAGATGAAATAAAACAATACTCAACCAAATACAGGGAACGCCTTCGTACACACCCTAATCGTCTGGCAGCACAATTGACTAGTATCAATTATCCCAAGAGACTCAAGCGACAACACATCATTGAATTATAGATGGAAAATAAAGAATGGAAAGGCACTCGGTGGAGTGCTGCTCCTACAAGACAAATAACATACATCACATCTGCTTATAGTCAACTAGACTGATCGCAAATAAACTCTGAAGAAAAAAAAAAAAAAGTTACAAACGTACAAACAAGAAATATAATATTTCGTGTTTATAATATGAGTAACGATATCATTGATGCACATCACTACATAGTATAAAACAAAGTCGCTTTCTCTGTCCCTATGTCCCTTTGTATGCTTAAATCTTTGAAACTACGTAACGGATTTTGATGCGTTTTTTTTTATAGATAGAGTGATTCAAGAGGAAGGTTTATATGTACTTTTTATCCCGATATTCCCACGGGAACGGGAACCACGCGGGTGAAACCGCGGGCGGCCGCTAGTAAGATATATTATCATTATAGTTTACAGTCCCATTATAGTATGTTTATTACACAAACCTCGAGACCATTTTTATAACTCATGATCGAGTTACAAAATCTTGTGTGATCAAAACTTTATAAAATAACTTATTGCGCTTCCACCTTCAGCCTTATCACCACTTACCAACAGGTGTGATGAAGGCTAAGCGCTACCCCGTTGTGGATGAGAAAATGTAATGTATGATCATTAACGATTGAACAATGAAGAATCATCATAAGTCTGTTAACTGCTTTACTTTTCCTTACCATTTTGGATAAGGGAAAATGCTGCTGAAGCAAATGAGCTGATTTGATATTTGGATAATTGTGTGTTGAGTGCCTACCATCAACTTTAAGAAAACGATTCAAAACTGGTGCGTCCCAGAATAGGTTCCTTAAATGAATTTGCTTTATTTCGTGCCATGACCTTCTAAAAACTGAATCCCAAATGTATTGTTGAATGTCAATAAACGAACGATTTGTGTCCTTATTTCTTCCATCCATTTCTTTCACTTAATTTTGTCATGCCCGGAGAGTGAGAGGGACGAGTATAACCTGCAGGTGTCATGCTAGCTCGACCGAGTTATACAGCGCTCGCCAGATAACTTTGCGCGCGGTCGAATTTGGAACTAATTTCAAATTTGGCAGGTTGCCATGGTATTTGTTGTGACAGGCGAAATGAGTGTGTCAAGTGTCATTGTGTTTTATTAGTTTATTTAGTAATCGTCATGCCAATAGTTATCAAAAGTGCTGGAAGAGAGATTGTTTTACAGGTGAAATGTGCTTGCGAAATAAAACAGGACAATAACAGGCTACTTAAACCATTTCCTAAAGTGCAAGCGCGGATTGCTTTCTTGACAGGTCATTTTTAGGGTGACCATTATGTGATATTTTGCTTTCGCTTGGGGTATTTTAGTTACTATTATTCTCTACTCTATAGTTACTATACTTACTTAATAAAATATTTGAAAATATATTTATTTTGTTGTTATTTAATTCCTAAATTACAAACAATTTTAATAAACAATATAAAATCTATCTGCTTATAAAAGTGTTTTAATGTCTTACAGTTTTCTATTGCTATTATTGATGAAAGTATCTAGGTATTTACTGTATTCTCAATTATAGCAACCGGACGAAAGCCAGTTAGATTTTTTCCTCGTCTACTCGTGATGGGAAAATTATTTACAACTACTGGCAACATTAAATACGCCACCAAACGCGCGCAGACTTATCTGGATCGCACTCTAAGTCAAATAAGAGTTCATGACAGCTAAGTGGCTGTGACAATTGTCGCTGAATCGCTTGTCATTGACGCAATAGAATCTTGTCATGGTACGAATAAGCGAAGCAGATCAGTTTAGGCACAGCCTTTTCTATCGTCTTCTACAAGCCATACGCATAAAGTTGGCAACGTCGCATTTCTAGTTTTAAGTGAACCGATTTGACACCGTTTGACAGGTAAACAGCGAGTAAAACTCGAGTACTGAATCCTATGAAGATGGCATATCTTCTATACTTCTTTAAAAATAAATAAAATTGGAGTGTCTGTTTGTAACATTAAAATATACGGTACATACACCAAAATGACATGTTTTTCAATTTTTGTCTGTCTGTCTGTCTGTCTGTTTGTTCCGGCTAATCTCTAAAACGGCTGGACCGATTTCGACGGGACTTTCATTGGCAGGTAGGTAGCTGATGTAAAAAGGAATAACTTAGGCTACTTTTTATCCCGGAAAAATATCACATTCCCTCGGGATAACGTCATGTAGTACACGCGGGCGAAGCCGCGGGCGGAAAGCTAGTTGTGCTAAGTATATGAACTATCCGTTATACAAATATAAGCTAAATCGACATTGTACTCATAAACCTGTAGACATCTTGTTCTATCTTACCTCCAATACTCCATGTAAAAAGAAAAAGCAATATATTTATTCGACCTATTTTTGGCAACAAACGTGACGTCATATTAATGCATAATTGAGGCCGGTCGCCATTTTTGTTTCTCGGTATGTGTAGGTATGCCTCACTTTTTCGTAGGTATGCCATATCCATAGGATTCGTACTCAGAGGAGTAAACCGGTTCACAGCAGTGTTGCCGTTCCGCTTCATAGCATGGCTTGTAGAAGACGATAGAGACTGCTGTGGTTTAGGTCCTAAACAAAACCGCAATAAGAGTTGTTGGTAGGCACCCTGTACTGTAATGCCAAAGGAATTCTCGTTAAAACTTTTCCAAGTTTGCACTGTTGTCGGACCATTTTGTTTTTTTCACATAATTATACCTACATTTCGTAGAACAGGGCCCTGTAAAGGGCAGTAAAGGTGGAAAGTTTGTAAGAGGAACTGGAAGTTAATTGAAACGAGCACAAAATAACTATTTGGAGCTTTAAGATACAAAAGAGTAGTTGAACATTGTTTTCTATTTACTCTTACATACTTTTATACTAGGTACACAAAATAAAGTAATGTCTGCCTGCTACTTTTTCATGCCTTAACACCGAACTTGTTTTGACGATGGGACAAAACGTCCCCCAAAACCCATTTCCTACCAACAAATTTGAAATGTATCTCAGGTGAAAGATATATAGTGACAGCTTTTTACTATGGCAACATCCCTCAAATGAGTGAGAATTCTGGTTAAATATTATTTTAATATTGTTATTTACAACAAAAGTAATACCAAAGTTATTATAAAAAAAATGTTTTTGAATTGAATAATTATAGCTATTAATCTCCTTATAGATACGTATGACGCATAAAATCGGTCCCATACAAATTTGCCCATTGCCCTTTGGCATAGATAAAGATAACATTTTGACACAGGCTATTTCGAAACTGTTTTGTGACCACTAAAGAGTGCGATGTAGCTGAATTATATATCCACAAGCAAAGCATAAACATCATGATTAAAACCAAGTCAATAGACTCCTTAAGGTCACAGCACATACATCAACTCGGAAAGGGTTCGTAAACGTATCAACTCGAGCGGTTCAGTATTCTTTGTATGAAACCCCCTACTGCAAAGCACACTAATCGGAATCGTAACGTAATCGCGTCGCCTCGGGACCAGTACCCCTAGTGTAAGTTTTTATGTCAAGCAAACGCAAACTATCGCGAGTACGTATTTATGTCAATTTGTATGAAAACTGCATAAGCGCGCTACTCGCCGCTAGAGGCGCTGATACAGTTTTCATACAAATTGACATAAATACGGACTCACGATAGATGCGTTTTTTGACATAAAAACTTACACTAGGGGTACAGCTCACGAACCGCTTTGCGGGTCGATCAACTTGCTATCCCCGCGCTTACCGCTAGTCGTCCACGCGCTCGCGTCTCTCCGTACCCGAGCTTACGGCTCTACGCACAGTGGTCTGAAAATGAAAATGAACATCATTTTTTTTATAATTTTTTTTACCCAATTTTTTTTTTTTTTTTTTATTTTTTTTTTTTTTTTTCTCTCATTCTTTTTTTTTTATCTGGAACCACTGTGCGGCGAGCAGTAAGCGCGGCGTCGCCTAGCCGTAAGCGCGGCGTCGGTCGCCGAGCCGACGTACCGACGCTGATCCGGTTTGGTTACGTGCTTGCGTTAGGTTGACGGCGTGGCGAAGGCGATACGGTGTCGATCTCTTTCCGAGTTGATGTAATGTGCTGTGTCCTTTACGTGTAAGTTATAAAGAATAACTAAATTCCTTATATGAAGGCCTAAAAACACAGT
The DNA here is from genome assembly GCA_949710035.1 of Crambus lathoniellus. Classification (NCBI taxonomy): domain Eukaryota; kingdom Metazoa; phylum Arthropoda; class Insecta; order Lepidoptera; family Crambidae; genus Crambus; species Crambus lathoniellus. Next base: position 3,307,447 of record OX453299.1, on the reverse strand, counting down.
GAAAGAGCTGTTATTTAAAATTTTACAGCCTTCATTTGTTTTCGTGCCAAAACGCTGCGGTAGGCACCTCTACTAATAATATTCTCGCGCATCTTCGACAAACTTAAGCTCTGCTGTTACAGCTTCAAATCATACTCTTATTACAATGCCCTACGTTATAGTTTCGCGTAGAACTTAATTTTTGAACTGCTGTGCAAAGATTGTAGTCTCATGTGTGCAGGGTAACTAGAGATAAATACAGTGGTTTTAAGGCAAAGCAGCCGAGCTCATAATATTAAATGGCGCGGATATGGGATGTACTTTATCGTCGGAGTATAATTTTAGGCGTTGCGATTGTCCATTTGTCAGTTTTGGTCATATATTGTTCTTTTTCATTTTACAGTGCCCAGTGTTTTATGCGTAAATGCTTTCCAGACTTTAAAAAATAGCGTTTAGCGTTTTATGCTCTACAATCTTTTCTGTTCCGGTGACAGCGGCGCTATGTATTTTTTTCTTCTTTTTGTGGCAATTTAACCAGCTCTGACTTCTGCGACCTTCAACCGTCAGCAGCGCTATGGTTGGTCATCAACTTAACAGCAAAATGACATTAAAAAAACCACGTTACTTAGTTTCACTTTTTGGCTACCGGAACACAAAAGATTGTGGCACTGTACTTGATCTTAGTTATTTTTTTTATCATTGAAAACATACTTTTCTCTTTCTTTGGAAAAAGAAAATTGATTGTTTAATACTTTTTGCAATTGAGGAACTTTATAGATAAGCGTAAATAGTGATATTATAGTATTTTATGCACAAAAAAAACAGTTTATTTGTAGCAGACTAGTTAACGCTTTGTACAAACATGTGGTAAAATAAATTCCAAAAAAGCTTCTTCTAAAAAAGTATGTAAAAACATCCCGAAATGTTTATTCTGCCATTAATCCCACTTTAGCGGAGATGTAACACATTTTGCTGTGACCCACATGCTTTTGGTTTATCTGCGTTTTTTTTAGGTTTTTTTTTTCAGACCACTTGGTAGGTACGTCTTGCACGTGTCAAAACGCTAATAGATGTGAGATTTAGAACCCTTGTTTTTTAAGAGGTGTTTTAGTTTTAGCTGCTCGTAAAATTTGTGACGTCATCTTAAAATGTTAGAACTTGATAATACCAAATTTAAAAAAAAAAGAATATTGTGTCGCTAAAAATTTTTTTTCGGATGCTTGCAGTGTGTTTCCAGTGTTTCTTTATAATGTGAGCTTTGTGAACAAATTTTAGTTTATAATGATATTAATTGATTAAGATTAATTTTTTTATTTGAAAGTTAGATTTATATCTTTTTTATTTATTTGAGTTCGTATCATAGGGCGTTGTTTTGATTTTCAGTTCAGATTCTTTGAACGTTTCCTTTGTTACGAATATAGCATGTTTCTGAAAGTGTTCATTTATTTTACGCTAGCGGTCTACTGTGACTTTGTCCGATTGCTTACTTTTATAGGATCTTCAAAATAATATAAAACTACAAAAAACAGAAGAACTAGGTACATGACATAGATTAGTACCTACCTATGTTGATTACGTAAAATTATTATTTTTTGGTTACAGACTATAACACTATTGAGCGATATACTACCTATAGGTATTGTTACGATAATGTTTGATGTAGATAATTATAACTATTTAATTTTCTAGCGTTTAAAATCATGTCAATGTCATTATTTTAATTTTCCGATATTCTCAATTTTAAATTAAAAGTTTACTTAATAGCTTTAATATAGGAACATCTATATCAAAACTAGTTTGTAGTAGTTGCAGTAATCGCTAACGTGAAACTGGTATCCTAAACTTAGCTCCACACAACATGCTCAAGGATGTCTTTATCGAGGTTCGTATGAGCTGGCGATGGGAACTTTACTTAGTTACTTGTGCTACTTTGTCTAACTAACGGCTCGTTCACACGGGCCCGTTATTCGCGATTCGTTAAAAAAACGCGAATGTCCAAAGAACAATTCGACACATCCTACGTATAACTGTGCATCTGCAAAAAGCAAATGTTACAGGCGAGCTCTTTAAAGATTCTGGAAAATCAAAATCGTCATTTTATTTTTATTTTATTTTATTTTGTAATTTGGGACATCAAACAGTTGTACATCAAATATTACTACAAGAGGAATATCACAATATAATGTATATATAAATAAGTAAATGTACAACCCACACCAATGTCCACGAATAAAGTAGCATAAAGAAACATTATAAAAAAAATATGAAAGACGCAAAAGGCAGCTATCCGTACCCCTGAGCCAAATTAGTCGTCTTTATAATATTAGTATGGCTTCGATCATATTATTATAAAGGAGCGCATACACAGGCAATTAAAATTAGCTGTATGTCTGTCAAACCCCGCAAAATATGACGTCATGACCACATCAAGCAATTTATGGCAAAGTGGTCAAAATGTAAACCTGTTGGTGAGATGGTGCAACATCGCTCCACTTGATTGCTTCAGATTGACCCATTCATGAAAGTGAAAATCCATAGAAATTAGGTCATCAAAAGAGCTAGAATATATGCGATAGAAAGAGATGCAACGAGCGGACATTCGTAATTTGCGCAGTACAAGCAGAATTCCACTTTATTGCGTTATAGCTAGAGTTGCTATTTATTTAAATGGCTTAGCGGAATGCAGTATCTGTTACTAGTAACTATTAAGTAATCTGTGCCATTACAGTTGCCAGGAAATTATTGCCTAAAAATTGTCCGTTTACGCGCCTTTAGTACAACAACCACAACCTCGTCCGTCCGATATTTTACATTATCCATACAGAATTTATATTCATATTTATTACAAGCTTTTTATTAACCTGCCATTATAGTTAGTAAGTATGTTAGTTATTTAGTGGGGGACAAATCTTGCAAGCTTAATTTGACCCACTTCCCAGTGTCCGATGGAGCTGAAATTTTGTATACAGTTTTGGTTTAGGTGACAATATAATATTAAAGTACAGTCAGCAAACAAGCTTGTCATGAAAATGAAATGTTTGCAAAAAACTTATTTATATTACAAACTTTTTTTTTTAACTTGCCATGTTAGTTACTTAGTAAGTGGGGGACAAATCTTGCAAGCTTAATTTGACCCACTTCCTAGTGTCCGATGGAGCTGAAATTTTGTATACAGGTTTGGCTTAGATGACAATACAATATTTAAGTACAGTCAGCAAAAAAGCTTGTCATAAAAATGAATTTTTTACTAAGAACTTACTAGCATATTAAGTGTGTACAAGGTCTTAAAGCTAGTTAAAAGTACTTATAACTTCATAACCCAGACATTGGGTATTGCAAAAATTTCTGAGGGCATTAACAGAAATAATATTATTATCATACACGCTTTTATCATATTAAAATTAAATAATTAATAATTGAAATAAGTACAATAATAGAAATTAAATTAAATTGCGGATGTGATATGTAAGTATGTTGGGATATTTAATTTCGTTCCTTCCGAAAGCTTGTTCAAACAAGCTCTTAGCTTTACTATAATTGACTTAATAATAATTTTCTTGCAAATTTTCTTCATAAACCAGAGGGTAACAATGTAGTAGCGACAAGGTGCTGGTATCTGTGTAAGCTGAAGGAATCTGCATAACTTGGCGCCGCCGTATCACTGTGTGTGCAGCGAGTGTGTGCTTAGTGCCGCATGCTAATTATAAATCATTCTCGGATCTGAATAGTGCCCTAGTGTATGAAGATGAAGCGAGCGATCTTTGTGTTGGAGTTGGGGACTTTTGTCTTCTTTAGCGTGGAAAATTATAGTGATATCAAGCCTTTAAAATATTTCATTATTGTAGGTTAGGTAATAGGATTGATGAAATTGAGAAGTGATGTGTAGCCACCTGGCTTCTCCCGCATGGACTACAAGACATTATCCTGCGGTAATGTGATATTTTTCTGGGGATAAAAAGTAGCCATGTTCCTCTTCAGGCTACAAAGTATCTTTGTCCCGAATTTCAGCAAAATCCGTTCAACCGTTTTGGCGTGATTGAGTAACAAATATCCAAACTTTCACATTTATAATATTAGTAGGATTTTAATTCAAATGAAAGAGCTATATTACTTACTTACATTGCTGGCTCGGCGACCTGAAGTGGATCTTGGCTTTAAAAAGGTTTTTTTTATTGGTACTTACATATTCCGACGACCGATTTGGCGCAGGGGTAGACTACCCTCCTTCTGCGCCAGTGGTCTCGGGTTCGATTCCCGAACAAGACAAATATTTGTGTGCATGAACATGTCTATTTGTATTGGTCTGGGTGTTAACTATGTATATTAAGTATGTATTTACAAACAAAAAGTATTTAAGTATATATTTATCCGTTATCAAGTTTTCCATGATACAGTTTCATAATGAAATTAACATGGGCTTCGATAATTGGTGTGAATGTAAGAAGTTATTTATTATTTATTTATTTACATAAAGAGTTTGCTCGCTCCGTTATTATCACTATAATATAAAGTTATTATGAGGCAACATTTTATGGACACGTTGTTATCCAACCTGTGTAAGACGACCTCCGTGGCCGAGTGTATGCACCGGTTTTCAAGTTGCCTCTATCTATGGAGGTTCCAGGTTCAGTTTCCGATCGGTTAAATTTTGAAAACAAACTTTTCAAAATTTCTTCGGGTTTGGGTGTATGTGATAATATACATCCGTTGTTTCCAACTTGGTCCGCCCAACTTGTTAAATGCACTTCCACAAGATATATTAATGTTTAGAAAAGAAAAAGCACTTTGGAAATAAATTAAAACAATATTAATAACTAAATTCTATTAAAATTTAATAATTCTCTGTAAATTAAATTCATGCAGTTTTAAGCACTTCGGAAAGAACAATAATTATGTAACTAAATTGTATTAAAGTTTATTAATCCACAGTAACTAAATGTTTGTTACATTATATTTAATTATGTTAGTGAGTTCTTCACTTGCAAAAAAACCATGGAAATGGTTTTGCAAGGAAATATGTGTTTTGTAATAGACATAAGTTAATGTTGTAATAATAAATGAATAAAAAAAATCCATCAATTCCATCAAGCTACTAAAGTTTGGTATTGGAACAATGTATGTGATGGTGTCCAATATTGAGTTTTATTTATTTTTTATCTTATTACTTAAATATACTGTAAGAATCAATTATTAAAAACTTTTCAGATTCTTGCAGAACACAAACGTCGCAGTAAAAGGTTTCACCTAAGGCTAGATCCCTGATCCAATAAACAACGCACTCAAATTAATGATCTAAACATGAATTATGAAGAGTAGCAACATTGTTCTTGGGTCAAGTTCCATAAATAAGGGAAGAATATTTGATGAATCGCGTGTCAACGTAACTTATGGGCCGATACAACCGCTACAAATGGGGCTGGCGGCCAATGCATACCGATTCAACGTGCTTCAAGCAAACGTTTACTTACTAGAAGAGTCACTCTACCCTTGTCAAGAACTTAAACTATAATATTCATCATCATTTCAGCCATACGACGCCCACTGCTGGGCATAGGCCTCCGCAAAGGATCTCCACAACGATCGGTCCTGCGCTGCCCGCATCCAGCGGCTTCTCTCGACCTTGACCAGATCATCGGTCCACCTTGTAGGGGGCCTGCCCATGGAACGTCGTCCGGTTCGCGGTCGCCATTCGAGAACCTTTCCGCCCCAACGGACTATAATTTACGGACAACTATATTTCGTCGCAATATCGGGGGACTCGAAAACAAATTTAAACATGGTAAATATCCCGTTATCCATAATAATTATACTATTATTTTACTACAATCTTACTAAAATTATAAAAAGGATAGCTTAGTTGGTCAGAGAGAGTTGGTTGGTCTGAGTGCCTACCATCAACTCTTATTGCGGTTTTGTTTAGGACCTAAACTGATCTGCTTCGCTTATTCGTACCACGACAGCTTAATATCAATGACAGCGATTCAGTGATCATTCAATGACATTTCACAGCCGCTGAGCTGTCATCAACTCTTATTTGACTTATAACTCGGCCAAGCTAACATGACACCTGCAGGTTATACCCGTCCCTTTCACTCTCCGGGCATGACAGAATCGAGTGAAAGAGACGGGTAGAAGAAATAAGGACAAATCGTTCGGTCATTCACATTTAGCAATTCATTTGCGATCCAGTTTTTAGAAGGTCAGAGTATGAAAGAAAGCAATTCATTTTAGGAACCTATTCTGCATCGCGCTATTTTTGAATCGCTGTCTTAAAGTTAATGGTAGGCACCCTGATCACTGACACTACACACACACTCACACTGTGCACTATAAATTAGATACAGCTGTGACAGCTCGAAGATTGCGCTGTTGCACTCAGATATACCGATTATAAATTTGGTTTCTATTCTACTAACTTATTTTGTCAGTATCAAAAGTTGTATATGTAATGGGCTTATACATTTTCTGTATTTATACATTACCGTTCTCTTAGCATTAAACTTACATTTTAGTTTACTCCAAGAGACTGTGTTTTAATAAAGAAGTTAAATAAATGCACTGCAGTTTTCGCAATAATACAATGCCGTTGCTACTGTATAAATACCTAATCGATTTTACAGTACATGCTCTCAAAATCGTAAGTACCAACTAGCATGAAACACGCAGTATATCAACAAAAATTATTCAATCTAGTTCACAGATACAAACATCAAAATTTAGGTGCTCGAGGTGCGACTTGCTGACACTGTTGTTAATTATACTTAAAACCAAAGACCAAAAAAAACATTCACTTCCAGCAGTCTTTACATCCTTTTATGGAATGGTTCCAGAAATGTAACGTCACAGACAATTGTAGTCAATCTTCGTGGCTTCCTCATACATCTGCCTAAAAAACTCTGGCTGACATTAGAATAACATCAACATTAAACCACTATCAATAATGTTTCGAAAGGTTTTATTCATACTCGTGAACAGACATGTTAACTATGAAATGGGAAGTGGAGTTTTCTGCTCAATTTGCAGAAATATTTTTATGAAGCCGGAAGAGTTTTTTCGCACTTTGTTTTTGGGCCTGCATCTCGAATTTTGACGAAAAGTCGCGATCGTGGCATTACGACCAAACATACCATTCGTAGAAATACTCACATGTCTATGTTATGGATAAGATAAGATAAGATAAAAATATTCTTTATTCACTTAGACATAATAAATATGTACTTATGAATCGTCAATATTTTCCTACCACCCATTTTTTTTTTCTTATACTTCCAGCATATGGTTGGAGTCTGTTTTTACTTCTAAGCTTTCATACCAGTTCTCTCTTTTATTCCTCTCGCACTTCCATTCTTCATACTTTATCTTTCTATCATTCATCATCTTTCTTACAATAATAGGTGGGATGCCTGCCGATTCTACTTTTTATTTCTTACTTTCTAGTGTAATAACACGGGGAAAATAATTTTTTCATTTTGTTCCAAAAGGGTTTTACAATTTTCTTTTTTCTTATTTTACTATTTAATTTTACATAAATTCTTTTCTAGAACTTATTTGTACTTCTATTTTTCTTATATTATTTATTGATGGGTTCAGGGGATTTCACAATGTCCCAGTTTTCTTATCTCTACGTTAACATTTTTTTTTTCTTAATATCTAAGTACATAAAAGTGAATTCATTTAACATTTAATTTTTATTTACAATTTCTCCCATGCTAATCAGAAATATACAATTATATTTTGTTAGCATGGTTTGCTTAATCTTTATTACGTTTTATTACTTTCTTAACTATTTCTTAACTATACTTTATGAATTCGTCTCTGTTCTTACTTGCCATTATCTTCTCTAATGTATTTATCTCTAATTTGATATCTAGTTTTTGTTCTAAATTATATCTTTCCTTGTTAAAAATTGGACATTAAATTAATATTATGAGGGACGGTCTCGTCTACGTCAGGGTCACATATGCATGATGCGCTCTCCCTCAACTTGAACCTTTTCAAGTAGTGGGAGAACCCACCATGGCCAGTCATAATTTGTGTTAACACACTGTCCAGCTCCATTTTGCGTATGACGCCATAGGCGGTGACTGCACTTGGAAAGAATATCTTTGTGGTTCCCGCTGTTTAGCCGGTTACGTACCTATGATTCCATTCGCTAAGCGAGGCCTCTCTCAGGCCTCGCTTAACGAATGATATCGGACATAGGTCGTAGTACGGCTTGCGTTTTTTATTAAGTGTTGTATGTGGTTGTTTTATGTGGTGCAAATTTCAACTTGTTTTCGACACCCCACGCCAGAACACGTTGAAGGGCGGCACCGGCGCTACCCTCTATCTCCTGAGCGGTCTCCCCATTAAAGACAAGAACTACGTCGTCGGCGAATGCCTGCGCCCAGTATCCTTTTGCCTCCAGTTCTTTGAGGAGTGGCTCGAGCATCAGGTTCCAAAGAATCGGTCCCCCTATGGAAGCCTGGACACAGTCTTTATTCGTCTCCTTCATAACCTCTTCTCCGGCGTATCGCACCCTGACCTTTCTGTCGCTAAGATAGCTGTCGACCACCTTCCTGATATTTTTAGGGCATCCTTCTTCCGCCAGTCGGACTCTTATAATAGGCCACCAAGCGCTATCAAAGGCTCCCTCTATATCTAATGACACTAGTGTGACGATTTTCTTTTCATTTAATTTTGATCGTATGTGTTGCATAAGATTATATCCACCCATTCAAGACTTTTTTAACTGACAAGAAGAATGGGCGCAAGAAACTTGCCAGCGTTTCTTAGTTAGGTAACGACATTTACAAAAAAAAAAACATATCGTTACTAATACAACAATTGCTTAGTATAAAAATACATCATATTAAACAGTGATTATGTTATGTGTTACATCATGACCATGCATTGCGGTCATTCAAATAATCGTCTACTTTATAGTATCCTTTGCTCATCAGCGACTCTTTAATGTAACATTTAAATTTATGCAATGGTAGTTCAATTATATGCTGTGGAACTTTATTAAAAAAGGCTATGCTTTTCCCCAGAAATGAGGCTCTGGATTTTTCTAGCCTAAACTTGGGAACGACAAGTTTATCTTTATTTCTTATGTTAAAGCGATGAATATCGCTCTGCTTTACAAATGTATTATAATACTTTTCACATAAATTATATTTTCATAGATGTAATGTCCTGCAACAGTTAAAATGTTTATTTCTTTAAATAGATCTCTTAAAGAATCTCTCGTTCGGAGGTTGTAAATGGCGCGAATAGCCCTTTTTTGGAGCACGAATATACTTTGGATGTTAGCGGCTGAGCCCCACAACAAAAGGCCGTAGGACATAACACTATGAAAATAACTAAAATAGACTATTCTAGCCGTTTCAATATCGGTTAAGATGACATTGCTTTAGCTTGTTAGCTGACTGAAAAGATTCGTGATATAAGATCCAATCCGCCAATGGGATCCTATTCATTCGCTAAAAGTTTGACGACAAAATGACATGGCATGAAACAGATGCGACAGAAAATGTCTCCAAGTTGCTTTTTGTGTTTTTGTTCCAAGAGATGTCTAAGGAGGTAATTCGTTTAATAAGAAAAAAATAAAACCGCCTTCAAAAAAACCACATCAAAAAAGTAAGAAATAATTCCACACCAAATAAATAAAGTAAGTCTTTGAAGTCGGGCGTGAAATATGTAAAACTTTTTGTTGTTTTTGTTAAAACCCGCCCGACTTCAAAGTACTTACGTTATTTATTTGGTGAGGAATTATTTCTTACTTTTTGATGTGGTTTTTTTGAAGGCGGTTTTATTTTTTTATAAAAATAATTTTTATTTCACTCTTTTTAGTGCATCGTGCAGACAGTTTACGTGTTTTCTGGTAAATAAACTTTTTAACAAAACAAGAATCATCTAAATCGGTTTATAAACAAAGGAGTTATGCCTAAAGATACGTATTAAATTCACATAAAGTGGTAACGAAAACGACAGTATTTTCAAGATTTCCTGAAAACTACTGAACCGATTTCAAAATTTCAAAAAATGGGACCAACTTGGAACCCATCCTGATGTAATAACGTTTGAACCATTTCAATCGGTTCAGCCGTCTTCGAGTAATCGGTGGACATACAAAAAAAAAAAAAACATACATACAGACGAATAGAGAACCTCCTCCTTTTTGATTTAGAAGTCGGTTAAAAAGTACTAGCCACTGGCTTTTCTTAACGGAATTAGGCAGTCCTCACACTGACCTGCGCCCCGCGCCGCCGGCTGCGAAGTGTGGTATAGCGTGGGAGTGCAGAGTCTGCAAGAACATCTATTAATATAGAAAACATGCCTTGTCCAACACACTTAACACTCGACGTGGCGCAGTACTTATAAGTTTCGCGACGTGGCGTGTCGTCAGTGTGAGAACAACCTTAGTTGTTTGCTTGGGATCAGAGCATTTTCACAAATGGGTTCGTTTGTTTATGAAGAAGATTTTTGAACATGGACTAGTTTTTATCTAGCCTACGGCGCGGCGTCTTCTACTCAAATATTTTATTTCGTGGAATAAAACCTTGTCAGCAACTGAAAACAAGGCCTTCATGAATAATTGGGTATTTGACTGAAATTTTTTTATTGACTTAAAATGTTTATTGAACTAGTAGCAACACAAAACAGGTATTTGTTTTCAAATATCTTGCATATTTTCAGCGATATAGAGCATCAAACTTTCTAATTTGACAAGGAGAGCGATGTAGAAATGTGACGTCACATTTCTATAGCGCCATACTCTCGCCATAGAAAATTTAGTTTTAGGATGAGATAGCTAGAGTCACAATTAAATAGCCCATAATTTGCTTGTTACAGATACAGATTGAATTTCTTTTTTCACATTTATTATTCAATAACGTTATATTTCTGAATGGTGAATATGAAAACATATTCTCTGTATATAACTTATGAAAATATTTCGTTTACGAACCTAAAATAAACAAATAATACCTGTTGGGTCTATGTTTAGATTACTTGCTGCTTATTCATGTAAAATACGACATAAGCTAGATCTATTTATCAGGATTGCGCGTGAAATAAAAAGCATTACTTTGAAAAAAAAATATTTATTTTAAAATAAAGACGTATAAGGTATGAATGAAAGCTCCCACGTATTCAGTCCTGCTGCCGTTTTGGCGATTGGTCGGAACAAACAATCTGAAAGATAAAAAAAAACTTTTTTTTTCATTTATTTAAGGCAAGAAACAGCCAAGTACAGTAACAAAACAGTAACATTGTAAAGATATTAGTATAACCTAAAGACCTTACAGTGCCTATAATTAAACTTTTACAGTATTTTAAACTTACATTGAGCCACTCTTAGGACTAAATCTATGTCCGTGAAATGTTTATTGTAAACGTTAGTGGAACGATAAACAAATGAGTTTCGCGTGTAATTCCCACGATATCGTGGAGTAACAATAACGAATGTTATTGTTTATTATTGTATATTGTTTTAGAAGGTAAAGTATTCCTGTTAATATAAATACCTAATATTCCGGTTATATTCGCATCTAACTTGAATAAATGGTCGTATTTAAGAGGTCTAACCTTTTAAACCTTTTGAACCACTGTTCACACCACCGATTTCAGACCAAAGAGGTCCCGAGTTCGATTCCCATTGTGGTACTTATTGTATTCGGTTTGGTTGGAGGTAGGGCTTGTTCTTAGTCTGCCTGGCTAGCTACCACCATCATATATTAGTCTGACGCCATAACAATGATGTTTTCAGCATTATTGTGTAATAAGATAGCCAGTTCCTCAGTGATTGAGGATTCCGGGAGTAGTGCGCTTCCACCTTCAGCCTTATCACCACTTAATATCGTGTGATGAAGGCTAAGTGCTACCCCGTTGGATAAAAAAATGAACGGCTAACTAAAGTAATGTATCAAGAAAATGATCAAGATGTCATTTTCATTTATTGGCAAAGATGTTGGGGCTTTAATATTGAAATTGTCTAATATAAATGACAAATAATATCACTTTCACTTATAAGCATTGAAGTATTAGACAAATGTCAAACAAATGACATAAAGTTATTTTTATAAAAAAATAAAACCGCCTTCTAAAAAACCACATCAAAAAAGTAAGAAATAATTCCTCACCAAATAAATAACGTAAGTACTTTGAAGTCGGGCGTGAAACATGTACAATTTTTTGTTGTTTTTGTTAAAACCCGCCCGACTTCAAAGTACTTACGTTATTTATTTGGTGAGGAATTATTTCTTACTTTTTTGATGTGGTTTTTTAGAAGGCGGTTTTATTTTTTTATAAAAATAATTTTTATTTCACTCTTTTTAGTGCATCGTGCAGGCAATTTGCGTGTTTTCTGGTAAATAGGTATGTGATCAAACTCAAAACCTCCTTTTTCGAAGTCGGTTAAAATACCTTGAGGTATCCCCTTTTTAACAATACAAGAATCATCTAAATCGGTTTATAAACAAAGGAGTTATTGCCTAAAGATATGTATTAAATTCACATAAAGTGGTAACGAAAACGACAGTATTTTCAAGATTTCCTGAAAACTACTGAACCGATTTCAAAATTTCAAAAAATGGGACCAACTTGGAAACCAACCTGATGTAATAACGTTTGAACCATCTCAATGGGTTCAGCCGTTTTCGAGTAATCGGTGGACATACACAAAAAAAAAGAAAAAAAAAAAACATACATACAGACGAATAGAGAACCTCCTCCTTTTTGATTTAGAAGTTGGTTAAAAATACAACACATGTTGTAATCGGGCGTCAAGAGGATATTTTATTGTATTTTTATATAGGTACACAATAAAATGTTAGACAAAAAAGTTCGATGAATCAAACAAAACTAAAAAAAAAAACAAAAATTATTGCTGCAACTAATACCCAATGAAACCTTTTATTAAGATAATGCAACCATGCAGCACTAAACTAAATATAACATCTTCCACAATACGACATTATTATTTATATACATTTCTATTTTACATACCAAAATTATAATGCAAAGGCAACAAAACTATATTATTATGCGAACAATCAGTGACGACCGATTTGGCGCAGGGGTAGGCTACCCAACTTCTGCGCCAGAGGTCTCGGGTTCGATTCCCGAACAAGACAAATATTTGTGTGAACATGTCTATTTGTCTTGGTCTGGGTGTTTACTATGTATATTAAGTATGTATTTACAAACAAAAAAGTATTTAAGTATAAATCTATCCGTTATCAAGTTTTCCATGATACAGTTTCATAATGAAATTAAAATGGGCTTAGATAATTGGTGTGATTGTAAGGAGTTATTTATTATTTATTTATTTACTAGCTATCCGCCCGCGGCTCCGCCCGCGTGGACTACATGACGTTATCCCGCGGGAATGTGGTATTTTTTCGGGATAAAACGTAGCCTATGTTCCTCTCCAGGCTACAAAGTATCTTTGTCCCAAATTTCAGCCAAATCCGTTCAGCCGTTTTGGCGTGATTGAGTAACAAACATCCAAACATCCAAACATCTAAACTTTCACATTTATAATATTAGTAGGATTATCAGTGTACTTTCATCAACTGTAGAGACGAGCATTTAACTAAAATCCTGTACATGTCGCAAGCTGCTTGCAACATGTTAGGGGGCTTGCGGAAAGCACAATTATTTAATATCAATTATATATATAAGATACAGATGTCACCTAAAACCTTGCAGTGCATTTCCACGACAAAGAATGACGTCATCAACTTATGTGTCCTGCCGCGGCGGCGCTAGTGTAGCACTTGAGAATGTGCAGCTAAAATATTCAGGGATAAAGGTAAAATATTTTGAAGTTAATGCAAGTTACATAAGTACCTGTTGTTCTTTGTTTGGCAACTGTCTTTAAAATGCACCTACATCGAAAGTTATCATTTATTTGAGATGTCGAAAAACAACCTTTACCACCAGTTTTAGGAAGGTCATCTTTCTAAATCAATAATAAAGTTTTATACCAGCTTGTACTTTCATAAAAGTTTGTGACTATGGATAGTTTTCTTATATTTAACACATATTTCTGTCAAAGGCTTGAACCACATTTAAAATGCACATTAGAGAATAAATTTTAGTTCCATTTCCAGGCACACGAATATACAAGTTTGTGGCACTGCAGAACGGTCTTTAGTTAACTACGCTCGCAGATAGCTGCAGTAAATTGGCGGCATTGCAACAACAATAGCAGTTAATTTAATATTATCCTATTTATTGCAGTTCGCAAGCCCGCCGGTTTTCCGCTAGAAAGGACTTTCATGGCGTCATGCCGCCAATGTCCGTATTTTGAAGTCGCTCGCTTTTGTTTTTTTACAAGTTTTTTATTAACTTGCCATGTTAGTTAGTTAGTTAGTGGGGGAAAAATCTTGCAAGCTTAATTTGACCCACTTCCCAGTGTCCGATGGAGCTGAAATTTTGTATACAGGTTTGGTTTAGATGACAATACAATATTAAAGTACAGTCAGCAAAAAAGCTTGTAATGTAAAAAAAAATATTTTTTACAAAAATCTTGTTTTTATATGTGGAACTTATAACATTCCATCCATATTAATGTCATAAATTTTATTTTATGTGAAAGGGTGTTTGTTTGTTTATTTTTTTGTCCGTCTTTCACTTCAAAACGGAGCAACGGATCGACGTGATTTTTGATGTGACGTTTTTATCCCGGAAATATATTACTTTCCCGTAGGATAACGTCGTGTAAGTCCACACGGGCGAAGCCGCGGGCGAAAGATTCGTATTCTCTTAAAGTTACTGAGCCGATGTTTTCTACGGATATGTAGTGATATGGTTTTTTTCAAAATAGAACATTATTTCTAATGAAGTCAACTGCCAAAACTAAATACTAATTTTTAGGACCCTTCTACATGACGTTTTTTTGTTCGCTCGTTTGTATCGATACAAACGCAAGTCGAACGCTCAGCAAACGCAAGGAACTTTGTATCGATACAAATGTTTATTGTATGTATGTGTAGTGCGGGATTGTATCGCGTTTATATCGCGTCTGTATCGCGTCTGCATCGCGTTTGTATCGCGTCTGTATCGCGTTTGTATAGAGCTATCGCGATGACATCGTTCGTGAACGAAGGTTAAGCTCGTTTGTATCGCGTTTGTATCGATACAAACGCGCGTTCGAAGTTCGTTTCAAATGCGTTTGTTTCGCAGAAAAAAATAGCCCTTGGCAAGTTTCTTGCCGGTTCTTCTCGTTACAAGGCCTTCCGCCGTAGGATTTGCAAACTGATAGCGTAGAGTCATTGACGTTTACCAGTGCTGTATCAGCCTAAAATTAATAAATTTTTGAATTTAAAATTAACTTCATTTGCGACAAAAAACGTGTAAGATATGCTAAAACGCGATGAAACATCGTCAGCGCGTAAAAAAAAACGTCTCGTGTAAGGGCCCTAATGGAGCTAGGAGCTAGTCAAACTGCTACATAGAAAAAAAAGGGTTACACATTTCATTAGGTATATAAAATAGTAAACTGTGTTATTTAAAACAATACTTACACCAAGTTCATGAACTATCTGCTGTTAAGGTGCCCACAGACAATCAGTCGGCCGCCTTACATTAGGTTTTTGTAAGTATGTAAAACTGTGAGTGTCTGGCCGATTGCGGCTAACTGACAGGCCGTTGCCGGCAGGCGGACTGATAGGGTCTTTAGAATAGCTAACGATGTAAAAGAATAAGAGCCCGTTATTTTCTCTATAGTTGCACAATAAAATCGCAGGAAGTTTAGAGTGTACGATTTATATCTAATGCTCTATACGATAATGTGCTGCTTGAATCAGTTTGAAAGCATTTATTTCTGAACGAATCTGCAGTAAAGCTTCATTCAGCGCTTAAGTTTTATTCTATTGTTTTTGAAGAGACAGCAATAATGCATTTATTGTATTTTAAGAAATTTTTCTTTTTAACCGACTTCTAAATCAAAAAGGAGGAGGTTCTCTATTCGTCTGTATGTATGTTTTTTTTTTTTTTTTTTTATGTATGTCCACCGATTACTCGAAAACGGCTGAACCGATTGAAATGGTTCAAACGTTATTACATCAGGTTGGTTTCCAAGTTGGTCCCATTTTTTGAAATTTTGAAATCGGTTCAGTAGTTTTCAGGAAATCTTGAAAATACTGTCGTTTTCGTTACCACGTTATGTGAATTTAATACGTATCTTTAGGCATAACTCCTTTGTTTATAAACCGATTTAGATGATTCTTGTTTTGTTAAAAAGGGGATACCTCAAGGTATTTTAACCGACTTCGAAAAGGGAGGTTTTGAGTTTGATCACATACCTATTTACCAGAAAACACGTAAATTGCCTGCACGATGCACTAAAAAGAGTGAAATAAAAATTATTTTTATAAAAAAATAAAACCGCCTTCAAAAAAACCACATCAAAAAAGCAAGAAATAATTCCTCACCAAATAAATAACGTAAGTACTTTGAAGTCGGGCGGGTTTTAACAAAAACAACAAGAAATTGTACATGTTTCACGCCCGACTTCAAAGTACTTACGTTATTTATTTGGTGAGGAATTATTTCTTACTTTTTTGATGTGGTTTTTTTGAAGGCGGTTTTATTTTTTTTAGGGGAACGCTTGGGCATCATATACCTGGGTGCCTACCATCAACTCTTATTGCGGTTTTCTTTAGGACCTAAACTGATCTGCTTCGCTTATTCGTACCACGACAGCTTAATATCAATGACAGCGATTCAGTTAGCATTCAATGACATTTCACAACCGCTGAGCTGTCATCAACTCTTATTTGACTTATAACTCGGCCAAGCTAAGATGACACCTGCAGGTTATACCCGTCCCTTTCACTCTCCGGGCATGACAGAATCGAGTGAAAGAGACGGGTAGAAGAAAAAAGGACACAAATCGTTCGGTCATTCACATTTAGCAATTCATTTGCGATCCAGTTTTTAGAAGAAAGAAAGCAATTCATTTTAGGAACCTATTCTGCATCGCGCTATTTTTGAATCGCTGTCTTAAAGTTGATGGTAGGCACCCTGATGTTATGTAATGACAAGGCTGAAGGTAGGATTGCGCTCCTAGAATCCTCCTAGAACACTAAAGAACTGAGAGACATAAACCTAAACTATGAGAGGTTTGAGAAAGTATGTTCTACACTTACTTACTACTACTGGTTCGGCTATTAAATAAATAACGTTATCACATAGAAATTTGACAGTTATGTTCCATAGTTGAACACCTGCGGTGCATTTTGGATCTTCAAAACAGTTTTTTTAGAACTTTTGTTCTAATTATAAGTTCTAAGAATTTTTGTTATTTGATTGCAAGTGGCATAATATTAAGACGTTATTGCAAATATACTTAATAATCTTAAACCATTATGATTGTGACATTATCATCATTGTTATTTTTTTAATATAAGTATTTTGAATTTCTACCTATTTCCGAATAAGTAATAGGTAATACACGTATAACCGGCAGTATCTGTGAATAACTTTAGCAAAAGACTTACCTACTTCTAAAGGGTTTACATCAAATATTAGGTACTTAACCTAAATATTTGAACGCGTGCCTCGAATTGCTGTGACCATCGAGATTTGGAAGGCTGCGACCCTGTCTATAAGATAAATGTCCAGAATCCGAAACCTTTGATAGGATAATGCATATCTTAAATGTTTGAGCAGCTTCATAAATCTTCGCCTAGGCATAGGATTAGGAACTACATTTTGTGTACCTAACTCTGTTATTCATGGTACTCATTTCATAAATATAAAATGCTTTCATACTAAAATTGCTTTTTTACAAGCTATTTATTAACTTGCCATGTTAGTTAGTTAGTTAGTATGTTGGTTAGTTAGTGGGGGACAAATCTTGGAAGCTTAATTTGACCCACTTCTCAGTGTCCGATGGAGCTAAAATTTTGTATACAGGTTTGGTTCAGATGACAATACAATATTAAAGTACAGTCAGCAAAAAGCTTGTCATAAAAATTTCATTTTTCGCGTGTCAAGGCAGAGCTACATTTCTCTAGCGCAGTGTGTTGACGCGCCGTACCACGCGTATCGGTTTCATACATTTAGTATGGTTAGAAACACACTTAAGCAGTGGGACGCGACTCTCTCTGTCTCTGTCGTGTCCGTAATAATTGTGTGAAACAGATATTCTGGTGTCGAGCCACACCACATAAGTGTGTCTCCGGCGTCACTCGAGCCCAGTGACTCGTCAAACGCCAACCACAATTCCATACACAACCTCGAAGACGCACGAACTGTATACGGAGCTTCGAGATTAGGTTTAAAAAAACATTTTATTCACACACACAACACGATTTTGTTTGGATTTTGAGGTGTGTTTTTCGTATGGTGGCGTGGCTCTGACGCGACTGACTGGTCATCGCAGGCCGTGGATGGGTGTCGGGGCTAGGATGCACGGCCAGCACGTCTGGAACACCAGACAATAGCAATAAGCAATATACTATAAATTAATTATCATTTAACAGAACCTTCTCCGCGCGTCCTTGCTGAAGAACTTTACGCGTCTCGCTATGACTCTGTCCCAGTGTGAGCTGAGCCTTAGTGTACAGTCACGAGCAATGTTGTATATGTCGCAGGGATTTTGTCAAAGTCGTGATATTATAATACCACTAGTGAAATTATAATTTCGCGTGATATTATAATTCCACTAGTTAAATTATGAATAGACAATGAAACAATCCATAAGTTGTATTGATACAAAAAAAACAACCACAAAATTTACGCTTGGCTGCGCTTCGCGATGACACGAATGACATAATCTCACTCATATTACAAATGCGAAGTATTGTTAGATGTTTGTTATTTGTAACTCAATCATGGCGAAATGGCTGAATAGGTCCGGATGAAATTTGGCATAGAGACAGAATATGGTCAATCAAGAATAGCGTAAAGCCTACTTTTCTACTCCGGGAAATTGTGTCATTGTATGATAACCCCTTAGGAATAATTACCGATATGGGCCACAATAGGCACCTACTTACAAATATGTCAGTATAGCCATCACTTCAACATGTGTCAACGTCGCCGTCGTCAGCACAATAGCTTTCATCAATCAAACGTCTATTAACAGTCTGGACATAAAGCAGGATATCGAATGAGGAATCTGACTCACAGATTAATGAGAAATTGTACTCAGTCTATATTCTTTTGTCTAGCACCTGGACACCTGGTACCTATACGTTTTTGGGAGAGCGACATAGTCTACTTTTTATCCCGGAAAAAATCACATTCCCGCGTGATAACGTCTTGTAATCAACGTGTTAAAGTTATAATGTGTTAAATAACACCAGCTCGATTGGTTTAAAAATGTTTGAATATTTTGGGCGGTCTATTCCACTTTGAGGTATAGACCGCACCATATACTGTAGATAGAAATTTTATTAAAAAAGACTTTATTTTTATTTAAATAACAATACAAACTGTATTCAAAGATTTTTTTAAATAATAGTTAGCATATTCAAACTGAGAATCGAACCCGAACTTCATTATTCAAACTTTTTTAAACCAATTGAGATGGTGATACTAGACTTATCACATTATCAAAGACATAAGGTAGGGAAATTAAGTATAATTGCTCCAATCTTCACTCATTAGTAATATATTGAAATGTTAAAGTATTGAGCACGACAGCCAGAGAAAAGGCTACCCATAACGCTGCACAAACTTGTTTTTCAACATTAAATTTTAAATTTCGTAGTCTTCCTTTTATTTAAGACGCTACTAGCAAAATCAGTTCTTATAGCTATCTTCAAGACTACTTCTAACCTCTCTTATAAGAAACTTGTAGTATGCTACAAACCTGGATTTGGGCGCAGTTATAGGAGCTATTATTTCTGTAATTATCTTATAACCAGCTGAAAGAATGTCACTTAGCCCTATAGCATACTTGAGGAAGCGTTCGCGAAAATCAATTGCTTCTATAATAATCTAAGACTAAACAATTATAAGCACAAACGCTCTTATTATTATATTACACAAGTATGTTACAAATGCAATCTACTTTATAGTGTAATTAGCTAATGTATTTAGAAGTAAATTTTATAAGTTAATATTGTTCCTTGTTATTTTGTGATTAAAGTTAAATTGTATAAGTAAATACACTTGCTTTTATTATAGAAATAACAATACATTGGAGTTCGTATTTGTAATTAAGTATGTGAATGGGAGGATGGGGAATTAATTTTTACTGTAAATATGTACAGTAATTTGGTTAGTTTCACCAATGCCCCTCGAAAATAAGCACGTAGGACAATGTTGTAAAAATTTTATTTAATCAAATTCTTATGTAAATTCGCCATGTTTTAAAATTGCACTGCATTAAGTACTTTGTAGAACCATTAAAGGTAAATTAGTGCTTGTAGTAGTTTTGGTCCAGATAACTCTTCTCCATTTTGAAACAAATTAGGGTTCCCTGAAATCTATTTACACTAATGTTTTTATTAGTGACTTATTAGGGACTCATTTTTTAGAATTCATTGATTCATTTGAAATGGTGTTCTTCTTTCTAATGTTGAACTTCTTCATCTTCTGAGTGGTGAGATGAGGAAGAAAAAATATTGCTAATAGAATAATATGCAGAACCCTCTGTCAGTTCACCTGAATTCGCACTGGAAGAGCTTTGTTTGCTTTCTGATCTTGTCGGATTTATTCTCCGAATGGTCACCTATTCACTAACTCATCATACGTTTTGGTCACTTTTCTTTTGTAACCACTGCTCCTTTTGAATCGTTTCCAATAACTTATTTCCTCAAGAGGATGGAGAAATCTACAAAATGGCAGATGTTTACTAGTTAAGTGCTTGATCTAGCTAGTGGTTAATTAGCTTTTTTTATCTCATAACGTTCTTATTGAGTATAATAAGATTTAAAAAAGTCTCAAACAAAACTATAGCAGTTCAAACTTATAGTAATCTCAGAGAAGTGTGTTATAAATCTTGTTCTACTTACAACATGCTACTATTAGATCAAAATATTATTCAGGACTATATAGTCTTACCAAAAACAATTATACGAGACTTATTCTTTAAAGTGTCCTATAAGATACTCTTGCAGCTAACTACAAGACTGAGATATAAAAGCAAAAGCTCTTAAGAATATCTATGCTTGTGAAATGCTATTACTAGTAAAAGTGTCCTATAAATGTTTTAAACTTTATTCTTGTAGCAAGCTATAAGATAGATATATAAAAACTAATGCCCTTAAGTATATTACGACTTGTCAAATAATATTATAAGTAAAAGGGTCTACAATAAATCCTTTACAAGAACGTTATTAGTAGAGGCAGACTTATAATCAATCCTTATAGGATTTCTTTGCTTGTTGGGATAGTTACTTAAGAAGAAATGCTTAGGTGTAATCGAGAATCTTTTTTTACATTCGGCTGGTTCGATTCCCAGTTCAGACAGGTGATTATTATAAATTCTTTGAATGCAGTTCATTTTTTTTTAAATAAAAATGAAGTCTCCTTTCAGTGAAATTGTATATCTTCAGTATTTAAGGTACTTTCCCTCCATGTGGCATAGTTTTGGGACGCCCTGTATACTTTGATCGTGCTTGCTACAGTCGTGCCAGTAAGGCAACAGCGTGCCTACAGGGTGCTTACCATCAACTCTTATTACGGTTTTGTTTAGGAACCTAAACTGATCTGCTTCGCTTATTCGTACCACGACAGCTTAATATCAATGACAGCGATTCAGTGATCGATCAATGACATTTCACAGCCGCTAAGCTGTCAGAAACTCTTATTTGACTTATAACCCGGTCGATTTAACATGTCACCTGCAGGTTATACCCGTCCCTCTCACTCTCCGGGCATGACAGAATCGAGTGAAAGAGACGGGTAGAAGAAAAAGGACACAAATCGTTCGGTCATTAACATTTAGCAATTCATTTGCGATCCAGTTTTTAGAAGGTCAGAGTACGAAAGAAAGCGATTCATTTTAGGAACCTATTCTGAATCGCGCTATTTTTGAATCGCTGTCATAAAGTTGATGGTAGGCACCCAGGACACACAGTAAGGGGTGACAATTTTTAAAAGTAATAGATAAAACCTCGAAATCTTTCCTTCTTATTCCAAAGCGTGGACTAAAGTTAGACCTAGTTTAAAACTAATGCTAATAATTCTGTCTTTCATTTGGGAAATGAAAGTGACAGCACCAGTTTAGTACCAGTTTTAAACCAAGACTATTTCAGCCCACGTTTTCGAATAAGGGCGTTAACGTCGAACGCCACAACAAAGTACGATTGTGAAATATACCTGTAACATGTTGCTAAAGTATCATCAAATCAATAATTGATGTGATAGCTCCATCATTAGCAATAATTTTTAACCAATGTATAAGTGAAGGGGTCTTTCCTAATTTAATGAAGAATAGTAAAATTATTCCTCTGTTTAAAGCTGGTGACAAAAGTGACCCAGCAAATTTTAGACCTATATCCATACTACCAGCAATAAGTAAAATATTTGAGAAATTAATTTATGCTCAACTTTTAGAATATTTTAAATTAAATAGTATATTGCATGAGAAACAGTTTGGATTTTCAAAAGGTAAAAGTACAACTGATGCTGGGGTTGCATTTCTAAAACATGTACTTGATGCCTGGGAGGACAAGCAGGATGTAATAGCTATTTTTTGTGACCTTTCCAAGGCATTCGATTGTGTTGATCACCAAACACTATTAAGGAAGTTAAAACATTATGGTGTTTCTGAAATGTCAGTAAGCCTTATGCATTCATATCTGTATGAAAGAACTCAGAAGGTAGTTATTAATAAAACTGAGTCTACCGGAGCTCCCATTACTATGGGCGTACCCCAAGGATCAATATTGGGCCCGCTGTTGTTTTTAATATACATAAATGACCTTCCTTACTACGCGAAGAATTTATGTGAGACGGTGCTATTTGCCGATGATACATCTCTAGTCTTTAAAGTAGATAGAGGTGATGACTGTTCTGACGAAGTAAATAGTGCTCTTTCAAAAGTGTCACATTGGTTTAATAGTAATAATTTATCATTAAACTCAAAGAAAACTAAGTGTTTAAAATTTTCGTTACCTAATGTAAGACAAGTTGATTTTCATATTAGACTAGACGGCGATACAGTCGAATTCATTAACAATACAAAATTTCTAGGTATTATATTAGACTCGCGACTACAATGGGATCCTCATATCGAAGCCTTGGCGAGTAGACTCAGTTCGGCTGCATTCGCAGTTAAGAAAATAAGGCTCTTAACCGATATTGAAACGGCTAGAATAGTCTATTTTAGTTATTTTCATAGTGTTATGTCCTACGGCCTTTTGTTGTGGGGCTCAGCCGCTAACATCCAAAGTATATTCGTGCTCCAAAAAAGGGCTATTCGCGCCATTTACAACCTCCGATCGAGAGATTCTTTAAGAGATCTATTTAAAGAAATAAACATTTTAACTGTTGCAGGACATTACATCTATGAAAATATAATTTATGTGAAAAAGTATTATAATACATTTGTAAAGCAGAGCGACATTCATCGCTTTAACACAAGAAATAAAGATAAACTTGTCGTTCCCAAGTTTAGGCTAGAAAAATCCAGAGCCTCATTTCTGGGGAAAAGCATAGCCTTTTTTAATAAAGTTCCACAGCATATAATTGAACTACCATTGCATAAATTTAAATGTTACATTAAAGAGTCGCTGATGAGCAAAGGATACTATAAAGTAGACGATTATTTGAATGACCGCAATGCATGGTCATGATGTAACACATAACATAATCACTGTTTAATATGATGTATTTTTATACTAAGCAATTGTTGTATTAGTAACGATATGTTTTTTTTTGTAAATGTCGTTACCTAACTAAGAAACGCTGGCAAGTTTCTTGCGCCCATTCTTCTTGTCAGTTAAAAAAGTCTTGAATGGGTGGTAGGAAAATATTGACGATTCATAAGTACATATTTATTATGTCTAAGTGAATAAAGAATATTTTTATCTTATCTTATCTAACACGCTGTTTTTAATTGAAAATGTTTACTACTTTACCAAGTTTAAATAATTTTGACAGACATCAGTTATAATTAGTAGGTATACCTACTAAGAAAAAAACTCATAATATATTCCCGATGAGGGCATACTTATATAATTATAATCACCATGATAGGCTGTGAACTTTTTAATAATTCAGTGCTATATGCGTTTATGAAGTTGCATGAGTTATAAATACTCGCAAAAAAATTAAAGCTAAGTACTAATTTTTAAATTTAAATGTACTGCAGCACTAGGTACTACTTGTTAAACTTGTTAAAGGATGCAATCCCCACGATACTAGGCATAAACCCCTTAAGTTGTTGTCAGTTAGGCATTAAGGATTTTTAAGGCATTGTGGTATACCACAGCGAATTTAATTCGCGTGATTGGTTTTCTTTTCATATTCATGATCATCTCTTTAGACAAAATAGTTGGAGGTAAGTAAACCTCAAACTATTTTCAGCCCAATCCAATCCCATCAATAGATAAGTCGATATTATTTTCCTTTTTATATATTTTAGTAGGTTACCCATACTCGTCCCACACACTGCACGCTTATCTGGGTATATGATACAACACGACGACTCATACCACAGAACACAGTGCGTAAACTGACAAGCGACGCGTACCCATACGCTTAGCGATATTTAAGCGATAGCCGCTATTCCGATACTGCTTCATAATATTTTTTATTTCTTGCTGATGTATGTAAGTTAAAATTTACTTATTAAATATGATTAAATCGATAATTTAAATTAAGATTACTTATGCCTATTGTTCACTGAGGGTACGGTATCTAGGCGTATTTTAGTTAGCTATCTTTCCTATTGTTGTTATATCTAGTAAAAGTTAGCGCCCCTACCCAAGGCGGCGTATGATTGATGAGCGAGCGCAGCGACAAACGACAGGAGTAGGCGACGAGTGATCGATCGTAGTCGCAGCGCATCTGGGTCTGTGTGTGGAGGGATCTTTAGTTTTGCGACTCCTTGCAAATTAGCTATTGGTCAGAAATAATATATACTATAATACATAAATATAAATTTTAATAATATTAGACACCATTGGCTTGGCTTCAATCTCAAGCTTAAGTCCCTGTGTGTTTTGTGACAAACTGAATAGAATAGAATAGAATAGAATAGAAAAGAATAGAATAGAATAGAATAGAATAGAATAGAATAGAATAGAATAGAATAGAATAGAATAGAATAGAATAGAATAGAATAGAATAGAATAGAATAGAATAGAATAGAATATAATAGAATAGAATAGAATAGAATAGAATAGAATAGAATAGAATAGAATAGAATAGAATAGAATAGAATAGAATAGAATAGAATAGAATAGAATAGAATAGACTATATTTATTTCGAAGAAATGACGTGTAGCGTAAATGAAGGCTAATAATGACATTGCGACGCTATTTTATGCCATGCGCAATCGGTAAAGCTGATTCATTGCATAGACTGAGCAAAGGAAAATAGACCTTACGGTGACGAACCTTTTAATACTTCGAGTTTACAATTTCGTCCACATGACATTAGGGTTTTTTTAATCGGGTTATAGCTTTAATAGTGTCCTGCCTTGTGTTTTACTTATTGCCCACTGCACCTGGCCTAGTAAGTTTCATGGACAAAGAATGGGAAAAACAAGTTTTTGTAGATTTGTCTGTTTGTCATATTCATTGATGTCTAAATATTTTTATCTATAGGTACATATTTTACAGGTTTGACCTAGTTTAATTACTATTATTTAATGCTAGCTACCATCCGCGGTTTTATTCGCGTAGTACCCGTTTCTGTGGGAATTTTATTATTTATTTATAACTGTTGCGGTTTTTTATTACAATTCATAGTAACAAGATAGTTGGAGTAAAATACCGAATTACTTATTCAAATGCTAGGCCAATAATTTAATTTATTTGTGTATCAACACTACTTAAATAAAAGAAAAGTCCTTTTAATTTTCATATAAGTAATAAAAAAAATATTTATTCACTTAGACACATCGATCAACAATAACACCTAGTTCTAGATAGTCACTTGGAGTGACAGATATGTCCAAGCCTCATAAGCCCACTAGAGAGTATAATTTTATGTAGATTATTTTGACAGTGTCAATAATACTAAAGTTTTTCAAACTTGAAACGCTTCTGTCATTTATAATGTAAGATCATGAAGCTCGACTTAATACTCTGAGGTAACTGGAGTTCTCATCCTGAATAAAAAAGTGTACCCAGCAAATTTGACATTTTTGTATGTAGTGGCTGTCAGCTGTCTCATCATGATGACCATACGTATTTTTTAAAGTGTAGGTAAGACGGAAGACAGCCACTGTGTAATTTTTGGTGACAAAAAAGTGTTAGTACTTCACTCACCAGTTACCTCAGTATTAAGTCAAGCTTCATGTGTAAGATCGTAACATTCGTAACCATTTTTCTCCGTTTAAAAAAAAGTCAGTCAGGCCATATAAAGTTTTCATTTAGTTCGTGAGCCTTCATCTAGTACTGTTGTTAATCGAAACTCAGACATAATAAATATGTAGGTAATTATGAATCTTTAACATTTTCCTACAAAAACATTTTCCCATATATATTTTTTTAATTATCGTAATCTGGCAGCATTAAGTATTTTGATTAGCTTTTATTTGAGAGTGAACCTTTTTCTACTAGTGTAGTGTCGCATAGTAAAGATCTGGACGCAAAGGCGCGTAAGAAAAGAGAGGGATAATAAGGGATAAGTCGGGACTCATCCCAATTAGGGATGTTCAGATTTATTCCGCACGCAAAGCCGCCAGTTTATCATTTAATTAAGTATCAAAATTATACCACGGCTTATCTTTACCATCCCATTTGGTTCAGTTAGGGCTTCTATCCAGATAATGCGAAAGTTCAAGACACAGACTTCTCTTAAATTAAGTAAAAGCTTCCTTTTTTAATCACGCCTAAAAGCATTTTTTTAAATTATTATTTTAACCTGTGACAGCAATGTTCGTTGACCTTTGTCCACGAACTTTGCCGTCACGTGTCACACACATTGCGGTCAAGTGGTATACGCAATACGCACTGGTTTTCAAGGTGCCGCTACTTCTGAGGTTCCGGGTTCGATTCTCGTCGGCAACCTAATTGTTAAAAACTATTTTTGAATATTTTCTCGAGATTGGGTGTATGTGATAAATACCCGCCGTTGTTTCCGATTTTCATTACACAAGTGTTTAAGCAACTTAGTTAGAGATTGTAGCAATGCATGTGATTGTGTCCAATATTTATTTTATTTTTGTCTCTCTTGCTTACTTTGGTTATTGAGAGACACAAAAGATTATTGCTCAAAACTTCCTTGAGAGCACTATTTTATTTATACTTTTATCATTATTTAGCACAAATTAGAAAGCAGATAAAGGAAATAAAAAGTATGGCTACTCTGTTATATTATTTATGAAATAAAAAAAAAATACATTAAGTAAGTATTTCGTTTTGATTTGTTTTTTAAACTGACTTTTGAAAAATAGCTTTTTTTATTTATTAAAGTGTTTATTTGACGATAAATATTAAAAATAAACGTTTCTCTTTAATTCCTGTTTGAATTGGCTGGAGGCTGGAGCAGTGTTTATTAAAAAGAAACAAAAGATGTGGATTTCAACCATGAAGCTCGACTTAATACTAAGGTAACTGGAGAGTGCAGTACGAACAATTTTTTGTGACCACAAATTACACAGTGGCTGTCTTCCGTCTCACCTACACTTTAAAAAAATACGTATGGTCATATGAGACAACTGACACTACATACCACTACATACTAAATGTCAAATTTGCTGGTGTTCACTTTTTTATTCAGGGCGAGAACTCCAGTTACCACAGTATTATTTATTATTTATTTATTTATTTATTTATTAAGTCGAGCTTTATGATTTCAACGTACAGTTTGTGTCAGATAACTCTGCGCGTGGCTGGGGCGTTTTTGGTGCTAGTTGTAGTACATTTATGTTGTAAATTTTATGATAAAAGATTAGTATTATATTTCGACCGCGCACTGAATTATCTGGCACGCACTTTATCTGCTAGGCGTTAAAAGATCAAATAACTTATTATGTTTCATTAATTAATTTATTACGCACTGGAACAAAATATACTAATATAATTATTAAAAAATCTTATAATCTTTCCTTCGGTTATTGTTTCACAAAGCTCCTAGAAAGCTAATTTCTTATCAAATACTCCAACCAAACAATTTGTTTGCTTGTTTGAACGCACTTATCTATAAAACTCTAATCATAATCATAAGTATATTTCCATTTTAAAAACCCCAATTTTCAAAGATTTCAAAGTGCTATTTCACGTCATGTCTCGATCCCACATGCTCGCATCTTAAAATACAATTGAATTTTATTGTTTTTCTCGCACATGTGAGCACGTTCCAAGTATAAGCTTTAATCCAAACGGATAAGTCGTTCACGGTTAGCAGCTAGTTTACGCATTTACGCAATTATACCAGCAACCACCAACTACGATGTAATTGGTATTACTACTGACAGGCGTCTCGCTCAGTCCGTTCTGTCTATTTTTTATTATAAACAAGAATGTAACTTTGTCTGTATTCTAAAACAAAATTTTATTAAGACAAACAGATTGAGATCTTAATTATAATATTCAGTTGTACGGCGCCTACTGCTGGGCATAGGATCAGACCTGCGCTGCCCGCATACAGCGGCTTCCCACGACCAATCACATCGTAGGTCCACCTTGTAAGCGGGCTGTCCACGGAACGTCATCTGGCACACGGTTGCAATTTTAGAACCTTACCGTTCTCCACGCACGCTATGTGTCCCACCCACTGCCACTTCGGCTGAGCAATTCTTCAAGCAATGTCGGCTGTTTTCATTCTCCTGTGGATCTCGTCATTTCTGATTCGTTTGCGCAGTAGTCACCAAGCATCGCTCTCTCCATTGCTCGCTGGGTCAGATCTTGAAGGCTGCACGTCACCGCGCGGAATAGCGCGTATTAAGTCAAGCATCCGTCAAGTATCGCTGTCATTTTTATTTTGTCAAGAAATGAGTCTTGTCTAAAAATATATAAGGTAAAATATCGCATGAAATCTCTGAGATCTCTGAGGCTCCCGCCGATGTTTGACGGTAGGCGCGTGTCGGGATCGCTGAAGATCCCGACAATTCTTCAGAGGCTAAGAGAATTCTACGCTGACAAAAGTCGCGTAACTTTTGTTTTGGTTACGGTGACGCCCGCCGCCGAGCCAATCGCTCTGCTCATCGCTAGTACATAAGTCGTGGCCTACACAAGTACTTTGCAGAAACGTCGAATAACTAATCGGCACTCATCTTAATTAAGAACCTTCAGATTTATTCGCAGCATAAATCTTGCGCATAAGCGCGACTTTAACAACGGAAATAAAAATTGCCCTCGTGTGCCACTATAACCGTCAAGCAGCGATAAATATTCAGCGACGTAATATCAGTATTAGGGATGTCAAAATCTGTATATATTTAATAATAAAAAAATAAATTTTCTAATATTATAAAGAGGAAAGATTTGATTGTTTGTTTGCATCGATAGGCTCCGAAAGTACTGGACCGATTTAGAAAATTCTTTAACCATTAGAAAGCTACATTCTTCCCGAGTGACATAGGCTATATTTGGTCCCGATATTCTCACGGGCACGGGTACTAATAAATAAATATTGGACACCATCACATATTAAATAGGTACATTGTTCCAATACCAAACCATTAGGTTATGGAAATTAGAAACACCGAGGAAATATTGAAAAGTAGAATTTCAATATTTCCCCGACCGCTAATTGAACCCGGTACCTCCGAAGATAGCGGCACCTTGAAAACCGATGCGTACACCACTCGGCCACTGAGGTCGTCAATATAACTAGTGCCCGAATACTCATACGCTACTTATCTTTGGGAGCGTCTCAAACATCGCCCTCTCACTTTAAATGTCAAACGTATGAAAGAGATGCCATGATGTTTGAGACGCTCCCAAAGATGATTTGCGTACGAGTGTTCGGGCGTTAGGGCTTCGCGCAGTGTTACCCGCGTGGTATCCATCCCCATGAGAATATCGGGATTAAAAAAAAGTAAGAAATAATTCTTCACCAAATAAATAACGTAAGTACTTTGAAGTCGGGCGTGAAACATGTAAGTACAATTTTTTGCTGTTTTTGTTAAAACCCGCCCGACTTCAAAGTACTTACGTTATTTATTTGGTGAGGAATTATTTCTTACTTTTTTGATGTGGTTTTTTTGAAGGCGGTTTTATTTTTTTATAAAAATAATTTCTATTTCACTCTTTTTAGTGCATCGTGCAGGCAATTTACGTGTTTTCTGGTAAATAGGTATGTGATCAAACTGAAAACCACCTTTTTCGAAGTCGGTTAAAATACCTTGAGGTATCCCCTTTTTAACAAAACAAGAATCATCTAAATCGGTTTATAAACAAAAGAGTTATGCCTATAAATACGTATTAAATTCACATACAGTATTTTCAAGATTTCCTGAAAACTACTGAACCGATTTCAAAAAATGGGACCAACTTGGAAACCAACCTGATGTAATAACGTTTGAACCATTTCAATCGGTTCAGTCGTCTTCGAGTAATCGGTGGACATACACAAAAAAACATACATACAGACGAATAGAGAACCTCCTCCTTTTTGATTTAGAAGTCGGTTAAAAATACTAGCCTTCCGCCCGCCTGGCCTACACGTCGTTATGTGTATTATGTTTTTGGGATAAAGCCTATTAGCCTATGTCCTTTCCCAAGGTCAATCTACCTGTGTACCAAATTTCATCAAAATCGGTTTAGTAGTTTAGGCGTGAAAGCGTAGCAGACAGACAGACAGAGTTACTTTCGCATTTAAGTATAAAATTATATATTAGTAGGGAAGTAGGGATACCACTCAAGAAGTATGTAACTTTCTAACAGTGAAGGAATTCTTGAACTATTTTCAGTAGTTTTGACTTTGTTCATTCACTACAATAACAAACAAACAAGCAATATATCAAATCTTTCCCCTCTATAATATTGGTACAGAAAGGCAACCGTTTGTGACTGATCTATCAACGCACATCTCAAAATCACTGAACGAATTGCGCCTAGTCCGCTATTTCGCATACGCTGATATTTCTTAAAATAGAGGATAATTAGAATTACGCACCAATTCACATTGGACCTGCTTAGTCGGCCCTTTCTCCTTATCCACCCATAACGAAGGCTTGTGCCCTAGCCGTTCCAAACTTTATATTATACTAGCTTTCCGCCAGCGGCTTCGCCCGCGTGGACTTCACGACGTTATCCCGCGGGAATGTGATATTTTTCCGGGATAAAAAGTAGCCTATGTTCCTCTCCAGGCTACTAAGTATCTATATACCAAATTTCAGCCAAATCCGTTAAGCCGTTTTGGCGTGATTGAGTAACAAACATCCAAACATCTAAACATCTAAACTTTCACATTTATAATATTAGTAGGATTTTATACTAAAGAATATTTTTTACAAAGAAGTTCTTTATAATTAATTACTTTACCCCTAATTAAATAAGAATAAAAAGCTGCGGGCAAAACTGTTTATAGTTGGTTTTCGTTCGACAATATAACTGGCCTGATAACGTAGATTTTGTAGTACATTCAGTGCCAGATATCTCTGCGCGCGACTGGAGTGTATTTGGCGCTAGTTGCAGTACATGTTTTTGTTCTTAGGTCATAGAAAAGATTTGTAGGTATTCGATTTCGACCGCACGCAGACATAACTGGCGGACATTGCAATTCGGTTTACTACGCTAGTGGTCGTGTGTTTCGTTTTAACACGGTTCCTACATTCATGTAGGTGATTAACATTATCCCCCTTATTCCAAAACGTGAACTAAAATAGCCCTGGTTTAAAACTGGTAATAAACTGGTGGCACTTGTTTGTGCCACTTTCATTTCCCAAATTAAAGACTGAAACTAAATAATTAGCATCAATTTTTAACCAGGTCTAACTATAGTCCACGTTTTGGAATAAGGGGGTATGTGTTTGATAGAGGTTATTTAAATGCTAACTTTAATTAAGTACTGTTAGAAAAAAGAGGCAGCCCTAATAAGCCCTTTTATATAGCGCGGTAAATCCAAAACGCTTCCTTTATGTTTAGGAATATGAGGACATGGTGTCATGTTCTAAGTGACATTGATATATTTTTCCTAAAATGTCTCTCAAAGTGTTTTCTGTCTGTTGCCTCGACTCTTGTTGAAATGTTTAGTTGATTTTCGAATTGAAGAGAATATTTAAAAATGGATTGGAAAAATGGATTAAACATAAATATTTTATAAGTATTGTTATGGCTTTTACCAATTATAGAAAGCCAGACGATCCCCGAGTAATGTGAGGTTAATTATTTTATTAATTTATTTTATTTTATTTTATTGCTTTATTGTACAAAATACAAAGTAAGGTACAAAAGGCGGGCTTAACGCTAAAAGCATTCTCTACCAGCCTTAATTAAAAGGAAATGTACTTAAATACAAATATGTAACGTTTAAACTGTGATTATAAAAACTATATAGGTACCTACTTTTAATGAAAGTGTAATTTTATATAAATAATTCTTACCATATTTTACACAAATAATAAAGTCTCTTATATCGAGGACGACAAAAACTGAAATCTATTTTTCTTTATGAAACGCCTCGGTAAATTCTATTGCTGAAGAAAAACATTGGGATTACTTTTTTCTCCTTTTAGTTCCGTACCGTTGGCCACATAATCTAAAAAAACTGAGTCACAAATATAGCTGATAATCCTTAACACGAGACGGAAATCTATATAAGAATAAATATTATTATCACATTACTGATGTTAAGTCGACCTTACCCCCTGATTGACAAGCCATCGGAAACGCTTCCGACAGTGGAATGTCATGCACTGCCTCTGTCATGCCACTCACAAAAGAACAGGCAATGACAAAGCACATAATTCGAATCCGATTCCGTTTCCGATGGTTTGTGAATCAGGGGGCAGGAAAGTGCTTTATCAGTTTCGTTGTCAATTCCCATGCATTTAAAATTTCGCTAAAGCTCCGATCTGAATGACATTTCGATCATTTCACGCACTATGTGGCAAAGACATCAATATAATTTGTCACTTTGAACTTTCAAGGGAAATCAGACCTTATCGATCGAAAACATACAAATAATTTTAAAAGTAAAGGTGATAAAGCAATTTCTTGGTCGAGTTAACAAAACTGATTTCTTACTACTAATACTATAATTGCAATAGTTTGGATGTATGTTACATAATCATAGCGAAACAATTGAACGGATCTGGTTGCAATTTGGAACAGAGATAGATCAAAATAGAGAATTATTTTACAAATAAAACACATACTACCCTACACTGAGCTTTTTGCCGACGTCATCACACAAAATATTTCATCCCCTGTTTCAACTTCTATTTCAACCCTTTACAGCCCCTTTTTTCAAAGTAGCCTGTCTTTTCTCAGGTTATAGACTATCTCTGTACCAAATTTCATTTAAATCGGTTCTGTAGTTTAGGCGTGATTGCGTAAC
Organism: Crambus lathoniellus; assembly: GCA_949710035.1. Classification (NCBI taxonomy): domain Eukaryota; kingdom Metazoa; phylum Arthropoda; class Insecta; order Lepidoptera; family Crambidae; genus Crambus; species Crambus lathoniellus. The sequence continues at coordinate 3,273,894 of OX453299.1, read as the reverse complement.
ACACAGACAGACAGAGTTACTTTCGCATTTATAATATTATTACTAGCGGCCGCCCGCGGTTTCACCCGCGTGGTTCCCGTTCCCGTGGGAATATCGGGATAAAAAGTACATATAAACCTTCCTCTTGAATCACTCTATCTATAAAAAAAAAAACGCATCAAAATCCGTTGCGTAGTTTCAAAGATTTAAGCATACAAAGGGACATAGGGACAGAGAAAGCGACTTTGTTTTATACTATGTAGTGATTAATATATAAGTAAGGAGTAAAGATAAGGATTATTACAAGGAAATATTTGATTTTTGTTTCTATGTTTGTAATGGATAAACTCAAAAACAACTGGACCGATTTTAAGAATTCTTTTACCCTTATCAAGGCCCGTGGTATCGCCAACGACCTTGGGCATAGAAAAGTGGCCAAATTTTCCCGCCCGCTACCCGCACCAAAACAGCTTAACCACACGTTTCGTCAAAACTATGTATTATTTTAAAACGAAAAATGCTCAGTTTTAAGTTAAACAAGTTAGCAATCTTTTTCTGAAAGAAACGTGAAAATATCACTTATAGTTTAGAAGCAGTAGCGTATTTCAAGTTGAAAACAGCTTCATTTCAATGTTTTTTTTAATAGTATCTTAAAGACTATGTTTTTTTTAAATGCTCAGATTGAAGTTTATATATCAATATTTAATATATATTAATTCTGGATTCATCAGTAGGCTAATTCATGAGTTTTAAAAATGAAATGAAAGGGCCTCAAAAATGATAGTTTCACGACTACATGCACCTTAAGCTTCTTTCTTCCCGATGCCATAGGCTATATTTTATACCGATATTCCCATGAACGGGTACGGAGCTGGTTAAGCCGAGGACATCCATTAGTTTATAAATTGATGTATAAAACAAATTTGTATTTTTTTTTTCATTTAGTTTTCTCGATGGTTTGACGGTCGACACACGAGAAACATTTGAATTTGGTGGGTTCATGGATTAGGCGTCATTGTATTTAGCAGTAGATACGAAAACCAAATTATTGAAAGCGATGTAGTCAATTTCCATTGGTTTTTTTATCATTCTTGAAAATGGATTTGTTTTGCTTTGTTTTTAATTAAGAATCATCATCATTTCAGCCGTACGACGCCCACTGCTGGGCATAGGCCTCCCCCAAGGATCTCCACAACGATCGGTCCTGAGCTGCCCGCATCCAGCGGCTTCCCGCGACGTTGACCAGATCGTCGGTCCACCTTGTAGGGGGCCTGCCCACGGACCGTCGTCCGGTTTGCGGTCGCCATTCGAGAACCTTTCCGCCCCAACGGCCATCAGTTCTCCGCGCTATGTGTCCCGCCCACTGCCACTTCAACTGAGCAATCCTTCGAGCGATGTCGGTCGTTTTAGTGCTCCTGCGGATCTCATCATTTCTGATTCGATCGAGCAGGGAAATACCAAGCAGCTCTCACCATTGCTCGTTGGGTGACCTTGAGCCTTCTTATGAGACCCATAGTAAAAGACCACGTCTCGCTTCCATAAGTCATGACTGGCAACACACAATGAGTCACACCAACGATTTTTGTTATCAGCATATCTAAAAAATATGTAACTCGGGAAAAAAGAATCTGGTTTTATTTTTTTCCTATCTTCAAAAATGACTGAGATATTAATCAAAAATGACTGGGATATCGCGCGCGACACCGTGCGCTGCGCACGCGCATCATGATACATTCGCCGCCTAGTACGCGTTCTACGGAAAATAAAAACAGTGATAAGAAATCTATATCGAACAAATGTGTGACGTGTGGTGTAGTTATTAATGAACTATTAGCTTTCATTAACGACAAGGTGGATACGCTTCCTGAAACTGCCATTTTACAAATATGTACAAGTGCATACGTGTGTGACGAAATTGAAGATGCGCGTAATATTGTGATGACATTACTTGCTCCGAATAAAAGAATTTTAAGACGAAAAGAGGGATCCGAACAAAAAAGCCTTCTGGAAATTATAAAATTAATTAAAGAATGTGACCCTGGTAATTTACCAATTTTTGTAGCAAAGACTTTGTCAAAATTACCGCCTGTCACATTCGATCACATTGACGTGACAGCATTCCTTAAGGATATGTCTATTATGAAAAGGGAATTAACTGCACTAAAATCTAATAAAGTCAGTGATAATTTGACGAACTTTCGGCCGGATATTGAAGTATTGAAATCAGACGTTGAAGAAATTAGGAAATTATTGACTGTATCCAATTCGTATAAAAACAGAAATGTAGAAAAAGATTTCACGAGTTTAACGTCGCCTTCGCCGGTATTCGTTGGTATGCAAAATGAATCATCACGGCAATCTGATAAGGTAGTTATAGATAAAGCGCCGAGCACCGCTGCCGTCGCAGCAACCGTGCCGAGCGCAAGCGCAAAGCCGAGAATAACGCAGCGGGGACAGTCGATTTCTCCTTGTCGCACTCGTACTCCTGCGCCACAGCTCGCTACTAATGACTCATCGTACGCGTCGCTGCCAATACCAACCTATCGTGATATTGTTCACCGCACTGATTACCGCCACAGTATTATGGACCCTATAGCTAAAGATACAAGCAGTAAAATTAATGATACAGTTAAAAACGTAGATGGTTTTACAACCGTGGAGTCCAAAGCACGTAAGAAACATCGAAATTATAACATGTGCGGATCGGCGCAACGCTCGTGTAAAATACAAGCGGCGGATATGCCTGTTATTATTTATGTATCAAGACTCTCAAAGGGAACTACAAGTGACCATATTAAAGAATATATTGAAGAGATGGGAGAGAAATGCTTAGATATTCAATTGCTTCATCAAAAACAAGAAACCGACTTTTCTTCTTTTAAAATTTATGTATCGAAGAATAAAATCAACAAATTTTTATCAAACGAGTTTTGGCCTGAAGGCATTAAATATAGAATACTAGCTTCCGCCCGCGACTTCGTCCGCGTGGACATTCGAGAAAATACTTAGGGGACCAATAACCAGGATAAAAAGTGTTCTATGTTTTAATTTAACAAAAATCCGATCAGCCGTTTTTACGTGATGAGGCGGGTCCTGCTTCACCAAGCGAGCAGCCTCGCGCGAGGCAGAACGTTTGCCACGTGCGGCGGGCCTCGCACGAGGCTGCTCACTTGGTGAGGGAGGACCCGCCTAATCACGTAAAAACGGCTGATCGGATTTTTGTTAAATTAAAACATAGGATACTTTTTATCCTGGTTATTGGTCCCCTAAGTATTTTCTCGAATGTCCACGCGGACGAAGTCGCGGGCGGAAGCTAGTAAATAATAAGTGTCTGTTTCACAATCAAAAAGTTAGTTCTAAGTAGCTTAGGTACCAAGAACTTGTTAGGTACCAAAAACTTTTAGGGTACTTAAGATGATTTAGGTTTCTATACCCTATTTACCCCCTGGGTTTGATGTTCGGAAAACTACGAAATAGGTTGCCTATTTGTTTCAAGAAGTAAGCCTACAAAGTTTCAAGTTGAAATGCCTATTTTACCTGTGATTTTTCATTCAAAATTTCACCCCTATTTCAACCCTTTAGGGGAATCATGTTCAGCGTGTTAAACATCAAAATAAATGCCATTTTTGCAATTGTCATCCCATAAAACCTCAATAACGACATCCATATCGATTTTTAGGTTTATTTATCCCATTTTACCTCTAAAGGGTTGATTTTCGAAAAAATACGAAATATGTGTTTGCTTATTTGTTTTACTTTCCGACCATAAGCCTAAATCATAAATTAAATGAAGGACTTTCCAGATACAACATTTCATCCCCCTTTTCATCCCTTCGGGGGTGGAATTATCAAGAACGCTGACTTAGGAAAATATATATTTTCAATTGCCAGTCTAAGTACAAAATTTGAAGATCCTAACTTCAAAACTGACGGACTTTCATACACATATTCATCCCCTATTTTACCCCCTGGGTATGATTTTGGGAAAATTACGAAATGGGTTGCCTATTTGTTTTAAGAAGTAAGCCTACAAAGTTTCAAGTTGAAATGTCTATTTTACCCGTGATTTTTCATTCAAAATTTCACCCCAATCTCAACCTTTTAGGGGTTGAATCATGTTCAGCGTGTTAAACATAAAAAAATGCCATTTTTGCAATCGTCATCCCATAAAACCTCAATAACGACATCCATATCGATTTTTAGGTTTATTTATCCCATTTAACCTCTAAGGGGTTGATTTTCGAAAAAATACGAAATATATGTTTGCTTATTTGTTTTACTTTCCGACCATAAGCCTAAATAATAAATTTAATGAAGGACTTTCCAGATACAACATTTCATCCCCCTTTTCACCCCTTCGGGGGTGGAATTGTCAAAAACGCTGGCACAGGTAAATATTAATTTTGAATTGCCAGCCTAAATACAAAATTTGAAGATCCTAACTTCAAAACTGACGGACTTTCATACAAACATTCATCCCCAATTTTAGCCCCTTAGGGGTGGAATTTCCAAAAATCCTTTCTTAGTGGATGCCTACACTGTATAACGTATCTATGTGCAAAATTTGAAGTCTCTAGGTTCAGTGGTTTGGGCTGTGCGTTGATATCTCAGTCAGTCAGTCAGTCAGTCAGTCAGTCAGTCAGTCAGTCAGTCAGTCAGGACTTTGAATTTTATATATATAGATTTCGTGAAAAGCGAGATGTGACAAAAAAGTTAGACGGCCGAATTAATCATTAATTATGGATAGTACGCTGAAAAAAACTACAATAATATCTTTTAATTGTAAATCGATAAAAAGATCAGCTCCCTTTATTACTGAACTGTGTAAAGAGGCAGACATTATCGCCTTGCAAGAAACGTGGCTTCTGCCTCATGACCTGGGCTTTGTACAAAATATTGATGAACGTTTTACCTATGCTGCAACGTCCTCAGTGGACACATCAGCTGGCGTCTTGAGAGGAAGACCGTACGGTGGACTTGCGCTTATGTGGAGGAAGTCAATGTTCCCGAATGTGTCTGTTATAAATACCAAATGTACAAGAGTGGGTGCTATTCGTATTCAAATGGGCTTGCGTTCTTTTCTAGTTTTTAACGTATATATGCCGACAGATCACCCTGATCACCTTTCTGAGTATACAAGTTGCCTAGGAACAATAAGCGCTATAGTAGAGGAGAGTGGCGTTCAAGCGGTATATATATTGGGTGATTTCAACTCACACCCAAGTGCTAGCTTTGGTCGCGAACTGCTAACCTTTTGTGAAGAGGAAGGGTGGATTTGCGCAGACGTAATGAAGTTGGGGATTGACTCCGACACGTTTACATACGTAAGTGAAAGTCACGGCACCACGAGTTGGCTCGATCATTGTGTAACAACCGCAGCAGCCTGGGAAACTATTCACTCGGTCACTGTTATGTATGACGTCGCATGGTCAGACCATCTCCCGTTGCGTGTTGTATGTGATATTGGTAGTGTAGCGGAGAGTCAAATGAGTGATAGCGGTGTCGTAAACCATAGTGGAGTATGCTGGGGAGACAGAGATACTGCCCAAGCTGAAAAGTATTACGAATATTGTAATAATGCGCTACTAGACGTTAAGGACTGTTTTAATTGTGTTCACTGTGATAATTATAGTAATAGGCCGAAATGTATTTTTATAAAGCAACATTTTAAATTTATTAGTGATTTTTATGATAATATTGTGTCAGTATTGCAAACGGGTGCTAAATTAACTGCGGTACGTCGCTCTGGTGCATTGAATAGGCGCAAGGTTATAGGTTGGAACTTTCACGTAAGAGAATTACACTTAGCCTACCGTTTAGATTTTAGTTGTTGGGTGGCTGCCGGTAAACCGTCGTATGGTGAGATTTATAGTAAAATGAAAAGTAGTAGAAACAGTTTTAAAAATAAGTTAAGATGGTGTCAGAATAATGTTGAAAAAAAAAAATTAAATATATTGGCTCTTTGTAGAAAGGATAAGAACTTCGTAAAATTTTGGAAAACTATAAAAAAGATGGATGTAAAACAGAGCTTGCCGGTGAGTGTGGATGGCCTGCAGGACAAAGAGCAGATAGCTAACTTGTTTGCCCAGAAATTCAGAGTTGATCCCTTGCCTGCGTCGGAACATCTGCTCGGGTCGAATGATTTAGGTGTCGCTACTGATACGCTCAAAACCGCCGTACATTTTAGTCAAGAAGATGTAGCAAAAGTAGTTGGTACTATGGCGCGCGGTAAGTCACCGGGTCATGATGAGTTGACTATCGAGCACCTGTTCTACGCAGGCGAGGCGCTTTGCTTGAAAGTGTCTAAACTGTTTGATCATTGCCTTAAATACTCGTATCTGCCTCCAAATATGATGAAAACAGTTGTAGTACCTATAATTAAAAATAAAACGGGTGATGCGAGTACAGTTAATAACTACCGACCGATATCTCTGGGTACGGTATTAGGGAAAACTTTAGAACGTCTGTTGCAGCCCGAAGTGTCGAAAAATATACAGATTGATGACGCACAGTTTGGTTTCCGTCCCGGTGTCTCTACGGATTCCGCTATTCTGACCGTCAAACATGCTGTTGACTATTATGTACGCCGGAAAACATCTGTATACGCATGTTTTCTTGATCTGAGCCGTGCATTTGATCTAGTAAATTATGACATTCTCTGGAGAAAATTGCGCGGCACAGATGTCCCGGCTGAAGTGGTGGATTTGTTCGAGCATTGGTACGAAAACCAAACTAATTATGTAAAATGGGGCGACGCGACCTCTAGCAACTACAAGCTAGAATGCGGTGTTCGCCAAGGAGGGTTGACTTCTCCGGATCTCTTCAACTTATATGTCAATGACTTGATCGGGGAACTGAGGGGCGCTGCCGTCGGCTGTCACGTTGGTAACGTTTGTGTTAACAACTTGAGCTATGCCGATGATATGGTGCTCCTCAGTCCCTCGATCAAGGGGCTTCGTAAACTTCTTTCGATCTGTGAGTATTATGCTGATACTCACGGTCTGAAATATAATGTCGCAAAAACAGAAGTTATGGTATTCAGAGCAGGGAAAGGTCCGGAGAATATACCAGACGTGTTTTTGAATGGTTCGGCACTTCGGGTGGTGCAACAGTTCAAATATCTCGGGCATATTCTTACAGACAATAGAAAAGATGATCTCGATATAGAACGAGAGAGACGCGCACTATCTGTTCGCTGTAACATGCTCGCGCGCAAGTTTGGCAAATGTAGTGACGAAGTCAAATTAACTTTGTTTGGCTCATACTGTCAATGTTTTTACACTTGCCAGTTATGGGCCAACTTTAACCGTGCTTCCTACAGTTCCATAAGGGTACAATACAATGACGCGTTTCGTATCCTTATGAAACATCCACGATACAGCAGCGCGTCGAGCATGTTCGCGGACGCCCGTATTGCGGACTTTTATGCTGTTATGAGAAAGCGCATAGCTTCGTTTTGGACGAGGATATGTCTTTCTGGTAATAGCATAATTAGGGCCGTAAGTTCGGGCTTGGATAGTCCGCTATATAAGTACTGGATTTCGGTGCACCGGAGCGACAATAGAAAATAATGTTTGACAATGTATTATAACTTGTACTTACTGAATTATTTAATTTATTTTATTTTATTTGCGTTATATTTTAATTTTACTTTATTTTGTGAATTATGTATTTGACTGTTTATTGGGTTTTTTATGCCTTTAAATAAATCATTATTATATTATTATATTATATTATTAAACGTTAAAGTACGGCCTCCGAGGAAAATTTGGGTGAACCAATGGCATTAACGTGTGACGTCACGTCGCACTTCCGTATACCTACATAGAATCCTTTGGATATATAGTTGCGCTCTCACGGTTTCGTAATAAATTTATTTATTTTTCTTATAGTCGATCAATGAAATGTTTAAGATTGTATTTGTATTGAGCCCATGTGAAAAAAACACCTTCAAATAATGTTTTATTTTCGTGAATAATAAATTAAATCAATTTTCGTAATGGCGGGCGGGATTCTGTCAATACATATAGCAACCGTCAAAACAAAATGTACTTACAACCTTAACTGACTTGGTAGGTAGTTAAATATGCACCCTAAAAACTGACAGCCATTTCGATAATTTTATACTGCTAGTGGCGCCTCCACCACTGGGTCAGATAAGTTTGTGGGATAAATGTCTTTCGGTATCGACAGTAGGTGACAGTTTTAGAGTGCGCCTGCGCGCGGTCGAAATTGAATACTAATCATTTACCATAACCTTAGAACGAAGAAAATGTACTGTAACTAGCGTCAAAAACGCACGAGTTGCGCGAAGATTGCGCACAGACGAACTCTATGTAGAATTGTAGGTACAGTTAGACGGAAATCACCCGCAACAGCCGCAAACGGAGATGTCAGTGCGACATGACGTCATCGCAATAGCGCGCAAGGAAAGCAAATTTTCAAAAGCTGGTGAAACTTTACAACGCTGTATCTTTGGAAATCCTGGCCAGATTTCGATGAAACAAAAACTATTACTACTTGCACGAGTACGCGCATTAAATGCAGTAATTTTTATAGTCATATTTTGATGTGTTGGTGTGACTCATTAAGAATCGATGTTCACATATTCTATGGGACCCTAAAAGATGATCTCCAGCTGCTGAGTGGATTACATTCATTTATTGAGGTCGGACCTTCGACGGGCGCGAAATGAGTTAAATCATGTTATTTTCTGTGGGCCGTGAAAAGAAACACGTTAGTATAGATGTGGCGACACATCTGTTAGATTAGATGGCACGTCACAGTGAATTTAGTGTCCACCACATTTATTACTACCTTATTGAAGTTTTATATACTTGTTATGTTATATTGATGTTCCTTATACGAGTTCAACATGAGTGACCCGACTGGCTAAGGTGCTTCTTGTTGCAATAAAAGCTCTTGACACCATAAACCCTGACTGCAAATGATGTCCATAAACCAAGTCCTAGAGTACTTACGATAGTTGTGTTGTGAGAACGGACTACTCGTACCTATAATAATGGTTTAGGTGCAAATTACGTATCGAGTAAGAATGAAATAAAAATCAAAACCAATTGTTTTGTTGTTATTTTGAGCATAAAACTTTTCGAAAAAGTAGCCTGAAAATAATCTTCTATATGTCATTACCTATTTTCGATATATTATTCGTGAATTACTTAGATATTTACAATCTATAGTAGGTATATTAAGTATGTACTTATCCAAAAAATATAAAAATAATGAAAATTTTATGTTTCTGTAATTTTTTATAGTTGATGAAGATACGAATATCACATTTTTAGCTTCAAAATAATTAAGATCGTTTATGAAACTTAAACGTACTTTTATCAGCTTAAAAAAAAAAATTTGACTGTCTACCTTTGAATCAAAAATAGGTTAATTTCGAAAAATTCGAAGATCCTGCCCTTAAGACTGTTTTATACTAACATTTATTCTCCAAGAAACTGAAAAGTTGAATATGAAATTGATATCAAACTAACGTTGTGTAGGTACAGTTTTCTTTAACATCTAACCTCATTAAACAACATCGAAAGAAAGTTCACATAAGGTCAAACATGTGCTTAACAAATGATAATAGAACTTTTTAATACCGTGGGCAACAAAAAGAAAACCGCCTCGTCACTTAATTACCGGAAGAATGATGGATGACTGAAAAAAGCTCACAGCGGTAATAAGTCGATGCTGAGCTTCTTGTTTTTCCCAATGTTAAGAAAAACGTGGTAAGTTCACATCGTTACGGGTTGCTGAGAACCTTTGCAACCAATAACATGCTTTATTTTCGCCATACGACTATACTAAAGTACAATAATTATGCACAATTTTTTTTTAGTCTGTAATTTTTTTTGTTATTACAACTTTGCATTTGCAATGCTATTTTTATTTCACAATCATGTACAAGTATTTAAATTCTAAATGCTTTTTATTTACTTATTATTATTGGAATTCTAGAAAAAATCGTCCCACCTCCCGTAAAACTTCAACTCCAACCGGGCAATGTCTAGGTGTTTAAGTCACTTTTTTTATTAGTTTATTATCATCATCAGCCATTATAAGTTCCCACTGCTGGAGTACAGATCTTCCTTATGGATGGATATGGAGAATGGGCTGTGCATGACCCACCATGCGGGCCCAATTCGTATTGGTGGTTATTAACGATTACAGATGCAGCCGGGACCAAAGGCTTATGGCCTTCCGAAGTGGAGCTCGACATAATACATTTTTGGTCAAACATTCAGTGACCGATGATTGCGAAAATTTCTTATTGTTGCGAAGAAAAAAATACGGCTAACGTATAGACCGGGAGGCGACCGACAGTAACCTTACCTGATCGTGATGAAATACCAGCATTACATACTCATTAATTGCGAAAGTTCGATCGCAAGTTGAGCGCACTAACCACTCCGCCACGCGCTCCTCTACTCACGCTTGTTCTTTGAAATTAAATTACATAAAACGTTACTTGACCTTAAAATATTTTTTTTGTAGCAGTTTGTATTACTGTATTTGAAGACGATGCTTGGAGGGTCACGAAAATCATCACGGCGACCAAAAAATTATTTTGTTTAGAAATTAAGAGTAATACTTAGGTATCACTCGTTATTGTCATTGTCATTTGGGATTGCCTTGAATCGCTAGAATTACTAGATACCTCTAAAACTCAAAAGAATTTGGAAATCTTTTTATCTCGCCCCTAAATTAGACGCTCCGTAGCTCCGTAGCAAATTACATACATTAAGTGCGTCATACAAATTTGACCGCAACTTGTTTCACCCCTCAACGGATAAATGTATAACCCCCACCCTTAGAAATAATTTCGATATCAATCAAAAAGTGCATTAATCAGATGTTTGTTGGGATCGATAAAAAGGAAATTAGGGGCGTAACCCACAGAGAGTATCCTAAAGGAACTGAATATTGTAGATATGTTTTATACAAAATTAACTTTGTTTCGTACAAAGTTTCGTTATTAGTAAGGTGAAAGTAATGATATAAGAAGCTGTTTTTTTATACTGAAGAAACAAATAATAGTTTGACGAGTTATCTTATAGTATCCCACGAGTGTTTTAATAAACAAGCACACATACAGCGGGCCAATCGCTGTAATTCTATGCAGCGCGTCTTGATCACGTTTGTGTCTTGATCACGAAGCTCGACTTAATACTGAGGTAACTGGAGAGTGCAGTACGAACAATTTTTTGAATACCACAAATAACACAGTGGCTGTCTTCCGTCTCACCTACACTTTAAAAAAATACGTATGGTCATATGAGACAGCTGACAGCCACTACATACATAAATGTCAAATTTGCTGGCGACACTTTTTTATTCAGGGTGAGAGCTCCAGTTACCTCAGAGTAAACAAGAGTAACGGGACTCAACGCGACATTTATTATGAAGTACATATTATTATGTACTTACAGCTTGACGTTTCGGCTGTGTTGCAACAACCGTGGTCACAAGCAGACTGGCGGTGCGCGACGACGTCTGTTCGGGCGGGCTTGGAGATCTTCGGCCACCCTCAAATTGTCACTTTTTTTTGTTTTTGTCATCGCTAGTGATGGGATTACGGCACACAACACTCACAGTATCGGGGTTTGTTTTGAACGGTAAAACTCGCGGCTTACACTTGTTAATCACTGGATTCCACGCTGATGACAATTTAAACCCGTCCTCCCGATTGAAATTTTTATACTTCTTGATTTCAATCGCTTCTCGTACCATCCTAGTATGGTAATGACGATCGGTGGAGAGGATTTTTGGATCATGTAACTCCATCCAATGATTAACTCCAGCTTCCAGAAGATGTTCAGCTACCGCGGATTTACTCGTCTGTCGATTTTTAACAGCTGCGATATGTTCTTTGACACGTTCTGCGATGGTCCGCTTTGTTTGTCCAATGTATGAACTACCACAACTACAATCGATTTTATATACACCCGGAGTCTGAAAGGGTATTACGTCCTTTGGCGATCGCAGTCGCTTAGATATTTGACATAACGGAGTATATACAGTCTTGATGGAGAATTTTCTGAGCACTGTTCCAACTTTATCCGTTACGCCTTTGATATATGGCAAAAATGCTGCCTGACGACTCACGTCCGGATATTTTACCCTTTTCTTTTGCCTATTGTATCGCTGCGACACCTTGTATCCGTTTCGTTTTAGTACCTCCTGAACATGAGCAAGCTCCGACTGAAGATGTTCAGGGTCACACAAGTTATGAGCTCTGTTGGTCAACGACGTCATCACGGATTGAAGTTGCCGAGGATGATGGTGAGATGAGGCGTGTAGGTATCTATCTGTGTGTGTAGGTTTCCGGTAAACAGAGTGAGATAAAGTACCGTCGTGTCTTACCCTGATCTGCACGTCTAGAAATGCCAAGGCTCTGTTATTTTCCATCTCATAAGTAAACTTTACTTTAGGGTGGATGGAATTAAGGTGATTTATATATTGTTCGACTTCCTGCTGACCTCCGTGGATTACACAAAAAATATCATCCACGTACCTCTTCCAGAGTTTGACAGTTTGGGGTCCAGTAGCTAATGCTATGTCTTCAAAGTGCTCCATCCAGATATTTGCAATGACCGGCGCGAGAGGGCTACCCATTGCAACTCCATCGATCTGGAGGTAAAACTGATCTCTGAACAGGAGATAATTTCCGTCTAAGCAATTTTCAATTAGAACAATATACTCCTCCGGTAGCTCATTATCGTAAAGTTTACCCTTAATAACCTCAAGGCAGTCCTTAAGCGGGACATTCGTAAAGAGTGACTCCACGTCGAAACTCACCATAATATCTCCGGGTTCCAACTTAATGCTCCCTACGAGATCCCTAAAATGGTATGAGTCTTTCACGAAAGACGGTGTATTCCCAACTAACGGTTGCAGCACTCCAGCAACATGTCTCGCCAAGTCATATGTAGGTGAGTCAATTTGACTTATGATGGGGCGCAATGGTATGTTACTTTTGTGTATCTTCGGCAGACCATAAAGTTTGGGAGGTTGCACGATTATTATTGTAAGTACATAATAATATGTACTTCATAATAAATGTCGCGTTGAGTCCCGTTACTCTTGTTTATAATTATAATGGAACGCGAAAGTTTAAAATCTTATACCTCAGAGTATTAAGTCAAACTTCATGGTCTTGATGTTTGACTTTGTATTGCCGTAATGACATAACGACGCGCACGTCACCCTAACCAATAGTCCCACAATCCTGTCTGTTCCGGTGACATCCGTGACAGAGGAGCCACTTGCAATACGAAATTAGCTGTCAAAATAGACAGTCGTATGAAAACTGTTTTAGTTCCAAAGATAATCACCGGAACAGAAAAGGTTGTCGTACTGTCAAAGCTGCGCGTTATCAAAAACGGTTTTGCACGTCAACTGCACGTACACTTGACTAATGCGTCATAGAATGAGTCACAACAACACATCAAAATATGACTATAAAAATTACTGCATTTAATGCGCGAACTCGTGCAAGTACTAATAGTTTTTGTTTCATCGAAATCTGGCCAGGATTTCCAAAGATACAGCGTTGTAAAGTTTCACCAGCTTTTGAAAATTTGCTTTCCTTGCGCGCTATTGCGATGACGTCATGTCGCACTGACATCTCCGTTTGCGGCTGTTGGGGGTGATTTCCGTCTAACTGTACCTACATAGAGTTCGTCTGTGCGCAATCTTCGCGCAACTCGTGCGTTTTTGACGCTAGTTACAGTACATTTTCTTCGTTCTAAGGTAATGGTAAATGATTAGTATTCAATTTCGACCGCGCGCAGGCGCACTCTAAAACTGTCACCTACTGTCGATACCGAAAGACATTTATCCCACAAACTTATCTGACCCAGTGGTGGAGGCGCCACTAGTAGTATAAAATTATCGAAATGGCTGTCACTTTTTAGGGTGCATATTTAACTACCAAGTCAGTTAAGGTTGTAAGTACATTTTGTTTTGACGGTTGCTATATGTATTGACAGAATCCCGCCCGCCATTACGAAAGTTGATTTAATTTATTATTCACGAAAATAAAACATTATATGAAGGTGTTTTTTCACATGGGCTCAATACAAAATAACTTAAACATTTCATTGATCGACTATAAGAAAAATAAATAAATTAATTACGAAACCGTGAGAGCCCAACTATATAGCCAAAGGATTATATGTAGGTATACGGAAGTGCGACGTGACGTCACACGTTAATGCCATTGGTTCAACCAAATTTTCCTCGGAGGCCGTACTTTAACGTTTAATATCTCAGTCATTTTTAAAGATAGGAAAAAAATAAAAACAGATTCTTTTTTCTCGAGTTACATATTTTTTAGATATGCTGATAACAAAAATCATTGGTGTGACTCATTACCGCGATCGAGGCCCTGTACATTTGGGTACCCTGTACAAACGTAGGGGAATAATTTAGTATTTGATGTATTGTAACGGCTTCCACGTATCTGATATCTCACAGTGAACCCACAAGAATAGATTTGGGTTAATTCAGACCAGATAAAGTATCGGGTTTCATTGTGTTAAATAAGATAATTGAACAATATCTAAAGGTAAGTTAAATTCAACATTTTCGTCACTAATAATATAATAATAATCTTTTTTTTCTCTATTAACAATATCTGTTGGAATCCCGGGTATAATTATATACCTACAGGGTTTAAATATATACAGGTTGGAATTTCATGCCACCTGGAAGAAAAGCATTCCAAACACTATAGATAGTTAACTTTAGCAAAGGAACGATTCCCTTAGTTTTTAAAATAAATGAAACTGAATTTACTTATATATCTTTTAACACTTCAACCACCAAACCCAACAAAAAATTTTAATCAAGCAGTTAAAAATATAGTAAAATTTATTTCAAATATCCTTTCTCAAACTGCCGACTTTTACCGTGGTGGTGTAATGCCGGAAATACACGGTTCACTTTGCCTTTCAATTTGGATGAAACAACCAAATTGAACAATGTTAACGTAAAAGTGAATCATTCAATGTCAATGTGTTCCTGTATTTCTGCGCCTTTCAACCAAAGTGAATCAATTTGGTTGAACCGTGTAATATTAGCATAAACAAATTATCGTTACTTATTGTTATATTATTATGAAATCATATAGTGATAAACTATTTAGCTACCGACCAGAATACATACGTTATATTATTATGTTGATTATTGAATGTTAAAATTTTGAATAAAGTGAGGCTAGATGTAACATTACACAGTGTGCGTTCGTCCCGCGTCGCTGTTGCGTAGGTTTGGCCGATTAGTTTTACTTTTCAAAAGCTGAAGTCACACATTCTCTATGATACCTACATTTTAAAAAGTTGTGTTTGGAATATCCCTGGGCGGAAACAGCTATGTTTATAAATTGATGTGTGGAAATGTATCCTGCGAGATACCTACATCAGAGCGAACTGCGTACAGATGGCAAAATAGACAACTAAAAAACCTATTTAATAAACCTTTGATGAAAACTAGTCAATTGCATTAAACCTGAAAAACCTGGCTTACCTTAATAAATATTTATTTGTAACTCTACATACATGCACAATTTATATTATTTTAAGAAAATAATCTACCTTTACTCATGGCATTCTAAAAAGCATTCAAGAACTAAGCTACAGGTGCGAAATAAAAGCATTCAGCAGGTAAATGTATTGTGACGTAGTCCCCAAACGAAGATAATTATAAAAAAAGAAGAAAATCCTATTTATAGTCTCTAAAATAAATTAAAACACAGTGTTTTTAATTCACCAAAATTTTTTTTTAACCCTAAATAAATACGTGTTTCAATTTTGTTTGCCAGCAGTACCTTATATCCCGCAGTAATGATTGGCCACTCTCAGTTCCGCGCCGTCAACTCGCACTTGTATCAACTATCGACCTGAAACGGGCCACTACGAAATATTGCTATGAAACTTTATAACGCTAGCCCTCGACCGCGAGTTTTCATGCTGTTCATCGATGCCCGCATAATCTCATCATTACCATCATTTGTAATACGGGATCAGACTGTTATTGGTAATTATGTAAATATTAAACAGTGACATTAAAAAATATTACATTGAAGTATAACAAACGTGAAAAAAAGTTTGTTTAATCATATTTAATTTTTAATTTTTTGTGTTCACAATGCAATTTTTATTAATAAAAATTGAAAATGAAGTATTTAGAAAAAACACGACCCATCTCACAACCACCTCTGATGGGACTCGAACCCACGACCTTTCGCTATCCGGGTGACTGCTCTACTCTAACCACTGAGCTACGGAGTAGTTAAGTCGATAAGTTGTTCCCTCGAAAGGGCATTGGTTCGAGTCCCTTCGGAGCTGGTTGTGAGACGGGTCGATTTTTTCTAAATAAGTACTACATTTTAAAATTTTTAAAGTTAAATCCTGTTAATATCATGTAAGTAGTGAGCTGCTGATTTATGACCAACCATGACTCTAGCCATCTCTTTCATATACGACATTTTATATGGCGGAAGTATGGCGAAGGTCTGACGTCACACGAGGGCAGCACTGTCCTTGTCTAATAGGAAAGTTTGATGCTCTACATCTCTGACAATATTTAAAATTAAATACCTGTATCGTGTTGCTGGTACTACTATAACATTTTAAATAAATAAAAAATAAATCAGTCCAGGGTGCCTACCATCAACTTTAAGACAGCGATTCAAAAATAGCGCGATGCAGAATAGGTTCCTAAAATTAATTGCTTTCTTTCGTACTCTGACCTTCTAAAAACTGGATCGCAAATGAATCGCTAAATGTGAATGACCAAACGATTTGTGTCCTTATTTCTTCTACCCGTCTCTTTCACTCGATTCTGTCATGCCCGGAGAGTGAAAGGGACGGGTATAACCTGCAGCTGTCGTGTTAACTTGGCCGAGTTATAAGTCAAATAAGAGTTTATGACAGCTCAGCGGCTGTGAAATGTCATTGAATGATCACTGAATCCTGTCATTGATATTAAGCTGTCGTGGTACGAATAAGCGAAGCAGATCAGTTTAGGTCACAAAGTACCTTTGTATATACGGAAATAGAGACCTCTCTCGGCGGCTAAAAATGGCAACTATTTTGTTTGGACCTAGCGCCCCCTTTATTTGTTTTTTGGGACTACTACGTACTACCTATGGATACGCACATATAGCCTATTTAGTTTTTAATGATTTTTATTATTTTTACTTAGAAGGGGCATTATACTAAGAATTATTAATTTTTAGCAGATTTCCTTTGTTCAGTTGGATGACTTTAAACAACAACAAGGATAGCTAATTATTAATTCTTAGTTTGAAAATGAAAACATAAAGATAAGATGAAAAGATCAAAAACATATTTATTCACATAAAAATAATACACATGTAGGTACTTGTGAATCGTTAACATTTTCCTACCGCATTCAAGACTTTTTTAACTGAAACACAGGCGCAATAAACTTGCCAGTTTCGTAACGAAGTTTACAAAAAAACTTATGTCGTTAAAATTACAACAATTTGCATAAAGCATATGCACAGGTTATACAATATTATTAAATAACATTTAAGAGAAATATGTTCTCATACCCAAACATAATAAACATGAATAAATTCAATTACATCTTGTGGACCTTTATTATAGAAGTCTGCCTTTCCCCAAAAACGAGCCTCTAGTTTTTTCAATTAGGTCCGTATTATAAACGACACTCAAGTGGAGATTTCTTCTCAAGTATAGTTGGCAAGTGATGAATGTATTCGTTGCATGTATTTGCATCCCTTTCTAACTACTTGAGAAGAGATCTCCACTTGAGTGTTGTTCTATAATACCGACCTAATCTTGGAACAGCAAGCTTATTCTTATTTCTTGTATTTAAATTATGAACATCACTTTCCTTTATAAACGAATTACGATGCTTTCTTACATACACACAAAATTTTCATAAATGTAGGTACAATCTCAGATTTACCTGTAGTAACATCGTCAAATTTCATTTTTTTTTTACTTAATTTTAGCATCGTGATCGTGCCACACTTTATGGTGCTGTGCTGTGATTTTGGCGTGACGGGTCCGAGGAGAGGCGTTGCAATTTTTCTTAATGAAACTTCCATTTTACGATTTTGCTGTTGCATTGCACTCTTTAGGCAGAATTACTTTATCTGAAAAACAAAAAACACCTCTTTTTAAACATGAAAATATAATTTCTTATGCCCCCAGTACACGATGGCCGATCATGGTCGGCGACCATGACCAATACATCGTACATTGACACTTTTGAAAGAACCTTTTTAAACTTGTTCGTTCAAAAGTGTCAATGTACGATGTATTGGTCATGGTCGCCGACCATGATCGGCCATCGTGTACTGGGGGCATTAGAAGGAGGGCGTTTTGGGTTCCCGTTCCGACCCAATAGCCACAAATTATATAGACTAGTACCACAGTAGTATTAAGGCTGTGCTAGTACCAATAGCAATGAGTTGGTGTCGTTGGATAGGTATTACAAAGGCGAACAATGTTTAGAGCCAACGCGGGCACTTGTGATTTTTAGTCGACCGATAGTTTAGTCGGGATCGTAAGACGATCGTGATTAAACCATGATTAAACTGTCGGCCGATAGATGGGCGATAGTTTAGTTGAATGCAGTGCGCACGCTCACTGGTCCTTCTACCCGGCCGATAGTTGTGCTGTGCGATTGGCGATAGTTTGATCGAACAACTATCGGCCGATAGTTTGATCGGTCGATTTTTAATCGTCAGTGCGCGCACTGCCATTTAACTCTATACTGAATCCGAGAACGATCAAACTATCGCCACTTGACTGAAATCGTTGTCCGTTCGGAGATAATCTGATATGATGATAAATACCTATTATCACTACATAGTATAAAAACAAAGTCGCTTTCTCTGTCCCTATGTCCCTTTGTATACTTAAATCTTTGAAACTACGCAACGGATTTTGATGCGTTTTTTTTTAATAGGTAGAGTGATTCAAGAGGAAGGTTTATCCCGATATTCCCACGGGAACGGGAACCACGCGGGTGAAACCGCGGGCGGCCGCTAGTATTATTATAATAACCAACATAAAATCTTAAGTGTGTTACACAAGATTACCTGCAAGGTATCCCATATTTGTTGCAACAGTCCTGCTAAAGATTTGGCTTGCAAATTTCACCTTCATTATATTTTTTTAAGTAATGTTAATAGCTTATGCAATTTATTGTCTTCGGGAGTTGTTATTATTAATTATGCTCTTTGAAAGCAACTGAACCTTTCTTTCTCTGGAATTCTAAAATAAAATAAATACAAGGGTTAATTTTAAGACATAAATCTGAACATAAAATAAAAATCTAACATTTGATAATTATTATCACTACATAGTATAAAACAAAGTCGCTTTCTCTGTCCCTATGTCCCTTTGTATGCTTAAATCTTTGAAACTACGCAACGGATTTTGATGCGTTTTTTTTTAATAGATAGAGTGATTCAAGAGGAAGGTTTATATGTACTTTTTATCCCGATATTCCCACGGGAACGGGAACCACGCGGGTGAAACCGCGGGCGGCCGCTAGTTTACTTATAATTTAATTAGCTATAAGTAGGTAACAGAGAGGAATAAAAATGAAAAATACCTTTATTGAATTCCACAGCCTTTTCTCTGGCCGGCAAGGTTGGTTGGTTGACTGGTTGAGTTGCTACTGGCTGGATCTATAAAAATGATGATAAGATGAAACCAACCGGCCAATAAATTTAATCTCATTTAATAATAAGGATAGAAAATGCAATTTTTACCTATATTTGTAAGTATTTGTAAAACAAATTTTCGATGAAAACTAACCTGGGCAAATTAAGAATAGGCCCTGCAATGTTACTTAGCCGATTAAATCGGCATTAAAACGCTCCGTATCTTTAGCTGGATTCGGGAATAATAGCATAGTTCGATGCGAACCTGAAAAATAAAAAATAATTCATCACAAATAATTATTGCAATACATAAAGTATAAAGTAAGAAATAAAGAGGGAGAGGTTGGTTTGTTGTTGGTTGGTTGTTTTGAGCGTTAATTGAAGAAAAGTTTGGTCTTTACTTACTTGCTGAATCTGAACACACAGGACCACAACACTTTTTCCTAGACATCGACATAATGCCTGAAGTCCTGTCTCAATCCAAAGTTAAAACTAAACCACGAGTCTCTGTCTAGCCGCACTATTAGGAGGAGAAAACTCTCAACTCGACAGAAGACACAGGGAATTAATATAAATTTAAGATAGAAATTCACTTCACCAAAACAATCAATCAAAACAATTTTGAATGACCGCGCGCAATGACGGTTTAGTTTAGTGTTGCCATTTTTCTAAAATAATTTCATACCGTAATGAAATAATAAATATTATAGAAACGCCTTTACTTTGAGTAAATAACAGACAAAACACCTATCACATCGTAATAATTTCCTATTCTTTATAAATAGTTGAAAATTCTTTTAAGTACCTTGAATTTGGGATTTTGACTTAATTGTTTATATGACTCTGATAATTACAAAATCTACCAAATCGTAAGAATTCATGTGGAACGTCGCAAAAATAACACCACTACAATTAAAAGCCCCCTGAGCGCTATCATTATCTAAGATAGTTAGTGCAAACTGAATTTAGCATCTTTTGAACGCCCTCTGAAATAGTTTTATGGAAGTACTGAATTACAATACTGCTAAATCTAAACGACGGAAGCTCTTCGTGACGTTAATAGTATTGCTGACTTCTTGAACTGATAGTATAGCTTTCCTACGATTGCCAGTAGCGATAGGTGAAGATTGAAGAGCCTGGTTTAGGTTCCTAAACAAAACCGCAATAAGAGTTGATGGTAGGCACCCAGTCCCCTATTGTTAGTTCACACTGCTGGGGCACAGGTTTTTCTTATGCATGGATAAAAAGTGGACCATTAAAGGCCATGGATAACCACGTGGATCAAAAGCGAACAACTTAAAAAAAATGGAATTCCTTTCGCCTGTAACCAATTATTGTGGGAGTTGCTTTTTGGCCAATATCAAGCTAGACACTGTGTACGTATAGTATTAAATTATCTGTGTAGTATTATAATATATGTGCTGTGTAGCTATCCAAATTTCTCATTGTTTTATCGTATGGCGGATCTTCTTTGATATTTATAGTTGTAACAGCTTATACTACTTACGTTAATATTTTTAATTTCTAACGAATTGTGTTAACTTGATCCGAAAACTTGTCATTAATATATACTGCACGTCTACTTGTAAATACAGGTTTATCTTCACCCGAAATAAACTCAAGTTATATTTGACAACAACGTAGGTAGCTGAAAATTCATTTAATTTAAACTTAGCATAGCTAAAGGTACCTACTTATAATATCAAAATAGTAACAAAGGTAAAGGTAAGTAATTTAAATTTTTACTTTTTTGCATTCACAATGCAATTTTTATTTTTGAAAAAAAGGAAAATAAAGTATTTAGAAAAAATCGACCCGTCTCACAATCCATCCATCCCATCGGAGCTTGTTGTGAGACGGGTCGATTTTTTTTAAATACATTATTTTCCATTTTTCAAAGGTAAAGGTAGGTAGTAGGTATTTCATATATTTTTTTACTTTTATGCATTCACAATGCAACTTTTATTGTTGTAAATATTACAAATAAAGTATTAGAAAAAAATAGACCCTTCTCACAAATAAACTAGTTCCGATAAGACTCGAACCCACAACCTTTCACTGTCCGGGCGAATGCTCTTACCACTGAGCTACGGAATCGTTAACGTTAGTGTTTACAATAATCGAGCCTGCATTTAGCCGGTTATTATCGAGTAACGGGCTTATTACACTTGGCAAAATTTAGCATCTAATTGAGCATACATTGCTTGTTTTGATGGCATCACTTGCTACAAATGAGCTCAAAGAAAGCAATGTATGCTTAATTAGATGCTGAATTTAGCCAAGTTTATTAAGCGCTTAAGGGAGACCTCTCGTTACTCGCTGGTATCGACAGGAAGCGGTCGCTACTACATTTAAAATGTAAGAGATACAGTTACCGATAACTTATAAAATATTGGGTAGATGGAAATTTCCAATGAACAGGATGAGTGATTGTGACCACGGGGCGGTGGCGTAGTTCGTAAAAGCAGAATCAGTAATAAATTTTATTGTGATTAAAATGCGTATTCAAAAAACATAGTTGTTTACCCACCTGTAGCTGTTTTGCGCAGTTTTACCCGATTGGTACCCTTTCCGTGGGAATATTGGGTTGAAAAGTAGCTTACGTGTTATTTTGTTAAATAAGCTATAAGTAGGTATTACCAGGCCTATTTCTCTCCCCGTGTCGGCTCGAAAACGCGGCGGCAACGCTGGCGGGGCGGCGGTGTAAATCCATAGAAATTAGGTCCGCAAAAGAGCTAGAATATATCCGATAGAAAGAGATGCAACGATTGGCCGCTCGTAATTTGCGCCTTCTACTTTATTGCGTTATAGTTAGAGTTGCTATTTATTTAAATGAGCGGTTAGCGGAGTGAGCTATCTGTGGAGTGTTACATAGTAACTATTTACTAACCTGTGGTATTACTGGAAAATTCTGTATCCGTCTATATCTCCGCCTCCGTTCAGTAGTTTTTGCGTGAAAGAGTAACAAACATAAAAACATGCATTCTGACAAAAAAATCTACGACGGGGTAGCACTCGGCCTTTATCACACCTGATGTTAAGTGGTGATAAGGTGGAAGCGCACTTCTCCCGGAATTCTAAATCACTAAGGAGCTAGCTATCTTATCTCTAACTGCCGTAACATAACAATGCTGCAAACAACATAGTTATGTCGTCGGACTTAGATAAGATGGTGATAGCTAGCCAGGCGGACTAAGAACAAGTCCTACCACCAAGCAAACCATATTCAATATGTACCCCCACTGGGATTCGAACCTGGGTCTGATATCGGTGGTGTGTACCACTAGATCACAGAGGCAGTTAAAACTTTCGCATTTATAATATTAGTAGGATAACAGGATGAAAATGAACTAGATAATGTATTAACTTCGCATGAAGTTTAACTATAATATCGCTTCTTTAACTCAGACCTCTGCTTATTAAAATAAAAGATTTATCCTTTAAGTAGGTTAAACTTATTAACGAGAACATGATGGTATGGCGAGATTGAAAACTATAATAATGAGATCAAGAATACTGCTAAGATATCGATATCTTTATATACTATGTAATAATATTAAGGGTGTTCGTTTTTATGGCCATAATAATTCGCACACATCCATTATTAACAGAACGATAAGCTTTATGGTCTGAAAGCTGGCTTTTCGTTTGAAGACGAAGCTAAACTAATCAAAACTAAAAGTAGCTATGATATAAGAACAGACGGACGGACAGACAGACAGACATGACGAATCTATTAGGGTTCCGTTTTTTGCCATTCCGCTACGGAACCCTAAATACGTCCGTCCGCCTCCTGGGTTTTTATTGTCACGCGCTGCATCGGCGCTGCCGACGCGTGACAATTTAGGCTCAAACAAACTGCGTCCCGATCGCGGTAATTCTACGACGCATTAGTCAGGTGTACGTGCAGTTGACGTGCAAAACCGTTTTTGATAACGCGCGGCGTTGACAGTGCGACGTTTTCTGTTCCGGTGATAATCTTTGGAACTAAAACAGTTTTCATACGGCAGTCTATTTTGACAGCTAATTTCGTATTGCAAGTGGCTCCTCTGTCACGGATGTCACCGGAACAGACAGGATTGTGGTACTATAGGTTTGGGTGACGTGTGCGTCGTTATGTAATTACGGTAATACGAAGTCTAACGTCAAGACGCAAACGTGAACAAGACGCGCTGCATAGAATTATGGCGATCGGCCCGCTGAGCTTATGTGATGCCACATAGGTGATGTTACGTCCGTCAGAAGACATCGGTTTTCATAGTAAATGTATGCACTAGAAGGATACTTATGTGTGTGTCGTGTTATAAGATAAGTGTGCTTCTGCATACATTTACTATGAAAACCGACCAAACAGCGATCCAATCGCGCAAAAGCGCGGCTGTCGATCGCGCGTAAAAATAAGGCCCTTAGACGTAGTGTGATGGCATTCGTATTATTAGCAGATGTGCGGGCCGGGCTCGTAAAACAAAACTAGGAATAAAAAAAAAAAATTCAAAAAAATGTTTCGAATATTTCTTCTAATAGATTAAGAGCGGCAAGTTTTATTAGCGCACGGCGGGGACTAAGACAAATGAAGTCTTGGGTAGGCCGTAAATTACGCTCAACTGTCAGACAAACTATTCAAACTGGTGAATGATGGACAATTTTAGTTTAAATGCACAGATTTCTAAGAGTTTGGTAGATATTAAATGTGTTGCAGATGGGTGAAGTAGACGAAGGAACGAAAAGACTTGAGTTCTCTGAATTGTTAGGGCGGATCGTGAGAAGTTGTGCGTAGGCGTCACCATGGAGATTGCAAGCATCAAGCTGACCAATGAGGGATCGAGATGGGCGTAGAGCGGGAGGAGATAACTTCAGTAGAGATGGAAGATAGAAAACGGGGATGCAACTGGCATTGGGGAGACGCTATTTGATATTTTAGGAGAGTGATAGATTGGGAGTTTCGTGACTCCATTGTAACTAACTGTGTGAGAAATAGAGATTAAAGAGTTAACTATTAATTAAATACTAACTTTGTTAAGTAAACTGTAGATTTGAATATTAAAACAAGTGTAACTATTTTACAAAGTGAATTTAAACAACGTCGAGAGGGGTATGTAATTGTGTACATTGTGGCTTATTCCGTGTGTCAATAAAGGTACAATCTCTAGAATAACGAGCGGTATATCACATACAACGTAGAAATGTATCAATACGAAGAACAACACCATTCTGGGGGTTTCGCTTTAATAACCGAATGGAACCCGATAGAACATCTCATTTTTGTGTTGGCTTTAATATGCGCAATAGTTGTGTTAGGGTGTTGTGGATATAAGATATTCAGTTATTGCAATCGTCGAATATTAAATAGACGGAGGTATTTGCAAGATGGTCTACCGAATGAGATAGAAATGCAAAGAGCCGGGTTAGACCTCAATCGAGGCTGAATTGGATTGCGTCTTTTCTCGATGCATAGTTAATCTCAGAGATAGGGATGGTTAGCGTGAAAGTATTAATTAAAGCTCTAGAGACTGTAACTTTATGTAGCCTGGTGGAATACGAAACACTAATATCTACCATGAATGTTAATAATCAAGTCTAAATTAGACTAATATGTGAAATAGTTTTCCTTTCCATTTTTCAATCGATGGAACAGGTATGTTCTATAAATGTGTTCGTATCTCACTTTAGACTTAAGTTGTAAAATAACTATTGAAACTTTAGTGTGTGTTTAATTAAATTTAAGTGTGAATCTAGATGACCTTAGAGAGTTTTTTCTTTGGATTTTCGCTTTCTCTCTATGTAGTATGGTCTTAAGATAGGAGCTGAAAATCTAGCTGTCATTATATAGCAACCTATAGGTGACAGCTTAAATAATCAAACCAGTTTCTTTTGCTATTTCGAAGATAAACAAAACACATTTAAGTTAAATAAATAATATTTTTTTTTCCATAATTATATGTTTTACTGCTTAGATATAAGATTCCTAAGAGGAAGCACAGTGTGAGGCATAGTCAAATCCGTGTTAAATACTAAGAAATACTTAGGAGAACCATTGAGCTAGTTTGTTTGACTTCGCTTAACACCTTGCGTTCTCACATGTACACCTTTCAGTTGAATCACGATTTCTATGAGCTAAATTCGTTAGATTTCAGTCTAGGTCTAGGTAGATTTCTATACATATACCTAAATAAATAAACATGGGATAGTAGGGAGTGATTAAAGACTTTAAGGGAGAGACTACATTCAAACCGTTGAGGTTACCTGTGTATAGGTAGTTTATTTAAACGTGTTAGTAAAGGGGTCTAGTTGCTGAATTTGGACGAGAGAGACAACAGGAGCAGAGCAGAAGGAAGTATAATGTATTAGTGTTGAATAGGTATAATGTGTAAGTTCATTTTGCCTCTACACAGGACATAGACGCTGTTAGGTGCACTTATAGACTTGTATTTAGGATAGGAAATAGAGATAGGTATACTAGGTGATCTGTGATGAAATAGGACTTGCACAGGGTGTTTAAATCCTGGGGTGTTTGACCGCTTGAGGCTGCGAGCTAGTCATTCCACCCACTGACTTTAATCGAATGAGGGCCCTTGACTATAAGAGATTATTCTCTTAGACTACTGAACGGGATGCTCTGGCCGGCACTCGCGAGCTCAGCCTTATTGAGCCTAAAGGCTATCTGCGTGTGGGTTTCAGTGAACGGGTAGCAGCATTTCTGGGTCGTCGTCACACTTGCACTTCCATAGCGTTCAGCCATCGCCCGATTTGGCCAAATCGAACTTTCTCAATTAATACAAATATGAATAAATAAAGTATACCATGGTATTATGGGGAAGGTGTCTAGCGAACACCTTATAAAATAAAGTAAATAAATGTCCACATCCTGGAGATGTCTGACATACGCTTCGCAGCGTAACAAAGATGGCTGACGTTCCCCAAATAATAAACCTCAGAAGGGTTTTTCCTAGAAGGTTTTGTAGGCGCTACTAAACGACCAGAGTGTAATCCACTACGTGAGCAGACATCTATTGGTTATAGCTTAGGAATTAGAGTAGAAGAGAGGCGAAGGTCGCGATCAGATTAAAACAATTTGCATTTTAATATTAACAAGCTTCGCAATGTTATTTAAAACCATAGGCCTGCGGAATGATGGATTTATCTCGATGAGCTTCCGTTCTATTCACACGCAGCTACTAAATAGTACAAACATAAATACGATTCGCAGATCACTTAGATGCCAGTAACATCGACTTTCACCAAGACCACCAAATACATAGAAAAACATTATAACTAGACGATCACATATACAAATCAGGGTTAGAGCCACTACAGAAAATGGTGTCGTGTCGACCAGGATTCCAAATACGTACTCGAAATAACGATACGATTGGATCAAAAGGACCAAATTATTATAATAAATAAATAAAACAAAAATAAATAAAATAAACACAACGTAGAAATCGTGGTCAGTTGAAAGGAATACTTTTACAGGGATGTTACGAGACATCGTGATGCGAAACAAGGAGGCGAGATAAATTGTGCATGGAATAATTATTTTAATTATGTGCATGGTGTGATTATTTTATTGTGTTAAACTGTTTACATGTCTTTTGAATGTAGGGGAAAGACACAGTTACAGTCAGAATTTGTCATAATGTTATCAACGAGATCGAAAAGAAAAAAAAAATATACATACCTATTTCGTAAATTATAAAACTAAAAGAATCTATTTTTAGACAACTGTATAGCCAAGTTATTTGTTCACGGAAGACAAAGCCTGTCTGACAAGCTTGTGAATGGGAAGCGAGACAAAGGAGACCTTAGGGTTAATGTTTTATTGGTTTGCAACTTAACTGCTGTTGTCCATTGAAGTAAAATTTGACGGCTGTACATTAAAGACAAAAGGGAAGGACGTGGAGAATTCTTACCGAACAAAATAAACAATAAAAGAGTAAAATAAAAATACTTTCCAATATTATTCAAAGCATAGCGTCGCGTTTGACGATTTTGACTGTACGTAAAAAGGTTAGCATAATAAAGATGTGTGATTTAGGTGGAGACAAAGGCGGGAGCAGATTCTCAAGATATTGTTACATTTCAATGTAAGTCTGTTATCATGAGTATTTTAATCACATGTGGTACTATCTACCTTTCTCATAAAGAACGATCTGTGCATTTAGGAGTAGGGGAAAGTTTAAATCAAAACTAGTTTGTCGGCAGTTGAGTTAAGTGACGTTATAATGCCTAGGCGCAGTAAGAGACGGGTTAGGGGTCAAGATAGGACAGGGGAAAGTCGTGAGGGTAACGGAGGCATAGGGGAACAAACGGGAAATATAGATAACATAACTTTACAACAGATGTCACAAAGAATGGATGAATTTCAAAATACATTACGGCAGTTGAGCGCGGAGCGATTAAACGAGAGGTTAGAGTCGCGCGGGAATGTGCAAAATAGTCATCAGACGATTAGACAGGAGTCGATTAGCACAACAGCTAGTGGTAGTGCCGCGAATTCGGAAACTAGAAACTTATACGTCATACAGCCTTCAGTTGCGAAGCCGAGTTTTGACGGAAAACCATTCGCGAACCCTATTGCGTTTTTGAAACGATTAAGAAAATATATTAGAGAAGTGAATGGACAGGACCGCGAAATTGATATAGCGCTAGGTTGCATCATGGGACATGCACGAAAATTGATGGAGATGTACTCAAGGAGATGGAATACTTTTAGTGATTTTGAGGACGACTTTAGACGGACTTATTGGACTGAACAAATACAAGAATCCGTTAGGTATAGGTTGATTAACGCGGTGTACACAAGTGAATCAGCGATTTCGATGTCCGAACATTTTGCTGAATATGTTGAGTCGATGCAGTCCTTGACTATATCTTTTAGTGAAAGGGATTTAGTAAATTCGATAATGCGTCATTATCCTTTAGATGTTCAACGGTTGTGGTTTACGAGAGCAGAGGAACCCACTATTATGAAAGGCGCGAACTTTCTTAGGAGTATCGAACAAAATGTAGTTGTGGGACAGAGAGAGATAGGTAGATATGCTAGAGAAAGAGGAAATAACCAGAGAGGTCGTTACAGTAGGACACAGACAGATTATCCAGTTGCGGCAACGATTTTAGCGGAAAGATGGCGAGGCAGAGGCGGTTCAACTCGGGGAAGGGCTCACCGACGAGGCAGGATAGGTTACGGATCATATTCTAATAGGAATACATCACGGTCAAACGTGTTGGGTGAAGTAAATACTAGGCCAGCTATAACATTCATGAAGGAAGGTGAGGGGTCAACATTATCAACGTCTGTGAGGGAGGATAAAACAAAAAACTAATACCCCCTACACAAGCGGAGTCCGATCGGTTATCAAAGTGTAGGAAGGGGAATGAATGGACTTCAGAAAATAGGAAAGACGATATAGCATATAAGATTTTAGTTAAAAATGGATGGGAGCCAGGTCAGGGTTTAGGAGCAGACGGAAAGGGATTGAAGAGGCCATTGACCGGGGGAGTGTCAGTGAGTAGCAACAGTTTGCGAGCAATAGCGTGTAGCATAGGTGTCTTATTGGAAAATCAATTCAATCATGTGATAGAATGTGACGAAGAAGGGCTTGCGTGTGATCTTTGTACAAGCAGGGGTAGAGAGGTTTTGTCGATATCACATGAGCTAGACGAGTTAGATTACTTAGGTGTTGATTATTCGTTGCCTAGATTACCCGAGATAGGAGTGGATGTGTACGGGATGCGTATAAGTGCATTGATAGACACAGGAGCCAAATAAGCGCTATAACTAGGGAACTACACGATTCTATTCGGAAAGAGAGAGGTGATTTGCCCGAGATCGCTATCCCGGCTATACAGGTGCAGGGAGCATTTGGATCACGGAGTGAAAGTGCGAATCGTATGGTACTAATAGAGCTAAGTTTGGGTGGCACAATCATTGAAACGTCAATGTTAATTCTGCATAGGCTTCCTAGGTCAATGATATTAGGATACGACTGGTTGGAACATGTCAAGGGGATAGTGGAGTGTGGTAGAGAAAGGACGTTATCAATTGAGCACTTAGGAGTTAGGACTAGTGTCAAAATAAATTCGAGTTGCGAATTAAAACGGTTAGGCGGGAGAGACAATGCAAACATGATAAATACGATGTTAGAGACGGACGCCCAACCGGCGGTGTATAATGAGGCGAGCGAGAAAATAAACAATAGCGGAAAGGTGGCTACCTACTTGGACGAGATGGGTTTAAATGACGAACAAAAGAAACTATTGTTACCCGTTTTAAACAGATATAGTAGAGTGTTTACCGACGAATTAGGATTGACGGACAGATACGAGCATGTTATTGAATTAATCGACGACACGCCTTTTATAAAGCGAAGTTATCCAATACCTTTAGCATATAGGGAGGAGATAAAAAGAGAACTAGATGGGTTAGAGGGCTTAGGAGTTATCCGTCAGGAGGCGACACCGTGTTGTAGTCCGCTTACCTTTACAAAAAAGCGAGACGGAACAATTAGACTCTTATTAGACGCGCGCGAACTCAATAAGAAGATGGTGGGGGACGCGGGGGCGCCACCACTTACATCAGAAATCATACAATCCTTTTATGGGGTTAATTACATCAGTCTTATTGACCTCAATAATGCATATTTTCAGATACCATTACATCCCGATTCTAGAAAGTATACAGGGTTCACTTTTATGGGGAAAACCTATACGTATTGTGTTTTACCTCAAGGACTTAAGACATCGGTGGCAGGTTTCTCGAGGGCTATGGATTCGATACTAGAAGGGGTGCGCGAGTTTTGTATAAATTATATAGATGACATAGTAGTGTTCACTAAGGGGGACCTAAAGTTACACCTAGAACACCTAGATCAAGTACTGAGCAGGTTAGAGGCGGCTAGACTAACGAGTAGGAAGGAAAAGTGTAAATTCTTATGTGTGGAGGTAAAGTTATTAGGGCACATTGTAAATACCAAAGGGGTACAAATGGATCCGGATAGGGTAAGGGCGATATTGGATTTCTCCGCACCTCGAACCATAAAACAATTAAGAGGATTTCTGGGATTAATAAACTATTTTCGTAGATTTGTATCAAAGTATAGTGAGGAGGTTAGGCCTCTGTGTGACCTATTGAAACAAAACAAAAGATGGTCATGGACACAGGAAGTAGACGGTTGTTTTAAAAGGGTGAAAACTTTATTTGTAGATACCGTGCTTCTTGCACATCCAAACCCGAAGGATATATATTATTTACAAACGGACAGCTCGAATATAGGTGTCGCAGGATACATCTACCAACTAACAAGTGAGGGGGAAGAGAGAGTTATAGGGTTTTGTAGTAAATCATTATCAGAAACGGAACGCAGATGGACAGTCACTGAACAAGAGCTGTGGGCCATAATTTATAGCCTATCAAAGTTTGAAACGTATTTAAGGGGTGCTCGGTTAGTAATTAGGACCGATCATAAGAGTTTGACGTTTCTACAATCGTGTAAATTACTAAGCGCTCGCATGATACGGTGGGTAAGTTATATAGGACAGTTCAATTATACGATTGAACATGTCAAGGGTAGTCTGAACACTGTAGCTGACGTGTTGTCACGACATATAAGTGGAGTCACCGATATCTTGACTAATAAAACTGTGGGACCGGAAATGAATTTGTTTGAAATACCAACTGGACGACTCATAAAGAATAATTGGGAAGAGATAAGAGAACATCAGGGGCGCGATCGTGTTATTAGCGAAATAACTAAGCGTATAAAAGTTGGGAGCGAGTCTGAGGCTAGACATTACAGACTAATAGACGGGATTCTCTATAGGATAGAGATAGGTTCGGGTAGGTCGCGATTATATGTTCCCGAGAACTTACAAACGGAATTGATTACTAGTATACACGAGGAAGTAGGACATTTTGGGCGATACAAGGTTCTTGCGTTAATGAAGCGACGTTACTACTTCACTGAGATGGCACGCAAAATAGGACAGGTAGTTAGGGCTTGCGACGTGTGTCAAAAATCGAAACATGCGTTGGAGGCACACTCAGGACCAATTAAGACGGTGATAGCTAGGGAGATAGGGGAACGAGTATTTTGTGACATTTATGGACCAATACCGGCAGGACGCTTTGGTCATAAGTACGTGTTTGTTATGCAGGACGCCTTCAGCAAATTAATTAGATTATACTCATTACGACAGGCGAATGGCAGGGCCTCATTAACTTGTGTTAGAAAATTTCACGAACAGGTCAAAATAAAGGTTTTATGTTCGGATAGAGGTGCAAATTTCACATCAAGGATTTTTGAGTCAGGTGTTAGACAGTTAGGTATCGTACTAACGCACACCTCAATCAGAAACCCGCGACCTAATTCTACGGAGAGGGTCAATAGAGAGCTAGGAAGAATGTTTAGGACGTATTGTGAAAAATCACATTGTTCTTGGGTTGACGTATTGCCGAAAATAGAGGATTGTTACAATCAAGTTATACACACCACGACGGGTTACACACCTAACGAAATAGTATGGGGTACAGGAACTCGTTTATCTACGGATAACGACAAAATTATTGGAGGGGGGTTAGGCCTACAACAAGAGCCATTAGAATTAGTTCGGGAACGAGCGGGACAGAAAATGTTGAAGTCAGCCGAGAGTAGAGAATTTCATTATAACAAAAATCATAAACTAGTGTGTTTTGACATAGGTGATCTAGTGAAGTTGAAAAAGTTTGCGAAATCGGATGCATCTAAAAAAGTGACTAAGAAGTTTGCACGTTTGTTTGAAGGACCATACGTCATTGGTGCTATTCCCAGTAGCAACGTGTACACTCTAATAGATAAACAAACAAACAAGATAAAAGGGAATTACAATGCGATACACCTGTTTCGCTATTATGTGAATAGATAAAAATAATAAAAGAAAAAAAAAATAGGGACAATGGTTTGTGAGGCGCCATACTTATGTAACAAAGGAGGCGGAGTATCGGGGTTTATTGCCTACTTGGGTATACAATGGACAGATAAGAGCTATAGAAAGGGAACGTGAGAGAGAGAACTGAACGAATACCGTGGGAGAGTTTGGAAATGTGGCCAGATAGGAAATATAATTTAAAACGACCTTACATTCGGATGTAGGTGTTTAAGATCCTATTTAGGGGAATGTGTGATGGCATTCGTATTATTAGCAGATGTGCGGGCCGGGCTCGTAAAACAAAACTAGGAATAAAAAAAAAAAAATTCAAAAAAATGTTTCGAATATTTCTTCTAATAGATTAAGAGCGGCAAGTTTTATTAGCGCACGGCGGGGACTAAGACAAATGAAGTCTTGGGTAGGCCGTAAATTACGCTCAACTGTCAGACAAACTATTCAAACTGGTGAATGATGGACAATTTTAGTTTAAATGCACAGATTTCTAAGAGTTTGGTAGATATTAAATGTGTTGCAGATGGGTGAAGTAGACGAAGGAAGGAAAAGACTTGAGTTCTCTGAATTGTTAGGGCGGATCGTGAGAAGTTGTGCGTAGGCGTCACCATGGAGATTGCAAGCATCAAGCTGACCAATGAGGGATCGAGATGGGCGTAGAGCGGGAGGAGATAACTTCAGTAGAGATGGAAGATAGAAAACGGGGATGCAACTGGCATTGGGGAGACGCTATTTGATATTTTAGGAGAGTGATAGATTGGGAGTTTCGTGACTCCATTGTAACTAACTGTGTGAGAAATAGAGATTAAAGAGTTAACTATTAATTAAATACTAACTTTGTTAAGTAAATTGTAGATTTGAATATTAAAACAAGTGTAACTATTTTACAAAGTGAATTTAAACAACGTCGAGAGGGGTATGTAATTGTGTACATTGTGGCTTATTCCGTGTGTCAATAAAGGTACAATCTCTAGAATAACGAGCGGTATATCACATACAACGTAGAAATGTATCAATACGAAGAACAACACCATTCTGGGGGTTTCGCTTTAATAACCGAATGGAACCCGATAGAACATCTCATTTTTGTGTTGGCTTTAATATGCGCAATAGTTGTGTTAGGGTGTTGTGGATATAAGATATTCAGTTATTGCAATCGTCGAATATTAAATAGACGGAGGTATTTGCAAGATGGTCTACCGAATGAGATAGAAATGCAAAGAGCCGGGTTAGACCTCAATCGAGGCTGAATTGGATTGCGTCTTTTCTCGATGCATAGTTAATCTCAGAGATAGGGATGGTTAGCGTGAAAGTATTAATTAAAGCTCTAGAGACTGTAACTTTATGTAGCCTGGTGGAATACGAAACACTAATATCTACCATGAATGTTAATAATCAAGTCTAAATTAGACTAATATGTGAAATAGTTTTCCTTTCCATTTTTCAATCGATGGAACAGGTATGTTCTATAAATGTGTTCGTATCTCACTTTAGACTTAAGTTGTAAAATAACTATTGAAACTTTAGTGTGTGTTTAATTAAATTTAAGTGTGAATCTAGATGACCTTAGAGAGTTTTTTCTTTGGATTTTCGCTTTCTCTCTATGTAGTATGGTCTTAAGATAGGAGCTGAAAATCTAGCTGTCATTATATAGCAACCTATAGGTGACAGCTTAAATAATCAAACCAGTTTCTTTTGCTATTTCGAAGATAAACAAAACACATTTAAGTTAAATAAATAATATTTTTTTTTCCATAATTATATGTTTTACTGCTTAGATATAAGATTCCTAAGAGGAAGCACAGTGTGAGGCATAGTCAAATCCGTGTTAAATACTAAGAAATACTTAGGAGAACCATTGAGCTAGTTTGTTTGACTTCGCTTAACACCTTGCGTTCTCACATGTACACCTTTCAGTTGAATCACGATTTCTATGAGCTAAATTCGTTAGATTTCAGTCTAGGTCTAGGTAGATTTCTATACATATACCTAAATAAATAAACATGGGATAGTAGGGAGTGATTAAAGACTTTAAGGGAGAGACTACATTCAAACCGTTGAGGTTACCTGTGTATAGGTAGTTTATTTAAACGTGTTAGTAAAGGGGTCTAGTTGCTGAATTTGGACGAGAGAGACAACAGGAGCAGAGCAGAAGGAAGTATAATGTATTAGTGTTGAATAGGTATAATGTGTAAGTTCATTTTGCCTCTACACAGGACATAGACGCTGTTAGGTGCACTTATAGACTTGTATTTAGGATAGGAAATAGAGATAGGTATACTAGGTGATCTGTGATGAAATAGGACTTGCACAGGGTGTTTAAATCCTGGGGTGTTTGACCGCTTGAGGCTGCGAGCTAGTCATTCCACCCACTGACTTTAATCGAATGAGGGCCCTTGACTATAAGAGATTATTCTCTTAGACTACTGAACGGGATGCTCTGGCCGGCACTCGCGAGCTCAGCCTTATTGAGCCTAAAGGCTATCTGCGTGTGGGTTTCAGTGAACGGGTAGCAGCATTTCTGGGTCGTCGTCACACTTGCACTTCCATAGCGTTCAGCCATCGCCCGATTTGGCCAAATCGAACTTTCTCAATTAATACAAATATGAATAAATAAAGTATACCATGGTATTATGGGGAAGGTGTCTAGCGAACACCTTATAAAATAAAGTAAATAAATGTCCACATCCTGGAGATGTCTGACATACGCTTCGCAGCGTAACAAAGATGGCTGACGTTCCCCAAATAATAAACCTCAGAAGGGTTTTTCCTAGAAGGTTTTGTAGGCGCTACTAAACGACCAGAGTGTAATCCACTACGTGAGCAGACATCTATTGGTTATAGCTTAGGAATTAGAGTAGAAGAGAGGCGAAGGTCGCGATCAGATTAAAACAATTTGCATTAACAAGCTTCGCAATGTTATTTAAAACCATAGGCCTGCGGAATGATGGATTTATCTCGATGAGCTTCCGTTCTATTCACACGCAGCTACTAAATAGTACAAACATAAATACGATTCGCAGATCACTTAGATGCCAGTAACATCGACTTTCACCAAGACCACCAAATACATAGAAAAACATTATAACTAGACGATCACATATACAAATCAGGGTTAGAGCCACTACAGTAGCAGTAAAATTTTTCGAAAATCTACGAAGTAATCGAGTTGCAAACATTATTGTAATGTTTATTTTATAAATACATACAGCTCAATTACTTTGGATGGATTAGGCTTGCAAATGTAGGGTTTAGCGGCCAGGGCCAGTAGCCGTTTAACCTATACAACCGTCAATTTGAATGTATGAATGATCTGAATCACGCAGCAATGGTCGTCCCGATTTGCATTACATTTGCCGAACATCATGTTTCATTAAAGGTCGTATATTATTTATCACTTCCAACATCCCCAACTGTGTGTGAAATACCTGCTGAAAAGCTAATTTCATCGTAGGTAATATTATTATTGAAATTCAAATTGTAATTTTGTTGTTCACTCTTCCGTGATATGCTGAAAATATTGAGCAATCAATAGTTAAAAAGGGCAAATGTGTTTCAACGAAAATAATAGGATAGAGTCTGTCATGAGTTTGCCTTCTAATACGATTATGGATTCCCTTTTTGCATTGGAAGTTATGTAGAGATTTTTTTATTTAGGTATTTAATATAAGACCGCATTCGTTAAAAAAGTAAAATGATACCTACATTAGAGAAATAAATTTCAATTGGAATAAAAATTGTTAATTGTTATTAATTAACAATTTAATCGTAAAAGAAACGAGAAAAATAATATTTAAAGAAGTGGTTTTCTAAACTTGCGAATGCCATCCTAAAGAAATACAAATCTTTGAACTTGTTCAAAGTTCAAACTGTTTGTATTTCTGAAAAATGGAAAATGAAGTACCTATTTAGAAAAAATCGACCCGTCTCACAATCAGCTCCGATGGGACTGACCGGATGATTGTGAGATGGGTCGATTTTTTCTAAAAAGGTACTTCATTTTCCATTTTTCAGTAATAAAAATTGCATTGTGAATGCAATAAAACTAAAAATTCAATTAACCTGTTTGTATTTATTTTTTATATTAAAACCAACATTTACTAATATTATCGGAAACGGGATAATATTTAAAATTTTATTTGTTATTTTAAACATGCTTAGAGTTTTCCGTATAAAGGAACCATAAAAAAATTCTAATATTTTAAAAAATTTTTCACTAACAGAAAGTTTCATTATTCCCGAGTGACTTATGCTATATTATCCCGATACTCCCAATGGAACTGGTACCATGCGGGTTAATCAATGCGGGAAAGCCACTAGTCAATTATGTAGGTAAATAGCTTATGAAAAGAGTTTACGCGTAAAAAGTATAATTTGTTATCGCCCCCGCTCATCTCAGTTCGCACGCTTAACTCCCATCGACTAATTCGATAATGTGGAGCGCGCAATGCATCGAAGATTAATGGACTTCTTCGCTTTTTGCTCGCCGGCACAACAAGCACTTAGCATTAGCACTTTTTAAAAGTCGGCTAATCCGCTTCTGAT
This sequence comes from Crambus lathoniellus, assembly GCA_949710035.1. Taxonomy (NCBI): domain Eukaryota; kingdom Metazoa; phylum Arthropoda; class Insecta; order Lepidoptera; family Crambidae; genus Crambus; species Crambus lathoniellus. The sequence continues at coordinate 3,236,768 of OX453299.1, read as the reverse complement.
ATTAACGGTACTCGATAATGGGGTGTTTTAAAGTAAGATTCGCTTCTTACTTTTAAGAACGAAATTTTTCTTTAAAATTTTGTTGGTATCTGTTGTAAAAAGTAAATTACATTAATATTATAATAGTAACATAATTAGGTACTTACTCAAATTATACACAAAGTCACAACCTTTTATCTTTAGTTAGGGGCCATTTGATATAGATAGACACATTTCTTACAATCACGCCAAATGTCTAGCTTAAATTAAGTATCATTTAAGAACTTTTATTGTAACATTATTGCACATACTTAATAGGTATATTATGTTTATTGTTTTACTTATTGAGTGTAGTTTTAACTTATCATCGTACACATAATTGTGAATTATTACAAATTTTAAAAGTTCACGCGAAGGCTTAGACAATGTTCCGTTAAACTTCGACCGAGTTTAGAAGCGAGGAGAACTTAAAGCAAATACAGGCGACTGATTTTGGCAGCCATTACTGAACAGAAATTGTGCATTTGGGTTACTTAATAGTATTCTGGTACATTCGGCTAGTGAATACTTATTTTAATATTATTTAGGAGAACTTTGAGCTTAAAAAAAATGCTAATAAGTTATTCTTTGTTATATAGTGTCTAGTAGAGATTGGAAAATAGTTAAAATTAGATAGATAGATAAAAAGTTTATTTACTACAACACACACAACAGAAACCAAATAAAAAAAATAAGAAAGAACAGACATACAATTAATAATAATTAACCTTAAGCTATGAGCACATGACACAGAGAGAGAAAAAAAGAAGTACCTATGCATATGTGTGCAGCAGCAAAAAGGGTCACGGCTCGGTGTGTTAATTTGCCAGACGGCAAAACACCGATTTTCAGCCGTAACCCGTAGGTGTAACGCGGGAATCACAGTGACTGCGCTGGGAACAAGTATGTGCGTCTGTGATATTTGTGAGTGGGTTTTATGTGTATTAGTACGAATGTTTGCGACAAAAATTACGACAAATATTAGCTTGTCTGCGGTTATCTGTGCGTTTTAAAACTGTGCAAAGCTAAGGAGAACTTAATAAGTAACTTCACTTCATGATAGATCAATCACATATTATCTCAATTTTTTTGGAGGACCTAGCAATCATACTTTGAAATTTCTAAGTGCAACGTACGCTATCCCCTTAACTATTTATTTCCGTTTTATTTTCATTCATATAAGTATGATTTATCTTTATATTTCCTGTAACATTTATTTTGTAAGGTAAAGATAATTTTATATTTTGAGCTTGGCACCGACTTCAGAAACATCGATATAGTAGTTACCTACCTAGTCAGTTACAAAATGTCGCTCATTTTTGTCAAATAAATCAAATAACTAAATAATTTAACGAATTTCGCCATTTATGTGTTTTTGAATTGGGGGTTCTGTTGTGATGTCGTTGTGATGTTTAAGCTTTTATAAAACTCCCAAAAACGGAACATGAACACTCATGTCTGGTAGGTACACATTTCACATCAAACTTTATTCACGGATTTCACCCAAACTCATTCAAAGCGATATGGAGAGATAAATAAAACAGGAGCCATTGAAATTGACCAGCACGATTCAACTGACAAAATGGGAGCCCTCATTTTCATAATAAAGGCGAGGAATTTTTTATGCTCCGAGATTCATCAAATACTGCGATTTTCGTGATACCGTGATCGTTACGAGTTTGTGAGAGGAATATGGCATTGGAATAAAGCAAATTTTTTTAGATTTTTTTTTAACTTGGCTGCAAAAATATGACACGATTATACGCTTAATTCAACATAATAAAATAATTAGTCATTGACGAAAAAAAAACACGAATGTCAAATGTATAGAAAAGACGTACTTAACCGTCATTTTTCACGATTCGCGATCGTGTGAACACGATCATTTAAAAAAATCACAATTCATGAATAAGGCCTCATTTCCACCTGCAAGTACCTAAGTCTTCTGCGATAAATGTCTGACAGTCTGTCCGATAGCAACTTGCAAGGTGTAAACACGTGTTTATCGTTTTACCCTTATACATTTATCGCAGAAGACTTACTTGCAGGTGGAAATGAGGCCTAAGACGATACGGCAAACGTCGTAAAAATCCTTTTTTCAATGAAAAACCTTAAATACAAAAAAGTTCTTTCTTCGTACTCGTTTTACTCCGCTAACGTAGACAACCAAAGGTTAATTTCAATTTGCACACACTCGGCAAGTGCAGTATTTCACGGCGCTGAAATTCGCGCAAAAACTAGTACTAAGGAAAGGTAAAAAGAAAGCGGGAGCAGCCGGGACCGCGGCTTGAATCCATTTTCCGTTCTCTGAGCTCCGCGACGAATATTTTTAAGCCGACGGTATAAGTTACAAGAGTTGAGCTGAAAATATGTCTAATATTATGTCTTTCTATGCTTAGCAGTGAGTCGAGAGGGGTTAGTTATGACGATGATCAAAGGTATTTTGCTGATGTTCCCGTTGCGTCACACCATTCTGTGTTACACTGTAACGCATTGGTAAAAAAATCCCGATAAGTAACACTGTTACTCAAACCAACGTTTTTTCCCTGTGAGTGACACTGTAACTTAAAAGAACTATTACGTTCCCGTTAAGTAACCCCTTTTTGGTAAAATATATTACTGACTACATCTTAACTTATGCAATGATAATCACTGGTAAAATTAACTAAATTTTTAATCGTGAGCATGCATGCACATTTGCATTTTCAGCACAAATTATAATTACCCTAAATAGTTCTACTTAATTAGTAGAATAACGGTGTTGATTTTTGATTTCCATAGTTTTAATTAATCTTTAATTCAACATTAAGTTTTTTAGGACTTTTTGTTAGTTACTATTACAGTGTAAATTAACGGGAAAAAAAATTTAGTGGCTTTGAGTAACAGTGTTACCTACTACTTAACGTGAAATTGTTGCTCAATGTGTAACAGTGTAAATTAACGGGAAAAAACGTGGCTTTGAGTCAAACTGCTACAGTGTAACACAAAATTGTTTGTTCTTAGAGAACGCTCAAAATAATAAAAAAATGTTTCCAGGTACTATTATAAGTTTTGACTATTCAATTGAGCTACGAAAGAGTGCGAAGAGTAGCTGCCCGTTTGGGCTGAGGGTTTGCGAGTTATGACTAAAGACCGAATGAAGTTGCGAGGGCGAACCCCTTAAAAAGTAAACTGACGATATGCCAAAACGTAGAGTCGGAGGGTGGGTGCAAAACAATATTGATTACGATGAATTGTTTGTCAAGAGCTTGTCGTGTGACCTAAAATAAAATTAAAAAATATTGTAACATATCGAAATTGAATAGGCATGACGACTGATGAATAAAATAACGAAATACTAATAAAAAACGTAAACATATTAAACTTTTAGAGTCGCTTGTATACATCTTGGTTTTATATATTGTATATTATTAGTTTTATGACTCTTCAAAGTGGGGTGGGCAAGTCCATTTAAAAAGTATAAAATTTATTAAAATAAACAATACTTTTAATTAGTCGCTAAAATGTATAGCAAATTTGTCTAAGAAACCATTTTGATAAACGCAATATTTAATATAGCTGCTGAGCAAATTTCTAACGCGTTGCATACAAATTACCTAGGCGTTACGTCATAATTAGGTAGCCGTTAGTATGGAGCGTTTTTGGGCGAGTCCAATTTGTGTGCATTTCGCACTGTGATATCTCGGGCAGTTTTCATGCTAGCGAAATTTTTTGTGAGGTTATTAACATATAACATAAAATAAAAAAATATTTGTCATGCCTATTATGAGTTTAAAGGGTACACGGTGCTAAGACATAAGCGAAATAAAAATGTATTACTTAATTAATTTAGGCTACTTATCTATGTTTTGTCCGCTACCTCCGCTAACTTAGCCCATCCATCTTCTCTAAAGACATTCCTCACGCGGCGCACCATGATCTAATTGCGTTTATTTGTGCATCCGGCGAGCTTGCATCTTTATGCATGTCGGAAATAATGATCTCGCACACAAGTTCACGCCAACGCGAGTTATGCGCGCTGCGAGCCCAGCACCTAGCTTAAATAACAAAGATAAACGTACCTCAGACTTCATAAACATTTGTTTTAAGTTTTGAATGGCAAGTAGACATAGCTCGTGTAATGAAGTTGACCTAAAACGTTTGATTTCATAAAATACCTAGAATTAATTTAGTTAATATGCGCTTAAGCTTACGCGTATTTTATAAATGTTTTTTTTTCCAGTGCTCCTGTTAGAGATATTTAAAACCGTATACGGAATAAGAAAAGTAATTGCTCTCTTTCAGCATTTTTTTAATGCAGGTTTTTGTATCGATTTTAAAACACGAAAATACTAGGAAAACTACTTAGAGTTCATTATCTCTATATTTCTTTGTAATGTACGATTAAGGATATAACGACATGTTTATTATTTGTAAATGACGTTGCTTTTATTGGAGCTGACGAGTTCTTTCGACCGTTTTTTTGTCAGCTAAAAGATGTTCTTATCGGGTGGTAGAAAAAAAAATATTGTTGGATGATTCAAAAGTTTTTCGTTTTGTTAATCTATTTGAATAAAAGACTGTAGACTTTTACTTTGACTTTGGTAGCTCAGTAAAACTTGGAAACTTCCTACTTCTCAGTTCTTTTTCACCTCTATTATTCCTAGAGTTGTTGGGGATTGCATAATTAATTGAAAAAATGCATTTAATTCAATTGGTTGATATGTATTTATTGCTGAAGGTGATTATATGACACTACTAGCCTTCCGCCCGTGACCTCGCCTGCGTGGATTACACAACGTTACGTTATCTCGCGTGAATGTGATATTTTTTCGGAATAATAAGTAGGTAGCCTATGACTCTCTCCAGCTTTCAAACCAGTCCCCATACCAAAATCACGTCGATCTGCTACTTCGTTTTGTTGTGAAAAACGGGCAAACACACATACAAACATTTACATTTATATTATTAGTCGGGATTTACAACTAAATTTTACACAAGAGTCGTTAATAGCCATACGTTTGCGTTTCCACTGAAACAGTGCTGCGTGGAGCTGAGCTGTGTTTCCATACATTTAACACAACTATCAAGACGTTGTCAACTGTCAGAAACCGGCAAAAAGTCACGTTTTTTTTCTTAAGGCGATACTCGGAAAAAATGTGCTGAAGCGAGGTAGCAATGAGAAAACGACGCGCGCGGGAGCGAGACCGATTTTGCAGATTAGGCAAAAAAACCACAAAATCACGTCGTATTAAAAAACTACAGCGATTTTTAAAAAAATGCTTCTATACGATCCTCAATATTATTGGTGTCCACTAATTAAACCAACTTCCAATGGTGTAAGTAACCCCATTTAAGAATAATCTTGACTTTTCGTATTTTTAGAGGTCTTTTCGAAAAGAAAAAGTGTCGAGGCAAAATCATAAAATCGTGTTTTTGAAACTATACGAATCTAGATAAAGGTATGAAGAAATATATATCTTATTACCAGATTTTTAACAACTGTAACCGTCCTATAGTTTTAAATCAAAAAGTCCATATTTTTCCGAGTAGCGCCTTAAGCAAGTAACATGAATTTGTTTTTATTTATTTTAGGTTAGGTTAAGTTGTGTGTAAACTTTGAATTAGTTGTTGTTTATATTATGTAATTTTGTATTGTCATTTCAATATTTTTTTGTGTATTTTAATCTGATTTATATGTAGTCAATGAGTTTCTTGTGTAATTATAATTATGGCTAACCTCCACCTTCCTTTGTACTTTTCTGCCCCTGTCAGAAAAACAGCGCCTCTGTGTCTTTCTGCCCACCTGTAAATGACACCGAGGTATTATGCTGAGACAGGGTATTTATTGGCCCCACACTACACAGGGTAGGTTCTACGTTTTTGTTGTAATTAGGTATGTCTTTATTTTAGTAAACAGTTCCATTTCATTTTCTATTATGTCTATATCTACAACTTGTGTTAATAAATGTATTTTCTTTCTTTCTTCTTTTTAACACGCAAGTTGTGTAAACAGTGTCAATGACCGCACTGTTCTCACCGCATCATCCGTTTGAACCAAAATAAACTCAAGTTCATTAAAGTATTTTTGGTTTTACTGGCCCTTTGGCGCAGTGGGTATTCATTCTATCTAGGCGTAGGAGTCATGCGTTCAGTGATCGTCTGAAAAAAACATTAATGAACTAGCTTTCCCGCGTGGACCTCACGACGTTATCCCGCGGGAATGTGATTTTTTCCGGTGTGAAAAGTAGCCTTTGTTCCTCTCCAGGCTTCAGCCAAATCTTCCCAAATTTCAGTCAAATCTGTTCACCCGTTTTGGCATGACTGAGTAACAAACATCCAAACATAAAAACTTTCACATAAATAATATTACTGTAGGGTAGGATTGTGGCGAACATTAGGTAAATCAAATATTTTTAATGAAGCAGAAAACAATTGTCTTACAAACATAAATATTGAACTAAATAAATCACTCTCAAGTAGGTACTGTGCAGTTTTCATTACATAAAACATTACGAGTTGTGTTTTGATAACTGATGAGACATATAAAGCTGAAACGACGCAAGGTTCAATAAAACTAACTATAAAAAAGCAAGAAATATGATATTTAATAGATTTAGTTTATGTTGAAATTCTAATAAGCTGACGAGTATATTTGTTTAAACACATTAATATCACGAATTACCAAACTGCAATAAATTTTTGTGCTGTCGACAGCTCATAAAAATTGCCATTTTCAACTTGAATGCATGCATCCTTATTACATAAGGAATAAGAGCGGTTTTTAATATCTCGACAGTTAATCTCGATTTAACTGTACCAATACAAAAATTTTGCAATGGGCAAGAATAACATTTATTGATGCAAAAATAATAATAATAAATAAAATAAAAAGAATAGAGATAAAAAATAACTAACAAGTAGGAAGTTTCCAAGTTCTTCTAAGCAACTAAAGTCAAAAAAATTTTTCTACAACCTATTATGAGGCCTGCGACTCGTCAATCTCCCATACAAACGTAATACCAAAATGATTTCATGCAGTTTTGTATGAAAAAATGTAACTAGCATTATTTTTTTCTTACAGAGGTAAAATACGCAATATAAAATTATATGGGTTGTTCCAGTAGAAAGAAATCTCGGAACATAATAAGCTGAAAGTAATATTAATGTCTATACTTAGTGCCTGTTTCACATTGTACGGTTTGGAGATACTTTCCAGTTTAGTATGGACTATCTGTCAAATAAAACCTAATCAGAACTTACTTAGACATTGTGAAAGAGGCCCTTAATATTATAAAGAGGAAAGATTTGTAAGTCTGTAATGAATAAACTCAAAAGCTCCTGGGCCCCGATCGCGGTATTTCTATGACGCATTAGCCAAGTGTACGTGCAGTTGAAGTGCAGTTGACGTGCAAAACCGTTTTTGATAACGCGCGGCTTTGACAGTGCGACAACGTTTTCTGTTCCGGTGATAATCTTTGGAACTAAAACAGTTTTCATATGACAGTCTATTTTGACAGCTAATTTCGTATTGCAAGTGGTTCCTCTGTCAGAGATGTCACCGGATCAGATAGGATTGTAGGACTATAGGTTTGCGTGACGTGTGCGTCGTTATGTCATTACGGCAATACGAAGTCAAACGTCAAGACCCAAACGCGATGAAGACGCGCTGCATAGAATTACGGCGATTGGCCCGCTGGACCGATTTCAAAAATTCTTTCACTTTTAGAATGCTACATTATCCCTGATTAACTTAGGCATAGGCCTGATTTACTATAGGCTTTATCCCGATATTCACACGGGAACGGGTACCAAGCGGGTAAAACAGCGAGGATCCGCTACTATTCCATACTAGCAGCTCCACGCGGTTTTACCCACGTGGTTCCTTTCATGAAATATAGCCTTTGTCACTCAGGAAGAATGTAACTTTCTAATAGCGAAATATTTTTTTAAATAGATTCAGTAGTTTTGAGTTTTATCCATTACTCCAAATTTTTTTGTCATATTACGACCCATGTTTCTAGGAGAAAGTTGTTCACTTACCGATTCTGAGTCAATCTTAAAAATTTGGCTAGTGGTTTTTAAATAACCCTGTATAATATTAGTATACATAAGACTTCAATTCCCAAAGTCGTGGCTCAGTGATTGTATAAATAATGTTGTATAAATAGGAGCATCCCAATGCACTCCACTCGTTGTAATGCTGACAAATAGAGCTCGGTTTGAGCTTATGATTCATGCCTATTGGCAGCACGCCAGCAGAGAACTACTGAACACTAAAAAGTATATTTACTGCTTACTTTTACGATTAGGTTTTAGGTAATGAAATGACTGAAATGTATGGATTTCCTTTTTCAGTGGTGTGGCAACCTAATATTATGAAGAAACACAGCAAATAAGGACGCTTTTGTTTCTATTTATCTATACTAATATTATAAAGAGGAAAGATTTGATTGTTTGTTTGTTTGCATCGAATAGGCTCCGAAACTACTGACGTTTTTAGAGCTAATTTTTTTTTTTTTTGTGAACAGGTAAAGAATTAAGAAAAACAATAAACTTTTATACAGGACTACGAAACAAGTAGCATGGGACATTTTTTAAGCGACTTCAAAAGAAAGGAGGTTGACCTATATGTTTGTTATATGTTTTTCCGCGATTATCTCGGGTTTGGCTAACTAAACCGATTTTGATGCAGTTTTCAGAAAAGTATTTGTTACGTGTAGGAGAAGGTTTTAGTATTATAGCCGACTTCAAAAAAGGGAGGTTCTCAGTTTGATCTGTATGTTTGTCCGCGATTATCTCACGTTTGGCTTAACCGATTTTGATGCGGTTTTCATCAGACAAATAATTTTGATTGATGCGGTTTATGTGTACATACTTAACATACCTATTTACCAGGATACACGAAAATTGGCTGCTTAATGCTCTAAAAAAAAAAGAAAAAAAATATATTTAAATTAATTGAAGCTCAAATAATGCAGTGCGTCTGTCGTTTTCTGTTTTTGTAAGAACAATTATGTTGTGGTATATATCACATTCCCGCGTGGTCTACATGACGTTATCCCGCGGGAATGTGATATATTTCCGGGATAAAAAGTTGCTTATGTTCCTCTCCAGGCTACAAAGTATCTGTATCCCAGATTTCAGGCAAATCCGTTCAGCCGTTTTGGCGTGATTGAGTAACAAACATTCAAACATCCAAACATCTAAACTTTCACATTTATAATATTAGTTGTATATTAGTGTAAAGTATCTAAGTATCCTCTTATAGTAGTGGTTTGCACCACGTGCCCATGATCCATGACTGGCATTCTGCCATAATACCTCATCGGACCGATAGTCATGCAGACATGACGTTTATATGCATCTTGCATTAGCGTCCCAGTCCTTTCTCTTTTTGTGACATTTAGCGTCAACCGACAGTGTCAATTAATATAACTGGAAAATACGACAAAATAATAAAATAAGCAATGCAGTGCTGAGACTAAAATAAGGATTATTAAACTCTTTCCCCCTTATTCCTAAACGTAGACTAAAGTTAGACCTGGTTTAAAACTGATGCTAATTCTGTCATTCATTTGAAAAATGAAATTGACAGCACCAGTTTTACAGGACTATTTTAGTGCACGTTTTGCAATGTGGAGGTTTATGTCGAAGTATTATTTTTATTTACATTAGATTTTGTATTGGAGAGCTTTAGCGTGACTTGTTTGTTTTGAATTTTCTGTTTCTGTTTGCTAAGAAGTCTCTTACATGAGAAGAGTTAACTAATAACTATAATAACAAAAACTATTTAAAGTAGGTCATTTAAAATAACAGAGAACACATAAATAGACGATTCAATCGAACCGCAGCTTTTCTATTCACTGTAAGGAATAACCTATTGCTTTGTTTTAAAATGTTATTAGATGAGTTTCAGATAGTAAACAAAGTCCTGAAAATATTGAACATGAAGTATTAGAAACATCGACCCGTATCACAACTAGCTCCGATTGGACTCAAACTCACAACCTTTCACTGCCCCGCGAATGGTCTAATCACTGAGCTATGGAGTCGTTAGTAGACGCGTTAGCCAGCGTATTTTTTCTAATACTTGGCCTTAACTGTGGTCGTTCGCCTGAAAAATGCCAGCTTGGTCAACTGGAATATTTTAAAGGTCGAAAATTATATTTACTCACGTGACAGTACTCTATACAATTTGAAAGTTTTGGAACAAAGTGGCTGTGACATACGGACGGACGGACATACAGACGGACAGAAAACATGACGAATCTATAAGACGACCGATTTGGCGCAGGGGTAGGCTTACCCACCTTCTGCGCCAGTGGTCTCGGGTTCGATTCCCGAACATGTGCATGAACATGTCTATTTGTCTTGGTCTGGGCGTTTGCTATGTATATTAAGTATGTATTTACAAACAAAAATTATTTAAGTATATATTTATCCACTATCAAGTTTTCCATGATACAGTTTCTTAATGAAATTAAAATGGGCTTAGATAATTGGTGTGAATGTAAGAAGTTATTTATTTATTTATTTATAAGAGTTCCGTTTTTTGCCATTTGGCTACGGAACCCTAAAATCGCTAGCTAACAGCGCATATGGTCAAATTCGACGCGTCTACTCATGACTCCGTAGCTCAGTGGTCTGTAGAGGATTTGCCGGAAACTGAAAGGTCGTGGGTTTGAGTCCCATCGGAGCTAGTTGTGATACGGGCAGATTTTTCTAATATTTCACATTCAATGTACTAGATACGGACTACGCGACGCTACGCTTTATTATTATTATTGTAACTTTTTATATGTAATCCATAAATCCTGACATCGTAATTTAGACATTGATATTTTGCTGTTTTTACCACACTTTTATTAGCTTCACTTGTAACTAAGTCACAATGTAAGAAAATCTTGGAATTCAATTTTAACCTACTTTTAATTGTCGTATTGATTTGAAACTTTGCAAGTCTATATGAATCCGATGACAATACAATAGTTTGCTACTATCGAGCTGATCTGATGATGGAGTCAAGAGGTGGGCAATAGAACTCTTCAATGGCTGCTAGGAAACCCCTCGAGTTTAGGCTCATTTGTTTTGTTCTGATGAGACCTATTCGGTACACTTGGTAATGAGGGTCTGATGATGGAGCAGGGAGGAAGCCAGTGGCACTCCTTTATCACCAATAGGAAACACCTCGAGTTCTGGCTCATTTGTTTCGTTCTGATTAGACCTATTCGCTACACTTGGTGGTGAGGGTCTGATGATGGAGCTGGGAGGAAGCCAGTGAAACTCCTTAATGACCACAAGAAAACCCCTCGAGTTTTGACTCATTTGTTTCGTTCTGATGAGACCTATTCGCTACACTTAGTGGTGAAGGTCTGATGATGGAGCAGGGAGGAAGCCAGTAGCACTCCTTAATGACCACTAAGAAACCCTTTGAGTCTGACTCATTTGTTTCTTTCTAATGAGACCTATTCGTTACACTTGGTGGTAAAGGTCTGATGATGGAGCAGGGAGGAAGCCAGTGGCACTTCTTAATGACTACTAGGAAACCCCTCGAGTTTGGGCTCATTCGTTTCGTTCTGATGAGACCCATTCGTTACACATGGTGGTAAGGGTCTGATGATGGAGCAGGGAGGAAGCCAGTGACACTTTTTAGTGATCACTAGGAAACCCCTCGAGTTTGGGCTCATTTGTTTCATTTAGATGAGACCTATTCGCTACACTTGGTGGTGAGGGTCTGATGATGGAGCAGGGAGGAAGCCAGTAGCACTCCTTAATGACCACTAGGAAACCCTTCGAGTTCTGGCTCATTTGTTTCGTTCTAATGAAACCTATTCGTTACACTTGGTGGTGAAGGTGTGATGATGGAGCAGGAAGGAAGCCAGTGGCTTTTCTTAATGACCACTAGGAAACCCCTCGAGTTTGGGCTCATTCGTGTCGTTCTGATGAGATCCATTCGCTACACATGGTGGTGAAGGTCTGATGATGGAGCAGGGAGGAAGCCAGTGACACTTTTTAGTGACCACTAGGAAACCCCTCGGTTTGGGCTCATTTGTTTCATTCAGATGAGACCTATTCGCTACACTTGGTGGTGAGGGTCTGATGATGGAACAGGGAGGAATAAACTAGTCTTATACTTTATTACATGTACCTAATTATGTAATTTATTACATCTTATTAAAGAAGCCAGTGGCATTAATTAATGTTAATTTTGTTTGCCATTTACCAAACTAAAAAGAAATAAATAAATATATAGTTTAAAAAACTAAACAAACACACTTTTAATAGTAACAGACTAAAAAGTACAAAATAACCGTCTATTCAGTAACTGAAATTAAAAAAAGCGTGGTGCGCCCTTTGCAAAGCATGAATTTCAAGAACTTAATATTGACAACGCGCACCACGCTTTTTTTCATTTCAGTTACTGAATAGACGGTTATTTTGTACTTTTTAGTCTGTTACTATTAAAAGTGTGTTTGTTTAGTTTTTAAAACTATATATTTTTATATTATTACTTCATAATTGACATTGTTACTTTTTTGACATTGACTATTTGATATATTTTTTTTAATCCTTCTGACATTCATTTTTGTTTTTCTAATTTTCAATTATAAAATTTATGTACTGTACAATCATAATCTTACATTACACTTTTATCATAGGTATTAAATAAATAGCGGCTACTCTCATTATGCATTTGTGTAGTACCTGTAACTGAGATAGCATTTAGCTCTGTAACTTTGCATTTTAGTTATATTATTGTATTTACTGATGTATAACTTGTTGGTGCTAAATAAATAAATAAATAAATAAATAAATATACACAAAACCACACACACAAAGCTAATAATAATAATAATAATAATAATTCTTGAGAGTTCAGGGTTAGGCTATCGTTTACGGAGAAATGGTCAAGTAATATCACACCTGCTGTACATGGATGACCTGAAACTATTTGCCCATAGCAGTTCTCATTTGACAGCGTTACTGAAGGTTACTGAAGCTTTCAGTAATGCCATTAAAATGGAATTTGGTGTGGACAAATGTGCAGTCATGCATGTAAAGCGTGGTCAGATAATGGAATCTACGGGTATACAACTCTCGGATTCTATTCATCTTAGATCTCTCTCCGTAAACGAAACCTATAAATATTTAGGTATGTCACAGGCATTAGGCATCAACGATGCTGACATGAAACAGTCGTTGCGTGAGCGTTTCTTGGGGCGCCTTTCAAAAGTCCTTAAAAGTCTTTTGTCAGGCGGAAACAAGGTTCGCGCATACAATGGATGGGTCATGCCGGTACTGATGTATTCCTTCGGCATACTTAAATGGACTCAAACTGAACTGGATGCCCTGGATAGAAAAGTTCGTACATTGCTAACAGCACACCGCATACATCACCCACGTTCATCGACCATGAGATTGTATATCCCGCGGAAGTGCGGTGGTCGTGGCTTCTTAAATGCTAAGACATTGCATAACCGCGAGATATGCAATCTTAGAGAGTATTTTCTCCAAGTCGATATGGGGTCTCATAGAGATGTAGTTGCTGTTGACAATGGACTGACTCCTCTATTTTTAGCAAAAGAAAACTGGCGCAAACCTGTAGTACTTAGTACTTCCGACCGCAGCACTGTGTGGCAAAGCAAGGAGTTACATGGCAGATTCTACCGGGCTCTCCATGGGCCCGACGTAGATTTATTAGCCTCAGTATCCTGGCTCCGTTTCGGAGATCTTTTTGGTGAAACCGAAGGTTTTGTCTGTGCAATTATGGATGAGGTTGTGATGACGAATAACTACCGAAAGTATATCCTAAGGGATGGCACAGTGGATATTTGCCGAGCGTGTCATCGTCCGGGTGAATCCCTTAGGCATATAATCTCCGGTTGTTCTCGTCTCGCAAACGGCGAGTATTTGCATAGACATAACCAAGTGGCCAGGATAATACACCAACAACTTGCTCTGAAACATAGTCTTGTGGCATCCGAGGTGCCGTACTACAGGTATGCACCAGAACAGGTCCTTGAAAATAGCCATGCCACATTGTATTGGGATCGATCTATCATTACAGACAGGACTATTGTAGCTAATAAGCCTGATATTGTATTGATAGATCGACACGAACGCCGCGCGATAATTGTTGATGTCACTGTTCCCCATGACGACAACCTTGTGAAAGCTGAAAAAGATAAAGAAAACAAATATCTTGATTTAGCTCACGAGATTGTTGACATGTGGGACATTGATTCAGCAATTATTGTTCCGATAGTCATATCTGCCCATGGTCTGATAGCCAAGAGCCTCGATAAACACCTTAAGAGGCTTGCGTTAGGTGGATGGATCGGGAGTCAGATGCAGAAGGCAGTACTTCTGGACACGGCCCGTATAGTGAGAAGGTTCCTGTCTCTGGATCCTTAACCATCGGTAGCCGGGACCTTGATCTTGCTGCCGTTGGGGAACTGCATTTTTGTATTTTTAAATGTTATATTTTTTAGTGTTATACATTGTAAAAATTTAATGTTTAGAAATATAATTTTGTAAGTATTTTAAATGTAATAAAGGGAATAATAATAATATATTTATTTATCACACAAAAACGGTACAGTATCTTAATCGTTGGATCTAAATAATTACAGGAAAAATTAACTGTCCCGAGTGTGCGATCTGGAGCCTAAACTAGGTCAACCCTGTGTTTCTGGCCTCCAGGTCCTCACCCGCGGATCACCTAAGTATTTTGTTACATAAATGTAGGAATATAATTTAATGTAATTTAATTAAATTTAATTAAAATAAAAGCTTCACGTCGAGTAGGTCAAAATGCTGTTTGTTCCATACTTTATGAAGTTTAGAGTGAATTGAGTTTTAGTTCCGTAAAAAAGCGTAGCGGCGCAGCTACAGTTTTCATGTATTATATTTTATATGTTTTCATACAAAATAATACAATTAAGAGAGAGTTTCCAGCATTTGGGGCACTGAAATATTGGCGACTTTAAAAAAAGTCTATATACCTTTAGATTTGTCCTAAAATGGGTTCTTTATATTGATTGATGTAAATAAGATATGATATTTGATTTTATTTATTTTCCTCAAGGTTCAATAAACATAGCATGTCAATTCAATTGTAATTGAGACAGTTCAAATATAAACACAAATAATTAAATCAAATAACAATAAAAGTAGGTAGATGAAATAATAATGTGTACACGACCCCTTCAAATGATTCGCAACGTTGGGAAAACAAAATCTAACTTCTTAACTCGAACAAAAGACACAAACAAATGAAAAGCGTTGTAATGCGTGATGCATGTTTTATTTCAACGAATGACTTAAAACTGTTTGTTCGGAGTTTGGTAGAGAACTCATGCCTTGTCCATAAATTTTAATCACATTTAAAATATAAAATGGGTAGTTAGTATTAAACTGCTCACCAATCTAACCTAGCCTACAAAAATACTCAAACGCATACCTAAAAATGCATAATTCGCATTTCGGTATTTTAGGAGTACAACCTAATAGTTTTTGTGGTACAATTCAATATTTCCTATAAATAAATAAGTTTTTTGTAAAAAACTTTGTTTTGTATGACAATCTTTTTGGCTGAGTGATTTGGATATTGAATTGTCATCCAAACCAAACCTGTATGCAAAGTTTCAGCTCAATCGGACTCTGGGAAGTGTGAAATATTTTGACGCACCCAATTTTCTTGAAACTCGTAATCGATCTTGCTTCGGTTATCAAGCGCTCGCCCAACGGGCCAGCCGTCAGCCCATCGGAGCATAAACAGGATAACGCCATAAATCGAGGCGTATGTAACGTGACTGGTTTTGTTTTAAGTGTCATAGATGACTTTGCTGTAAAATGCATATTTTAGAAATTGTACATACCAAAAAGTCCGAAAATTCTAAGGTTTCTCGAGCACCACGACGTTAGCACAGGTCTTTTGAGGTTTCAAAATTAGTTTTATACTATTGGTACATTTATCCTAACAACATCCCAAAATTTCAGAACCTGGCGGTTTTTTGCGACCTAACGCAATTTTTATGTCTACGGTGACTGGCCTATAAACACTGCATTGTTACTGGCAAATAATAATATCAAGAGTTGGATTACTTATTTGAAAAGCTCGTGTCGAATATTTTGACGCGCCCAATTTTCTTGAAACTCGTAATCGATCTTTTTTTTTTTTTTTTTTTTTTATCCACAACGGGGTAGCACTTAGCCTTCATCACACCTGATGTTAAGTGGTGATAAGGCTGAAGATGGAAGCGCACTACTCCCGGAATCCTCAATCAATGAGGAACTGGCTATCTTATCTCTAACTGCCGGAACACAATAATGCTGAAAACATCATTGTTATGGCGTCAGACTTAGATAAGATGGTGGTAGCTAGCCAGGCGGACTAAGAACAAGTCCTACCACCAACCAAACCGAATACAATATGTACCCCCACTGGGAATCGAACCCGGGACCTCTTGGTCTAAAATCGGTGGTGTGAACCACTAGACCACAGAGGCGGTTAAAATCTTGCTTCGGTTATCAAGCGCTCGCCCAACGGGCCAGCCGTCAGCCCATCGGAGCATAAACAGGATAACGCCATAAATCGAGGCGTATGTAACGTGACTGGTTTTTTTTAAGTGTCATAAATGACTTTGCTGTAAAATGCATATTTTAGAAATTGTAGGTATACCAAAATCTGAAAAAAGTCCCAAAATTCCAGGGTTTCTCGAGCACCACGACGTTAGCACAGGTCTTTCGAGGTTTCAAATTTGGTTTTACACTATTGGTACATTTATCCTAACAACATCCCAAAATATCTGAACCTGGCGGTTTTTTGCGACCTAACGCAATTTTTATGTCTACTACGGTGACTGGCCTATATTAACACTGCATTGTTACTGGCAAAATGATAATATCAAGAGTTGAATTACTTATTTGAATAGCTCGTCTATTATATACTCATATTATAAAGAGGAAAGATTTGATTATTTGTTTGTTTGCATCCAATAGGCTCCGAAACTACTGGACCGATTTCGAAAATTCTTTGACCATTAGAAAGCTACGTTTTTTGTGAGTGACATAAGCTATATTTTATCCCGATATTCTCACAGGGACGGGTACCACATGGGTGAAACCGCGAGGATTCGCTAGTGTCAAATATTTTGACGCGCCCAATTTTCTTGAAACTCGTAATCGATCTTGCTTCGGTTATCAAGCGCTCACCCAACGGGCTAGCCGTCAGCCCATCGGAGCATAAACAGGATAACGCCATAAATCGAGGCGTATGTAACGTGACTGGTTTTTTTATACGATTCATTCGTATACATCATTTATTGATGGACCGTTTTATTCAGATTTATTTGACGGTATGTTTATCTTTCAAATTGACGGCTCAATAATGTTACACGCTATTTACCGATTGTTCTTGTTTGGGGTACAAAGTGAGATATTATTTTTTTATACAAGTTGATAAAAGGTGGACTAATATACCATGTCCAATTGACTGAACTTACTTAACTCTACATGACTGACAAACAATGCATTTTGATAATTAAGTATTATATCTGGTGCGTATGGCAATTCATTCGTCGTGTTAAATCTAAAATGAAGTTTTAGATGTGAAGAACCGAATTTTTTGAACTTTTTACAATGAGGGATACAAAACCAATGTACGGTTCACGAACTCAATTTTATAAAATCTTTAAATTCTTTAATTTCTTAACGTACACACTGTGCGTACTTTACGTAACTAGACCTCACCTTTTTTCACGTCTTCATTTTCATTTGCAACTAATGCGATAAACAGGATAAACTTATTTGATCTTCCCTTGTTTCAATGCAGTGAACGCGACATTCTGAGGGCAGTCCTTCAGTATCGCTCGAGCCACCATTGGGGGTGGTCGCGCGCTCGCTCGATTCAAGTTCCGCTTACGAAAATAGTTCAGTGTGGGGTTCAGTGGCTGTGACGATACCGATTCTCGCTAACCTGGGGTGATGTGAATTGTGATATGTGAGTAAAACTAAACAGTGTTCCTAAGGATTTTTTGAATTCTGGTAAGTTTACCCTTTGCCTTAACGATGATTTAACATTTCACAAATTCAGGTAAGGGTGAAGTGATGGAGTCTCATCTTTAATTAATTTGTGCTTTAAATACTTGTCAAAGTGACAGGTGACTGTTGGAAAGTGCAAAGAGTTTTTATTGCAAAAATTTGACGGTTGAACAATTTTGACGAGTGATGAAGTTTGGATAATTAATAAAATACTTACTTGTTATAATTTGAAAAATTGCGAGAAAAATGTATCGTTTGTACTTTAATTTGTTAGAAGCAACTTCTTTCTTAACATTAAATGTAACATTGACGATGACGTATATCAACTTCGATATTAATTGCTTTAACAAAAAAAAAATTACCATATAACTCACATATTAAGCAAATTTGATAACTCTTATTGATCAGTTAAACGTCAACATTAAATCAAATTGTACTTCCAATACATCAAAGCCAGCTGAATATGACTTTATCTACATTATAAAGCTTTTGATTTGCTACAATCAAATTAATTTTCATAATTAAATTGAACTTTAATTTGGAAATTGCTTTCTTAGATTCTAAATGAGAAAACACTGAATTTAATTTTCACTCATTGGTATAAAAATGTTTTATCACATGAACTGCCAGGATGAACATAAATATAATCTTAATACCTTACAGTACAGATTTTTAAGTAAATCAAGGCATAATAAAATATTATTATCAGACGACTTTAAATGAAAAATCAAAAAATATGAAAACAACCACAGTCGAGAAAGCCTACTATTTTCTTTTTATTTTTATTTTTTTAAACTAGATACTTTTGGCCTAGGAAAAGTGCAGTTATTATTAGTCTTATATAACTGATCGATTGCTTATCTGTAGATCAGGATGCTACACAAAATAAAAATAATGATAATTATCGTCTCAAAAATCTTCAAGATAATACAAAACATTTACAAAGTATGAGTGTAAATGAATTCAAAAACAATGATTAATTTTATAACCACTTTCAGGTTGTTATTCGTAAGTTTTTACAAATAGTTTGACACGAAATTTTCAAAGTCACAATTATTAACAGCTGTGTTTTGCTACAATTACTAAATAATTGGGACTTCTCAGCTTTTTTTAACTAGGTACCTGTATGACAAAAACGTGACAATTGAGGTCTTCAGTATATAAATTGGTGGAAAGAAAAGTTATTAGAGCAATATGGTTAATTTTTTTTTCTATAGGTACAAAATACAATTTTTCTGTGTCTAATAATATTTAAACTTTCCCAAATTTTCTAAACATGTTGTGTGGCTTTACATGGAGAAGCTAAAAATTTATTTTAAACCTACATTTTATATTTTGGAAATTTTCAGCTTCTCCGAAGTTACCACACAGGGAAGTACAGTCACGAGCAATGATATGTCAACACCATAAGACAATGTCATATTACAATATCGAATGACTTCTGTGACACTGATAGTTTTCTTTCGGAATGATTCAATGTGACAAAGTTCTATGTTGAGTACGTATTATTGCTTGTGACTGTACATTTTCCCCAATACCCTAACAACGTTAAGGCGTCGCATGACTGAAAAAATATTTCAATGTTTGGAGCTCTCCCATATGATTAGATGACAGCCGCTTGAGTGCAGGATAATGTAATCGTGACAGTGACTGGCACGCGAAAATGCGCGAAAAGTACGTTTTCCAGTGGAAACTGGATTACGTTTGCCGTGCTTGCTACACGTAAAACATTTGCATGAAAACAAACAAAATACTTCTTATCCATACACAAGGAAGTGTACGGTATTCTTTAAGGGACTTTTAAGATGATGTATTTGAATGCAGTAGTATGAGTTATTTACGAAAATTTAATTCTTTGTTTTAAGTATGCGTAAAAACTGAATAAATAAATAGTTTGTTACATCCGATTATTATATTCATACTTCAAAATTGGTTCAGATTTTGCGTTGTTAAAATTTTATTTTATTAGAGTAAATTAAACTCAATATTAACTGTACCACTAGCACGAAAAACTATCGTTATCGAAATTTTTATAGTGATCGCATTACCTATGTTGTATGAAAACTAGAGCAGAACAGCACCTCTTGCGTAGGGGCCTGTAAAGCCGGGCCGTCGGGTCGTAGGGGAAGATTGCTACATAGGGCCCTCTACAGTGCGACTCCTACTGACGGCGGCGGCGAGAGAAAGTGAGGGGCTTACTGGGTATTCCTCCTGACCCCCCATCAAGGGGAGTACCACATGACCACCTTCCACACAACGTACCTACGCGGGCAGGCACCGTACCTCACTATAAAAAATATGTAGTTTAAAAAACTATAGAAACACACTTTTATTGGAACAGACGAAAATGTACAAAATAACCGTCTATTCAGCAACTGAAATTAAAAAGCGTGGTGCGCGTTGTCAATATTAAGTAGGTACCTACTTGAATGCATGCTTTGCAAAGGGCGCACCACGCTTTTTAATTTCAGTTGCTGAATAGACGGTTATTTTGTACATTTTCGTCTGTTCCAATAAAAGTGTGTTTCTATAGTTTTTTAAACTACATATTTATTTTTTACTTTTTAGTTAACAAATGGCAAGCCCAGGATGGGGATGGTAATCGATTTCACAGTCCATTCATGTGTCTGCCCACCCCGTAAACATTATAACTCAAATACAAATACAAATTCAAGTGGAGTCTATTAGTTACCTACCAGATGTGCGAGCCGAACCCTTACTTCCTCCCTGCTCCATCATCAGACCCTCACCACCAAGTGTAGCGAATAGGTCTTATCAAAACGAAACGAATGAGCCCAAACTCGAGGGGTTTCCTATTGGTCATTAAGGAGTGTCACTGGCTTCCTTCCTGCTCCATCATCAGACCCTCACCACCAAGTGTAGCGAATAGGTCTCACTCATGAGAACGAAACAAATGAGCCAGAACTCGAGGTGTTTCCTATTGGTCATTAAGGAGTGCCACTGGCTTCCTCTCTGCTCCATCATCAGACCCTCACCACTAGGTGCAGCTAATAAGTCTCGTCAGAACGAAACAACGGAGCCCAAACTCGACTGGTTTCCTAGTGGTCATTAAGAAGTGCCACTGGCTTCCTCCCTGCTCCATCATCAGACCCTCACCATTAAGTGTAGCGAATAGGTCTCATCAGAACAAAACAAATAAGCCTAAACTCGAGGGGTTTCCTAGCAGCCATTGAAGAGTTCTATTGCCCACCTCTTGACTCCATCATCAGACCAGCTCGATGGTAGCAAATTATTGTATTGTCATCGAATTCATATAGACTTGCAAAGTTTCAAATCAATACGACAATTAGAAGTAGGTTAAAATTGAATTCCAAGATTTTCTTACATTGTGACTTAGTTACAAGTGAAGCTAATAAAAGTGTGGTAAAAAATGGAGTATTTCAATAGATATTAAATTTGACAGCTAAGTATTACGATTACTTATATTAAGTATAACGACAATTTTCGTGCTAGAGCTACAGTAAACTGATTTAACCACCAAAATCTGGATGCGCACCAAATTATAGTGAATTCAGCTATTTGTGTTAACTATTTTTGTTGCTCCGTAGGTAATAATAATACAGTAAGGCGTACATTAGACGGTCATACAACAGCCATTCAAAACCATCATGCAATATTATTTTAGCCAACGAAAATGAACCATTCATTACGCTGCCCGATGTTTGCATGTATATGTATATCGATTGGTAAGATAGTCTTACATGATGGTTTTGAATGACGGTTGCATTACCGTCTAATATACGCCTATTTGATTAAACATATACCACCTTACTACCCTTACCCCTTTGTCTCCACGCAAAATAGGCGCAATAAGACGTCGAGTTGCGGAAAACGCCCGTATTGAAAGAAGAAGAAGGAACCCCCTTACTAATAAATGCGGTGTAATAAAACTGATGTTGTCTACTATAATAAAGTTAGCTTAAAGTATGATAGAGACAACAACTGATTTACACCAGCAGCTGTAACTTTACGCCACGTTTATATGTAAAGAGAGTTTAAAACGTAAAGTGTTAGATCAGATTCGAGGTATCAGTGTTCCCTCATACGATATTCAACGTTACCATACTGCTATCTTCCCGGTTCATATGACACTAAGAGAGCCCAATAACGAAGTTACATCATTCTTGTTGGCAATATCTCTTCCGATATTGGATTTCTTTTATCTCGGATACTTTTTTTAAGTTCGGTTTTAGGGAAGGAAAGATTTGGTAACATAATGGCGACGTGGTTTTACGATTGAATATACTTTTGAAAGTTTTGTGCGCTAGAGAAACTATATTTTTCATTTAAATAACGAGTATTTGTTGGGCTTATGTAGTTAGAAAAAAATAAATATAAATTTTTTATTCAGTCAGGTTCGAAATATACCTACATAATGTTCATGTTCGTTGTTTTAAAGTCGTACTTTAAAACAACCAACATCAATAAATTAAATAGATATTGTTAACAAGTGAGGCTCCTATAACAATAAATATCTAAACATTTTACTCACTATAATCTATAATCTTGTTGAATACTTTGTTAGTTTTGTCGCCAACATACAATCCTGCGATGCGACGTCGCGTCGCAAAAATACGCAGCGCGCTACACTAATAGAAAACATATTGCCTATCAAATACTTGATACTCGTCGCAGATTTTTGCGATGCGATGCGAATTCGCAGTTTTGTGTGGGAGTAATATATAGCATTAAATACGATATTAACGTTTAAATAAAAAAGATACAGAACTATACATATAATATTCGCCACTTGCCGAGATATCTCACATACTGGTATTCAAAGTTTATTCGAACTTGTGCTTTTTAAAATCATGGAAGCTCTCTCATTTCAGTACCTAATTGAGGCAGCATCGAGCATGTGTTCCTTTTCACTGATTCACAGGGGCTAGGCAAAATATCATAACTTCACTTGCATACACTTTGATGCTAGGGCCACCCTATCGGGATGTTGCCGATGTCCAACATTGCGTGAATTATCGCGTTAAATTTGTCGCGATAGTGTGACCGCTCGATCGCAAGAATTCTCGCGATAATCCCTTTGTACCGCCACCCGAGTGAATAGGCATACGTCATCGGCGTAGTGAATGCCGGCCGTAGTAAATATATCGCGTTAATTATCGCGATAACGTGGCTAGGCTACACTGTGTCGGAATATGGCATATCCCGTTGATTATCGCCGTATTCCAATAGTGTAGCTTCGTCATGACGGCTGACTTCGGTACGATCTTTGTAATTTTAATTCAGACCGGTTTGAATCGCTAGGTAAAAAACGCAGCTGCAATTGTACCAAAGTGAGCAACAATTTATGTAAAACTGATACATTAGGTCGGGCTGCTCAGGAGGTTTATATACCAACAAACTCTGACACCTCTAACAATCCCGATAGTATATTACTGAATAATGAAAATAACCCACCTACAAGAATAAGTAACGCTAAAACAATTATGTTCTGCGATGAGATTGGGAAGGGCTTGGGCCAATTAATCCAGAAACATTCTAAGGAAAGTGTTACTAATTATTGTATGCCTGGATCAAGCATAAATGAGATTATGAAAGTAATTGTAAAAAAATCTTATAGTGAAAACACAAACTTGATTGTTTTAATCGGGAATAGAGATAGTATAAACAAAAACCATTTAATATCATACTGTAACTCATTATGCTCTCTAAATGTTAGAAAAGTTGTTATGTTTACATTTCCCTATAGTCAAGGGTTTTCACAATTAGAGAATAAATTAAGATATAATCTTAATTTAACATTAAGCACAATAGCATCTCATAATAGTCAGATACAAATAATTGACATAAATACCCTGTTATGTAATCTTAGCTTGACGAAAGATAAATACTATCTGCATAATTATCAAAAGCGACAAATAGCATTATCGCTATCTTTTTATTTTAATCAACTAGCCAACAATCTGGCTACTCTAACTTCTGCTTCTTTTGAGCAGCTAAAATGTGACATTTCTAATTCAACTTTGGAATCTGTTCCAAATAATTCGATTCTTTTGAATCCAAATACTGACATGGTTAATTTAAATTACCATTAGAGACAACGGAGGCATACTCTAGCCCAGTATTGACAAGAGGAAGGCCTAAATGTTTAAAAATAGTACACCAGAATATCCAAGGCTTTTCTGCTGGCAAAGACCTAGAAATAAGTTTATTTTTAAATTGTGAAAATATTGATGTGTTATGTGTTACTGAACATTGGTTAAAAGAATATGAATTATTGTTAAATTTGGATAATTATAGTGTTGTAAGTTCATTCAATAGAAAAACTGCAGTAAGGGGGGGTTCTTTAATAATTTTACCTAATAACACACAATATAAAGAGCGAAAGGATATAGTATCCCTCTCTGTTGAACGAATTTGTGAGATATCATGCGTGGAACTTGAACAAATGATTATAATCTGTGTATATAGCCCCCCTGGAGCAAATTACACAGTCTTTGAGTCCACTATGGAGGATGTTTTGAAAATATGCTGTCGTAAGAATAAAAAAATTGTAGTTTGTGGAGATTTTAATATAGACATCTTAGATATTAAATTAGCACAACTCTCCAGTAAATTCCTTAATCTTTTTAAATCATTTAATTTGCTTCACACTTTTAATGAACCAACGCGAATTACGCCAACATCGGCTACTTGCTTAGATAACATCTTTTCCAACTGTTACTTAATTGAGAATTCGGTAATTAATATTATTAAATCCGACCACAGTGGACAACTAGCTTCTTTTGAGCACTATAATGTTACTCCTAAACGCGAAGTAATTTGCAGGCCAATACCGAAACGTGGTATAACTAAATTTAGAAATAATGTACAAGATAAAATTCAATGTTTGCCAGCTTCTGCTGACGCTAATAACTCTTATCAATCATTATTTGATATTGTTGAAAAAGAATTTAGTAACAATTTTAAACAAAAAGTTATAAAGTGTAATGATCGTAAGAAGTTCAGTGACTGGGCCACACCTGGTATTTATAATAGCAGAAGAAAGTTATTTGAACTCTATGCCCAAAAAACGACTTCCTGTGATCCTAGCTTCATTGAATATGTCAAGAAATATTCAAAAACATTTAGGAAAGTATGTGCTCTGGCAAAATCTAGGTATATTTCAAATAAAATTAAATCATCTGAAAATAAAATAAAAGCTACCTGGAGTATTATAAACCAAGAAACTGGCAAAATAAAAAGCAAAATTAATTCATTTAACTTAAAAATTAGTGATCAGACTTTTGAATCAGATATTGAGGTGGCTAGTGCTTTTGAAGGTTACTTTGCTCGAATTCCGTTAGAAACTACTAGCAGACTTAACTCTTGCCCCAACACCGCTGTCTCTCTTATGGAATCTAGTGTGAACAAGTGCCAGGAAACATTTAGTTTTAGCTATGTCACTACCGAAGATATTATTAAAGCATTCAAAGCAATAAATATTAAGAAAACAGAAGATCTCTGGGGCATATCTACAAGTATCATCAAATCAATAATTGATGTGATAGCTCCATCATTAGCAATAATTTTTAACCAATGTATAAGTCAAGGGGTCTTTCCTAATTTAATGAAGAATAGTAAAATTATTCCTCTGTTTAAAGCTGGTGACAAAAGTGACCCAGCAAATTTTAGACCTATATCCATACTACCAGCAATAAGTAAAATATTTGAGAAATTAATTTATGCTCAACTTTTAGAATATTTTAAATTAAATAGTATACTGCATGAGAAACAGTTTGGTTTTTCAAAAGGTAAAAGTACAACTGATGCTGGGGTTGCATTTCTAAAACATGTACTTGATGCCTGGGAGGACAAGCAGGATGTAATCGCTATTTTTTGTGACCTTTCCAAGGCATTCGATTGTGTTGATCACCAAACACTATTAAGGAAGTTAAAACATTATGGTGTTTCTGAAATGTCAGTAAGCCTTATGCATTCATATCTGTATGAAAGAACTCAGAAGGTAGTTATTAATAAAACTGAATCTACCGGAGCTCCCATTACTATGGGCGTACCCCAAGGATCAATATTGGGCCCGCTGTTGTTTTTAATATACATAAATGACCTTCCTTACTACGCGAAGAATTTATGTGAGACAGTGCTATTTGCAGATGATACATCTCTAGTCTTTAAAGTAGATAGAGGTGATGACTGTTCTGACGAAGTAAATAGTGCTCTTTCAAAAGTGTCTCATTGGTTTAATAGTAATAATTTATCATTAAACTCAAAGAAAACTAAGTGTTTAAAATTTTCGTTACCTAATGTAAGACAAGTTGATTTTCATATAAGACTAGACGGCGATATGGTCGAATTCATTAACAATACAAAGTTTCTAGGTATTATATTAGACTCGCGACTACAATGGGATCCTCATATCGAAGCCTTGGCGAGTAGACTCAGTTCGGCCGCATTCGCAGTAAAGAAAATAAGGCTCTTAACCGATATTGAAACGGCTAGAATAGTCTATTTTAGTTATTTTCATAGTGTTATGTCCTACGGCCTTTTGTTGTGGGGCTCAGCCGCTAACATCCAAAGTATATTCGTGCTCCAAAAAAGGGCTATTCGCGCCATGTACAACCTCCGATCGAGAGATTCTTTAAGAGATCTATTTAAAGAAATAAACATTTTAACTGTTGCAGGACAATACATCTATGAAAATATTATTTATGTGAAAAAATATTATAATACATTTGTAAAGCAGAGCGATATTCATCGCTTTAACACAAGAAATAAAGATAAACTTGTCGTTCCCAAGTTTAGGCTAGAAAAATCCAGAGCCTCATTTCTGGGGAAAAGCATATCCTTTTTTAATAAAGTTCCACAGCATATTATTGAACTACCATTGCATAAATTTAAATGTTACATTAAAGAGTCGCTGATGAGCAAAGGATACTATAAAGTAGACGATTATTTGAATGACCGCAATGCATGGTCATGATGTAACACATAACATAATCACTGTTTAAATTGATGTATTTTTATACTAAGCAATTGTTGTATTAGTAACGATATGTTTTTTTTTTAAATGTCGTTACCTAACTAAGAAACGCTGGCAAGTTTCTTGCGCCCATTCTTCTTGTCAGTTAAAAAAGTCTTGAATGGGTGGTAGGAAAATATTGACGATTCATAAGTACATATTTATTATGTCTAAGTGAATAAAGAATATTTTTATCTTTATCTTTACGAAATCGCACGATATTAAAACAGTCGAATCTATATATATAAAATTCAAAGTCCTGACTGACTGACTGACTGACTGACTGACTGACTGACTGACTGACTGACTGAGATATCAACGCACAGCCCAAACCGCTGAACCTAGAGACTTCAAATTTTGCACATAGATACGTTATACAGTGTAGGCATCCACTAAGAAAGGATTGTTGGATATTCCACCCTTAAGAGGGTAAAACAGGGGATGAATGTTTGTATGAAAGTCCGTCAGTTTTGAAGTTAGGATCTTCATATTTTGTATTTAGGCTGGCAATTGAAAATTAGTATTTACCTGTGTCAGCGTTTTTGACAATTCCACCCCCGAAGGGGTGAAAAGGGGGATGGAGTGTTGTATCTGGAAAGTCCTTCATTAAATTTATTATTACGGCTTATGGTCGGAAAGTAAAACAAATAAGCAAACACATATTTTGTATTTTTTCGAAAATCAACCCCTTAAATGGGATAAATAAAACTAAAAATCGATATGGATGACGTTATTGAGGTTTTATGGGATGATGATTGCAAAAATGGCATTTATTTTGATGTTTAACACGCTGAACATGATTCAACCCCTAAAAGGTTGAAATAGGGGTGAAATTTTGAATGAAAAATCAGGGGTAAAATAGACATTTAAACTTGAAACTTTTTAGGCTTACTTCTTAAAACAAATACCTAGGCAACCCATTTCGTAATTTTTCCAAAATCAAACCCAGGGGGTAAAATAGGGGATGAATATGTGTATGAAAGTCCGTCAGTTTTGAAGTTAGGATCTTCAAATTTTGTATTTATGCTGGCAATTGAAAACTAATATTTTCCTGTGTCAGTGTTTTTGACAATTCCACCTCCGAAGGGGTGAAAAGGGGGATGAAATGTTGTATTTGGAAAGTCCTTCATTAAATTTATTATTTAGGCTTATGGTCGGGAAGTAAAACAAATAAGCAAACACATATTTCGTTTTTTTTAATCAACCCCTTAGAGGTTAAATGGGATAAATAAACTTAAAATCGATATGGATGTCGTTATTGAGTTTTTATGGGATGACGATTGCAAAAATGGCATTTATTTTGATGTTTAACACGCTGAACATGATTCAACCCCTAAAAAGTTGAAATAGGGGTGGAATTTGGAATGAAAAATCAGGGGGTAAAATAGACATTTCAACTTGAAACTTTGTAGGGTTACTTTTTCAAACAAATAGGCAACTCATTTCGTAATTTTCCCAAAATCAAACCCAGGGGGTAAAATAGGGGATGAATATGTGTATGAAAGTTCGTCAGTTTTGAAGTTAGGATCTTCAAAGTCTTTAGGCTGGCAATTGAAAATTAATATTTTCCTGTGTCAGCGTTTTTGAGAATTCCACCCCCGAAGGGGTGAAAAGGGGGATGAAATGTTGTATCTGAAAAGTCCTTTATTAAATTTATTCTTTAGGCTTATGATCGGGAAGTAAAACAAATAAGCAAACACATAATATTTCGTATTTTTTCGAAAATAAACCCCTTAAAGGTTAAATGTGATCAATAAACCTAAAAATCGATATGGATGTCGTTATTGAGGTTTTATGGGATGACGATTGCAAAAATGGCTTTTATTTTGATGTTTAACACGCTGAACATGATTCAACCCCTAAAAGGTTGCAATAGGGGTGAAATTTTGAAAGAAAAATCAGGGGTAAAATAGATATTTCAACTTGAAACTTTGTAGGCTTAAAAAAAAAATAGACACCCATTTCTTAGTTTTCCGAAAATCAAACCCAGGGGGTAAATAGGGTATAGAAACCTAAATCATCTTAAGTACTTACCCTAAAAGTTCTTGGTACCTAACAAGTTCTTGGTACCTAAGCTACTCAGAACTAACTTTTTGATTGTGAAACGGACACTTATTATTTACTAGCTTCCGCCCGCGACTTCGTCCGCGTGGACATTCGAGAAAATACTTAGGGGACCAATAACCAGGATAAAAAGTATTCTATGTTTTAATTTCATAAAAATCCGATCAGCCGTTTTTACGTGATTAGGCGGGTCCTCCCTCACCAAGTGAGCAGCCTCGTGCGAGGCCCGCTGCACGTGGCAAACGTTCTGCCTCGCGCGAGGCTGCTTGCTTGGTGAGGGAGGACCCGCCCAATCACGTAAAAACGGCTGATCGGATTTTTATGAAATTAAAACATAGAATACTTTTTATCCTGGTTATTGGTCCCCTAAGTATTTTCTCGAATGTCCACGCGGACGAAGTCGCGGGCGGAAGCTAGTTAGGTATATTAAAACCGATTGCTTCTTGTTTTCAGTTGCTTTCTTTTGGTGACATTCAGATAGGTAGGTACTTCTTGCCAGATGAGTAAGGACACCGTTCATAAACTTATGTATTCCTAGAGTCACATAGGAGGTTGCTAATGATACTAAGTTATTTATAAGACACTGCTGGTAAACGTAACTAGGTATATAGACTTAAGTACTGCTGACAAACGGTATTTTTAAATCGTACGTTTTTACTTACATTGCACAATAACACAGATCAGTAAATACAAATGATTTAGCATTTTATTTTTCGTTCATCCTTTTTTCTGTTTTTGTTTAATCTATTTATTAAATTATTATATCATAGCCTTAACTACTGCGCGCCCACACACGTAACATATCTAAATTTAATTACACATAATTACTGAAATAACTCTGAAAACTTAAATTTGATTCATATCAGCTTTAAATGTATTTCAATTTACTCGAGTTGAATTGCGAAATGCTTAAACATTTGGATAACTTTCAATTAAATAGTTTTACATTGCTTCGAGTAGCTTCAAGACTAGGGTTGTTAGTTTGAAACTCCATGAGTATTCCATTCATTTTATCAAGTGTTGTGTTCGCTCGTCAACCCTTGTCAGTTTCAAAGGTCCAAGTCAGTTCAAGATATAAGGAATTGGCGAGATGCAATTTAATTTTTAGTAGTATTCTCATCTAAAGCAGCATGCAATTCAAGTTCAATTTAGTGTACCTGGATGATTTATAGATTATTCTAGAATCTAGTCGCTCTAAACACTAAACGTGTAATTTCGGTATTCACTTATTCTACTTTAATAATATTTAATTCTTCTAATAGTCAGTTTAAGATTAGCACGCTTGTCCTTGCAATTACTATAATAATATTATTACCAATTGTTCGCCCTGCCTGAGTTAAAGCTAGTAGTAGGTACAAGCCTCCAAATGGGGTCTGAAACTAAAAAAAACCTCCCATATTATATAAATTGGGTCATTATTATAATTATAGGGACACACGTCAATTATAATGTTTATAGGTATTAATAATTTACCATTTTTCTGTCATACCATTTTTATTTGTCAGATGTTAATTAATGATAAAAAAGAAAATATGGATAATCAGACGTATAATCAGACGTTCGTCATTAGTGCATAACGGTATTTATCCGGACAAATTAAAGAAGACAGTTATTAAACCTTTGTTCAAAAAGCAAGATAAAGAAATTATGTCTAATTACAGACCTATTGCAATGTCACCAGTCATGTCGAAAATACTCGAAAAATATATCTACGATTGTCTTTATAGTTATCTTGAGAAACATAATATCCTTGCAAATGAACAAACAGGGTTCAGGAAGAATAAGAATATTAACATGGCTATATATAAGTTTATTGAGGAAGTTGTAACTAAATTAGATAGGAGTGTTCCGGTATGCGCGTTATTTATGGACTTAACTAAAGCGTTTGATTATGTTGATCACAATATATTAAAAGCAAAATTATCGCGCTATGGCATTAGGGGCAATGTTTTAGATTTAATAATGTCGTACTTGAGCAACAGAGAACAATCAACGCTAATCTCGAAAATATGTCCCAAATCAAAGACAGAGATTAAATACATGTCAAATTATAGACAGGTATATTATGGTGTACCACAAGGTAGTGTTCTGGGGCCACTCTTATTTTTGATATATATCAATGACTTTCCCTCAGTGGTAGCTGCACCAATGATTTTATTCGCTGACGATAGCACAGTCATATTTTCAAATAAATGTTTATCCCTACTTGAAACCCACATAAATAATGCACTTGGTGAAATTGTTAATTGGCTAAGAATGAATAATTTATTAATAAACATAGACAAAACTAATATCATGATATTTAAAAATAGATCGAGAAATACCGTATCAATTGAAATTAAACATTCTGAGAATACGATAAAAGAAGTGGAAGTTACTAAATTTTTAGGACTAAACGTTGACTGTAACCTTAATTGGAAAGAGCATATTGAGACTGTTTGTGCTAGATTAAGTAGATTCTCCTATGTTCTATACATGCTTGCTAAAGTTGTCAATGCTAAGACTGTCTTAACCGCATATCATGCGTACGTAGCATCTACGCTTCTATATGGTTTGATATTTTGGGGGAATTCAGTTCACAAAGAGTATGCATTCAAAGCTCAAAAGAAATGTGTAAGGGCTATTTGTAATTTAAAACAAACTGACAGTTGTAAACCGCATTTTATATCCCTTAAACTTTTGACATTGCCTTGTATGTACATTTATGAGATAGCTGTATTTGTAAAAGGAAATTTAAATTTATATGCGAATTTTAATAGTGCTAGGCTTCGTGATGGACTTTGTATGCCACGTAATAAGACAGCACTTATGAATAAAAGTGTCCTGTGTATGGCACCTAAAGTGTTTAATAAAATACCATCCAAAATTAGGGAAATCGATAACCTCAACAGATTTCGATGTAAATTGAAAGACATATTAGTTGACAAAGCCTATTATAGTGTTGAAGAATATTTAGAGGATAAACATTTGTAACTTTTATATTTATTTGTTAATTTGCATGCCACATGGTGAAATACGGATTAAGCTACATACAATAATATATTAAATACCTCTGTACTACCTGTATTTGCAAATAAATCGATTTGATTTGATTTGATTTGATTTGATTTGCATTGACATTTAAAAATAATTTTATTTCGCCTACTAGAAAAAATAAAATTGCAATGTAAACTCAGACCAGTCTTTCGTTTCCCAAATTTATCACGTAAGATTATTTGAATACCTTCAATAAATAAAAATTATGACTATTAATCCAATATTCGTTCTTGTCGCGGCTTTGTCTGTTATGGAATATAGCTTGCAATAAGAATTACGCATCTTTTATGGTTGTATAATTTTTAGAAATACAGGATATTTTTTTTTTATTCTTCACACTAATCGGACTGATCTAGATCGATTTGGTATGGGCAATTCAAAGTTTTTGTCGTATTTCAACCTGTTTCTGGAAGAAAGTTGTTCACTTACCAATTCTGAGTCGATCTTAAAAATTTGTATACTTATGCCCGAATACTCGTACGCTAATTATCTTTGGGAGCGTCTCACACATCGCCCTGTCACTTTCAAACGTATGAAAGAGATGCCATGATGTTTGAGACGTTCCCAAAGATGATTTACGTACGAGAATTCGGGCGTTAGTGCTTAAAAATGTTCCTGTATAGTAAGTTCTGTTAAATATGACCTCCAAGCAATCTTAACATAACCTAGCTTTAATTTTTTACTAAACGCATTGGTCAGAATGTGTAAAGCGAGCATAATATTCATGTAAATAACGCTCTTGTTATACCAAAATTTTGGCAAGCAACCATTTGTTCTCGTAATGCAAGCGACACACGTTGGCTCCAACATTCGCCAATGCATCGTACTTTACAGATTTTCTAACAAATGTCGCAAATGTTCCTTGAAAAATATCACGTAAGATGCATTTGATGTGTAGTATGATTACTAAAAGAGATAGATACACTAAAAATATTTGCATTGAGTCAAAGTTATAAGATAGGTATATGCTATTGCGTACTTTTTTGTAGATCTATAGAAGAGGAATTTCCCAACATGAATTATTTACTTAAACCTTGAAGGGATTAGGCAGCGTTTTCGCAGAAAGCTCCCAGACGACTTGATTTTTTCCGACACTTCTAACATCTATCGTTATATTTCAACCTCTCAACACTAAACCTTGATAAATTATAATATACTAAAACCATCCCCAAGAATCACCCTATTATTGGTGAAAACGGCATAAAATTCCGTGCAGTCGTTTCTGAGTTTATCGCGTACAGACAGACAGAAGCTTTCGTTTTATAATATGTAGTGATGTTATGGATAAGCTTACCAAAACATTGCTTTTGCCTTAAAAATTTTCTTTCGTTAATTCTCTTGTGAAGTTAATTTTTGAAGCTAAATACTCGGATATTCGTCCTTATTGTATTTGTGTTGTAGTCCTTATTGTTATAGGGCTAAAGCATAAGCAATGACACAATCGTAGCCGGCTAACGATAATTTTTACAAAAGATGAAACAAAGGCCGTCTCGTTACGATGTTCAAAATGCAAAATGTTTTTCTATTGTGGAGGCGGGCACATTGAATATTGCGTTTCAGCTTTCTCAATATCGTGGTTCAGTCGGTTTTATTAAACTCCTTTTGTTGCTGCCCACAATAGCCTACAGTGTACAGTAGCTACAGAGGAAATAGTCAGAAATGTCAACTTCGCGAAAAAATATCTATGGGGAGTAGAGAGAATTTTGAGGCAGATAGCGTGAGGGCGCTTGTTTTCTTTGCATTCGAATTTTGTAAATATCTCTCGGAATGATTGTGAAATAGTTAAAGACTTTAGTGAAATGGGAGTCATTTGCATTACCATCATTTCTATCATTATACCGTAGTGACAGTTCTATCTTCGACGTTTATAACCCAGTAAATAGAGACTAATTAAAGGATGGTTTTCTTACAAGTGGTCCGGTAGTTCTGAATTTTTGAAATGTTGTCTAGTGAATATTAAAAATGCAAAATGCACAATTCCTCGCCCTCCGCCTCCGCCGCCATATTGAAAAAATCCGTCAGTTTTTTCAGATTTTTGCTTATATCTTCGTTTAGGTGCATTTGAGCTAGAGACAATTGGTAACAATTTTGTAGAAAATTAAATTTTCTATAATTAACTGTTTAAATTTTGTTTCAAGGACAGAAAGTTACGCAGATATATCTACACTTTTAAAAAAATGATTTTCCAGAAATTTGTCAATCTTCTAAAGAACAAGGTGCAAAATGGGCCCAGAGTCGTAGCACTTCAAAACCTTATTTAATATATACTAATGAATAATTACAACATTTTATTATACGGCGACAAAGTTGCATTGCAAAAAATAAAAAAGTTACAGTAGTTCAAAAACTCTTGAAAAAAGCTAAAAATTTTTGCTTATTTCTTCGTTTAGGTGCATTTTAGCCAGAAAAAAATCGTCACAATGTTGTAGAGAATTAAATTTTCTATTATTGATGTTTTAAATTTTGTTTCTAGGACAGATAGTTTCGAAGATATGCACTATTAAAGGGGTTCGAAACTTTTTGTATGGAAGCTGAGTATATGGACCCGCACGCCGCCATTTTGTTGTTTTTTCGAACTTTTCTGTCAATACTTTCGTGATCTGAGGGTCGTAGTGTGGTGTTTAATAGCATATAACCATCCATATGAATTTATCAAAATAGTTATGAAACAAAATAAATTTCTGCCTGATGATATTTGCAGAAATTTCCGGGTGCATACAGATGTGTCAAGTCAAGTCAAGTAAATTTTTTATATTCATATAGATTAATTAAAATGAATGCTTATGAATCGTCCAACATTTTTTTACCTTTTACCTGTTATGGACATCTCAGTTATGGACACCCATGATAAAAGTTAGCTCTTTTTATGATACACTTAGTACATTTTGCTCTATTGAAAAAAAAACCCAATACCACTTGTACCACTAACAAAGATAAGCCCTTTAAACAAACGATACTATACCTACTTCAATTCAATACTTATCCTATAACGAAATTCTAATCTTACTCGCATTATATTATAATATGAATACTTATGATAAAACAACGACAATTTTTATTGACTATGACAATAATGACATGAATATCGAAAATGCGAAAGTGTGGAAATTTTTAAAAACTCTTGGAGTTGGTAAATCTCAAAGTAACAATAATTCCAATAACAATATTGATTTAAATAGTCTTAATAATCACTTTTCCTCATCTGTGCCTATGGATGGCACCTGTAAAGCTAAAACATTATTACATCTTTCAACTTTGTCTACCCATGATTCTCTATTTACTTTTAATCAGGTGGCGGACCGTGATGTTAAGAGAACTATATTGTCGATCGGATCCAATGCTGTAGGAGCTGATTCCATTAGTCGTAAAATGATCCTCCCCATTATAGATATCCTAACTCCAGTAATTACCAAAATCCTAAATACTTCCATCTCAACTGGTACTTTTCTTAGAGTCTGGAAAGACGCTAACGTTATCCCACTTCCTAAAAAACCAAACCCTACAATGTTTTCCGAATACCGTCCCATATCCATACTTCCTTTCCTTTCAAAAGTTCTTGAAAAACTTGTATATTTCCAGCTGACAGCTTATCTCAACATTAATAATCTTTTTAATCCTTTTCAATCTGGTTTCCGTAAGGGCCATAGCACTTCTACAGCATTGGTTAAGATCACGGACGACATACGTCTAGGCATGGAAAATCGTCAGCTGACACTGTTGACGCTGTTAGACTTTAGTAATGCTTTCAGTTCAGTTGATTTTGATGTCCTCCTCGGCGTATTACTTTCTCTTAACATTTCTCCGGCCGCAATCGATTGGTTTCGAAGTTACCTGCTAGGGCGACGGCAACGAATCCGCCTCGGAGACTCATCATCTGCGTGGTGTGATATTGGCGCCGGTGTTCCTCAGGGTGGCGTCTTATCTCCATTACTTTTCTCAATATTTATAAACTCCATTACACAATCTCTTTCATGTTCCTACCACCTCTATGCAGATGATCTCCAAATCTACACACAAGCACCACTCTTTGAACTACCCAGTGCAATAGCGGCTACCAATACTGATTTAGCATGTATTGATAGTTGGAGTAAGTCATTTGGACTTACTGTCAACCCTTCCAAGTCCCAATGCATTATTATTGGTAGTCCTCATTTTGTGTCTAGAGTCGACTTTGTACGGCTACCTCCTGTAAAGTTTGATGGCACTGTTATCCCTTTTTCCGAATCCGTCAAAAACCTCGGTGTCATTTTTGATCAGAGTTTCTCTTGGAAGCCTCAGGTAGATACTTTAAGAAAGAAGGTATTCGCTGCGTACGGTTCTATCAATCGCCTTCGTAACTTTTTACCAACTAGCACTAAAGTCACTCTTGCTCAGTCTCTTATCCTATCCATCTTGGACTACGCTGACGTTTGTTACACGGACTTAACGGAGGAATTGCTTGACAAGTTGGAGCGTCTGCAGAATCTATGCATTAGGTTTATATTCAACTTGCGTAAATTTGACCATGTTTCTCATTTTCGCACGAAGCTTAATTGGCTCCCTATCCGACGGCGCAGGGACTTACACACTCTTACACTCCTTTATTCCATCCTTTTCGTCCCAACCTCTCCTTTTTATCTTATAGAAAAATTCTGCTATCGATCCTCATCTTCACTTACTACTTGCACTTTGCGTTCTTCTTCTAATCTTTCTCTCGCTATCCCTTGTCATTCAACTAACTTCCTTTCTTATTCCTTCTCTGTGCACGCTGTCCGTCTGTGGAATTCTCTTCCAGAGGGTGTCCGGAAAGCTCAATCACTGCATTCTTTCAGCGATCAAGTTAAAAAACATTTCCTCTCTTCTATATAATACATATTATCTTTTAGTACTTTTTACCTTTCATAACCATTATATATACTCATTTCCTTTCTATTTTATATTATGTATATCTATACCACAATATATCCTCTCGTAGAATTGCACCCACTTCCTTCTGCCCTCTTCCTTATTATTTCATCTACTCAAGGTTGCCTGGAAGAGATTGCTACTTAGCAATAAGGCCGCCTTTTTGTATGCTTTCTGTCTTGTTGTGTTCTTTCTATGTAATTGATTTATATTTGTGTGCAATAAAGTGTTTTTATTATTATTCCCTTTATTACATTTTAAATACTTACAAAATTATATTTCTAAACATTAAATTTTTACAATGTATAACACTAAAAAATATAACATTTAAAAATACAAAAATGCAGTTCCCCAACGGCAGCAAGATCAAGGTCCCGGCTACCGATGGTTAAGGATCCAGCGACAAGAACCTTCTCACTATACGGGCCGTGTCCAGAAGTACTGCCTTCTGCATCTGACTCCCGATCCATCCACCTAACGCAAGCCTCTTAAGGTGTTTATCGAGGCTCTTGGCTATCAGACCATGGGCAGATATGACTATCGGAACAATAATTGCTGAATCAATGTCCCACATGTCAACAATCTCGTGAGCTAAATCAAGATATTTGTTTTCTTTATCTTTTTCAGCTTTCACAAGGTTGTCGTCATGGGGAACAGTGACATCAACAATTATCGCGCGGCGTTCGTGTCGATCTACCAATACAATATCAGGCTTATTAGCTACAATAGTCCTGTCTGTAATGATAGATCGATCCCAATACAATGTGGCATGGCTATTTTCAAGGACCTGTTCTGGTGCATACCTGTAGTACGGCACCTCGGATGCCACAAGACTATGTTTCAGAGCAAGTTGTTGGTGTATTATCCTGGCCACTTGGTTATGTCTATGCAAATACTCGCCGTTTGCGAGACGAGAACAACCGGAGATTATATGCCTAAGGGATTCACCCGGACGATGACACGCTCGGCAAATATCCACTGTGTCATCCCTTAGGATATACTTTCGGTAGTTATTCGTCATCGCAACCTCATCCATAATTGCACAGACAAAACCTTCGGTTTCACCAAAAAGATCACCGAAACGGAGCCAGGATACTGAGGCTAATAAATCTACGTCGGGCCTCTATATAACTCCTTGCTTTGCCACACAGTGCTGCGGTCGGAAATACTAAGTACTACAGGTTTGCGCCAGTTTTCTTTTGCTAAAAATAGAGGAGTCAGTCCATTGTCAACAGCAACTACATCTCTATGAGACCCCATATCGACTTGGAGAAAATACTCCCTAAGATTGCATATCTCGCGGTTATGCAATGTCTTAGCATTTAAGAAGCCACGACCACCGCACTTCCCCGGGATATACAATCTCATGGTCGATGAACGTAGGTGATGTATGCGGTGTGCTGTTAGCAATGTACGAACTTTTCTATCCAGGGCATCCAGTTCAGTTTGAGTCCATTTAAGTATGCCGAAGGAATACATCAGTACCGGCATGACCCATCTATTGTATGCGCGAACCTTGTTTCCGCCAGACAAAAGACTTTTAAGGACTTTTGAAAGGCGCCCCAAGAAACGCTCACGCAACGATTGTTTCATGTCAGCATCGTTGATGCCTAATGCCTGTGACATACCTAAATATTTATAGGTTTCGTTTACGGAGAGAGATCTAAGATGAATAGAATCCGAGAGTTGTATACCCGTAGATTCCATTATCTGACCACGCTTTACATGCATGACTGCACATTTGTCCACACCAAATTCCATTTTAATGGCATTACTGAAAGCTTCAGTAACGTTCAGTAACGCTGTCAAATGAGAACTGCTATGGGCAAATAGTTTCAGGTCATCCATGTACAGCAGGTGTGATATTACTTGACCATTTCTCCGTAAACGATAGCCTAACCCTGAACTCTCGAGAAGTGTACTCAGAGGGTTCAAGGCCAGACAGAACCACAATGGACTCAAACCGTCACCCTGGAAGATACCTCGCTCTATTTTTATAGGATCGCCCTGACCTAGAATCCGTCGAGATCCTGGATAGAAAAGGACCGTTCTCCATTTTTGCATGCACGATATCAAGAAAGTGCGTAGAGTTGTATTTATTTTATACAACTCCAGCACCCTCATGAGCCACGAATGCGGCACGGAATCATAGGCCTTCTTATAATCTATCCAGGAAGTCGACAGGTTCTTTCGGTTTCGACGAACCTGTTGGTTAATAGCCATGTCAATGAGGAGTAGCTCCTTAGTACCACGGGCCCCATTCCTACATCCATTCTGAGAGGCGACCATAATAGAATTTTGATTAATGTGTTTATTAATCTTCGACCTCAAAATGGACGTAAGAATTTTATAAATTGTTGGCAGACAGGATAAGATAAGATAAAAATATTCTTTATTCACTTAGACATAATAAATATGTACTTATGAATCGTCAATATTTTCCTACCACCCATTCAAGACTTTTTTAACTGACAAGAAGAATGGGCGCAAGAAACTTGCCAGCGTTTCTTAGTTAGGTAACGACATTTACAAAAAAAAAAAACATATCGTTACTAATACAACAATTGCTTAGTATAAAAATACATCATATTAAACAGTGATTATGTTATGTGTTACATCATGACCATGCATTGCGGTCATTCAAATAATCTTCTACTTTATAGTATCCTTTGCTCATCAGCGACTCTTTAATGTAACATTTAAATTTATGCAATGGTAGTTCAATTATATGCTGTGGAACTTTATTAAAAAAGGCTATGCTTTTCCCCAGAAATGAGGCTCTGGATTTTTCTAGCCTAAACTTGGGAACGACAAGTTTATCTTTATTTCTTGTGTTAAAGCGATGAATATCGCTATGCTTTACAAATGTATTATAATACTTTTTCACATAAATTATATTTTCATAGATGTATTCCAATAGTTGTAGTTGTTGTAGGAGATTTCCAGTTGGGTAAGGAACGAACTGCACAAACTACCTCTTGGTAGTCAATGGTTACTTCATTCATATCAGGTATAAGCTCACACGAACGCTCAACATCCTCCATCCACGCGCCTTCAGAGTGAGTGACATGCACAGACCAGATGTTGTGCCAAAAAGAAATCATGGCATCATCATCCGGCCGATGCATATCAGTATCACTCTGATCCGATCGCTCCCAGGATGCATAAACACGTCGTTGATCTCTCTCGAACATGCGGTTCTGAGTAAAGCGATCGACTCGCACCCTATACCTTCGAATACGATTAGCCCATGCACAAATTTTCTGCTTCAGGAAGTCGATGCGCTCTGTGACACATGAAATATAATTTTGAGGACTAATACCAGTCCCCAAGAATGCACGTTTCACAAAGCGCAT
The DNA here is from genome assembly GCA_949710035.1 of Crambus lathoniellus. Lineage (NCBI taxonomy): Eukaryota > Metazoa > Arthropoda > Insecta > Lepidoptera > Crambidae > Crambus > Crambus lathoniellus. Next base: position 3,196,385 of record OX453299.1, on the reverse strand, counting down.
GACCCTAGGGCGCATGTTGCCCTCCCTAATTATTATTATTATCTACTTCTTTTTATATGTATACTGTGTCCTGGCAACATATTGGTATTTTAATCTGAAGAAAGAGTGTTTCAGAATATCATTTTCCCAAAGTTTATGAAAGCCGCGTACAAAGATAATAGATTAGTATTAGAGCTTAGAAACAAAACCAATATATATTTAACCTTCATACGACCTTAGTGATTCTCGATTGACGAGCTTATGTAAGCTCTATTAAGATATTATATCATTTACTAAATTATTTAAAGAAGCAAGAAAACAAAACTGAAGGTAAAGTATAATTGTCTGGTCTTTTCTAGTATTTTAAGTACTGTTTTTTTTGTTGAGTTTTTGTATACAATCAAGTACTTATAGCTCTCCTGACCACACTTTTATTGCATATTTATCAGAGTAGCACTCGTAATTGAGTAAAATGTCGTAAATAAATGAACAATATGTGTCGCAAATTAAAAATTTATTTACGAAAGAAACAGTTTCAATAATCTATATATATAAAAATGAATCCCTATTTCCCTTGGTCACGACATCACGCGTGAACGGCTGGACCGATTTGGCTAATTTTGGTCTTGAAATGTTTGTGGAAGTCCAAGGATGGTTTTAACGGTGAGAAAATAGGGGAAGGAGGGGTAAGTAGGGGTAGAGTAGAAGTAGGGTAGGGGTAGGGTAGGGTAGGGTAGGGTAGGGTAGGGGCAGGGGTAGGGGTAGGGTAGGGGTAGGAGTAGGGGTAGGGTAGGGGTAGGGGTAGGGTAGAGGTAAAAAAAGGGTAGGGGTAGAGTACGGGTAGGGTAGGGTGGAGTAGGGGGTAGGGCCACGGGAACGAAGTCGCGCTGGGTCAGCTAGTTTTATATAAAATTACTGGCTTTGCCAGCGTAATCTAGACGATGTATTTCCGAAGTAATGAAAGAAAGAAAGAAAGAAAACATTTTTATTGACGACATACACAAAAAAAAACAGTTTTAAGTCAAAAAATAAAGAATAGAGACAAGAAAACAGCATGTCGCCAACTAGGCCCCATCCTCAGCATAATGTAAGGAGAAAAGGAGAAAAAGTAGTGTAGGTACTGTGGATACTGTGCCGAATTTCATCCAAATCCGTTTAGCCGATTCGCCGTGATTGAGTCACAAACATCCAAACTTTCGTATTTATAATATGTATCCCCAAGTGGCAGTATCCTAACTTTTATATCTCGAATATAAGGTCTGTTATCAAAAACGTAGGTCACATAATAAATAGTTTTTTTTAATTAAAACGTAAAGACAATTAATCACATGATAGGTGCTAAGAGCAAAGCGACGAGCATGTTAATGTTGACATGAAGTAACTGCGCGAGTCGAGCGAGCGCAGCGAGCGCAGCGGGCGGCGAAGCGCCGGAAACAACCTTAAACAATTAGGCCTCCCATTTTCTATTTAACTTGGAGGATATTTTATATATTATTTGATATTATTTGATGATTAACCCGCCGGTGCTCGCGCAACTTTTTGTAACACGAACAGTCGCGCGTGGGTCGAAAAGACCTGTACTTTCAAGATATTTTTTACTTTGTATTAAAGCAATTATTGTTTTAAAGAATGTAATAATACAATGCCGAGATATCAAATCTTTATTTATTATGTTAATAATTTCAACACTTTTAATAAAACCTTCAATTTTCAAAAAATACTTACTTTTTAACATGTACTAACAACTATCATAGTGAAATTTTTTTTTATCATCGTCATAGTAACAAAACTGTTTTTTTTATAGAAAATAATCAGCATTACTCTAAATAGGGCAATAAAATTAAAAAATAATGTATTATTTTTTTAAATTCCTGTCCTTTCTAGTAGGGCAGATCGAACATCGCCCGCGATTATCCTCTATTTCAGATAAAATTTCTGCTCCTATAACATCATCTTCCAAAACTTCTACTATTATTTGATCATCTAAACAATTTTGCGACATTTACAAACAAAAATAAAACAAATAATAATATTATGATAATAAATAATTTACTTACACAAGACGTCGACCCACACTCACTTTAGAAGTCCGTACACTCCTAGCGAAGAGCACAAACTGGCTGAGGTGGGGCGTGCGGCTAGCCTTTACACTAACTTGAAGGTACTGGGCGCGACCATTTGAAGTAACTAATATTTTAAAAGTTATCGAACAAAAATCGAGGTACTGGGTCTTTTCGACCCACGCGCGAGTACCCGCGAGTTAAATTTGATTGACAGATCTACTATTTTAGGAACAAATAATATTTATTTACTCACTAACGCCCGAATTCTCGAACGCAAATCATCTTTGGGAGCGTCTCAAACATCATGGCATCTCTTTCATACGTTTGACATTTAAAGTGACAGGGTGATGTGTGAGACGCTCCCAAAGCTAAGTAGCGTACGAGTATTCGGGCTTGAGTCACTAAAAATGTATTTGTTAGGTGATCGATTAAATCATATCCTTTACAATATTATATTTCTAGCAATAGTAAAAGAATTATAAACAAGAGTAACGGGACTCAACGCGACATTTTATTATGTAGTAAATTTTGTACTTACAGCTTGACGTAAATTTTGACGTTTCGGCTATGTTGCTAAAGCCGTAGTCACAAGCAGACTGGACTACTAGGTACTGACTAAAGTCTTATAATAGTAAAAGAACACCAGTAGGTACGTATTAAAAAGGGGTTGTATTTAAATAGTGCATTGGCTCGCAAGTTCTATATTATTAAAACGCAAGCACGCCAGAGTTTCGAAATGAGAACGCTAGCTGTCGCCACTGCGCGACACTCGCTTTATTAAACCGCGCTCAGCCGGGAAACGTCGCCTGCTAGTAAAATAGAACCTAGTGGTACGTGCTTGTCGAGAGCGGCTGTACTTTATTATCTGATAATGTGTTTTTTAAATGCAACAAAATGAGGTGTGCGGTTTGCAAAGGCGGTGGGTACGAAATGGCCAGGCTATCATCGCACAATTTTTTTTATGTCTATTTTCAACCGACTGGTAAAATACTGGATGAAAATTCGATTGATTTTTTATTGGTCTTGCACAATATTTGTCTATTAAGGCTTAAAAAATGACAATTTAATAAATACATACAGTTTATTTGATAATTGAGACAAGTATTACCTATGTTATCAATAACGTTTAAAGCTAATTTGATTATTAAAAATATGCCGCTGTCTCTCTTCTACTCGAACGCGAGTCAGTCAGCTGCGCCTAGTGCCATCTAGTGATGTTAATTTGAGCTAAATAATTTGAGTGATTGTGAGAAATTTAGTTATTTCTATGCAAATTATCTTAGTTTTGATAGTTTTCCTTTTATGTGGTCATTAAACTCAACCCCTGTAAAAAGTTTCAGGACTCTAGGTTCATTTGAAGTACTAGTTCTATTTTGAGCTCAGACGGAACGTGACATTGCGTCATCCTTTTTCATGCGTGAAGCCGGCGTTCATCGATTTATACGACGTTATCACGTCGAAAACCATACCAAAAACAAACATCGACTTAAAACTTCTTTAAAACGAAGATATTTTTTTGTCTAATTCTTTACTTGTACATTTTCTTAAGCTTTCGTTAACGGAGATATATCTTTCAAAAATCTTTTTTTTCTAGAAATAAACGAGTAATGTTAAGTCTTTCTTAGCGTCTCCTGAAAGACGTACGGTATAATTAGGGTATTTTCAGCAAATGTATTCAGTATAAAGAGAAACACGAGTCATCTGAAATGAAAGCTATGTACGACAACTGCGTACTTATAATAAGTAATATAAATAAAGAAATAGGATTAGAAGAAAAGGTAGAGTTTTCAAGTCTATTCTAATAAATTCTATTATTAAATAAACCTTTTTGTAGTACTAAAAGGTTCGGAGAAAAGAGTCTCTTAGTTCCTTTTGTGATGTTCTGGTGACGTCAAACTGTTTCATTTATACCTTTTACCAATCGCGAAGTACTTTGTCATACATGTGTATCTGTAGCATGATGAACTCGAGAAAGGTTTTGTCTTTATCGAAACGTCAAAAATGACATTTCATCGTAGACGAACCTATTGCTCAGCTGTCAATTATAGACTTCAACAAAACTTTTAACAAAACTCTTTTCGGGTTGTTATGCTTTGCGTGCTGATTACGTCATAATATATAAGCTCCTATTGCTACCTCCGGTTACCTGGAAGAAGCGCCCAATATAAAGGCAAGGCACTTCGAGGAAAAGTATCTTAAATATTGGAGATAGCAAAATTTACCCAAAAGAAATATGCCTTTTTCCTTTGTTGCTTAACCACATGTACCTATTCCGGAAATCGGAAACAACGGCGTTTACCACATACACCTAGGCACGAGAAATATTATACTTATTTATATTCCCGAACAGGGTGCCTACCATCAACTCTTATTGTGGTTTTGTTTAGGACCTAAACTGATCTGCTTCGCTTATTCGTACCACGACAGCTTAATATCAATGACAGCGATTCAGTGATCATTCAATGACATTTCACAGCCGCTAAGCTGTCATTTACTCTTATTTGACTTATAACTCGGCCAAGCTAACATGACACCTGCATGTTATACCCGTCCCTCTCACTCTCCGGGCATGACAGAATCGAGTGAAAGAGACGAGTAGAAGAAATAAGGACACAAATCGTTCGGTCATTCACATTTAGCAATTCATTTGCGATCCAGTTTTTAGAAGGTCATAGTACGAAAGAAAGCTATTCATTTTAGGAACCTATTCTGCATCGCGCTATTTTAAATCGCTGTCTTAAAGTTGATGGTAGGCAACCAGGCATCGAAACGGGACCTCAGAGATAGCGGCACCATAACAAAGTGGTAAGTAGGTACATCACTCGACTCGAATGAAAACAAATGACGTTGACGTGACGTGACGATGTTAGTTTTATTTGCCTCATAAAACTAACAACGTCACCAATAATAAATAATAAATAATAAATCAGCCTGGGTCGTCCCACTGCAGGGCAAAGGCCTCTCCACCTTCCTTCCATTTCACGCGGTTTAGAGCTGTTGTGTGCCAGTCACTCATATACGAGTCAAGATCGTCTACGTCACCAATGTAGGTACTATTATATATTATGTGCCAATGTGCAGTCGATTCAATTATTGAATAGTGACCCACTATTAGTTCATTTTCTAACAGATATTAAAATTCAATAACGTCGAAATTCAAGCTTTTTGACATTGACACTGACCTTTATAGTTTTGATGATTTCAAACAAATTATTAGCAAAGCAAACTCAAAAAATAAAATTTCTCTCTCGGTCGGGGGACCCCCAACGTATATACCCTTTTAGTACATCTCTCTTTGCGGTCCACCGACCGAGAGAGAAATTTTATTTTTTGAGGTTTTTTGTGTCGGGGGATTTTAAAATTTAAAATTTTCTTTATAATTCGTCCTTTTTAAATTACACACAAAATTTAAAAAACCGCATTGAAATCGCTTGATCCAGACATGACTGACAGTCATTTTTTTGCCGCCATTTTGTGTTATTTTAATTGTACTTAAATTTGCCCATTTTAGTCAAAGCACCGCCTCTGTGTATCTTTTACCGTTTCGGCAGGCAGTTGACCATCTCCATAAATGGCATGATGGGTTTTCATCAAACATGGCTAAGAACCATCTCAATTATTTAAGCTTTCAATTAAAACAAAAACCGCATTATAATCGCTTGAACCGTTTAGGCACTACGAATATACGTACAGACAGACAGACAGACATATGGCTTCAAACTTATAACACCCCTCTTTGCGCTGCGTCGGGGATTGAAAATGGCATAATTCCTTTGTTTCCACTGTAACTGCATTAAAAATTACAAAGCAAGAGTACCTTTATCTCCTGTCTTTAGGGACATCCCTCCAGGTGCGGTTAAAATTCCACTCCGTATATAGATGATGCGTATATTTCACGGTTACGTCAATATAAAGGCTGGAGTAATTTATGTTTCGACCAATTTACGCTTACGCTGAGTTTTGCCTAAAAACACCCATTTGCACACATTTCGGTGGTTAGGGGAAAATGCTGTATTGTTTTGTGAAGGTGCGTATTCACTGGGGACGTTATTCTAATGTTGAAAGTTCTAAAACCCATTACACCAGTAATAATTCAAGAAGTTGGTGTCACCCCGATTTATTAGGAGCTGGATATAATGAGTTTCTATGTAAATAAATACCTACATAAAAAATTTTTAGAGAACAAAACCAAAAAAAAATGCGGCGTCTCTTTTCAGCGATCCCACCAATCACCCGACGATAATATCTATTATTTGTCATGAGATACATACATTTCATATAAATACTAATATTGTAAAAAGGAAAGATGAGTTTATTTTTTTCTTGTTTATTTATTTGTTTTTAATGGAAAAACTCAAAAACTGCTATACTAATTTTTAAATTACTTTGACAAGTGGAAAGCCTGAGTAACAAAAGTTATATTTTATCCCAATATTCCTATTGTAACGGGTACCATGTGGAATAATACTTGTATAAAAAAGAAAAAAAAACCTGGAACAGGTCGCAACTTGTCTTGGCTACATATTTGTTGTGATAAGATAACTAGACTGGACTAAACAATATCTAAGTTTAAAGATGGTAAACAGATTTTCTAAACCATAATGGTTTGCATGGATTAGAAATTGGAAAATTTGAAAACAGTTTTCCAACAGTTGGATGAGCTGCCAAATTTATACAAACGAATAACTTTTACTGTGTGTTTAGTAACAAGAACTGAGTTAAAATGCAATAAAGACACGATAATTAAGTTAACCCAATCAGAATAAATTAGCTCTTGTTTCAATATTGTTAATGAAGAACTGAGAACCAATTCGGTAGTTTTTCCTGTTGCCAAAGTAGCATAAAAAGCCAATAACAAATGTAGCGGTTAATTTGTCATTACATATAAGGTTTTTATGTTACCATCATTTGTCTTAATCGCACAAAATTTAAGCGCCTAAAATCCCAACAAACGAACTTTCTGTTCGAGAAAGCTCAGCTCTACGCGTAATTTTCGCCATCGTTTACGCGGCGTGTTTCATTTGTTTCCTTGATTTAAACATACAGAGGCTTATTGCTATCGCTTTGTGTTTATTGTAAAAGTTAATACTCTTGTAAGGTTAGCAGACAAAGGGTTTCGTATTTACTTTTCAGGAAAATGTGTTAGTTGGCTGCAAGTTTTTGTTAGTCATATACATAGTACGTGCATTGTCGATCGTCACCAGCCATACGAAGCCCACTAACGAGCATAGGCCTCTCCCAAGGATCTCCACAACGACCGGTCCTGCGCTGCCCGCATCCAGCGGCTTCCCACGACATTGATCAGATCGTCGGTGCACCTTGTAGGGGGCCTGCCCACGGAACGTTGTCCGGTACGCAGTCGCCTTTCCGCCCCAACGGCCATCGGTTCTCCGCGCTATGTGTCCAACCACTGCCACTTCAGCTGAGCAATCCTTCGAGTGATGTCGGTTGTTTTAGTTCTCCTGCGGATCTCATCATTCATTTCTGATTCGATCGCGCAGGGAAATAACAAGCATCGCTCTCTGCATTGCTCGCTGGGTTGTCGATTTGTCGATGTATTTAAATTTTTTTTTGTTTTTGTTGGTTACTTTTGATTGAATTGCTATAATTGTCGAGCGTGTAACACATTTGCATCAGAGTTCTTGATAAAATAATTTCATACAAAAAAGTAAAGTACAATACAAAATATGTTTTACATCATAATTTTTATTAAAAACTCGTGCCGTATATTTAATCCACAGGTTTTTCTCAATATTTTTCGCAATAACACCAAAAGGTGTTAGTGTTCATCTTATAGTTATGCTGCCACTTACGACATCCGTACCTACAAGGTATGACACACTAGCGATCACTTAACACATTCACACTCGGTAGTTGTAACTCTTCTCGCCGTCTCTTAAATTAACATTGATTGTAACTTCACCATCAATACAGCGTATTCTATTACAGCGCTTCATACAAACGTTCAAGTCAATTCGTTTCAAAAAGGCTTGCCTTAAATCATTTGAATCGTTGGAAATAGAACAGCGATTGCAGTAAAGCGCTGACGACAAATAACGCGAGGGCGCTGGGTCATGCCTGCACTCGCGAGTCGTTCCCAACAGCCAGGGTTCAGTTGCTCTTATAAAAAAAAGTAAGAACTAATAAGTCTGAGTAACAACAATTGCAAACAAAACTGTGCAGTCACTGGTCATTACCGAATGGCAGAGCTAGTTTGCTCGTATCTAAGAAATGAAATGGAGAAATGGTTTTTACAATCGTACTAATCTATAATTATTCATAGTAAAAGATCCTTGCTCTCAGCCTGTTTCAATTGGATTCAATTCGTTTCTAATTATTCAAATTGCAACCTTCACACTACCTATGTTTGAATTTTTCAATGCATTGAAGATTTAATTCCATTTTATCACGTATTTTTCATGGCTATAAATAAACTCAATGCGACGCAGTTAAACTGCTGTGATTAATATTTCTGCTTTAAAAATATAAGTAAATCAATTCTCTTAAAAATTTATTTATCATTTTCTCTAAAAAGATTTTCTGGTACCTTATCCGGATCGGCAGGTGGGAAGAACACATTCCCAGTGCAAAGCACAAACGCTTTATCTGGAACTTCTCGAAATTGAGTTAGAGGTCACAAAGAAGGAAAGGAATCGACTGCTCAGACTTTTTTATTTTTTTTATAGAAGAATATTACAAAAGTACAGGGAATATTTCTTCGTGTGTTTAACTTTAGTACTGATAGATATATTGAGCAATCCTCGCTTTTAAAAACGTGAAGACCAATCATTTAATCTATTTCAGTAACTACACTAATATTCTCATGATAATATCGGCATAATAGACCTTCTTTAAGATAGAATGTAGAGTCACTTTGGTCAATGTTAAAATGAAACAGCCTATATTAAAATGAAACAGCCTATATTTCCACTGTAGTAAAAAGAACATTGCATTAAAACTAACAATGTTGTGAACAAAATTGTGCAATCCAAGAAACGTTTTCCAACTTTCTAATAAAAATGCGCTAAGCCAAAATGGAATTACCTTTTGTGTACAGAATTATAACACGTTATTTTGGACAAAACAGGTAATTCCATTTTGTAGTCACCTTTGTGACTATAAAAGCTGTTTCACCAACTTAGAATTTTAATCTTTAAATAATATTTTTTACACTTTTCACATACATTTATTGTCATTCTCAATTAAAAATTATTTGCTAAAAAAACACAATCCTCAAAAACAAAAATCTTACGAAGTTTTTTATGCAAAATAGTTAATACTTCTTGAAAAGCTTGCGTAAAACTATTAATTTGTCTCTGTTTTTTTAAACTACAAACCTGCAAGACAATTTCACCCAAAACCAGTTTTTTTTTCAATTTACCAATATATATTTATTTTTTAAGTAACCATAATTGCGTTTCCTTTTTCCTATCTTGTTATTCGGTTAAAGGAAACTTGATTTTTCAGTAAAGTCGAGTTTTGGGTGAAATCTTGAAATTTTCTTTTCTACCTACAGAAACAACGAGCGTCGAAAACTTAACCTTTTCAGCTAGTAAAATCGTGGGTGTAAAGTTTAAACATTGAGAGGTACGATCGGGAAGAGAAAAGTTTTGAAGATATCAAAATATTAAACATAAAAAAAAATCTTACCAATTTGGGTTCAATTGAAAGTTCTTCTACTTCCCTAAATAAATTATTTCGTTTCACAATATTGATCCACCCACGCACTTTCAATAAAGTTTGAGTGAACTCTTGATATTTATGATAACTAGGTAGTTTAGAGTTAAATCACTTGAAAGTAATAGCCTTCAGAAGTGGTATAAGAAAATCGAAGCAAAATCTCTCGCTTGGGTGTACAATCTTCTGATAAAGAGCAAAGAGTTCTTGCAGATAACTAAGTAAATATTTATGCATAATCTAAACTAACAACTACATTTAAAAACTAAACCTTATATGATAACAAAGATTTACTTACATAGCGAAATATGAAAAAAAGTACGTATTTAACAAAACATTATAATAAAATAGACTCTAATAAGGGCCGATTTCACCATTGGAATGTAGTCGTGAAACGATCATTTTTTAGGCCCTAAAACTCATAAATTAGCCTACTGATGAATCCAGAATTAGTATATATTAAATATTGACATATAAACTTCAATCTGAGCATTTAAAAAGAACATAGTCTTTAAGATACTATTAAAAAAAACATTGAAATGAAGCTGTTTTCAACTTCTAATACGCTACTGCTTCTAAACTACAAGTGATATTTTCACGTTTCTTTCAGGAAGAGATTGCTAACTTGTTTAACTTAAAACTGAGCATTTTTCGTTTTAAAATAATACATAGTTTTGACGAAACGTGTGTTTAAGCTGTTTTTGTGCGCGTAGCGGGCGGGAAAATTAGGCCACTTTTCTATGGCCAAGGTCGTTGGCGGCGTTCCGTTCTCAACTTTGGGTTTCACCGACATAAACTAAACGGCGTTTAAGCTAAACTTGGTTCAGTTCCTGAACGCCGATTTTCGAAGTTTAAGACGATGCTCGGAAAAATTATGCTAAAGCGAGATAGCAATGAGAAAACGACGCGCGCGGGAGCGAGACCGATTTTGCCGATTACGCAAAAAAAACACAAAATCACTTCGTATTAAAAAACTATAGCGATTTAAAAAAAATGCTTCTATACGATCCTAAATATTATTGGTGTCCACTAATTAAACCAATTTTCAATAGTATATGTAACCCCATTTAAGAATAATCTTGATATTTCGTATTTTTTAGAGGTATTTTCGAAAAGAAAAAGTGTCGAGCAAAAATCATAAAATCGTGTTTTTGAAACTATACGATTCTAGATAAAGGTATGAAGAAATATATATCTTATTACCAGATTTATAACAACTTTAACCGTCCTATAGTTTTATATCAAAGAGTCCATACTTTTTCCGAGTAGCACCTTAAAGTATCTAAACGCGGCTTAAGAGCGCTGTCAAGTTAAATTGTCAGACAGACAGATCCTATTATTGGTGTCTTACTGTGAAGTATTTGTATAAAGCTTCGAGCAACACGGGCCTACGGAAGACCCGCGTTGCTCGAAGGTATAAAGAGAGAAAATCAAATCTTAAACAAATCTATAATCTATAAATGTGTCGACTATGAAAAATAATTCTTGTTTCACAAAATAATTGTCATTAACAAGTGTAACAAAATACCTACCTGTCACGTTTTATATGCATTTGTATAGAAAATAATTTTCTAAATTGTCGCATGTCACCTGTCGCTTGACAATTATTCTTGTCACTTGACATATGTCTCTGACAATTGTCGACGTGGTGAAATAGGGGCCTGACAGCCTCAAATTAAAAAATCCCCTAAATTTCTTTTGACAATTTACTTAAATTACCTACAAGTGATATAAGTCTTGAATTTCTTAACAAAATAGGTATCTAATATTTTTTGATTTTTAATACCCATTAAATTCTGACTATTTTGAAAGAAGAATATCGTGTTCTGTATAAATTTATTTAATTTTATTTTCCCATAAATGAGCGAACAATTTCTTTAATTGCAACACTTTGTTCGCAACTCGTCATGTCATTCACTCGTTCATTCTTTGTCAATGCTAAACTAAGTTTTAGTAAACGGGATCAAACCGAAGCCGGTGACTGGTGGAATGGACTGGTGCGACGTAAACCGCGATCAGAACTAATTTCTAATCTCGATTAAGCAGAACCAAGTTCTATTAAACTCGGCTTCCATTGGGAACGGTGAAATCGGCCCTCAGTTCTTTTTATGATCTGCAAAGAAATAAAAGGGATTTTTTTATTTTAAAGACAATGACATACATATTAATATAAAAGACAAGATCTGAAAACACATGTCCTTTAATAAAATATGACAAACCATAAAACCGAACGTGCACTTAACTTCTCAACCTACAACAACTCTCTTGCATTTGCCTCAACCATCGCGCGAAACTTTCAAGGGTGTCTAAGAGAAAATCAACATAAAACGCCACTTTTGCTGCTCACTGTACGTTTATGGAAACCCGAAAGCCATAACACTTTAGGTACTTGGGGTTACTTAGGTGAGGGGACGCGCTGTAATGTATTTGTAGTGACACAGCATAGAGACCTTTTAGCTCTAAATATCTATACTTTCAATATTGAACATTGTTATGTTACTCAGAACTAAGAGTGTAAGGTACTGGCGACAGGACATAAAATATCACAGTTGGATTAAACTGCTCTTTTTATGTACTTTTTGCGACAAGAGTCAAGGCCAAAATATAAAAAAAAATAAGTACCTACCTACTTATCAAGCGTTTTGCTAACGCCTAGAAGTAGCCATTGACAAAAGAGGTCACAGATTAAAATCCTAACAAAGCAATTTTAGCAAGAAGTTAAGGATAATTATGTTCTTATTATCCAAGATGATCTGCAATCGATGCTGTACCACTTAAAGTATCAGTAAGTTATGTAAAACTAGCGGCCGCCCGCGGTTTCACCCGCGTGGTTCCGATTCCCGTGGGAATATCGAGATAAAATGTATCCTATGATTTAATCCAGGCTATATACGATCTGTGTGCCAAATTTCAACCACATCCGTGGTAAAAAAATTGTAAAATAGTTTATTTCCTTAACCTTTCATTAATAAGTTTATTCTGTACCCAGAACTACCCAGTTGTGCGATTCTCTAAAACTCAATCAACAAACTCGACGTTCATTTTCGCTTGACTTTCACTTGTTTATTATGAATTTGACATAAAGAACCGAAGCTGAACGACGAAGTGACGGTGAAACTCCGTTAGAGAATTGCACCCCAGAAAGCATGAGGTAATGCTTGTATTGGACGGTTTTGTTCCGCCCTAGGTCATAGGTATTACACCCATAGCTTGAATGTTTACACCGTAAACTTTATTGGAAACTAAATAAATAAAAGGGACTGTTTGCTAAACTCTGGTACAGCTGCACTAAAGTGAACTAAACTCGTGAACTAAAGTGTCAAGATGAGCTTAGATTCCCGAACTTTTTCCCGTTCACCGCACTCACTAGGGTGGGTGTCCAAAAAATAATTTTCGACATTCTATCCGAGTCGGAATCCGAACGCTCGCATCGGGGAAACAAATGGTAATTTGTCCGAACGTTTCGCTGATGAATCCATTTTCGACTTTTTGTTTTCAACGTTAAAAAAAATCGAGCTCACATTTTGATCGCGTCGTTAAATTCACTTGGAGCGTATTTTACGCGACCCGGTTCAATCATCAAGTTCTTTTTGACATATGGGGTTTAGAATTTCTATTCATTTGATTTTTCGACGAAGCTTTGCATGTTTGAGGTCGATATCATACTATGTCGATATGGAATCTGAAGCCACTACAAGTGTTTTAGGACATTATCAGATTGAGTTTTTGTTTTCCTGAAGAATTTCTAAAACTAAACCCAAAAGTAAATGAAACTATTATTCAAATCTTCTTCAAAATTCTTTGACGACCGATTTGGCGCAGGGGTAGGATGTCTGCCTTCTGCGCTAGAGGTCTCGGGTTCGATTCCCGAACAAGACAAATATTTGTGTGCATGAACATGTCTATTTGTCTTGGTCCGGGTGTTTCTATGTATATTATGTATGTATTTCATTTTACAAACAAAAAGTATATAAGTAATATATTTATCCGTTATCAAGTTTTCCATGACACAGTTTCTCAATTAAATTTACATGGGCTTAGATAATTGGTGTGATTGTAAAAAATTACTTATTTATTTATTATTATTAAATCTAAACTTAAAAGTAGTCAATTAAACGTCCATGAAAAGGCATTATAGAAAAGAAAGAAAGAAAGAAAGAAAGAAAAATGTTTATTCAGCAAAAAATATACATAACAACACAAAAAGAAAACAACAAAATAATGCATTATCATTTGGTATTTCTTGCTGAAACGGCCTCATTATAGGAAGTGTGTTTTGTTGATTTCGTTTGGTTTTTTACTAGGCATAGACCTAGACTAGACCCAAAAACTACCTATGCAAATCTAAAAAGAAATCAGTTAATAAGTAAGGTAATCTATTAACTTAATAAGCGTCTACTAATGGTACTAGTCTTAGGGTAGACCGAGGCGAATCGGATCAAAATATTTTTGAGTTGATGAAAATCATACTAAAGTGTAATCTAAGTAGCTTTTATTAGCAAAATAGTAATCGGTAACAATTCAGCTATTCAATAAACATTTCAAAACTTAAATTGTTCTTTAATTCTCCAAAATATTAACTAAAAACTTAAAAGACAGAAATATCCGAATCGCCCCACTTCACGGGGCGAATTGGATCGTACCTAACATAATCAAAATTAAACATATTACACATAAATCAAAATGTTTCTTAACACTATTAGCTTTGGAATCATTAACAAAATTGAAACAATCAGAACAATATTAATTACTAACACATAAATCACATTTATACGGGCCTTTTCCCACTCCCATATCAGCACATTTTTTCGTCTCACCATTCTTCGCATGCTTGGTACTGTATCCATTCCCCTGATGGCGGATGAATAAATTTGTTTGAGCAGTAAATACAATACCAATCTCTCTGTTTTGAACCTTTGATTTTTATTCCAAGCGATCTTTATTATTATTTTTCTTTTGCCTTACATTTTTTTCTATTTTTCCACAGCTTTTTATCAGTCTTAAGTTTTTCTTAGCACCTTTTTTGAAAAGATTTATTTTACTATGGGGTGATGTCAAATGCAAAATTGGTTTTGTAGCTAAAAGTGGCCGGTGGTGTCTTGAAAGGTGATGAAACTTTTTTGGACAGGACTTTATTTGCGGCTTCTGTAATTTTTTATTACGACTATTCTCCCGTATTTGTCTTCTCTTTGTACGTGCGTACCATCTACAATGAAATAAAAATGCATAATTAACCTGTAATATAAAATAATTCATGTTGAAAAGGTGATCCAATTCGCCCCCGATGACGCGATCCGAATAACCCCATACTAAAGACTTTTGAAATAAGTATTTTACACATTAACCTATAATATTATGCTTAAAAACTATAATTTATTCTAAAATAGGTCCTTCTCCAATCCATATAAGATATAAATTTCAATATTACAACACGAATCCTTAGAATTATACGAAGAAATAGTAAGTACCTACCTTAGATGAGCGGCAAAATTGTAACGCACACTAACACCTGACTTGCTGTCAAGCAGCGGCGAAACTGATGTACTAGTCGGATCGAAATACTACCGATGGCGGGATGTGCGGGGTGTAAGAGGGTCGTAAGACGCCAGTCACTTGTGCTCGGTTTCGGTGTGTTTTCCAAGATATGAACGGATTTCTTATTTTGATCCGATTCACCCATTGATCCGATTCGCCTCGGTCTACCCTATATAATGCAGCTACATTAACATCGCCAGCACTAGCTTGGTAGAAAACCCCGTTATCGTTCATCAGTGTTCGCAGCTCACGCAAATCCTTATTCACGCTTCACTCCCATTTTATTCAAAAAAACCTGCTATTTACTTCCATAATGGATCACGTCGCAGAACATTATGGTCTGATAGTGTTCCCAGGGATTTAGCAGACCATTTTGCGGGCTTTAAAGTTCTCCCGACTTCAAGTAAGGAAATTTGTTTTCGCCTTGCCTGGATAATGGTGTATGCGAGAATGGCCAGCCCCTTATTTCTTTATTACTACTTGGAATAACTTGACCGAGATGGAAATGGAGAATGAGGATTAACTCGGCTGTGCGAGGATATTGCTGCCGCGTTTGTTATTCGTTTTGTATTTACGGTTTTATAATATTTTTCTGGAGAGTGAGCGTCGGATTGTCGGCGGTGTTTTTTAGTTATTACTATAGGCAGATATTATAGTGTAAGTTTTAAGTTGCTTTTATCGTAGTTTAATAAAAAAATGGACTAAAGATGTCTTGAATTAATTAGCCCCCTAAGTACCTATCAGCTGTTTCCGGTAGTTAAAAGTATGTTTATTAAAAAAACAGACTTTTGCACTATGTTTGGACTCATATATCCAACCGCCTCTGTGGTCTAGTGGTTCACACCACCGATTTCAGACCAAGAGGTCCCGGGTTCGATTCCCAGTGGGGGTACATATTG
Organism: Crambus lathoniellus; assembly: GCA_949710035.1. Classification (NCBI taxonomy): domain Eukaryota; kingdom Metazoa; phylum Arthropoda; class Insecta; order Lepidoptera; family Crambidae; genus Crambus; species Crambus lathoniellus. Next base: position 3,180,232 of record OX453299.1, on the reverse strand, counting down.
TATTCGGTTTGGTTGGTGGTAGGACTTGTTCTTAGTCCGCCTGGCTAGCTACCACCATCTTATCTAAGTCTGACGCCATAACAATGATGTTTTCAGCATTATTGTGTTCCGGCAGTTAGAGATAAGATAGCCAATTCCTCAGTGATTGAGGATTCCGGGAGTAGTGCGCTTCCATCTTCAGCCTTTTCACCACTTAACATCAGGTGTGATGAAGGCTAAGTGCTACACCGTTGTGGATAAAAAAAAATTCTGCTTATGCCGGAAATACACGGTTCACTTTTGCCTTTCAATTTGGATGAAGCAACCAAATGGAACAATGTAAACGGAAAAGTGAATCAATGTGCGTCTATATTTCTTCGCCATTCAACCAAAGTGAATCAATTTGGTTGAACCGTGTAATATTAGCATAACATATAACTCGGCTAAACCATTACGAAGTGCTCGAACAAAAGAATGACACTTGTTCCAACTAGCTTTAAAATTGTACTTACTCGTACTTCACTTTGAATACAAACTCAAGTAGGCGCTACTCGGAAAAAGTATGGACTCTTTGATATAAAACTATAGGACGGTTGGAGTTGTTATAAATCTGGTAATAAGATATATATTTCTTCATACCTTCATCTAGAATCGTATAGTTTCAGAAACACGATTTTATGATTTTGGCTCGACACTTTTTATTTTCGAAAATACCTCTAAAAAATAAGATATATCAAGATTATTCTTAAATGGGGATACATATACTATTGAAAATTGGTTTAATTAGTGGACACCAATAATATTTAGGATCGTATAGAAGCATTTTTTAAAAATCGCAATAGTTTTTGAATACGAAGTGATTTTGTGTTTTTTTTTGCGTAATCGGCAAAATCGGTCTCGCTCCCGCGCGCGTCGTTTTCTCATTGCTATCTCGCTTTAGCGTATTTTTTCCGAGTATCGCCTTAACTCTGCCAAGTTACAAAAATACTATATCTATATGAGGCAGTCATCATAGCGGAATGACGCATCTCCCTCGTCAAACTGCCCAGAAATAGCTGATGAGCCACTTTTAAATGCAAACTGAGAGCTGTCCAAGATGTTTGATTTATCCGCGCGTTTGTTGCTTCAGCCTCTCATTTTAGCAGATGAAAGGGCTCGGTCTCGTTATTAAAGGACGATGGTGCAATACAGCCATTTTGAACGATATCGCGATGAAAAGTAGACCAATTTAATTTGAGCAAGGTATGAGTTAGTAGGGAAGTGAAATAGTCTATTTCTTGGCTGCTTTGGATGAAAGTAAATGTGCTGATATCAAGGATTTTTATAAAAGTAATAAAAATAAATAAAAATAAAATAAAAAAATAAAAATTGTTTATTATCAGACTTCAGTCCATAGTTTGTTAGTAACAATATCCTTATAATCTATGTTAGTAAAAGACATGTTTGTAAGTATTCAATTTTATTAAAGAATTGCTCGACCACAATATTGATAAAGGCAACTCACGGGGCTCTTATAACATGAAGCCCCGTGAATCTGCTGAAAAGGGCTGTATCAAATCTGTCACCTATCATACTAAGGACACGATTCCGACTCGCTCGCACTCTCCGCACCAGTGACGCAACTTTCAAACGCATCAGTGCATAAAAATCCTCCACACTAGCATCAGCAAACATTCCCGATGCGCTACAGTAACGAGGGAGCCGGAAAAGAGCCCTAAATATATTATTGTACTGGACACGCAGAGCTCCATAGCTTTTTTCTGTGAAACTAGCCCATAGGCTGCTAGTGTAAAATGTTTGGCAGAAGGCCTTAAATAGTGTGATTTTAACAGGTACCGAGCACCGAGCAAACCTATGCACTAACATATTGCCACGAACTGATAGAGCTCTGCGTTCCCTTTCAATATCATAATTATCACACAGATTTTCATTGACTATGTGTCCCAGATACTTAAACTGTGTAACACGGTTCAAAGGTACTCTGTTTAATAATAGTGGTGGTATATCTGTTGGGCTGGTGTTGTTGGCCTTGAATAACATGAACTCACTTTTCTTTTCATTGTACCTTAACCCGTGCTCCACAGCGTAAGACTCACATACTTTCAACAGTTGCCTCAATCCACCGATAGAGGGGCTCAGCAAGACCATATCGTCTGCATAACTCAAGTTATTGACACAAATATCATCCACATGGCATCCAACATGTGTTCCACTGAGCTCCTCAATCAAATTGTTGACATAGATATTAAACAACCTAGGCGAGGTCAATCCCCCCTGCCTGACTCCACATTCTAGACTATACTCATCAGAGTAAGTATTTCCCCATTTAACAATGTTTAACTGATTACTATACCAATAAGAGAGAATATTCACTACATCAGGAGAAACACCCATGCACCTCAGCTTTTCCCACAACTTGTTATATGACACAAGGTCAAAAGCCTTGGATAAATCCAGAAAACAAGCGTATACAGGGGTCTTTCTCCTAATGTAGTAGCTCACAGTGTGTTTTAAAGCCAATACAGCACTTTCAGTGGATAGTCCCTCTCGGAAGCCGAATTGGTTGTCATGCAAGGATGTCATTTGGTCAAGTTGTTTATCAAGCAATCCGTCTAAAACTTTTGCCATCACAGTCGCTAAAGATATGGGTCTGTAGTTTGTCTTATCAGAACTATCCCCTGTTGAGTTTTTCACTATTGGTACTACAACAGTTCTCATAAGGTCCTGAGGCAGATACGAGTGACGTAAGCAAAATGTATACAACATGGCTAGTACTCTAGACAAGTGCACTCCAGCATGCTGTAGGTGCTCTATGCTGAGTCCATCATGGCCGGGTGATTTGCCCCTCTTCATGTTTTTGATAATGCCATTTACATCCTTAGCGGAGAATCTAATTGGTTGGCCAGTCATGGTGGTCTCAGCACCAGACACCACAGACAAGTCAGATCTAACCTGTAAATAATCTTTGAAAACATTAGCAATACATTTAGGTTCACATACACCATCAACACTCACTGGCAAACTGGCTTTACCATTTAAGGTTTTAGTTCCCTTCCAAAATTTATTGAAATTTTTAGTTGCATGTTGCGCTGCAAGAATGTCCATTTTGATTTGCTCTTGGTGACCCATACAGTACCGTAACTGTGACTTAAAAACTTTACGACTCTCTCTCATTCTGTCAAAAATAGGACCATTATGAGGCCTGCCATAGTACACATACATTTTATAATCCAACCGTTACCAAAGTAATGTAAAAAGTTTAAAATTATGTTGAATGTACGATTTTATTCCACTGAAATGAAATATATCTTCTTTGTTAATAAAGTTTTAAACTTATAGAAAAAATGTGATATTAAAAAACTACGAGCCCTGTAAGTAGCTTTCAGGCGGGATTCGAACCTGCGCCTCCGGGGATTCAGCCCGATGCTCTATCCAACTAAGCTTACCGAAAAGGCTTACATGACTCGTCGAGTTATGCTATCACTTTTAATTTTAGTAATTTAAAATTTCAAGTTTTAAACTTTATAATCAAGCAAGATAATATTTATTTTAGAAAAGCTATTAATCTAATTAAAAACCGTCTGATGGTTATAAGACACTTGGGAGAGTCTTTGACATACATTAGAGCGACTATAACTTAAATAACGTTAGTCAGAGCACAGATAATATAATACTATCAGAGGAACATTCAATTCATATAAAAAGCTTAAAATCGAAAACTACACCCTTATAAAATAACACTGCTAGTTTGCTTTATTAAGGTTTAGCATTCATCAGTATCAGCCATTTAATGTCCCCACTGCTGGATACTAGCCTTCCTTATGGATGGATAAGGAGAATTAACAGGACTTAATATACTACGAATATTGACTGTGATACTAACCACATTTTCCTTTCCATCTTATATGAAGTATGTTAAGTAAATTGCTTCATTCCTAGCAAGTCAGTGCACCATAAAGTGTGCGAGTCTGCAGACAGTCTCCTGCTTGGAAAGTTCCCTGCACTTACATTGCACTGCTGAATTATAGCGACTGCAGGTTCACTCGAACGGGAATCCCGTATTTATTCGCTTCTCGCCAATTGTTTTACTGCTACTAAATCGACCTGTTGATGTGTTGTTTCATTCTCATTTATTTTACGAGACACCTTTTACTAATTATTGCGTCTTTTGTTTTGAGAGTTTGTTGTTTTTCTGAAAGGAATACAACTTGCAAATATAGAAAAGATGCCATTTGTGAAATAATATTATAAATGTAAAAGTTTGTGAGTATTGATGTATGGATGTTTGTTACTTTTTCACGCACACGAACATAGTAAGACGGATGGATTATGAATTGCTTTAAATTTTTCAATAGTGTCCAACCAAAAGTAATTTAACCGTATGAAAATAAAACAAAAGAGACATAAGTAGTTTTATTGCAATATGCAAGTACGAACGGACTATATTCGCAAAAAAAAACTTTTACCATTTTTTCCATTTTAAAGTTTGGAAGTTATAGTAAGACTTCGTTCCAAAATTATGTAAGAACCGACGAAACTTCAAAGTTTAGGTAAGTCGGAGGTAAACTCGGCAAGTTATCCCAGAGACTGCAGTCGCGGCGCAAGTTACAAATAGCATTCCCACTTGAATTATTGCATAATGCACACCACCAATAAAACGGGCTATCTGATTCATACGACTTAGTCTCGTTTTATTGGTTGTAAAACGTTTCGTTATATGGCGTGCAATAGTTTGTTGCCGTCGAACTTAGGGGTTTAGAGGACTGCGCCAGTAATAGTTTTACAACAAGTCGAAATTGTTTTTCTAGTGTTGTTTACTACTGCCCAAGTATTTACAATGTTGTTTAACCGCATCTGTGGTCTAGTGGTTCATACCACCGATTTCAGACCCAGAGGTCCCGGGATCGATTCCCATTGGGGGTACATATTATATTCGGTTTGGTTGATGGTAGGACTTCTTCTTAGTCCGCCTGGCCAGCTACCACCATGTTATCTAAGTCTGACGCCAGCAATGATGTTTTCAGCATTATTGTGTTCCTGCAGTTAGAGATAAGATAGCCAGTTCCTCAGTGATTGAGAATTCTGGGAGTAGTGCGCTTCCAACTTCAGCCTTATTACCACTTATCATCAGGTGTGATGAAGGCTAAGTGCTACCCCGTTGTGGATAAAAAAAAAACGGAAACACGGAAAACTGTAGTTTGAACTCAAATCTCAATACACGAAAATAATAGTTAAGGTTATGAAAACTGACAGAGTTTTGACGAATAATATCGTTAACGATTAGTACGATTGCGAGAACGATAGTTTTCCATGTTTGGTGTACCTACCTTCTATTCTAATGTTATAAGTTCGATTCCTGAAACTTTTCTGGATCTTCATTGAAGGTTCTAGCTTTTACTTATTAGACATTATCTATTAGCTTTCTGCCCGAAGCTTCGCACGCGTGGACTACACGACGTCGTCCCGCGGGAATGTGATTTTCGGGATAAAAAGAGCCTATCTTCTTTTCCAGGTTCCAAAGTATCTGTGTCCCAAATTTCAGCCAAATCCGTTCAGCCGTTTTGGCGTGATTGAGTAACAAACAAATAAATATCCAAACATCTAAACTTTATAATATATCATTTATAGTAATAGTAGGAAGTAGGATATATAGTGTAGGGTATAAGGATTATTTATTATTATTATTATTATTTATTGCTTTATTGTACAGAATACAAAGTAAGGTACAAAAGGCGGGCTTAACGCTAAAAGCATTCTCTACCAGCCAACCTTCGGGAAAACAGAGAAAGCTCAAAAGCGGTACAAATAAAAATAATTTATACATACATAGAACATAGCAAAGTATAGACATAAATATATAATATACCTACATACATACATACATATAATATAGTAACTTAAACAGTGAAGATGATCAAAACTACATTCCACATCATGACTGAGATCCTTCAAGAAGGAACGCATGAACATTTCTTTTAAATGCGAGCTTGGATGGAGATCTTCTTATGTAATCTGGGAGACTGTTCCAGAGACGGATAGCATGCAGTGTGAAAGAGTCGGCCATATAGCCAGAATGGAAGAGGGGAGTTGAGAGTGCTAAAGAATCGGAAGAGCGAAGGTGACGATCGTTAGACTTACAGAGATATTTAAACTTGCATTTTAAGTATTCAGGTGAGAGGTGATTATTTAAAAGAGTGTAAAGAGTACTCAGCAGCCTCAACTGTCTACGCTGACGAATGGGGAGCCATTTAAGCTGCGACCGGTAAGAGGAAATGTGATCTAACTTACGAAGGCAGAAGATAAAACGAATGGCATAGTTTAGAAGCCGGTCCAGCTTGTTGAGAAGATCCTCATTCAAGTTAGAGTAACAAACATCAGCATAATCAAGGAGAGGGAAAATAAGAGAGATGACAAGAGTGACCTTTATTTTAATAGGGAGAAAATTTTTGAAGCGGCTAAGGAAGCGGAGAGAAAAAGTAACAGCTCGACTCACCTCGGCAACTTGAGTTGTCCAACTGAGAGAGGGGTCAATATAAAGGCCGAGATTTTTGACGCTGGAACGAAAAGGGATGATGGTGTTATCCAGCGTTATAGACTGGATCGAACTGGTATCAATTTTGGCGAGCTGTTTAGAACCGCCAACAATTATCGCCTGGCATTTTGCTGGGTTCACTGCAATACCGAACTCTGTTGACCAATTGCTTATAAGTTGTAAGACATTGTTAAGTTGGCAGATTACAGAGTCGATACCATCAGCTGGTGCTTGCATATAAACTTGGAGGTCATCAGCGTAAAAATGGTAAGAACAGCTAAGCAGTGAGGAAAGGGAGTTAATAAAAAGGGAAAACAAGAGAGGGGACAGAATGCCACCCTGTGGAACACCGGCAGAGAGGCTGTTCCAGCGGGACAAGTCCGATCCTACACGAACCGCCTGCTGGCGACCACGAAGGTAGTTGGAAAACCACTCCAGTGACAGTGAGGAGAAGTTTGAGGACTTGAGGATGGCGAGCAAGATGTCATGATCGACCATGTTAAAAGCGTTGGAGAAGTCACTAAGAACAATGATCGTCACTAACTGACTTTCCATCCCAAGTCTTACGTCCTCAATGACTTTGAGGAGCGCCGTTGTGGTGCTGTGACCAGGGCGGAAACCTGATTGTTGGGAAGAGACAAGGCAGTGGGAGTAAACAAAGGATGAAAGCTGTTTGTGAGCCGCAGCTTCGAGGATTTTGGATAGAAAGGGGAGGATGGAGATAGGCCTGAAATTATTTAATAGTGTAGGAGAGGAAGTTTTTGGCAAGGGAGTGACGTATGCTTTAGGGGAAATTGACCGGACTCAAAGGAAAAATTTATAATATGGACTATAATCGGCAGAATTTGATCGAGGATGCAAGAGATCATTTTCCTGCTAACATCATCACACCCAACAGCTTTGGATTTGATAGATGTAATAATCTTCCTGACATCGTCGGTGGTCACTGGAGTGAAGGAAAAGGACTCGGGAAGCTGAACGCCTTTAGAAGTAATATGTGTTGTGCTTAATGTTGGGATCAATAGAGGGAGCAGAAGAGAAATGATCGTTGAAATCGTTCAGAGAAAAGGGATAGGAATTGGAACTAGGAGTAGATCTACCAAGACCAAGGGAGCGAAGAAACTTCCAAATATTGGCAGAAGAGCAGTCGGTAATATTGTCTAGAAAATATTGACGCTTTGCTGCTCTTACCATCCTATTGCACCTGTTACGTGCAGACTTGTACAATGACCAGTTCTCCTCAGATCGGTTCCTTTTAAATTTGCGGAAGGCGCGATCCCGACGAGTCATTGCCATCCGAATGCCGCGGCTGATCCAAGGGGCAGGAGGTCGTTTAACCCGGACAGCCTTTAATGGCGCATGAGCATCAAAGAGTTGGAGCAACTGCCGATTCAAAATGTTCACTTTGTCATCAATAGAACAGGCCCCAAGAATCTCGTCGAAGTCAAGTTTATTGGCATCTGCTCTCAATTTGTCCAGGTCGAGTCGAGCGAAGTTACGCATCCACACAATGGTCGGTTTGGGCCTAGGAGGTAGGAGGTAGTAGGAGGATTAGTAGGATGTGTGTATATATCTGTGTGTATTTTTAACAATTGGAACAAACCACAAATAAACACGTCAAAATTCTTACTTAATTACAGATATTTTTAAGAAATAATTGCCGAGAACCATTTGCATATTAATATTCATAATGGGCAGGCAGTAGGTAGTGTAATAAATAAATTGTTCACTATAATCCATAATGGAATAGTCATTATCCATATAAACCGGACATTATGAATACTACCCGTATTATTTACTCAGTCAAATCGTCTATTCAACAGGATCCCTTAAGTGAAATTTACTTTATCTACACTCATGTTATAATTTTCGAATTATGAACTCATGTCTGAACGTATACTGATACACTTTATGCCATAGTCAACTTTAAAAAATAAAGCTGCTGTATCCGGGTGTTTCATAATGACCATTATGCAACACCCGGATACAGCTGTCACTCATTATAAAATAGGGCAGAGGTACCCTTTGTGGCCACTCTAAGGATTTTTTGACTTTTAAGCACTAAGTACTAAATGGTCTTAGGTATGAAAGACACAAATTATATCTTAAATTATAGATAATTTATCTACCTTTATAGGTACATTTTTCAAATTTATAAAAATATAATAGTTTTTTTTATATTACACACAATGTGTGAGAGGTGCCAAATGTACCGGTTTTGGCCACTTACTGATAGTTAAACTTTTGTAAGTATAACGAAAAATCAAAACCAAACCCAGGTAAAATCAATATATTCTAATGCGCTAGAAACCAGTCAATTGCAAAACAAAAATTTAGCTGTAAAAACAAAGGTTTAGAAAGTATTTCATACAAAACAAATTTTTTAAAATTTTCATACAAAACAGTTTTTAAAACAGAAAATGGAATATATTGAAAAAAAATCTTATGACATAAGGAATTCTAACGGTTGTTATTATTACCTTATAATACCTTATTTTAATTGCCTTTATCAAAAATGGCTAAAAGTTGTTAAGAAAACTTTTAGAGCAAAAAGTGGCCAAAACCGGTACAGTGGCCAAAACCGGTACGCCTGCCCTACTTATATTTCTTAAATTTACAGTCTCCATGGCAACCGTAGGATTTCCCGGCCCTGACTTCCAACTTTTTCAAGCTCTTCTTTAGCCGGCAATAATCAGAAACGTTTTTAAAATTAGAATTTTGAATTTAGAAGGAATAGACCGTATAGACTCCTATGAATTGGTGCCAAACCCCACTCGGTTTGGCACCAATTCACATTTAATAATTAATATTGATTTGTTTTATTTTTGAAATATATAATAAATGTAATGAGTGTAGATAAAGTAGTGTATGAGACTGCACATAACTCGGTATTAAAACACTCGTGGAATACTATTAAAAAACTCGCCAAGGCTCGTTTTTTAAACTCCCACTTGTGTTTTAATACCCCTCCTTATGCGACAGTCACATAAACTACTATTAAATTATTATTGTATAGTGTTTTTTTCTTATGTATTCTTCTGTGTAGGTTTATAAAACTCTTGCGTTACTGACTGACTGACAGACAACTCACAGCTGAAACTACTGGGCGCAAGAAGCTGAAATTTGGCATGTATTATTATATTTAATTGTACATTTACATGTATTATGTATTATTTCTAAGACTGTAAGTATATTTTTTTTTTTAATAGAGCCATAAGCAAGTAGTCTCGGTTGCATCCGAAAACCAGCGTCACCGCCTTGGCGGTGGCACATGCTGAGATGCAGCCGTTTCAACAAAATTCATCATTCTTTTAATATTTTATTTGTGTTTGTAATAATTTATTTTGTTGAATAAACTTTTTTCTTTCTTCTTTCTTTCTTTCTTGGGGAGTGGGGAGCACAAAGAGAGGATTTTTGGAAATTCCGCCTCTAAGGGGATAAAAAAGTCGCGGACGGAGCGCTAGTTATAGAATAAGCTTCCTCCATAAGTGCCGTCATACCAATCCCAAGCAATCTGATTCGCTTTATGGAACAAAATGTTGGGTAAAGAGCCTGAAAAAATAAAAAAGCCTTACCTTTCTCACGGTACAGTTGCTATTGGCCCTTATAACGGTTCAGGGGAGATTTGCCTGCTTCAAAGATTTTGACCGTATGGTGAAAAGGTAATTTCATAAAAGAGTTTGATTTGCGACATTGTGTGCTTGAAAAAAGTATGTTGAAAGAAAATCAATCAATTTATACGGTCATTTTAATTTGTTTGTATAATTTTGTTAGTCGTATACTAATGATGCTGTTTAAAGTCACTTTATAATACTTTAGATTTTTATAAATGTTTAAGTACATACTTCATCATGTCAGCCGAACAACGCACACTGCTGGGCAAAGGCCTACCCCCAAGGATCTCCACAACGATCGGTCTTGCGCTGCCCGCATCCAGCGGCTTCCCGCGACCTTGACCAGATCGTTTTTCCACCTTGTAGGGGGCCTGCCCATGAAACGTCGTCCGGTACGCGGTCGCCATTCGAGAACCTTTCCGCCCCAACGGCCATCGGTTCTCCGCGCTATGTGTCCCGCCCACTGCCACTTCAATGATGCAATTCTTCGAGCGATGTCGGTTGTTTTAGTTCTCCTGCGGATCTCATCATTTCTGATTCGATCGAGCAGGAAAATACCAAGCATAGCTCTCTCCATTGCTCACTGGGTGACTTTGAGCCTTCTTATGAGACCCATAGTAAAAGGACACGTCTCACTTCCATAGGTCATTACTGGCAACACACACTGGTCAAAGACCTTCGTCTTGAGACATTGAGGCATTTCGGACGCGAATATATGCCAGAGCTTCCCAAACGCTGCCCATCCGAGCTGGATTCGACGAGAGATCTCTTTCTCAAAGTTGGACTTCCCTATCTGGACCGTCTGTCCTAGGTAAACATAGTGGTCAACAAATTCGAGTGTAATGTTCCCAACATTAACTAGACCGGGTGTAACATGGGCATTGGACATGATACTGCATACTCAGATAAACACAAAATAGCAAAAGAAACCTGATATTTCTAGGAAGGCAGAATTTAGTGAATGCTTTAAAATAAAAGTAGCTTTTGCCCCCCGCTTTGCCCGTATGCGATTCGGGGAATGCATAGGCCTACATAAGGCCCGTGGTATCGCCAACGACCTTGGGCATAGAAAAGTGGCCTAATTTTCCCGCCCGCTACCCGCACCAAAACAGCTTAAACACACGTTTCGTCAAAACTATGTATTATTTTAAAACGAAAAATGCTCAATTTTAAGTTAAACAAGTTAGCAATCTTTTCCTGAAAGAAACGTGAAAATATCACTTGTAGTTTAGAAGCAGTAGTGTATTTCAAGTTGAAAACAGCTTCATTTCAATGTTTTTTTTTTAATGCTCAGATTGAAGTTTAAAGATAAAGATAAAGAAAGATAAAGATAAAGAAAATTTATTTGTTTAAAACATGTGTTGTTAAAAGATGTTCGTATAAATATATGTCGCAAACATGTTTTACCGTAAACGGTGTACAAAATTATAAAACAAAAAACATTAAATAAAAACAGTTTCAGTACGTATAATTGCCAATGACGCTAAAAAGAAAACAATATGTCAAAACAGTAAACTTATCGGTAATGACCCAAAAAAGAAATATTATGTTTATATATCAATATTTAATATATATTAATTCTGGATTCATCAGTAAGCTAATTTATGAGTTTTAGGGCCTCAAAAATTATCGTTTCACGACTACATGCACCTAGGTTGAATTTTACAAAATACTTTCTTAGCGAATGCTTATAAGGTATATCACATATCTGCATGCCAAATTTCAGTTCGATCCGCCCAGTAGTTTGAGCTGTGCATTATATGGAGGTTCAAAGTTTGTGTGTTATAATACCGAACAAACTTTGAACCCCCACTATGTACCTTGGTTTAATTCTAACAATTTGCAGCTTAATGCAAAGAAAACAAAGTGCGTACTTTTTTCTCTGCCAAATGTACAGACGGTACCTGTAGAAATTGTAATCAACAACGAAAAACTGGATTTAGTACAATCAACGATCTTTCTGGGTGTAACTTTAGACTCGAAACTTCAATGGCATGCGCATATCGCAACATTAGCTGGTAAGCTTAGTTCGGCTTCCTACGCTATTAGAAAAGTACGACAGCTAACAGATGTTGATACTGCTAGAACTGTATACTTTAGTTATTTCCATAGCATCATGTCATATGGCATTCTTTTGTGGGGATTAGCGGCTGGCATTAATGCTATATGCTACCACAAATATGTAAAATGGAGGAAAAAATAAAGAATTTATTTATTATTATTATTATTATTATATATTCATCTTGCAAAAACGAGCAATCAGGGCCATCTATAAACTAGGCTCCAAAACTTCGCTTAGAGACAAGTTCAAGGAAATAGGTATACTGACAGCTGCATCTCAATTTATATTAAATTGCATTCTTTTTGTACGTCGCAATATTAACTTGTATACCAAACATTTATTTATTTATTTTACAATCTTAGGAAAGCTTACAGCTAGGTGGGATTACAAAAAGTAGGTACTAACTTAAATATTGAAGGCCAATTACAAGGTTCCACTTATAGCAAGAAAGTTTAAGTTAATGTTCTACACAAACTAACTAAATAAAGAAAAATACATTACACATGCTAACTAAATTAAGAAAACATAATAAATAACATGGTGATTTACACAATCGTAATACTAGAAATAGAAACAAGCTCGTAATGCCTCGGTACCGTTTAGAAAAGGTGCACGGATCTTTCGTTGGTCAAGGTATACACATATATAACAAAATCCCAAGTGATATCCTGGATTTACCATATCTAGAGTTTAAGAATCATATAAAGAGTGGATTCCTCAAAAAAGGCTATTACACTGTAAATGATTATTTGATTGAACGACAAAACACCTTGGTCGTAACACTCGTAACAAATGTTCCTAGTATGATATTGTGAGTCGTGTCCTATATTTTATATTATTAGCGTTTATATTAGTTAAGCTTTTAATTCGGTCATTTAAGGTAGGCAGTTTGAGTATGTCATGCTCACTAAAACATTTCTACGGTGGTGGCGTGTGAGGCGGGTCTTTACGTTCCCTAAAATATGGTTGAGCGAAGCGATGCGATGGCTGGTTCATGCGTCATGCTCGTGAACGGGTGCTGCCAGTGGGAATGGGTCTGCTCTTATCTGCTTGCCTTAAAATGTGTTTTCTTTTGTTTTTATTCATTTTATTAAGAATTACATTTGAAACATGTATGGCGCAACTTGCAGTATATAGTAGAATTGTCTTTTGTTTTTAACTAATATTAAAGCTTTAAGTAGAGTTCCTAAGTACTTAATTGAAAATTGTTCACCGCTATGATCATTAGTTCGCCTATACTTAACTGTTTTTATCATAACCCATTGTGTAATTGTGACGGAAACTGACCTTAGTCATACCATATTAAGGTCATTTTTCAATTTGACGACTCTGTATGAAATAAAACAGGGAGAAAAAAACAACCCTTGGAGTTTCTTGCCGGTTCTTCTCCAAGGCCTCCCGCTGTAGGGTTTGCGAACCGATGGCGTAGCTTCTATGACGTTCACAAGTATTGTAAATAACAATCTAAATTGAATAAACAAATTTGAATCTTGAATCTTGAAAAGGATGAACTTTGAAAAATGCTTTCTTAGTCGATGTTTACGTATAAAACTGTCTGCGTTCCGAATTTCAACGCATTTCGCAAGTTGTGTGTTGAATGGATAAAGGCTCTGTCACACAGGCGCGTTACTATCGTTGATAGTACCGCATGCGTTATTGCGACAATGCATCCCGATTCCTTGCACTCAAGTGCAAGTCCTAATACAAATATTCTAAGAACCCATATTGCAGGACGGAGGAACGCATGCGTTCTATCCTACTCAATATTATTACAGCGGTTTGTAACTTCGTAGCCATCCTAATACATAATGTACTAAAAACAAATATCGCAATCAAGCATCCGATATTATCGATGGCAATAACGCGCCTGGGAGAGCCTTAAATCTAACTTTAGACGCTCGTTTCGACGACCTTTCCACCAACATAGAGCCAGCTGACGTTTTCATTTATTCAAAATAGCATGTAAACTATCACCTGACACATTTTCAAGTGAGAGGAAATCACTATACCAAAATTTTTTTTTTCGTATGGCCAGCTGACGTGTAATCCACCAATGTACGGCCAGCTGACTTTTTTTATCTTCTAATAATTGCGTTAACTATCATTTAACAAATTTTCAGTCGGGAGGAAATGACTGAAAAAATAATAATTTGTGATTGAGGGGCTGCCGCTGCACCACCCACCCACGGAGCGGCAGCTGACGTTCACCATGCTCCATAAATACAACTCTCTCAAGCATTTCACGAGTTTCAGCTGTAGAGGAAATGACTGACAAAATATACTATCTGGCTCACGGTCTATTAGGTTTACATGAACCAACCGCGCGAACCGAGCGAGCGAAGCGCCAGAATTGACTTTATACAAATCTCCATTCCCTACTAAACTAGAATGGGTGTGGGGAATCTATTGTATAAAGTCGGTAGCCTAACTAGCCATCCTTCTCCTTTTTTGAAGTCGGTCAAATATGAAATTGCCACTCTTTGCCATAGCACTAAAGTCTTAAACACACTAACAACCACAATTATAGCAGCAGTGTCGTCTTCACGCTGCATTATGCAATTATATAGCGCTTAGTGCCATGCAGCTATAAATTAGATCTTCAACAACTTGATAGTGCACTGTTCCGAACTATATGACGTCTTGGCTCCGAATTTGAGCTTCATAATAACTGCTGAAACTGCTAGTTTAACGGGTCTATAAGTTGGGATGATAATATTGTTGTGGTATAATGGTCGCTTATTACTTTATTAGCTGTCCAGTGGCACCTTCAATTGTTATAAAATAAATTTTATAGAGCATCAGAAATATTTTGTTTTTAGTTTTCAGAATTTCTGTATTTTCATGAACTTCAATATTAAAATCATAAAAATAAAGTTTCAAAGGTGACGAATCAGGAGCAAAATATGTATTCAAGAACATTCAATACATAAACGTATTTTGAAATAAATGCAAAGAAACGGACTTGATCTTATTTTGTTTAGAGCAGTACACATATTATAAGGATAACAGGATAGACTTACTACAAACTTGCTACTAGCTTGTTGTAAAGTCTGTGCCCCGAATAATAATTTCATAACAGCCCTTTCTACTTAGAAGGTCCACAAACTCCTCTCGGGTTACAATGTCACCAGGTACATAGAAAACATCATTAACCCTCAAACACACGCGAAGTGCTGACAGAGAACTTTGTGCACCAACTTTCGTAACTGGCTTCTAACGTTTATTGCTCGTCGCATAATCCTCAAACTTACTGCTACATACAAATTGATCGGACGCTGCATTAAGTACGTACAGGGTGCCTACCATCAACTAGAAAGCGATTCAAAACTGGTGCGTTCCAGAATAGGTTCCTAAAATGAATTGCTTTATTTCGTACTATGACCTTCTAAAAACTGAATCGCAAATGAATTGCTGTATGCGAATGAACAAACGATTTGTGTCCTTATTTCTTCTACCCGTTTCTTTCACTCGATTCTGTCATGCCCGGAGAGTGAGAGGGATTGGTATAACCTGCAGGTGTCATGTTAGCTCGACCGAGTTATAAGTCAAATAAGAGTTCATGACAGCTAAGCTGCTGTGAAATGTCGCTGAATCACTTGTCATTGACGCAATAGAATCTCGATCGCAATTCTGCTGTCGTGGTACGAATAAGCGAAGCAGATCAGTTGAGGTCCTAAGCAAATCCGCAATAATAGTTGATGGTAGGCACCCAGCAGCAGACAGCAGAACCAGCTTAGAAAAGATGCAAGCCACCGAATTCAAGAAAAAGAAAGAGATAGAAAGAGAGTGTTAATAAAAAGAGCATGTTACATATTTTGTGCTGAATTAAGCGTGTAATTGAAATAAAGTGAAATGTTATAGCAACCTGAAGGAATTCGAAATGGCACAAAGGTAATAAAAGGTACGGAGAGTTCGCTGTATTGAACAAGAGGTCAGCACTCGTCTAGACCCTAATTTATAGCACGATGAAAACTACTCTTCCTACTCAAGCTATAAGGGTGCGCTCAAAGTCAGTATGCTTTTGTAACATTTTCCGGCCTTTAGTGATCTTTTCAGGGACTTTGATAAAGGGAATTTTTGAATAAAACATTTGCACACCCATCTTAATAGCTGACCATTTTTATGAACGCACCTCACCACACAGCGCCCCACACGGCTATAAATAATACCACATAAATATCTCCTCCATGCACTATAATATTGATAATAAAAATTCCTGTGGACCGCGAAGGGTGGAATGCCCCGGGCGTTCGAGGCGTTTCTTTATAGAAAACATCTGGCTTATTTCTATTGTTGGCCAAATTGTCTTTCTGTTCGTCGTCTTATGTGATTTTGTGGCGGTTTTCAGATGTTAGGTTTGGCGGTTTTAATGACTTTTTTGAGAAATAATAAAAAAACTTTTTGGACACCATCAACATTGTTCCAACAACCCGGGACGTGCGTGCGTATGGATCACTCAACGGCATATTGTTGAAAAAAAATAAAGGTTATTTTTTTCTTTAGCTTATTAATTTTGTCATGTCACACTCATTTTGTAACAAAATCACTCTTAAGTCGAGCTATATTACACAAAAAAATAATACGTATTCATTCAGTATTTAGTACTTATTTAGAAGAACACTCGTACGGCAAGTGTGCGGTATGAGTCATCCAAATTAATCGTAATAACTTTGAAACGGGACGTGCAGGTGAATGCTCCAACTGTTAATAGTTTTTAATGATATTTAAAAAACTTCAGTATTGAAATAAGAAGTGCAGACGCTATTATTATATTCTGAGATATACATTATGACGTTTTCTTAACGCGCGCGGCTTGATTGATCCACTTTAATGTCCATATCATTTTTATCTCAGGTATATCATTTTTTTTACTTCGCAGTAATGTTTTAACGATTTTTAACTATATCTTTCTTTTTTATTAAGATTGAAGAGAAGTTCACTCCTATCACACGTACTTACGTCATGGAGGTCGTCGAAATGGTGCAATCATAGTCATAAGGACGTAAAAATATTTAATATTGACGTCAAAACTAACTTTCTACGAGTGCTATTTACTTTAAGTTAACCCTAATAACTTCTCACCCTAAAATTAATCCCTTTCAACGACCCCAGAAGGCATGAACATTACCTTTGTTAATATCCTCTTAAAGAAGGGATGATTTCTTTGTATCACTTAAAATATCTATGTACAGTTCAGCACATAAACGAATGACATTGGTGGAAAATTTTAACATGAAACGTTGACTAAACTCAATTTCTTTGAGATCATTTTGATACTAATTTGTTTTGACTGTTTCTCGTACAAAAGCATAAAGCACCTTATAAAAATAAACTGATCCGAAAAATAACGCGAAAATAAACAGACAAATCGTTTGCAAGGAAAAGTAAACTTGGTCCATTCATCCGTTAATGCAGTTCGTTTGACAATTCAATTACGGGCGCCATCAGAATCTCTGCTTGTTTATGATCAAATTCCGCGGCCGCGCTATACTGGTAAACAAAATAATCCCTATAAAACGGCAAATAAACTTAGCATCGTCCCAAAGACGCAACTTCCATGATTGTTGACATGTTACAGAATATCTCGGTTTTGTTTTTAGATTCAATTTGTTTTGTTTGGGGCTGTTTACCCTTGTATAGGGCGAGATGAAAATTTCCATAATACGAACGGAGACGTATCAATTCCCTTTGCCGCCTTTATTGCTTATTCCATTTTCGGACATGTGAGAGCAAGTTGTTACTTATACGACCGCTTCTCGATGGCATTCATCAAATGCTAATACTAAGTAATTAAGGGTCTGTAGGTGCAATATTATGCACTAATGTATTTGAATGGAGTGATTTAGTGCCAGAGTGATAGATATCATCAATATGTTTAAGTACCTATATATTAATAATATGTTTATACATAAAAAAGTGATATTCTGGCTCAAAAAGTTTTTAAATAACAGTAGATTAATTCAATCAAATATGATATGATTTTTTCATTATGTGAAAATTAGGAATAGGAATAGGTTTTTGTATTTTTTGGGACATTATTTGATTGTAAATATAAACTACATTGTATATTGAAAAGTATTACTTATTTGGTTTTAAGTAGGTACTTTTGATTAGGGTAATAAAACGTCAGTTTGCTACTTTTTTTCTATTAAGTTTTTGTAAAACGTTTCAAGATTGTTTTGTTATTTATTAATTTAATAATATAACAAGTAATAACAACTAATAATAGTAACTTATTGTCACTTTGTCTTATTGAAAATTTTCCCACAAAACTTTATTTTCACTTTCACTGCAGATTTCAAGAAATCAGCAGCTTACATACGAATTCGCTAGCTTTAATCTGCAAAAGTACAGATGAAAACTAAGAAAAATATAAAATACTAGCTTTCCGCCTGCGGCTTCGCCCGCATGGACTACACGACGTTGTCCTGCGGGAAAGTGATATTTTTCGGGACAAAAAGTAGCCTTTGTTCCTTTTCAGGCTACAAAGTATATGTGTCCCAAATTTCAAACAAATCCGTTCAGCCGTTTTGGCGTGATTAAGTAACAAACAATCAAACATCTAAACTTTCACATTTATAATAATAGTAGGTTATTGGACACTAACATGTTGTTCCATACCGAAATAAATAGAACACTATAAATACCCTTGATGAATATCACAAGTTGTTTTTTTTTTGAAAATACCATAAAAAAGGCGATCGCTCCCAATGCAATTTATGATTCCAACGAGCGGCCCAGCACGCTCGGCGCGTTCAAAACCTGCTTCAAAATTTTGAACATCGTTCTTGTTTCTAATAGTTTCAGTTGGGGATAGTTTGCAAAGTTCGCTTTGTATTATTCACTGGCTTTGAACGCTTCCTGTGGCGCTTCCAGCTTCTCGTAATGAGCAAGGAAATTATTTTAACCACTACGTTCACTGATAATACCAACTTTGGTTAATTATGTTTAACAATCTCTCTGAGTTTCGTGTACTTTTTAAATGCATTTTTGCTTTGGTGTATAGAACACTTTAAACTAACTATTATTAATATATAATTGTTTTCAAAACCGTTTTAAAACTTAGGTATAAAGGGTGTTAGGGGCACCGTTGCAAAAACTTTAACCATGGCTTCAGGCCATCATGCTGAACAATGCACAGCAAGGGTTTTTGTCGGAAATGAAAAAAATATTTCGACTTTCCATACAAAATGTCCTGATTAATAGCTAAATTTGTATGAAAAGTCGAATTTCTTTCTTTCATTTCTGACAAAAATTCTTGCTGTATGTACGTTGTTCAGCATGATGGTCTGAAGCCATGGTTAAAGTTTTTGCAAAGGTGCCCCTAACACCCTGTATAATTATAGATACCAAATTAAAGCATAATATTAAAGTTTTTTTTAATATTATCAATTACTACACTCAATTTAAATAAACTAAAATTCAACGAAATCGTAGTCCTCACATGGATCTCTCGATTTGACACCCACAACCCCAGTGCTCAAAAGCAGTAACTTAATAGAGAAGTTGTTATTGCAACAGCAAGTAATTTTAAAAATATGAGGGTGACAGTGACAGTAATAAAAGCGTAAAGTTATTTTATCGTACACACAGATATTATTGTTTAAGGGCACACTTAGGGTGATAACGCTTCGAGCGACGCCATACAAAAACATGGGGAAGCCGAGATTTCATCTAAAGGGAAGGGCGGGTCATATTACTATTCCCCGTTTTATGGATATTTTCGGTATATTTTGCTCCAATATTGAGTGACTTACGATTTGAACTGTTGCAGCGTTATATTTTAAAGTTAGTTCGATTACGCTTAGGTATAGAGATACGAATTTTTATTTAAGAATTGTTTTTTTTCTCTGGCGTCTTCATCCTCGATTTATACATTATATTACTCCGTGATCACATAAATCCAATTTCTCATAATACCTAGTTAAAATATAATTTGCTTTGCCAATTAAAATGTTATGAAAAAAATTGTTTTCATGCGTTGTTATGGCTTTATATGGATTATATTCATGTTTCACGAAATAACAGGGCGGATAGAAAAGCTTGTTAGTATCGGAACTAATTAATGCATTCAACATTTATTCATATTGGTACAGATTGTTCATATCCGGAAATCGAAAGTATTTTTTTAATTGATTTTTTTTTTCGTATATCATTAGTGTATTGAAGAACCAACAAGTAAATACCAAAAGAAAACATCTTAATTATTGAAAATTTAACATTACCATCAATATAAGTCTGTCACGAACATAATCTTAACCATCTTAACGCACCACTGTTTTTACTGATATTTCTGTATTTATAAATTTTATTTGCCCTAATGAAACAATCTTCACAAATTCTATTTTTTACGTCTGTCTATCATTACCCAAAGGGCAGCATCGTTCGCTTAGGGTTGCCGATTTTTACACAACATCGGGTTTTTTTCTATGTATTGCTATTGTAATCTTTAAATGAATAAAAAAAAAAAAAAAAGAGAAAACCAAAGAAATAAAACAAGAATAAGTATATATACCTTTAAGCTTGTCTAATGTTATATTTTAAGGCGCTACTCGGAAAAAGTATGGACTTTTTGATTTAAAACTATAGGACGGTTACAGTTGTTACAAATCTGGTATTAAGATATATATAATATTTCTTCATACCTTTATCTAGAATCGTATAGTTTCAAAAACACGATTTTATGATTTTGCCTCGACACTTTTACTTTTCGAAAAGACCTCTAAAAATACGAAAATTCAAAATTATTCTTAAAATGGGGTTACTTACACTATTGAAAATTGGTTTAATTAGTGGACACCAATAATATTTAGGATCGTATAGAAGCATTATTTAAAAATCACTGTACATTTTTAATACGAAGTGATTTTGTGTTTTTTTTGCCTAATCTGCAAAATCGGTCTCGCTCCCGCGCGCATCGTTTTCTAATTGCTATCTCGCTTCAGCATAAATTTTCCGAGTATCGCCTTAAAACACCTCTTTTGTCACTAATCCTCATTTTAAGACGATGGTAATGCTTTTTGAATGCCCGATCACATGATCTCAAATCGTGAAAAATTACGCATACGTCTCTCCGATACTTTAGGGTTTCGAATTTATGACGAGTCGTCAATAACGGATCCCATTTGAACGAGCTGTTATAAATATTATTTTATCGGTTATGTTCTGATTTTTGAACCTTCACCAAAGTTAGATCGTGCGAAAACCAGCACTGATTCGATGCTGGCTTTGCTAAATGCAGGACTAACCTATTTTGCACTATTGTGCACTAATATTTTCGTGGTTTGTGTGGGCGGGCGGACAGTGCATCCTGCATGTTTTGTTTTTTTTTTTTGCGGAAGTAAGCTACATAAATATTTATTTTTCACAATGAACCAATATTATTTAGTTAGCTTCAAATATGTAGTGGCACTACGGCATTTGGTACTCGTAGCAAATTCACGGTCGGCGGCTAGTATGTACATTAAAACAATAAACAAGTGTAGAGTAAAATTCTTCATTTTTAGAAAACGGTTGCCAACCCTGCTTTAGCCCTCACTTTTATCTTTCACGGAAAAAAGAACTTGCTTTGATTACATTTTAATCACTCTTGTTTCCTTTGTAATCTTGTTTGAGGAAACAATTAAACACTATGTCTGTTTTTTACTTTATATGAAAGAAAGGAAAAAGGAAAACTTTTGTTTTCCCCCAAACAACGTACCTACCATGTGTATAAACATAGAATCTAGAGGCATTAGAACTATGTTAAATATAGGTGTCAATATGCTCAATTGACTAAAATAGTTTAATGTGACATTCCATGATGTGCACTTTTAATAGCCGGTAAATAAACAAGTACAATGATGGAAAATGAAATATTTAGAAAAAATCGACCCGTCTCACAACCAGCTCCGATGGGACACGAACCCACGACCTTTCGCTATCCGGGCCACTGCTCTAACCACTGAGCTACGGAGTCGTTACGAGAAGCGTCGAATTTATCAAATACTTCTTACACGCTGTATAGCCAGCGTTACTTTCATCAATGTGAAGATATTACTACCCCCACAGTTGTGAGACGGGTTGATTTTTACTAAATACTTCATTTTCCATTTTTCAACCATAAAAATTGCATTGTGAATGCAAAAAAGTAAAAAATTTAAATAAACGAACAATGATTTTAATATTTTGTATATCAATTCAAACATAATGATAATAAACCCGAATATCGTTGAAATTCCGTTCAGTATTTTTGCGTGCAGACAAACAAAGAAGTAGTCAGGATAATAAACAACCTTTCGCAAACATCAGCCGGACGGCCATCGTCTGTACCTAAAGGTTTCAAAGTCAAAGTCAAACTTGTTTATTCAATTTAGATTGTTATTTACAATACTTGTGAAAGTCATAGAAGCTACGCCATCGGTTTGCAAACTCTACAGCGGGAGACTTTGGAGAAGAACCGGCAAGAAACTCCAACCCCCTTATTACAAAACGTGGACTAAAATAGTCCTGGTTTAAAACTGGTACTAAGCTGGTGCTGTCACTTTCATTTTCCAAATGAAAGACAGAATCTGCATGAATTTTAAACCAGGTCTAACTTTAGTCCACGTTTTGTAATAAGGGGGCAAGGCTTGTTTTTTCTCCCTGTTTTATCTATATATATAAAATTCAAAGTCCTGACTGACTGACTGACTGACTGACTGACTGAGATATCAACGTACAGCCCAAACCGCTGAACCTAGAGACTTCAAATTTTGCACATAGATACCTTATACAGTGTAGGCATCCACTAAGAAAGGATTTTTGGAAATTCCACCCCTAAGGGGGTGAAATAAGGCATAAATGTTTGTATGAAAGTCCGTCAGTTTTGAAGTTAGGTTCTTCAAATTTTGTATTTAGGCTGGCAATTGAAAATTAATATTTACCTGTGTCAGCGTTTTTGACAATTCCACCCCCAAAGGGGTGAAAAGAGGATGAAATGTTGTATCTGGAAAGTCCTTTATTTAATTTATTATTTAGGCTTATGGTCGGAAAGTAAAACAAATAAGGAAACACATATTTTGTATTTTTTCGAAAATCAACCCCTTAGAGGTTAAATGGGATAAATAAACCTAAAAATTGATATGGATGTCGTTATTGAGGTTTTATGGGATGACGATTGCAAAAACGGCATTTATTTTGATGTTAACACGCTGAACATGGTTCAACCCCTAAAAGGTTGAGAAATTGGGGTGAAATTTTTAATGACAAATCAGGGGTAAAATAGACATTTCAACTTGAAACTTTGTAGGCTTACTTCTTAAAACAAATAGGCAACCCATTTCGTAATTTTTCCAAAATCAAACCCAGGGGGTGAAATAGGGGACGAATATGTGTATGAAAGTCCGTCAGTTTTGAAGTTAGAATCTTCAAATTTTGTATTTAGGCTGGCAGTTGAAAATAATATTTTCCTGTGCCAGCGTTTTTGACAATTCCTCCCCCGAAGGGGTGAAAAGGGGGACGAAATGTTGTATCTGGAAAGTCCTTAATTAAATTTATGATTTAGGCTTATGGTCGGAAAGTAAAACAAATAAGCAAACACATATTTCGTATTTTTCGTAAATCTACCCCTTAGAGGTTAAATGGGATAAATAAACCTAAAAATCGATATGGATATAGTTATTAAGGTTTTATGGGATGACGATTGCAAAAATGGCATTATTTTGATGTTTAACACGCTGAACATGATTCAACCCCTAAAAGGTTTAAATAAGGGTGAAGTTTTGAATGAAAAAGCAGGGGGTAAAATAGACACTTCAACTTGAAACTTTGTAGGCTTACTTCTTAAAACAAATAGGCAACCCATTTCGTAGTTTTCCGAAAATCAAACCCAGGGGATAAATAGGGTATAGAAACCTAAATCATCATAAGTACCCTAAAAGTTCTTAGTACCTAAGCTACTCAGAACTAATTTTTTGATTGTGAAACAGACACTTATTATTTACTAGCTTCCGCCCGCGACTTCGTCCGCGTGGACATTCGAGAAAATACTTAGGGGACCAATAACCAGGATAATAAGTATTCGATGTTTTAATTTCATCAAAATCCGATCAGCTGTTTTTACGTGATTAGGCGGGGCCTCCCTCACCAAGTGAGCAGCCTCGTGCGAGGCCCGCCGCACGTGGCAAACGTTCTGCCTCGCGCGAGGCTGCTCGCTTGGTGAGGGAGGACCCGCCTAATCACGTAAAAACGGCTGATCGGATTTTTATGAAATTAAAACATAGAATACTTTTTATCCTGGTTATTGGTCCCCTAAGTATTTTCTCGAATGTCCACGCGGACGAAGTCGCGGGCGGAAGCTAGTTTCATACAAAGTCGTCAAATTGAAAAATTACCTTAACATAGTCGGATTAAGGTCAGTTTCTATCACAATTACACAATGGGTTATGAGCTAATGATCATAGCGGTAAACAATTCTCAATTACTTAGGAACTCTAGTTAATCCTTCAACGCTCCAGAAATGAGACAATAGCTTTTCCATTGCTTACCTTTGGTACCTATTTTCTTTTTATTCTCAGGTCTAGTGACCGCCCTCCACTTCGTTTACGTTCCAGTTTTATCATGGGCTTTATACAAATACTAGCTGACCCGGAAAACGTTGTTTTGCTATAAAATAGTGGACCCGGTCACCAACATCTAGTGTGTGTGTTTATACACCAAAAGTTGCCTACACCAGACAACAGATAGCGCTAGTTACACACTACCAATAAAGGGGCCCAAGCTTGGTCTCTATTTCCTACATATAAAAATTACTCTGTGAAGTAGAGTGAGTGTCAGATAACTCTACGCGCATGCGCGACTGGGGCATTTTTGGCGCTAGTTACAGTATATTTTTTTTAATCTACGCTTAAGGAAAAGATTAGTATTCGATTTTGACCGCGCAGACGTCAGTGATTACATACTCTTTGGAAACGGCAATGGAAGAAATGACAGTTTTGTATCGAAGGTACGATAGTTAAACAGTTTTTCATAGAAAATTACAATTTTTACTCGATTTTCCGGAATAATAAGTACTCTCCAGCTCCCAAACTGTCCCTGTACCAAATATCACGTCAATCCGTTGCTCCGTTTTGACGTGAAAGAAGGACAAACAAACAAACAAATAAACAAACACACTTTCACATTTATAATACCTATTAGTATGGAAGTATGGATATGGATTTTAACAAATAATATAAAGAGATTCAGAACAGAAAATATTTAAGCCTCCATGACAAAATTTGTTTTCTCCTCAGCATTAAAATCAAATGTATCCGTCGTCCCCAAGTTTAGGGAAACAGTGATAATGTTATAGTTCACCCTCGTAAACCGGAGATATGACACCAATTTATTTTACGTCCCATAAACATTTGTACATAAACAATAAAGCAAAAATATATTTACCCCAGCTTTTGATAAACTGGAGCGCTGAGTAAACAGATTTTTCCATTCAATGTTTTACTTTAAAGTCATTTCGCAGATTGGTCGCGTGAACCTTTTTACTCATAAGCAACATCTTAGATTTCTGCGTAAACAGTTTATTGAAATGAAACACTTTTTTGTGGATTACTTCACGCGGTTTTATGTAAGCACATAACGAGTTTTTTCTATGTTTCGGCACCTTTTCAGGGGCCGTGCTGTAGCACCGTGCAGTATTTAGTCGTAGTTATGTATTGTAATAAAAGATTGTTTCTTCACTTGGAGAGTTTCATTAAACATGGTAAATTAGTAATATGAAAGAATATGAAGAATAGGAACTGTCGCTATAACTAATTATTGGCTATTTAATACAATTATCACATTTCACTTATAAATTTTGATACGCTAGCTCGCACGTGAGCTCTGTTCAGCTTGATTGTTTAGGTAGGACTGAATCAAAATGCTAAACAGGGCACGTGGAGCGAAGAATTTGAATTTAAATGAGGAAAGAACAGGATAGGATTAGATAAAATTGATGGCCAGTATGTAGAACTATAGAGTTTCCAGCCAGACCGAAACGGCAACGTTACAGTGCTACTCTTTATTTCACAGCCCTTAAATTCTGATTAAAAAAAATACATTTCATGACATTTCGTTCTTTGGTAAATTGGAATTATAGAGCTCGTCAGATAAGTCTGCGCGCGGTAAAAATCGAATACTAATCTTTTCTATAACATTAGAACAAAAAAATGCACTGTAACTAGCGCCAAAAACTTGCCAGGCACGTGCAGAGTTATCTGACACAAACTCTACCTTAAGCCCGGAAAAATAAGACACAATAGATTTTCCATTATTCTCTGGCCCCATTCGGCCGGGCCGAATGACGGGCGACAATTAACTCTGTGTTCTGTGGTTCAACTACTAGTCGAATCGCAATGAATTTTGGTATTGAGAAAGCAAGGGTCTACCTCCTAATGATCCATACTTTCTCAGAAATTAGCAAAAATTTGTTAAAGAATGTTAAAAGATGTCCATGGATGCAGTCACGGGCAGTTCCTAGTTTTAGTATGTTATTGCTTCTGCGCGATAGATTATAGCAGGAATGAGGACAGCCATTGTTAGGCACTTACTGTTAATCGATTTCGCTCGACGTGGCTGCTGGAGTAATTAAATTTTATATAACCAGCTTTCGACTCTGGAGCTTAGATAAAATATTTATTATCAAAGTACTGAAAATATTGCTTGACTTGAATATGGTTAGTTTCTTTTGATAATAAATAATAAGTTTTTGGTAAAAAATTCATTTTCATGACAAGCTTTTTTGATGACTGTACTTTAATATTGTATTGTCATGTAAACCAACCAAACCTTTACACAAAAGTTTAGCTCCATCGGACACTGGGAAGTGGGTCAAATTAAGCTTGCAAGATTTGTTCCCCACTAACTAACTAACATGGCAAGTTAATAAAAAGTTTTAAGTAAAAACTTCATTTTTATGATAAGCTTTTTTGCTGACTGTACTTTTGTATTGTATTGTCATCTGAACCAAACCTGTATACAAAATTTCAGCTCTATCGGACACTGGAAAGTGGGTCAAATTAAGCTTGCAAGATTTTTCCCCCACTATCTAACATACTAACTAACTAACATGGCAAGTTCATAAAAAGCTTGTAAAAAGCTTGTATATGTCGCAGGGATTTTGGCAAAGTGGTGATATTATAATTCCACTAGTGAAATTATAATTTCACGCGATATTATGAATAGACAGTACGAGACAGTATGCACACGGCTGCGAGCCTCGGAAGTCCTGTAGAACACGTGATAGGTTAGAAATTTAAGGCGATCGCGAAGGTCTATTCATAATTTAACTAGTGGAATTATAATATCACATGAAATTATAATTTCACTAGTGGAATTATAATATCACGACTTTGACAAAATCCCTGCGACATATATAATAATAACTTTTATGAGTTGAAGGCCAAAAGAAAATAATGTTATTATTTAGAAATCTATTCGTAAATATTTTTCAGACCTAACACCCAAATTATGAGGGTTTACAAGAATTATCTAGTATTTTCGCGGAAAGTCTCCCGGGCTTCAGAGAGTCAAGGCCACAAGATAAGCTTCACAAAAAACGTTTTGTTCCACAACATCCTTGTTCAAACATGTCCTTGGGCTACATTAGCGTTGAGTTTCGTTTGCACATGACATCATCCAGTCTAAGCCCAGGGTGCCTACCATCAACTCTTATTACGGTTTTGTTTGGGACCTAAACTGATCTGCTTCGCTTATTCGTACCACGGCAGCTTAATATCAATGACAGCGATTCAATGATTATTCAATGACATTTCACAGCCGCTGAGCTGTCATCAACTCTTATTTGACTTATAACTCGGCCAAACTAACATGACACCTGCAGGTTATACCCGTCTCTTTCACTCTCCGGGCTTGACAGAATCGAGTGAAAGAGAC
Source organism: Crambus lathoniellus (assembly GCA_949710035.1). Taxonomy (NCBI): domain Eukaryota; kingdom Metazoa; phylum Arthropoda; class Insecta; order Lepidoptera; family Crambidae; genus Crambus; species Crambus lathoniellus. Next base: position 3,152,154 of record OX453299.1, on the reverse strand, counting down.
GGGTAGAAGAAATAAGGACACAAATCGTTCGGTCATTCACATTTAGCAATTCATTTGCGATCCAGTTTTTAGAAGGTCATAGTACGAAAGAAAGCAATTCATTTAAGGAACCTATTCTGAATCGCGCTATTTTTGAATCGCTGTCTTAAAGTTGATGGTAGGCACCCTGGTGCTCTGAAACAGTCTTCTGTTTCTTCAAACGACATAGCTTTAATTACTAAAACAGCTCACATACACAACGCAACCGAATTAGGTTTCTAATACATGTGAACCTTACCACGTTTGAGATAAAGGCATCTTTAGCTTGGAGCATTAGGGATCCATTTTGAGAACTGAAATTTTATTGGATGTTCCAACTATTGATCTATTTGTAGCAAACAATGTAACAGATGTAATTAAGGGGGAGGTGTGTACATTGCTTTTATTTTGGAATCCCTTTGGCAGACAAATATTGCTTGAACTTCGAACGTTTCAAAAGGTCACGTCGTTTAGTATTAGGTATTGGTAAAATTTGTTGTCGAGATTGGAACACTATTTGTCTAGTATTAGAGTTTTGTTTTATACACGCAACGTCGTTTAGAATTTGTTTTGTCTGAAAATAGGAGAAAAATTGAAATTTCTAACCCACCTAATGTTTTAATATCGTACAGCAAAGCAAAGCCGTAAGTGTCAGCCCACACGTAAGTAGCACAACCACACCACATCGCAGCGACAAAATGAAGTACGTGTGAATAGTGTCGATGCAATTTTTAGCAGTTGCGTTGTGGTTGTGCGACAAAATGTCGTTGTCCTTATTAGTTGTGATGAGGATGTGCCGAGTTCGCAGCGTCGTCGCTGGTGGTTGCTTTGTGGTCGGTATCACCCACGCGGTTGATAATGACTGCAAAATGTGGTACGTGTGATTGACTAGGTATGCATTTCAGATACAAAATGCGCCCCGCCCAAGTTGTGTGGTTGTGGTTCGTGTGTGGGTTGGGCATAAGAGCTAGCTAGAACACGATGATGTTCTGACAAATGTCGCATGCTTAGTTTTATGTCTATCTAATAACATAAAACATTGTTGCCTGGCAACAGATTCGAGTACGCGCTACATAACTTGGCGCGTGTCAATATCTGGAACTAAAATTATGACATGGGATTATGGCTTATTTTTCCAACCGACCGACGACGATCAGTGCCCTCCGACAGACGCCAAGTTATATGGCGCGAACTCTATTTCAAAATTATTCATTCAATTTCAATTGACATTTGTCATGATAACTTTTTGCTAAGAGATTGTTTTGTAGAGTGCGTGCCAGATAACTCTGAGCGTGACTGGGGTGTATTGGCGCTAGTTACAGTTCATTATTATTGTTCTTAGGGTATGATAAAAATTTGTTTTGCGATTTCCACTGCGTGCAGACTTATCTGGCGCGCACTCTAATCGGAAGTGACAAATAATACGTACAAATAATATGACATTTCAATACTATTACTGAAATAGAATAGGTATTAGATATTCGACCTTTTTGCAACATGCGAATGTCTAGCAACTTAAGGAAATGGGTAAGAAATTAAGTTCGTTGGCTGTACATTAATTTTCAATATCAAATAAAAAATCGTTCCTATTCTTTCTGTCTCCACAAAAGTTATAATACCTATAATATATCGTAAGCTGTATTGCAATAAAACCTCATACATGAATGCACATATCGTTCGTTTGCATGCACTGTGGGTTTTATGTTATGGCCATAAAGGGGATATTTGTGTGGCAATTGTGGGGCATAAATTTGTGTTTGTAAAGACATGTCACGCGTGGTCGGGCCTGCGTCATGCTTGAACAAGTTTAGTGCCTACAACGCGAACGCTTCCTTAGAGAGTTTGTTTGTGGCGTGCCGTCTTTGTTTGAAACTGTTCAGACTATAAATAAAGTCAACGCTTTGATTTTTTAAGTTATTTTTTTTTATTGTTACATAGTTGCTGTGCCATTTTGTAATACAGGGTGTTTTTCTATAAGTGCAATACCTCTAAGGTGGTGATTGTGCTAATGAATATGAACAACTTTTACTATGGGGCCAACTCTGCAACTCAACAAAAAAAACAGCTGTTTCATACAATTTGTTAATACCTACCTGACCAGAATGTATGGAACAGCTGTTTTTTTTGTGAAGTTGCAGAGTTGGCCTCATAGTAAAAGTTGTTCATATTCATGAATACAATCACCACCTAAGAGGTATTGCACTTATAGAAAAACACCCTGTATACTTACCTAGTAAATAAATAAAATATTGGGTGTCCAATCCATCGCATACATTGTTCAGCTTAAGCCCCTGTGTTACGGCAATTGGAAAGAACGACGGGTATTATCACATACACCCAGCCACGAGAAAATATTACTTAAATAAGTTTTCAGTAAAAATTTCATTTCATGACAAGCTTTTTTGCTGGTATTGTCATCTAAACCAAAACTGTATACAAAACTTTAGCTCCTTCGGAAACTGGGAAGTGGGTCAAATTAAGCTTGCAAGATTTGTCCCCCACTAACTAAATAACATGGCAAATTAATAAAAAGCTTGTAAAAAGGTAGTTTTCAACATGTATCTGTCCAGGAATCAAACCCAGCACCTCGGTGATAGTTGGACCTTGAAAACAGATACGCACACCACTCGATCACGGAGGTTGTGGAAGATTTCTTCTATTTGATATGTTCAATTCTTGTTAACTACAATTACTAGGATAACCTTTATTTCCACAATAAAGATTGTGTGTGTATTTGTGTTTTTTTTTGTTGTAAAACCAAATATTTACGCAAGAAATTCCTCAAAAATCAATACTACCTATCTGACGATCACGTCACTGAAGAATCACCCTTTAACCCATTCTTGCCCGCCGTGCCAATTTGGGAACAGCTAGTTTTGTAGTGCATTTAAGAAAACATTAAAAGCTATCAAAAGTTTTCTCAAATGCCCCAGAAAACTAGGTGTTCCCAAATTGCCACTGCGGGCAAGAATTGGTTATGACGAATTAGGTAAATATTTATATTATTGATATTCTAAGGTAAATAAAGAAATAACTGATATTAGCACAAGTTGCACAACAATATTTCAAAACAACCGAAGTCCGATTTTACGCGTAGATGGTTCCGCACCATTAATGTTGTTCCCTAGACGTTGTTTCTTTCCTCGTAAAAAATGTAATTACTTTGCCTCAGAGGTAAATAACAAAAGAAATTTGTCGGAAGGGAAGTGTCGCTATATATCCTGGGGCCCCGGGAGAGACGATAATCTATCATAATTACACTTTACGTTTACGTTTGTCCCGGGAAATGGTGACATTTTTTGTTTCAAGTGTCGCATTGTTCTTGCGAACAGATAGAAGATGACAAGCGATCTCTGTAATCATCGGACTTCCTACTTGCTTCTGCTTAACGTCGTCTTTATAAAGCTTGTGTTGAAATGTTCTTTTTCTTGCTTCTGTAGAAATCTTATTTCTAATGGCTAAAGTAGATTCGGTGTGATTCAGTACAATTTGAACGTAATAATAATTTACCTTGTCTAATAGGTACATATAAAAAAGTCCCAAACATGTTTTACCGTAGGCTCTGTACAAATCATATATGAGCAATTAATAAAAGCAATAAACCAATAAATTGCAGTACTTAGAATAAATAATTACATATTCGAAATAGCATTTGTATATCTGTTTGTAATTTGCGAGGCTTGAATTTCGCTTCTACAATGGTTAGTGAATTAGTAAAATATTATAATACCTTTAATATAACGTTATCGGCAACCCCAACCAAATGACTTGTGAAAAACATCAAAACAGCAGAATACCCAAATATTTTTTTTATTTTTTTGTTCATCATGAAGCAGAGTTGTAGGAAACCTTCAATTATAATAAGTAATACAAAAATTTAATGTGGTGTGAATTCCAAATACAATTTTTCCAATTAAAAACATGTTGAATGCCACATTCGCGATAAAAGTCGTAAAAGATTATTAAAAGCTTATCCGGATATCCGACCTCAAATTTTATTTAAATTAAAAAAGTGACAATAAACAGTAAACGAGCAATTCTGACGCGGGCAAACAATCCCCATTCGTGAAAAATCCTCGCGAAATTAAACTCGCTCTCCGCATTATTTGCAAATAAATTGCTTCACAGTAAATCGCTCCAATTTACTGGTTCAATTTTCTAATTCAAATCAGGCTCTGTAATGTATGGAAGACAGTATGGAAGCTTTGTTCTATAAAGAGAACGGTAATTGAGAATTACTCACTGTTGCGTTTGGAACTTGTTAAGGACGTTTGTGGTATTAAGATACTATAATATAAAAAATAAAAGGGTTTTTAACTTAGCTTCGTAAATACCTACGTTGTACAAATTTAATAAACATTAAAATATGTTATAGACATTTGAGTTGAAAACAACGGAAATATTTTTCTTCTACCGCCTTTTATTTATTGTATTGCTTACCAACATTGGAACCAAAAGCATTGTACAAATTACAAAATGCAACGAATTATCTCTACATAGTACAGTCGCCAGCATGTCAAGTTACTACAAACCGTCAAATTTCGATTCAATTAATACATTTTGACATTTTGTAGTAACCCGACGTGCTGGCGACCGTACAAAACAATCTCACTTCCCGCGGTATGTACGTTGACATCTTTCGAACTCCGCAAAGCAAATAGACAATAGTGATACAAGAGGAAAGTTTATTCGAATAAGTCGGAGTGGATTGCTAGTCCTACTAATATTATAAACTAGCTTTTCTGACCTCTATTATTACACACTGGGCAAGCTGTCTCCATACAAATGACAGCTAATTTTGTGTGGCAATTGAAGCGCCACTACGAGTGTCCCGAGAACAAATTTTGACATAATCATTAACACCGTCGACATAAGAACATTCCATGGACACTCGTATCGTATCTGTCTACAGCTTGACCTACAGCGCCAAAATGGCGATACTCAAATAGACACAAAAATATTTTATTACAGCCAGTCCAGTATGTAAACAATAGAGGTCAGTGTCTCAAGTGCTGTCACAGTGTCTTAAATGCTACGAGTTGGGTTTCTTCAGGGCAATAGAATTAGGGAAGCTCTATCGCAGCTACTGACACACTGTGAATGAACGAGGTCCCCAAATCGGGTGTTCCCAAGTAATACAGTTGTTTAGGTATTTTACCAATACTCAAAATTTTTAAAAATATCGTCAAAAATATAATGTGATAAAACAATAATCCCTGTTAGGTCGACTGACATGTCAAAAAATCCATGGTACCCATTGAGATAAAAGAATAGAGGAGACATCTCAACTAGAATCTTTGCAACACGAGTTGAGTCCACGTGGACTCAACTCGTTTAGTCTGTGGCAAGCGATAAACGCAACAACACGTGTGTGTACTCTGTTCTATTTTATTTAAAAAGGCCGATATGTGGGTTGTGGTACTGTTTAAATAACTCAAAAAATACTAATAAAGCCCAAGGAATTAGTTTTCACTAGTAAGTACTCACTAAAGTATCTAATAACATGCTATTGAGTAATTATTTCATTACGTCGCCGAAAAATTAAGCGACGGCCATATTTCGATAGAGTCATAGATTAAAAAATTATTTTTATAAAAAAATAAAACCGCCTTCTAAAAAACCACGTCAAAAAAGTAAGAAATAATTCCTCACCAAATAAATAACGTAAGTACTTTGAAGTCGGGCGTGAAACATGTACAATTTTTTGTTGTTTTTGTTAAAACCCGCCCGACTTCAAAGTACTTACGTTATTTATTTGGTGAGGAATTATTTCTTACTTTTTTGATGTGGTTTTTTTGAAGGCGGTTTCATTTTTTTATAAAAATAATTTTTATTTCACTCTTTTTAGTGCATCGTGCAGGCAATTTGCGTGTTTTCTGGTAAATAGGTATGTGATCAAACTCAAAACCTCCTTTTTCGAAGTCGGTTAAAATACCCTGAGGTATCCCCTTTTTAACAAAACAAGAATCATCTAAATCGGTTTATAAACAAAGGAGTTATGCCTAAAGATAAGTATTAAATTCACATAAAGTGGTAACGAAAACGACAGTATTTTCAAGATTTCCTGAAAACTACTGAACCGATTTCAAAATTTCAAAAAATGGGACCAACTTGGAAACCAACCTGATGTAATAACGTTTGAACCATTTCAATCGGTTCAGCCGTCTTCGAGTAATCGGTGGACATACATAAAAAAAAAAAAAAAACATACATATAGACGAATAGAGAACCTCCTCCTTTTTGATTTAGAAGTCGGTTAACAAAATTGGTTATTTTGTGATGCAGAAGTGACAGTTTAAACGTTTTAGGTACTAGGTTTTAGGTGATTACTTGGGTTCAGGTTTTGATGGAAGTTTGATGTTTTTTGTTATTGAACATTTGAACATTGAATTTACATAATTATACTGCAAGTTAAATAAACGCATGTAGAATAATTAATAGTATTCATGTACGTATATAAGTACCAAAAATAAACTCGATTACAGTCGTCACAAATTAAGATGCCCGTTTTGACACATGCCAAAGTGACGTGATTAGGCATGTAACCATACGAGTCTGTGATCGATTCTCGCGATTAATCGATTAAGTTTCTGAGTAATTAATCGATTATAGTAGGTTTGCAACTTATGTGGATTAAGACTAAAGTTATTATTATAAAATGTTAATAAACTTACTATATAGGTACCTACTTATACTTTTAATAAACATATTATTAAAGTATAAAGTGACCTTTTATGGTCTAGAAACTTGAATCGAATCCACTTAAATTGCATCATTTATATAAAAGTGCAAGTATTTTAACTACAGCTCACAGCACAGACATGCTCATAGAGTAGGTACATACATTACTTATAGCGGCCTGTACAGGTTGGCCCAATCATTGGCCAATACGTCGTGCATTGACACTTTTGAAAGAAGCTTTTCAAATTTGTTCGTTCAAAAGTGTCAATGTACGATGTATTGGCCAGTGGTTGGGCCAACGTGTACATGCCGTTTATGGTGAACGCACGCTTGTCCCATGCGAACGCATCGAACGAGCCGAATGAAACGTATTTTAAGAAATCTCTAGAAAAGTGAACGTGACGATTCGACATGGTGAGGTGTGCAAGGTTGTCTAGGTTTTATCTAAAGAATTTTTTATTCGGTTCGTTCGAAACGTTCTTCTTGGATAAGTGTGCGTTTACCTAGAAACCGTTTTATCGAAATTATTGTTGCCAATTCATTATTTCACTACTGCTTTAAGCGCCAATCTAGTTTTCATACAAAAAAGATCAATTTTACAAATTAATCCATTAAAGTGGTTATAACGATTATTTCGATAAAATTGAATGAAGCTGGAAAAATCCTGCACACAACGGTTACAACACTAGTAATTAAAAAAATAAAGACTGAGAACGTAACTGTTTTTCGAGACGCTTCGTAGTTAATCGAATCTGCGTTTACTTTAAAATAAACGCAAAAATAATACGCGGACTACACTTTGCCTTAATTTATGATGCGTTAAAAAATGTAACATATTATTTTCATCCACCTTTGATAAGTAATCAGCATATATTTGATTTTTTGGTTTTCGTAACAAGTTACATTCTAGGGTCATTACCATGTGTCAAAACGGGCATCTTAATTTGTGACGACTGTAGTAAGTATTTCTCTCACGATGTCAATGTTTAATCTTAAAAAAATAATTAATTAAATAAAATGTGAATTCTCATAAAATTTGGTAGGCAGAAAACACGCACAAAAGCTATGTCTGTTCTGCAATGTTTGATCTATGTCTGTTGCACTACGATTGGTTGCCGCATTCTGCACGGGCGCTTTCGATTGGTCGCGAGGAAACAACACTGTACAAGCGCTCTAGCGCTGTATGTTTGAATCGTTTGAAAAGACGGCGAATTATTGTAAGCGCTGCAAGCGAACTTTAGTTTTAACTCTTAGCTTAGCAAAAATACTACAAGATTTTTGTTTGGGATAGCTTCTCTAGTACGTTAGTACATTATAACTCAATGATGGTACCTAACTATTTCTTTTAAAAAAATTCAAAATATAGGTTGATTAGAGAGGTTTAGATATGAAGTTTTTAATAAGTAGAGCAGAAACTAACGTTACAAAGTGTAGATGTTTTGGTGGTTTGTTACTCAATCACGCCAAAACAGCTAAACGGATTTGGCTGAAATTTGGGACACAGATAGGTACCTACTTTGTATAACCTGAAGAGGAACATAGGCTACTTTTTATCCCGGAAAAATATCACATTCCCGCAGGATAACTTCGTGTAGTCCACGCCGGCAAGCAGCGCGGGCGAAAAGATAGTTTCATATAAAGTAAAAAAAATATATTCTTTATCTTGCTCCTATTTTTTTACATACTGTTTCCTACTTAACTGTGTCAAATAAGCTTTGGAAACAAAACCGCCTTGGCCTAACTAAAGTATATAGAAGAAGCTTGGTTAGATAACGAAAGGTCAATGTACTCGTGTATTGCCACGTTACTCATTTTCAGGCCCAGCCTCGAACTCCCGTCTTTGTAATTTGCTTCAGGATATTTATCTTTATTGCTCTTGCCTTAAGATTGATAGTGGTATGACTTTTACTTAACTTCAGTTATAGCATGTTTCTTTCATAAAATAGTTTTTTGTCTTTATGGGGCTGTGCTTTATTGATCTTCGTAAATTTTCATAAAAGTTGGAAGTTAATTCTTTTTTGATATTTTGTTCCCCAGATTTAATTTATTTAATTTTGATGAAGCTTAACCTTTCATTAGCCACTGTAAATGGTTTGCAGAAAAGCTAATTAAGTATTTTTTTTACAAAAGGGGCTTTAATTAATCGCAATATTTGACACTTTTCCTTTTAAATCCGTTTCCACAGACTTTCTGCTTTTCCATGTTTTGTTAAATCTGTCTTCTATAATAAAACTGAATGTTGCTTAGCGCAAAACTCAAGGACGGCTGGACAAATAAATTGTGTGGAAAATAGTAAAAACCACACTTTTCTTTTCCCATAAAAACCAGCTATCAAACTTTTGATGTAGGTAAATCGTTTATCCGTCTTTCACATCAAAACGGAGCAATGGATCAACGTGATTTTTGATATGATGATAGTTTGGGAGCTGGAGAGAGACAAAAGTTACTATTTATCCCGGGAAAATATAAGGTTCCCGCGGGATAACGTCGTGTAGTCTACGCGGGCAAAGCCGCAGGCAGAAGGCTAGTTCCAAATAAATACCTGTTAATGCAATAACCGATACACCCTAACAAATTCCATAAAAAAAATGAAACTTCCAAGTATTAAAGCTCATAAGTCTCCGTGACTTTCCGACTGATTTTAAGCTTTAGGGGAGACCGGGGTAAAGCCGTATAACTAAGAGCAAACCTATAATATTATAGAATCGAAATATTTATAATCGACTCTTTATTAAAGACTCTCATTAGCTACAGAAAAAAACAAATTATTAATTAATTAACACAAATTGAATATAGTAAAATTACGTAGTATGATAAACGATATTACCCCATACGCTATCAACGTGAAGCTACGCAACCAATGCATTCGAAACTATCCAAGTCATCTTCATCCCAGCCAGTACAGCCTTCGTGTGTCCATGTTTTACAAGGTAATGCACTGCACCTAACCTTCATCCACTCGACCGTATACTGGCCGATTTTACTCCTTACGGTTTTGCCCCACTGACCATAAACAACATAATTCAATATTCACTTTTCATATAAAACAGATCTGGCACCAAAACATTGTCGATTATTAAGTAAATATACACAGTTTCACGATAATAACATTCCACTTACCCATTTATCTTATTATATTCACAATTCAAACTTTGGAATACGATAAAATTACATCAAAGTAGGTACTTGTTAAATAAACTACCTAGTTTATCACATATAAAAAAGAGTAAGCCAATTTTAGAGAAAATCAATCTAGCGGATTTCCTTTGGATCTCTTAGTAATTTGGACTTGAATGTTACCTTAGGGAACGGAGCCCGGTCTATTGTTCCCCACGGGGTAAACATTACGACGGCCACTTCTGACGGCTACTACGGGTTGGGGGTGCCTTGGGACGCGACACATATTTCAGTGTTAGGGTTAAGGGGTTGCTGTAAGAGTTTATTTGTAGAAATGCTCGAGAGATAGCTACGATAATATTTACTTTGCTTTGTTTCCGGGATTGCTCTGAGGTGTTTTGTTGCGAAGCTAGATAGCGGGTAGTGGAAGTGTGCTACGGATCATGGATTACCCAACAAGCATTTTAGTCGTATTAGATGAAAGTTACGATATTGTAAGTGCTAAAAACATCGGATTGAAGTAAATTTAGAAATAATATCATTTGACCACCTTTATACAACCTCTAAATGACACTAAAATTATTTATACGACTGCTACATGACTCTATTACGACACTGAGTCGCATTAAAGTGGGCCGGCCCTTTTGCCGTAATAGTAACAAATGTTTTTTGGGCACGATACTTAGTCAGATATGTGTTTTTTCTGTCTGGGTGTAGGTATAAACTACACTAATTATAAATCATTTTTGATGGAATAAAAAAATTATCTTGGGATAATCTATACTAATATTATAAAAAGGATAGATTTGTATGTATGTAACGAATAAACTCATAAACTACAGGACCGATTTCAAAAATTCTTTCACTTTTAAGATGCTACATTATCCCTTATTAAGGCGATACTCGGAAAAATTATGCGCGCGAGAGCGAGACCGATTTTGCAGATTAGGCAAAAAAAAAACACAAAATCACTTCGTATTCAAAAACTACAGCGATTTAAAAAAATGCTTCTATACGATCCTAAATATTATTGGTGTCCACTAACTAAACCAATTTTCAATAGTGTAAGTAACCCCATTTGAGAATAATCTCGAATTTTCGTATTTTTTTTAGGTCTTTTCGAAAAGAAAAAGTGTCGAGGCAAAATCATAAAATCGTGTATTTGAAACTATACGATTCTAGATAAAGGTATGAAGAAATATATATCTCATTACCAGATTTGTAACAGCTGTAACCGTCCTATAGTTTTAAATCAAAAAGTCCATACTTTTTCCGAGTAGCGCCTTAACATAGGCTATATTTTGTCAAGATATTCCCATCGGAACGGGTACCACGCTGGTAAAACCGCGAGGATCCACTAGTACAAAATAATTGCAGACATTTGCCTTGATTAGTATACAGACAAGTCTTATTCCGAATACACTATTTTCAGAGCTAAAATTTCATCGCGCCCAAAAAAACAGAGCTAAAACCATTCGAGGGCAATTGAAAATATTAATATCTTCAATCGGACATCAAATCATCGATTCCTGAATCTTTAACGAACAGGAATTCAAGACACCTGTTGCACCAGGTAGGGAGATCAGGCAGTTATCTTAACGACCACCATTATCTTAATAATAAAGGAAATCGGTTATTTTTGTTGATGACACCGTTTAATGCTATTTGGCGTTAAATGGCCAGTAAAAATAAAATACACGCATTTGGGACAACTGTGATAACGATTCGGCTAACAAATAGAAATTCTTTTTAACCGACTTCTAAATCAAAAAGGAGGAGGTTCTCTATTCGTCTGTATGTATGTTTTTTTTTTTTTTTGTGTATGTCCACCGATTACTCGAAGACGGCTGAACCGATTGAAATGGTTCAAACGTTATTACATCAGGTTGGTTTCCAAGTTGGTCCCATTTTTTGAAATTTTGAAATCGGTTCAGTAGTTTTCAGGAAATCTTGAAAATACTGTCGTTTTCGTCACCACTTTATGTGAATTTAATACGTATCTTTAGGCATAACTTCTTTGTTTATAAACCGATTTAGATGATTCTTGTTTTGTTAAAAAGGGGATACCTCAAGGTATTTTAACCGACTTCGAAAAAGGAGGTTTTGAGTTTGATCACATACCTATTTACCAGAAAACATGTAAATTGCCTGCACGATGCACTAAAAAGAGTGAAATAAAAATTATTTTTATAAAAAAATAAAACCGCCTTCTAAAAAACCACATCAAAAAAGTAAGAAATAATTTCTCACCAAATAAATAACGTAAGTACTTTGAAGTCGGGCGGGTTTTAACAAAAACAACAAAAAATTGTAAGTACATGGTTCACGCCCGACTTCAAAGTACTTACGTTATTTATTTGGTGAGAAATTATTTCTTACTTTTTTGATGTGGTTTTTTAGAAGGCGGTTTTATTTGAATAAAATATTTTGTTACAGCTGTATAATTGTACGTTTTAAAATAACTATGGTTGTTTCACCTATGGTCAAAATAACTACGGTAGATTCACATATGTTCATAACGCCTAATGGACGACTAAACTACGGTTGATTAAACTACAGTCGGTTCAACTAACGGACGATTATTCTAATATTCATTTCTTCTACTGGGCCCCAAGTCTGCTAATTTACAAATGGTTCAATTGAATCTTAATTGGATCTCAATAGCGGTTTTTGACATTTTTGGTATTCTGCTACTAACTTAAGACCAATGGTATACGACTGAACTGCCATCGGAATATTTGCTAGTCTGCTCTTCAGTCGTATTACAATCGTAGCTCGATTGTGGAGTATCGGTATTCTACTCTCATTGACATTTGTTTGACAGTACTCTCAATGGGGTATGTATCATAATAACTACGGTCATTACGACTATGGTCGAAATAACTACGATCGATTCACATATTTTCATAATGACTATTGAACGACTCAACTACCTGTTCATTTCACCTACGGTTGATTGAACTACAGTTATAGGAAAAATGTGATATTAAAAAACCACGAGCCCCATTAGTAGCTTTCAGGCGGGATTCGAACCCGCGCCTCCGTGAATCCGGCCCGATGCTCTGACCAACTAAGCTACCGAAAGGCTTACACGACTCGTCGAATTTTGCTATCACTTGTTACGCTGTAGGCCAGCGTTACTTCATTAATGTGAGGAAACCCTCGCATTCGAAAGAAACATTTTTACAAATGTTTAACAATCGATTAAGATGAAACAGCCATATTGAGATTTTATATTATTTTTATGCATTTACAATGCAATTTTGTAAGTATAGGAAAAATGTGATAGTAAAAAACCACGAGCCCCATAAGTAGCTTTCAGGCGGGATTCGAACCCGCGCCTCCGGGAATCCGGCCCGATGCTCTGACCAACTAAGCTACCGAAAGGCTTACACGACTCGTCGAATTTTGCTATCACTTGTTACGCTGTAGGCCAGCGTTGCTTCATCAATATGAGGAAACCCTCGCATTCGAAAGAAACATTTTTACAAATGTTTAACAATCAATTAAGATGAAACAGCCATATTGAGATTTTATATTATTTTTATGCATTTACAATGCAATTTTGTAAGTATAGGAAAAATGTGATAGTAAAAAAAACCACGAGCCCCATAAGTAGCTTTCAGACGGGATTCGAACCCGCGCCTCCGGGAATCCGGCCCGATGCTCTGACCAACTAAGCTACCGAAAGGCTTACACGACTCGTCGAATTTTGCTATCACTTGTTACGCTGTAGGCCATCGTTGCTTCATCAATGTGAGGAAACCCTCGCATTCGAAAGAAACATTTTTACAAATGTTTAACAATCGATTAAGATGAAACAGCCATATTGAGATTTTATATTATTTTTATGCATTTACAATGCAATTTTGTAAGTATAGGAAAAATGTGATAGTAAAAAAAACCACGAGCCCCATAAGTAGCTTTCAGGCGGGATTCGAACCCGCGCCTCCGGGAATCCGGCCCGATGCTCTGACCAACTAAGCTACCGAAAGGCCTACACGACTCGTCGAATTTTGCTATCACTTGTTACGCTGTAGGCCATCGTTGCTTCATCAATGTGAGGAAACCCTCGCATTCGAAAGAAACATTTTTACAAATGTTTAACAATCGATTAAGATGAAACAGCCATATTGAGATTTTATATTATTTTTATGCATTTACAATGCAATTTTGTAAGTATAGGAAAAATGTGATAGTAAAAAAACCACGAGCCCCATTAAGTAGCTTTCAGGCGGGATTCGAACCCGCGCCTCCGGGAATCCGGCCCGATGCTCTGACCAACTAAGCTACCGAAAGGCTTACACGACTCGTCGAATTTTGCTATCACTTGTTACGCTGTAGGCCAGCGTTGCTTCATCAATGTGAGGAAACCCTCGCATTCGAAAGAAACATTTTTACAAATGTTTAACAATCGATTAAGATGAAACAGCCATATTGAGTTTTTTTTTTGTTTTTTTTTTTGTTAGTTTTTTTAGTTGGTCAGAGCATCGGGCCGTATTCCCGGAGGCGCGGGTTCGAATCCCGCCTGAAAGCTACTTATGGGGCTCGTGGTTTTTTACTATCACATTTTTCCTATACTTACAAAATTGCATTGTAAATGCATAAAAATAATATAAAATCTGAACTACAGTTGATTCAACTAACGGACGATTGGCCTAATGTTCATTTCATCTACTGGTTGTTTCGACTATGAACGACTCGCCTACAACAAGCTTATGAATTGGAAAGTTTATTAAATGGATTTGAGCGCGTTGGATTGTTTTTTTGGTTAGGGTGTCGCAAACATAAAATTTTTGACTGTTTTAGTATGAAGCGGGGACATGCAAAATTTTCAAGAATGACTTTTATAAAAATGCAAATATCTCGAAAACGGGGCGTCATAGCTGTAATCTAACAAAATTTTCGATCCCCTATGGTATCCCGGAGATACCTAGGAGGCATCCGATGGACATATAAAAAAATATTTTTTTATTTTTTTGCTCAAAAAAATTTTTGTTATTTAAAAAATTTTATATATTTTGGGAAAAACAAAAGGGGGAACAGGGGGCGAAGCCCCCCGCCAAGGGGGCTCGGGGGGCGAGGCCCCCTGCCACCCAACAAAATGTAACAGACGTTTTAGGTTAGGTTAGGTTAGAACAGTGACCAAAACGCCGCGCAAGCCGAGCGAGCGAAGCGAGCGTGCTGCGGCAGCGGCCGGCGAACCGCCAGAATCGACTTTATACACCCCGCCTACCCCCTACTTCAGTTTAATAGGAAATGGGAATATGTATATAGTCGTTTCTGGCGCTTCGCCGGCCGCTAACCGCGGCACGCTCGCTTCGCTCGCTCGGCTCGCGCGGTATGTTCATGTAAACCTGACATGCTCGTCGCTTCGCTCCTCGCACCTAACAGCAATACAGTCACGACCAATAATATGTATACAACATGGGACTATGTCATATTACAATATTGAATGACTTCTGTGACACTGATCGTTTTCTTTTGGAATGCTACAGTGTGACAAAGTTCTATGTTATATTGTATACATAATATTATTGCTCGTGTCTGTACATGAGTCACTATTTTTAAACTTAATAAACCGTGTAGGTGAGTTGACCGTAAGTGAAATGACCGTAGGTGAAATAACCGTAGGTGAGTTGTTCGTAGGTGAGATGACCAGTAGTGATTTCGTACATTAGTTATTTTAAAAATAGGTGTAACGACCAATAGTTATTTTGAACAGTAGGTCTTTTGACCGTAGTTATTTCGACCATAGTCGAAACGACCGTAGTTATTATGATACATACCCGAAGGCAACACTATTAACTATCCAACTGAGACTCCATTACGATTCAATTACGATTCAATTGCGATTCTATTGAGCTGACGTACAAGTTTTTACAGAATACCCAATTTGTTTTAATCGTAATGGAATCGTAATTGAGTCTCAATTGAATATCAATAGAATCTTATTTAAATTAAAATTAGCAGACTTGGGGCCCTGGTTGTTTCAACTAAAGACGACTCGCCTACAGCAGCTGTTTATTAGTACGGCGTTCTCTATTGATTTTTAAAGTGGAGGGTAGTTTCCGTGTACGTATTTCTTAACCCTTAACTGCCTAGAACCTATTATCGTCACACTACCACCTAACATACGTGAGACCCCAGTGCAAAATGATTCTTGTTTGTAAAACTGTGTGGTAAGTTTTAGTTTTTAATGAAAAGTCTATCAGTTTCTCGCGTTACATCTACCTCGTAGGATTAAACATTAATTTATTACTTATTTTGTTTGTTGTTTGATAATTGATTTTGTGTGTAATAAACAATAAGTATAAGTACAAATAACAATAAGTACGTGTGTCTGAAATGAAAATGAAACAAAATTGTTAAGGAAAAGTGTTCCTCTTAGGAAGCAGACACAAATTTTGACAAAATAGAGCATACAATATATAATTTAATATAAACCCGCACTAGCAACTTCAATTAATATTAATTCATAACTTCAATGCCCTCAAACATTATCAAATGCAATTTCACAATTTGAGAAGTAATTTACAAAAGTGTCAAAATTAGATTGAAGACTTCGATCAAGGAAAGAATCTCTTCTACCATTTAACCGCCCCCCAATACATTAATCCCAAAGTTCCTTTAAGTACGTTCTGATCTATTCCTCAGGGAGTGCCGGGATGATTTCCGATTTTATCCCGGATTCATTTTTAGTTCACGACGGCACGAACGGGTTTATGTCGCTCCCCGGTGTGATAAAACTAAACTTGTAATGAAATTATTGTAAGTATGAGGGTATTTCCTACAATGTACTCCGAAAAAGAAAGCCGCTGTAGAACAATTACCAAATCGATGAAACTAAGAGCTAGCGCGCACGGGTGACTTTTGTCTCCGCAACTATTTTGTCACTTACATCAATAGTATGAAAAAATCGCGTCGCTCATGCGCGCACTCTCATACTAACCCGGACTTGATGCGAGTGACAAAATAGTTGCGGAGACAAAAGCCACCCGTGCGCGCTAGCTCTAAAAGTGGACCTTTTCCTAGACTGAGGGCAAGATTCTAAACTTGTAATGAAGTTATTGTAGGTATTAGGGTATTTCCTACAATGTAGGTACAATGAAAAAGAAAGCACCTGTAGAACAAATTAGAAAATCGTTGCAATTTTTTCTTAGATTTAGGGCGAGAGTCTGTTAGGCAAGGCTTGCATACAAGTGTGACGTCAACTTTACAAGTTGAAACTTCAAGAAACTGCAGGTTTGTTCAAATTGCATATAATTTGCAACGTGACGTCATATTTGTAGACTTCTGGCCTTATACGCCTCTTTATTTATTGCACTTTCACATAACATAGAAAATGTTTACAAAGTGCAAAGTTAAAGTACGTTATTTAAATTTTTACTTTTTTGCATTCACAATGCAATTTTTATTATTGCTAAAATGGTAAATGATGTAGTAGTATTTTAGAAAAAATCGAACCGTCTCACAACAAGCTCCGATGGGACTCGAACCCACGACCTTTCGCTATCCGGGCGCTTTTCTATAATACTTCATTTTCCATTTTTCAAGTTAACGTTCTTAATAATATATAATAATTTTAACTTTACTTGTTAACAAAGTTCATTCATAAAGAAAAAGTTAAAACTACTTAGGTACGCAAAATCCATAAGTATTTGTACTACTAGTAATTCCTTAGGTACTTTTTTGAATTTAAGAGCAAATTTTTATCAGAAATAATCTCTTTTAATTTAAAAAATGTTGTAATAGTTTATAATTATTCATAGCGCAGAAAAACGAATGTACAGAAAATACGTGCATAATAAGTTCCCGTCTTAGATTTGCAAAACACGATTTACTAGGTTGATTAAAGAAAGAATAAAATGTTTTACCGTAGAATGAAATTAATTTTTAGATCGAAGTAACTGTAAACTTCCGTTCTTTATATCGTAAAGGGAATTTTTTTTTATTTCAAAGAATTTAAGTAAATTTTTATCAGTAATAATCTCTTTAAATTTAAAAAATGTTGTAATAGTTTTTCGCTTGCTTTCGATTTGTACAGAGAATTATTCATAGCGCAGAAAAACTAATGTACAGAAAATACGTGCTAAGTTCCCGTCTTAGATTTGCAAAGCACGATTTACTAGGTTGATTAAAGAAAGAATAAAATGTTTTACCGTAGAATGAAATTAATTTTAAGATCGAAGTAACTGTAAACTTCCGTTCTTTATATCGTAAAGGGAATATTTTTTTATTTCAAAGAATTTAATTACTTCTTTGTAATTCGTTAAAAACTGTTTACTTACTTTCTTATTTAAGATCAAAAGTCAGCAAGATTGGTGTTGACACTCTTAATTTCACGTTCAAAGATCGTTTAATTTGTGGGTTGTGTTTAAGTCCTTAATAAAGCTTATTAAGGACGGAATCCACTCTTATTTATATCAAGATGTGAAGGTATATTCTATGATATACACCGTGAAATTTTATTTGTTGACTTCCCGAAAATTACTTGAAGTACTCATCAATACAAACAATTTTTACTATGATAACAACTCTGAAATCGAAAAAAAATATCAGCTGTTTCATACTCAAACAAGTCAACAAGTAAAATTTCACGGTGCATATCCTTAAACTTGTTTTTACTAAAAAAGGAATGTTAAAGATCTTAGGTAAAGACATTCATTTTGTTTTTAATTTTAAATTATTTTTATTTATTCACAATGCAATTCTGTAATAACAGAAAATAATGTTATACAAAAATTCCATCAGCCCTGCAAGAAGCCTTGCATCTCGCCTCGATTGTTTTTTTCTATCACCATTTTTTCCTTTGTACATTTTTGTTTATCGTAATATTTAACCAGTCTCTACACTATTAATCGTTTTTATAGCAAATGATACATACATTCTTACTTTCGACCGACATTATTGTTGCAATCTCTGTCTCATACCAATATCAGCCTATTGCATCCGATAGATAAACATGCTGTCGTTCACAAGGGATTCGTCACTGACGATTCGTTAAAAAAATTAAACTTTTAGGTATAGGAAAGACGTATCCGATATTTTCACGATTCGTGATCGTTTGAACACGGTAAATTAAAAAACATTATCGCCGACAAATAAAGATGCATCGTGAAAAGTGACGATTCGTCAAACGCCGTCTTGTAAACGAACCGCAAGACTGAGGGAAGTGTCATAACTATTTATGACATACTATGTCTAATAAAAAGTTAATCGATTAAAGTAGAACAGAATAGTTAGTAAGAAACTAAGAATAAAATTAAAATAAAAGAAATTGTTATAGGTAAGTAGGTATATAAATGAAAAAGAAACACAAAAAATCGATTTTTCCACAAAGTAGTTACTTATATGATTGAAATAGCAAAATGCACCACCGGACATCTAACTTTTGAGCTTGGCTTAGACGTCTAATATCAGTTCTATTTTTGTGACAAAGGCTTAGTCATCTCCCATTTCTTGACAGCACAAAGTCGAATCCGCCTCCAGCCTCTAAGGATAAAATGTAAGACGTTTTCCCACCTGTGGTATTCAATTTTTGTTTAATAATCTATTCCACTGTTATTCATAAAAGTTAAACGTACAATTAAGACAAGGATTCCCGACCGCAGAAACAATTGCAGAACATCGTATAGGTATCAATTCAATTTAATTCTATATCGATGGGACCCCCCGCGCGTCTCAGTAAATTTAGCGAAACAGGTAATTTTGAAAAGGAAGAATGCCTTTTAAATACTTTACACTTGTGACGGCCGGAATTCCTCGCCTATTCAAATACAAATATTTTCGTATATTTTCCATTAAATAAAACCAAGTATAATGCAAGTAATAGCATAATATTTAAGTTACTATTAGACGGATGTTTGAATTTTTAAGTGATGCAGTAAAATATCACTAATAGAGTATTGAATAGCCGGAATTAATAGACTAAAATAACATACATTTTTATCAAATTTTGAGAACTTGTGACTTGCGAGTAATACATTAATTTAAAATACCCTATTTTTGGGAATCCTCGCCTTATAATAATCTATAACTTAAAAAGGTTTATTAGCATTTAAGATATTTGTGTGGACCACGGGACCCGTCCTCAGGGCATTTGCCTAAGGCGTGAGAAACTTCAAAAGGCTGACAAGGCTAACTTCAAAGGTAAAATAGATGGCTATATAGCACTCGACACAAAATAATACACACATAGGTCGAAATATGACAAATTTTTTTTTGACTCTTTATACAAATTGGAATGATCACGTGATTTATTTAGTATGGGAAGTCCAAAAATTTTTGTCGTATTTCGACCCATGTTTCTAGGAGAAAGTTGTTCACTTACCGATTCTGAGTCGATCTTAAAAATTTGTGCACTGATAAAAAATTTACCCTGTATATGTTTTTGAAGTGAAAACTTCTTCAACGGCGTTGTGCACTTTTGTGACGGGTAAAAAATGTTAAACTCGCATCAGGATCGTCAGATCGTAAAACGGACACGTGACCTAATCGAAAGACTGTTACAATGTCATTAGAATACGAAGGCAAATTTCGCCATCGTTTCCAAAGTTGTTATACTTCAGGTTAGAAAACAAGCGGCATTGAAGCCAGAAGACCTCGGTTCAATTCCAATCTGTTTTTTTTGTCAAATTCTTTTTTTTTGTGAAAAAGTCTAGGGAGCCCTTTTCACTTCTACCGGCACTCCCGGAGTGCAGCCCGTTGTTTTTTTTAGCTCTCTATTATTAGTAATTAGTTAATATTATAAAGAGGGAAGATTTGTATTTTTGTATGTAACGAATAAACTCAAAAAGTGTAGGGTGCCTACCATCAACTTTAAGACAGCGATTCAAAAATAGCGCGATGCAGAATAGGTTCCTAAAATGAATTGCTTTCTTTCGTACTATGACCTTCTTAAAACTGGATCGCAAATGAATTGCTAAATGTGAATGACCGAACGAACTGTGTCCTCATTTCTTCTACCCGTCTCTTTCACTTGAATCTGTCTTGCCCGGAGAGTGAAAGGGACGGGTATAACCTGCAGGTGTCATGTTAGCTTGGCCGAGTTATAAGTCAAATAAGAGTTGATGACAGCTCAGCGGCTGTGAAATGTCATTGAATAATCACTGAATCGCTGTCATTGATATTAAGCTGTCGTGGTACGAATAAGCGAAGCAGTTCAGTTAAGGTCCTAAACAAAACCGCAATAAGAGTTGATGGTAGGCACGCACCCTGGACCGACTTCGAAAATTCTTTCACCGTTAGAAAGCTACAGTCTTCCCGAGTGACATAGGCTATATTTTATCCCGATATTCCCACGGGAACGGGTACCACGCGGGTAAAACCGCGAGGATCCGCTAGTTATTAGTAAAGGCTTAAAAAACCAATGAATCGCGGGCCAAACGAGTAATATGTGGCGCACTGAGCCAATTTGTATAGATTACACCATTCGTTGCACAACCGGGAATTACGTGAAAAATGGTTTTTAATTTATCTCTCGCTACGAGAACTGAGTCTATAATCCCGAGCCAAAATGGCCACCGAAATTACTTTTGTTATTGCTTTTTTTTGCATTTTTCTTGCTGATTATTTTGCCTGGGTTTAATGTATCGACATTTGTTACGAAGGTTATTTCGTTGAACATTGAACACTGAAGTTTTGTTATTTACTTGAAGATTTATTGTATTATGTTATATGATAATAAGTGATAATAACAACTTGTCTTCAAAAATAGCATAACTGATTTACTAATAACTTTTTTTCTGATCATTTACATGGTCTCTGTTAATCTGTTAACGGGTTACTAAATATTTCAAAGCATAGGAGAAAATATTTCGAATAAAAAATAAATACATTAAACCGCCTTCAAAACAAAAAACTGCAAACAAAAACTCACTTCCCAAAACACGTAAAAATGAAAAATAAATTGAATCATTCAATTCATATGACGAAAATGCGCAACTTTTTCTAAGTAATCTTGGAACTTACTGATCTGTTTGAAGCACTCTTATCTTCACACAATTCACAATACGCAATCTTAAAAAGACCAACTCCCTCCACTTAAGAGAACTTAACTTCAGTCGAAAGTCGAATGTAATAAGAGAGGATTTTTCAGTGAAAACAAGTAGACTAAAAATCTTTAATTGAGCATTTAAACAGTCGGGTAAAGTTGCAGAGTGGATTCAAGGATTCCAGTCGAGGTTTCAGTGACGTAAAGTTTCAAGTTTCAGACGAACTAAGATGTGTTCAGGTGTGATACGTGCGCAGAAACTTGATAACTTACCTTACAGTGTTTATATGAGAGAAAATTCTGAGTAACGTTTTTGGATTTACACAGTAAAGTTACGAGAATCTGTGAGAGTTTTATGAATCTGTTTTAGCTAATTATCTGTTAATTACGAAGAATAAGAGACACGTAGGCTCATGTTTTACTGTATTATTTAGATATGTACAAGTATGTTTGTGAGTTGTTAATGGGTTTAATATAACTGTATCAACAACACCCAATTAAGCTCAACTTAATTCCAAAAATAGAGATAAATAGAAAAGCTTAGAAACAAACAGACAGAGGCGGAGATTCTGCGGCCGATTATTTTAGACCAAATTGTCGTGGGGAAAAGATTGATAATTTAATGTAACTGTTTCAGAAGTTAGCTCTCTGTAGGCCAGCCTAGGCAGAACGTGACTATTGCGTCATGCTTTTTCGTGGATGCAGCCGGGCGCTCATCGTTTTAGAAGACGTTATCACGTCAAAATATTCACTCAGGTATTTAAGTTAAACACTGAAGACACTGAACACAGCTTATCGACTTGGTGAACACACTTTTATATTTTTCACTGTATCAAAATCACGACAAACAACATTTTACTTCAACCGACGATATTTTAAGACCAGTATCACTAGGAACAAAACGCCAAAATCCTTCGTAACCTCAACATCTAGCGGTGAGATAAAAATACTTCCAGAGCTCAAATTTATCCCCCCAATCCTCTCCTGGGAGACAAACGCTTGATGTCTGTTATCTAAAGCTTACACGACGCATCGACTCCCAGATTTAAGAGTTCGCCCCATGTTTTATGCATACAATGTCCCAGTGTTGGACACCCTGGGCCTTAAATTCCGACACCCGATACTTCGTCTAGTCCGACGAACTTTTATTAAACTCTCGGCATTGGACTGCCCCTTCCGAAAGAAGAAATTACGGCGTGTTTTGGAATATGTTTGACTAAATAGTTTAGTTTGGGAAAGGGCATTTCTTTTACTGAAAGTCTTTAGTTTTCGACGCTCTTAGATTTAGGTAAATATTAACCTTAATTATATAATTTTAAAGAAAAGAAAATATTGTAGTTTTATTTCAACGGTAAACACAGCACGGCTTTACATTTTGACTTAAAATAGTGCAGCGGCCCGCGGCCACAGAATATATATTAGTACCTTACGGTACAGAAATTTCACTCCCGAGTTTAGGTATGATAAACGCAAGCGTTCGGTCACCGGACTAGTCTCAATAGGCTGGCACTCGCTCGACTTGTCGCACGCATCCGCATGTAACGCCATCTGTCTCGCTTCGCGTGTATTACTTTCACAGATAAAGTAGTACCTCTGACAGCCCTAGCAGATTGAAGCGAGACGGCAGACAGTAATTATTGTACTATGAACGCTATACGCAATGCAAAAGGTTGAAATTAGGTTGTTTTCCAGAATAGTAGGTAAATATCTCGGGGATTTTGCGCCGCTTGTATGGAAGTGAGACAGGCCTGCCGCGGCTTCGTTCGCGTGGACTATAAGACGTTATTCCGCGGGAATTATATTTTTCGGGATAAAAATAAGCCTATGTTACTCTCTAGCTTCCAAACTATCCCTATACCAAATATCATGTCGATCCGTTTCTCCGTTTTGCCGTGAAAGACGGATAATCCCACTTTTACATTATAATACTAATATAAGTATGGATAATTATGCTGTTGTTTGATCGATAAAAATAAGCAAATCTTATTAACTGAAGGATGAAATAAGTATAAAGTGTTGCTTATGAGGCTGATTTTATTTCCAAAAGTTGAGCTGTTCAAAAAAAAAATCTTCTTTATTTTATTAATTTAAGTACTAAAATACTAAACATAGACATATACATAAATAATGGAGACGAAATTATAAAGTGCGAAAACTTAATGTTATTACAG
Source organism: Crambus lathoniellus (assembly GCA_949710035.1). Lineage (NCBI taxonomy): Eukaryota > Metazoa > Arthropoda > Insecta > Lepidoptera > Crambidae > Crambus > Crambus lathoniellus. Next base: position 3,128,172 of record OX453299.1, on the reverse strand, counting down.
TTAAAGATAAAGACTGAAAACAGCAACAAATTATATGAAGACAAAAATTAAAATTAGGTAAACATGAAAAAATGCAGTAAAAAATATTTTCTTGCTTTCCATAAATAATAAAGTAAATTGATTAATGTAAATAGAATCACAATAAACACCAATGCAATTATGCGGGCTTTCTCGTAATTTCCCTCCACAAAGCCGCGAAGACCCAAAAACAACGCACTTTAGACAGAACTCGTAATCTGGCTTACAAATGTATTAGGTGTTTCTGTTGTATAATAAATGTGTAATACCCATCTTCCCTCGCAAGTAAATGGTCGTCTCAAAGCTTCGAGTTTTACATATTTTTTTGCAGACCATCCTCCGGCTATCGGACGGTACCGTAAATACGTAATCCTTACAAATTGGTCTTCGGTCGCGTACCGCTGTACTATCAATACCGATTTTACAATACCGGTTTTACCGATACCAACAAATCCTGGTTTTACACTTGGTTGCTTGATGTATAACACCTTATATTAGAGAGTACTTTTATAGTACTTTTTGTTGAACTAAGCAAGACACCAATTTAGAAATATATAAATAAATAGAAGCGTCGTATAGACTTCGACAACACGTGAATATAGTAATTAGAATGAAGTAGCATAGGTATACATCAAACTATCACTTTTTTATCTTACTTCCTACTAATATTATAAATGTGAAAGTTTAGATGTTTGGATGTTTGTAATTCAATCACGCCAAAACGGCACAACGGTAGCTGGGGACACAGATACTTTGTAGCCTGGAGAGAAACATAGGCATCTTTTTATCCCGGAAAAATATCATACTCCCGCAGGATAACGTCATGTAGTAACGTAACCCCGAGAGCGAAGCCGCGGGCGGAAAGCTAGTCTAGTTTGTTTGTTTGTTTGCATCAAGTAAGCTCCGAAACTACTAGACCGATTTAGAAAATACTTGGACCATTAGAAAGCTACATTCTTCCCGAGTGACATAGGCTATATTTTATCCCGATAGTCCCACGGGAACGGGTACCACGCGGGTGAAACTGCGAGGATCCGCTTGTATAAAATAAAGATATTTGCTCATTTAAATAGAAATATAGATTGAAATATTATTCCTCTGAAATAAAACAGCGTTTTTTTATCCACAACGGGGTAGCACTTAGCCTTCATCACACCTGGGGGCCAAGTCTGCTAACGTTAAGTCACAATCGTGTCTCAATCGTGTTTCAATTGTAGTTCAGTTATAGTGCTCTTTAAAACACTAGTTACAAGAATTATGACAGTATAATGTGATGTGAATGTAGTGTGTGGTGTGACCATCAGTAGTATTGTGAAAAAAGTACACATTTCTTGTTACTAGTGTGTAAAAAAGCGCTACAACTAAACTACAATTGAAACACGATTGAGACACGATAACGTTAGCAGATTTGGCCCCCAGATATTGTGTGTTGATAAGGCTGAAGGTGGCTGAAGGTGGCGCACTTCTCCCGGAATCCTCAATTACTTTACTGTGGACTGGCTGTCTTATCTCTAAATGCTGTAACACAACAATGCTGAAAACATCGTTGTTATGGCGTCAGACTTAGATAAGATGGTGGTAGCTAGTCCGGCGGACTTTGAACAAGTCATACCACTAACCAATCACTCATAAACTTTCGCATTTATCATATTAGTAGGTTTTATTTATTATACATGGAAGTGAGCATGTTTGTTTGAAAATAAAGCAAGTACTTACCCGGTTGTTATTTTTGCAAAGAGCTTTAAATAAATAAATAAATAAAATAAATAAATAATAAATAAATAAATAAATAAATAAATAAATAAATAAATAAATAAATAAATAAATAAATAAATAAATAAATAAATAAATAAATAAATAAATAAATAAATAAATAAATAAATAAATAAATAAATAAATAAATAAATAAATAAATAAATAAATAAATAAATAAATAAATAAATAAATAAATAAATAAATAAATAAATAAATAAATAAATAAATAAATAAATAAATAAATAAATAAATAAATAAATAAATAAATAAATAAATAAATAAATAAATAAATAAATAAATATTTTCTTACAATCACACCAATTATCTAAGCCCATAGTAAATTTCTTAAGAAACTGTGTCTACGTGAACTTGATAACGGAGAAATATATACTTAAATACTTTTTTTTTTGTAAATACATACTTAATATACATGGAAAACACCCAGACCAAGACAAATAGACATGTTCATGCACACAAATATTTGTCTTGTTCGGGAATCGAACCCGAGACCTCTGGCGCAGAAGGCAGGTAGCTGACCCCTGCGCCAAATCGGTCGTCAAATTTTTAATTATACTTTTAATTATACTATAGAACAAGATTTTATAATCTTGTTTGTATGTTTTCGACACAATAATATGTTGAGTACATTGTTTTCTTAATTTATGGTATAAATAAATCAACGTTATACACGATTTTAACATTGAATTCGTATAACGAGAATTTATTACGTGTTTTAATAGGTATGGTAACGTAATGTTTTGCAAATACACAGTCTGCCACGCATCAGGTTTTACCACAAATATTATGCTTTAAAAGAACGTGTTATTCTCCGCAAACGTCCATAACCACCTTGGGCTTAGTACACACCACCGGTTTCAGACCAAAAGGTCCCGGGTTCGATTCCGACTGGCGGTACATTGTATTCGGTTTGGTTGGTTTAACGACTTGTTCTTAGTCCGACTGGCTAGCTACAACCATGTTATCTAAGTCTGACGCCTTAACATTGATGTTTTCAGCATTATTGTGCTCTGGCAGTTTGAGATAAGATAGCCAGTTCCTCAGTGCTTGAGGATTCCGGGGGTAGTGCGCTTCCACCTTCAGCCTTATCACCACTTAACATCAGGTGTGATGAAGGCTAAGTGCTTTACCGTTGCGGATTTAAAAAAAAACAAATGTCTTAATTGAAGTGTAAGAAATCACATTTTGTATCTAAAAATGTTTTTTTTTGCGAGTACTTATTCCCACTTTTTGTGTGTATAGTTTAGTTATGCAGAAATATATAAGCGTCCCGATAGAAGATTTGCTTATAACAGCTATATTTAATCAGTTTTCTGTTCATACTGTTGTATTTTATGATTATACGTTATATTCTCCGAATACTAAATCTTTGCTAAAACTTTAAAAACTAAAACCCACAAACTATTTTTAAATATGAATCTAAACAAAAAGATTATGAATATCCTCTCTACCTATCCTTGTCAAATTTAAAGTGAGCGAGCAGGACAAACAGCTTCCATAATGACTTCTCCTCGTTTGTAACACGTGGCGACAATCCGCTTTTTATTTTTACAACTTCTTTGAATTTTGATTATATTAAAACTGTTTGAATGTCTGAGCCGTCTGATTGCGACAAACGAAGTTTTTGAAACCGAATTTGGGAGCGATTTTAACGAACAGAGGGGCTACCAGAAAAAACATAAAATGAATATGAGCATGGACCTCATTTGACACTTGGTGTCCATATTTTGTCCATAATCCATGGGCATAATAATAGTCTGGTTAAAAATATCAAAGTATGTTTTGTACATACTTTGATATTTTTTACCAGAATTGATGTTGTTTATTAACCAGAAAGCGCTTGGAATCAATTCTTCAGCTCTTGGTTATGAATAGGTAGTTATGTAAAGAAGATAACACCACATTCTCCTGAGTCCAAGAAGAAAGTAAAGAAATAACGTTAATATAGATAGTAAAAATATTCTTAGTAGTATAGAAGAGCTCTCAGTCACTTTTAATAGATCCGACAGCTTAATACATCACAATTGCCGTAAAAGGCATCTCCACCCTCTAACTAATTAATAAAAAATATCATAATAATGTTATAATAATATAATAAAAGTTACTTACATTGATGGATATTTCGGAAATCATCGGACCCTTTCATAAAATATAAATCTTCTTTTCCAATGTCACGATGTCTACGAAGCATCCTTGTGGATGCATCAGACAATTGACCCCCATCCATTACTTCAATTGGATACAGTCATTTTAGACCGAATTGTGGGGAGACTGATCTCTTTGATGGCTCATTACTTAATGACACAATGCACTGACAACTGCATTGTCTTGCAGCTTCGATAGGGGTAAAACTTATTTGTAGGGTTTTTTAGGGTTTCGTAGCCGAATGGCAAAAACCGGAACCCTTATAGATTCGTCATGTCTGTCTGTCCGTCCGTCCGTCCGTATGTCACAACCACTTTATTCCAAAACTATTAAGACTACACAGTTGAAACTTGGTATTCTATGAACCGCTTCACGATTTTAATACAAAAATAAAAAGAAACAATTAAGGGGGCTTATTAAAATATTTTATATCAAATATATTCGTAAGATGTGTCTATAGATAGGTCTTTAAAAATGATATTAAGGTTGCTCAGACCATTTCTTCTCAAAGTCAATCTTTTGAAAGATAGAGCCTTCCAAAGTGGTAAAATGTGTGTCTAATTTTTTTTTTTTATTTACAACATCAATAACAAGGACAGGTTAATTAGTTTCATTCAATTAAATACGCTCTATCTCATTACCTATAAACTTAATTGAATCAGATACCGATGGTTAGCTCATTACTGATCTCCAATTAACTCTCTGATAATGCCCCACAAGAGTGTTTGCTCATCTGATAAATTAATGTTTGTTTAATTGATAAATTAATAATGTTTAACGTAATTTAGAGAAGATACAATAGGCCACCTCTTTGTTACAACTTTACTTTGAATAGTCGCATAAAAGAAAATTTTGCTTAATACCATCATTATGTGACTAAACTTTAATATTGTGTAAGTACATCTAAAATGTGTGTGTACATTGGTATGATGCTGAAATTATTAGCTTCCAATTGTATTGTGTAAATCAGAAGAAGCAAAGGTACAGCCAGCAGTAAACTAAGCTAAACATAATGGAATGTTAAAACAATTTTTATGCATACACTCAAGATGGAAGCACTTAAGATCAGGATATAAATCTGAATGTGCTGTAAAAAGTACCTACCACAAAACACAGACCTAAAATGGTAAAACCCAGACTTAATGGGATAATCAAAGTGACATCATTTAGTTATATCTTTCAATAGATCATGACCTAATTTTCTTTAACGCAGAATCATTCCATTGACTACAAAATTATTTAGTTAATCATATCATTATTTTTGATATGGTCAGTGATTAGGAAAATTAGATTTGATCAATCACTGCTATACGTCGGGTCAAGGAAGGCCCAATCATCGTTATTGTTCGGTATTCCTACAGTTTGTTTTCCTACAAATTGATTCGTAGTGTTCTCATTCTAAGAAAAGAAACAAATTATTTTGGTAGGTAGGTACTTTATGTATGTTACGGGGTGTGAAGCGGTGGGTGGATGTAAGAATTAACATAGAGAGAGTAGTGGCTATGTTCATCACCAAGTTCCAACATGTATTTTGAACGTGTAGCAGTATATTATGCTTAGAATATGGATCAGTTACATTTATAGAAACTTGATAAATATGTTCTTTCTTTTGTATATAATGCCTATGCCTTTTTAAGCCAGTGAGGTTGTGGTGAAATTTATAGTTACATGGAGTTTGTGGAGGGTAAATAGACTGTACTTATTTTACCTATTGCATTTTATAGAGCTAAAATTATGTAGGTATTTGACCAAAAATTAAAAATAGTTTGATAATCCTCAAAGGTGTTTACGATTTTTCTTACCCTTTTTAATATTAAATTTAGCAAATGCATAAGAATTGTTGACACCAAATAAACAAACATCACATGTATCAGTTTCAATATAACTACGAACAATTTACTAACGAGAAATATCAAATATCTCTCAGAATACGACTAAAGAAGCAATTAAATATACAGCAATCGCTTAGGGAAAAGTAATAGCACAAGATGAAAACCTTATTATTCAGGAGGCAGGCGTTAATAAGTAATAATGTTAATTCTCGCATCCATATGTACGCGATTCGATCTAATTGTGCCGGGATTACTAGCCGATATTATCTCGTGTTAAGGGACCCCATCCATTATCCCTTATAAGGGTTGAAACGGCCCCGAAGGCTATAAGCGCCATGACTTGAACCGTTCACTATTTTTATTGTAATGATTGTGATTTCGACGGCCATTTTGTCTTCGGTTATTTCTTTCGTTTTGTGTTTATTGAGTAGTTATTAAGGAAAATCGGTAGATGTATTAATCTTTTGTAATTTACCAACTATTGACTGCATCATTATTTTGGACTAGTCTGTCGCTCGTGGCTTCACTCGCGTGGATACACGGCGTAATCCCGCAGAAATGTGATATTATTCGGAGATCAAAACTAGTCTATGTCACTCTTCAGCTCCCAAACTATCCCTATACCAAAAAAAACACGGCGATCCGTTGCTCTGTTTTGACGTGAAAGACAGACAAATAAACTAAAACACTTTCACATTAAGGCGCTACTCGGAAAAATATTGACTTTTTGATTTAAAACTATTGGACGGTTACAGTTGTTACAAATCTGGTAATAAGATATATATTTCTTCATACCTTTATCTAGAATTGTATAGTTTCAAAAACACGATTTTATGATTTTGCCTCGACACTTTCTCTTTTCGAAAAGACCTCTAAAAAATACGAAAAGTGAAGATTATTCTTAAATGGGGTTACTTACACTATTGGAAATTGATTTAATTAGTGGACACCAATAATATTGAGGATCGTATAGAAGTTTTTTTTTAAATCGCTGTAGTTTTTTAATACGAAGTGATTTTGTGTTTTTTTTTGCCTAATCTGCAAAATCGGTCTCGCTCCCGCGCGCGTCGTTTTCTCATTGCTATCTCGCTTCAGCACATTTTTTCCGAGTATCGCCTTAATTATAATATTAGTATGGGTAGTATGTAGAATGGATAAAATAAAGGGGAACCGATTTGTTATAAATTTGCGGGTTGTGTTTAACTGTTGAAAAATAAAACATACATAAATTTATTAACCTTTAAAATTGGCACGTAAAAATAAAGAATGTACTTATACAAACTAAACAAAGTTTACGCTTATGTTTTTGGTGCTATCTGAGTTTTCTTACAACTTCAACTAATTATTTGTTTTGAATATTGATAAAATATACTACAATTTATTTATACTGCTTCATCAAATACCATTTCAAGAAATTAATCATCGTTCACCACCTATACTGAAAATACGAAAACATCCTAAAATGCAATAATGGACTCAAATTCTATCGAACTTAGATCTATTTTGAAGAATATGTCAATAATTTCCTGCATCGTGGGAGAGCAGAGGCTTAAACATAGTAATTACTTAATAATTACCCCTCATACTGAGTCGCAGATGACAGAAGGGGAGATCTAATGATAGACAGAGGTAAGTTAGGGTGAGAGATTCCGATCAATACTCTTGAGGTTTGTAAATATTTACACGAGAACGGCGATCGTGATGATTTACGGAGTAACACTTGATTAATTATTTAAATGCTCTCCCCCTTTGATCAGTAAACTTTCGAAAAAAGATCAAAAGTTAATGAAATATATTTGAATTTGTATAGTCAACATCTCGTGACTACAACAGCTTTTCTATTGGTGCACCTGCACCGCAGTTACTTCTTGTTGAGCAACATTTTGTAACATGAAACAATTAACAACTTCTTATAGAATTGAATATGTAAACTTGTTGCAAAATGTTGTTCAACAAATAGTAACTGCGGTATGGATGCTCTTTAAGAAGTAACCGCCCAAAACGGGAATTTTTGATAACTTTGTTTAATGTAAGTATTAACTGTACATACCTGATGTTGGCCATAATTATAGAAAATAGAATTTTATTGAAAAATGAAAAATGAAGTATTTAGAAAAAATCGACCCGTCTCACAACCAGCTCCGATGGGACTAAATTTTTTCTAAATACTTCATTTTTCGGTAATAAAAATTGCATTGTGAATGCAAAAAACTAAAAATTAAAAATAACTTAGAATTTTATTGTTTGTATATTGGTATGAAAAGAAAATAAAGGAAAATATTTACTTTATTTCTTACACATTAATCATTCAAGCTAGTTGGTAAATTATTACCCACCTAAGTGAGAGTACTAAGAAAAATGTATAAAGCTACTATAAATGATAAGTTTCTACATGGTTCAACGTATATGACACTTTTGTTTGCATGGAAAAATCCATAACGAAATAAAGCTCGCGCTTCTACGCAGACAATTTAACCTAGCGGCCGCTAGTCTTTCTATTAAAAAAAAATATTTTATCTATTGACTAATATCAATAATTTTCCTTACAATCACATCAATTTTATTATCCAAGCCCATAGAAATTAGATAACGGATTGAAACTTGAAAACTTGATAACGGATAAATATATACTTCAATACTTTTTGTTTGTAAACACAATACAAACTTATATTAATAGGAAACACCAGACTTAAGACAAATAAAATAATTACGGTAACATTAAATGCTGACGTAAGAGACAACACAGCAACGACATCTGATAGTGAAGATGAAACATTATCTATCGATACAATAAATTCTGTTGTTAACGCAATTTGACAGTTCCCAAAGCTCTTATCTCTAATGGAAGATATTTATTTCAACTGAAAACACATTCCAAGTAAATGTTACCAAAATATTTTTCGAGCAATTCAATAAAATGGGAATGTAAGACTGTTACGTTCACGGATATGATTTATTTTAATCGATTGTTTGGTATCTGGAATCTGTGTAGAAAATCGTTTTATAGGATGCAGTAAAAGAGATAATGGCTGAGTTATTACAGCTGATATTACGCCCTTTGAAATCATCCCAAATATTTATTTTGTGGTTTGTTTGATATTTGTTTTATGTTATTCCGCCAATGAATGGCTGTTACCTCAGGCTGTTGCACAATCAAAACAAAGAAGCATTTGTGTATTTTTATTAATTAAGCGAGTTGTAGTTTTAATTTAGTTTTAAAATATTCATTGAAGTTTAATTTTAGATTTGTGAGGCTTTGGCAGATCGTCAAAGTTGAAGTAACTTAAAAAAGTTTTTTGATGGACTAAACACCACTAAATTTTAATTAGTACCTCCTTAAACATTTTACGGGATAAATAAATACGACCAACTTTACTATGGAGCCAGCCACGAAACCGCGAAAAATATAATCAGCTGGGTCATAGAAAAGGGCTGCGCCTCCGCTGGCGGTACCGGTTACAAAAAAATTGGGACGGGAACCGAGACAAATAAAATAACCACCTTAAAGGACGATGGGACAAAACGTCCCCCAAAACCAACAGATTTGAAATGTATCTCAAGTGAAAGATATTAATATAGCGACAACTTTTTACTATTGCGACATCACTCAAATGTGTGGGAATTCTAGGAAAATATTATTTTAATATTGTTATTAACTACAAAAGTAACACCTACGTTATTAAAAAAATCTTTTATTTTTACCATTTCTAAGCGACTTCAAAAAGAAAGAAGCTTCTCAGTTTGATCTGTATGTATGTATGGATATAATATGTATGTACGTATGTATGTTTGTCCGCGATTATCTTGCGTTTGGCTAAACCGATTTTGATGCAGTTTTCAGGAAAGTTTTTTGTTACATTTAGGAGAAGGTTTTGGTATTTTAACCGACTTCAAAAAGGAGGTTCTTGGTTTGACTAAACCCCATGGATTTTGACATTGAATATGGCTATTAATCTCTTTAAAGATACGTATGAAATTGTCGACACACATAAAATGTATGTTGGAGGGGGGGACGGGTCCCATACAAATTTCCCATCATCCTTTCTTGTTTTTTTTTTGTGAAACAAAACTAATGGATTTTTTTTTATGGAAAAGTACAACATTGACTCGACTTAAATGTATAGAATAGCAGATTTCGCAGTAAAAATGTTTGTATTTGTAGTCACTTTTATGCCCTAAAAGGTTTGTACTAATTAAAATTTAGTGGTGTAGATATAGGTACAATCAATTCCGCTCATACTATCCATCTCCTTTCTTCTTGTCGGTGTCGATCGAGCTAGTTGTGAGACGTTAGTTTTCTATAGTACCTACTTCATTTTCAATATTTTGGGGATACAAAGTAAGTAATAAATAAAACTAGCTTTCCGCGTTGACTACACGACGTTATCCCGCGGGAATTTGAAACTTTTCCAGAATAAAAAGTATCCTATGTTCCTCTCCAAGCTACACAGTATATGTGTCCCAAATTTCAGCCAAATCCGCTCAGCCGTTTTGGCGTGTTTGAGTAACAAACATCCAAACATCTAAACTTTCACATTTATAATATTAGTAGGATTTTACTAGTTTCATCCCTGTCGACATCCTTAAAACAGATTAGGAAACAAACAAATCAAGATTGTCAGGTGTTTTCATATGCGTGAGGAGCGCCCGCATGTTGTCTCGCATGTTGGCCGGCCGCCAGCGTACATGAATCATTGCGTGTAGCATCAATGAAATCTAATCCTATACCGTCGCTAAGTGTCTTGTCATACTCATGTTTAATGAATACTTCCGTCTGGATTGGATCTGTACTGATAATGTTACAAATAATTTGTATGGCTGTGGCTTTTATTACTTTGGTTAGGACAATTCTAAGTTTAATATAAATAATAGCGGTAGAAATTCCTGATTTCGTTTGTAAGGGTGATTTTGATTTTGAAGATGTCTGATATAGCAGTTTAAAAAGCTAATTTCATCTGATTTTAAAAAGAGAAGCTTTAGTAAACTCATAATATAAAGTATGAATATTTTATACCAATTATAAAAACTTTTCTCCCTTCTAGAAAATCTTTCGTAAAGGAAAAGTTCAGAAAGGACCTATAACAATATTAAAAGTATGGATGTGTGGATGTTTCTCTTTTAGATACAGCATGAAAAATGTAGAGAATGTAACTATTCATTGCATTGTTCTTATATTTAAAGGTATTTGGCCACATAACATTTACCCCCGAATTATCGTACGCAAATCATCTTTGGGAGCGTCTCAAACATCATGGCATCTCTTTCATAATATTATGTTTGACATTTAAAGTGACAGGGCGATGTGTGAGAGGCTCCCAAAGATAAGTAACGTACGAGTATTCGGACATTAGTCTTTTTGGTACCTTGCCTCGAACAGGTGAGTTAGTGGAAATATTTTATTTGTAATTGTTTACCACATTAATTCGGTTTTAGTAATCATTCCTGCTATTTAAATAATTATTTGATACCTACTATTTTTTAGAACATACAATCTAGTAATGCATAATAGAAGACATCTAAAGAGGGTTTAAAATTAGATAATTTTAATTTAAAACACATTTGAGAACTGGCGCCACTCCAAAACATGAATCACTGCCTTCAGTTCGCGACAATTTGTTACAATTAACGTATAAGGAGCTTAACATTGAAATATGAACCTTGGTCCAAGGACTTAGAGTTGATTCTGATGATTCACAACCGTACTGAGTAAAGACGACCATTTCTTACTTTAAACTAAGTGCAGTCGGAAATTGTATGAAAAATATGTAACAAGTTTAAACCATTAACATGCCCCGAAAGGGAAGTTCTTCTGGCGAGATTCTTTCAAGAAATTGCTTATGACTTATTTGTGTCGAGGTCATTAGTACCGCAAAATATAAAGCTATTAAAGTTGTAAGTAGCTTAAGTGCATGCGATTAACGGTTCGGCTTTAATCTTTTGGTTTATTTGCGGATTTGATCTACTCGGTTTACCATTATTCTATGCGGATGTAAATGGTAATTCCTGGTTTAAGGTCACAGCACATATATCAACTCGTAAACGGAACGTAAACGTATCAACTCGAGCGGTTCAGTATTCTTTGTATGAAACTCCGTACTGCAACGCACACTAATCGGAAACGAAACGTAATCGCCTCGCTTCGGGACCAGCTCATGAACCGCTTTGCAGGTCGGTCAACTTGCGGTCCCCGCGCTTACCGCTAGTCGTCCACACGCTGACGTCTCTCCGTACCCGAGCTTACCGCTCTACGCACAATAGTCTGAAAATGAAAATGAACATCAATTTTTTTTTATTAATGTATTTTTCTCATTTTTTTGTCATTTTATTTTCTCATTTTTTTTGTTTTTTTTTTTTAATTTTTTTTTTACTTTTTTTATCATTTTTTTCTCTCATTATTTTTTTTTTTAATATGGAACCATTGTGCGGCGAGCCGTAAGCGCGGCGTCACCTAGCCGTAGCCGAGCCGACGTACCGACGCTGATCCGGTTTGGTTACGTGCTTGCGTAAGGTTGACGCCTGGTTGATCGCGAGGCGAAGGCGATACGGTGTCGATCCCTTTCCGAGTTGATGTAATGTGCTGTGTCCTTTATGTTGCTAATGTGTTTGACGATTTTGGCGCAGGGGTCTCAGGTTGATTCCCGAACAAGACATATTTTTGTGTGCATGAATATGTTAATTTGTCTTGGTCTGGGTGTTTCCCATGTATATTTAGTGTGTATTTAGAAACAAAAAGCTTATAAGTATATATTAATCCATTATCATTGGCTAGATAATTCTTCTTCTTGGCGTTTCGATGGCAAACACTATCAGTATATTGTTGCGGCCCAGAATTTGGCCACGTTTACAGCATTATCCGTGGCTTGCATTAAATCCTCCCGCATGCAGGTTTCAGGGCATGCGGGGCATGATATAAGATGGGACATCGTATAAGTTTCAACGCAAAATATACAAACCCATATTAGAACTATACGAGATTCCCCATCGGAACATGTTGTCTTTGCTCCGGCCAACCTAAGTCCAATACCTGGCTAGATAATTAGTATGATTGTAAAAAATTTCTTTTCCATTTTATTTTAACGTTTTTGTAAGTGTTTGGAATCATAATTAACAAAAAAATATAGATTGGAAAGCTCTGATTTAGGTTGAAATATTCCTATCGCCTTACATTTCAACAGCTGTACATATAAAAAAATACTTACATACACCATTTTGAAATTATGTATTTCAAGCACTTGTACTTCGGATATCAGAACCAACAAAGGTGTTACATGTTTCTATCCATCCTATTATATCGGGTGTCTCAAAAGTAGGTATAGGATTTGAATTTCGCGCTATTTCCGAAATATCCAAGATGGCGGGTTGAAATTCGGCATACGTCATCTTGACACATGTAAAATTAATCGTGGAGTTTCACAATAAAACAGCGCATAGAAGTTATACAAATATTTAACGAAAATTCACGATCAATTACAAACACTCGTCGAAAGGTCGAAAAATCTCGTAATTTCAAGAAGAGGTGATGTCAAATGGCCACCGAGATCTTGCCATCTGATGCCACTGGATTTCTTTCTTTGGGGCTACGTGAAAGATAAAGTCTTCGCCAACTATCCACAAAACATAGACAATATAGACAAAATATTCGCCGAGTTATTGGTGAAATAAGTAGCGAAATGTGTGAAATTAGCAGCGAAATGTGTGAAAGTGTCATGAAACACTTGCACACAGCAAAAATGCCCGTGGCGGCCATTTAGCAGATATTCTATTCATATAAAATTGTACAAGTCTCTTCTTTAAAATAAATTAAAACTACGAAGAAATTCCAATCCATTCGCGTTTTATTGAGACATTATCATCCTATACCTACTTTTGGGATACCCGTTATCTCTCTTTAGCTCAATGTGAATTCTATATCGCCAAGTTCTTTCTCCACTTTCCTAGTCATTATTCACAGTCTGAACCGCAAATTGTCGATATGGCGTCAAAATTACTTCAATTGACATAAAACTAATAAGGGCCCGCTTGAACGAGCACCCTTTATTATTAAATGACACGTTATAATTATTTTAATTACGGAAAGGGTGTCATTGTTGGCACCAATTTGGCTATACGAGTACAATATAGGTTTACTTAAACGTTCTATTTTGAACTTAATGTCTGTGGGGTTAGGTGGAGGTTCGTGAAGCTTCATTTGGAAGCAATAAAGTGGAATTGTTTATAATTTGATTGGTTCAAATTATTGAATGGTTATATCTCCGTTAACTGCTGAAAATACGATTATAGTAGTACTTTAGCTTATAATAACATCACATCAAATGATTGTATGCGATAATCATTGTAGACAGTTGAAATAAGTTAAAAATATTTGTTATAATACCTCGTTTTCGCAGAGAGAAGGAAATCAAATCAGATACAGTTTCATATTCCGTCCAGGTTCAGCCTCTACCTTAAATACTATTAACAAAAAATGATTTAAGTTTATAACATTTAGATGTTCACTCTAACACTTCTACAAACGCAATTACAGCTACACCTTCATAAAGTTTAAAAATATTTTTGACATTATCGAATTGTTTCCCGACCCAAATTGTGCTTTCAAAACTTGAAAAATAAATCTCGTCTTTGCCATAAATCTTTTAATTTTTACCGGTAACAAATACCATTGGGTCTCCACAGCTTTCCCTTACAAATTTCATTAATTTTAATTTCAAGCCACTTGCTTTCTTGACATTTTTATAAAGTCTCGTATTCATGTGACTATTTCGTGGCTGGTTCTATGAAAAGCATTGCATTTACTGCTGGACACTTTCATACTTTTATATATCATAATTTTATTATAATCAGTGTTTTTACTCACTAATGTAATGCTAGTTCAAAATGTTACATTACACGTGAATGCTTCTGGTGAACGGGCCTTAAAGAAACCTCCAACTATAGGGCAGAGATAATATTGTTCTATTTGTCTGTCTGACATTTTACTTTAGTAAATATTTTTGTAGGTTTCAAACTTGGTCCTCTATAAAAACACTTATGAAATTAGGTCCATAACTTTTCCAGTTTCTTCCCCAAGCCATTATGCTTGTTTTTATAAATGTGATCAATTTATCTTACGGAAATAAAATACTGAAGGCTCCGTGTTCGGTGAATGTATATGTGCTTTGTTTGGATAAAGTATGTTTATTTAACCATACCATTTGGCTTATGTAGTTTTGTGTGGTTTAACTTATATAAAAAAATACAATATTTGTTATGCATTGAACGTTATAGCTTGTATACAGCTTAAATTATGTAAGAAGTTTAAAATCACTCTTTTTATTCAAATCCATTGTTGCATTGGCATGCACCATTATGGTTACTTATTTTTATTATACACAGGTCAAGCAAAGGTACATACTTACAACTTGTGTAACAAAACTGGAAAATTATATATTTTATACAAAATCGACCCGTCTCACAACTAGCTCCTATGGGACATGAACCCACAACCTTTCGGTATCCGGGCGACTGCTCTAACCTCTGAGCTACGAATTCGTTACGAGAAGCGTCGATTTTATCGAATACTTCTTACGCGCTATATAGCCAGCGTTAGTTGTGAGACAAGTCGATTTTTTCTAAAATACTTCATTTTCCATTTTTCAATAATAAAAATTGCATTGTGAATGCAAAAAGTAAAAATTTAAATAACTTATGTAACAAAGTTAACAGGGCGAGAGGGGGTACTGTTGAGTGCTAGACACAATCATTGCCAGCTAGCGAGCGAGCTAACAAGCCGAGCAATGTGACTTTACAGCTCTTCTCATACTGCGAGAGATAGAGAGAGAGGCGAGCGATGTCGCTTGCGGTGTGAAAGGGGTTTGCCACAGCCATCTCTATCGTCATAGAGACGGCTGTGGGTTTGCGCTTTAAGGCTCCTTGCATTGTGTGTGGCTCCTTTATACTAGGCCGGCTAATTTTGCACATTTGCTTAATTTTCCTCCTTTTTCCTACTGTCAACAAGCAGATCGTTTTCGTGTGCACAGCGTTTAATCCATTCCATCCGCAGTCTCATAATCGTCTCATTTGCGTCCTTATTCGGAACAATCGTTTATCGTTATAAGTACCGTTTAATCCAAGCGACGCTGCGCCTTCAGTGCTTATCGTGAAATTTAATTTTCACCTCCATTCCTGTGGCTTGTATCGTTTATCATAAACGGCTATAAAGGTATTCAAAATAAAGCGGTTTAAGCGAAAACAGCATTCTTGTGTTTTAGCGAAATAATATACGATTTGAATGGGATTTTGTATCGCTGATTGTGGTGAGGTTGTTTTATATTGGGTGTGCTGCTTAAATAAATTAAATACGGCTCGATTTTTTCCATTTACTGTATCATCATTAGCATTCACCAGCGTGGTACCCGTTCCTGTGGGAATATCGGGATAAAAGATGTATGTTACTCGGGAAGTATGTAGCTTTCTAATAGTGAAATATTTTTTTAAATCGGTCCAGTAGTTTTTGTGCTTATTCGTTACAAACAAAAAAAAACAAAAATACAAATATGTTCTTTTCATAATATTAGTAAAGCTAAAAGATCTTTCCGCATCTTAATACACATGCTGCGTAGTCTCACTCTCAGTCGGATTTACATAAATGACCGTGCCACATATTCAAAGTCGATTATACACAATTTGTATTCTGTATTTGTTGTCTGTGTCCAATCCTAAGTATATTTCATTTAGAAGTTTAATACAAAAAGGCAATCCTAATGTATTTTAGATATCACCTGCTTTTAATGGATCAAGTTGGCAGATGTTCCAAACTCTTGGAACTTTTCAAATTTGTCCCCGCAAGCAATTATAAGTTTCGTTTTTACCTCCACAGAGTTAATAACTGTCCCGATGATTTTAAACAAGAAATTATGAGAAGTCCTCTCAATACAATTTTTCCGCTTTAATAATTATCTAGTAAAAATATGATGATGGCAATTATTTGGTGCTCAAGATGGCAACATTGTTTATAAGAGGTTTTAAGTGGTGGATTAACATCATTAACATCATCAAAACAATATTGCTTGTTATTGATAAGGAAAAAACGCCTAAAAAATATATATATATTTATTCAAATAAACATGATACACATATACTTTTGAATCGTCAACATTTTCCTACCGCCGCCCGTTCTTAATAATTAAATTTTAGTCGTCTATATTAACTTAAATATTATCGATTCATTGAAGCTCATAAAGCCATACCTCCCGGATGCAAATGCAGTGGTCGACACACCATATGGACGCATTTCCTACATTAGCTGTAGGTAAAATACCTCAGCTGAAGAAAGAGAAGCTGAGAATATCTCATCATCATTATCATCATATAAGTAGGAATGGTTCTATCGTTGACAATACAGCAGCGGCGTAGTACACAAACTAAATACACAATTTGAATGAACTAATTTGAATTAATGTTGTTAACTTACGAAATTAATTTTCAAAGTTAGAGATTCGCCCATTTCTAAGCAAAACATTATATTTAACTCTGACAAATCTAATTTTACTAACAAAAGATTCGTTGGAATGGTAAAGTTATTTGGATAAGCGGTGTGAAAAATAATCGTAATTAAACTGGTTCAGAGTTCCTGAGGTCTTTTTCTATTTATTTGGTGTCCGCGCAGTATGTATGTCTGTTTTTTTCCGTTTATTTTTATCAGGCGTCATTTCTGTCCCTTTTTCTTTGCTGAACCCAGTCCATTCAACTCTTATTTGGTCTTCCTTTTCCCACATATTTGTCCACATGCAAAGTCAATATGGACTTGGTTCAATTTATCAAAAAATCCTTCTTATGTCAGGTGATTTATTAGTATCTGTTATAGCAATTTATCAAAATGAAATTTTAAGGGGATAGCGCTGGACGCAGTTATTGCTCTTTTAATCAAAATTACTTCAGTGTTTCGATAAAAATTGATAAAATAAGAGCGTCGTTGTAGTCTAGACTTTTAGTTTTTTATTTAGAACAAAGAGTAATGTGAAATTTAATAAAAACCAGTAACTCAGAACTTGATACTCATAGAGGCTCAATTCAAAACTCAAAATTCAAATCCATTATTCATTTTAGGCTGATACAGCACTTGTGAACGTCAATGAAGCTACGCTATCGGTTCGCAAATCCTACGGCGGGAGGCCTTGTAACGAGAAGAACTGGCAAGAAACTCGCCAAGGGCTTTTTTTTCTCCCTGTCATATTTCATACAGAGTCGTCAAATTGAAAAGTGACTTTAACATAATAAAATATGTAAAGTCACTTTCTATCACAAATTCATCTTATATTTAAAAACAAAATAAATACCTAACCCGGTAATCATCATCATTTCAGCCGTACGACGCCCACTGCTGGGCATAGGCCTCCCCCAAGGATCTCTACAACGATCGGTCCTGCGCTGCCCGCATCCAGCGGCTTCCCGCGACCTTGACCAGATCGTCGGTCCACCTTGTAGGGGGCCTGCCCACGGAACGTCGTCCGGTTCGCGGTCACCATTCGAGAACCTTTCCGCCCCAACGGCCATCGGTTCTCCGCGCTATGTGTCCCGCCCACTGCCACTTCAACTGAGCAATCCTTCGAGCGATGTCGGTCGTTTTAGTTCTCCTGCGGATCTCATCATTTCTGATTCGATCGAGCAGGGAAACACCAAGCATCGCTCTCTCCATTGCTCGCTGGGTAACCTTGAGCCTTCTTATGAGACCCATAGTAAAAGACCACGTCTCGCTTCCATAAGTCATAACTGGCAACACACACTGGTCAAAGACCTTAGTCTTGAGACATTGAGGAATTTTGGACGCAAATATATGCCGGAGCTTCCCAAACGCTGCCCATCCGAGCTGGATTCGACGAGAGATCTCTTTCTCGAAGTTGGACTTACCTAATTGGATTGTCTGTCCTAGGTAGACATATTGGTCAACAACTTCGAGTTTAATGTTCCCTACATTAACTGGAGCGGATGCAACATGGGCATTGGACATGATTTTCGTCTTATCCATGTTCATCTTCAGACCCACTCTTTGGGAAGCATTGCTGAGATCTTCGAGCATTGTGTTCAGGTCTTCCAAAGTCTCAGCCATGAGAACTACATCATCGGCAAACCGCAGGTGTGTTAGGTACTCGCCATTGATGTTAATGCCGAATCCTTTCCAGTCCAGTAGCTTAAAAATATCCTCCAACGCAGCTGTGAACAGTTTCGGAGAAATGACGTCTCCCTGTCTCACACCTCGCTGTAGTTGGATAGGATTAGAGCTCTGGTTCTGTAATCGGACCGACATGGTGGCGTTTTGGTATAAGTACCTCAGCACCTCGATGTACCTGTAGTCTATTTGGCACCTCTGGAGAGACTGCAGCACTGCCCAGATCTCGATCGAATCAAAGGCTTTCTCATAGTCCACGAACGCCAAGCATAGTGGCAAGTTATACTCTTCGGTCTTCTGTATGACTTGCCGCAGCGTATGAATGTGGTCTATGGTACTATAACCTTTTCGGAACCCGGCTTGTTCGGGAGGTTGGAAGTCCTCGAACCTGCGAGCGAGACGATTTGTAATGACTCTCGAAAACAACTTGTAGATATGGCTCAGAAGCGAGATGGGTCGGTAATTCTTCAGGAGAGTCTTATCACCCTTCTTGAAGAACAGCATCACATCGCTTCTGCCCCATGCCTTTGGCGTTTTGCCCTCGAGGATGACAGAGTTGAAGAGCTTCTGGAGGACCTTAAGTATCGGCTTACCGCCCGCTCTCAGAAGTTCTGTTGTGATTCCGTCATCGCCCGCCGCCTTGTTGTTTTTGAGCTGCTTGAGAGCCATTCTAATCTCGTACAGGCTAACGTCCGGGATATCTTCGGTATAGTGTCGGGTAAGTTTGGCTCTAGGTTCTGTAGCCTTACTTTCAACAGGTGTTTGTGTGGAATATAGCTGTCCATAGAAACTCTCAATCTCCCTCAGGATTTCAGGTGTTGATGAAATGATACTACCGTCCTCAGCCCGCAGCCTCGTCAGTTGACTTTGCCCTATAGCCAGATCTCTGCGGTAATCATAGCAGTAAATAATTTTCAATAACTTAGGAAATAGACATCCAAAAGGTAGTTTCTTTAAAATACACATCAACCAAAAATGTAGCGAATAAAATAATAAATATAAATGCCAAACAAGGGTAATAAAACTTTGAATAGTTTAAGAACCTAAGAGTCAATAATAAACAATGCCATACAAGCAACGATAAAATAAAACTAATAACAAATCAGTATATATTCGTAAATATAATTAATTAATTATTAATTATATTAATTATAATAATTATTTTTATAAATTATTAATTATATTAATTATTTTTATAAATTAATAATTATATTAATTATTTTTATAAATTATTAATTATATTAATTATTTTTATAAATTATTAATTATATTAATAAATTAAATATTTATATTAGAAAAAAACATAAAAAATCTGCATATTTTGAGACAAGAAGCCAGGAGCAGTCCCATCCTACTGGTGGCACCCGTTCACGAGCATGACGCATGAACCAGCCATCGCTTCGCTCAACCATATTTTAGGGAACGTAACAACCTGCCTCTCACGACACCACCACATAAATGTTTACAGAGAGCATGGTTGCAAGTACCAAATTAAGTCGGCGTTTTAAATAGTTCAACAAATAAAGTTTTGTGATTGAATAACTAAACATAAATACGCACCGATGGCTTTAAATTTGTGTGAACAACCGTCATTATGAAATGTTTACGCTTCGTCAACTATTGAAATGGCTTTGAGACGTTAAATTAGTCATGATTAATTGGGCACACGCCTTGTAGTTCTCCTTCAATTATGAAATGGAGTCATTCATCCTTAAATCATAATATTCAATACTGAAGAGAGGCTGGTGTAAAATCGATACGAGCAAATACAAAACTATTATTTTGCGATTATAATTACGAATCATTTCAAATACCTAGTTGTCCTTAAATTGTACTCCGGTATTTTTTGTTGGTTCGTACTTATTTTTATTTTATCTTAAAACCAAGATATCTCGATGTAGTTTGTGCAACAGAAAAAAATATATCTGAGTTTCGCAGTTGGTTGCTTATTTGAGTATCCGACAGATTTCCATATTTTTTTAAATAATTTAGTAAAGTTCATAAGTAAGTGTACAATATTTGAACTGTTCCTTATCGCCAAAAGCTCTTTAGAGCTTTTCTTTGTTTTTAAACTTCCAAGTCCGATGAAAGCTGATTTCCTCACTACTCGCAAAGTCCATATTTCCCGCTTACCTTTCAAATAAGCATTGTCCATGACCCACAAAGCGGAGCAGCTTAGATGTCGTTCATTCGTTTATAAATGACTTGCGAATCTTGGCCCTGAGTGAGTCTGTGTTCAGCGTCTTCAAAAGCCAAGCCAATGGAGAGCTGAATCATTCCAATGAACAAATAAACAACAAACCTAAGAGATAAATGAAGTACTGAGTCATGACCAACTTGGGCCACTTAGCATTATAATTTCGGGAAATTTTCATACTGTAGCACCCAATCCCTTTGTCCCCTTCCTACCTATTTTCTGATTATTACTACTGATCTTTGACATTTATTTTTACCATCATTTTAATTCTGCATGTTGTCCACACACACATACACTCAAAACACTTTCTCCCACTGTTATTATTTTGTTTATAATTTTGTTTACCATGCGTCTCAAGGGTGATGGCTGAAAATCAGTGTTTTGCCTCCGGGCAAAAACTACACTGAACCTTGGCCCATTTTGCTGCTGCACATACGTACAATTCTTTCTTTTCTTTCTTTTTTCTAAAATATGTACTTTCCAATTTTGTTTATTAGGTATATTTTGTGTTTTCTGTTTTTATGTTTATCTCGGCAATTGTATGTATGTGAAATAATTCAGCAATAAACGATTTATCTATCTATCTATTTTCCTACTTAAGGTTGCCTGGAAGAGATTGCTATATAGCAACAAGGTCCCTTGTGTTGTATGTTGACAGTGTTTTAATTCTTTCTTTCTGATTTGTTTTATTTGTCGGTAGCAATAAATCAAGTGTTTAGTTTTTAGTAACATTATTATTATACGCACCAAAAGATATAATATAACGAGCTATGTACCTTAAAGTATTTTTAAATTTTTTCAGGCATTGATTATACTATAAGCAAATATTAATATACTTATATATAATACTAGTATATTATATTGATTATACTATAAGTAAGTATATATTTTTGTTGGTTTTACGCCTAGAGTTAATTTATCAATTAGGGTAAAACGCTTCAAAACACCCCACTTGACAAATTTTAACATGCCCCACTACAAATTACTCTTTGAGTAAAAACGATAACGAACAAGTAATGACACCGACCCATACGTGGCAATCGTTGTCGACATGACTTAAAGCACGGTATGATTTTAATTGTATATCAACATCGCTGTTTGGAGCTTTTTGGCAGTTAGTGGTGAGAAGTATTATGCAAATTTCGTGCACGTTGGTAAATATTTTGTTTGCAAATTTATTTCCTATTGTGTGATTGATTAGACGTGAGGCATACTGCCATAACCTGTGCAAAACGTATCATCTTAGGCTCTAAAAATAATTATTTTTCCTCATAGATGAGTAAAAAATACTAATGAGGTAATAGTGGCATCCTGTTCTCTAATAATTACTGCTAAGTATGATGATGATGATGATGTTTTACAAAATAAATTAGTTTTATTAAAATTTGTATTTACTATATTGGACATCATAAAATGGGGCATATTGTAGCGTTTCATCCTACAGGGCGTGTCTTCCTTAAGGTATACATGGTGAAGACCAATAACTTTTGTAGCAAAATTAAAAATTATTCCTTTATAAGATACTCGATAACTGAAATTCACATGGACAAAGGACTCACCCAATACACATATACTCGTTTACTTATAATGCTTAAAGCTAATAATCGCATTTCAAAGTCTGAGGTAAAAGTTTATTCTTTGAAAATTTAATTAAAGCTTAATACGATTACTGTGGGGACTTTGTTTCAGGTAACTTAAGTTACTCTGAAAATTCGAAATTAGTTTGCTGCAACTCTTATCTTAAAACAATGTCAACGATCAGATAATACCTCCAATAAACTCGTATAGGAGCTAATTTATAATAAGTGAAATTAATATTCAAATTCAGATTAAGTATACTTATTATATTTATTCATACAACTAGACACTACAATTGCAGAACCTAAAAGCATTTTCGATGAAATACATATAATAAATTGTTAATAAATAAATACGAACAGTACAAATACAGAATAGGGATAATTATAACATATTTTTATATCACTATTTTGAAAGACGGGATTTTTACCATGTTTAAATAGGTATTTGTTTTGGAGTTCCAAAACATAATATATGTCGCAGGGATATGATAAAAACAGGGATTTGGTCAATTCCCTAAGTGATTTTATCAAGTCACGGAGGATGTTCAAATAACAACACGATTTAATCAAATAACTTAGGCAATTGACCAAATCCCTGTTTTTATCATATCCCCGCGACATATATACCGTGTTTTACCTATACTTATATAATAAAGAGGAAAGATTTGATTGTTTGTTTGTTTGTTTGCATCGAATAGGCTCCGAAACTACTGGAAAAATTTAGTAAATTCTTTGACCATTAGAAAGCTTCATTCATCCCGAGTGACATAGGCTATATTATATCCCGATATTTCCACGGGAACGGGTACCACGCGGGTAAAACCACGAGGATCCGCTAGTAATAGTTATAGTGATAATGACCATGTAAGTTTAAAAATATTTTTTCTGTGTTTTAGATACATATTTAACCTTGATTTTATAATCTAGATTGTCCCAGGTTGTTTTGAAAATCTTGTTTTCTATTGTTCTGTGTGGCTTATTTTTCTCTGTTCGAAGAAGAAGTCGATTTTCTATCTATTGGGTCCTAGATTTCCATATAAATCCGAAGAGGACAGAACACTTGTCCAATTCTTCCTATTGTTGTTTTTTACAAGGGGTTATCAAAATTTGAAAGGAATATTTATAATTTATTCTAGGAGAGGTAAACAAGTGATAGGTATTATTAGTGTCTATTAGTTATGAAGTTTTTGATATTAAAGGAGACAGGAGAACAGTGAATCAGTTGAAAACTACAACAATGAAATCAGTAAAACTGTAGATTCAATAATACACTGGTTAGAACAAAACAATTTGAAGGTTAATATTGATAAAACGAAATACATTCAGTTTATAAACAAAAATGGCACTAAAAAGATATCACAGTAACCTATGAAAACGAAAAACTGACAGAGGCAAATGAAGTTACTTTTCTTGGCATAACGTTGGATGATAAGTGCACATGGGAAAACCACATAAATAAACTCCAGAATAAAGTAAACTCATATGCTTACGTTCTATGGAGGTTGGGAAAGATGGTAAATAAGGAAACGGCACTCCAAGCATACTATGGTCATGTTTGCTCAATATTAAGATATGGCATAGTCTTATGGGGTAATTCGTGCCTCATAAATAAAGTTTTCATTGCCCAAAAATCCTGCATTCGTGCGATATTTGATGTTGACAGTTTGGTTTCGTGTAGATCACTATTCGTACAATTGAAAGCTTTAACGGTCCCTTGCTTATATATATTCGAGGTGTGTATGTTTGTGAAAAATCACCCAGAGTTATTTGAGTCCCTGTATGATGTTCCACGTATTTATAGCTGCAGGCGTCCAAATAGACTGGTCACCCCTGTGATGAGGACAGCAATGCGTTCAAGAAACTGCCATGCAATGGCCGTTAAAATATATAACAGCCTACCAGCTGACATAAAAGAATTGCAGCTGACTCAATTTAGTTATAAGCTAAAAACTTGGCTAGTCAAAAATTGTTTTTATGATTTGGACGAATATTTTGACAGAAAAAAATGACATTTAATTTATAATCAATTATTAGAGATAGAAATGACATTAATGTATTCATTTTAATTAATCAATAATTTTAATAAATTCTTATATTTTATTCAGTTAAATAAGTGATTATGTAATTGTTAGGTATGATTGTAATCCATGATTGTTTTTTATTTGATTTTTGCATGCCCTGCCTGGGTGAATGTGTATCGCACTCTATAATGACATGTAAACTTTAATGTACCACATTCTAGCGAAATAAATATATTCTATATTCTATATTCTATATTCTATATTCTATATATTCAGGGCACCTCTGGACCAAAGGTTAAAAAAATAAAAGTGTGCGGATACTTAAGAATCTAATTCTAAATGAAAGTTATGAATATGTGCTTCATTTTTTTTATGGGCATAACTCTCAGATGTGGATAGTTAAGAAGATAATGTTCATTTTTTTATTAAACATATTTTTATTTTGTTCATGATATAAAATCCTGAGGGAGATTGAGAGTTTCTATGGACAGTTGTACTCCACGCAAACACCTGTTGAAAGTAAGGCTACAGAACCTAGAGCCAAGCTTACCCGACACTATACCGAAGATAACCCGGACGTCAGCCTGTACGAGATTACAATGGCTCTCAAGCAGCTCAAAACAACAAGGCGGCGGGTGATGGCGGAATCACAACAGAACTTCTGAGAGCGGGCGGTAAACCGATACTTAAGGTCCTCCAGAAGCTCTTCAACTCTGTCATCCTCGAGGGCAAAACGCCAAAGGCATGGGGCAGAAGCGATGTGATGCTGTTCTTCAAGAAGGGTGATAAGACTCTCTTGAAGAACTACCGACCCATCTCGCTTCTGAGCCATATCTACAAGCTGTTTTCGAGAGTCATTACGAATCGTCTCGCTCGCAGGTTTGACGACTTCCAACCTCCCGAACAAGCCGGGTTCCGAAAAGGCTATAGTATCATAGACCACATTCATACGCTGCTACAAGTTATACAGAAGACCGAAGAATATGACTTGCCACTTTGTTTGGCATTCGTGGACCATGAGAAAGCCTTTGATTCGAACGAGACCTGGGCCGTGCTGCAGTCTCTCCAGAGGTGCCAAATAGACTACAGGTACATCGAGGTGCTGAGGTACTTATACCAAAACCCCACCATGTCGGTCCGATTACAGAACCAGAGCTCTAATCCTATCCAACTACAGCGAGGTGTGAAACAAGGAGACGTCATTTCTCCGAAATTTTTTACAGCTGCGTTGGAGGATATTTTTAAACTACTGGACTGGAAAGGATTCGGCATCAACATCAATGGCGAGTACCTAACACACCTGCGGTTTTCCGATGATTTAGTTCTCATGGCTGAGACCTTGGAAGACCTGAACACAATGCTCGAAGATCTCAGCAATGCTTCCCAAAGAGTGGGTCTGAAGATGAACATGGATAAGACGAAAATCATGTCCAATGCCCATGTTGCATCCGCTCCAGTTAATTTCGAGAACATTACACTCGAAGAAGTTGGTAAGGTAAGGTAAGTCTAACTTTGAGAAAGAGATCTCTCGTCGAATCCAGCTCGGATGGGCAGCGTTTGGGAAGCTCCGGCATATATTCGCGTCCAAAATACCTCAATGTATCAAGTCTAAGGTCTTTGACCAGTGTGTGTTGCCAGTTATGACTTTGGAAGCGAGACGTGGTCTTTTACTATGGGTCTCATAAGAAGGCTCAAGGTCACCCAGCGAGCAATGGAGAGAGATCAGGAATGATGAGATCCGCAGGCGAACTAAAACGACCGACATCGCTCGAAGGATTGCTCAGTTGAAGTGGCAGTGGGCGGGACACATAGCGCGGAGAACCGATGGCCGTTGGGGTGGAAAGGTTCTCGAATGGCGACCGCAAACTGGACGACGTTCCGTGGGCAGGCCCCCTACAAGGTGGACCGACGATCTCGTCAAGGTCGCGGGAAGCCGCTGGATGCGGGCAGCGCAGGGCCGATCGTTGTGGAAATCCTTGGGGATCGTTGTGGAAATCCTCCGCCCACTGCTGGGCATCGTACGGCTAAAATGATGATGATGATGATAAA
The DNA here is from genome assembly GCA_949710035.1 of Crambus lathoniellus. Lineage (NCBI taxonomy): Eukaryota > Metazoa > Arthropoda > Insecta > Lepidoptera > Crambidae > Crambus > Crambus lathoniellus. Next base: position 3,101,413 of record OX453299.1, on the reverse strand, counting down.
ATTGATAAGGTGATAAGGTCAAACGCTTAAAAACAGGAAAACAGTGATCTAATACAAAGAACAAAAAAATGGCAGAATCCTGTATTATGTGAACTTGGATGAGTGAACTTATAAGAAATCTTAAGGGTGCGGTCACATCTGTCTAATGCCACGTGATAACACGCCGTATCTATATGGACGTGTTATAAGATAAGTGTGCTTCTGGTGCATGCATTTACTATGAAAACCGAACACGTGACGTCAGACGAATCAACGAATGTGATCGCACCTTAAGAGTTACATAAGTTCACATAAAAACACAAAAAAAAAATGTTAAAACAATGTATTTCTATCATTTTTAACGTAAGTTATTTTAACTTTTAGATTTTTGCATTCACAACGCAATCCCTAATATAGGAAAATGGAAAATGAAGCACTTAGAAAAATCCCATCGGAGCTGGTTGTGGGACGGGTCGATTTTTTCTAAGTGCTTCATTTTCCATTTTTCTATTTTTAACGTATTTTTAGTGAAACTTAAAATATTTAAAAAAGTCGTAACTCTGAAACTAACCATGGCAGCGAAGTAAGGTTTTTAAAAATTTAAGCACATTTCACTACCATTAAATAGAGGCTACTTCTAGAAGTGGCCGCCAGTTTTTTTCTTGGTCCAAGCTCCATAGTTTTTTGCCCACTCTCCTTTCTTTTATTCCGATAATAGAAAATTATGTTCAGAAAAACATTAATGTGGTAAGTTCATTGGTCGGTGAGCTTCTAGGTACTTTAAAGTTCTTGAAAATATTTTAACGTAATTAAATTATATCTATTTTATAATATATGTATATCGAATCGAACATCAGAATTTTGACCCGAACCATAAAACATCATGTGGGCTGGCACGGCACGGCACATGAGATCTCATTCAATGAGAAGAAGACTTAATTTCCAGTTTTGAACTGAAAACTCCTTAAGCGGTGTTGTGCACTTTTTGTGATGGGTAAAAAAAAATAAACTCGCATCAGGACACGTGACCGTCAGATCGAAAATTCGTAAGACGGACACGTGACCTGATCGAAAAACAGAACTGTTACAATGTCATTAGAATACGAAGGCAGACGCCACCGTATCCAAAGTTTTTATAGCTCAGGTTAGAAAACAGGCGGCATTGAAGCCAGAAGACCTCGGTTCAAAACCATTCCGTATTTTTTTTGTTAAAAATGTTTTTTTTATGAAAATGTGCCTTTTTCACTTCTGCCGGCACTCCCAGAGTGCAACCGTTGTTTTTTATTACAATAGGTACACAATTACATCAATCTTTACTAGCAACTTACAATACTTTACAACAAACTTTAAACACTGAGCGAAACGTGGGACAGTCCTGGAACGACTACGACTTGACTTGACTTGGAGACGACTCGACTCGAACAAGAATGAGCATCAGCAGGCATCAGCCCGCCACTCGCAACGTCACGACTCGTTCTGCAGATAGGTGGCGCTCGCGCTAGCGTTTCGTTCAGTGTCCGTGCTCACGCCTCACTCATGCCTGAATACGACATGCATACATACATACATGCGAAAATTTGCATGTCGTGAAAATGTTTATACAAAACATTTTTTACATGTGCATTAAAGGTGCATTTTTATAACTATTTATTTATTTATTATTACATCATTTTATTTTATGTCTATTACAAAAACACTTATTGCCTCGCAAAACCGTTTCCATGGTTTGTCTGCAAGTAAAGAGCTCACTAACATAATTAAATATGTCATTGTGTATTTCGCACTCAGGAAATATTACGTAATTGGGCTTTTGGCTGTTGTTGAAATGTAGATATTTAAATATGACATTTAGAAATATAAGATTATTGAATAACAAATGTAAAAAAAGAAATTCAATCTGTATTATAACAAGCAAATTATGAGCTACTTAATTGTGACTCTAGCTATCTCTTTCTAAAACAAAATTTTCTATGGCGGGAAAATGGCGCTATAGAATTGTGACGTCACATTTCTATAGCGCTCTCCTCTTCTAATTAAAAAGTTTGATACTCTATATCGCTGAAAATATGCAAGATATTTGAAAATAAATACCTATGTTGTGTTCAAGGAGGTATTATCTCGCCCGCATTCAACTGGCCCGCATTTTTGATTTTATTTTTATAGGTCACAGTTCTAACCTAACCAAACCATTTTTGTTCTAATCATTTAAAAAACAAATAACTATAAACTTAAGTTCAGTTGGTTAGGTTAGGTTAGAACTGTGATCTATTAAAACAAAAACAAAAATGCGGGCCAGTTGCATTCGGGCGAGATAATACCTTATCCGTTGTGTTGCTACTAATTCAATGAACATTTTGGGTTAATAAAAAAAATCAGTCAAATACCCAATGAGTCACACCAACACATCAAAATATGACTATAAAAATTACTGCATTTATTGCGCGTACTCGTGCAAGTACTAATAGTTTTTGTTTCATCTAAATCTGGCCAGGATTTCCAAAGATACAGCGTTGTAAAGTTTCACCAGCTTTTGAAAATTTGCTTTCCTTGCACGCTATTGCGATGAAGTCATGTCGCACTGACATCTCCATTTGCGGCTGTTGCGGGAGATTTCCGTCTAACTGTACCTACATAGAGTTCGTCTGTGCGCAACTAGTGCGTTTTTGACGCTAGTTACAGTACATTTTCTTCGTTCTAAGGTTATGGTAAATGATTAGTATTCAATTTCGACCGCGCGCAGGCGCACTCTAAAACTGTCACCTACTGTCGATACCGAAAGACATTTATCCCACAAACTTATCTGACCCAGTGGTGGAGGCGCCACTAGCAGTATAAAATTATCGAAATGGCTGTCAGTTTTTAGTGTGCATATTTAACTACCACGTCGGTTAAGGTTGTAAGAACATTTTGTTTTGACGGTTGCTATATGTATTGACAGAATCCCGCCCGCCATTACGAAAGTTGATTTAATTTATTATTCACGAAAATAAATCATTACTTATTTGAAGGTGTTTTTTCACATGGGCTCAATACAAAATTTCTTAAACATTTCATTGATCGACCGACTACTTATAAGAAAAATAAATAAATTTATTACAAAACCATGAGAGCGCAACTATATAGCCAAAGGATTCTATGTAGGTATACGGAAGTGCGACGTGACGTCACACGTTAATGCCATTGGTTCACCCAAATTTTCCTCGGAGGCCGTATTTTAACGTTTAATATCTCAGTAATTTTTGAAGATAGGAAAAAAATAAAAACAGATTCTTTTTTCTCGAGTTACATATTTTTTAGATATGCTGATAACAAAAATCATTGGTGTGACTCATTGTGCTTTAAGATTTTTTCGATGTTCCCGACATAAACTACTTTTCAGCCTACGGTCTATAAGTACAGATACAGATCTTCACCTAATTTCGGTATCTACTAATGTTTCGTAATACACCTACCGAACTTAACCTTTAGACAATCAAATTCCGAGCAAATGCAATTTATTAACATAAAATTGGGACGTCAACAATGGTTGGTTATTGTTTCTTTATCCATAGAAGTATGTCAAGAGCGATTGTAATGTAAAACCTTTGTCTCGGCTGTACTAAGCGACCGTATCGTCGTCGGCTGATTGATGGGTGGCCACCGACCCGTGACTGACGTTGCACAAACCACTCTTGGAATATTGGCGTTGTTGAATAAAAGCTGGCCTTTGTTTATTATGTCATTTATATGTACTACTCAAAAGAAAATAGGGACCACTGGGCTTCTTTCATACAAACGTGCTCATTTTAGCGTCTCATAGATGAGTAACCTTTTGCATCTATGCAATGATGGTTTACACGCATAATGACATATTTATGACTCTGACGCAAAATGACATATTGTGACTACGCAAAACGACATCATTCGTTCTCATTCTTTTTATTGTTTTTGATATTTATTTGTCTAAATAATTTTAGGCCAATATACAATATGCCTATTAACATTATGCAAAATCAAATTAGCCCAAATGATAATTATGCCAATAAAATTGTATGCCAAAAAATATGGCAAAGTGTATAAATATGACAAATTAAATATGGAAAATTTGTTATGCCGCCAAAGTAAATTAGGAATAAAGACATTATGCAAAAAGGGAATCTCATGCCACATACCACAACCTTTATGACACTGATACGTAGGTATTTATTACAAATCTACGCGCAACAAAATTTTACGTCTTTAATTCATGTCATTTCGCGTATGTGTCAATTCGCGTATATGTCATTTCACGTATTAGTCATTTCGCGTATTTGTCATTTGCGTATGTGTCATTTCTCGTATATGCCATTTTGCGTATATGTCATTTTGCGTATGTGTCATTTTGCGTATGTGTCATTTCGCGTATATGCCATTTTGCGTATGTGTCATTTTACGTAATCAAAATGTGTCATAATGCGTGAAATTGGCAATGATTTTTACATCAATGAAGACGCCTAACGCCCAATTGTCAAATCTCGTTTTCAAAAATTGCCAAAAGCCGCTCAATTTTTTCAAAGGAAAAACAATAAACCGGACTCCACGCTCCATTATATCGTTATATGGCACACTAGCTTTCCGCCCACGGCTTCGCCCGCGTGAACTACACGATGTTATCCCGCTGGAATGTGATTTTTTTATTCCGGGATAAAAAGTAGCCTATGTTCCTCTCCAGGCTACTAAGTATCTGTGTCCCAAATTTCAGCCAAATCCGTTCAGCCGTTTTGACGTGATTGAGTAACAAACATACAAACATCCAAACATCTAAACTTTCACATTTATAATATTAGTAGGATAGTAGGATGAAGTTTGACTTATTGTTTTTCCTTTTTCAGAAAATTAAGCGGCTTCTGGCAATTTCTGAAAACAAGATTCGATATTTGGGCTTTTGTTCTCTCCAAAAATCATTGCAGAAATGCAAAAAGTTACTCATCTATGAAACGCTTGATTGAGCACGTTTTTACGAAAACAGCCCAGTGGCCCTATTTTCTTTTGAGTAGTGTAAATAAGATTATTAAAAGCGATGAGCTTTTTAACATTAACACGGTTAATACCATTTAATAGTTTTAGAAAGAGTTTTGGAATCATTTAAGTTTCATTTATCAAATTTAAAACGCAATGATAACCTGACTGACATGAGACATGAGTGCAATAAAACAATTTGAAGGCATGCTTTCTGCTACTTATCCCTTATTGAAAAGTGAGGCAAATACGTAAGTACACCCTTGTCGTTAAAAAATGAAAGTGGTGAATATTCATTGCATATTATTATTGTTATAGATGGCGTTGAACGAAAAATATAGGTAAGAAAACCATTTAAATTGCTGTTTGTATAGCTACATAAAATGACAAAAAGTTAAACAAAAAAAGGTTAAAAGCAAACAGTATTTCAAGGGCTACCTTAGTTTTTCCTCCGACGGTAAAGTCAACAATCATATAGAATGCCTTTAAAGAGATTTTATATCACTTCGAGAACTTTCCCGTCTTATGGATCGTGCTCATAACAATGTAATTTATCAACGCCGAGCGAAGTGGATATTCTTCGAATTTTAGGATGATGTTTTCAATATTTTTACTCTTAAAAATATTGAAATGAGGTTGTTTGCGATGAAATTAATGAGAAAACTGGGAATATATGATGTTACTTGGTGACGGGAATGTTTGTGACCCACAAGTACTTATGTGGAATTTCAAACGCATCATAGGTACCCAAAAAATACTCTCCGCATTCGTTACTATAGTAAGCTGGATCATTACCCATCTCACTCTGTTAATATGGGAAATGTCAGAAACACATATAAGTACTCAGTACTTACTCGTTTGTTAAAAAAAAACAGACTACAGGATACCTACCGCCAACTTACATGTGGCTAAGTAACCGGCCTCTGTAACCGGCTCTACACGTTGGCCAATATTGGGGGCAATGCAACATTAAAACATTTAAAACATTATTGGCTACAAAATTAGTACAGTATGATGAATTGACGGGTTTTGGCCACAATGTTGGCCAAGGTGTAGAGCCGGCAAATGCGGCAGTTTTAGGTTCGCCAGAACTGCCGCCAGAATACCTACTCGAGCTATCCCGAGTGCCGACTGCCGAGTCGCCCCTAAATATGCGCAAACAATAAATGTCATGATCAGTTGAGCGCAAACCAATCATTAATCTATGAATGTACTTACATTTGTACATTAAGTGATAAAAGAATAAAGCTTGAAATTAAATAATACGTTTTTCACTAACATGTTAGAGTTTCTCATGTATTACGGTTGCAAATTGTACATAATAATAAATTAATGTATTTATATAGAATTTTGGTTACTATTTAAAAATTTACGACAGTTTTCTTCTTGTTCCAGAAGTGCTAAACACCGGTACGACAGTGCTAATGCGGCGCAGTGAGTGTTGACAGCTAGTGTTGTGCCGCGCGGGTTGACAGTTGACAAATATGTTGTCAAGATGAAGTTGTGGAAGAGCCTCAAGATATCCATAGGCAGCCGCAGCGACCCCAAGTCTTACTCGCAGGATTTGCCACAGTGGAGCGGGCAGGGATACGAGCTAGATGGTATGTACGAGTATTTATTGCTTTATTAACGACTCAGCTTTAAAGCTAATAAACTAAATTACTTATTAATAATTGACGGTAGCAGAACAATTGCTAGTGACAATGAAAGCATTAATTGTATGTCGACTGGCATTGCATCTACTTTTGGTTTAACTGTTTGTTTTGGCGCCATTGCAAAAACTTTAACCATGGCTTCAGGCTATCATGCTAAACAACGCACAGCAAGATTTTTTGTCGGAAATGAAAAAAAAATTTCAACTCCCCATACAAAATGTCCCGATTAGTTGCTAAATTTGTATGAAAGACAAGTCGTTTTTTTCATTTCCTACAAAAATTCTTGCTGTATGCTGTTCAGCATGATGGTCTGAAAAGCCATGGATAAAGTTTTTTGCAACGGTGCCCCCTTACACCCTGTATACCGTCTAACTTAAAATATTCTCATAATATGAATGTTTTTTTTCTATCACAACTAATTATTGAACTCACAATCCCGGATTCAGTGCGCGTAACCATTACCAATTAGCGATCGGGCCAGTAGTCGCATTAGTATACGATTGCGACTCTACAAAGTCTGCAATGCTCTCTTGTCAGAGGTCCCGGGTTCGATTCCCAGTGGGGATACATATTGTATTCGATTTGGTTGGCACGACTAATTGTTCTTAGTCCGACTGGCTAGCTACCACCATCTTATCTAAGTCTGACGCCACAACAATGATGTTTTCTGCATTATTGTGTTCCGGCAGTTAGAGATAAGATAGCAAGTTCCTTAGTGATTGAGGATTCCGGGAGTAGTGCGCTTCCACCTTCAGCCTTATCACCACTTAATATCAGGTGTGATTCAGTGCGCGTAACCATTACCAATTAGCGATCGGGCCAGTAGTCGCATTAGTATACGATTGCGACTCTACAAAGTCTGCAATGCTCTCTTGTTTCGATCTTATTTAACCGCCTCTGTGGTCTAGTGGTTCATACCACCGATTTCAGACCCAGAGGTCCCGGGTTCGATTCCCAGTGGGGGTACATATTGTATTCGATTTGGTTGGCAGGACTAATTGTTCTTAGTCCGACTGGCTAGCTACCACCATCTTATCTAAGTCGGACGCCACAACAATGATGTTTTCTGCATTATTGTGTTCCGGCAGTTAGAGATAAGATAGCCAGTTCCTTAGTGATTGAGGATTCCGGGAGTAGTGCGCTTCCACCTTCAGCCTTATCACCACTTAATATCAGGTGTGATGAAGGCTAAGTGCTACCCCGTTGCGGATAAAAAAATACTAAGTTACGTATTAACAATTGACGGTAGCAGAACAATTGCTAGTAACAATGAAAGCATTTAATTGTTATATCGACTGGCATTGCATCTACTTTTGGTTTAACTGTATATAGGTACCGTCCCACTTAAGTTATTCTCTTAATATGAATACTTTTTTTATCCCAAGTAATGATTGAACTCATATTTCCGGACTTATCGCATAACCATTATCAATAAGCAATCGGGACAGTATTGCAGACTTTGTAGAGTCGCATTAGAAGGGCGGTTCTCAGATCTATCGATATATATCTCACTCGACATAGGTCAAATTCGAATACAAATCTTTTCCATAAGTTTTTATACAAAAAAAAGGACTAGAACTAGCGCCAAAAACGTCCCAGTCGCGCGCAGAGTTATCTGTTACTGAAAATGTCACAAGAATGTCTATAGTTTTTAAAAATACAACTTTACGCGCGATATTTTATCGGATGACATTTACCACTTGATGCAAGTCGAGCGCTTTCTATTATGACTACGAAAATTATGTTTTAATCGACATCCGCCATTTTATTTCAACAGAACGCGCCATATAACTTGGCGTGTGTCAATATCTGGAACGAAAAAACAAGTCATGGGAATAAGGCTTGTTAAAATTTTTCCGATCAACCACGATGATCAGCGCCCTCTGACAAACGCGAAGTTAGGTATGTGGCGCGGACTATATCTAATTCGATATCATATCAAAGGCGCGAGAATTGGCCTCCAGTATACGATTGCGACTCTACATAGTCTGCAATGCCTTATTTCGATTTAACTATTTTTATACGTTTACAAAGTCCGATATCGATTCTATTAATGTGCCCCAAATTAACGATTCCACTAAAGAATGCCTGTAGCGCACTCACGGAACGTCCCCCCAAATCTCTTAAAAACCCACCCAAGAAACAATCGGGGCTAATTCCCGATGTTTCCCAAACATTTCCCTAGAATCCAATACTGTTCTTATTGCCTCCGCCTCGGTCTCGAGATTGCAATGATTTGCCAATTCCACTCAAGACTCTTTGCTTTGAATACGCTCATTTTATATAGAAAACATTCGGCGAATTGAAAATTTCTTTTATATAGTCTCAGCATTCGGAAAAAACTACCTAATCCAGGAATATTGCAAGAATTAAACCAAAAACCGACTAAGTGCGAGTCAGACTTGCGCACGAAGGGTTCCGTACCAAAGTGAATATTCAACCTAATATTCTGTGAGTGTTAAAAGCGTCTATCTATTGTCGTTATTAATATCGAGCAAAAAGCGGCAAAAAAATCACGTTTAGTGTATGGGAGCCCTTAAATATTTATTTTACACATGGACACGGACAGGCAACGACACGTTTCATTTAGTTATTTTTCATTCAACCGGGAGAAACATGAACCACAAAAATTAATTAAATTGGTTCGGGAATAAACATTTTTGTATGACATGTGTGATCGCAGGTACAGTGCCAGTAAAAAAAAGATGACGTCTGATGGCGTCTGTCACAGCCTTCTCTATCGTTGGCTGTGGGCTGTGCATGCCGGGTGCGACGTTGTTGTTAGATGTGAAAACTGTTGTCTGTGCGGTGTCTGCCACGCCACGTGTCTGCCACGCTCAATGTCTGTAGATCTGAACGAAGCTTAAGGCACTTCTCGGAAAAAGTATGGACTCTTTGATATAAAACTATAGGACGGTTACAGTTGTTATAAATCTGGTAATAAGATATATATTTCTTCATACCTTTATCTAGAATCGTATAGTTTCAGAAACACGATTTTATTATTTTGGCTCGACACTTTTTATTTTCGAAAATACCTCTAAAAAATAAGAAATAGATTTTTCTTAAATGGGGATACATATTACATATACTATTGAAAATTGGTTTAATTAGTGGACACTAATAATATTTAAGATCGTATGAAGCGATTTTTAAAAATCGCTATAGTTTTTGAATACGAAGTGATTTTGTGTTTTTTTTGCGTAATCGGCAAAATTGGTCTCGCTCCCGCGCACGTCGTTTTCTCATTGTCATCTCACTTTGGCATAATTTTTCCGAATATCACCTTAAATTGTTCATTTGCATTAATTCCAGACTCCAGATAGTGATCTTTTCGTATAAAACACATTAAAACAGGCTCAATTTTGTAAATTTTATCTTACGCATAAAATCAACATATTTATAAAACCAAACTATTTTTATTCATATTATATACCCTTTTTACGCGCTGCTTAATGCTGATGACAAATAAAATTTTATTAAGCTGATACAATTTATTAAAACATTTTAAACGTTGCCATCACAACCATAATTAAACTTTCCATAATGAATATCTGCTATTAAAATTGACAACGTAGAACTGCGTAACTTTGCGTTTTCCCTCGTTGGTGATGGATATTAAAATATCATCATTCACTTTTCAAATAATGTATCTTATCGGAGTTTAAAGGTTGCTCGTAAAATAAAAATGACCGTCCTTCTCATATTGCAATTTTCTTACGTAGCCTACTTACGTAAAATTAACAGAAAATAAATATTTAAATAAATATTATTAAAACGATTTTTTTTATTATATTTAAAAAATGGTTGTCTGTAAAGTCGATTTACGGACGATGATAATTTTACGTGATAACGTCATAAGAAAACATTGATGAAAAATTAAGTCGAAGTAGAAGGTTACCTCCTCTATCATCAACTTGATTATAGAACAAGCATTCTATCACACATCTAATTTACATGCTTGTTGAAGCCTTGTGTCACTAGTGACACTTAATTTTGTTTCTGTAGTATGATTTACATGGTACAAAGTTATGTTACCGATAGTCTTTATAGTTACTTTGATAATTGAAACAAATATTATATTATCAATAATGTTTAAAGCTGTAACGATGCCGTTTCATTCCAGTCATTATGTATGGTTAGAACCTGCATAATGGCTGGAAACTCTATAGATTTACTCACTGGCCATCAATAGTTATACTGTACCTGTTCTTTTCTTCTTTCAAAATTCAAATTATTCGTTCCACGAGCTCTGAACAGCTTGGTGGTTTTGGTAGAACTAAATCAAAATGCTCAAAACACCTTTACCTGACATAATGATGACAGTAGTAACAACATCTTGCATTATAGAGATACGTTACATAACAGATCAATCTCCTTGAACGTTTATATATTTTCTGCAATAATTCAATATTCCGCCAAGAGGGAAGGGAGTGTTCAAACACTTCAATCACGTGGCATTAACGTACTATATCATAATCCTAGGAGGAGGTGGCTTGAACAACCGGTTATTTTTGGCAATATTTTCTTATGTTTTGAAGTCAAACAAAAAGTAAGTACAACCTTAATACGCACTTCATGTAAAAGAAATGCTTTTATGTAAATTTAAAAGTTCATTTGCTAAATGTGGGTTCTGTAAAATATTTAGTTGATGTAGGTATTGAATTTGTTGATTAATAAATTAAAACTAAAAATTGATGTTTACAAATAAACACACCAAGCTTTGACCATTCTTGCTGCTGCACACACGCATGTTTAGTCGACCAGGGTGCCTACCATCAACTTTCAGACAGCGATTCAAAAATAGCGCGATGCAGAATAGGTTCCTAAAATGAATTGATTTCTTTCGTACTATGACCTTCTAAAAACTGGATCGCAAATGAATTGCTAAATGTTAATGACCGAACGATTTGTGTCCTTTTTCTTCTACCCGTCTCTTTCACTCGATTCTGTCATGCCCGGAGAGTGAGAGGGACGGGTATAACCTGCAGGTGTCATGTTAAATCGACCGGGTTATAAGTCAAATAAGAATTCCTGACAGCTTAGCGGCTGTGAAATATCATTGATCGATCACTGAATCGCTGTCATTGATATTAAGCTGTCGTGGTACGAATAAGCGAAGCAGATCAGTTTAGGTCCTAAACAAAACCGCAATAAGAGTTGATGGTAAGCACCCAGGAAAGTGCTTTATCAGTTTCGTTGATAATTCCCATACATTTAAAATTTTCGCTAGAGCTCAAATCTGAATGACATTTCAATAACGTCATGCACTATGTGACAAAGACATCAAAAGAAATTAGCCCTCTGAACTTTCAAAGGAAATCAGACCTTATCTATCTAGCATACAAAGAATTTTAAATTAATTAAACAAATTTCTTGGTCGAGTTTACATACCCTCTTAATAAGTATTTTTGTCATAGGTTTTAAATGAATTTTTTGTGTGTTCTTTCTTTTTTATACTTCGAATGTTATGTTATCATGTGTGTGTGTCACCAGAATAAACTTCTTCTTATCAATTTATCTAGTTAAACGCAGTCCATGCTTACAAAATATTATATTAGGTCTGACTGCAAATATGAAAAAAGCGTCCTCGGTGGGAAGGGACAATGTACAGCCATTTTAGGTAGACTTTAGGTAAGCCAAGCATTGTTGTACAAATAATATTTATGTGTGAATACTGCAATTAATGTAGTTATGTATCCTAACCGATACTTTGACACCACTAGGTACCCTTAAATTATGTTATTTATGCAACTTTTACTATTTTTTCAACAAAACAATATCAAAGGAAACAAAAACAACTCATCCAGAAAGTCCAATAAATAACAAAGAATAAAAGTACCAGCCAACACATAGAAGTGCACGTCCCATCTCCCTCTAATTAAGTTTCTGGCGACACAATTTCAAAGGTCCACAAAATCCTACAAAGAGATGATTTGTTTTCGCTACCGACCTTTTTCGGGTTAACAAGTAAAAAGTGGGATGGTACCCGGGGAAAAAATAGCTGCCCGGTGTCGAGTGAATTTAATTGTCCGGGAGAATCTTCGTTTTACGTAAGTGCTAGGTTCTTCCAAAACATTTCACGGTGATGGATGAAAAACACACACAGTGCGAGGTTTTGTTGATTTAACCATTTAAGGGAGATTTCTATTTAACCACTTAAGGCGCTACTCGGAAAAATATGGACTTTTTGATTTAAAACTATAGGACGGTTACAGTTGTTAAAAATCTGGTAATAAGATATATACCTCTTCATACCTTTATCTAGAATCGTATAGTTTCAAAAACACGATTTTATGATTTTGCCTCGACACTTTTATTTTCGAAAAGACCTCTAAAAAATACGAAAAGTAAAAATTATTCTTAAATGGGGTCACTTACACTATTGGAAATTGGTTTAATTAGGGGACACCAATAATATTGAGGATCGTATAGAAGCATTTTTTTTAAATCGCTGTAGTTTTTTAATACGAAGTGATTTTGTGTTTTTTTGCCTAGTCTGCAAAATCGGTCTCGCTCCCGCGCGCGTCGTTTTCTCATTGCTATCTCGCTTCAGTACATTTTTCCGAGTATCGCCTTAAGGGACATTTCGTATATTTTGCAGTAATAAGAACTATGCGCCACATGTTGACTAATATACGGGTTCGCTTTTGTAAAAGAACAAAGCCTGCAACCAAACTCCATTAGTGGGCATAAGATCTTTTTATATCTCAAGCATCACACAAAAAACTCCAATGACGTGTCCTCCTTGTCATATTATTTTATTGGGAGAATAGTACCAACCTCTAGCACGAAAAACTCAAGCTTACAAAATTCTTATTCTTCATTTTGTACGATTGAGTTTTTATATAATTCACCGTAACTTTAATTCGCCGTAATTTTTTCTCACATTTATTATTCAATTATATTATATAATTTTGCTTTTTTAACGAATGCGGTCTTCGCATATAAATTTTAATAAAATAAATTAAGCTTTTCTAAACTGTACCAAAACAATAAATTGTATTAGTTGATTTTCATTATGTTAGTGATACTGATCATGAATAAATAAAAACATCAAAGGAAAACTGATGCTCCAACGAAGTAAACCCTGTGCTTTGAGCCACCAGGGTGCCTACCATCAACTCTTATTGCGGTTTTGTTTAGGACCTAAACTGCACTGCTTCGCTTATTCGTACCACGACAGCCTAATTGCAATCGAGATTCTATTGCGTCAATGCGATTCAGCGACATGTCACAGCCTCTTAGCTGTCATGAACTCTTATTTGACTTATAACTCGGCCGAGTTAACATGACACCCACAGGTTATACCCGTTCCTCTCACTCTCCGGGCATGACAGAATCGAGTGAAAGAGATGGGTAGAAATAAGGACACAAATCGTTCGTCCATTGACATTCAGCAATTCATTTGCGATTCAGTTTTTAGAAGGTCATGGTACGAAATAAAGCAATTCATTTTAGGAACCTATTCCGAATCGCTGCAGTTTTGAATCGCTTTCATAAAGTTGATGGTACGCATCCAGGGTGCATAACCTGCAGGTGTCATGTTAGCTTGGCCGAGTTATAAGTCAAATAAGAGTTCATGACAGCTTAGCGGCTGTGAAATGTCATTGAATGATCACTGAATCGCTGTCATTGATATTAAGCTGTCGTGGTACGAATAAGCGAAGCAGATCAGTTTAGGTCCTAAACAAAACCGCAATAAGAGTTGATGGTAGGCAAGGCACCCAGGTCTCCCTGGCAAATAACATTTTTATATGTCATTTTAACGCAAACAATACCTTAATTAAATTAAAATGGTTGTTTATAAAATACTATCCATATACTTAATCTTGCGTTTACTTCCATAAAATGTTTTTAAAGTGAATTACAAAAAGAGGATTCACAAATTTCGAAATTACTCGGACTTTTTAAACCTAAATTTTATGTTGTTGGAGCATAAAAGTAATGTATTTTTACGGCGCTGCAACAGATGAATATTCATTTTATTCGCTTAACATAATATTTTTCGCTGCCAGTTTTTTTGTGTGTAATACAAACATGTTCAATCGCAAACCTGACACAGCGAACGTAACGAAAGTGTATACTTTGCTATTTTCTTCTTTCAACGTAAAGCACTTATACAAACAAAGTTATTAGCATAAACATCCATTCAACATTGCTGGTGACATAAGAACCATTACTTAGTGACAAAAATGTTTAGGTATTTTCTAATAATCGAATGTGAAATTATTGGTTTTGTTGCCCACAATATTATATTTTTTTATCTAATACAAAAGTATAAATTGTCACAGTTGTCATTATTCAAATATTACATCATACCTACAGTTTGTCTCGTAATATGTCTGGAAAATAAATCTGAAAAGTAGGTAGGCGAAGGAAAACCTAAATAAAGTCTCAGCGAAGGATTTATTTTATTTCACGTCACTTCGATAAATTGTACAATACTATTTACGATTGAATCTGAGTTGACTGAACCCACCGTCTGCGCTCAAATTCAAGGATTTGATAAGACTATTCGACATCGAATTTAGTTTAATTCCTTCTTTCTTTGAGTTAGAATTTGTCTTTTGTATCGTCAGGCCAATTGACTGTCAATAAGCTTTTCTTTTGAACGTGTTTTTGGTAAAATAAATGTTAAATCACTGTATACAGGTAGCCCTAGCACGAAAAACTGTCGTTATGGTAACCGTTATCGTGATCGTATTAGGCTGAACCCACACGAACCACAATCACAATACGTAGGCATTTTGTATTGGAAATGAATAGACCATTCACACGTACCACATTTTGCAATCATTATTGACCGCGTGAGTGATACCGACCACAACGCAACCACGATGAAACCACAACGCAATCACCAGCGACGATACGCTGCAAACTAGCGGCCGGCCACATTCACATCACAACTACTAGCGACAACGACATTTTGTTTCACAACCACAACGCAACTGCAAAAAGTTGCATCGACACTATTCACACGCGTAACCACATTTTGTCGCTCTCTCAAACTAAAAAAAAAGGTTTTCCGCACTTTTAAAAGCTTTTAGTTGTAATCCTAGCACTCGGCAGTCCGCACTACCTCTGTTATATGCTTAATTAGTGTCTTACTAATTAGCTACCTACCTTCCTGCTTTAGAAAGAAATACGTTTTGAATATTCGCAGAAACCTTAAGAACGTGAGACATCAAAGTATTCTTCAGACTAAAATGTCGTTTTGTGACTTTATGCCGACTTTGTAAGCTTTAATACCGATTGAGTAGGTCCTTAGTTGTTTTTGTTTTTCAGTACTTTCAATACTCTGGATATTTCTAGAGGAGTAGTAGGTCATATCTTTTGAGAAATGTATATTATGATCAAAATGAATATTATGTTGATGATGTTTATAAAATACGCGAATATTGTAAACATTGTTATAAAGCAATAATATATTATTTATCTTTGAAAACTATTGAAAGGTCAGTAACTAAGGAATAAATAAAATATTTTGATATTTTTATTAAGACAATAAATGTCTTAATAAAAATATCAAAATATTTTTAATGTTTCCATTATTTAACACTTTTACAGGTGTTTGTTTGCATTCGAAGTAAGTTGCTGAAAAATTCTAAAAACTATTTAGGCAATACAGTTTTACATACGTAACTTGCCTATTAATGTTTATACTAATACTATTAATTTGTTTTTAGCTTGTTTTTAATCCGAATCATCACCTTTCAAATACGCCATCGGAGCATTCTAAAATCGTATTTATTTAGTTGCTTTCCCTCCTGGCTCTACTCCATGTTTTATTTTATCGCCAACAACGTGAAAAACTGCACGTACGTTTTAAACTTTTAAAGGAACAAAGGAATAACTTGAAGAATAACATCTGAAAAATGTTCAGTGCGCCTCGGTAAGAATGTAGTGAAAACATCTAAATCGAATAGCAAAGACGTAAGGGGCTACCGTTTGAAACGGAGCCAACTGTGAAGTCGCAACTGTATATAGTCGATATCGACTGCACACGACTGCAACTGACCGTGTGAAGGTGATAACACAGCTGTAGAAATTCGGTGGACCAACTGCGTGCAGTGAAATGTACCGATAGTGTGTGATTGCGGTGATCTAGTCTGTCAGAATCAGAAGTATACTTAGTTGGGACTTTCATCACAAACGAGCTCGTGGTAACCTAATGTAATCGGGCGGGAGACTAGGTAACGTTGTCTTAAGGTCACAGCACATCAACTCGGAAAGGGATCGTAAACGTATCGAGCGGTTCAGTATTCTTTGTATGAAACCCCCTACTGCAAAGCACACTAATCGGAATCGTAACGTAATCGCCTCGCCTCGGGACCAGCTCACGAACCGCTTTGCGGGTAGCTCAACTTGCTATCCCCGCGCTTACCGCTAGTCGTCCACGCGCTCACGTCTCTCCGTACCCGAGCGTGCCCGAGCTTACGGCTCTACGCACAGTGGTCTGAAAATGAAAATGAACATCACAACTTTTTTTTTTTCACCTTTTTTTGTTTATTTTTTTTATCTTTTTTTTCTCTCATTTTTTTTCCTTTTTTTTTCCTCTCATTTTTTTATATTGAACCACTGTGCGGTGAGCCGTAAGCGCGGCGTCGCCTAGCCGTAGTCGAGCCGACGTACCGACGCTGATCCGGTTTGGTTACGTGCTTGCGTTAGGTTGACGCCTGGTTTACGGCGAGGCGAAAGGCGATACGGTGTCGATCCCTTTCCGAGTTGATGTAATGTGCTGTGACCTTTCATATGACGACCGATTTGGCGTTGAGTAGGATTCCTGTCTTCTGCGCCAGAGGTCTCGGGTTCGATCCCCGAACAAGACAAATATTTGTGTGTATGAACATGTCTATTTGTCTTGGTCTTGGTGTTTTCTATGCATATTAAGTATGTATTTACAAACAAAAAGTATTTAAGTGTATATTTATCCGTTATCAAGTTTTCCATGACACAGTTGGCGTGGATAATTGGTGTGATTGTAAAAAAGTTTTTATTTATTTCTTTTTATCTTATGCCTTGTGAATGGAAAAAGAGCGTTCACAGTAGATCTCCAACGCTGTCGGTCTTCCAACACCGTGTTTTAATTCGCTGCACGTTTCCTTTAAGCTTTTCGCTTCTGCAACGGTATGACGCCAAGGTTGTCGAAGGTTCTCTTCTTCCATGGATAATATAAGTATCATAATATGTATTAAATACAGGGTTATTTTGAAATAACTGGTCAAATTTTAAAGTTCGACTCAGAATCGCTAAGTGAACAACTTTCTCTTAGAAACATGGGTTGAAATACGACAAAAAATTTTGGACTTCCCATACTAAATCGATCACGTGAATTGTATAAAAAGTAAAAAAAAAATGTAAAACGGCTAACGGTAAGCCGTTTTTTTAGTAAGAATGTTGTATAAAACATCTTAATCGAATTGTGAGGACGAAAGGAGCAATCGTTGAAACGGAGCCAAGAGCAACGTGCTAAGTTGGCCAGTTTCGTCGCAGACGAACTCACGGTCAGCAAAATTGAATGGGGGAGAAGTTATGTTGCTAAATCTGATTTTTTGAAAGAAAGAAAGAAAGAAAGAAAGAAAGAAAATAATATTTATTTGGGACATCACAGAAATGAAAAATTAAGTAAACACAAAAACACGTAGGTACTAGGGTATGTCCCAAAACGGTTCCGACTCAGCATAATGCTTGCCCAGCATGGCCAGCGCTGATCTTCCGTCGGAACCGTGTTTGGTGAGTTTGGTGGTGTTTGTTGTCCCATGACTGATTTAGAAACCTTAGTGCTATCAGTTATCAGCTGCGTGTCCACTGTTGACCATAGGCCTCCTCCAAGGATCACGACTAACAGTCGGTCTTGCGCTGTCCGCATTCAGCGGTTTCCCAAGTTCAAGTTCTTTATTGCACCATGTTGTTACCCACTACCATCATCAGAGCGTTGGACCACGGAACGTTGTCTAGAAGGAGGATTTGAATAAACTTTTGTATACATAAAAACTAATTGTCCGAAATAGGATATACTCAACACTCAATCATTTAAGTATTGCATACCACATACCACATACCACAATGATGAACAAAAAAAAGATCATTATGAACCCTGGCGGGCACGCAATAAGGTGTTAGAAGAGAGGAGGCGTTTCATTGAAAACAAAGATTAACATACAAATAAGATAAAAAAAATCACAACAAGTAGTAAAAGTAAATTTGGTTGGGTGATTTAAATTAAATCATGTTATGTTTTAATTAATAATGTCATGAAAGTATTCATTCGTTCACATATAGGACACTTTATGTTCTACCAATTTAAACGGAATAAGTAGATACGGCTAAAACGATACTTACCCAGAACAAGATTTTTTCAACGCCATTGAAGTTTTTTGCAATTTTTTCCCATATAACTCATACCTATGACTACCTACATATTATCTGTTTTGAAAGCATTGTAAAGAGTCTCTTTGTGAAACCCTTGTCACCAATATTTAAGGGCCAGGGTGACCACTTGTCGCATTGTTTGGCACCATGGTTGCATAAAAAATATACTTGTGGATATCCTTTAGGCATGGCATCCCACGTATATAGTAAACATCATGACATTTAATTTCCGTTTTGTTTGTGCATTGAGAACCAGCGAGCTATATTCATAATATTAATATTTAAAAAGTGAAAGACGTGTACTATTTTGACTATTTTTACTTTTTTTGCATTCACAATGAAATTTTTATATTGAAAATGAAGTACTAGGTATTATTCCGTTGTACTTTTACTAACTCTAGTTTTATAAGTTTATTGTTACTAACCTCTTCTATGGGCTATGCCTGAAATAAATTGAATTGAATTGAAATATAAAAAAAATCGATCAGTCTCACAACTAGCTCCGAAATTGTCAACGATCTAACAACTCCGTAGCTCAGTGGTAAGAGCATTAATTACCTATAATGAAAACATATAGAAATGGCCAACTTCACAATCTAGCCCCAGGATAAACTAGGAGTGAATCTTGGAATGGAGCCAAGATCTAAAACGGTAGACTTTCTAAGCGAAGCTTGCTATTGTCACCAATATTGGTCGGATTATATCACACCCTTTTTGGTGTTAAGGTATAATGCTAAGATGCTCTTTACATTGGTATGGAAAAAGGGGTCCGTGAACTTTTGCACCTACCCTTTTAACCCTAGTATCCATTAGGAAGCAACCTGTTGGTCATCATGTCGAGGGACTTTCGTTTAGGTGCGTCTTGCGCACCAGCTGACAATGACGCGCGATGTTGTGCAACGTTGTCGAACATGTTGAGTGTCACGTTGCACGTTAAATTTGTTGCAAAGGTTAAGTTTGTTATAAAGCCTTGTTATCCCTTAGGATGCGAGGCTTTATAATAGTGCAAGCTCCACCGATGTAAAAGAAAAGAGGTTCATTGTGCACGTTTTCTACTTGTGCTTTACCCATAATTATGTACAGAGCGAAAGCAAGTCTTGGAGCTTATAAGTAGACTACAGATATAATACACTAGACAGGCCTTAGACACTTGCTCATACGGTTTGTTTAAAATAGTAGAATATTATTTTATCATACTACATTTTATTTGAACTCCGATAATACTCGTATGTAATTTCATGGTGAAGTTGTAGAAAAAAGAATTGTGAGGTGAGTTTTACAAATAATTCAGAGATTTTTTAGTTACAAAAACTTTTTTCAAAAAAAATAAACCGCCTTCAAAAAAACTACAAACAAAACTCACTTCTCAAAAACACGTAAAAATGAAAAATAAATTAAATCATTCAATTCAAAGGACTAAAGTCCGGGAATTTTTCAAATTAATCGGTGCCAAGCCATATAATATTATGACGTATTTCATCATGTCAGCCGAACGACGCCCACTGCTGGGCATAGGCCTATTTGCTAGTTGCCATGACGTATTTGCTAGTTTACAATTCACACCACTCCGCGCATGAGGTAGGTTTTGTGTGTTATTTTTTCACTAAGTATTTATTCTTGTTACTTTGGGCTTGTCACCGACTTCAATCAGATCAGTAAGTTCCAAGATTAATTTGAAAAACTCCCGGACTTTAGTCCTTTGAATTGAATGATTTAATTTATTTTTCATTTTTACGTGTTTTTGAGAAGTGAGTTTTTGTTTGTAGTTTTTTTGAAGGCGGTTTATTTTTTTTGAAAAAAGTTTTTATTTTTCCATTTTTAGTATGAGAACGCTACCAAAAGAAATCGCAAAATGAGCGAGCGTAGCGCAATGTGCAACTACTAAAACCTATATCTCAATTAGGACACTAGGACAAGAATCACCCTCTAACTCTGTTATAACTGTTATGCACACAGAGTACAAAAATATTTTTTCTTTTCAGGTTTTGTTGTTATAGTTTAACCTTCCACCATCAGCTAACCTAAAAAACTTGAAAGAATCGTGCATATGGTACGTAACCAAACCAAACATGCTTTAACTCCTAAAGAATTTTACCTTCCATCATCAGCTCACCTAAATAACCTGAAAGATTACAACTATATTTTTTTACGTATCAACAATAACTAAAGAATGATCCTCCAACTCCTAACCATTGAGGAGTTGTATCTTCCATTACCATGAGCTGATGGCTATCAGATGCAAATGCTTGAACATTTATAAAAACACATAAAACACGTAATCTGTCTGCGGGTTTTCCTCGTTCCCTTGGATTCTACCATCAGATCTTGACTTGGTTATAATAAGACCAAAACAGGAGTATACTCTTTCAAATAAAAATCATTGAAGTTGGTAAATAGTTAGTAAAACTTAGATTGTAATTTTTCATTTAATCCTATGACCAGCCCTTGCGAACGTTGCTTAACCGCAACGATCGCAAAACGCGGTGATAACCCACATCAGCAATCGAGGTCCTGGAAGTGAAGCCCATATATACCTACCTATTATTCTATGACAAAATTAGTATATAATTAGTTTCCGCGTGTGACTTTATTGACGCTATTTTGAAGAACAAACTATTCAGCCCGAACAAAAACCTAACGTTTACTTACATGGATGACCACATTTTCCCCCATATCTCCGAAGATTGTCATCGGATCTCTATGAAACTTATATGGGACCAAATCGAAAGTGTCCCCAATCGAACAAAAAAACAACTATAAAAATCGGAGCACTAACGCCAGAGTAATCCGTATACATACATCAAACAAAAAAAATATACGCGTTGAATTGAGTACCTCCCTCCTTTTTTTGGAAGTCGGTAAAAATACCGGTGTAATTCGTGTGTGAGGTAGTAATTATCTTCACATTGTGAAATAAACGCTGGTTATACAGCGCGTAAGAAGTATTGGATAAATTCGCTTCTCGTAATGACTCCGTAGCTCAGTGGTTAGAGTAGTCGCCCGGATAGCGAAAGGTTTGGTTGGTGGTAGGACTTGTTAGTATTTGATTGAATCAGGCGTCACTTGGCGGAAGTCCCTAACCATTGTGAAAAATAAATATATGTAGCTTTCTTCCGCAAATAATCACAAAACCTGCACCTTCACCGATCATACTACTCTACACGTGTTTCGCCCCAACCCGGGGCATCCTTAGGAGATGTTTGTCCGTATTTGAGTCATTCGGTGCTGGATTGCATACGCACAAACATCTCCTGAGGATGCCCCGGGTTGGGGCGAAACACGTGTAGAGTAGTGTGATCGGTGAAGGTGCAGGTTTTGTGATTATTTGCGGAAGAAAGCTACATATATTTATTTTTCACAATGGGTAGGACTTGTTCTTAGTCCGCCTGGCTAGCTACCACCATCTTATCTAAGTCTGACGCCATAACAATGATGTTTTCAGCATTATTGTGTTACGGCAGTCAGAGAAAAGATAGCCAGTTCCTCAATCACTGAGGAACTGGCTATCTTTTCTCAGACTGCCGTAATTCGCAGAACTGTCGTGGGTGCTAACTTACCTATATCTAGAATTAGCAAACTATATAACAAAAGTGGAATCAACCTCTTTAAAAAACTATTATAAACAGTTTGTATTCATCATCAAATCATACTTATCTTTAGTTCTCGTCTCATTATTAATAAAATCATATTCATCAATAAATAGTGTTAGTTGAAGGTATATGTTATGTATTATAAGGTAGAACATGTGGTGTTATACCTATAATAATTATTGATTGTACAATTAGATTTAAATGAATTACTAGCTTAAGTGTCCTTACTATTGTAACAATCGTTGGTATACCTAATAAATAAATCAATATAAAATAAAATAAAACTTGAGGATTCCGGGAGTAGTGCGCTTCCACTTTCAGCCTTATCACCTCTTAACATCAAGTGTGATGAAGGCTAAGTGCTACCCTGTTGTGGATTATAAAAAAAGGTCGTGGGTTCGAGTCCCATCGGAGCTGGCTGTGAGACGGGTCGATTTTTAACCGGCTTCAAAAAAAGGAGGAGGTTCTCAAGTCGTGTGAATGTTTTTTTTCCTTAATACTTCATTTTCAATTTTTCAAAATACCAAATACCTAAAATCTGTATTTGTTTTAATTTTACTTTACAACAAAGGTGCTCACAGTCAGTTCAGATTTACAATATTTCCTACCAAATATTTATCTAGAAAAAAAATCGAAGCATTCGTTTTTTCACGGATGTCCAATCCAGAATAGTATCACGAAATATTTTTTGTAAAGTTCCTAAATTTCTTTATCAGAAATATGAACAATGACCGAATGAACAAAGCACATATTGATGTTGATTCAAAAATACGGTTTCGAATTTTAATAGGAGTTCTTGAAATAAAAATGCATTCTGCAACAAACAACGCTGACACTTCTCTATAAACATTAAATTCGAAAATACATTCTATGAGTGATTGCCTATGTTTAAAGCCTAGCAGCATATTTAACGTTAGTTTTTTTTATCCACATCGAGGTAGTACTTAGCCTTCATCACACCTGATGTGAAGTGGTGGTAAGGCTGAAGGTGGAAGCGCACTACTCCCGGAATCCTCAATCACTGAGGAACTGGCTATCTTATCTCTAACTGCCGGAACACAATAATGCTGAAAACATCAATTGTTATGGCGTCAGACTAAGATAAGATGGTGGTAGTTAGCTAGGTGGACTAAGAACAAGTCCTACCACCAACCAAACCGAATACAATATGTACCTACCACCTCTAGGAATCGAACCCGGGACCTCTTGGTCTAAAATCGGTGGTGTGAACCACTAGACCACAGAGGCGGTTAAAATTTAACGTTTGTTTGTTATTGGTGTTATATACAGACCTACTCAAAACTATTTTTATTTTATAAAATCATAGTACAGTCGTGTCCATCAAAAACCGTCTAAGAAACTTTTGAATCTTATGAAAAACTCACTTGCCCTACAAATCTAATTTGTGAACAACAGAAAAGTGGCAAAAACATAATCTCGAAACGGAAATTAATGTTTACTTTGTCAAAATGTCACCCTAAATTATATTGACGTTAAAAAGGTTTTCCCAACGCTTGCGTGAAATATTAAATTCGTGTCTCATCTTTTTGATTTCCGCGTTCCTTTTCTGTGCAGTTCATAAATAAAGTTCTTAATTACAACCCAACATAGTCTTTTACCACTACGTTAACAATAAATTTAGTTTGCGGCGCGTAAAAAATCGCAAAAATACACTCAAGGCTTAGGTATTATGATAACTGTGCGAAATTGCACTATTTCTTGTTTAACAGTAATTAAAATAACTTTTTAGTAAAAATCTCATTTTAATGACAAGCTTTTTTGCTGACTGTACTTAAATATTGTATTGTCATCTAAACCAAACTTGTAAACAAATTTTTAGCTCCATCGGACACTGCGAAGTGGGTCAAATTAAGCTTGCAAGATTTGTCCTCCAATAACTAGCTAACTAACATGGCAAGTTAATAAAAAGCTTGTAAAAACATTCACATAACTACAATGGTCAAGTTAATTCTTCCAATACTATATTAAACCGCAAAATACTTGCTATTAAAGCAACTATTTAGTCTTCATGAGGAAACCCTAATAGCAAACTGACCACTAATTCTACGTCAAATAAAGTTAAAATTCTAAGAAAAAGAATTTCATCCAATGAGTTTCTTTAAAGAGTTTTCCAAAAACGATCTTTTTAGGGACCCCAGAAACGACTTGGCACAGTCATTACGTAAAGCGGCATAAAAGAACTGGCTGTATAACATCAAAACTCGAGTCTGTCATTCCGGCGCTGCGCCTAAACCTCCAGTCCCAACTTGTGCCAAAAACTGGAACAACTTTGGCCGTTCCACTTACAAAAACTTTTTCTCTGGTTCCCAAAATTATGTTGAGATTGGACCGCGCGAAGTTTCCCTGAAGTTGGCCGTCGGACTTTTAAGAATATTTACTGAGTGAATTAAAACTGAACTGTAGAGTTGGGGTTTGAGTTTCCAAAGCTTTTTTTGATGGGTGATGTCTCTAGAGACTAGATAGCTTAGACATTTTCAAAAAATAAAATTAGCCTGACGCTTTGGCAAAAAAAATTGCATTTTACCGCAGCTACCTATTTGCAAATGTGTCAACATAGACTACACTCTGATCACCGAGATTTGATAAAATCAGGTTTTCTTAACTATTGCTAATCGCGGTCCGCAAATTATATAAAAATTGAAAATGGCCGCCGCACCGTCTCGCCCGTTGGCTGCGGTTGACAACAACTGCGTGCCTCTTAGGAGTTTCACACAAAACGCATCGCAAATATCTGCGATGCGATGTGACTCGTGTCAAGTATTTGACAGGCAATAAGGTTTCTATTATCAGCATGTCGCGCCTATTTTTGCGATTGTTGCATCGTAGTTTTGTGGGTACACGGCGAAAGCGAGAGATATGCAACGCCGACGGCTCCCATACAGACAGTAATGTTGTTTGAAGACGTATTGCAACCCTCGGCGAACAGAGTATAGTTTTTAGTTCGCGTATTAAGAGTATGATAGGCAAATTGGACGTTTAACCAACAGAATCTAAATACAGTTCATATGATAGCTTATGTAAGTACTTCATTTCGTGGCATTCAAAGAAGTAAGTACCCAAGTTATTGGATAAAAAGATATGCATACAATCGCCCGTAGATTACGTGGTTAGTGCGTGTTAACGCCGCAGTCAAATAGACTCTATGTTTAAAATCTCAAATTTTAAAATAGACTCAATTTTTAAAATCCCTGAATATGTACGTGTCTAAATTGTAAATAATACGATTTTATTTCGAGCTATTTTATGAATAAGCCGTTAGATTTAATTTCAGTTGGTTTTACGTCTAGTGTCGCCATATAAAAAAGCCCATCATCATTTTGTGCTCCTATTTTTTATTTATTCATCAATTACTTCGCGACTTAAGATGATGCATTGAGATATCCAAATAGGCTTTGCAAATCCATTTCATAATCCAACCTAACCTGTCACAATATCAAAATTTTCTATTTAGAAAGAAGAAG
Source organism: Crambus lathoniellus (assembly GCA_949710035.1). Lineage (NCBI taxonomy): Eukaryota > Metazoa > Arthropoda > Insecta > Lepidoptera > Crambidae > Crambus > Crambus lathoniellus. The sequence continues at coordinate 3,075,355 of OX453299.1, read as the reverse complement.
AAAGAAAGAAAGAAAATTCATTTATTTGGGACATCACAAAGATACATAAAAATAAGACATAAAACAAAAAAAGCATATTATGTCCCAAAACGGTCCCGACTCAGCATAATGCTTGGCTTGTGACCAGCGCAGGGCCCCAAGTCTGCTAATTTTAATTTAAATAAGATTCTATTGATATTCAATTGAGACTCAATTACGATTCCATTACGATTAAAACAAATTGGGTATTCTATAAAAACTTGTACGTCATCGTAATTGAATCGTAATGGAGTCTCAGTGGGATAGTTACCTTCGGGTATGTATCATAATAACTACGGTCGTTTCGACTATGGTCGAAATAACTACGGTCAAAAGACCTACTGTTCAAAATAACTATTGGTCGTTACACCTATTTTTAAAATAACTAATTTTTAAAATAACGGTTTATTAAGTTTAAAAATAGTGACTCATGTACAGACACGAGCAATAATATTATGTATACAATACAACATAGAACTTTGTCACACTGTAGCGTTCCAAAAGAAAACGATCAGTGTCACAGAAGTCATTCAATATTGTAATATGATATAGTCCTATGTTGTATACATATTATTGGTCGTGACTGTATTGCTGTTAGGTGCGAGAAGCGAAGCGACGAGCATGTTCGGTTTACATGAACATACCGCGCGAGCCGAGCGAGCGAAGCGAGCGTGCCGCGGCAGCGGCCGGCAAAGCGCCAGAAACGACTATATATATATTCCCATTTCCTATTAAACTGAAGTAGGGGGTAGGGGGGGTGTATAAAGTCGATTCTGGCGCTTCGCCGGCCGCTCCCGCGGCACGCTCGCTTCGCTCGCTCGGCTCGCGCGGCGTTTTGGTCACTGTTCTAACCTAACCTAACCTAAAACGTCTGTTACATTTTGTTGGGTGGCAGGGGGCTTCGACCCCCGAGCCCCCTTGGCGGGGGGCTTCGCATCCTGTCCCCCCTTTTGTTTTTCCCAAAAGATATAAAAAATTTGAAATAACAAAAATTTTTTGAGCAAAAAAATTAAAAAAAAAATTTCTATATGTCCATCGGATGCCTCCTAGGTATCTCCGGAGTACCGTAGGGGATCGAAAATTTTGTTAGATTTCAGCTATGACGGACCGTTTTTGAGATATTTGCATTTTTATAAAATTCATTCTTGAAAATTTTGCAAGTCCCCGCTTCATACTAAAACAGTCAAAAATTTTATGTGTGCGACACCCTAACCAAAAAAACAATCCAACGCGCCCAAATCCATTTAATAAACTTTCCAATTCATAAGCTTGTTGTAGGCGAGTCGTTCATAGTCGAAACAACCAGTAGATGAAATGAACATTAGGCCAATCGTCCGTTAGTTGAATCAACTGTAGTTCAATCAACCGTAGGTGAAATTAACAGTAGTTGAGTCGTTCAATAGTCATTACGAAAATATGTGAATCGATCGTAGTTATTTCGAACATATCAAAATCAAAAATCAAAATCAAAAATCATTTATTCATTTTAGGCTGATACAGCACTTGTGAACGTCAATGAAGCTACGCTATCGGTTCGCAAATCCTACGGCGGGAGGCCTTGTAACGAGAAGAACCGGCAAGAAACTCGCCAAGGGCAATTTTTTTCTCCCTGTCATATTTCATACAGAGTCGTCAAATTGAAAAGTGACTTTAACATAATATAATATGTAAAGTCACTTTCCATCACAAATTAATCTTAAGTTTAAAAACAAAATAAAAAAACCCGGTAATCATAGCAGTAAATAATTTTCAATAACTAAGAAATAGACATCCAAAAGGTAGTTTCTTTAAAATACACACCAACCAAAAACGTAGCAAATAAAATAATAAATATAAATGCCAAACAAGGGTAATAAAACTTTGAATAGTTTAAGAACATAAGAGTCAATAATAAACAGTGCCATACAAGCCACGATAAAATAAAACTAATAACAATAAAACATTAAAAATCTGCATATTTTGAGACAAGAAGCCAGGAGCAGACCCATCCCACTGGTAGCACTCGTTCACGAGCATGACGCATGAACCAGCCATCGCTTCGCTTAACCATATTTTAGGGAACGTAACGACCCGCCTCACACGACACCACCGCAGAAATGTTTACAGAGAGCATGACATACTCAAACTTCTCATCTCAAAACGCAGAAACCAATATAAGAATGTACCCAGTATTAATAATTTTGTTAAACACGACTCACAATTAACTAGAGAAAAAATCCTTCTCAGCTTATGACCAAGTTGCTTTGTCATTTAAGTAATCACTTACAGTATAGTAGCCCTTCTTGAGGAGGCAATTTTTTATATGATTCTTAAACTCTTCAAAGGGTAACTCCAAGATATCACTTGGAATCTTGTTAAAGATGTGTATACCTTGACCCATGAAAGACCCATGTACCTTCTCTAATCGGTACCGAGGCATTGAAAGTTTATCCCTATTTCTTGTATTGTAACCATGCAAAACGCCATGTTTAGTATACAAGTTAATATTACGACGCACAAAAATAATACAATTTAATATAAATTGAGATGCAGCTGTCAGTATACCAATTTCTTTGAACTTCTCCCTAAGAGAAGTTTTAGAGCTTAGTTGATAAATGGCCCTTATTGCTCGTTTTTGCAGAATAAATATAGCATTAATGTCAGCTGCTAATCCCCACAAAAGAATGCCATATGACATGATGCTATGAAAATAACTAAAGTATACAGTCCTAGCAGTTTCTTTGTCAGTTAACTGTCTAACTTTTCTACTAGAGTAAGCTGCAGAGCTGAGCTTACCAGCTAATGCAGCAATATGCGAATGCCACTGAAGTTTTCTGTCTATAGTTACACCCAGAAAGACTGTTGATTCAACTAAATTTAATTTTTCATTATTTATTACAATTTCTACGGGTGGAGATTGTACATTTGGTAAAGAGAATAGAATGCATTTCGTTTTCTTTGCATTAAGCTGTAGATTATTAAAACTAAACCAAGTGAGTATTTCCGAGAGTGCTTTGTTTACATCGTCAAAATTAGATTGATTTCTGTCAATGTTAAATATTAAGGAAGTATTTTCAGCAAACAAGACAATCTCACATAAGCTATTTGCAAAGAAAGGTAAATCGTTAATATAAACCAAAAACAAGAAAGGGCCCAAGATAAACCCTTGAGGTACACCTAGCTTTACATCAGAACCCATTGATTTTACCCCATTTATATCAACTGTCTGAGTTCTGGAACTAAGATACGAGTGTAATATTGTTTGGGCATTATTTTTTACACCGTAATGATTTAGCTTCAACAGCAGCGTCCGATGATCTACACAGTCAAAAGCTTTGGACAAGTCGCAGAATATGCCAAGAGCATTCTGCGACCCCTCCCAGGCCCCAAAGACATGCTTAAGAAGTGCAACCCCGGCATCAGTAGTAGACCTACCCTTCGTAAAACCGAACTGTTTGTTATGCAAGAGGTTATTTAAAGTAAAAATAATTAGTTAATAATTGCTCCAGTATTATTTTTTCAAAGATCTTGCTCAAGGCGGGTAAAATAGATATTGGTCTGTAATTACCTGGGTCTTAGTCGTAATGACCTTAGTTATTATGATACATACCCCATTGAGAGTCCTGTCAAACAAATGTCAAATGAGAGTAGAATACGATTGAAGAGCAGACTAGCAAATATTCCGATGGCAGTTCAATGGCAGTTCAGTCGTATACCATTGGTCTTAAGTTAGTAGCAGAATACCAAAAATGTCAAAAACGCTATTGAGATCCAATTAAGATTCAATTGAACCATTTGTAAATTAGCAGACTTGGGGCCCTGATCTTCCGTCTATTTATTCAAAAGAGTTCAAATATCAAAAATTCACAGAGTTACTTTAAGTTTTACAGTAAAAGCACTCGTTTATGGTACCTTTATAAATTATAGCCGTAGTAAAACCTGGGTGCTGTGCTAAGTAAACTTAGCATAAAATATTTAAGATAAACAAGGCACATTTGAGTGAACTATAAACTAAACTAAAATTAAGCAAAATCAACATTACAATCAAAGTCGTGGTAATATTGAAATTATGTTAATTTACCTAATTTGTTATTCAGATAACAAACAGGACTCTTATTTATGTAGTCTAGAAATTTCAATAAGGTACCTTTATGTATCCAATTTCTGTATTTTATCATTACTATAACACTAGCTGTTGCTCGTGACTTCGTACACACTGTGTAGTGATTTTTGTGTTTTAATGTGTTTCTGTTGCTATACATCGCCTTCATTTTATAGGGCTCTTTTGAAGTCATACCCTCTACTAAAAGGGTCTAAAGAATATCGAATACGTAGGCTAGGGTATGAACATATTGTTACGATATGCTGCATTGACATAATTGAACCTTAATATAATAGGTTTGTGGTCTGTATGTTTGTCTGTCAAGACCCTTTTTCACAGGAACGCTTAGAGATATTAATAATTAATACTTACTCAGGTTTGCAAACACCCTCGAGCAGAGAAAAAAATAATTAAAACTTCTAATTACTAAGTCAACGCGATTTCACTAACACGTTGTATATAAAGTTTGAACTAAAAGAAGGAAAGAAAGAAAAACATTTATTGGACACACACACTTATAAAATAAACAATCAAACAAATAATAATTAAGAGAAAAAAAAAACTTAAACTAAAGAATTATACTAAACAAGAAAAATAATGCTCAGCATAATGCTGCTAATGAACTAAGTGAATGATTCGGAGTAATCTTGTTAAAAGGGAAACACCTTCATTCCGTAGGAGCTGAAACGGTTTTTTAAAACCAATACTGAAGTCCTTCCAGAACCAAGACACTGGCAGCTGCTAGTCATAAATAAAAAATAATCTAAAAATAACAAGACCCATGATTCAACATGGTACAATTTTGGCCGGAATTTGCCTAAATTGCAAATTTCAATTTAAGCCGAACGTCCTTTTAGATTTACGAGTAATAAAAACGCAATCTCGGCTTACTCCTGTGTTTGACGAGATTCTGGAGATTAACATTAAGTATGTAGTAAATGTAGTATATTAAATGTTCACAATCCGCAAATGGTAATTTGGTGTGGAGTTTAGCTTTATGGTAATGCGTGAAACAATAACTGTAAGTCATTAATGATATACGTAAATATTTATAATGAAATGAAGCATGTTTTTGGTTTTAGTCAAAATATTGGAAATATACAGGGTGTAAATAGAGAAAACTCTTAAATATGCAACCGTTTGGCTAGTCCGATAGAGCATTAGATAATAAGAATAAAATTGTATGATCCGATCCGAGTAGTTTGAAAGTCACTGCTCATCCATTGCTGCGTATGCGAAAGAAATCCGAAAAAATAACTAGTCCTGTAGTACTGAACACCAGGTAGGATATACTCGTTGTTTATATTTTAGCATTGTGAATGCAAAATATGAAAAATATAATAGGAATATTATAAGTAAAAGGACCAATCACTGACATAGAGCTCTTATTAAATTACTTAACAATGCCTGTAGCTACACTACAGCACTATATCAAGAAAGGAATTTAAAACGGGTGCGTAATGAATGATATAATTTCATTTGGTATAATTTCATTTCAATAACGTTCATATGACATAATAAACGTTTGTCATAACAACACTTAAACTAATTTCATTTTGCATAATGTTTATTTCATATAATCATCATTTTATATAATATCATTTGACATAACGCTCATTTTATATAAAAATATTTTATACAAAACACATTTGCTATTACGGTCATTTGATATAATTTTGTTTCATATAATCATCATATGTAATAATTTCATTTGATATAATTTTGTTTTATATAATCATCAATTAGTCAATTAAATGTATAGGGTAGGCAAAGGAGCAGGGGGCACGGGGGGTACAGTGCGCTCGAAAGGGGGGCTCGGGGGGCGAAGCCCCCCGCCATAAAAAGCTACGACGGTGACAAAACAATTGATAATAGGTTAGGTTAGAACTGTGAACAAAACAGCGCGAGCCGAGCGAGCGAAGCGAGAGTGCCGCGGTAGCGGCCGGCGAAGCGCCTGAAATAGTTATTCGTTGATTAATACTAAATGAACGTTATATGAAATGTTGTTATGTTATATAACCATTATGTGTTTTAAATATTATACAATGTAAGTGTTATAGTAAATGTTTATTACATGAATCGTTTATAATTATATCAAATGTTCATTATACGGTTTAAAATTATATATTTTGAATTTACATCATTCGTTGATTATACAAAATGAACGTTATATGAAATGATTTTATGTAATGTGTTGTTATATTTTGTGAGTATTATACAAAATGTTGTTATATTATATATTACACACCCATTTAAAACAAGTTACAACTTCACCACCTCCATTAAAACCTAATTTTAAATACACCCGGAAAACTTTACACTGCCGTCGTTACTGACCACAAATTCCCATCTAGCTTTCATGCTAACATTAAAATTTCAACAAACGATGAGACAAAGGCTATAACGATAAATAATTCTTCTCCATACGTTATCTCATTGTAAGGGTAACAGACCCAAAAGCAGCCACCCAATTTATAAATGTCGGCACGTGCGTTTATGCCCATAAAAACGACTATAAAATTATACGAACAAACGTGTAAAGATATCTTGGGACTAGCATGTGCCGTAATTTGCTTTAGGAAAATGAAAATTGGCTGTATTAGACGCATCATCATCATCAGCCATTTAATGTCCCCACTGCTGGGGCACTGACCTTCCTTATGGATGAATAAGGAGAATGAGCCATGACCCACCACGCGGGCTCAGTGCGGATTGGTGGGTATTAACGACTGCAAGTGCAGCCGGGACCAACGGCTTAACGTGCCTTCCGAAGCACGGAGGAGCTCGAGATGAAAAGTCTTTGGTCACCCATCCCGTGACCGACCATTGCGAACGTTGCTTAACCTCAACGATCGCAGGCCGAGCGCGCTATCCACTGCGCCACGAGCTCCTCATTAGACGCATAATTAGATAGAAATGAAGACTTCATGAGGCTTTTGTTTGTATACTTATTTGGGATGGCGGTATTTGTAATGTAGTAATTGTTGCCTGCTGTTTCGTTCGTATTATGATTTTGAAATTGTTTCCATGAGAATAAATTCAGTGACTAAAATGTAATGCCAAAATCAAGCAAAAGATGAGCATCTTAACTTTACTTTTTTGCATTCACAATGCAATTTTTATTATTACCGCTGAGCTACGTAGTCGTTAGAGGAAGCGTTGAATCTTTCTAATATTTCTTACGCGCTGTGAGCCAGCGTTTATACCATCAATGTGAGTATTAGAAAAATTCGACGCTTCCTGTAACGACTCCGTAGCTCAGCAGCGGTCAGAGCATTCGCCCGGACAGTGAAGGGTCCCGGGTTCGATTCCCGGTGGAACTACTTGAAGAATGGGTCGTTCTTTTTCTAATATTTGATTTTCAATAATAGATGAGCATCTTTTTGAGCAAGTTCATGAAATCAACACCCATAATTTGATAAATTAAGTGATATTGAAAGATATTTCACAATCAACGTTAAAATTTGAAAATATCTCATTTAGAGAAGAGAAAAATGTAATATGAATGTGAAACAGGCATCAACATCTAATCATCCTGATGACTTAAACGTACAAAACAGTGCAGAACACGTTAAACACGTTAAATACAAAAGTAATATGTAGCATTTTCATTAAAGCAATATCATTCTTTTCAATTAGTATCAGACGAGACGAATCGAATGTTGAGCGCGTTTTCAATGACAATTTAATTGAGTTATAAATCGGTCTCGACCGAATGGAATAAGACCAACTAATCGGGAAACTCCGTCAGATTCTAATTGTGTTAGAATTTAATTTTCTGCTTCCTCCGAGGCCCGAGTATTAAAAAAAGATTTGTGGTTATGATTTGCGCGAGACGCGGAAAATTTCCTGATATATTCAAATCAGCTGAATTGGCTTTGCGGTTCTCGCCGATAATTTTTTGCTTTCGAATACTGGCTGCTTGGTAAGCAAATAATTGGAAGAACTTTACTCAATTATCAGATGTTAACTTAAAAAATGAATGTTTTCATCCAGCGGCCTAATTTCTTAATTTTTTTCTTCTGGCGGTCGCACAGTACTTAATCGCAATCAGAATCAGATCAGAATTTTTAGTTATTTTACCTTATACAGGTACTTGAATCAGCCGGCCTAGCATGAGCGGCTTTTATCGACTATTGACGCATGATAAAGAGCCTATATCTTGCTTACACCTTAGTGGGGTAAGCAAGACAGCATAACGTATCATATCATATCGCGTGTTATTACGATGGTCATGCTAGGAAGGCTGAACCACTTTCGATTAGCGTGAGTGTTGAAAGAATTCTACAGCACAACAATATGTGTGACGCATGTGTGGGTTAATGGACATCTCGCCCGCTCAAAATTTGGGCCGCGGGCGAGATGTCCACTTTTCGAATTTGCTATGGTAATACTGGCCCGAATGGCCCAGAGTGTTCGGCCAAGTTGGGCTCTTTTAAAATTGTGGGTTGGGTATTCAACCTAAGAAATATGTAAAATTTTATTGTCTTTTTATTTTGAGTCACAACTTTCAGATTACTGAGTTTATTGTGTGGTATTTGTATGGTATTCACTTTTAGAAAACAATTGAAACAAAACGACACAGAGCTAAGGCGACGTAAATAGCTATATTTATTCGAACGTTTAAGTCAACAAGATACTAATTGGAAACGAATTAAACAAGAGTCCTTCAGAATGAACAAATAGTCCACCATGTCGTGGACCTGTGAATCAAGGATGCCAATTCGATAAAAACAAAACGGCGAACTAAGGCAATATAATAAGAATTATTTTGGTTGAAAAATACCTTTTTTAGATAAGAAAGTGTAAGTACTTTTTATTATCCGATTATATTGTTTATTTGCTATATAAATAGTTTGCGCGAAAAACTAGAGCAGTTTGTTCCTTTTTTATTTTATCTGATTTTAATCTGTTGTAAGGTAAGTAACAACGTCTATTTAGGTATTTATATTATTCAACATTTTATATCACCAACATAACCAAATACAGTAAATATACCCACTAGGAATCGAACCCGGGACCTCTGGGACTGATACCAATCGGTGGTGTGTAGCACTACACCACAGAGGAGGTTAAGAGGCGGTTTTAGTTACTTCTCAAAAATAATTCACATAAATTATATCTATTTTTAAATCCAACATTTAATAATATTATCCCTTAAAAACAGATGTATTTAAGTCTCAAATCTAAATAGCACGTCACACGGTACATTTCCCTTATGATTTATAATTATGTGATCTTTAAATCATCGCCAACCCTACATCCCATTTATATTTAAATATGAATTCCCTATAAGCAGACAGGACGTTTGAATGATTCACTGCTCTTAGTGACTAATTATAAAACCAAGCCCTGAGTTGGATATTAAAACGATGCTTTTAGACGATTCACTAAGCCAGTGATTCTTCAGAATCATTGGATGAGCTTGTGTGTCTTATAAATATTAATTTGCTAACTGTTGTATGAAGTTCCTTTTTTTATTAGTTTAATGAATAAGTTTCAAGGGTATTTCCAATCTGGGTTTTTTTTATTTATTTGAATTTCATTGCACAAGGTACAAACGGCGGACCTAATGCCATAAGACATTTTCAACCAATCAACCAGAGGGTTGGGTGCGGCGATGGTCATAAAGGCGGTTCATAAAACTTTGTAAAGAGAAATAATAAAAATAATTTGTTTAAAGAAAAATTTTTTTTTAAATTTCAAGGGATTTTATCACTATGTATATGCCAACCCCATCGTACCCTAAACATTTAACACAAACTTAGTATATTACTTACTTACAAAAAAAAGGAAACATAAAAACTTACCTAAGATTTTTAAATAAACTACATAAATCTTTTGCTATCTCCGACTTAGGATCCGATAGAATACTTTGGGTCATCCCTACATCTAGCAAATTTAGATTATAGAATTTTATAAATGCCTCTCTCTTATCCTTGTTCCTTATACAATCCATCAGCAAATGTTGTACATCTTCAACTTTATTACAAGTAGGACTGTACGGGCTGCTCTCGTACGATATTTAATTTGATAGAAATGATAAGAAAGTCTTGAAGAATATGAATTTATTTTGATAACTGATAGAATTGCTAATTGATACGAGTAAACATCGGGGCGATCGAATGCGTACTAAAATTACAAAATGAATATTATAATAAAATGAAGTAAGTGCTGAATCGGCGACATGACGCTATTGTGCGGTTGTATAGACCGTACATGTTGCGGGCGCGAGAAGAAAACATGATAAGATAAAAATGTATAAAAATGCTAAAATAAAATGAGTAAATTGTATAAAACATAAACACTTAAATATTTCATGCTTAGAGTCTCTATAGGAGTAAAATTGAATGTCACAATTAAATCACAATCACAACACTATTCACATTCACTAAAACGCTTGCGTGGTTGAGGTGACGTCGCCTTATCCAGTGAACTTACACCCGGATTGCTCGTAGTAATTGTTACTTTATGAATGGGTTCCTGCGGCTGCGTTAGTTGATAATGTCGGGACGGTTCCACTCTGGGTTCATTGTTTGTGAAATGAGCGCTCAAGCCTAATGATCGCTCGCTCAAGGGTGCGGGGGGTACTCTTGCTGAACATCTTCGTCGCAGACGCCGTCCCGCGTACAGGATAGCCACCAAAATAGCAGCTCCCATGATGGTGTACATAACTGCATACTGATGGATGTCATGATGTGACATTGTACTTGATAGTACAGCATTACTAGCGCTGTTCTTCATTTGATCGATGTCTTGACCGATGTTGAGGAGACGTTGTTTATATTTCTCGTGTTCAGTTTGATCTGTTTTCTGAATGACCTTGATAGGTATCGACAGGTTGATGACGTCATTGATAGGGGCAATGCTTATTTCTTCAAGGTCGGGCTTCACCTTAAAATTAGTCAGCTGTTGTTTGTGTGCCAAAATAGTAATATTTTCGTCCTTGATAGTACAGCCGTCGCCGAGAGTGATAATGCCGGCCTTGCTGAGTTGCTTCGCTGTAACTTGATGCTCGCATATTATTCTTATCGTGCACTGCTCGCAACAGAAATAAAGGTAGGTGTTTATTTTTTCTAGTTCGAACCAATTGTTTTTACAAGGTTGAGTATCAACTTCACATTCATTTTTGTTTTGATTTTTGATACATAAATGATCGTCTGTTTTCATGTTGAAAATTGGTTTTTGAAGTAGACATAGCTGGGTATCTGAATCGTATGAAATGCATCTTCTTACTTCGCTTTCTGATAAGGGAATGTATGAATCCTTGAGAATACTAATCGCTACATAATCAGCTGTAGGTTTTATTCTAACCATTTCCCGTCCCACTTGTTGCGGTATAGTGATAAGTTTGTATATCTCATAACTGTCTCTGCTGATTAAAGGAATCTGTATTTCAAAAATAAAATATTTACTTGTCATTCTTGCCTTCACCTTGAGTAAATGATAAATGCTAGGTAGGTTTGTTTGAATGTTGTCTATCGGAAGGGACAAGTGTTTTGCTAACTGGCCAGAAATTATATTTAACTCTTGACGTAATTGCTCCGGTGTGAGTAAGTGAATATTAAATCTTTCGTATTGAATATTGCTAATTGTATCCAATAACATTTCTTGTATGTTTTTCAGGGTTGATAAAATGCTGTTCGTGATTAAAGTTGATAACATAAATTCGTTGATGATTTCGATGTCACTCAGTTGCCTTGCTATTGTATTCGTTGCTTTTTCTAATTCTGATATGTGTTGATTAAATATTGTTTGCTGTTTCGACATGGATTCTTCCACTCTTTTCAACAGGTTGTACTCTGCCTCTACTACTGATGTTTGATTTTTCCATAAGAGCGTAAGATGTTTTTGATTTTCTTTAATCATGTCGATATCTTTTTCGTATTTTTGTGCGAATTCCTCATCTAGTATCCCGAACATACTGCGCGCGACATATCCGACACCGTTGATAAGGCCTCGTCGCTTTCGCTCCGCGCGGGCGAATTGCTGACCGAGTAAAATGTTGTTATAGTACTCGAGCTCGGTAGCTTCGTGTCTTAGTTGATGTAATACAACTTCGCACTTTGTTTGTTTTGCTACGGACGAACATATGTTTTCAAGGTTCTTGTAATATTTGTCCAATAAAGACATTCCTTGCCAATAGGGGTCCATATCGTAGTATACTATTAGTTTCCATTGATCTGTGATAAGGTGCATGTTCGATAATTTATCCAAATAAATGCTTTGATTGTTTCTTAGTTTCAGTATGTTGTAGGCACACTGAGCGGGTGATAAGACGGTAAGTATCAACATTAGGGCCAACGTAACTAAGTTACATACAGGTTTGTTTCTCATTTTTCTTGTTTTGATTCCTGGCGTCGTATCTGATTCTTTGGTGTTTTTATCGATGCTTGGGGTTGAGCTTGGTACTAATGTTGATATCTTTGTTATGGGTCTTTTGATAACTCCATTTTTTGTTTTGATTGATACCACTCGAACGAAACCGTCCTTGCCTGTGTGATAAAACGGGCGGGTCGGGTTACATCGCGCTGAAGGTAAGTCACCCATTATTTGATTTTTCTTGATAGGGCTATGCTTACGGCAGATATATCAATGCAATGTCGTTTTACACAATTTACACAAGGACATTTCGAGGTTTTGGGCCATAGAAGATATAGCAGACAACTCTATAAATATGTCGTCAGAGGACTATTATTGTATACAGCAATATGAAAAAGAAACTAAACGATTAAGTGATGGTCGATATGTCGTTTGCCTACCCTTAAAACCTGACATAGAGCAAAATTTGGGAGAATCAAGGAAAAAAGCCGCGGCTCAACTATATCAACTTGAAAGAAAATTTGACAAAAACGAAAATATATCAGAATTATATAAAGCATTTATGAAAGAATACATTGACTTAAATCATATGCAGCAATGTACTCGCAACAGCAATACGACTCCCGGCTGTTATCTACCGCATCACTGTGTGCTACGGGAAGACGCTACGACTACGAAGCTACGAGTCGTGTTCAACGCGTCATCGAAAACATCAAGTGGCTACAGTCTAAACGACCTAATGTACAGTGGGCCAAACCTCCAGATTGACATCATGACGCTTATCATCAAATGGCGACAATATAAAATCGCCTTCTCAGCGGACATTGAGAAATTTTTTCGAGCAATTCTCTGTAATGAAAAGGATCAAATTTATCAAAAAATCCTATGGCGTGACCACACTAACGAACCACTACGTGAATATAAATTAGCCACAATTACCTACGGTTCCAAGGCCGCGCCTTTCCTAGCAATGAACACATTGAAGCAACTAGCCCGTGATGAAGGTCATCAATACCCAGAAGCAGCGAGGGTTATAGAGCAAAATATATACATGGATGATATTTTGAGCGGTCACCATGACATAACATCAGCAAAGAAAATTCAGCAAGATCTTATCAGTTTACTTAAGGCAGGAGGGTTTAATTTACGAAAGTGGAACTCCAATTGCAAGGAATTGCTAGAAAACGTCAGTACAGATTATCAAAAAGAATATGAATTCAAGCAAAAAGAATCAACAAAAGCATTGGGACTACAATGGAATGCAGAAAATGATACATTCTCATTTCAACTGAAAATTGCTACTTCATCAACAAAACCAGCAACAAAACGATCACTTTTATCAGATATATCCCGAATTTTTGATCCGTTGGGTTGGCTTTGTCCTATCACCACAAAGCTTAAGTTGCTATTTCAATTAGTATGGCACCAAGATCTGAAATGGGATGACCAACTTCCCCATAATATCAATCAAGAGTGGTCGTCTATAAAACTTGACCTTGAAGATATCAATCAAATACAAATACCAAGATGGATGCAAATCAAAATCCAAGATCAAGTTGAGCTTCACGGATTCTGCGATTCATCGGAACGCGCCTACGCTGCCGTCATTTATTGCAAGGTCAACAGCAAGTTATTGCCTTGACTTCAAGTTCCCACATATGATCCAACCAAGGCGAGACTGCTGTGCTATTGGTTGATTTTCATCTTGTCTTATGATTCCACTCATAATGATGTTTGAGTAGATGTCTGCCCCCAACAGTATGTCTACCGGACGGCTGATGTTGAAGTCAGTGTCGGCTAGTTGAATGCTTTCCAGGTGCTCCCACACTGGTTTGCTGAATGTGCGATTCGGTAAGTTGTTAACAAGGTTTTTCATAATGATGACGTCAGTACTGAAGCTGTAATCAGTATGAATCGCGGTTGCTGTGATATTGATAACTCCCTTGCAGTTATTTTCTTTAGTGCCGATCCCGAAAATAACTCCTTTAAAGTGTTGTCTAGGTAAGCCAAGTCTTTGTGCTGCATTTTCGGTGATAAGTGATGTCTGTGATCCTTGATTGATCAAAGCACGCATAGTGATAAGGCTCCCATCCGCTGCTTGTATTTTGATTTGTGCTGTTGCTAAGAGAATTTCAGCGATACATTCCTGTGACACGTGTGACACATGTTTTTGTGAACTTTGCTTTACATTGCTTGCTTGCTGGTTTGCTTTGTTGCTTGATAAGTATGATTCATGTAGTAATGTATTGTGATTTCTCTTGCAGTGAGCGCATCGTTTCTCTGAAAAACAGTCTTTGCCGTTATGGTCATAAAGACAGTTTTCGCATAAATTCAGTTTTGATACTGTCTTACGTTTTACTTCTGGTGATTGCTCTAAAAACGTTTTGCAGTGATATATTCCGTGTTGTTCATTGCATAAAGCGCACGGCGGTGTCTTGTTACGTGACGTCGTCGGTTGGAATGTTTTTGCGTTCGTATAATTAATAAAAGGTTTACTCGATCCACTTTGATATGATTTGTTATTATAGGGTTTTTTATAGTCATACATCTGTGATTGTTGATTAGTTTTAGGCGTCTCTTGCTTACGCCGAGATGACTCTAATGCTGTAAATCTCATTTCCAAGAATTTTAAAAAATCTGATAATGTTGGTAAATCTCTTGGGTCCTCCAAATATTCAAAATAATCGTTGTGTGTTTCCGTATCCACTTTTTGAATTAGTATGTGGACTATTAGCGGATCCCAGGTTGATATGTTGACGCCCAAGTTTTTAACAGCGTTTAGGCATTCCTTGGTAGTGTCGTGCAGTTTTTTGAGTGCAGATGCTGATTGATGATTCATAGTTGGTAAACTGAGAAGCACGTTGATATGTGAACTGAATATCATACGCTTGTTGTTGTAGCGATGGTTCAGGATGTCCCAACATGTTGAATAATTTTCGGAACTAATTGGTAGGTGGTGAATTAATCTCTCCGCCTCACCTCTGATCTTGCTTTTTAAATATTGCATTTTTTGCGCGTCTGATATGGTTCTGCTCTTGTGGATAGATTCTGTGAACAAGTCCTTGAAACAAGTCCATTGCTGGTAGCTCCCACTGAACACCGGTATTTCCAATTTTGGTGTAGAATGTTCTTTATGAGAAACTGCCCACATTTTGCTATTAATAGACTTTTTGATCTGATTATACCGGTCCTCAAAAGTATAGTATATATTTTCATAATTTACATCTTCTGTTGTGAGTTCGCTGTCGATATCCCAGTGTAAGGAATCCAACGACCTTGAATAGTGCGTAAAGCGTCGTCGAATTCCCACTTTTCCGTAAGTGAATCGAGATTGATAGCGTTCAAGGCTCTTTCAAGGGCTTTGATGTTACTTTTTTGCTTACGGTACATCTCGTCGAGTTTGCTAGGGTTTCCCTTGTCGACCTTGAAAGTTGATGGACATTTGCTCTGATTTTCTGGTCGTAATTGCTGCGGTTCCGTAGGAGTCCCGGGAACAGTTAAGGGTGATTGACGCTTCTCTGGTTGCTGCCAGTCCATGGCGCCTAACGGGGTGCCCGGTCGAAGCAATACCCTTGGGTCCGGATCTATGCTTTGATATCTTTGAATGATTCTTCTGTTTTCCGCATAAAACTCAGAAGCTTGCTCATAATGCTTTTCAGAAAAATACGTATAGTCGCGTTTTTCACTTTCACATAACTTGATATGATTTTCTTGGAACTCTTTCCAATACTGATCCAGTGTTTCCAAACGGCGTTTGATGTAAGAAGAGGTTTTTCGCTCTGAACCATCCTTCTTGAAGTTTTTAATAAGTTGCTGCATGGCATCCATGAGCTGATGCTGATTTGATAGTAGATCTTCCATGATTGAAGTCTTGTGCCTGAAGTTGATAGGATGACGCTGTTGCTACGCGCTGATTACGTGTTCGTGCGGCGAGGTAATAAGCCCGCGGTGCGATATGTGCGTCCTTGTCTCAATCCTTCCGGTGAGACCCGCTTCTGGGAGGCCGGTCAGACCGATTCGCTACCACACCTTGGACCCAAAAACCACGATAGCACTGCTGGTTGATAATTGTTTTTTGATGTTTGATGAAGTTTGATAAAGTCCGGAAAGTCACAGGTCACGCGTCCCACCACGTTGCACAAGTCACGTTGTCGAACACGTGGTCCCGCTTTTTTGACCTCCCGCGCGCTAGATCAAATTGCTCGAAGGACCATAAATATGTACGGGCTGCTCTCGTACGATATCATATTCTTCAAGACTTTCTTATCATTTCTATCAAATTAAATATCGTACGAGAGCAGCCCGTACAAGGACATTTATCTGACTCTGCTTTTATCATTAAAAAAGCAAACTTTGCTGATAGATAGTGGCCGGATCTGATTCTTAACATTAACTTTATGTAGTTTCTGCTAAGTTTACCTTCTTCGAACCATGTTTTAAAGAAAAGTTATTTAATACTACTAGCTTACCGCGAAACTGATATAAAGTACTTTTCTGCCCCCTGATTCACGAACCGTCGGAAAGGCTCCCGACAGCGGAATGTATGCCCTGTCTCTGTCACTCACTATAGAATAGACAATGTCAAAGCATAGAATTCGAATCCGATTCCGTTTCCGACGGTTCGTGAATCAGGGGGCTGGTCGACTTTACACAAAATCAACGTTTCGTAGTCTTCGGATTTCTTTTCCAACATTTGACAGGTTCATGCCCGAATTCTCGTACGCTACTTATCTTTAGGAGCGTCTCACACATTGCCCTGTCACTTTAAATGTCAAACGTATGAAAGAGATGCCATGATGTTTGAGACGCTCCCAAAGATGATTAGCGTTCGAGAATTCGGGCGTTAATTACCTACCTTTTTATCAATATTAATGGATTTTCTGGATATTTGAACACAGAGGCTAATTTTGTTAGTTTTTAAGGCTTAGTTTTATTGATAACAGGGACATGCCAATATTTTCTAATACTGTTCGAGAAGTTAAACAAATGGTTCTGATGCATTTAAATATTATCATGTATCGTCATCGTGAATTTATTTTACAAAATGCTGATATGTTAGACATTTTTGGTGTTATTAGGTATATTAATATTAAAACGTTATTTTAGATCTAATACTGAAACCTTGCATGCTGTCTATGAACCCGGTGTAACCTTTTGACGACCGATTTGGCGCAGGGGTAAACTACCTGCCTACTGCGCCAGAGGTCTCGGGTTCGATTCCCGAACAAGACAAATATTATAATTTTAACCGCCTCTGTGGTCTAGTGGTTCACACCACCGATTTCAGACCCAGAGGTCCCGGGTTCGAATCCCAGTGGGGGTACTTATAGTATTCGGTTTGGTTGGTGGTAGGACTTGTTAGAAGTCCGCCTAGCCAGCTACCACCATCCTATCTAAGTCTGACGCCATGACAACGATATTTTTGCAGCATTGTTGTGTTCCGTCAGTTAGAGATAAGATAGCCAGTTCCTCAGTGATTGAGGATTCCGGGAGTAGTGCGCTTCCACCTTCAGCCTTATCACCACTTAACATCAGGTGTGATGAAGGCTAAGTGCTACACCGTTGTGAATAAAAAAAAAAAAATTTGTGTGCATGAACATGTCTATTTGTCTTGGTCTGGGTGTTTTCTATGTAATTAAGTATGTATTCACAAACAAAAAAGTATTTAAGTATATATTTATCCGTTATCAAGTTCACGTAGACACAGTTTCTTAAGAAATTTACTACGGGCTTAGATAATTGGCGTGATTGTAAGAAAATATTTATTTATTTATTAATTTAACTTATGACTGCGTTTTGTAATACCACCAACCTTTTAAGTCTTTCGCTAGCCTTGTTTATAAACGTCGACTACCCTCGTAAACAACTATTACCGCTCACATCCCTGACGAAGGACCTTAAATGCCTTCCCCACTGGAAACACTCACCCTCGTCTAGGCTTTCACTCGGTGCGGTCACACGCTCTACACAAGAATTTATTTTCCCTTAACCAACAGGTGAGGGACATTCCACCTTATAATCCACGTAATAAGGTGTTTTCTTGATATAAGATATTGGAATTTACCTGAGCTTTTTGGGTTAAAAACATCGCAACGCAACGCTTATTAAAATTGAAATATTGTTTCAGTTATATGATAAAGATGGTTTTGTGTTTTACTGTTTGAATGCGGTTAAGTTTTTTTTACGAGTAAGTACGTATGAAGTACTTTTATGAAAATGAATACTGTGCAAGTTAAAATTTATTTTAGGTTTCTTCATCATCATCATCATGTCAGCCGAACGACACCCACTGCTGGACATAGGCCTCCCCCAAGGATCTCCACAACAATCGGTCCTGCGCTGCCCGCATCCAGCGGCTCCCGCGATCTTGACCAGATCGTCGGTTTACCAGGCTTCTTAAATAAATTTAACTAGGTACCTATGAAACAGTATCACTATGTTATGGTACGGAACTCTAATTTACCTACACTGTGCTTCTCATGGCGTATGAGGTGTATATGAAGTAGTGGTAAACGCGCTTGGGCTGCAATCATTGAAGTCAAGCAACTTTTGCAATGGTCGGTCACGGGATGGGTGACCAAAAACTTTCATCTCGAGCTCCTCCGTGCTTTGCAAGGCACAGCCGCTCTTTGACCTTTCGGCTGCGCAAAACCAAAACACAGTAAGATGCATTTAGAAAATTTTACAGGACGAGCAGAAATGTGTTTTTAACCGACTTCAAAAAAAGGAGGAGGTTATCAATTCGACTGTATATTTTTTTTTTTATTTTTTTTTTATTTTTTATATGTGTTACCTCAGAACTTTTTAGTTAATGAACAGATTTGGGTAATTCTTTTTTTATTTAAAAGGTGATGCTTCTCGTGTGGTCCCATTCAAATTTTATCAAGAACTGACAAGAAGTTCAGGAGTTATCCTGAATAATGTGTATCCAGACTTTATTTGGGTATATGGACGATTTCATAGTTTCATCAAATTGGGGATCATTTTCAAAATATTTTTTTTTCGAAAGTTGGTACTTCTGACCTAGTCTTACTTTCACCAAGTCAGGACCAGGGGATCAAATCCCAGGAAAATTGAGAGAAATTCTCAAATATAGGCAAGCCTTATGCGTTCCATTTATTTTTGAAGTTAGTCAAGTATTTGCATCTGGTAGTCATCATCTCATAGTGATGAGCTGGTGATGGAAGCTACAACTCCTTAACGGTTAGGAGCTGGAGAATATTTATTTAAGTATTAATCGTACGTATGGGCCAATAGTTATATTCTTTCAGGTTATTAGGGTGAGCTGCTGATGAGAGGTGAAACTCCTCAACAGTTAGGAGTTATATTATGATGTTTTATAAATACCTTATGCACGAATGGACCTTCAATTGTATTCCTTCAAGTTATCTAAGTAGCTAAAGATGGAAAGCTGAATTCCGTAACGGATAGGATATTTACAACAATTTATCATAATCACCATGTAGTTTCGCTACGATTAGGTATTTACACTAAAAATCGAAAAATAAAACGTTTTTGAAAAAAAATGTAACCGCCTTCAAAACGGATCTTCAAACAAATTTAACAAACACTAAAAAACGAAAAAAATAATAAGATTTTTTAATTCAAAGGACGATGATACGTGACTTTTTCTAATTTATCTTGGTACTTACTGAACTGTTTGAAGTCGGTGCCAAGCCAAAAAGAATAAGAACGAAATATACTAAGTGAAATAACTAACATATAAAAAAAACTCGGTCCCAAGCGTGAGGTGTAGGACGTAATTACCTCAATACGTATAAGACGGCACCGACTTCAAACAGTTCAGTAAGTACCAAGATAAATTAGAAAAAGTCACGTATCATCGTCCTTTGAATTAAAAAATCTTATTATTTTTTTCGTTTTTTAGTGTTTGTTAAATTTGTTTGAAGATCCGTTTTGAAGGCGGTTACATTTTTTTTCAAAAACGTTTTTTGCCCTGCCATAAGCATAATTAAGTATGTCACAGAAAAAAAAGCAAAACCTAGTAAGACCCCGTAACACCGATGTCTCATAATGTGTTTGATTTTGCTTCTGAGACGTACTGTGTTTGATGTGGCCTATTTTGTCTCTTACTATGTTTAAACTTCTTTAAATAATTCAGGCTCTAGACAACGTAGCGCAACGAGGATCAGACCATTTTGTAGAGCTTTACTAGGCAAATCAGGACACTAAATAAAAAATATATATTGAAGCTGGGCCTTACTGTGTTTTGCTTTTGGGCAGCCGCTTTGTCCAGCAGTGAACTGCAAAGAGTTAACGGTAACCGTAAGCACAAAATAATGAGTTTACCGCCCGCTTAGTTACTTTGTGCCATAAGCTAAAGTATTATTTACTAATTTGACAAGGTGGACTGACGATCTAGTCAAGGTCGGTGGAAGTTGCTTGATGTGGGCAGCGCAGGACCTATCGTGGTGGAGATCCTTGGGGGAGGCCTATGCCCAGCAGTGTGCGTCGTGTGGCTAATAATGATGAATGTATTCATATTTAAAAACCTAAACTTATGTGTTACAATCACCTGTCTGTTAACAGAGTCTGATTACAAAGTTTTTTAAATAATGAATGGACCAATAGCTTCAAGCATGCCGATTTTCCGCTTCAGTGGAAAGTTTGTTTTAACTAACTTATAGTTCTGATACACTTAATACAACCGGACTTGATCAAATAAACCGGTCGTTTTCCAATAATAAAGTATCTTAACAAAGTTTATAC
Organism: Crambus lathoniellus; assembly: GCA_949710035.1. Classification (NCBI taxonomy): domain Eukaryota; kingdom Metazoa; phylum Arthropoda; class Insecta; order Lepidoptera; family Crambidae; genus Crambus; species Crambus lathoniellus. The sequence continues at coordinate 3,054,204 of OX453299.1, read as the reverse complement.
AATTGCACATACAATTGTTTGCGGAGCGAGAGTTCATACATGTTACGCTGCGCTTTTAAAGGTAAGTAGTCTTCTATAAATAAAAGATAAATTACCTGTAACAGGTTTATATTTTTAAAGCTTTTGTTTAAGAAGAGAAGATTTTCTTTGTTTTTGCCTGTACATAATGGCGACGACCGATTTGGCGCAGGGGTAGGCTACCCACCTTCTGCGCCAGAGATCTCGGGTTCGATTCCCGAACAAGACAAATATTTGTGTGCATGAACATGTCTATTTGTCTTGGTCTGGGTGTTTACTATGTATATTAAGTATGTATTTACAAACAAAAAGTATTTAAGTATATATTTATCCGTTATCAAGTTTTCCATGATACAGTTTCTTAATGAAATTAACATGGGCTTAGATAATTGGTGTGATTGTAAGAAGTTATTTATTATTATTATTATTAATGGGAACATGGTAGCTGAATTATTTGGTTCTTTTAAAATGTATACAAATCATCCTACTAAAACTGTAACTGTAAACAACTTATAAATGTGAAAGTTTAGATGTTTGGATGTTGGGATGTTTGTTACTCAATCATGCTAAAACAGCTGAACGGATTTGGCTGAAATTTAGGACACAGGTATTTTGTAGCCTGGAGCGGAACATAGGCTACTTTTTATCCCGAAAAAATATCACGTTCCCGCGGGATAATATCGTGTAGTCTACGCGGGCGATGCCGCGGGCGGAAAGCTAGTATAATTATAAACTTTTTTAGCAAACTATAATCCCAACCAATTCATTGGTAGGTACATAAATAGCTGTTGTTACACTATCTTCTGTTAATTGAGCCTTCAGTACCTATATGGGCGTTGTGGTTGGTGGTAGGACTTGTTATAAGTCCGCCTAGCCAGCTACCACCATCCTATCTAAGTCTGACGATATAACAACGATGTTTTTGCAGCATTGTTGTGTTCCGTCAGTTAGAGATAAGATAGCCAGTTCCTCAGTTTTGAGGATTCCAGGAGTAGTGTGCTTCCATCCTCAGCCTTATCTACACTTAACATCATGGTGAGATGAAGGCTAAGTGCTACCCCGTTTGTGTATAAAAACATATATGTAAAACTAGCTTTCCGCCCGCGGCTTCGCCCGCGTGAACTACATGACGTTATCCCGCGGGAATGTGATTTTTTCCGGGATAAAAAGTAGCCTATGTTCCTCTCCAGGCTACAAAGTATCTGTGTTCCAAATTTCAGCCAAATTCGTTCAGTTGTTATGGCGTGATTGAGTAACAAACATCCAAACATCCAAACATCCAAACATCTAAACTTTCGCATTTATAATATTAGTAGGATAAAGAAATAATGACATAATATGGAATTGACGTGATTGTTTATATAACATTCAATAACAACTTGCATAATCTACATGCAAGTTTCAGTGCTCTTCAGATATCCATTGCCTAGCCTAAGTACAGCTATATCTTAGAGTGAACCGTTCGATTTACAATGCATAATATTTGCTCATTAGCTAGATTGTATGTTGTGTTGTCTTTTTGAAGTCGTGTGTGTTGTTACTTATGAATAAAACAAAAGGAAGTACATAAACAAACGAAGAGAAGATAAAGGTTATTATTGACTATTAGATTCAAATGCTTTTTCGTTGGTAATGAAGCTTTGTATCTGAAGAATAAAGAACAAAGAATAAAACCTTACTTTAGTGAATTGTGTATCGAAAATAAAAAAAAAATAATTTGTGCTCTGCTTCCTTCGATCAACAATAACAACCATTGTTGATCGAAGTCATCTTCACTTGATTTACATACAGCATGTTACAAATGCATTTATCATGTGTTCAAGCTCTAATCTCATACCCAACCACGGAAATATTAAGGCGATATACTCGGAAAAATTATGCTGAAGCGAGATAGCAATGAGAAAATGACGCGCGCGGGAACGAGACCGATTTTGCCGATTAGGCAAAAAAAAAACACAAACCCACTTCGTATTAAAAAATTATAGCGATTTAAAAAAAAATGCTTCTACACGATTCTAAATATTATTGGTGTCCACTGATTACACCAATTTTCAATAGTATATGTAACCCCGTTTAAGAATAATCTTGAAATTTCGTATTTTTTAGAGGTCTTTTCGAAAATAAAAAGTGTCGAGGCAAAATCATAAAATTGTGTTTCTGAAACTAAACGAATCTAGACAAGGGTATCAAGAAATATATACTTATCTTATTATAATACCAGTGTAACAACTCTAACCGTCCTATAGTTTTATATCAAAAAGTCCATACTTTTTCCGAGTAGCGCCTTAATGTGATTAATAGAAGTAACTACCTAAGTTGGGGGGCCACCTAGGTTGCTTTTTTGGGCTTGCAGCAAAAGCAGTCCATAGTTGTAGGTAGGTACGTCATTCTTTGTATGATTTGGAATTTTTTTTCTCGTTGTCAAGGTAACGTGCCTGTTTTTGAAGCAACACCTAAGTCAATACTAAATGCACAACAAATGATGTTTCTATCCTTTTTCTTTTCTGTGTGTCCAATTTCCGTCGATCTTGTAGATGTGTAGCACTGTACAAAAGCGCGAAAAATTATTGTTATCGTGATCTCATTATTTTGCATGAAAACCAGAGCAGCGCCTCTAGCTGTCGGTTATGGAATGAAAGTTCAATAATTATCTTTGACAACAGCACTTTGAGAGATTTTGATAGATGATATAGTTTACTATTTCAGTTACCTTAGCGATAGTTTTCATGCTTATGCTACGACGTTAGAAGTAGAAAACCGATTGCTTAAAAGAGCAAACCCTCTATTCATTTTTCGCTATAAGTAGATACCTGCTATTGGAAAGATTATATTTTTGACATATTTTGACTTAGCGTACATTCAAACCTAATCATAACCTTACCGTGCATTTTGTTTGGTTTTTAGATTCAAGATTCAAATTTGTTTATTCAATTTAGATTGTTATTTACAATACTTGTGAACGTCATAGAACCTACGCCAACGGTTCGCAAACCCTACAGCGGGAGACCTTGGAGAAGAACCGGCAAGAAACTCCAAGGGTTGTTTTTTTCTCCCTGTTTTATTTCATACAGAGTCGTCAAATTGAAAAATGACCTTAACATGGTATGACTAAGGTCAGTTTCCATCACAATTACACAATGGGTTATGATAAATACAGTTAAGTATAGGCGAACTAATGCTCATAGTGGTGAACAATTTTCAATTACTTAGGAACTCTACTTAAAGCTTTAATATTAGTTAAAAAGAAAAGAAAATTCTACTACACTGCAAGTTGCGCCATACATGTTTCAAATATAATTCTTAATAAAATGAATAAAAACAAAAGAAAACACATTTTAAGGCAAGCAGATAAGAGTAGACCCATTCCCACTGGCAGTCGTTCACGAGCATGACGCATGTACCAGCCATCGCTTCGCTCAACCATATTTTAGGCAACGTAACGACCCGCCTCACACGCCACCACCGTAGAAATGCTTTAGTGAGCATGACATACTCAAACTACCTACCTTAAATGACCGAATTAAAAGCTTAACTAATATAAACGCTAATAATATAAAATATAGGACACGACTCACAATATCATACTAGGAACATTTGTTACGAGTGTTACGACCAAGGTGTTTTGTCGTTCAAATAACCATTTACAGTGTAATAGCCTTTTTTGAGGAGGCCACTCTTTATATGATTCTTAAACTCTAGATATGGTAAATCCAAGATATCACTTGGGATTGTGTTATATATGTGTATACCTTGACCAACGAAAGATCCGTGCACCTTTTCTAAACGGTACCGAGGCATTACAAGCTTGTTTCTATTTCTAGTATTACGATTGTGTAAATCACCATGTTTGGTATACAAGTTAATATTGCAACGTACAAAAAGAACGCAATTTATTATAAATTGAGATGCAGCTGTCAGTATACCTATAGCATTAATGCCAGCCGCTAATCCCCACAAAAGAATGCCATATGACATGATGCTATGGAAATAACTAAAGTACACAGTTCTAGCAGTATCAACATCTGTTAGCTGTCGTACTTTTCTAATAGCGTAGCAAGCAGAACTAAGCTTACCAGCTAATGTTGCGATATGCGCATGCCATTGAAGTTACGATTTAGGTAAGTAGGTAGGTAGGTACATAGTTAATTTTTTATGACAGTAAAGTTTTTGGACAAAAGTTAATACTTGGTAGTTGGTACAAAAGGATTCCGGATATTTGACATTATAGTAAATGAAGTAGTGATGGTATTATGGAAAATGACATTTTAGGAAAATAAATAGTATACCCCGATTCTTACTTGCTCATTATTGCGTTGGCCCCATAGAGGAGCAGGCACGTAATCTATTATCAAGGGCGCGTGACTGATCACGAGCGGGAGTAGTTAAAATGTGTATTTATATTGGTTTGCTGGCAATACCCTCATATTAGCAGGTTTGCTGCGCCCTGTTTCAAGTATAGCAAGAGCACAGTAAGTAAGAAAAATTAAACCGCCTTCAAAACAAAACTGCAAACAAAAACTCATTTCCCAAAAACACGTAAAGGTCGTCACAGACGGTGAAGATACTATAATATTTTATCTTAACATAGAATATCGCTCGCCATACAATTCAATGGACCATCATACACGCCGAAGATAACATATATTTTCATATTAAGTATCTTAAGATGCTAGGCGATACGGCAAAATATATATTTCGTATGTTAAGATACGGAAATATATATTTTGCATGTTAAGATACTATCTTAACATTCGAAATATATATTTTGGATACGAAAAGATGTGTATATAGGTTGTCCCGCTTTCGGTGCTGGGCATGGAGAGAACTAGCGGCCCGCCCCGGCTTCGCACAGGTGGACATTTATTTTTTAAACATTTTGGGATAAATACGAAAAAGTCAAAACATTTGTAACGATGCCGTTTCGTTCCAGTCATTATGGATGGTTAGAAACTCCATAATGGCTAGAAAGTTTTATAGTTTTACGTACTGGCCATCAATTTTATGCTGTACCACTGTTCTTTCGTAATTCAAATTCAAATTCTTCGCTCCACGTAACCTATTCAGCATTTTGATTCAGTCCTACCTACCAAAACAATCAAGCTGAACAGAGCTCGCGTGCGAGCTAGCGTACCAAAAATTTATAAGTGAAATGTAATAACTATTAATTAGCCAATTAATTAATTATAGTAACAGTTCCTATTCTTCATATTATTCTTTCATATTTCTAATTTACAATATTTGATAAAACAACTCTCCAACTGCTGAAACAATCTTTTATTCTCTACAACATCTTCTAATTGAATACTATGCGGTGACTTCCGACGTTCCGGCTAGTAAACCGCTGGCCGACGAGGGGGTCCCCGTAACACATTCATAATAAACGAAGAGTAAGTTTACACCTAGTTTAACCAAAAAGTTTGCTTAGAAATAATTACGCTTTGAAACGTCAAACGTAAGGAGTAGGTACCTACCTAATGATGATAGTATGATTTTCTATCCAAACTGATCTAGAGTTCGAATTAGCTATAGCAATTTTTATATCAAATTCCAGGTCAGAATCATCTTCTGATGAACTGTCCAATAAGTCTAATAGCAAATCCGAATTGCTCATTTTTGATCACCCTGTATAAGATGGTTTACAGAATATTCGTCCGCTACCTAGGACGGATATCAAGAGAGTGAAAAGATTCCAAAATATATCGTATCTTAACCGTGTGTGGTAGTTTAAGATGCTATAATATTTTATCTTACGATAAAACACACATCTTCACCGTTTGTGACGCGCTTAAAAGTGAAAAATATATTGAATCATTCAATTCAAAGTACGAAAGTGCGGGACTTTTTCTAATTAATATTGAATTTACTGATCTGATTGAAGTCGGTGTCAAGCCAAATAGGTATTAATATTAATATGTATTTGATAGGTTACAATTTACACCACTCTGCGCATGAGATATTGTGTATTATTGTTTCACTGTTTTGAAATGAAATGAAAATGAATTTTGAAATTGAATTTTAAGTATTCGTTCTTGTTACTTTCGGCTTGACACCGACTTCAATCAGATCAGTAAGTTCAATATTAATTAGAAAAAGTCCCGCACTTTCGTACTTTGAATTGAATGATTCAATTTATTTTTCACTTTTACGTGTTTTTGGGAAATGAGTTTTTGTTTGCAGTTTTGTTTTGAAGGCCGTTTAATTTTTCAATTTTTTTTAGTGTAAGAAATCTACTATAAGACCGCATAATGAGCAATGCTAGCTCAATGTGCAACGACTATAGCCCATATCTAAATTAGATCACTCAGACTAGCACCACCCTCCAACTCTTAACTGTTATGCAGTTTCCTTCCACCATCAGCTAACCTAAATTACTTGAAAGAATACAACCTAAAGTTCTATTTGCGCTTGTGGTACTTAAAAACATACTTTAACTCCTAAGCGTTAAAGAGTTTTACCTTCCATCATCAGCTTAACTAAATATCCTAAAAGATAACAACTACAAATATTTACATATCAACGATATTTAAAGAATTATCCTCCAACTCCTAACTATTGAGGAGTTGTACCTTCCATCACCAGCTCATCATCGTGAGATGATGACTACCAGTCGCAAATACTTGAAAATTACTTATGAACTTTAAAGGAATCGTATTGCGCCCGTAAAATATTTAGTATTTAATTAATGTTTTCGACGGCCATATGTGGTCTTCATCATCAGTTACTCTTCACCAAATGGTGCTTACCATTCGGATTCGGTCTCGGACCGCAGCCGTGTCTAAACGCGTCCACGCAAGTTTCCCGTGTAAAACCAGTGAGCAAGACCCCCGCCTTAAGTAAATTAACAAGAGCATCAGTGTCCAGCGCCGTTGGACGCCCCCACACGGACCATCCAACGATCAAGACCCCTAGCTCATGGACGCTAGCCCGGCCGATCGGTGTCTCGCACGATTGGTTTCAACGCGCTATTGTGTATTCGACATCAACGTGTCCTCGTCACTCTCCGGCACCGCGCAGTAAGTTGCAGTGAAATAGAATACAATACGACTTACATTCAGTCCGCGCGGTAGCACAACAATTTTATAAGACAGGTAAACAATTCAACTCGCTAACGCTAACTCCAAAACAAACTATTAAATACTTAGCCTGTAACTCAAAATCATGGGAAAAGTCGGACACTCGCCACCTACGACTCCTTCAGGGTTATTTCAGTCTCAGTCTGAACCGAATATGGCAGAACAACAAAGCGAACAACAAGTTAACACCAATCCGCGTAACAAGCGACCTAGAAGTGAAACCTCACCACTTAACGAATTTTTAAACTTTAAGACGGAATTTAAGCAAGAAATTAAGAAGATGTTTAATGACTGGAGTGAAATGCAAACTAAAACCTTATCTTCTTTGGTAGAAAACCAAAATATGGTGTTGAATAAATTAATATCAGAAGTATCAGCAGTTAAAACACAAAATAATGAATTGCGGCAATCCTTCAATGACCTGGAGAGATCGATCAACTTTTTAAACACACAATACGAGGACACCAAAAAAAAGGTACATAGTCTAGAGAAACAACAAACGCAACTTACCGAATGTGTCTCTAGCCTGGAAGACAACCTGAAAGAGCTGCAACATTGTTCACGCAATTCATGCTTAGAACTGAGAAATATACCAAACAAAGACAAGGAGTCATACAATGACCTAGTGACTATGATTACCAAAGTAAGCTCGGCCGTCGGCATTCAGATCGACGCCGCTGACTTGAGGGATGTACGCCGGATGCCAAGCAAACCTGGGACGCCAAGGTCTATTGTAGCAGAATTTATACAGGTGCAAACCAAAAACAACCTATTATCGGCTTCAAAGGCTTACAACAGAAAACATCCAGTACCGGATAAATTAAACACAGAAACGGCCGGCATTCCTGGCCCTCGCCAGCCTATTTACATTGCAGACTATCTCCCAATACAAGCAAAGAAATTGTTTTTCAAAAGTCGCGAATTCTCCAAAGCCAATAAGTACGAATTTTGTTGGACGGCAAACGGGAACATATTCTTGAGGAAATCCGCTGGAACAAACCATATTCTTGTGAAATCTGAGCAAACATTGGAAGACCTACTGAAACAAGAATGACTAGACTATTATTTTAAGCTTTTTCAATTAATTATACATATTTACAAATTGTTAAGTATCTTCATTATATTTACAATAAACAACTCTCACTCAAGCACATACACAATATGCAAACAGATAACACACGCAAATTCATACAAACCATACAAATCCACATCTGTTCCATACAAACCCACAATCAGTTTCACCAAACACTCAATAAAACCACACAAACGCATAATCAAATATGTAATAAATACTAATAACCACCCGGAATATAAAGAGCCTTTTAGACTTGCATGCCAAAGAGTATCTTTAAGAGTATCATATATTGATATGATACTCTTAAACTGTGTTTCTACTACATTCATAAATGGCTAACATAATGGATATAAACTCAGACCTGGAAGATCTTGCCGTCGGTAGGGCCTTTACAAGCACAGTCACTGACTGTCATAAATATATAGAGAATAAAAAATCCTTAACTGTCATACATATCAATATCCGAAGTATAAATAAGAATTTTGATGAATTTAGGATACTTCTTTGTTCATTAAAAATAAGTTGCGACATCTTAGTTTTGTCAGAATGCTGGCTTCAAAGGTCAGCTTCCCTGCCTTTACTTAAAGGATATAAATCTTATTATACACAAATAGTTAATAACCAGAACGAGGGGGTGGTGGTTTACATAAAAAACAACCTTCCACATATATGCAATCCACTATCTGTTCTAGAAGCAAATGGCCTATTATGTACTATAGATAACAACATAGTAATAATCGCACTATATAGATCACCGTCATACAAAAACACTGATAACTTTATTGACAGTTTGAATGTAGTCTTGCAATCTCTGTCCAGGTTTAAAAATATAATAATAATTGGGGATATAAATATAGATATAAAATCAAACAACAAAGACCCCCATTCAACAGATTACTTAAACCTTATGGCAACGCATGGCCTACTTCCATCACATATCTTTCCCACCAGAATGAACAACTGCTTAGATCACTCGTTGGTAAAAACCAATCTCCAAACCACAACCATAGTCATAGAAACATCGATTACAGACCATTCACCGGTGCTCCTAAACATACAGCTAGAACCTAAGAGAAACCAGAGCAAACAAACAACCACTACACTAAATTTGCAAGCAATTAAGAAAGATATCGAAAACACTAACTTTTCGAGTCTCCTTCAAATTAATGATGTTAATAAAGCAACAAATCAACTCTTAGATATCCTAATGTCTACGATTAAACTGCACACTCGCATCATCAAAATACCCTGTAAACAACGGATTATAAAACCGTGGATAACCCCCGGGATATTGAGGTGTATGCGCAATCGGGACTATATGCATAAAAACGCCAAAATGAACCCTAACAACATGACCTTACTCTTGACTTATAAACGCTATCGCAACTTTTGTAATGAACTTCTTAAAAGACTTAAGCGCGAATATGAAAGGGCTGAGTTTGAAAAAGCCAAAAACAATCCCAAGAAGACCTGGGAAGTCATAAAAAAGGTGACTCAAACAGAGAAACCGCTCAATCCACCTTTGGAGCTTCTGAGAACGTGCAATGACCCGCAGACATCTATAAGCGTGGTCAATGAACACTTTTCAAACGTAGGAAAAATATTAGCAAATAAGATTCCAAAACATGATAACCACCCACAGCCTGTTAACAAAGCCACACCCCATAACTCTATGGTTCTGCTACATATAACAGATGAGGAAATAGAAGAGATAATAAAAAACCTACGAGATGATTGCGCTGTTGGATGGGATGGAGTATCGGCCAAGGTCCTAAAAATGTCTTGTGCTACTATAACTCCGATACTCACACACATATTCAATTTAGCAATATCCTCTGGCACATTTCCGGATGCTTTAAAAAAAGGAGTAGTACATCCAATCTATAAAAGCGGTGATAGACACAGTCTCGATAACTACAGACCTATCTCGGTATTGCCAACTCTCTCCAAAATACTGGAAAGAATCATGAAACAGAGCCTCATCAGTTTTCTTAAAAGCAACAAAACAATATCTGAGAACCAGTTCGGCTTTAGGAAGGGCAAGTCCACTGAAGACGCAATCAGCTCACTCGTCCAACACGTAGTGAAAAGCGTGGACGAAAAACAAAAATGCCTGGCAATATTTCTGGACCTGTCTAAGGCTTTTGACACTGTGTCCGTCCCACTCCTTCTTCGTAAGTTGGAAGCGGTGGGGGTGAGGGGAAATGTTTTAAGCCTGTTTAAAAGCTATCTAACTGATAGAAAGCAGTGTACAAAAATATGCTCTCAATTAAGTGCATATAACAGCACAGACTATGGTGTACCGCAAGGCAGCATAATTTCGCCCACGCTGTTCCAAATATACGTCAATGACTTATGCACCATGAACATCCCCCACTGCCGCCTATTTGCATACGCAGATGACACAGCGCTAGTCGTCTCTGGCTCAGACTGGGTCAAAGCGCTTTCAAACTCGGAGCAAGCATTGAATTTGGTCTTGTCTTGGCTCAGCAGAAACCTGCTAACACTGAACGCCCAGAAAACTAAATTTATTACGTTCTCTACAAAACCATCTTCACAACCACGTGATGAGCTTGTCCAGTTGAGGGCTCATCAGTGCAGCAGTGGGCATGCAGGCTGCTCTTGTCCCTTATTAAAAAGAACCAGTTCCATTAAATACCTTGGCGTCACCTTGGACCAGTGTCTCAACTGGCACGAACAACTGCGAGTTACTGCGGATCGCATAAGAAAACTTATCTTCATATTTAAAAAACTACGTGACTCTGCGGACCAACGCATCTTAAAAACAGTTTACTCGGCCCTCTGTGAATCAATCACAACGTATTGCATTCCGGTCTGGGGGGGTGCCGCTAAAACTAGGTTTCTAGCAGTGGAACGCGCCCAAAGGGCAGCGCTAAAGGTTCTGTATAGAAAGCCATTTAGACACCCAACTTTCGCTCTATATAATGAAGCTAGCGTCCTGACTGTCCGACAGTTCTATATATTAAAAACCATTCTCCGCCAACATTCTGTACCTCCAACTGAGTCAGTTGAAAATAAAAGACGCAAAGTCATTTATCCCGTACTTCCCTGCAGAACGACATTTGCGCAGAGACAACTGCCAGTCGCCAGTCACAGAATATATAACAAGGTCGACAGTAAACTTAAGATTGGTAGTTTAAATAGACATCATTGCAAAAACAAAATTAAAGAGTGGTTGCTATCGTTAAATTACAGTGAAACCGAAGATTTGATTGTGTAGATTTACAATGATGTTGTCTCAAATACACACACACACACACTCACACACACACACACACACACATACACACTAAAACACACACAGAAACAGAGTTGCACCGGGAAATAAATATACTTGGGATGGGAGCTTGTATACAACGACCCCAAAACCGAGACCGGACCACTGTCTTCCAAAACACAGGGTAATCTAGTTTGGAAGTCAGCGGACTATTTTTATGTAACAGCCTCAAGAAGTGCCTACCTTTAAGATTATTTAGAAATAAGTTTTACTTTGATTTTAACTAAAATTAAGTTCCGTACCTAATGTAAAACAAGGTTAATTAATGAGAAATAAATTATTATTTATTATTTATTATTATTTATTATTACCGAAAGCAAATGCACGAGTTACTTAAGAAAATACCAAAATCGCTATAGGTGTGCCTATAATATTTAAAGAGTTTCCTTGATTTCTCCAGGATGCCATCATCAGCTCCTGACCGTATAACAATGGGACCAATTTGTAACTATATGCTTTCAAACCAAAAAAGAATTTCTAAAATCGGTTTATAATTGACAAAGTTATGAGGTAACAAACATTACCTCATAACTTTGTCAATTATAAACCTCCTCCTTTTTTTGAAGTCGGTTAAAAATGTCTTCTAATTCTTTTGAAGTTATGGCGACAATCGTGGTGGAGAGCGTAGTGTAACTAGCGCTCCGCTCGCGACTTTGTCTGCGTGGACCCCCTTTTTTACCCCCTTAGAAGGGGAATTTCCAAAAATTCTCTCTTAGTGCTCCCACTTCCCAAGGCACATACCCGCAAAATTTCAGTTTCTTGCGCCCAGTACTTTCGGCTGTGCTTTGTCTGTCAGTCAGTCAGGAACGCAAGAGTTTTACCTAAAGAAGATAGATGTATGGATAGATAATAGATATATGTATATGTATATATAGAGGGCGTCCCACGACTAATGCCACATGGAGGAAAAGTACCTTAAATACTGTAGATATAAAATTTTACTGAAAGATGACCATTTTTATTTCAAAAACAAAACGAACTGTGTTTGGTGAATTTGGTTGTTAAGGTTTGTGTATTGGTTTGCTGTATCAGTGCCTGGAATAGCCTGCCCCGTTTGTTTATTGGTACCCTGACCACAGTCATTAGTTGACAACTAAAGCAGTGCCTTACTAATTGTGTTTTGCCACAGCCGTCTCTAACGATAGAGAAGGCTGTGGTTTTGCCATTTTGGTATTACGAGTATATTCAGTTTAATGTACACCTTTGCTGTTGAAAAAAGCACATGCAATTCCCGGTTCATCCTTGCTCATTATTCCGTTTGCCCCAAAGAGCAGAGGCACGTAATCCATTACCACGGGCACGTGACTGTTGGGAAGTTCACTGTAATTTTATTTACTTGCTCTGTGAGTTCGGGAGGAAGGGAGGTATTGAGGAGCGTGCTATATGGATTAAGGAGTGTACAAAGAGGAAGTTTTTATTGTTTTGTAGCTTTGTAAAATGGGCTTTTTTATCAGGGCCTAGGATAGCACTACGCTGTTATTTAGGTATTGCAAGAGCCAACTAAGGAAGCATAGTAAAAATAAGGGAGGTGTCAGTGTCTTACCTGAGATACGCGCTGGCAAGTTTCTTGCGCCCATTCTTCTTGTCAGTTAAAAAGGTCTTGAATGGGTGGTAGGAAAATATTGACGATTCATAAGTACATGCTTATTATGTCTATGTGAATAAATAAATATTTTGATTTGATTTGATCTTAACTTCTGTTGCTCCTCCAAAACTCACCATTGAAAAAACGCACATGCGATTTCCGTTCCAATTGCTCATTACTCCGTTTGCCTCAAAGAGCAGAGGCACGTTATCCATTACCACGGATGCGTGACTGTTGACTGGTTCGCTTTATTTTTATTTACTTGCTCTGTGAGAGGGAGGGAGGTATTGAGGAGCGTGTTATGTGGATTAGGGAGTGTACAAAGAGGAAATTCTTATTGTTTTGTAGCTTTGGACATGAGTGGTTAGTTTCTTTAGGGCTTTGCTCTATCGGGGCCTAGGATAGCACTACGCTGTTGTTATTGCAAGAGCCAACCAAGGTATCATAGTCAATATAAGATAGGTACTAGTGTCTCAATAATCAATACTTAGTTCCAACCTTACAACTTCTGTTTGTGTTCCAAAACTCATCATTGAAAAACGCACATGCCGTTTCCGTTCCAATTACTCATTATTCCGTTTGCCCCATAGAGCAGAGTCACGTAATCAATAACCACGAATGCGTGATTGTTGAACAATTCGCTTTATTTTTATTTACTTGCTCTGTGAGTTTGGGAGGGAGGTATTGAGGAGCGTGTTATGCGGATTAGGGAGTGGGAAAAGAGTGAATTCTTATTGTTTTGTTGCTTTGGAAATAGGGTTGGCAGTTTCTACAAGGCTTTGCTCTATCAGATAACACTACGCTGTTCTTTAGGTATTGCAAGAGCCAACTAAGGAAGCATAGCCAATATAAAGGGGGTGCCAGTGTCTTTATAATCAATACTTAGTTCCAACCTTACAACTTCTGTTGCTCCTCCAAAACTCACCATTGAACAAACGCACATGCGATTCCCGTTCCAATTGCTCATTATTCCGTTTGCCCCATAGAGCAGAGTCACGTAATCAATAACCACGGATGCGTGACTGTTGAATTGTTCGTTTTAATTTTATTTACTTGCTCTGTGCCAGGAAGGGAGGTATTGAGGAGCGTGTTATGTGGATTAGGGAGTTTACAAAAATGAAATTCTTGTTGTTTGTAGCTTTGGAAATGGGTGGTTAGTTTCTTTAGGGCTTTGCTCTATCCGGGCCTAGAATAGCACGAACCCGCTCTTTAGGTACCTACAGCAGAAGCTGACTAAGAGAACATAGTCAATATTAGGGAGGTGGTACCTCCCTGTGTGTATTGTGTTTTAAGTTAGGTAATTCTTAGTTATTAGTTAGTTGGTATTTCTCTGCTCGATCGAATCAGGAATGATGAGATCCGCAGGAGAACTCAAACAACCAACCAACTCGCATCGCATCACTGAAGTGGTAGTGGACGAGACATATAGCGCGGAGAACCGATGGCCTTTGGGGCGGAAAGGTTCTCGAATGGCGACCGCGTACCGGACGACGTTCCGTAGGTAGGCCACACAAGGTAGACCGACGACCGACGGGCAGCGCAGGACCGATCGTTGTGGAGATCCTTGGGGGAGGCCATGCCCAGTTGGCGTCGTTCGGCTGACATGATGAATACTTAGTTACCACTTTACAACTTCTGTTGCTCTTCCTCACCACTATTGTTGAAAACGCATTTACACTTCCCGTTCCAATCTTGCTCATTATTCCGTTTGCTCCATAGAGCAGAGACACGTAATCTACAACCACGGGTTCTTGACTGTTGGCCGGTTCGCTGCAATTTTATTTACTTGCTCTGTGACTTTGAGAGGGAGGTATTGGCATTGAGCGTGTTGGGTGGTTTAGGTAATACTTCCATGGTTGGGTGAGCGTCATATTGTTCTCTTACTCTGTACAATGAGTAGCTTGGTTTTGGTTTTCTGTGATATCGTCTTTTGTTCTATTAATATAACGGGGTAGTCGACCTTTGAAATCATGACGACTGAGACCTAGATTTTCTATTTGTTTTATAGCTAAAAGTAGTATAAATAGTAAAAAAAAAAACAATTTGTAAAGTATATCTACAGTCTTTTTAATGTTCCGCTAACATATATTAAATCTTAATATTTGTGTATGGTCGAAAACTGTCACTACATAATAAAAAATAAAGGTAAATTTTTGCATTGGCAATGCCATTTTTATTTCTCAATTATATAAAACTCGCTTTCCGCCTGCGGCTTTGCCTACACGATGATTCCCGTAGTAATATGAGACATTTTCCTTTGGTATACTAGTAGCTTATATGCTATTCAAGACCATTATCTGTGTCAAATTTCTCTTAGATATATTAAACGGTTTGCCGTCACTGAGTAACATATATCCAAACTAATATTACAAATAAGAGGGTTTAGATGTTTGTTACTCAATCACGCCAAAGCGGCTGAAATTTGGGACACAGATATTTTGTAGCCTGGAGAGGAACATAGGCTTTACTTTTTATCCCAAAAAAAATTCACTTTCCCGCGGGATAACGTCGTGTAGTCCACGCGGGCGAAGCCACGGACGGAAAGCTAGTAAGATAATAATATCTTATAAGGCTAGTGTGTCTTTCATATCTTATAAGGCTAGTGTTTCTTACTGTTATTATTTATCTTATATTTACTAAACAAGAAGCGTGTGTTTATATCAAACTAGCTTCCGCCTATGGTTTTGTTTGTGTGGAATTCCACTTTGCGTTGTTATTAAGTTTATTTCTTGACAAAACACAAATTTTGTCATACATAACTGATCAGAATGAACATAATTTTTATTTTATTTTATTTGCAGAGCTTACAGCATCATTAACAACGAGTCTTAATAACTGATAAGTAATTTTTTTTGATTGAATCAGGCGTCACTTGGCGGATGTCCCTAACCATTGTGAAAAACGAAATATATGTAGCTTACTTCCGCAAAAAACACAAAATGCAAGATGCACCGCCCGCCCGCCCGCAAAAAATTGCACATGCACACCACGAAAACACCAGTGCACAATACCTGCATCTAGCAAGACAGCAATACACCTTGTATTGCTGTTTTAGTAGTTCGGAACTTATTTAGTAGTTCGGTACTGGATCGCATGGTCTAACAACTTTTGAGGATGCCCCGGGTTGGGGCGAAACACGTGTACATTAGTCTAATCGGTGAAGGTGCAAGGTGAGTCGCTGTCTTACTATCGGCAGCTGCAGGTTTTGTGCACTGATAGTTTTGTGGTGTGCATGTGCATTTGTTGTGTTTTTTGATTCACTAAAAAATATCTATTTAGAATCTAAAAAGCTTATTACAAGCTTTTGAATGATAAATTAATTGGCATTTTAGTACATAGCATCATCCCACATCTGTGTCCGTGGAATTATGTGGGTTGCATTATGTTGAAAACTTTAAAAATAAGAGATTTAACAACTGGAAATTATTCTTTCTAAATGTGGATTTGTTAGCATTTTTTAGTTATCTCTACAAAAGAATTCGTAGGTTCGCGACAAAAGCGAGCAGAGATTTTACAATATTATTGGGTCTAAATCCAGTTCCATGCAACGTGCCGTTCGTATGACTAGGCTATTATTAATATAATTGATTTTATAATATAAAATGGGTAAGAAGAAGTAACGTAGGGAAAGCATTTTACCACATACATTTGTGTTAAATTAATCAAATAACTAGCTGACACCGCTTTTCAGCTAAACTGACAGGTAGACACTTCCCGAGTCGATCGTCTAATATAACATCTTACGTCCTGTCACGTGAATAAGCATTCACAAAGGCGTTCTTCCGAAACTAACTCGAGAACTTCAGCTCGATTTACTCAATCATAGAGTCGGTGGATATCCGAGGGTTAACATGACATTTATCTAATATCCAATTACGGCTTCGTACAGTTTTCCTCGATATTACCGGTACTTATCCGGTAACCTATAAAGTACGTAAGCGCGTACAACGTACGAGTTTGAAACAGGAAAATTGGAGATGTGTTCCGATTGGTGTTTGACGATTTATGAAACTGAAACGAAGTAGGGTAAAGAAAGGTATATTGGTGATATAAGTAATTTGGTGATAGTTTTGTAAACGGATTACCACAAAGTTCCCTATGCGAGCTCATTCATGAGACAGCGCTAGCGAGTTCCTACGAGTGTGAGGAAGATTATATATCACGCGCTACGCTTCAACGTTTCTGTGTTTAGTAAATATAAGATAAATAATAACAGTAAGAAACACTAGCCTTATAAGATATGAAAGACACACTAGCCTTATAAGATATTATTATCTTACTAGCTTTCCGTCCGTGGCTTCGCCCGCGTGGACTACACGACGTTATCCCGCGGGAAAGTGAATTTTTTTTGGGATAAAAAGTAAAGCCTATGTTCCTCTCCAGGCTACAAAATATCTGTGTCAAATTTCTCTTAGATATATTAAACGGTTTGCCGTCACTGAGTAACATATATCCAAACTAATATTACAAATAAGAGGGTTTAGATGTTTGTTACTCAATCACGCCAAAGCGGCTGAAATTTGGGACACAGATATTTTGTAGCCTGGAGAGGAACATAGGCTTTACTTTTTATCCCAAAAAAAATTCACTTTCCCGCGGGATAACGTCGTGTAGTCCACGCGGGCGAAGCCACGGACGGAAAGCTAGTAAGATAATAATATCTTATAAGGCTAGTGTGTCTTTCATATCTTATAAGGCTAGTGTTTCTTACTGTTATTATTTATCTTATATTTACTAAACACAGAAACGTTGAAGCGTAGCGCGTGATATATAATCTTCCTCACACTCGTAGGAACTCGCTAGCGCTGTCTCATGAATGAGCTCGCATAGGGAACTTTGTGGTAATCCGTTTACAAAACTATCACCAAATTACTTATATCACCAATATACCTTTCTTTACCCTACTTCGTTTCAGTTTCATAAATCGTCAAACACCAATCGGAACACATCTCCAATTTTCCTGTTTCAAACTCGTACGTTGTACGCGCTTACGTACTTTATAGGTTACCGGATAAGTACCGGTAATATCGAGGAAAACTGTACGAAGCCGTAATTGGATATTAGATAAATGTCATGTTAACCCTCGGATATCCACCGACTCTATGATTGAGTAAATCGAGCTGAAGTTCTCGAGTTAGTTTCGGAAGAACGCCTTTGTGAATGCTTATTCACGTGACAGGACGTAAGATGTTATATTAGACGATCGACTCGGGAAGTGTCTACCTGTCAGTTTAGCTGAAAAGCGGTGTCAGCTAGTTATTTGATTAATTTAACACAAATGTATGTGGTAAAATGCTTTCCCTACGTTACTTCTTCTTACCCATTTTATATTATAAAATCAATTATATTAATAATAGCCTAGTCATACGAACGGCACGTTGCATGGAACTGGATTTAGACCCAATAATATTGTAAAATCTCTGCTCGCTTTTGTCGCGAACCTACGAATTCTTTTGTAGAGATAACTAAAAAATGCTAACAAATCCACATTTAGAAAGAATAATTTCCAGTTGTTAAATCTCTTATTTTTAAAGTTTTCAACATAATGCAACCCACATAATTCCACGGACACAGATGTGGGATGATGCTATGTACTAAAATGCCAATTAATTTATCATTCAAAAGCTTGTAATAAGCTTTTTAGATTCTAAATAGATATTTTTTAGTGAATCAAAAAACACAACAAATGCACATGCACACCACAAAACTATCAGTGCACAAAACCTGCAGCTGCCGATAGTAAGACAGCGACTCACCTTGCACCTTCACCGATTAGACTAATGTACACGTGTTTCGCCCCAACCCGGGGCATCCTCAAAAGTTGTTAGACCATGCGATCCAGTACCGAACTACTAAATAAGTTCCGAACTACTAAAACAGCAATACAAGGTGTATTGCTGTCTTGCTAGATGCAGGTATTGTGCACTGGTGTTTTCGTGGTGTGCATGTGCAATTTTTTGCGGGCGGGCGGGCGGTGCATCTTGCATTTTGTGTTTTTTGCGGAAGTAAGCTACATATATTTCGTTTTTCACAATGGTTAGGGACATCCGCCAAGTGACGCCTGATTCAATCAAAAAAAATTACTTATCAGTTATTAAGACTCGTTGTTAATGATGCTGTAAGCTCTGCAAATAAAATAAAATAAAAATTATGTTCATTCTGATCAGTTATGTATGACAAAATTTGTGTTTTGTCAAGAAATAAACTTAATAACAACGCAAAGTGGAATTCCACACAAACAAAACCATGGGCGGAAGCTAGTTTGATATAAACACACGCTTCTAAAATACGCAACAAAAAGTTTCGCGGTTCCGGTTAGTTATCATCATCGCAAGGGGAGTATGTTTTTTAAGGGCTCTCCACCAAAGTTAGTCACTTGTTCATTGAAAGGTAAGTTTCGCTAAGATATATAGAAGTTACGAACTCCGCAAATAGTGTACCGCTTTGATTTATGCCGCCCTAAATTTTGTTGGCGACGTTTTTTGAGGTTATCACGCTTTTCACTTGTTTTTGTTGCCTTTTATGCTACTTCTTTTCTCTATTGTTTTGATACTTATAACTTCGACTGTACTTAACCCCACTTCGGGTACAAAAATCATGTAGCTAGTAGGTACATATATATTGCATATATTTTTTTGTTCTATGCCTAGGTGTTTTTATCCGATAAAGTATAAATTAAGCTCTATGAAAATTCAGTCGCTTACAATGAAAGGTAAGAAAAGATATTCTTATTTAAAACTTTTATTTAAAGTTCTAAATAGCTTTTTCTTTTTGCTAATATACACCAAGGTATAACTAGTGTATACTCAGACGCTGTTATGAATAAATCAACATACTCAACTTAATTCCCTACAAGCCGCACGAAAATGATTTCACCGCTGAGCATGACTTTAAATACTATAATTCCTTTTATTATACTGCTGGATAATATTCAAGGTCGTCTTGTTACAGAGGAAAGATTTGATTATTTGTTTGTTTGTTTGTTTGTTTGTAAAAAGCCCGATTACGAGTAACATAAGCTATACAGGATAATTTTTTTATCAGTGCACAAATTTTTAGGATCGACTCAGAATCGGTAAGTGAACAACTTTCTCCTAGAAACATAGGTCGAAATATGCCAAAATTTTTTTGACTCTTCATACAAATCGGACTGATCACGTGATCGATTTAGTATGGGAAGTCCCAAAACTTTTGTCGTATTTCAACCCATGTTTCTAGAAGAAAGTTGTTCACTTACCGATTCTGAGTAGATCCTAAAAATTTGTGCACTGATAAAAAATTATCCTGTAGAAGTGTAAATAACTTCTCTTTTTATCGATTCGGTATCCCTAAGCACTCAAAACATTCAATCGAATGTAAAAGATTAACTTATAACAACCTATACACTTAATTAGAGCAAGCTTTTTCTTCCATACAGAGCAACGTTAGTCGTTGAAATCGATTTGAAATAAAACCGAACAAAAACATTGCCACTTACACTGTAGGTACATCATTAAAACCGTTCATTTTGTTATAACGAAAACAAAACACTCTCGGCGCTTTTCAGAAAAATTCGCACGAAAACACGAGTCAAACTCTTCTCAGGAATGCTAATTAGTCGAAATTTAAGCAAAAGAATAAAATGCTGATATTCTAAAACAGGAGAATACCTTGGCGTTCGCACACACGCCCCGAGCGGTATGCTTGTTGTTTAAAGGTGAGGTTCTAGTGAGAGCGGGAAAGATAGTAAACTACTTGTTACTATTCTTAGTCGACTCGAACTTTGCATGTGGTTGTGGCACTGTTCTTTATGCTGGCTCTACAGGTTGGCCAACATTATGGCCAAGTTCATCGTACTGTTCTGATTTTGTAACAAAAATTGTTTTAAAAGATCTTACCAAGGAGGTTATAATGATCGTTGCATTGGCCACAACTTTGGCCAACGTGGAGAGACGGCAGTAGACGTAGGACATTTGATACTCTAAACTGCGTGTCCTACCTGCTGCACGCAGAAAGACTAAAATTAATACTGCGATCCGCGATTAGTCCGCACTGTTTAGGTTTTAGTTTGCTATCGACACGATAAGAAATAGACTATAGAGCGGTTTAATTGTTGCTTACACGTGGTATTACAGTATTGGTAGAGAAGTTAACTATGCTAGCATCATAATGTACTATCTTTCTCAAATACCCTGTTTTCATTGGCAGTTCGATTGGTGCACATGATAATAAAGAATGAAATGCTGAACATGCCCAGATCGGTATGCTTGTGAAACGCTAGAATACTGGCACTTGCACATATTATTATTCATCACCCGGGCTGATATAGCATGTGGCTTTCCTATTGCACAATATTCCGAGGGTCCAGACCCTGGATGTTTAGTACCAAAATACTTTTTCTTTTTATTTGTGTAAATGAGTACCCATAAACTTTACAATGTTGCTGAAGTAAAAAATTAAATACACCAACAAAAACTTGTCCACTCATTATGATGAAATAAAACCACTTTTTTTACACCTTTATCACTTTTGTAGGGGCCGTGGTCATGGAAAACTACCTACATTTTTTTTTATTAAAACCGTTAAAATGTGGTTTTTTTTTCATTGAACACCTCGCGCAGAAAACTGAGATGAACTCTTTAAGATATTTTAACGATCTACTATAAGTTGTATTAAGTACATAACCTCGTTCTGAAGTAGTGACGCAACCTGTCAAGTTTATTATACCAACTAACGCGCCCACTTGCCCACTTGCCCACGCGCCCATTTGACTGTATCCCTTTGCTTAGATCGCTATCACTAACACCCCACCAGATCTTGGTTTTAACGAGGGCTCGCAATTCAGTGACGCGTGTATTCTTCTTATTTCGGTTGCTTGATAAATGATTCGTCGCGGAACGCAAGCTAATTTCTGACTTCTGTCGCGTTGTGAGACCTTTTGTAAAGTTCTCTATTCAAGCGCGTTAACTGTAATGAACCAATTTTAGTTCAGATCTGTTTGATAGAGCTGGGTACTAACATTTTTGTTTTTGTTTCTTATTGAAAGGTACTTGTAATACTTACGCCCGAATTCTCGAACGCTAATCATCTTTGGGATCGTCTCAAACATCATGGCATCTCTTTCATACGTTTGACATTAAAATTGACAGGGCGATGTGTGAGACGCTCCCAAAAATAAGTAGCCTACGAGTATTCGGGCATTAGACTGTTCTGAGTAATGACGAATTGTTGCCGATTATAATATATCCATCACATTAATGTCCAATTCCATATCTTTATTATATTTTCACCTACACTCCTAAATCCATTAACAAAGCGACTAATAACAGATTAAAAATAACCGCTAGCGTTATTCAAATTGGATAAGCTAATCTGTTTGGCGTATAAAGCAAATAAAATATAGCCAGTTGAGCGCGCGGGCGGAATATTTTCAATTTTGAAACAGCGCTGGAGGCTTCTATATTCACTCGACGCAGTCGTGTTGTCACCAAAAAGGCTGTACTTTTTTCAGTGACAAATATAAAATCGTTCCTGTCGTCACCAAAAAGGTGGTACTTTTTTTAGTGACAAATATAAAATCGTACCGGGATATATAAATACTTTTCGAAATAAAATTGATATCGAGATCAATTTGTTTGACTTGTAAACTCTTTTATCCTTTTTAGTAGTAGGTCCTATTAAAATTAATTGGGAATGAGATCGAGAATTAGCTAAGGGTTAGTTAGGTTCGAACCGGGCGTCGGACGGCAAATGCAAGCATCGACGCTCGATTTCATATAAAACAAAGAAACATCAACTAGAAATTAGAATGCGCGCCAGATAAGTTTGCGCGCGGTGGAAATCGAATACTAATCTTTTACCTTAGAACAAAAAATGTACTGAGTCTAGCACAAAAAATGCCCCAGTCACGCGCAGAGTTATCTGACAAGCACTCTAGTATGCCATGATACAATATTTTATGAACTGTCAAATGAATACGATTGACTTTACGCAAAAGAAACTATACTGTAACTAGCGCCTTAACACCCCAGTTGCGCGCAGAGTTATTGCGCCCGGACTCAAGTTTTTACTTTTTAGATTTTTAGCTTAGGAAGACATTTCAAGTTCCAAAACTGTGTTTATTTATTTTATTTGTACACAAAACGATAAAGTATATTGAAGTGTAACCGAGTTCAACGAAATACATCCTACTATATAAAAAGAAAAAAAAAGTTTGGATGTTTGGATGTTTAGATGTTTGGATGTTTGTTACTCAATCACGCCAAAACGGCTGAACGGATTTGGCTGATATTTGGGACATAGATACTTTGTAGTCTGGAGAGGAACATAGGCTACCTTTTATCCCGGAAAAGTATCACATTCCCGCGGGATAACGTTGTGTAGTTCACGCGGGCGAAGCCGCGGGCGGAAAGCTAGTATTATTATATTTTATAATATTATATATAGACCGCACCAAAGTAACTATTCAAACATTTTTAAACCAATCGAGCTGGTGTTACTTAACACATTATAACTTTATCAAACACTTTATGATAATTGCTCCAATCTTCACTCATTAGTAATACATTGAAATGTTAAAGTTTTGAGCACGACAGTCACAGAAAAGGTTATTCATGACGCTGCACAAACTTGTTATTCAACATTAAATGTTAAATTTCGTAGTCTTCCTTTTATTTAAGATGCTATGTTATTAAGAAGAAATGCTTACGTATAATCGAGTCTTTCGATCGGTACAATTAAATTAGAGAAATACTTTTTTTACATTCAGCGGGTTCGATTCCTAGTTCATACAAGGGATTATTCAAAATTCGGTGAATGCAGTTCGTTTTCTTTTTAAAATAAAAATGAAGTCTCCTTTCAGTAAAATTTTATATCTTCAGTATTTAAGGTACTTTCCCTCCATGTGAGTTAATTTTGGGACGCCCTGTATATGAGCATTATGGACCCTGTAGGCACGAAAAAGGGTACCTAATCAAAGAGATGAAACGCTTTAATATAAAAAAATCTTATAATATTATAAATATGAAAGTTTAGATGTTTGGATGTTTAGATGTTTGTATGTTTGTTACTCAATCACGCCAAAACAGCTGAACGGATTTGGCTGAAATTTGGGACATAGATACTTTGTAGCCTGGAAAGAAACATAGGCTACTTATTATCCCGGAAAAATGTCCCATCCCCGCGGGATAACGTCGTGTAGTCCACGCGGGCGAAGCCGCGGGCGAAAAGCTAGTAATATTATAAATTTAAAAGTTTAGATGTTTAGATGTTTGTATGTTTGTTGCTCAAACACGCCAAAACAGCTGAACGGATTTGGCTGAAATTTAGGACATAGATACTTTGTAGCCTGGAGAGGAACATAGGCTACTTTTTATCCCGAAAAAATGTCCCATTCCCGCGGGATAACGTCGTGTAGTCCACGCCAGCGAAGCCGCGGGCGGAAAGCTAGTAAAGTTATAAAAATGGTTTGGTAACAAAAGTATAATAATATGGTTTTCTTACTATATAATCTGTTTTCATCTGTTGTGTTCCGGCAGTTATGGGTTGTTTACATGTATTAAGTGACGAAGTAATTAACTAAGTAAATTTTAAGTTAATTTTAACTAAATTCACGCGTGTAAACAGTCACTTAACAGCTCTTTAGTCACAAGTGCTAAGTAAAC
The DNA here is from genome assembly GCA_949710035.1 of Crambus lathoniellus. Lineage (NCBI taxonomy): Eukaryota > Metazoa > Arthropoda > Insecta > Lepidoptera > Crambidae > Crambus > Crambus lathoniellus. Next base: position 3,029,513 of record OX453299.1, on the reverse strand, counting down.
GATTTAGTATTCACTAAATCGAATAAGTGAGTAAGTAGAATAGAATCGAGTCTATTTTTGCTTAAGTAACCCCCCCTCCCGCACCGCGCGTATTCCCCGGTAGGCGTGGTCTTTACTAAATTTGCTTTTAGTTCGCATGTGAACGCACTAATTTAGCGAAGTAAGAAAGTACCTTCGTCCATTGTGAGTTGTGACCAAACTAAATTGCATTTAAGTTATAACACGTGTAAACAGTTTACTATTTAAATCTAACTTAAAAATTAAGTTAATCACTTGCTTACTTAATACGTGTAAACTAGGCATTAGAGATAAGATAGCCAGTCTCTAAGTAAGTGAAGGTTCCGGGAGTAGTGCGCTTCCACCTTTAGTCTCCTTTAACCGCCTCTGTGGTCTAGTAGTTCACACCGCCGATTTCAGACCTAGAGGTCCCGGGTTCGATTCCCAGTAGGGGTACATGTTGTATTCGGTTTGGTTGGTGGTAGTACTTGTTCAAATTCCGCCTGGCTGGCTACCATCGTCTTATCTAAGTCTGACGCCATAACAACGATGTGTTTAGCATTGTTGTGTTTCGAAGTTAGAGATAAAATAGCCAATTCCTAAGTAAGTGAGGGTTCCGGGAGTAGTGCCCTTCCACCTACAGCCTCATCATCACTTAACATTAGGTGTGGTGGAGGCTAAATGCTACCCCGTTGTGAATAAAAAAACATGATGAAAATACGAAATTCAACACCATAATATTATGCAATACCTTAAAACGTGAGATTGATGTCAACGATAGCGAGATTTGGTGTAATTTATGCGATAGCTTACTCTATACATCATAATATGTAGAAAAGATTACAAATAAAAAAATATTTACTAAAATAATGGATTGGCCGTTCATTATAATCCAACTTGTAGTTCTCGATGTTAGCGCGTGGTAACAAAAATGATTTTAGTTTTATTTCCACATATGAGTTCATCGCGCTATAAAGGCCTCTACACACCAAACCCGCCAGCCCGGGGCGGCGCGGACGCCGGCTTGTTAATACAATCGTCGCAAAATGTTGCTTCGGGGCGCGGCCGGCCGCTGCGCGTCGCGTCCCTTCGCCGCCATTTCAGTATAGATTGAGCCATAGGGCTCGTGGGTTTTACTATCACTTTTTTTCCTATAAGCAGAGCTTGTCGAGTACCTACTAAATATATTTGAATCACCGCACCAAAGGTCGTCGGTAGTCGTCTTAATTTGCTTAGGCTGTAAGCCGCAACGTCCATCAGTCACCCGTCAAGGTGCCGGCTAATTTCCGGCTGGGTTCGAACCCAGATCTCTAGCGTTCCGTCCTGTAACCGACAATATTATGTCACGTGCAGCCATGCCGCGCCGCCGCGCCGGGGCGGCAGAGCGACCGTCAATCGTAGCTGACTTGCAATTTGTTGGAGTTTAACAGGGTTTTTAAATAAATTTAGGTTATCTGATACTTTACTAGTATTTTTATTGTTCTGTTTATGACTTACTAGCGGCCGCCCGCGGTTTCACCCGCGTGGTTCCCGTTTCCGTGGGAATATCGGGATAAAAAGTACATATAAACCTTCCTCTTGAATCACTCTATCTATTAAAAAAAACGCATCAAAATCCGTTGCGTAGTTTCAAAGATTTAAGCATACAAAGGGACATAGGGACAAAGAAAGCGACTTTGTTTTATACTATGTAGTGATGTACCTACTTACCTTAAATTCATCAATATTGTAATTTTTAAAATTCTAGCTCATACTTAATTTAAGTAATTTTGTGGATAACTATAATTGGCCCTCAACCATGTAAACTTTGCATCTTTGTAATTTTTTTATTATTGTGCTGTTGTTACCCTGAATAAAGAAATGAAAATGAAAATAAACAGTAATAAAATGAACTATTTAGAAAAAATCGACCCGTCTCACAACTAGCTCCGATAGGACTCGAACCCACGATCTTTCGCGTGTGAGGGTAGTAATATCTCCACATTGATGAAATTAACGCTGACTATTCAGCGCGTAAGAAGTATTGGATAAATTCGACGCTTCTCGTAACGACTCCGTAGCTCAGTGGTTAGAGCAGTCGCCCGGAAAGCGAAAGGTCGTGGGTTCGAGTCCTATCGGAGCTAGTTGTGAGACGGGTCGATTTTTTCTAAATACTTCATTTTCCATTTTTCAGTTATAAAAATTGCATTGTGAATGCAAAAAACTAAAAATCAAAATAAGTAACAGTAATAAACTTTTATTAAAATTATTACTTTTTTGCATTCACAATGGTTGTGAGACGGGTCAATGTTTTCTTAACCTCTCACACTTCATTTTCAATTTTTTAATAAAAAGTGCTCCTAAAATTTTAAGATTTCCTCAATGGAACCTGTATAGGACTAAAAGGTCTACTTAGCGGTAATAACTGTACTTTGCAGGTATTAATGCCTGAATTTAGTCAGTCTCGTTTGACTGACAGAATGTACTGTATTTTTAGATTTTAAAACGCAGTATTATAATTTTAACAAGCGCAAAAATCTTTTTGTGAGTGGTTGTAATTATAATTAATCAGCAATATATTTTTATAAGGATTGCCAGGAACACGCATCTTTAGTTTATATAGTAACTTACGTAACACCGTGCAAAACACCATCTATTTTAAAAAGTCTGCGAAACAAATTGACAAACAAAAAGGTTTCACGTAATATTCCTAACAACAAAGATGGGAGTACAAAAGCAACAGGATTTAATACTTTTAACAACGAATTGTTCCCCGTGTCATCTTTCATAACGAGATAAAAGAGCAAACAGACGGAGGCGGCAAAAAGTTCTCACAAATTAGAAGCGGATAAAAAGTAATCCTTCTTTTTCGGTAGGAAACGTCAAGTTCTGCTAACGACCTGCCCTGCGTTTACAAACAACAATGTTGAGATGTGTGGTACAAGGCACAGTACTACTAGCATATAAATATATACTGTGTACAAGGGGAGGGTTTATAAGTTCAGTGTTACACGTGTCTAATTAAAAAGCTCTCGGTTTGTTTGTTAAGTTTCATTCCTACACCGGTTAACTGAATTCCTAATAAAATAATATAGAGATATACGAACTTTATTATGATCCTGATTTGACAAAAAATAATGGTGTAATAAGGTAATGAAAATGTTGTAGTGTTGAAACTTTCCCAAAAGTCAGACGAACTTTTAGGTCATTCTTAACATTTTGCGCATGATTTAAAAGTTAACATTGGTTATGAAAAACCAGCCCTCATAGACAAGCCCTCAATAGCGATTCTAATATCGATATCGCTAGTAGAATAGAAAGATAATGTATGGGATTGACATTAGCGATTGAAGTGTCATGTGACCGCTAATGTCAATCCCATACATTTTCTTTCTATTCTACTAGCGATATCGATAATAGAAAGCCACTTGTCTAGGACCTCTCTGGGCCCCGATCGCGGTAATTCTATGACGCATTAGTCAAGTGTACTTGCAGTTGAAGTGCAGTTGACGTGCAAAACCGTTTTTGATAACGCGCGGCTTTGACAGTGCTACGTTTTCTGTTCCGGTGATAATCTTTGGAACTAAAACAGTTTTCATACGACAGTCTATTTTGACAGCTAATTTCGTATTGCAAGTGGCTCCGATGTCACCGGATCAGACAGGATTGTAGGACTATAGGTTTGCGTGACGTGTGCGTCGTTATGTCATTACGGCAATACGAAGTCAAACGTCAAGACCCAAACGCGGTGAAGACGCGCTGCATAGAATTACGGCAATTGGCCCGCTGGTCACCATTCGAGAAAGTGCAAGAAATATATGCCTTTAGAGCACATGACGGTATTTTTTGGGATAGTTTCAAAGTGCTATATTATAAAACATCACGATTTCCAAGCGTCGTCGTTATGGTACGAGAAACTGTCGTTATGATAACCGTTGTCGTGATCGTATTATTTTGTATGAAAACCAGAGCAGCGCCCCTTTCGATCGTAAAAGGAACTCAAATACCATACGTATTTGACATCAGCACTTTGACAGCTTTTCAGAGACAGTAGTTAGTACAGTGCCACAAACTTTGCTGTGCCGGTGGCCAAAATGTGAAACTAACGTGATTTTTTTTAATGTCATTTCGCTGTCAAGTTGTTGTCCAACCATAGCCATAGCTGGCGGCTGAAGTTCTTAGAAGTCAGGGTCGGTTAAATTACTACAAAAAAAAGAAAAACGTACGTAGCGCCGCTGTCACCGGCACAGAAAAGGTTGTGGCACTGTATAGTTTACTATTCGATTTACGTACGTAAGTACGTTTATCACCCCCATGAAGCTCGACTTAATACTGAGGTAACTGGAGTTCTCACCCTGAATAAAAAAGTGTACCCAGCAAATTTGACATTTATGTATGTAGTGGCTGTAAGTTGTCTTATATGACCATACGTATTTTTTTAAAGTGTAGGTGAGACGGAAGACAGCCACTGTGTAATTTTTGGAGACAAAAAAGTGTTAGTACTGCACTCTCCAGTTACCTCAGTATTAAGTCGAGCTTCTGATCACCCCTTTAACGAGTTTTTCATGCTAGGGGTAACGTTCACACTTGGGTTCATACCTCTGAAAAATTTATAGCTGGTCATAAGATAGATATGCAGAGCGACACGAACCTCTTTTCATTGATTTCTCAATGGAACCTCTGTTTTTATATTATAAACTTTATATTCGACGAAAATCGCTACTAAAATGATTTGAATTTTCCATTATATAGGTCGCATACGCTCAGAATGGAATTTTATGCATTCCGCTTTTTAAATAGGAACACATACAATGATAAAAGTGACACATTTACTACATTCACGTACTTCGTCGCGCGGCAAAATTATACCACGGAATGACGGAACATTTGTTTTATAGCGTGCGTAATGTTATTTATTTTATTTGTTCAGGTAACTGATGAAAACGATTAAAAATTTTCATGAATGAGGCCCAATGAACGCAATTTTGTGAGTCGTGAGTCTCAGAATTTTGGTCCTGCAACCGAATCTGAGTGCCGGCTCACACTTTTTTATAAAACCGATTTCGTAGAAAAGTGTAAGCCGGCAGACGACTCATTTTGCGTCGCCGTGTCAATCAAAATAGGATTTTCCTATGAAACCGAATGCAGCAGGATTCAAGCGACCTTTCGTTTGGCCTCACCCTAAAAAAATACTTGAAAATTTCGTTTATTCGATAGTACTTCGAGCCAACTAAACATCACTGTCAAAAGCAGTTAGCTAATTTATTAAAATTTATTATCGCGCGAGAAGCCAGTCTTCCTTGTGGTTTCTATACAAAAATTCAACGCTATTGGACTGTTGTTTCAGAGATTACAAGGAATACACACAAACACTGAGTCAAACACCTAATCTCGATTAAAATAATAAACTTTGTTTCCTACATACTACAATATGTTTCTAAAAAAAAATTCTTATTAATAAAAAAAGAGTAAGTTTACACCAAAGGTTTTACCAAAAGTATTGCTTAGCAATATTACTCCTTATAAATATAAATAAATAAATATAAATATTTTCTTACAATCACACCAATTATCTCAGCCCGTAGTTAATTTCTTAAGAAACTGTGTCTACGTAAACTTGATAACGGATAAATATATACTTATATACTTTTTGTTTGTAAATACATATTTAATATACATAGAAAACACCCAGACCAAGACAAATAGACACATGCACACAAATATTTGTCTTGTTCGGGAATCGAACCCGAGACCTCTAGCGCAGAAGGCAGGTAGTTTACCCCTGCGCCAAATCGGTCGTCAAGTTACGTTTGACGTTTCAAAGCGTCTTATTCCTAAGCAAACTTTTTGGTTAAACTAAGTGTAAACTTACTCTTCGTTAAAGGGAGCTAGAGCGCAGACATTTCAACAAACAACAACAAACATAAAAATAAACCTAAGAGCATTGCTCTATCACAACAGATTAGAGCAAAAGCGAATATCTCATGACTCGCGCCCTCCACTCCAGTCCGCTTCAATATTGCTCTGGTTTCATTTCCACTTGGAAAAAGCGCTGACCAAAGTTGCAGAGTCGAGTAAGTAACCCGCGACAATCACAACTAATGGCTGTATCGATGCTTGACTCGGCTTTTATTCAAACTTTATTTCGCGAAATGAAATGACTGCTCAATTTTGTGTAGCTATGCTTTGTGTAATACTTATGCATGCTTATTGGAGTCATGAAGATAATTAGGTATGTTAGGAAAGGGTTTTGTTCAAACTAAGTCGTTTGTAAGGTGTTATAAAACGCATAGGAAAAATGTGATAGTAAAAAACCACGAGCCCTATAAGTAGCTTTCAGGCGGGATTCGAACCCGCGCCTCCGGGAATCCGGCTCGATGCTCTGACCAACTAAGCTACCGAAAGGCTTACACGACTCGTCGAATTTTGCTATCACTTGTTACGCTGTAGGCCAGCGTTGCTTCATCAATGTGAGGAAACCCTCGCATTCGAAAGAAACATTTTTACAAATGTTTAACAATCGATTAAGATGAAACAGCCATATTGAGATTTTATATTATTTTTATGCATTCACAATGCAATTTTGTAAGTAAAGGAAAAATGTGATAGTAAAAAACCACGAGCCCTATAAGTAGCTTTCAGGCGGGATTCGAACCGCCATTTATTATCACATTTTTCCTATAGTTACAAAATTGCATAGCATAGCAAAATTCGACGAGTCGTGTAAGCCTTTCGGTAGCTTAGTTGGTCAGAGCATCGGACCGGATTCCCGGAGGCGCGGGTTCGAATCCCGCCTGAAAGCTACTTATAGGGCTCGTGGTTTTTTACTATCACATTTTTCCTATACTTACAAAATTGCATTGTGAATGCATAAAAATAATATAAAATCTCAATATGACTGTTTCATCTTAATCGTTAAAAATAATATAAAATCTGTTATAAAACGTGTTAATGAATAAGCGCAAAACCTTTTAGATGGTGATTGTGCTCATAAATATAAACAACTTTTACTATGAGGCCAACTCTGCAACTCAACCAAAAATATCAGCTGTTTTATACAAATTCAATACCTACTCGACCAGAATGCATGGAACAGCTGATTTTTTTTATTGAGTTGCGGAGTTGGCGTCGTTGTATTCATGAGCACAACCACCACCTTAGAGGTGTAGCGCTTATTCATTAACACGTTTTTATTTATTTATTTATTTATTTATTTATTTATTTATTTATTTATTTATTTATTTATTTATTTATTTATTTATTTATTGGAAAACCAACTGACTTGGCTTTTATATAATCTTTATTTCGCGAAATTAAATCTCTGCTCGCTTGAAGGTCACAGCAGACCAATCAACTCGGAAAGGGATCAACACCGGATCGCCTTTCGCCTCGCGGTCAACCAGGCGTCAACCTAACGTAAGCACTAAGCACGTAACCAAACCGGTACCCCTAGTATGAGTTTGGCAAACTGTATTCGTAATCGAAAATTATCGCTCTATCTCTTTCATGTCCTTTGACTGCTTAATGCCCGGACTGCGACTAATGCCATTAATAAGCGCGCTATTTGATATAATACGCAGGTGTAGCCGGGTCTTAGCGCACTAATTTCATACAATAAGCGTGCTAAGACGCGCATGCCGTTATTAACGCCGTTAGGCGTCACGCAGGTGAAGCCCCAGCATTACCGACATGAGTACTTCATCCGATAGTTTTCGTAAACGTTGACAGTTAAAATCAACTCATACTAGGGGCACAGATCAGCGTCGGTACGTCGACTCGGCTACGGCTAGGCGACGCCGCGCTTACCGCTCGCTCAAGCTCGCTGGTCCCGAGGCGAGGCGCTTACGTTACTACTCCGTTTAGTGTGCTTTGCAGTAGGGAGTTTCATACAAAGAATACTGACACACTCGAGTTGAAACGTTTACGTTCCGTTTACGAGTTGATATATATGCTGTGACCTTCACTCTGGTAAAGCTTGTAGAGCGATGCGAATATGTGTAAGACATAAGCTCCGCATATAGATATATGCTACATAGCTCTAGGTGTGTTGATGTAAGGGATGGACTAAGTTGCAACCAATTGTTTTATGAGTTGTTATGAATCATGACTTATAGCTATATCGATGCTTGACTCGGCTTAAATCAAACTTTATTTTGCGAAATCAAATGACTGTACACTTTTGAAAGGTTTTTGAAGGTATGTGGAGCTTTTCGGAGTATGAAGAGCCATGTTATGTACGGTTAGCAACGTGTGTTTTCTTCTTGTTCCTTACCAACAATATATATAATGAGGCGTGTTTTTAATTCAAGAGAAGAAATGAAAGATTTTGAAAAGGCGGAGATATTACTTATTGGCTCAACAATTTAGACAGAAATAAAAGTGTAAAAAAAGTTGATAATAATTTATATATGATAATTTAAAGACAAACAAACAAACATACATCTTTTTGCATTTATAATATTACTAACCTTCCGCCCGCGTGGACTGCACGACATTATCCCGCGAGAAATTTATTTATTTATAGGAACGATCCTTATTCCCACGGTAAAAAGTAGCGGTAATGTCCTTCCTAGGGTCTCAAAATATCTCCATTTCAAATTTCATCAAAATCGGTTCAGCCGTTTTGACGTGAAAACGAAACTTACTGACACAGAACCAACAAACATACACATTTTCGAATTTATATATTTATAATATTAATAGGGATATGTCATGGATTTCACTCAGAAAGAAGGTAGCTTTCTAATAGTAAAATAATGTTAATAACAAAAAACCTAAATCTTTCCTTCGTAAATATTATAGAATAGATGTTATTAACTAGATCCAAGTCCATGCACTAACAATATTTAGCTATCGAACCGTAACTGGTGTCTCGATAACTCGCTTATGGGTAACATCTATTAGTTTACATCCGATGACTGGTGGATATTGAGACAGAGACTTGGAGAGAGATAGTTGAATGTTATTGGATGCTTAGGCCAGTCATTGTCAAACCTTTGCGGAAACAAATATCTCATACGTTGACTTTTCCAAGCGAGTTTTTCGGGTTAATTAACTGCTTTCATACAAGAAAAAAGTTATATAACTAATGTATAAACTAATTAACTAGCCCATTTAATAATTACAAATAAATAACATACAATTCAATTATTTAATCCATACTTCCATACTAATATTATAAATGTGAAAGTGTGTTTGTTTATTTGTTTGTTTGTTTGTTTGTTTGTTTGTCCGTCTTTCACGTCAAAACGGAGCCACGGATCGACTCGATTTTTGATATGGGGATAGTTTGGGAGCTGGAGATTAACATAGGCTACTTTTTATTCCGGAAAATTATAAAATAAAAATGATTATTTTGTATACAAAATCGATAAACTGTCGTACTATACAAAACTGTAATTTCTAACATAGCCGCTTCCAAAGAGGTATTGTCAAAGAGTATTGTTAGTCACTGACGTTTTAGCCGCTTTGGATTACCACTTTTTAATAAGTTAATATGGCAAAACAACGTTTGCCGGGTCAGCTAGTATACAATAAAGATAAGATCAAAGATAAAGATAAAAATATTTTTTATTCACTTAGACATAATAAATATGTACTTATGAATCGTCAATATTTTTCTACCACCTATTCAAGCCTTTTTAACTGACAAGAAGAATGGGCGCAAGAAACTTGCCAGCGTATAATACTAGCGCGCATTCACCAGCGTGGACTAATACCCGTGCCCAGCAGTGGGATAAAAAGTAACCTATGTCAGGGATAACGTAGCATTCTAATGGTGAAATTTGAAATTTGAAATCGGTTCAGTACCTACTTTCAAAGATTACCCCCTACAACCTCACGCACTCACAAGGCCGTTGTACACATTGGGCCAAGCATTGAGCCAACGTGTAGAGCTACTTGGTGGTGACCAATGTTGGCGCCAACTACCAACATACCACCAAAATGCCCTCTACACGTTGGCCCAATACTTGGTTCAAAGTTTAGCGTGTGCAGCGCCTTTAAAATATTGGTAGGTATAAATGTAAAGGCCGCTGTACACATAAGGCCAAGCATTGGGCCAATATATTGGGCCAACGTGTAGAAGTCTTCTTAGTGGTATGTTGGTAACTGGCGCCAATAGTGGCCACCACCAAGTAGCCCTCTACACGTTGGCCCAATATCATCATCATCATTTCAGTCGTACGACGCCCACTGCTGGGCTTAAGGCCTCCCCGAAGGATCTCCACAACGATCCGACGCCCACTGCTGGGCATAGGCCTCCCCCAAGGATCTCCACAACGATCGGTCCTGCGCTGCCCGCATCCAGCGGCTTCCCGCGACCTTTACCAGATCGTCGGTCCACCTTATAGGGGGCCTGCCCACGGAACGTCGTCCGGTTCGCGGTCGCCATTCAAGAACCTTTCCGCCCCAACGGCCATCGGTTCTCCGCGCTATGTGTTCCGCCCACTGCCACTTCAACTGAGCAATCCTTCGAGCGATTTCGGTCTTTTTAGTTCTCCTGCGGATCTCATCGTCTGATTCGATCGAGCAGGGAAATACCCTATGACCCAATATAATTGTCCCAATACTACAATGTGTACAGCGGCCTTTAGGTAATGACAGGCCTATTTCACTCTCCTTGTCGGCTCGAAAACGCGGCGGCAACGCCGGCGTTGTAAATCCATAGAAATTAGGTCCGCAAAAGAGCTAGAATATATGCGATAGAAAGAGATGTAACGACAACGAGTGACCGTTTGTAATTTGCCTGCGCCGTACAAGCTGAATTCAACTTTATTGCGTTATAGTTGGAGTTGCTATTTATATAAATGACTGAGCGGAGTGAACTATCTGTTACAAAGTAACTATTTAGTAATCTGTGGTAATGAATAATTTTGTTCCAGTGTTCAAGTCCCAGACGTCCCTCTCGACGGACTCCGGGCTGTGCACCGAGCGTGGCCTGCGCCGGACCCACATCGAGCTCGTCAAGCCACCGGGGAAGAGGATAGGACTTAAGCTGGCAGGTAACACTTCAAACTATAAGTATTATGCTCTGTAAACTTCGATCAAGAATAACACCTAGTTGTAGATACATAGTTGGAGTAACAGACATGGCCGAGCGAAATAATTTACAGTTATTTATCTAGTGCTTTCGGCCGTTTTTTTTCGATTGGTGATATTTTACTGTGTCAAATAAAATCCCAAACATCCGTCTAATCATAATCCAAATATCCTATTACTTGCAGTATACTTGGTTTTAGTTAATGAAAAATAAACGAAAATAATTTTATTGTCTTTGAATAGCCGAGGGATTCCGGCCGTCATATGTTAAATTTTTTTATTATTTAATTTTTAATTGAATTTTAAGTGATTTTCGATTCGCGGGGCGCTCGCGAGTTCACAGTTCACTGCCGGCTGCCGCTGCGTCCGCGTGAAGTGTATCGCGCGCGGCCGAGCAAGCGTTAGCGTGCCTATTTCGGTCGGGAATCATCGCCTTAAGGATATAGCATAGGTAAAAAAAATATCGTCGATGGCCGTTGCTTACACAAGCGAGGGGGTGCTGGGATCGGTAAGACTCCGGCCGCGGCACTCTCGTAGACTGAGAAATACGTGTAGACGCGGCATGCAGCGCGCATTCTATTTACATCTAAAATATCACCTATGTGCGCTTTTACTAAGGAAATTATATTATGTAGAATACAAGAAGAATTATTAATGAATATTTATTGTAAACGTCGGTTTGTAGGAAGAGTAGATCTTAGATATTATTCGTATCTAGTAAAAAAAGCTTTTTTTAACAAAGATAGTCACTTCAAACGATTCTTCAAAATGCAGAACACAGCAGCAGCTATTTATATTTATTTTCTATCTCTAAATCATTTCGATAATATATCCATTATCGAAATGATCTTCGCAGGCAAAACTACAACATTTGCTACAAATTACACTGAAAAAAATAAATAATGTATACTGCTCTAACCAGTAGGTACATTTTCAGATTTATTCCAATCAAATTAATAAAACTTATAATTTATTATGAAAAAATATAAATAACTCATACTAGCCCATCATCTAATACTTTTTTACTCAATCAAAATAATCAATATTTAAATAAGTATACCGTTTATATAAAATCAATCAATCAAAAATCAATATCTAAAAAAACACTTAAATAAAAATATTGTTTAAGTACAAAAAAATAAAATAAAATACATATTATTCCAATACCAAAAATGATAATATCAAATAATACAATAACTTGTGTCATTGAAAATTGGAAGCAACGATCACATACACCCAGATACAAGAAAATATCTAAAAGTTAGTTTTCGACATTTACCCGTCCGAGAATCGAACCCGGGACCTCAGAGATAGTGGCACCTAGAAAACCGGTGCGTACACCAATCGGCCACGGAGATCGTCGAATTTGTTTAAACAAAATGTAGCGCAACTAAAATAATTGATACTTTGTTTACTAATGTAAACTTGCCACGTACGGTTATAAATCAGCCACTTTAAAAAAAACCTTTTTTCATTAATCATTTTAAAATATCTTTATTTTTCATTGTCACTATTTTTCGCCATGTACGCATCATATCCCTTGTGCTCCAAAAATGGGTAAAAAACGTAAAAACTTGCCTAACGTCAGGTTCTTTTTTCTGTTTAAATATTATGCGATATGCTGAAATATTTGTACTAATTAAAAATTAATACCGAAGCGACAGCAACACAACTATATGTTAAAATTTGTGCAAAGAGAGCTCTACTTAATTCTGTGGAACTTTGTTAAAACTAGCTACGCTTTTCCCCAAAAACGAACTTCTTGTTTTTTCAAGTCGAATCCTTGGAACGGCAATCTTATTTTTATTTCTTGTTTTAAATTGATGTATATTGCTACGTTTTATAAATGTATTGAGATACTTCTTCACATATACTATATTCTCATATATTATTATGTATTGTCCTGCAACAGTTAATATGTTGATTTCTGTTAACCACTAACTTTATTGCTTTTCGACATGATTTTCTCAAAATCAATTCTACAGCTCTACAACACCTGCAATATATTAACTATTAGGAAACTTTATATAGTAAACACAGTTCTTAAGTTGCACAAAACTCTACCATTTGACCCCAAATTATTGAGTGGACGAAGAAAAGATCGAGTGGCCCCGATCCATGTATGTAAAACGTCTTTTGCGATGCGTCAATTTCAATCACAATCTGCACGCCTTTATAATAAAATACAAAAGAAATTAAATATTTACAGTCTGCAATATAGAGAATGCAAAAAAATACTACTAGAGTCTCTAGCAAATTTAAATTATGAAGAGACAGAAGAGTTACTAAAATCGAGTGTGTAGACACAAGCACACACACACACACACACACACACACACACACACACACACACACACACACACACAAACACTCACACACTTACATAACCGAAGTGTAAATGAGTAATTTGTAAATAAGCATTTTTGTTATCAAACCTTTAATAATGTTTACATACATTACCTGTTGTTAAGGAAGAGCAGGGCCACCTGTTACAAACGTATTTTTATACGTTTACTAGGTTGGTTCTAGCCTCGGATTATTGTTTAAGTAACTTATTGTGTATGAAATAAAAAAGTTTTTATTTTATTTTAAAGAATCTCTTGGCCGAATTTTGTATATGGCGCGAATAGCTCTTTTCTAAAGCACAAAAATACTTTCGATGTTAGCTGCTGAACCCCAAAGTAATAGGCCGTAGGACAATACACTCTGAAAATAGCTAAAATAGATTAACCTTGCCGTTTCAATATCGGTTAAGAGCCTTATTTCTTTAACAGCAAATGCCGCAGAACTGAGTCTACCGGCCAAGGCTTCAATATGAGGGTCCCATTGAAGTCGATAATCTAATGTTATATCTAAAAATTGAGTACTGTTAATTCATTCTACTACATTGTCATCCAATTTTATGTGAATATCAACCTGTCTTACATTTGGCAGGGTTTTTTTTTTCACATTTTGTTTTTTTTCGAGTTTAATGATAGATTAATTGATGGTACCACGGCAAAAAGAAATTGCCACAGTACCATCAATGGTACTGTCTAATGGTACCATGGTAAAAGAATGGATTATTGCTATGAAACCAATGCGCAACTTTCGATAAAGTACTATTTACTTCGTCAGAGCAATGATTACCTCTGTCAACTTTAAAGACTAAAGGAAGTGTCATCAGCAAATAGCACTGTCTCGCATAAATTCTTTGCTTAAAAAGGAAGGTCATTTATATAAATTAAAAACAGCAAAAGGGGCCAGCATTGACCCCTGGGATACGCCCATGTTGATAGGGGCTCCAGTAGACTCAGTTTTGTTGATAACTACTTTCTGTGTTCTTTCACATAGATATGATTGCATAAGGCTAACCGATTTATCATAGACACCATAATGTTTTAATTTCCTTAAAAGCGTTTGGTGATTAACACAATCGAAAGCTTTGGAGAGGTCACAATAAATACCAACTACATCTCGCTTGCTCTTCCAAACATCAAATATATGTTTTAAAATATAATATGATAGGATGACATACCAAGACCAGGGTGCCTACCATCAACTTTAAGACAGCGATTCAAAAATAGCGCGATGCAGAATAGGTTCCTAAAATGAATTGCTTTCTTTCGTACTCTGACCTTCTAAAAACTGGATCGCAAATGAATCGCTAAATGTGAATGACCAAACGATTTGTGTCCTTATTTCTTCTACCCGTCTCTTTCACTCGATTCTGTCATGCCCGGAGAGTGAAAGGGACGGGTATAACCTGCAGCTGTCGTGTTAACTTGGCCGAGTTATAAGTCAAATAAGAGTTGATGACAGCTCAGCGGCTGTGAAATGTCATTGAATGATCACTGAATCGCTGTCATTGATATTAAGCTGTCGTGGTACGAATAAGCGAAGCAGATCAGTTTAGGTTCCTAAACAAAACCGCAATAAGAGTTGATGGTAGGCACCCAGTAGGAATTAGATCCCATCTCACAGGACACCATCGATTTTGGGAATGAATTGCTAGAAGCCATATCCGAAACAACGACAGAAAAGTGGAACAAGCTAATCGAAGGCGTAGAAGGCATGGTGTTTTATAAGGAAACTAAATAATGATCCTAAAATCGCTGATCGTCATTCCAATGTGACCACAAACCAGATCGCTCACCACTTACTCCAAAATGGGAAAGCTTCCACGAAAAGTCTCCAGAAGAAATTTACACGAGACCCTGGTAAAGAGGTTAACCACTTGGACGAGGCTTTTACAGAAACAGAGCTCAAGTTTGCCCTTGATAAGCTCAAAGAAGGTAAAGCCGCTGGCTTTGACAACATCACGGTCGAGCAGCTGAAACGGTTTGGTTTCGTACTACTTATACAAAACTGTCATTTCTTGCATGGCAGTTTCCAAAGGATATGTAATCTAATCACTGACGTTTTAGCCACCTACTTTTAATAAATGACATTTGTGGCAGAGAGTGTATATAAAACTTCTTCGAGATTATTTATTTTTATGAGTTTATTATCTTTGATATAATATGTTAGTCAGTTTAAAGTTAGCCCGCCATTTGTTTATACTTTGTGCAATGAAATTTAAATAATGAAATAAATATTCCTCCTTCGGAAGTACTTGTACCTATGCAATATTTCATTAGAGTATCAAAAATTTTACTCCGACTATGCAAGTCTCCTTACAGAACTCCGCAAACTTATCTGACGCGGTGGTTAAATTTGAGAGTTTAAACTGTCAATACAGCTGACAGACCTTTCATTCTTTTTATTGCTACTGGCGCCTCAACCATCGGTTTTAGATATTGTTGTGGGAATTTCGAATTTCGAATTTCAAAACCGCGAGAGCAAGAGCATGTCTTGCAAGAGCCTCTAATTTTGTACTAGGTATTGAATTATAATGGAAAAGAGATAGTAATAAAAAACACCAAGTTGCACTCCGGAAGTGAAAACTTGAATATAAACGTTGTGCATTTTTGATATTCTTAAATTTTTAACCAGTCGATTTTTAGAAAATATACTTATAATAATGAACTAGATGCGTTGATAAAGGGCTCCGTAGACTTTTTCACAAAAAAAAGGAGTTTGGACAAAAAAAAAGAAAATAATACGGACTGGATTTGAACCGAGGTCTTCTGTCTTCTGTTCTGCCGCCGCGCGCCGCCTTTTTTGTCCAACCGAGGTGCCAGAGCTATCAGACCATCGGGAAAGATGGCGAAATTTGCCTTCGTATTCTAATGACATTGTAACAGTTTTTCGATCAGGCCCCCAAGTACGTCTTACGGCCACGTGATCCTGGGACCGTACTCTGAAACGCAAATCCGAAACTTCGGTTAGCCCCGCCCCTATCACTCGATTCCGTTATGACTCGAGAGTGAGAGGGACAGGGCTAACCGAAGTTTCGGATTAGCGTTTCAGAGTAGGCCCTCTGACGCGAGTTAAACAGCTTTTACCCATCACAATAAATAGTGCACAACGCCGCTAAAGAAGTTGTCACTTCAAAAATGTTTTGAACCTGAAATTTTCACAAAATGGTGCGGTATATGTCCCTCACTCAAAGGTAAGAAGCTGGACTTTTCACAGTCTCATAAAATTAGTGTAATAGTAATATTAGATCAACTAGGTATATGAAAAAACCTTACGTCGGTTTTATTTCAAGAATTGCTTTTTATTGCATTATGTCTCTGTAAAAAACTTTTTCAACAAGTGAATTTCTTATTTCTAGATGCAATTTTTTACACCTACCTATCTTAAGTTTCTCACATTTCCAATTTTGTGAGGAACCTAAAACGAACATAAATCCTTACTTATATTATAAATGCGTCTCTGTCTGTCTGTGTGTTACACAATCACACCTAAACTACTGAACCGATTTGAATGAATTTTGGTACAGAGATAGTCTAGAGCCTGAGAAAGGACATAGGCTACTTTTTATTCCTGAAAAATATCACCTTCCCGCGGGATAACGTCGTGTACTAACACGCGGGCGAAGCCGCGGGCGGAAGGCTAGTTTAATATACAGTAGTAGAAGTTAGAAACTTAGACTAATTATGTACCTACCTACAACACAACACAATATAGGTACTCAAATAGTACAACTTTTATGGGCTCTTAAGTATCTTAGGCAATATTACTTATCCGTCACTTTTATTTCAAACTATTAATGTTTGCTTTAGGTAATGAGTAAAATTATTACTTGTCCTAGGTTACATAGGTCTATGGTTATGCAATAAATGGCAAAGCACTCATCTATACCCAATCCTGAAGCGCTAGTTCAATATTTCCTAGCAAAATAAGCATCATTGAAAAAAATTAGGATCCTGGTTTGAGTTTTTTTTTTCAATTTTGGCGCAATCGGAGCGATACAGTCTCCACGTCCAAACGCCGCCAATGCCAGGCGGAGACTGAAGAATTATGCTGCGAAACGGTGTACGATGCATTTTGGGATACTAGTTCTTGAATATAAACATTACAAAAAAAATTTTTAGTAACTTCCCTAGATATGACTAAGAACTACTTACACAAAAAAAATTAGCTTGATTACTTAAATAGTTATTGAGATAATTGAGTTTAAAACGGAAAAAAGGGGTCTTGAAAATCATTTTTTTAGAACATTGTATTTATTTTATTCAAATAAAATTTAGTAACTTCCCTTCATAAAGAAAAGATCTACCACATATAATATTTTGGAAGACCTAGCAATGATACTTTGTCAGGAAATTTAATTTAAAAACATTGAAAATTCTGAGTTTGATCGCCGGAATGCCCTTAATGTATCTTGCGTCGCAGATCGCTTTTTGGTATGCCAACATCCAGCGTAGAAATTGGGATTTTACACAAATCGAATTGATGGTGCTGGTGAGACCGTGGAGAACTATCTATCCTATCTTGGAGAAAAGAAAATGCAATGTAGAGATTAACGAAAAAAATCTGTTTAAAAAAACTTATTTGTTTTGAGTTACAAAGTGATTTTGAGATTGTGCAGTATGGTAACACATTCATCCTTTTTTGTGTGTACCTACGTACATAAGATGTTTACGCCATTCTTTCTTATATTATCCTACTTCCTACTATCCTTACTTCCTTATCCTTACTTATATTATAAATGCGTCTCTGTCTGTCTGTGTGTTACACAATCACACCTAAACTACTGAACCGATTTGAATGAATTTTGGTATAGAGATAGTCTAGAGCCTGAGAAAGGACATAGGCTACTTTTTATTCCTGAAAAATATCACCTTCCCGCGGGATAACGTCGTCGTGTAGTACACGCGGGCGAAGCCGCGGGCGGAAGGCTAGTCCTACTATCCTACTAATATTATAAATGTGAAAGTTTGGATGTTTGGATGTTTGGATGTTTGGATGTTTGGATGTTTGTTACTCAATCACGCCAAAACGGCTGAACGGATTTGGCTGAAATTTGGAACACAGATACTTTGTAGCCTGGAGAGGAACATAGGCTACTTTTTATCCCGGAAAAAGTCACATTCCTGCGGGATAACGTCGTGTAGTCCACGCGGGCGAAGCCGCGGGCGGAAAACTAGTAATATTATAAATGTGAAAGTTTAGATGTTTGGATGTTTAGATGTTTGGATGTTTGGATGTTTGTTACTCAATCACGCCAAAACGGCTGAACGGATTTGGCTGAAATTTGGAACATACATACTTTGTAGCCTGGAGAGGAACATAGGCTAATTTTTATCCCGGAAAAGTATCAAATTCCCGCGGGATAACGTCGTGTAGTCCACGCGGGCGAAGCCGCGGGCGGAAAGCTAGTAATATTATAAATGTGAAAGTTTAGATGTTTGGATGTTTGGATGTTTGTTACTCAATCACGCCAAAACAGCTGAACGGATTTGGCTGAAATTTGGGACACAGATACTTTGTAGCCTGGAGAGGAACATAGGCTACTTTTTATCCCGGAAAAACATCACATTCCCGCGGGATAACGTCGTGTAGTTCACGCGGGCGAAGCCGCGAGCGGAAAGCTAGTCTGTGATAATAATGAAAACCGTTTGAAATTATGTAAATGATTCGTTATTCCTTACATTACATTTTATTTTAAATTTCCTAACAAAAATACTGTTTTCATACAATAAAAAATGTTAGTCATTTCGCGAATTGGTCATTAGTGGACTAAACCTAAATATCAAAAAGGGGAATTCATCTGTTTCATTCGAATAAAAAGATTCGCTTCGTAATTAATCATTTAATTGTTTCATACATAACCGTTCGGCACAATAGGTAGGGAATCTCCTACGGGGGATTTTACGCGTGAAAGACGCAAGGGTTGGAGTATCCGTCAATAATACCCTCATCCCTTTCTATAGAAAGGTAAATAATTCATATACGATTTCATCGTTAGGGGTGTTAGGAGTTACACACAAATACGAGTTAAAAAAATACTAGCTTTTACCCCTGGCTTTGCTTGCCCTAGCTATAGAAAGGTAAATAATTCATATACGATTTCATCGTTAGGGGTGTTAGGAGTTACACACAAATACGAGTTAAAAAAAATACTAGCTTTTACCCCTGGCTTTGCTTGCCCTAGATTCAATTTTATCTATGCCAAATTCCATAAAAATCTACATATAATAGTTCCTCTTTGGGGTCCCACTGCGAACTGTCAAACAATGTTGTAGTAATGTTGATTACAGGACGGAGCTATACACTTAGGTCCGATTTCACCACTGATATTTAAACGCTATTAACGCTAAACGTGTTTAAAACATAGTTCTGTCACTGTCATCTGTTTGAATGTGACAGAGACAGAAATACGTTTTAAACACGTTTAGCGTTAATCGCGTTTAAATATCAGTTGTGAAATCGGGCCTTATATTAGTAAGTGTATATATTCTTTGCTTATAGCGCTATCTCGCTTACAATATTACAATAACATTGATAGTAAGGCCCCTGTTGGATGCGTGCAATAGTGTTTCTTGAGAAAGAAAATCTCATTAAAAGAGAAACACACGTTAGGCTAGGATAGGCGTTAGGGAACACAGGATGAAAATATTTATGCCGGTAGCACACCTCCGCCGATAAACTGTTGAAACGCGTAAAGGATGACTCTCGCTAGATCGTGCCGGGTCAAGCCGAACGTCATAGTGCATAATCACCTTCTGTAAGTGAGTGGTGTAATAACCTCTTTTTTATATTTAGCAAGATATTTTGTCGTTATTACTTTGGAGTAAACGAGATATAAATTTTCTTAATATTAAAATATCAACCCCGAGCTCTCCCTCGTTTATCGCCTGGTATATTTATATAAGAGCTTTTGAGTATATTTGATCCATGGAATTATGAAATACTAATTAACGAATAACGCAAAAATCTTATCAGAAAATTAATAAGTTTCTCGTTAGAGCTTTTAACTGAGAATTAATTCTTAAACCGTTAGAATTTCTATTTTTATTAAGTTTTTTTAATTGGCTTGAATTGAAAGCACCTAAGAAGGCTAAATAATTACTATGTTTTTTAATATTACACAACAGACTTATGGTTCCGTGATATTTTTGGTCTGATGTTGTTAACAAAGATACGACTCGTGATAAATATATCATTCATCCGGCCTAGCATGAGCGGTTTTTATCGCGCGATATGATATGGTACGGCAAGTTGTCTTGCTTACTCCACTAAGGTGTATAGGGCTTATTACACATGGCTAAATTCAGCATCTAATTAAGCATACATTGCTTGTTTTCATTGCATCACTTGCTACAAATGAGCTCAAAGAAAGCAATTTATGCTTAATTAGATGCTGAATTTAGCCAAGTGTAATAAGCCCTTAAGCAAGTCGGCACGCCGTATCATATCATATCGCGTGATAAAAGCCGCTCATGCTAGGCCGGCAGAGGTACTTAATCAAAAATCTAATAAGTTTAATTTCGATTGGGGTTAAATAAAACATACTTTTTATTTACAATTTGTCTTAAAATATGATGATGCACATAAAAAAACATAATTACAGAAGTTCAAATAATAACATACATACCGTGCAAAACATATACTCTTAGAAACAAGTAAAATATTATTTCATATCAAAAACAAGGTATGACTAAAGATTCTATTAGGATACAGAGTGTCGTCGTTCGCCGCGCAATTTACGTTGCTAAGCAAACAACTTGGAAAAATATCGTGCGATTGCAAAATAAACACCTTGTTTCTTTCCTCATAGGAGTGTGCAGAGCTAAATTTGCATATTTATTGGGTGCGGAGGACAGATGTTGTGTCTAATCGATATCGGGGAACTTTCGACTGAATTTTCAGGGCACTGTTAGTAATGTATTCAAAATGTTAATTAGACTGTATGAATTTTGATGGCTCGACCTTTGTGGATCTTCATTTTCGTAAGCCTATTTGGTTTCTCTTAGAGGTGATAGCATTGGATTAACGAAATAGTAAGTAATAAGGATTTATCCGAGCATGATTTACAAAGCTAATGAAACAGTGAATTAAGTTATTAAAAATTAAAATATAGGTATAGGTATTATTCAAATAAAGTAGGTACTAAGTATTATCGGAATTATGAGGCACCGTTCTTAAAGATTTCGTTACAAGATTTTAAGCAATGATTGAGTATGCCAAATATACCTAATTTATCTTAATAAAATATTCATATTTCGTATTTAACCATCTTACGAGTCACATCTATCAGAAGAAACCGTAAGTCTATTGACATTCACAAATGATAAAATACATATTTTGCCACCAAAAAAGTTACTTAATAATAATAAATTTTAACGCGTCAGACCGTTTTTACTATATGCTGAACAAGATTTACGTACAATAGCCTAAAAGCCTGTCAAGATCCGTGATTTATATGGAAAAGAGTGTTCCTAACAAGTAGATGAATCCAAAAAGAATTTGCGAGTATTTTTTTGGTGGTCACAGTTAAGAGGGGTATAGGTACCTAAGCCTAGAATAAAATCACATACTTACAAAAAAAGAAAAGGCGCCGAATCGTTAGTAAGGTCGCTAGATAATAAAGTTTAATATTATGTTGAAAATAAAGTATTTTGAAAAAATCGACCCGTCTCACAACCAGCTCCGATGGGACTCAAACCCACGACCTTTCGCGATCCGGGCGACTGCTCTAACCACTGAGATACGGAGTCGTTTAGTGGTTAGAGCAGTCGCCCGGATAGCGAAAGGTCGTAGGTTTGAGTCCCATCGGAGCTGGTTGTGAAACGGGTCGATTTTATTCAAAATACTTTATTTTCCATTTTACAATAATAAAGATTGCATTGTGAATGCAAAAAAGTAAAACTTAAAAAAAAATACTCTTAATATTATGTATTAAAATATTGGCTAAGTAATGTGCGTTATAATGAAAATACAGTATGTAAACGATCGAAAGGCAAAAAATAAAACCCGGTAATGTTGAGACGAGAAAGATGAATTTGGAACCGAACCTACTGAAATCTGGATTTTTTTTATAGACAGCGTGAAAAATAAATAATAAGTTAATCAAAATGTAACTGCCTGTATAACTTTGTTTACAATCTCAAAAGTGACGTCTCAACAGTGATTTCAGTTGTAGTCACTAATGAGTGACAACAACTTAAATATCATTAATTTATTATGTTAAATGCGATGTAGTTCGATATGTCGTCAGAGAAACACAGGATAACACTGCACCTTACTTTATTAAGAAGAAAATAATAAATACTTAAGTACATAACCAAAGGCTTTTCAATTTTCAAGCAAGTTTTTTCTGAAGCAGCAAATCACACTAAACACTAACGAATCCTATCGCGGTAGCTCAAGCAACGAAATAATGTTGTGAACCGGTTTAACTAAACTAAACTGAACACAGTAAAAGACATTGAATAAAGAAAAATAGGTGCACACATCCTAATCAATTGACAGGTCTGATCTGATACATCAAACTTTTTACCAAAGAGCATGTAATCACCCTCTTTACTTTTACTCTCTTTGAAGTTTTACTTCTCTCACAAATCTCTTTAGTCATAAATACAGAACAGAAAAAAGTGTTTTTTATCTTTTTGCTGTTCTGTGAAAGCAGTTTTTTGTTTTAGACAATGCGTTAACTATGACATTTTGACATTAATCTCAGAGATGATTAGGTAGTGATGACAAACTTGCATCACAGGATGTTACAAAAATCATTAACCGACTGACGATAAAGAGGTAAATTATTTCATTTACTAGAATTAAAAAAATAAACTAAATTAAATTTGTATTTAAAAAGGGTGCCATTGTATTTTACCCGTTTCATACACCCACCAGTTTTAAGGTTTGCCTTTCGATCGTTTACATACTGTATATTGGTTATAGCTGAAAATTAGCCCAAAACTTTGTAACATTTTTTTATCGACAAAATATTATTATTTTATGGTTTGGCTTAGTCCAGTCCTTTTCAAATATGTTGCAATATCTATAAACTTTTTCCCAAATAATTCGTGGTTTAATTTGTATTGTAAAAATCAAATCTGAAACTGGCGATTTGTCTTTATACTCCCTCTTAAGTACTGGCTGAGACCTAAACTAAACGAAGAGGGATGTATTTCATTGATCTTAATTAATTAGTTATTTATAACCGGTTCCTAATTAGTTGTCCTTGGGGGAGGCCTATGCCCAGCAGTGGGCATCGTATGGCTGATGATGATGCTGATGATGACCGGTTCCTGCATCTTGCGTTAACACTGTAAAGATAATATACACATAAAGCAATCAGTTTTTATTAGGAACAGCCATTGTAAATGCACCCTAACATGGCGTCGCAAATATTTTTTATTTATTTATTTATTTATTAGCCACACAGAACAGATTTACAGCATTTACATAATTTATCTTAAGATCTATCGACAGAGAGACAAACTGTAACTCCAAAAGTATGTGCGGACAGCATGCATTAACTATAGAGTAATAATATTAAACATTTAAATAACAAATAACAATTCTTTGGCTGAATGAGTTAATTAAAATAAATTTCGCAAAATTAAAATCAAGTTAGTTACATAAAAAAAAATGAGATAAAATATCAAAATATAATAATAATAGTAATAGTCATTGCATAAGCTTACGAAGGGATGATCTCCATAAACTTAGTGACGAACTGTGGATGTCAGGTATATCCTTATTAATATTTTGGATCTGATTATATTCCCGACACATTCGCAGGATGGGGTTGTGTGACGACACATTATTGTTGCACTGTGGGATAGAAAAGGGGGGCTTATATCTTGCCGATTCTCGCGAGATTTTGAGGCGTAAGTCAGACAAGAGAGTGGTGTGAATGGTACCGTTTAAGATTTTGTGTAGATAGATGAAGTCTTGTATTTTACGCCGATCCTCTAAGCTCATGACGTTAAAGTATCGCATGCGAGTATCATAACACGTCAACTCTCGTTTCTTTCCCGACCTAAGTGTCAGGACTCGAAGAAGACGCCTTTGAATAGCCTCAAGCATATCCTTATAGGTGATATACTGCGGAGACCACACTACACAGGCATACTCTAACTGGCTCAGAATAAGCGACCTATAAAGCAATAATAAACTGTTGGGTGTCCTAAATTCTCTAGAAGCACGACAAATAAAACCAAGCAGCCTATTACATTTTCTGCGCAGTGCCTCATAGTGATGATTGAACGAAAGCTTCGAGTCAAATAAAACACCCAAATCGCGAACCACTGAGACCCTTTTGATCGGAGTCTGATCAATGGTGTAGTCAAACACTATGGGCTTTCTCTTGCGAGTAAAGGATATTACAGAGCATTTACCATTACTAAGCCTCATTCCATTGCCTTCACACCAGTTGAACACAGCGTCTATGTCAGCCTGAAGTTTCAAACAATCTTCGACTGATTCGATGCGAGCAAAGATTTTTAGGTCATCTGCATATAGTAATGACATGTTCTGGAGTTTATATGTTAAGTCGTTAATGTATATTAGGAACATTAAAGGTCCTAAGTGAGAACCCTGAGGTACCCCAGATGTCACAGGGACAGGCTGAGAGAGGTATCCCTTTAAAGCTACCATCTGACTCCGGTTTGAGATGTATGATTTCAACCAACGCAGGAGGCAACCGTGTACACCAAAAGATTCAAGTTTGTAAAGTAACACTCTATGATTGACCCTATCAAAAGCCTTCTGGAAGTCAGTATATATAGAGTCCACCTGGCCCTGCTCATTGAAAACCCTGCATATATAGTTAGTGTATTCGAGCAGGTTGCTGACCGTCGATTTATCCTTCACAAATCCATGCTGTTGTTCACCAAGGTGCGGCTTGAGATGATGGTAGAGATGATCATATACAAGAGACTCAAGGACCTTTGCGAAACAGGACAAAATGCTAATCGGCCGGTAATTACCGCAATCGCTGGTGTCACCCGCCTTGTGTATCGGTACAATGTGCGCAACCTTCCACACATTAGGGAAGACTCCTATACGCAAAGATTTATCAAAAATGATACTAAGCGGTACGGCAAGAGCTTTAGAACAACCTCTAACAAAGCATGGCGGTATTCCGTCAGGGCCAGCTCCCTTGTTAATATTCAAGGCCGTTAATTTCTTGAGAACATCATCTGCAGTTACGCGCAGTGAAAACAGTGAATAGCCGCAACGTGATTCCACCTCCGTTGGTAAGTCGGGCAATGTGTCACGTTGGAAAACAAAAGAGAAGAATTTAGAAAAAAGCTCGGCACCCGCCTCAGGGCCACACGCAGTTTCATTACCAAACCTAACAGAATCAGGTATTGTAGGGTTTGACCTCTTACTATTGATAAAGGAGAAAAAGGGTTTTATTGACAGTGCAAGAGAATCTTCAATATTGGATAAATAGGAGTCATAGCAAGCTTTCATAAGAACCTTTGATCTAGAGCGCAGCAACTGAAACTCATCATAATCTCTTGGATTGTCAAATCTTTTAAATCTTTTATGCACTTCCAGTTTCTCGCCAATACATGATTTCAAGGGCTCCGAAAACCAAATGGGATAGTTTGAGTGACCTATACGCTTTAAGGGAGTGTTACCTGCAATGATCTCGTTTAATTTATCGTATAGAAATTTTACGTCCAAGTTGATATCGTCATTGTCAAGTGCACGTTCCCAGTCAATACTATTGAGTTCTTCCCTGCACTTAAGATAGTCACATTTGCGATAGTTAGGCACCATTTTGTTTTTATGTTTCATGCCCAGTTTTACTAAATGTAAGTTTAAGTTAATTTCAATTGCAGGGTGGTGTCGATCAGGTGTAGATATTGGCATACATTCACATACTGACACGTGAGGGAGATCAGACATTATGAGGTCTAGAATTCTATTATTCACGTTGTGTACGTGGTTAGATTGAACAAGATCACCCATCTCCAATAAATCCACCAATAATGATGATTTTGTGTCATACGGCCTGCTACAGAGCATATGAGAAGGACAAGATTGGTCTGGCGTCCACGACAAGCCAGGAATATTAAAATCGCCTATGATGATGGTATGAGAGTTCTTGTCTATTTTATTTAAGAGCGTATCGTAGCAATGGTTGTAGAAGTCTTGACAGTCAGAGAGACACAGATCGGTTGGAAGGTAAACAAGGTAAATATTCAATGGAGGTACATGTGAACCGGTAGCACCACTCACAGTCAACCACAAGTCCTCCAGAAAGCTTTCAAATTCAGGACGTCTTTGAGCGCGTAAGTTCTTTTTTAGCGCTAGCAATACCCCTCCGCCACACTTTTTTGAGGATTTTGTTGTTTCGCGGTCCCTACGAAAAACAGTATATCTGTCATCCACAAATTCGTTGTTAAAAAATGAACTATCTAAGTTGGTTTCACATAAACAAATAATGTCATAGTTTTCATTTAAAATATTCAAATATAACTGAGATAATTTAGTTCTGATTCGATTTACATTTTGATAGAATACTTTAACCATTAAAAAGAAAAAAAAAAGATCCAGATAACATGGTAAACAATAACACATATGAAATTAGTTGACAATTTATAGAAATTAAATTAATCACACAAGTTTGCCGAGACTCTCATTATCTTTAACAAAAACTGCAGGTGAAGTGTCGTTTTTTCTTATATATACTCGACCATATTTAATCCAAACATACTTAAAACTTTTTTCCTTTGCTAATTTACGAGCTGCTGAATGCAACTCCTTGCACTCCTTGGACAGGTGTTCTCCTACGAATACTGGACTTTTATCCCCAACGACTCCTAGATGTGTAGAACTTAAAAGGTCCTTAGGGTTGTTCTTGTTGTACCTCCTCACGCCTGAGCATATCATGTTTGAGCATAACTTATGTAATTTTATTAAAATCAGATAAGTAGCTATATATCGCAATTACTACTACTCTAGGCTAATTTGTTAAAAATATAGTAATTTAATGAAATAAATATTAATAAACAATTACTTTTCGACAACACGTTATAAGAACAACTTAAGAAAATACATATTTTTGTTCCAATGAATTCATAAAATTTATAAGATGCTGATGAATTTACTTGAGTGTTTCTTCAGACCAACATTGTATTTGATCAATAACAAAAAATATGATTATGATTAATTAAATGAATTCACAACATAACCGAAGATCAGCTATCACAATCAAAAAGCATATTTTAAAAGATGAGACACAGAAATAAAATATGGAGATTGCGCCTTTCATCTCATGACGACATGATTAATGCAATCTGAAGTTTGAAGAATGTATTATTTTCTTGTGAAAAGATTTCAGCCTGAAGTAAGCCACAATCCATTAGGAACTGCTTATAGCTGTGATTAATGTGCTCCGTTACTTTTATTTTTCAGTTAAAATTTAAAGCGTTCTGTGCTTGAGTTCTGTGCTTAAATATGGCCGTGTTTGAAATTTACGCCGCAGTTTACACACAGGGAGATTTGTAGTAGCTTGCTTTATAGTGGTAAAGAACTTAGTTTTGTACTTTACAGTTTTGTTAGAAGATTAAGAAAGTCTGTTTTGGTTAACGAATGTTAGCTTATTTATGAATAAAATAGTAGTATCATAATAAGGGTTATGAAGTGCTTAAAAAAGGAATGCAGTAATAGAGATTTAAAGAAACTTAATTGTACGAGCTGCTCTCGTACGATATTCAATTTGATAGAAATGATAAGAAAGCCTTCATCATGTCAGCCGAACGACGCCCACTGCTGGGCATAGGCCTCCCCCAAGGATCTCCACAACGATCGGTCCTGCGCTGCCCGCATCCAGCGGCTTCCCGTGACTTTGACCAGATCGTCGGTCCACCTTGTAGGGGGCCTGCCCACGGAACGTCGTCCGGCACGCGGTCGCCATTCATAAACGTTTCCGCCCCAACGGCCATCGGTTCTCCGCGCTATGTGTCCCGCCCACTGCCACTTCAACTGAGCAATCCTTCGAGCGATGTCGGTCGTTTTAGTTCTCCTGCGGATCTCATCATTTCTGATTCGATCGAGCAGGGAAATACCAAGCATCGCTCTCTCCATTGCTCGCTGGGTGACTTTGAGCCTTCTTATGAGACCCATAGTAAAAGACCACGTCTCACTTCCATAGGTCATTACTAGCAACACACACTGGTCAAAGACTTTCGTCTTGAGACATTGAGGTATTTCGGACGCGAATATATATTATGTCGAAGCTTCCCAAACGCTGCCCATCCGAGCTGGATTCGACGAGAGATCTCTTAACTAAAAAAAACGGGAAAAATACCAATAGGAAAAAACCCAAGAAATCTGTATGAAAATTAAGAACCATAACCAAAAAAATTAAATAAAAATCATTTTGTTCTTGCTGAATAGTTTCAGTTTACCCTTTCAGTATTCCTTTCAAAAGATTTCATAGGAATGGTAATCCGACTAGCATAGGAGAGGCGATTTAATCTATGGAAAGGTAAAAAGTCAATAACCTCTTTGTCTATTAAACACGAGGCGCCCTTTTGAAATTTAAAAGACTTCTTTGTGATTCATATTGGAATAGGCAGATTATTTTCTGCTGGCTGTGCGAGGCTATTTGCAATTCACGTTTCGGTACCGGACAGTATTAAAATCTGTAAAAAGTTTGAAGTGGAACAAAGGCCGATTATTAGTTACGTTAAAAAACTAGCGGATCCTCGCGGTGCCCGTTCCCGTGGGAATATCGGGACCAAATTTAGCCTATCTATCCTTGCCAATGTAATGTCAAACTTCCCGTGTTTGGCGGTAGTGTACTATTGAAATCGGTCTAGTAGTTTTTGAGTTTATTCATTACATACATACCACAGAATACGGAAATATTTTTTTCTCTTGTGATACATACAATAAATCTTTCCTCTTTATAATATTAGTATAGACTCGCGTGGAAATTAAATCTATTTAAAAGTTAATTCCAAATTTTCAATTTAAATACCTACTTATTTAAGATGGTCACAGTAGAGGTACTAAACCAATTATTAGTAACTGAAGAACATTTTACCTTAATTAGAGAATATCGCATTGTACTGAAAAGAAGTAAAAATATAATATATTTATTTATATTCACAATGGTGTAGTACTTAGCCTTCATTACACCTGATGTTAAGTGATGATAAGGCTCAATGTGAATGCGCACTACTCCCGCAATCCTCAATCACTGAGGAACTGGCTATCTAATCTAACACAATAATGCTGAAAACATCATTATCATGATGTCAGACTTAGATAAGATGGTGGTAGCTTAGTCAGGCGGACTTTGAACAAGCCCTACCACCAACCAAACCGAACACAATATGTACCCCCACTGGAAATCGAACCCTGGACCTCTGGGTCTGATACCGGTGGTATGTACCACTAGACCACAGAGGCGGATATAGTGATTGCTTGAAAGTAAGTATACAAAAATCTAGAGCGCAATCTGAAAATGTTTGAAATCTGTGCCAAAGCGAATTCCGGAAGCTGCATGCAGCCATCATAAATATTTATAGCTAATCTATTACATACTTTATATCTTCGCAAACTTCATATAAAATGGGTTCTATTATAAGTCCTACTAAATACTTTTATACTTAGCTTGATTTTGTAACCTAGTAAGTCAAAAAAAATAATCAAAAAATCTTTATTTCAAAACATACAATTTTTACAAAGATATTCGGAAGTCTTCTTTTTGATAAAAAATATCTGTGTCAGAAGACCTCGCTCTTCTATAGCTATAAAATATTAGCGTATGTTTGTGAGCTTTTGTGTCTTTTGTTGTGTGTGAGTGTGTGTGTGTGCGTGTGTGTGCGTAGGATGATTTGTCCCAATAAAACGCGAATGGATTGAAATTTCTTCGTAGTTTTACTTTATTTTAAAGAAGAGAGTTGTACAATTTTATCTGAATAGAATATCTGCTAAATGGCCGCTACGAGTATTTTTGCTGTGTGCAAGTTTTGACGTAGCCTCAAAGAAAGAAATCCAGTGGCATCAGATGGCAAGATCTCGGTGGTCATTTGACATAACCTCTTCTTGAAATTACGAGATTTTTCGACCTTTCGACGAGTGTTTGTAATTGATCGTGAATTTTTGTTAAATATTTGTATAACTTCTATGCGCTGTTTCATTGTGAAACGCTCCACGATTAATTTTACATGTGTCAAGATGACGAATGTCAAATTTCAACCCGCCATCTTGAATATTTCGAAAATAGCGCGAAATTAAAATCCTATACGTACTTTTGAGACAGCCTCTATAAACTTGCTTACTTTAGTACGGTGAAAGCTCAGATAATAAGATGAGACGATCGAAATCTTTGGTGTGCCAATCCTGCCATACCATACCAAGCCATATTTTACTATTCACTTTGACTAACTACAATGCCATAAAAGACACCATCAACAATAAAATTGACCTTACAGTTTATCCACCAAAATAACACCGTTTATGCGTTTTGTCAAAGGACAGATCTTATTAATACAAGCAGAATCATTGATGAAAACATCACTGCTGCTTAAAACTTATTGCTGCTTAAAACCTAATTTATTTACCTTGAATAATATTTTCAAAGTTATTTCACATACTGATAACTGAAGAATTTAATTATGCTATTACAGCAAAACTAATACTGCACTTTGCATCCATGCACTTGTACACCAAAAGTAGGTACAAGGGCTCCCACTATAGGATTTACAAATTGATGATGTACTTAGCTTTCTTGATGCTCTTAAATGTTTGTAGCAGCCTAAACTGAATAAAGAAGTTTGTGTTTACGTATTAAAGAAATAAAAATAAGTACGTTACAATTACACAAGAAAAGTTATTTTTCTTCCCAAATACTTAAGTTCCAGTCCCATGCAATGGCAAACTCTGTCTCTCTCTCTCTGTCATTCAATAAACTCGACGCGCCATAATTTGCTTGCCACTCAACCACGGAGATCCAAAAACTAATATTTATAAACTTTTGAAATTGTTAAATAATATAAACGCAACCAAAATCATATAATTAATTCTCGCCTGCTTCGATATGCTTCGAACTTTTCACCGCATTTTCGTACATTTTGTTCGCACTATCACTTGGCGAGTGACATTTTATCTAATGTCCATACTGCGGTCAGGTCTGTTTGGCTAACTGGCAGGGTAGCCCGCTTGCCAAGATTACGGCTGGCTAAAACGGATTTATTGCTCGCCACGCTCGCTGAACGTGCGGAAGCTATAAACGAAATAGTTTGTTTTCTTTTGAGTGGAATGATAAACTCCTTGCTTTAACCTTTTGCAAAAAAATATGGTCAGTTTTTTTTATTTCGATGGAAAGCCCTCTTGCCCGATTATGCATTTTTTTAGGTTTAAATTGAGTAATGAACGGTAATGGAATTACGTTCTTGTTATAATTAACATTTTAAACTGACATAGTCATTATCATTATAACTATTATGAAAGACGGGATTTTTACCACGATTGACTAAGGTCAATCCACGGTATTTTTTATTAATCATAGAAAATACCTTGGATTGACCAACTTTTAAACAACAAGAACAAGATAGACTGTTTAAATAAGAAAAAAATTTCTGACTATCAATAGAAAACAAAAAAATTTTTTTTCTTTCTGAACTTGACTTCTAAAGTTTGTCATTCCATTAAAAACTAAATAATTAACAGTTACTCCGTGATCATGGCGTGTGCCACTGCGCCGGAATATCGGGAACTCCAAAACAAATATAAACATAGTAAACATCCCTCGTCTCAATAATTTAAAAAGTAAGTTTTAAATGATACATGTGTACAACGTCTGCGAATAAATTATTGAAATTGACCGTGATCAATATGGTTCATTATTATGAAAATTGTTACTCGTAGACGTTCCTTTTGATTTAAGGCTTAAACGCTATTTTTTATATAATTTTATTGCTTATGTGACATTTTATTTTTATTTCAATGTTGAATTAAAAAAGAACATGATCTTACAATATATTCCAACCAGGGGGGCAACCGCCCAAGTGTCGTCGGTATCGGTATCGGCTTCATTTGACAGATGGATGTGACATATTGCTAGATACTTTTCTGTGACAAGTTTTTATTGGTGCAAAAAAGAAGTAGCAATGTATCACATCCATCTGTCAGATGAATTCGATACCGATGCCGTCGAAACTTGGGCGGTAGCCCCACAGCAAAGTTCAATTTAACATACGCTAAATACTGTTTCAAAGATTCCAAGTCAACTTTATGAAATTGGGGTTTCTTCATCGAAGTACCCATCTATTAATTTAGCAAGCAGGTGTTAAGGGCGTTGATACTAATTCTGGAGATACAACTCTATATAGATCCGACGAACAGTTGCTGGGGTTAAATTATCTTTCGTGGATATATTCGTCAATGCCCTATAGACGACATTGGTACTTTAATCTTGTAAAACTGAAAATAAACTCTCTTATCTAGTATAAAATTTGTTTAATAATTGTCAAGTTTGGTAAGCTGCGTAATAAAATATTAAAGTATATAAATTTTTAAAACTTGAGATTTCTTGGTAAAATAATATTATCTGTAAACGCCTGACGACAGGTTTTCATTATAATTCTATCCGAATAGTGTTTGTTGTAATGTCTAACTCACATAAATATTGATTTTGTTACATTTATATTTCAAACAATCTCGTAAACGTTGTAATTTTTATGCGACTTCAAACTTAGCTAGCTTACCTATGGTTTTTTTTTATTCACAACGGTGTAGCACTTAGCCTTCATCACACCTGATGTTAAGTGGTGATAGATGGCTGAAGGTGGAAGCGCACTACTCCCGGAATCCTCAATCACTGAGGAACTGGCTATCTTATCTCTAACTGCCGGAACACAATAATGCTGGAAACATCATTGTTATGGCATAAGACTTAGATAAGACGATGGTAGCTAGCCAGGCAGACTAAGAACAAGTCCTACCACCAACCAACCCGAATACAATATGTATTCCTACTGGGAATCGAACCCGGGACCTCTTGGTCTGAAATCGGTGGTGTGAACCACTAGACCACAGAGGCGGTTAAAAAATGGTAAAGACATAACTTTATTTTTATGGTGGGTAAAATTACGCGTCCCTGAATTACTAAACAAAACTTTTTAATGAAATAAATCGTCAACTAGCAGCCTTCCAACAAACAGTCGTCGTAAAACCAATGTTCGCCTCGGGGCACCGGATACATAGCGGCTCCTATGATTTATAGCGCCAAATCTCTGTATGATCGGCAACTCGCGCCGAAGTCCTGTTCGGCAGCGGCTCAGATTTGTCACAGTAACGCGCCTCCATTCCGACTGTCTCATTTCTTTGGTAAACGTTCCGTATGTGGTAATAAAGAGTAAAATATGTGCCACTGATTTCTGAAGATAAACTTGAATGATCCTGGTGAGCGTATGCCGATCAGAATGGCGTAAGATGAGGTCAATTTTATAACTTTTTAGTTTTATTATGGAAACCGATACTCAATGGTAATAATTATTATGAAAACTATGATTCGCAAGTGTTAAGAGTACTGCATAACACGGCAAATTGCAGCGTTTGTAACTTATAACAGTAACAACCATTACACAGATATTAAATACCCTTGTCCAATTAATAAATTAGATATGAAACATCGTTATCACAATCATCATCATCATCTCAGCCGCACGACGCCCACTGCTTGGCATAGGCCTCCCCCAAGAATCTCCACAACGATCGGTCCTGCGCTGCCCGCATCCAGCGGCTTCCCGCGACCTTGACCAGATCGTCGGTCCACCTTGTAGGGAACTGCTCACGGAACGTCGTCCGGTACGCGGTCGCCATTCGAGAACCTTTCCGCCCCAACGGCCATTAGTTCTCCGCTCTATGTGTCCCGCCCACTGCCACTTCAACGATGCAATCCTACGAGTGATGTCGGTTGTTTTAGTTCTCCTGCGGATTTTATAATTTCTAACTTATCACAGTACGTACACCTATATGATTTCGGTAGCTAGGTACAACAACAGCGTAGTAATAGACTTAATGTATCGCGATTCTTATTTTAATTATTACATAACTGTTTTTGCGACAAATTGTAGCCTTTGTGTTTTTGCCAAGGTTCTTAAAAATTATACAAAATAGAATTTGTGATTTAGGCGTGAAGTGAAAAGGTAGAGTTAGTATCAGTTGGTCTAAAGCGCAACTGGTCTAAGTTGCAACTGGTCTAAAACGCAACTGACTGATCTAAAGCAGACATCCAAAAAGACAGATTCAGTTGTACTTTCGCGTTAGCAGCAGTACTGACTAAAAGTATCATAACAATACTATATTGTAAGCTCATGTGCTCTTCTGTACAGTATTTATTTATTGAGAAAGCACACGACCTATCCGCTTTAACGTAGTTTAACACGCGCATGTGGCGCCACCTCTAAACGTCGTTCGAAAGTTTATTGTTATTCAGATTTATCGTTGTGTTGAAGCAGTTTTATAGTAAGTGTATAAAAAAAGTTTTAAAGCGATTTAGTGCAATGGTTGATGTAAGCTGCACTACTACTTACAGAGGTTTCAGAAAGAAAACTATATTCAGATTTTTTTTTTGACAACCGATTTAGCGCAGGGGTAGGATGTCTATTTACCTTGGTCTGGCTGTTATCTATATATATTAAGTACTAGCTGACCCGGCAAACATTGTTTTGCCATATAAATTTTATTGGACACGAACTTCGTATGCCACATGCCTAACACAATGTCACTTATTAAAAAAAAAAGAAATCCTAAGCGGCAAAAATGTCAGTGATTACATACTCTTTGACATACCTTCTCTTTGGAACCGGCTAAGAAATGACAGTTGTGTGAAGTATGACAGTTTAACTGTTTTCTATACAAAATTACCCTTTTTATTTTATAATTTTCCTGGATAAAAAGTAGCCTATGTTGCTCTCCAGCTCTCAAATTATCTCCATACCGAAAATCTCGTCGATCCGTTGCTCCGTTTTGACGTGAAAGACGGACAAACAAACAAACAAACAAACAAACAAACAAACAAACAAACAAACAAATAAACAAACAAACAAACACACTTTCACAATTATAATATTAGTATGGATTTATACACTTTTTTGTGGCCTTATTCATCCGTCCTCGAGAAATAAATTATGACATCAATAATCACAGACGATCACAGTTTGACGTCCCACGCTCTATGACCTATTCTGCTTCCTGCGGCTAGACACTGTCT
The DNA here is from genome assembly GCA_949710035.1 of Crambus lathoniellus. Lineage (NCBI taxonomy): Eukaryota > Metazoa > Arthropoda > Insecta > Lepidoptera > Crambidae > Crambus > Crambus lathoniellus. Next base: position 2,993,929 of record OX453299.1, on the reverse strand, counting down.
TGTAACAATGAAGTTATTGAAAATGGCTGACCATAGTGGTATATTTGGAGAATCGCATACCCAGGACCTAAGCTTTAAAACATTAGCTATGTTCAAGTGAGATTTATGGCGTAATTAGTGACGCGACCGCGACGCGCGGGTCACTGCCGCTGGTTCGGCTCTCGGAACATGGTTTAGGGTATTCAACGGGTGTACTGGGAGTAAATCTGTCTATAAGAGAATGCTGGATGGGAAATTAATAATTTGTAACATCAAAGGAGATTTTTCAGTTTTCGATGGAGCCTCGGCTAGGACTTTGTACACTATACCATAGGCAAGCAAAAGATAAATATAATAACTAAAAACTAATTATATCGCAATAAGCTAACGCGTTTGATGGTACAAAAGCATTATCTAGTCTTAATAATTATGCAACCCCGATTCAATATGGTATACGGTAAAATGTCACACTAACATTAAAAAAAGGTTGACATTGACAGATTATCATCAGTTGTCAATGTCATCGTTTTTTCGTACAGAAACATCAAAGTTTCGGAACGTGATTTAAATATGGTTGCCAGTGTGACCATGGATGGCAAAGAATTTTTATTTTAAAGTTTATTTTTGTACCATTTATCCAGAAAGACAATGAGACTTTTAATATTTTATTTGACTTTACTATATTTTTACTATTAGTACAAAAAGTGTACAAAGTTCTAGCCGAAAATGAAAAATTTCCTTTTTTATTTTTTATTTTAAGCGCGCTTTTAAACGTTTTCTTAGAATTCCATTCTTATGATACTACTCTATTTATAATACTTACGACAAAGTGATAGAAATGAATTTGAACAATAATTTACATGAAAATAAATTTTCTTTTAAGTACCTACTTGATATTGATAGTAGTAGTTTTTTAACGATATCAACCTTGACATTAAACAACAACGATAGTAAATAACAAAACATATAAATTCTATAAGTTTCACAAGTTAGAACAAAGGTTGACTATTTATCAAAAGAAACTACAAACATAATTAGGGGGTACACTCACGTTCATAATTCATAACATAATTCTAATAAAATAATAAACCTCGCAGCGTAACTACGAAAAGGCGTGGACAGATTTAAAGCGTCAATTAGTACCACCGAGAAGACTAAATTTGTACGCGAGGGGAGCAAAAATAGTTTCATGGGTGTAAGCGCGGGATGTAGCGCGCCTAGATAAGGCAGCAGCATTCAAGAAATATGTCTGCTCATAAAAATGAATTTTAAGTCAATTGGTTCTCAATATATACAGAAAATTTTAAAATATGGAAAACTGAAATTTATTTTAATGAATAGTTTGCGCAGAAATGTAATGTTATTGAACTTGATTCTTAGAAGAAAATATGTTTGTAAAAACTGCCAGTCCCATTGAATTTTTATAAAAACTCATGTAAAACTGAAGAAATAATAAAATACTTGTAACAGAAAGAAGTTTATACAACAAAAACATAAGACAATTTACTAACTAGGTAAGTACTTGTTTTGTTGAAACGGCTGCATCCCAGCATATGTCACGACACTAGGCTATGACGCTGGTTTTAGTGTGAGTGATTAGTTACTGAGTGTGATTTCAAGCAGTAGATTATTTTTGTTATAACTTCCAGTCTCACGTTTTTTTTGATAATGATTATTGTATATTTAAAATGAAATTTAATAATAATAGCATAATTATGTAACTGAAGTTTGCTTTTTATCATGACAAGCACTTAAATAATCTAAAAGAATTGTAGCAATATTGATCAAGAGAACAGTTCAAAATTGTAAAACATTCCTATTGTAACATTTGTTTTGTCTACACCGGGAAGACGCCTTATTCCTCCAAGATTCTTCAAGAGACTCAATTTAATTAATTTAGTGCACACTCTTTGATCGCAACCGCAAGAACACGCCTTGTCACCGCCATCCACTCCATACTAATTATTATTCACCACAGAAAATGGCGCGTAAACAAATCCACTGTTAATTACCTCCGTGTCACATCTTGTCGCTCTCCCTCCTCGTTCGGTTAACACGCAGCTGTCGGGATGTTTCTGCTCGGTTTTAAAATTTAGTTTTACGTGCAGCGAAAAATACACCAAGTCTCGGCGTCGTAAATACGCTATTCTCGTGAGGAGCTTGTGTAGTTCTGTTTATGACTGTGGTGTGATGTTTAGTGAAGCGCTTTTTGTGGGGACTGTACTCGGATGAAGAAGTTATTGCGGAGTGTAGCCTAGCCTTAGGGCTCGTGCCCACGAGAAGAAGGCGAAAAACCGTTTCGTGGGCACGAGCTCTTAGGGCCCTTGCACACCACGTTTTTTTACGCGCTGACGACGTGACGTTTTAATCGCGTTTTGGGAGATTTTACACGTTTTTTGTCGCAAATAAAAAGCGCTATAAGCGCGCGTTTCTATCGATACAAACGCGATATAAACAAGCTTAATCTTCGTTCACGAGCGATGTCATCATGATAGCGCTATAAAAACGCGATACAAATTCGACACATTCGTCCTGGTAGCGTTCGTAAAACGTGGCGTTTGTATCGATACAAACGCAATGATCGTGTCGTGTGTAAGGTTAAAACTTGCTGGCTTCCTTGCGTTCGCTGAGCGTACGACGTGTACTATTATTTATCCTGTGGTACGGGCGCACACAAAACGTCGTGTGGAAGGGCCCTTAAAGTGGGTTATAGGTCCTACCTAAGTAAAATTGTAGACTAAAAATCACATTAGTAATTAGTAGCAAAAAACAGCCAATGCTGGAGATAAACCAACTTTACCGGATAAGCGGTGTGTGTTCCCTGTAATATTAACCTAATTTTTATCCAATAAAAGAGCATAATAGTGGCGATATCATCTAAGAAGATGTTTATATTTCGTCGTTTCATTCTTTGATATAATATTTACAGAGTAGTCCCTTTAACCTACAGGCAACTTCGCACGTCTTTAGAGATTAAAAAAAAAAAAGTTCACTAATCTGTCATTTACTGTTCTGTGGTCAGTTTGACGCCATTTTTCTCATTCCTTTTTCGTGCGAGGCAACGAGCGCACGCGTCTATTTTAAATGCCGAAACGCAGCGCACAGGGAAATGTTGAACGAGTCCAACGTTAATATTCTTCAGAGAATGAAGATAATGCCACAGGTACGTTTATAGTGCTTTATCAATTCCTATTCGAATATTTGTGCATACAAGTTATTAACAAGCTACACAATAGTTAACTAAATTTATCAGATATTAAGATACAATTAATACTTATTTGTTTCTTGTTGTTCACTGGTGAACATGAACAAGTGATTTCACTAGATGAGTTTAGTTAGGTACATAAAATCACACTAAATCGAGATTGACTGCGAGTCAATCGCGATGTCGTAATTAGCTGCGAGCTAATTATGGGTCATATTTATGACATGAAGTAGAATCTACCCGCGTTCTAGGATAGACGCATGTTATCTACACTTTATTTAGTTACATAAAATCAAACTAAATCGAGATTGACTGCGAGTCAATCGCGATATCGTAAATAGCTGCGAGCTAATTATGGATCATATATGATGACATGAAGTAGAATCTACCCGCGTTCTAGGATAGACGCATGTTATCTACACTTTATTTAGTTAGGTACATAAAATCAAACTTAATCGAGATTGACTGCGAGTCAATCGCGATATCGTAATTAGCTGCGAGCTAATTATGGGTCATATATCATGACATGAAGTAGAATCTACCCGCGTTCTAAGATAGACGCATGTTATCTACAGTTTATTTAGTTACTTACATAAAATCAAACTAAATCGAGATTGACTGCGAGTCAATCGCGATATATCGTAATTAGCTGCAAGCTAATTATAGGTCATATATTATGACATGAAATAGAATCTACCTGCGTCCTAGGATAGACGCACGTTATCTTCAGTTTATTTAGGTAGTTAGTCAAAATCAAACTAAATCGATATTGACTGCGGGTCAATCGCGATATCGTAATTAGCTGCGGGCTAATTATGGGACATATATTATGACATGAAGTAGAATCTACCTGCGTTCTAGGATAGGCGCACGTTATCTACAGTTCATTAAGTTACATAAAATCAAACTAAGTCGCAATTGACTGGGGGTCAACCGCGATATCGTAATTAGCTGCGGGCTAATTATGGGTCACATATTATGACATAAAGTAGAACCTACCTGCATTCTAGGATAGATGCACGTTATCTATAGTTTATTGTCTGCGGGACAATATAAATTATCACGCCATAATAACTTATTAAATTATTCTTTGAATTTTATTTTTTACATTTTACCCTCATGTTGTTTTTTTTTTGGCAAAAAAGAGTATGTTTGTTTTGGATACAATAAATATCATACAAAACGATGCGGGACTTTATCGAACAATCTTTGGAAATATCCATCCAACAAACCTTGGATGCCTCACTCAAGAAATTACATCGATAACTTTCGATCCACAATAATATTGTCAGCGTTGAGGGCGTCTACGTCCGATACGCCTGATTTTGGAGATGCCATTCAGCTTAGCTAATTTATGGACACCTTTATGAAAAATAAGTCTACCAAAAGATCAGAAAGAGAACTTGACAAAGGTACTTGATACCAAATAATTGTTGAATGTTGCTCGCACCTAAATTAAACGCAGCGATTGCTGCCGCAGTTTCTGACGTCGTCGTCGTGAGGGGACGCTACAAAATGTTTCTTGGTTTTCAACAACAACTTGATATGGGTACCTCGGCAATAGGTAAATAGAGCAATGGACACACTGCTCTCCTCAGACGATAAGATACAATCTCTTTAGTATCTAAGCGACGACTGTCGCATTTTGGTATTTATTTACACCATTTCCTAACGAAAGATAGGATTAAACTTATTACATCTAGTTTAGCAAATAATTTCCTGCACGTCCTACAAGACTCCGATAGATATGACTCTTTATTGGGTAATACATCATCCGATAATATAAAAGCCAGTAAGGCAATCGAACGACAAGGTTCACAGATTTGCAAACATTCACAATTCAGAAACCTTCTGCAGTCCAGTCCACAGTCATTCGTCCTGCCCATCAGGGAAACCGGTCAGGACCTCCTCAGGGGGGCGGCGGGGAGGTCAAACCACAGGACAGGACAGAGGCTAGCGCCGCCACCGCGAAGAACCTACCCTCAGCCTGCTTCGTCTCATGCGAAGAACTACAATCAACCCAGGCCCCGTGCACTGCCACAATAACAAAGGTACACGCTGGCAGAATTCAATACTTTTATGATTGTTGGTTTCATATAACATACAACAAAACTGTACTATCATGGATCCAAAACGGATATTATATACCCTTTTGTACGGAAGTGACAGTCTGTCGTGCTTTAATCTAAATTTACCCCCGAAGAAAGTCACGAGATGGTCCAAGCTATAAATAAATTAATTGAATTGGAGCAATTACACATTGTTCCCCGGTAATTGACCAGTTCATATCAAGAACTTTCCTTGCACCCAAGTCTAATGGTGGTAAACGCTTTGTCTTAAATCTTAAATCATTTAATAAATTTATTGAGAAGAAAAACTATTTTAGAATGGAAGACTATAGAACATCTCCTTAACTTACACCACAGGGTAGTTTTGTAGCACCGATTGACCTCAAAGAGGCGTATTTATGACTTCCAATATGTAAGGAAGACCGAATAATATTTAAGATTTCATTTTCAAGCTACAAATTCAAACTTAGCTATCGACGAATTTACTGACTTGCCTTACGGCCTATCCGTAGCATCAGCATCCAGGGTTTTTACCAAAATTATGAGAGAGGTTATATGTCCTATCTTAGAAGCCAAGGTCATAAATCAGTAAATTTATTTCGACGATGCTTAATAAATAAATTCTTTATTTATCAGACAATACTGTGGCCCATAGAAGGTTAGTAAAAAGAATCTTAACATAAGGCATCGGGGACACTTCCGTACGACTACGTACGGTACGACTCCTAAATTGTTACAATGTTTAGGTTTTGTTGTGAACCGCGAAAAAAGTGTGTTAACGCCTTCTCAAGTCTGTACTTTCCAAGGCTTTTTATAATTATGATACGCAACATTTCTCGCTGTAAAACGCAGAAACATTGCACAAATGATCAGAAATTATTTAAAATTACCGAAACGTACAATAAGAATCTTTGCTAATTTTATTGGTGTTCTAATTTCGGTCTGTCTAGCAGCTAAATACGGATTTAACTTTAAGAACGCCAGAAGTTTTTGGCATTGCAGCGCCATAACGGTAAATGCAAAGCAAAAATTTAATTTTAGGAAGATCAAAACTGGTGGCGCAATAACTTTTTTACAACATTCTGTCATAAGAAAGCTTTTACAAAGGAAGACGATATTGTGCAATATTACTGCGCATGGATAATACTACAGTAGTCTGCTACATTAACCGTCAAGGTAGATGGAATAATATTTCCACGTTTAAAGAAGTTGACACGATGTAGGTAGATTCATCGCCATTTGGCTACACGCGTCATAAGTAAACACAAAAAATAACGGCTCAGATATCGAGCCAAGTAAAAGCAACCCCGATACTGAATGGGAGTTATCTGACGAAGCTTACGTTGATATTAAATCACCGTCCCGCGCCGTACCGTTTCACTGTTCTTAAACCATTAGACAGTAACATCGGCTCACATGAGTGTATTTAACGAGTTCTAAAAGGCGCTTACAAACTTAAACCAAGTCGCCCTAAATATACCTCTACTTGGGACCCACAACTTGTTCTCAACCACATACCTAATTGATACCCAAATTTAGTACTGAGCCTAGACAAGAACACTTTGTACAATGCACAGGGTACAAACTTTCACGCTTATAAAACTAGAAAATGTATTCATTTCTCAAGACGGTGTTAAGATAGCCATAACCGACATTATTAAAACTTCGGTCCCGGGCCGCGAACAACCCATGCTGTACTTGCCATTCTTTCACGAGAAAATAAATATATGCCCTGCTTCAGTCCTCGTCGATCATATATATTTTTCAAAAAATATGAGGACTTCGAACGCAGACAAACTGTTGTTAAAATACAAAAAACTCCACAAGCGCACCAGCTCGCAGTCTTTAAGCCGCTGGGTTAAATAAGCTGTTGGGAGCTTGGGAGAGAGTGGCGATAGCACACGATACGCCTCCATCTCGACCGTGCTTGCTCACGACTCAGTGTTTGTAGACGAGATAAGAAAAACAGCTGGTTGGACAAGTACCTACATCTACACAGCCTTTGCTCGGTTCTATAACCGGCCTATTGAAAGCGAAGATGTCTTCGCGAGAACCGTAACGTTCCCTACTAATGATTAGTTACTTTTATTTTTTTGTTGCTGATTTATGATTAGGTATTTAATTTGTACGGAGAAAACTTAATATTATTTAAGGGTTGATTGTTTACATTCTGCTTATGAACAAATACATAATATGTTTAATTGAGATGGTTATTTATTCTTATAGAAACAACCCATCAACACTTCTTCTAGAACAAAACTTAAATCTCTAAACATCTACTCTGTAAATATTATATCAAAGAATGAAACGACGAAATATAATAGATGATCAAACGAACTACTGTGAAGTTCGATCGCTATTATATGAGTCGTTTCATTCGAAGATATAGCAACCCGCCCAGCCCAGTAAACCTCAGCTACAGGCGGAGGTTTACAAACCCACTAGTTAAGCTTTGTTCTAGAACACCGCTATTACTCTGAACTTGCTCTAAACGAAATGAGAAAAATGGCGTCAAACTGACCACAGAACAGTAAATGACAGATTAGTGAACTTTTTTTTTTTAATCTCTAAAGACGTGCGAAGTTGCCTGTAGGTTAAAGGGACTACTCTGTAAATATTATATCTTCGAATGAAACGACTCATATAATAGCGATCGAACTTCACAGTAGTTCGTTTGATCATCTATTTTATATTATAGTTACTCCAAAAGTTTACTAATACAATACTCTAGACACGTTTAGATAACTATGTTCACAAGGTAATGAACAGAATGACCATTAACTTATATTTTGTTATAGGAAAAAAGTTTAAAATAATGGGTGTCTCAAAAAAAGTAGGTATAGGATTTGAATTTCGCGCTATTTCCGAAATATTCAAGATGGCGGGTTGAAATTTGACATACGTAATCTTGACACATGTAAAATTATTCGTCGAGCGTTTCACAATAAAACAGTGCATAGAAGTTTTACAAATATTTAACGAAAATTTGCGATCAATTACAAACACTCGTCGAAAGGTCGAAAAATCTCGTAATTTCAAGAAGAGGTGATGTCAAATGGCCACCGAGATCTTGCCATCTGATGCCACTGGATTTCTTTGTTTGGGGCTACGTGAAAGATAAAAGTCTACGCCAACTATCCACAAAACATAGACAATACAGACAAAATATTCGCCGAGTTATTGGTGAAAATATAAGTAGAGAAATGTGTGAAATTAGCAGCGAAATGTGTGAAAGTGTCATGAAAAACTTGCACACAGCAAAAATGCCCGTGGCGGCCATTTAGCAGATATTCTATTCAGATAAAATTGTACAAGTCTCTTCTTTAAAATAAAATAAAACTACGAAGAAATTCCATTTTTCACGCGTTTTATTGAGACATATCATCCTATACCTACTTTTGGGACTCCCGTTATATTATAGCCTGATTATAGCATAACAAGCATAAAGCAATAGTAAAACCTCCAATAAGTGCTACACTAAACCTCATTATTTCATATTTTTAAAACAAATAACAAAGCACTATTTTCTACTTGACTTCAACAAACAACACATCTGAGACGACAGATTCGATAAGTCACAATAACAAAAACTTCAAACATGTCAAAGCAAATATCAACATAGCATGGCAAGCGTTTCCAAGACGTCGCTCCCTGTAATTCCTTCATCCTTCACTATGGACAAGTTTGGGACACAAAACTTCAAGGGTTCACCGGAGCCAGCCGAAGCTACCCGAAGCTACCCGAAGCCGACCGACAGCGGTCGACCGCGACCGATTATAATGATTAAATTCGGAATCAGTTCGATTATTCGCTCCGACCGCTTTGCTCATCCCTAAGTAACGTGAAAAGGTCTGAGTTGACAGTAATTATATAGAAGTTTGGACAACCGATGGCTAATTCTCGATTCCAAATTCGACAGAAGCTTTTTAATCAAAGTTCGATTTGTGGGTTAACTGAGTTTGGAAGACAGGAGTTAAATGTACTTTTAATAAGTTTTTGTTTTCGAAACTTGTACAGTTTTGATTTATGGCATTCGCAATTTCTATTTATCTATTTATTGGAAATTCGGTCCAATGCTCCTTTCCAAGGGTGTGGGTTTTTGGGCATTTAATAACAACAAAATATATTGACGACTGATTTGTCGCAGAGCTACGGATACTTGCCTTCTGCGCCAGAGGTCTCTGCGGTTCGATTCCTGAACAAGACAAAATATATTTGTGCGCATGAATATGTCTATTTGTCTTGGTCTGGGTGTTTTGAATTTACAAAAAAGTATAATATAAGTAATATATTTTATGTATTTTATTTCTATGTAAGTATTAGATAATTGGTGTATGTGTGTGCGCCCATAGGGCATAGGAAATCTGACGCCATCAATGATGTTTTCAGCATTATAAAGAGTATAGATGTGATTTTTTGTTGTTTGTTTGTATGTTTTCACCGAAAGAAAGCTATATTTTTCCCGAGTGACATAGGCTATGTTTTATCCCGATATTCCCACTGGAACGGGTACCACGCATGTATACCGCGTATACATGCGTGTACCGCGCCGAGCCCCAAGTTTTAGTCAAGACAAGTGCGAAGTCAACTTGTAATATCTGCACAAATTGGTCTTAGATGAAAAATGAGATACTTGGAAACCCAAAAATAAAGCACGCGATTTAAGCTTCGGGTGCAGAGCTAAATTCAGCGACACAACATATTCACCCGCAAACAGCTTTGCGAAAAATGCATAAAATCCTTGTGCATCCAGTGCATTAGGGCAAGCGCTACTTATTAAATTTCATATTATTATGGGTTGCGCTTTGATATTAAACTGTATTTTATACTGTGTAGACATGCTTTTTGTACTTTCTTGAACAAGGCCTTTTCAATTTCTGATATAATTCTTACGTCGTAACTTATTAGTAATCTGTGGTTATTATATTTCTGCGAAATTTATTAGTAGAAATTGTTTTATCTAATTGTCGAAAATATAATATTTAAAATAGAAATCAAATCGTCGCATTCTCTCATAGAAAATATTAAGCTTATATAGATTTCAATTTAATAGGAAATGTTTTTACCACACTTTTATTAGCTTCACTTGTAACTAAGTCACAATGTAAGAAAATCTTGGAATTCAATTTTAACCTACTTCTCATTGTCGCATTGATTTGAAACTTTGCAAGTCTATATGAATCCGATGACAATACAATAATTTGCTACCATCGAGCTGATCTGATGATGGAGTCAAGAGGTGGGCAATAGAACTCTTCAATGGCTGCTAGGAAACCCCTCGAGTTTAGGCTCATTTGTTTTGTTCTGATGAGACCTATTCGTTACACTTAATGGTGAGGGTCTGATGATGGAGCAGGGAGGAAGCCAGTGGCACTTCTTAATGACCGCTAGGAAACCCCTCGAGTTTAGGCTCCGTTGTTTCGTTCTGACGAGACTTATGAGCTGCACTTGGTGGTGAGGGTCTGATAATGGAACAGGGAGGAAGCCAGTGGCACTCCTTAATTACCACTAGGAAACCCCTCGAGTTTGGGCTCATTTGTTTCGTTCTGATGAGACCTATTCGCTACACTTGGTGGTGAGGGTCTGATGATGGAGCAAGGAGGAAGTAAGGGTTCGGCTCGCGCATCTGGTAACTAATAGACTCCACTTGAATTTGTAAAACTAAATACATACAATCACGCCTTTGAGTCATAATGTTTACGGGGTGGGCAGACACATGAATGGACTGTGAAATCGATTACTATCACCATCCATAGCTTGGCATTTGTTAAACTAAAAAGTAAAAAATAAATATGTAGTTTAAAAAACTATAAAAACACACTTTTATAGGAGAACAGACTAAAAGCTAAAAGTACAAAATAACCGTCTATTCAGTAACTGAAATTTAAAAGCGTGGTGCGCCCTTTGCAAAGCATGCATTCAAGTAGGTAGGTACTTAATGACAATGCGCACCACGCTTTTTAATTTCAGTTACTGAATAGACGGTTATTTTGTACTTTTAGCTTTTAGTCTGTTCTCCTATAAAAGTGTGTTTTTATAGTTTTTTAATTTAAAGCTCAAAGCTAAATCTTAAAGTTAGCAGATTAATTCAAAATAAGGTTTGGTAAGATATCCTACTATTCCTACTGCTACTAATATTATAAATGTGAAAGTTTAGATGTTTGGATGTTTAGATGTTTGGATGTTTGTTACTCAATCACGCCAAAACGGCTGAACAGATTTGGCTGAAATTTGGAACATAGATACTTTGTAGCCTGGAGAGGAACATAGGCTACTTTTTATCCCGGAAAATATCACATTCCCGCGGGATAACGTTCGTGTAGTACACGCGGGCGAAGCCGCGGGCGTAAAGCTCGTTGGATATAAATTGTTCTTATAATAAACCTTTGGAATTTCTTTACTCTATAGAAGTAAAACTTAAAAGTTTAACGTATAAAAATACAATTTATAAATGGCTACAAGTACATCTACAAACATAAATTATGATTCTACAACTTCAAAACAAACATTAGATCACAAAATAATCACGTAGCTATAATCACATCAAACACCACAATCAGAGTTTAACTCGAACAAACTATCGCCAAACTACCACCATGACATAACAACATATATATTGTCGGGTGCAGTTAGCCGAGCAATAAAACCCGTTCTCTTGGACCCCCAACTTCGCACATAATACTTTAGAGCCGGTATAAATTCGGCCACATTTGTCGATATACTCACTCAGTGTCCTGTACCTTTAGAAAGCGTCGCCATCTTTTAAGTCAACCTACTGTTATTCTGTGTTGAGATCGGGACACGTGGTTTTAAGGTTAACGCAGCTTTTAATTACAATTAGAATTGTAATAGGTTTTACCTATGAAAAATGCATTTTTTTCATACATATCCATTGATGTCTATTTTTACCACACTTTTATTAGCTTCACTTGTAACTAAGTCACAATGTAAGAAAATCTTGGAATTCAATTTTAACCTACTTCTAATAGTCGTATTGATTTGAAATTTTGCACGTCTACATGAATCCGATGACAATACAATAATTTGCTACCATCGAGCTGATGTGATTTTGGATTCAAGAGATGGGCAATAGAACTCTTCAATGGCTGCTAGGAAACCACTCGAGTTTAGGCTCATTTGTTTTGTTTCGACGAGACCTATTCGCTACATTGGATGGTGAGGGTCTGATGATGGAGCAGGGAGGAAGCCAGTGGCACTTCATAATGACCACTAGGAAACCCCTCGAGTTTGGGCTCCGTTGTTTCGTTCTGATGAGACCTATTCGCTACACTCGATGGTGAGGGTCTGATGATAAGTCAGTGGCACTCCTTACACTCCACAATAGGAAACACCTCGAATTCTGGCTCATTTGTTTCGTTCTGATGATACCTATTCGCTACACTTGGTGCCGAGGGTCTGATGATGAAGCTGGGAGGAAACCAGTGAAACTCCTTAATGACCACAAGAAAACCCCTTGAGTTTGGGCTCATTTGTTTTGTTCTGATGAGATCTATTTGCTCCACTTGGTGGTGGGGGTCTGATGATGGAGCAGGGAGGAAGCCAGTGGCACTTCTTAATGACCACGAAGAAACCCCTCGAGTTTGGGCTCATTTGTTTTGTTCAGATGAGACCTATTCGCTACACTTGGTGGTGAAGGTCTGATGATGGAGCAGGGAGGAAGCCAGTGGCACTTCTTAATGACCACTAAGAAACCCCTCGAGTTTGGGCTCATTTGTTTAGTTCTGATGAGACCCATGCGCTGCACTTGGTGGTGAGGGTCTGATGATGGAGCAGGGAGGAAGCCAGTGGCAGTTCTTAATGACCACTAAGAAACCCCTCGAGTTTTGGCTCATTTGTTTCGTTCTGATGAGACCTATTCGCTACACTTGGTGGTGAGGGTCTGATGATGGAGCAGGGAGGAAGCCAGTGGCACCATTAATGGCCAATAGGAAACCTTTCGAGTCCTGGCTCATTTGTTTCGTTCTAATGATACCTATTCGTTACACTTGGTGGTGGGTGTTTTATGATGGAGCAGGGAGGAAGCCAGTGGCACTTCTTAATGACCACTAGGAAGTAAGGGTTCGGCTTGCGCATCCGGTAACTAATAGAGTCCACTTGAATTTGTAAAACTACCTAAATACATACAATCACGCCTTTGAGTTATAATGTTTACGGGGTGGGCAGACACATGAATGGACTGTGAAATCCATTACCATCCGCCATTTATTAAACTAAAAAGTAAAAAATAAATATGTAGTTTAAAAACTAAAAATCACACTTTTATAGGAACAGACTAAAAAGTACAAAATAACCGTCTATTCAGTAACTAAAATTAAAAAGCGTGGTGCGCCCTTTGCAAAGCATGCATTCAAGTAATTAATATTGACAACGCGCACCACGCTTTTTAATTTCAGTTACTGAATAGACGGTTATTTTGTACTTTTTAGTCTGTTCCTATAAAAGTGTGATTTTTAGTTTTTAAACTACATATTTATTTCAAGTAATTTCAATATATCAAAATTAGTAAGTAGTCAGTTTCGAAATTATAGTCTGTCGTCATGTTAAACATAAAAAAATTAAAAATTAACAACTCGTATTTTTTTTATAAATGCTTCAAAATACCCCTCTTTGGTTGTCGTTATTCGAACAGATATTAGTTTTTAATCTAAGGCAGTTTCATAAATAAGATTTAAGGCAATAGTTTGATTAATGTTAATAATCATAGCTCTAAGGTTTCTTTGAATTCCAAGTTCACCATGTCCAAGAAATCCGCAAATATTGTATGATGAACTTCCTAGAGTTTCCAAATAGAAAACGGCAATTTTATAGGTAAATACATTAGGTATTCATTGGTAAGTGAACAAACAACATTTTATTTTGTTAATGTGACATATTTATTTTAATTTTTAGTTTTTTGCATTCACAATGCAATTTTTGTTACTGAAAAATGGAAAATGAAGTATTTAGAAAAAATCGACCCGTCCCACAACTAGCTCCGATGGGAGCTAGCTCAACTAGCTCGTGGGTTCGAGTCCCATCGGAGCTAGTTGTGGGACGGGTCGATTTTTTCTAAATACTTCATTTTCCATTTTTCAATGTGACATATATTACACTACACAGTCATAGTGAACAATACTATGAATATAAAAACATCAAACAATCCAAAATCAGAGCTGTTACTGCAAGAATCTACGACATCATAACTAGTCAATAAAACCCGTTCACTTGAACACCTAACTTCGCACATAATACTTTAGAGTCGGTATAAATTCGGCCACATTTGTCGATATACCCACTTACTCAGTGTCCTGTCCGGTCGCGGGAGCAATCGCGCGGGAAAATGGAGGAGCCGTTACTTTAGAACGCGTCGCCATCTTTTAAGTCAACGTATCGCATTGGGACACACGGTTCTAGGGCTTAGATAGCATTTTGATTAGGTTTAAAAGTGTCCCATTTCATGTCGTCACCCGTGTTGTCGTGACACTTAAGTCTCTTGTCCGGTGTTCCAAGAACTGACTCCATGAGCACAGAAATAAGAAAACAGACACTGGAGCATAGTTTTATCCAAAGAGACATCAAACAACACACAAAAAAAGCTTTATTTCTACGACAGCGTAACAATATAGATTCTGATATTGTCGGGTGCAGTTAGTTGAGCAATATTTTGTCGATATACCCACTACTCAGTGTCATGTCCGGTCGCGGGAGCAATCGCGCGGGAAAATGGAGGAGCCGTTACTTTAGAACGCGTCGCCATCTTTTAAATCAACGTATCGCATTGGGACACACGGTTCTAGGGCTTAGGTAGCTTTTGGATTAGGTTTAAAAGTGGCCTGACTCATGTCGTCGCCCGTGTTGTCATGAACTCTCTTGCCCGGTGTCGCAAAAACTGACTCATTTAGCACAGCAATAAGAATACAGATACTGGAGCGTAACTTAATCTATAGAGACATCAAACAATACACAACCAAAGCTTTATTTCTATGATAGCGTAAAAACATAGATATTGTTTAGGTAGCTTTTTGATAGCTAGGTTTAAAGTAGTAGCCCGTCTAGATTACTTCTTCTGTCAATGTTTGTCTGTTAATCTTTTTCTCCGTTTAATAAAAAGTCAATCGGTTCCTTATTGTAATTTTGTTTATTTCGTGAGACGCTATAGAAGGTCGGGACACAGAGTTTTAAAACATTTGCAGCTTTGTTATGTATAAGTTTAGACTACAAACTTGTGAAAACTGACTAATGGAGTTTTAAGAAGACAACATCATTAGAGCCTACATTTTATAATGTTAACATGATACTTTTGATTTCATGTTATTTCAATATTCTTGCTTTTTGATACGATTCTAAGTAAAAATATTTGTTCATATGATTTGCCACGCCCTTTACGAGCAAAACGCATTTGTAGTAATTAGTCGGTAACGAAGAAAAGTATGTCCCAATTTTTGCATTTGGATTTATGAGGGTTTTGCGTGGTTAAGTTTTGCAGACGCAGTCTAGAACAATTTTCTTTAAATTTTCACGATATTTTTCTAAAGAAATCTTAATCACAGGCCTTAGAGTTTATTCCCAAAATTGGACCTTAGTTAGGTAGGTAGGTAGGTATATTATTTATATTGCCTCGTAGCTGAGAGTGAATGGTAATATCCTGGATAAGCACGTAACACCATAGACTGCATCCTGTGTGCTAACCATGATTGTAGTCAATTTATTACCTAGGACGTATAGTATTATATTATCTGTGCTAGTACTTTATAAAAAATAATCACATCTCTTAATCATTTTGCTACTCGGTCGCCAAATAGCTCTTCATTCTACTGGCCCGTATTAACCCACGGATTTCCTTTCACACGCCGTCACGGCTCAACCGAAAGTATAAAGAGGGTATAAATTTACACTAATACGGTACGTCTATCATTGTTCTCCAGGTAACGGGGGGAATATTAACATTCCTGACAGTTATTATGGAGCCTTCTTATTGGAATACATTTGGAATTTCGAATGGAATGCAAATTTTGACGGGACGGATAAAGGCGGTTTTAGAACGCTGAATTTATACAATAAACAATTCAAGAATCTATTATATATTATTATTACCCATTATTAAAACAGGAGCTTTAAACAACATTCTCCTGTCATCAATAGTCCTACGAGTTTTAGGATTATTAATAACAATCATCATCATCATGTCAGCCGAACGACGCCCACTGCTGGGCATAGGCCTCCCCCAAGGATCTCCACAACGATCGGTCCTGCGCTGCCCGCATCCAGCGGCTTCCCGCGACCTTAACCAGATCGTCGGTCCACCTTGTAGGGGGCCTGCCCACGGAACGTCGTCCGGTACGCGGTCGCCATTCGAGAACCTTTCCGCCCCAACGGCCATCAGTTCTCCGCGCTATGTGTCCCGCCCACTGCCACTTCAATGATGCAATCCTTCGAGCGATGTCGGTCGTTTTAGTTCTCCTGCTGATCTCATCATTTCTGATTCGATCGAGCAGGGAAATACCAAGCATCGCTCTCTCCATTGCTCGCTGGGTGACTTTGAGCCTTCTTATGAGACCCATAATAAAAGACCACGTCTCACTTCCATAGGTCATTACTGGCAACACACACTGGTCAAAGACTTTCGTCTTGAGACATTGAGGTATTTCGGACGTGAATATATGCCGGAGCCTCCCAAACGCTGCCCATCCGAGCTGGATTCGACGAGAGATCTCTTTCTCAAAGTTGGACTTACCTAACTGGACCGTCTGTCCTAGGTAAACATAGTGGTCAACAACTTCGAGTGTAATGTTCCCAACATTAACTGGAGCGGGTGCAACATGGGCATTGAACATGATTTTCGTCTTGTCCATGTTCATCTTAAGACCCACTCTTTGCGAAGCAATAACATAATAATAACAAATTTCTAATTAATTCAGAAACTTACCAGGGATTGTTTTACAAATTAATATAGGTATAAATAGGTAAAATAAGTAATATATAATAATTCATGTTTTGCTGCTATGTATGTGTATTATAGAAATGTTGTAAGAGCCGAACTACTGTCCTTCATAGCACAGGTTATTCCTATTATGAAGGTCAGGGGAACCACTATTTTTAATGATCCGTACTCTAGCCATATAGCTGCTATATTAGTATAAACAATAATTTGATGTAACTATTAGTTTAAGGCTTTTTGGAAATAAATTATTATTAGTATAGGAATGTAAAATCAATGAATCGGAACTCAACAAGATAACAAAATGCTCCTGCAAGGATTTGAATCTTGACGTTCAGCTATCATCATCATCATCATCATTTCAGCCGTAAAGTTCGACGTTCGTTCGACGACGTTCAGCTATCGTTACAATATTATTACCATTACATAAGAAAGGTGCAAAGACTGATATGAACAACTATCGTCCAATTACATTAATATGTATCCTAGCTAAAATATTTGAAAAATGTATGTACAAGCGATTAATAGAATATTGTCAAAAATACAATATCCTTTGCAAAGAACAGTATGGCTTCCGAAAAGGAAAATCGACTACTTTAGCTATGAGTTCGCTGGTAAGAGACATTATTGAGAGTATTAACCGGAAAAACTTTACCACAGCGCTATTTTTCGATCTTACTAGGGCCTTCGATAACGTATCGCATAATATACTCTTAAACAAGTTACAGGCTATAGGAATTCGTGGTTTGGTATTAGACTAGATGACCAGTTACTTAAGAAATAGAAAACAGTGTGTTGCTATCAATAAATTAACTGATAACAATGAGGTCATGTCACATTCGTCTGGTTATAAATATACCTATTGTGGTGTCCCTCAAGGGAGTGTGTTAGGGCCAATTTTGTTCCTAATATATATTAATGACATAGCTACAATAACCCACCACAAAAGTATTTTGTTTGCCGATGATATATCGATAGTTGTGACAACTGACAGGAAATTAAATACTATAGAACAACATGAAATTGACATAAACAATTTTTAACTAAAGTAATAGAATGGCTTGACGCAAATAATTTGAAAATTAATTAAAAAAGACATTTTATATGAAATTTGACAATAACAATAATGACAACTTGAATATTAGATTTAAAAATACAGATATTGACAATGTAGATCAAACTAAATTTCTAGGTATATTTATAGATAATAAGTTAAACTGGGAGACCCATATTGATGACATTTGTATCAGAATAAATAAATTTGTATACGCTCTTAGACAAGTCAGGCAATTAACAAATATCAAAACAGCACTAAATGCATATCACGCATATATAGGCTCTATTCTCCGATATGGGGTCTTAATGTGGGGAAATAGTAGTAAAATAAGCAGGGCGTTTGTCGCACAGAAAAAGTGTATTCGAGCTTTGTGTGGGGTTCCACCTTACTCATCATGTCGATCACGATTCAAAAAGCTTGGATTGCTGACACTAGCATCCATGTATATATTGGAAATTTGTATGTTTGTAAAGCAAAACTTGCAGAGCTTCAATAGAGCGTGTGATGTATATCCACGTAATACCCGTAATCCTAATAGATTGGTTCAAAATGAAAGATCAAAATCACTGAAGTATGATAAGAGTTACATTAGCATGTGTGTTAAAATTTACAACAGAATTCCTCGTGACCTGACTGAAATAACTAGTGTTAAATTATTTAATACAAAATTGTACCGATGGCTAATAGAATATGAATTTTATTGTTTGAATGAATTTTTTGACATAACTCATTAGATATTTTTTGACATAATGAATTAGATTTTTTTATTAATTTTTTTGACATTACGAATTAGATTATCTTTTCTTTAACATTTATGTGTCAGATAATGTTAAAAACTTAAAACATAAAACTTAATAAAAATGAATATTTGCATGCCTATTTAATTAATGGTTTGACATGTTGCACGTAAAAATAACTGTTATCACCTTTTATACCATGTTTATAAGCAAATAAATGATGATTATGATTATGATTATGATTAAAGCTTACAAGTTTATTGCGCCTGATTTCCAGTTAAAAAATTCTTGAATTTGTGGTAGAAAAATATGTTATATAACATATATAATAAAAATATGTTGAATAAAGTATTTTTGTTATTATAATGTTTAATTATTATGTGGAGATCCTTGGGGGAGGCCTATGCCCAGCAGTGGGCGTCGTTCGGCTGACATGATGATGATGATGAATGTTTATTCATTATAACACTGACCAATTCTGTGCGTATAGCTGCCATTTCCGATATGTAAATTTACGTATGTATGTACAGATTGATATCGCTCAGCTAATAGATAGATCACACTAAAGTTGGAGCAGGCAATAAGCAGAATCAATACAAATGCACATAGCAAGTAATCAGTGATAAGAAATTGACACCGATTGGAAGATATTAATCTTCTCTGAATTCTTGAATAGAAAAGGCGAACCATAGAGCACTAGCCACACCGCCAGCTGGTGATCGAACTAATGAGCCAGGCGACGGACGCGAGGTAAATGAGTTAAAGTGACGGGAGCAACTTCGCTCACTGAAGTATGAAAAGAGGCATAGGTTCGCGCACATTATGTCGGGGCGCAGCGGGTCGGGTAGCAGCGGGTCGGGTCGCAGCGCAAAAATCCGCTCAAATCGCTCGTATGTATTTTATATGAACTATCGCACACTATGCCGGCCGGGGCGCAGCGGGCCGCACAATCCGCCGCGGATTTTGGTTGCGTGCGATGCGGCCCGCCCCGCCCCGCTGCGCCCCAACAGAGGGTGCCATAGCAAGCGAATTTTTCTATTACAACAAATTGGATGTTTCGCGACGTCTGACAGTGCACTGTACTCAAAATCCGTCACTGATGTGCTAAGTAAGCATTTTGCGCTGCGCTGCGGCCCGCTCTGCCCCGCTGCGAACCGACATAGGTAATGTGCGCGAACTATAATAGCGGCGCATCGCCTAGCTCGTTTGCTCGTTTGCCAGCTGGTGATCAAGCCCTTTTATTAAAATTTTACCTGTAAATAAATTTTGTAAATCCTACTAATATTATAAATGTGAAAGTTTGGATGTTTGGATGTTTGTTACTCAGTCACGCCAAAACGGCTGAACGGATTCGGCTGAAATTTAGGACACAGATACTTTGTAGCCTGGAGAGAAACATAGACTGACTACTTTTTATCCGGATAATATCAAATTCTCGCGGGATAACGTTCGTGTAGTCCACATGGGCAATGCCGCCAACTTTAACTGTTCGGGACTTCAGTATAAGGTCGAAAATCAGACCTTGTTTAGTTCGATACAACATTTGATTCAAAGTGTCGGTGCTGTATTACCCCAGTATTGATCACGCAAATCTGATCGGCGACGGTCACGTCTCGTATTCAGATTAATTACAGGACCCATGGTTCGGTTCAGCTCGGTCTGAATAAGTTTTCAATGTCGTATTATTAAGCTATATTTAGTACATGCCTGTTAGAAGAAACTATACACCAATGATATTGTGTATACATGTTAAGGGCATTCCGGCGATCAAACTCAGAACTTTCAATGTTTTTAAATTAAATTTCCTGACAAAGTATCATTGCTAGGTCTTCCAAAATATTATATGTGATAGATCTTTTCTTTATGAAGGGAAGTTACTAAATTTTATTTGAATAAAATAAATACAATGTACTAAAAAAAATGATTTTCAAGACCCCTTTTTTCCGTCTTAAACTCAATTATCTCAATAACTATTTGAGTAATCAAGCTAGTTTTTTTTTGTGTAAGTAGTTCTTAGTCATATCTAGGGAAGTTACTAAAAATTTTTTTTGTAATGTTTATATTCAAGAACTAGTATCCCAAAATGCATCGTACACCGTTTCGCAGCACAATTCTTCAGTCTCCGCCTGGCATTGGCGGCGTTTGGACGTGGAGACTGTATCGCTCCGATTGCGCCAAAATTGAAAAAAAAAACTCAAACCAGGATCCTAATTTTTTTCAATGATGCTTATTTTGCTAGGAAATATTGAACTAGCGCTTCAGGATTGGGTATATATGAGTGCTTTGCCATTTATTGCACCTATGTAACCTAGGACAAGTAATAATTTTACTCATTACCTAAAGCGCGTCACAAACGGTGAAGATGCTATAATATTTTATCTTAAGATATCGTAAGATAAAATATTATAGCATCTTAAACTATCACACACGGTTAAGATACGATATATTTTGGAATCTTTTCACTCTCTTGATATCCGTCCTAGGTAGCGGACGAATATTCTGTAAACCATATTATACAGGCTGATCAAAAATGAGCAATTCGGATTTGTTATTAGACTTATTGGACAGTTCATCAGAAGATGATTCTGACCTGGAATTTGATATAAAAATTGCTATAGCTAATTCGAACTCTAGATCAGTTTGGATAGAAAATCATACTATCATCATTAGGTAGGTACCTACTCCTTACGTTTGACGTTTCAAAGCGTCATTATTTCTAAGCAAACTTTTTGGTTAAACTAGGTGTAAACTTACTCTTCGTTTATTATGAATGTGTTACGGGACCCCCTCGTCGGCCAGCGGTACACTAGCCGGAACGTCGGAAGTCACCGCATAGTATTCAATTAGAAGATGTTGTAGAGAATAAAAGATTGTTTCAGCACTTGGAGAGTTGTTTTATCAAATATTGTAAATTAGAAATATGAAAGAATACGAAGAATAGGACCTGTTACTATAATTAATTAATTGGCTATTTAATAGTTATTACATTTCACTTATAAATGTTTGGTACGCTAGCTCGCACGCGAGCTCTGTTCAGCTTGATTGTTCTGGTAGGACTGAATCAAAATGCTGAATAGGGCACGTGGAGCGAAGAATTACGAAAGAACAGTGGTACAGCATAAAATTGATGGGAAGTACGTAAAACTATAAAACTTCCCAGCCACTATGGAGTTTCTAACCATTCATAATGACTGGAACGAAACGGCATCGTTACAAATGTTTTGATTTTTTCGTATTTATCCCAAAATGTTTAAAAAATAAATGTCCACCCGTGCGAAGCCGGGGCGGGCCGCTAGTTCTCTCTATTCCCAGCACCGAAAACGGGACAACCTGTATACACATCTTTTCGTGTCCAAAATATATATTTCGAATGTTAAGATAGTATCTTAACATGCAAAATATATATTTCCGTATCTTAACATACGAAATATATATTTTGCCGTATCGCCTGGCATCTTAAGATACTTAATATGAAAATATATGTTATCTTCGGCGTGTGTGATGGTCCATTGAATTGTATGGCGAGCGGTATTCTATGTTAAGATAAAATATTATAGTATCTTCGCCGTCTGTGACGACCTTAAAGCAAACATTAATAGTTTGAAATAAAAGTGACGGATAAGTTTTTGTTTTGTTTTTGTAAATTCTTTATTTCATAAATTTTTGTTACAATGGAAAACTTAAATAACTTAAGTACAAACCAATTACTTACAACTACTTATTCAGGCTAATAACACCTTTTCAAGCTTTACAAATGATTAATATGACTCTTCAAATCATATGTAAATAAACGTGTTTATAATACACAATTCAATAACATAATTATGCGATTCGATTGTAACCGATTCGCTTAATTCATAAAGTGGGTAAATAAAAGTAAAGCATTAGTTCGCTACACGTAAATACTGATAACATTGGCATCGACCAGCGTACAGCGAGAGGCGAGAACTACCGCGCCTCCCGCGCCCATACTAAGTATAGATAACAGAGGGGAAGCTGCACGGAAACCGAGTGTCACTAATTTAGTCATGCGCGTGCGCACCGCCGCCCGCCGACAACTGGTCAGGCAAGTTAGTTGGTGGGAACAATACGTAGTGATGTGGTAAGCGATACGTGCCGTATCTATCGATATATTTGATGTCGGATAATTGTGTTTTACATATGTTAGATATCAGAGGATTAGAATTATGTTTGTTTTTACTATAAAAATTTCGTGTAAGTTTTAATATAAATGAAATGAGTAAAGGGTAAGAAATTACTTTGTGTAGTTTTATTAAGTTCGTTTTGAAAGGTGTATTAAATGCAATTTTTAAAGCTTTATTTTGAATAACTTGCAATATTTGGTAATTAGTTGAGCACGTGTTACTCCATACAGGGCAGGCATAAGTGATACAAGGTCTGACAAGCGTTGAATACAGCCTTAGTTTAGTAGCAGAGGAAATTTTACTTTTACGGTTTAAAATAGGACTTAAAGCCCCGAGTGCCTGAGCTCCCTTGATGCGCAATTGAGCTACATGTTTAGACCAATTCAACTTGTTGTCCATAGTGACGCCTAGATATCTCACAGAGTTTGTCCACGGTATACTGTGACCACCAATTTTAAGAGACTTTTTGGGTAAAGTGCGATGACGTGTGAACATAATAGCTTCAGTCTTTTTCTCATTAAGTTTAAGTTTCCACTTAGTGAAGTATCTGTGTAATAAATCGATAGAGAACTGTAAGCGACCCACAATGAGATCTAGATCGCTAGAGGAAGTATAGGATGCAGTATCATCTGCGAAACAAGCTAGATGTGTACGAGGTTGAATAGGCATATCATTTAGGTATAACAAAAATAAATACGGACCTAAAATAGAGCCTTGGGGTACACCGGCTGGTACGGTTTGGACGCAGGATTTGGCATTTCCTATGTGGACTATAAATTTGCGGTCAGTTAAGTATGACTGGATAAGCTTAACGGTGGAACTTGGCAAGCCAAGTTTCACGAGCTTATAGAGGAGGCCTTCATGCCAGACAGTGTCAAATGCCTTCTCTATGTCTAAAAGGAACATGCCCGTCGATTCATTTGAATTAAGATGGTGAGAAATATGTTCGGTTACCCGAGCAAGCTGCTGTGTAGTAGAATGAGCCGAACGAAAGCCAAACTGTTCATTTGTAAGAAGATCATTGGACATATTAAGCAAACGAGCATAAATTAGTTTTTCAAATAATTTACCCAAAGTAGGAAGTAAGCTGATAGGTCTATAATTTGAGGGCGACAGTGGATCTTTACCAGGCTTCATTAGTGCAATAACTTTGGCCGTCTTCCACGCTGTAGGAAAATAACCTAGGTACAAGCACGCATTAAAGATTTTAGTAAGATAGACGACAGCTTTCTGAGATAAATTTTTAAGCAAAAAGTTATGAATTCCGTCGTCACCTGCTGATTTACGAGTTTTGAGAGATTTAAGTGTCTCTCGAATCTCAGCCGGCCTGATAGGGCGTTGAATATCAGTAATGCGATGCTCTTTGATCATAGCCAGATTGGCTTGAATCTCGGAATCAGGAACATCAGTACACCAATCAGAAGTAAGTAGCATATTTTCATGAAAGGATGAGGCCAGAGTGTCACACTGCTGAGAAACGTTAGTAGTCAGAGAACCATTGGGACACTTCAGTGGAGGAATGGTACTGGTTTTTGGCTTCAGAGATTTGGATATCTTCCAAATGTCAGCACTAGGATTGTCTACGCTTGCCAGCCTTTTATTCCATAACTTATCAGAATGTTCTCTAGTACGAGATTTAATTAATTCGCAAAGGTTATTGATGTTACGCCGAATAAACGTCTTATAGTAACCTTTAGATAACCCGTGGTCAATTTTGCGAAGTTCATTTTTATATTTGATAAGTTTTTTTATTGAGTAAGGAAGGGAAGTTGGGCCATCAGCGGATGCACTAAGAGGCACCGAAGAATCTCTAGCTTTACAGATACAATAGTGTAGATCATTCACTGCCATATCCACATCATAAGTTGATTTAAAAGTTAAGGAAGAAAGAAAAATATTATCATCCAGAACACTTCGATAAGTTTTCCAGTTTGCGTGCTGATAAAGAAAACATTGTTCTTTAGCTGCACGGTCAAACAAACCATCTATGGTGAAATATAAAGGATAGTGATTAGATGATAGTGCTATAACAGCTTCTGGATCACTCATGTGGCGGATGTTGGAACATAAAACTAGATCGGGATTAGTTGGATTTTTATTAGCTGAATAGTTTACCTGCGTTGGGATGTTTGAAGCGTGAATAGTATAGTCATGTTTTAGCATGTGACGGAAAAGCGTCCTTCCGCGCGTATTAGTATAACTACTATGCCAGTAACTGTGATTAGCATTAAAGTCGCCGGCAATGATTACTCGAGGAGCACAATTGAGCAACAAGTCTAGATCAGTTTGAAGAAGGGGCAAATTAGGCGACTGATATGCGGAAACAACAACGTGTTCTAAGCCTGACAAGTAGAATCTAATACCAACAGCTTCAATGTTAGTAGTTTTGGGTAGCTGAATTAACATATGTTTAATTTTTTTCTGGACTAGCAGGGCAACACCCTGGCCTCTGCCATTTTGGTGTTTGTCTTGGCGGTAGCAAAAGAAGCCAGGTGTGGAAAGAGTAGTTGTTTTAGTTAAGCGGGTTTCACATAGGGCAATAATATCCGCAGATACGTCACGTGTCGCAAAATTAAGTAATTCATGGATCTTACCTCGAACACCATCAGCATTCCACGATAATAGTTTTAATTTTGTGAGATTAGACATAGTGACCAAGACGACTGAGCACGAGCATGACTTTCTCAATAGGAGAAGTACAGGATAAGAATTGGCTTTTTAAACTTCTAATAGCAGACAATATTTCAAGCATTTCGTTGATTGCCGGATCATCATTCACAGGAAAAGAAGCATTAGCTGGTAGGTTCATGTTTTGCGATTTTTCATAAGAAACAGAAGGAGCAGTTACAGTTGCATATGTTTTAGTGGTTGAAGCTGGCGTAGGTAAAGCTAGTTTAGTTGGCAATATAGCAGATGGAGGAAGATTCCGTTCCGCTTTCCTTTTTAGTTGGAGTCGTTCCAGATAAGCGATTCTCGCACTACATTTGCTGTAGTTAGCTGGGTGATCCTGTTTGCAGTTACAGCATCGTGGCGGCTCCTTACGATCCTTTTAGAACACTCTGTTGTCGAATGAGGTTCGGCGCACTTCACACAACGTGCAGGCATGTTGCAATTTTTAGACGAATGACCAAAGTCCTGGCAACGAAAACATTGCGTGCCCAATGAAAGGTTCGGTTTGTACTTTTGCAATGTTACAACGCAGTTGAGCAAGTATTTGATCCTGCGAAACTTCAAAATATCCACCCCAGCCGGGAGTTGTATTAAGAAAGGAGGATATGTTTGATCAAAAGCTTTCTGTGATTTCATCTTAATCACCTTCACGTCCTTGAAGCCTAGTCTACCAAGCTCATTAGGTAGCTCATCTTCAAGATCAGCTGGTAGTCCTCTCAAAACTATCTTGGGTGTCTTCTCGTCTTTACGTGTGTAGGTGAGAAATGAGATTCCTTCCTTGCGGAGACCGTCTTTTGCAGCTTGATGAGCTTGCGGACTATAACATATAACAGCTACTTTGTTTGCGTTCCGGTACTGCAGGTGATATTGGTTACAATATCGGCCGATGATTGTGCGAACAGATTCATGAGTCCATTCTTTTTTTATTTCCAAAAGTATAGGTGGAATATGTCCTGTTTTTTTGGGGGCAGCAATTGCATCGTGAAGATTTTTGCTTTCTTCAGTTGTATCCACCGGAAGGTCTTCAAATTTATTTTGGGTCTGAATATTGCGAGAAACATCATACTGCGAGTTTTCCTTATTACGGGGGGCGTAACGCTTAGGAGCGCGCCATTCTTCAGCAGTTTCTTCAGAAGTTTCTTCAGCAGGTCTTTTAGAATTTAGACTACTGCTTGATGATGATCTGACTAAATATTTATCCATCATGGCGACCTCCCATGTATCGACCACTTATCGATATATTGATGTCGCATCACTAAAATGGTAACAAAAACTTAGCAGACCGATAGAAAACGAAGCACACGAGCTCACGGGACGAACGCGTACGACCGAATGGGGACGGATAAGTAATATTGCTTAAGATACTTAAGAGCCCATAAAAGTTGTACTATTTGAGTACCTATATTTTGTTGTGTAGGTACATAATTAGTCTAAGTTTCTAACTTCTACTACCTACTGTATATTAAATTAATGTTCGTTTTAGGTTCCTCACAAAATTGGAAATGTGAGAAACTAAGATAGGTAGGTGTAAAAAATTTCATCTAGAAATAAGAAATTCACTTGTTGGAAAAGTTTTTTACAGAGACATAATGCAATAAAAAGCAATTCTTGAAATAAAACCGACGTAAGTTTTTTTCATATACCTAGTTGATCTAATATTACCATTACACCAATTTTATGAGACTATGAAAAGTCCAGCTTCTTACCTTGAGTGAGGAACATATACCGCACCATTTTGTGAAAATTTCAGGTTCAAAACATTCTTGAAGTGACAACTTCTTTAGCGGCGTTGTGCACTATTTATTGTGATGGGTAAAAGCTGTTTAACTCGCGTCAGAGGGCCTACTCTGAAACGCTAATCCGAAACTTCGGTTAGCCCTGTCCCTCTCACTCTCGAGTCATAACGGAATCGAGTGATAGGGGCGGGGCTAACCGAAGTTTCGGATTTGCGTTTCAGAGTACGGTCCCAGGATCACGTGACCGTAAGACGTACTTGGGGGCCTGATCGAAAAACTGTTACAATGTCATTAGAATACGAAGGCAAATTTCGCCATCTTTCCCGTTGGTCTGATAGCTCTGGCACCTCGGTTAGACAAAACAGGCGGCGCGCGGCGGCAGAACAGAAGACCTCGGTTCAAATCCAGTCCGTATTATTTTCTTTTTTTTGTCCAAACTCCTTTTTTTTGTGAAAAAGTCTACGGAGCCCTTTATCAACGCATCTAGTTCATTATTATAAGTATATTTTCTAAAAATCAACTGGTTAAAAATTTAAGAATATCAAAAATGCACAACGTTTATATTCAAGTTTTCACTTCTGCCGGCACTCCCGGAGTGCAACTCGCTGTTTTTTATTACTAATTCTCTTTTCCATTATAATTCAATACCTAGTACAAAATTAGAGGCTCTTGCAAGACATGCTCTAGCTCTCGCGGTTTTGAAATTCGAAATTCGAAATTCCCACAACAATATCTAAAACCGATGGTTGAGGCGCCAGTAGCAATAAAAAAAATGAAAGGTCTGTCAGCTGTATTGACAGTTTAAACTCTCAAATTTAACCACCGCGTCAGATAAGTTTGCGGAGTTCTGTAAGGAGACTTGCATAGTCGGAGTAAAATTTTTGATACTCTAATGAAATATTGCATAGGTACAAGTACTTCCGAAGGAGGAATATTTATTTCATTATTTAAATTTCATTGCACAAAGTATAAACAAATGGCGGGCTAACTTTAAACTGACTAACATATTATATCAAAGATAATAAACTCATAAAAATAAATAATCTCGAAGAAGTTTTATATACACTCTCTGCCACAAATGTCATTTATTAAAAGTAGGTGGCTAAAACGTCAGTGATTAGATTAGATTACATATCCTTTGGAAACTGCCATGCAAGAAATGACAGTTTTGTATAAGTAGTACGAAACCAAACCGTTTCAGCTGCTCGACCGTGATGTTGTCAAAGCCAGCGGCTTTACCTTCTTTGAGCTTATCAAGGGCAAACTTGAGCTCTGTTTCTGTAAAAGCCTCGTCCAAGTGGTTAACCTCTTTACCAGGGTCTCGTGTAAATTTCTTCTGGAGACTTTTCGTGGAAGCTTTCCCATTTTGGAGTAAGTGGTGAGCGATCTGGTTTGTGGTCACATTGGAATGACGATCAGTGATTTTAGGATCATTATTTAGTTTCCTTATAAAACACCATGCCTTCTACGCCTTCGATTAGCTTTTTCCACTTTTCTCTCGTTGTTTCGGATATGGCTTCTAGCAATTCATTCCCAAAATCGATGGTGTCCTGTGAGATGGGATCTAATTCATACTGGTCTTGGTATGTCATCCTATCATATTATATTTAAAAACATATATTTGATGCTTGGGAGAGCAAGCGAGATGTAGTTGGTATTTATTGTGACCTCTCCAAAGCTTTCGATTGTGTTAATCACCAAACGCTTTTAAGGAAATTAAAACATTATGGTGTCTATGATAAATCGGTTAGCCTTATGCAATCATATCTATGTGAAAGAACACAGAAAGTAGTTATCAACAAAACTGAGTCTACTGGAGCCCCTATCAACATGGGCGTACCCCAGGGGTCAATACTGGTCCCTTTTGCTGTTTTTAATTTATATAAATGACCTTCCTTTTTAAGCAAAGAATTTATGCAAGACAGTGCTATTTGCTGATGACACTTCCTCTAGTCTTTAAAGTTGACAGAGGTAATAATTGCTCTGACGAAGTAAATAGTACTTTATCGAAAGTTGCGCATTGGTTTCATAGCAATAATCCATTCTTTTACCATGGTACCATTAGACAGTACCATTGATGGTACTGTGGCAATTTCTTTTTGCCGTGGTACCATCAATTAATCTATCATTAAACTCGAAAAAAAACAAAATGTGAAAAAAAAATCCCTGCCAAATGTAAGACAGGTTGATATTCACATAAAATTGGATGACAATGTAGTAGAATTAATTAACAGTACT
This sequence comes from Crambus lathoniellus, assembly GCA_949710035.1. Taxonomy (NCBI): domain Eukaryota; kingdom Metazoa; phylum Arthropoda; class Insecta; order Lepidoptera; family Crambidae; genus Crambus; species Crambus lathoniellus. Next base: position 2,964,155 of record OX453299.1, on the reverse strand, counting down.
CAATTTTTAGATATAACATTAGATTATCGACTTCAATGGGACCCTCATATTGAAGCCTTGGCCGGTAGACTCAGAATACAAATCTGTTCCGGTTTTGACCGGCACAATTATCGGACCAGAAACGAAATTCTTTGGCTCCTTCTGTACAAGAATCTTTAATATAGTCTAAAAGACAACTTCCCACTTCATTGGCTCCCCGTTTAGCTACTGTTTCGTCCCACATATAGCACACTGCTTTCTTTTTGCCCATGTTAAAAACTGTGAAATTGAAGGCAGATAACTTTCTTTTATAGTAAAAGATGCTTATTTGACCGTGTGGGCAAGTCAACACTTTTTCAAAATCGAAAACAGCAGTCACAATAGATCCACGAGACTCTATCGCGTCTTCTTTATCTTTTTGTTTCAGAGTACGTGCAGTTTTCTTAGCTTTCATATGTCCCTCATACTTCTGTGTTTCATCATCGGTGGGCTTAGAATTATTGCGATAAGCATGACATACTTCACACTGATCCTTCTTGGGTAAATGAAATCCTAGGTTGAAATTTTTGTTAACAATGTCTCTATATTGTCGGTCGGTTGTAGCTTTTGACACGTATACATTTGCATCAAACCATTCGTTGTATAAGGTATACATTCGGCTTATTCTAAGACTACCATCAAGGTATAACTTCGTTGAATCCTTTCGTATAAAATGCGATTCAACAGGAACGAATGAATTTACATGATCACACACACTCTTTATCATGTCAGTAGTAATAACAGATTTGTGATTTTTATGTTTGCCTCGATGGTCATCCTCAATATCTGCAATGCCATCATATTTTTTAAACGTTGTTTTTATAATACTTTCACTAACAGCAAGAGTTTGTAGGAACATTGTCTTGCAGACATTTACAGTGGTAATTTCGTTGTTGGAAGATATCAGTGGCAAGAAATACTTAAATGTATACTGACGTTTGTTAGGAGTACTACGGTTTAGGCATCGATATTTTGTGGTTTTTACAACATATTTTGCAATATATCTCCACTGTTTTTCTCGACTACCAAGCTTCCAAAACCTCGTGAAGCATTTCAGCCTTTGTTCTTCAGTCATTAAATCTACACATTTGTTACGACAATTACAAGGTTTTCCAATAACTTTGTCATCAACTAATTTCCCTCTTTTCGATACATAGCCCTTACCCTGATTTTTCAACTGTTTACGTTTTACGTCAGACCAATTTTCCTTGAACACTAAACGTTTCCTAGAGTTTTTTTGTTTTACTTGCGATGATTTTGAGCCTTGAACTGAATCAAGCCATGAACAATGAATGGGACAAAATTCATTAGAACATATCTTGTGTGTATTTAGTGGAGAGGGCATCGGCGTAGCTAAAACCATATGTGAAGATGATGGCGTGGAAACAGGAGGTTCTTCAAATTCTTCTAAGTAAATCGCCGGTGAATTGTTAAAGCTAGAGGGTACCTCAATATTCAACGGACTGAGCACAGCATCATTCGTAAGATTATGAAGCAAAGGAGCAGGTGACGGAGTAACTTGCTGACACCAGGGTTGAGTAGTGTCATCGGTAGCTTGCAATTGATGTTGTGATAAATCTATAGGTTCATTGTTATCAAAAACATCATTCCATACTTCTGCCATGTCTTCTCTAATATTGCGGTGGCACATTGATCTTCAGGTTCTGTAATAAAATAAATAAATAGCAATCACTATAATTAATTTAACTTTTTGCATTCACAATTCAATTTTTATTAGGTACTGAAAATGAAGTATTAGAAAAAAACGACCCGTCTCACAAATAGCCCCGATGGGGCTCGAACCCACGACCTTTCACTGTCCGAGCGACTGCTCTAACCACTGAGCTACGGAGTCGTTATACTTTCACCTGGACAGTGAAAGGTCGTGGGTTCGAGTCACATCGGAGCTATTTGTGAGACGGGTCGTTTTTTCTAATACTTGATTTTCAATCACTATAATGTTCAAGATACAAAGTACCTAATTTATAAGGAATATAATTATGATACTTTAGTTTAATAGAATTTAATATTGAGCAAGTTTTTAGTAGAATAAAATCGTATAATCAAATTAATGCCAACAAACAAAAACGCAAATTCACATACGACAGTTCTTTTTCGTTATTTTTCCATAGAACAATGTCCTATCTGCACATGCGATTGTAAATTTTATATGCATTTTTGACGAACAACAACTTATGTGAAAATAAGTTGTTAAAAATAAAATATTAAACTATTGAATGTTATATGTTCTTTTCAGAATAATCTATGAATTAAATTTCAAAATATAATAAAACACGAACTTACAATACTTTTCCAAATTCTCGTAGAACAATATCCGAAAATCACAAACGACTGTTATTTATATTTTTTGGTATTTTAAAAGCAAATAATCTTTGTAACGAAAAAAAATACCACTTAACTGTTAAAAAAATTTTAAATTTCAAAACTAAAAAGATTACTTACCTAAATTGAAGTTTTCATCGTGTGTATTCCTATTCGGAGTGGAATCGACGTTATCATTATTATCTAAATTAAGAGCTAAATTCAAAATTCTTCTCTTTCTTGATAAGGCCGACATTGTAAAATATGCACTAAATAGTGTATTCACATTAAATTTATATTTTATCGCGAAATGTAGTAAAACAGTTCCGCACTATCAAAACGACCGCCACTGCCGCGAACAAACCCGCATTTGATGTTAGATCGCGGCGCGCGAGGCGCGATGTTGGACGAACAAGTTTGTACATGCCCATACATTATTGTTCGTTGAATTACATTTCGGATAAGATGATGTTCGATTGGTTATATCATAAAGTAAATGTATGACGAAAAAAATAATTATATTTTCGTATAGCTAGTGTGATAACAAATACATTAAAATAATAAAATCGATTTTGTCTTATATTTCCATAAGATTTTGTTCTTGGGACCCGTCGCATTGTCCTTTACAGTAAGACACTTGAGTATAGAAATTTAAGATATATTTTTGTTTTATTTTTTAATAGTTAAGAAGAAAAAAGAATAAGATATATTTTAGTTTGTTTTTTTTTAAATGGTACTTACCTAGTTAATAATAATAAATAAAGAAGACGAATTTTTGTTTTTTTATTAGTACATAAGTGATACATAAGTAATGGGAGTCCATTTGGTTAAGGAATATATGATTTGTTTTTAGTATTTATTTGGTCTTTATTTACCTGAACATTCACCTATTACTTATTATAAAATAAGTAAGTAATACCTAACAGGTGAACCTATTCTTGCCCATTCTCCTTAATAATGCAAGCGAACTTCCTGTAAATCGTTAGTGGTACTTAAAACAAAAGATTTTAAATGAAGTCATGGTTTTTTTATAAAGTACTTTTTATGCAGTATTGGTTGTTATAAAGAAAAAGTCAAATTTCTTTTTATTCGCGCAAAAGTAGTTCTCCCTAGCCGCGCCACATATTTTGCGGATAATCAAACAAATTAATAGCTTCACGAGAAAAAAAATAGTAGCAACGAGAGGTAGAGAACAGGTAGATTATGTTTAAATAGGTTCACGTATCGATAATATCTAAAATTATCAAAATGACTTGCTGCAGAGTATACTCTCCAGCCGGACCACAATCTACGACTAGTAACTTCGGAACCAATGACTTCTATCGTACCACACTTGTATGTATGGAAGGTACTTTTTATGTAGCTTTTTTTGAGGTATTACTTTCTTGGAAAGTGCATCACACTTTTCTGAATTCGAGGTGGTCCGGCTAGAGAGCACTGCTTTGCAGCCGGACCACAAAAGCTACTGAATATTTCATAATCTGTTCAGGTACTTTTAATTTTAATACATTCCTATGAAAGTAGACTACAGGTAGCTGTTATTGCACTATATAGCATCTGGGTACTAATATGTGGTCCGGCCACAGAGGATCACACTGATTTATAACCTTACGTGGCAAGTTTACATTAGTAAACAAAGTATCAATTATTTCAGTTGCGCTACATTTTGTTTAAACAAATTCGACGATCTCCGTGGCCGATTGGTGTACGCACCGGTTTTCTAGGTGCCACTATCTCTGAGGTCCCGGGTTCGATTCTCGGACGGGTAAATGTCGAAAACTAACTTTTAGATATTTTCTTGTATCTGGGTGTATGTGATCGTTGCTTCCTATTTTCAATGACACAAGTTATTGTATTATTTGATATTATCATTTTTGGTATTGGAATAATATGTATTTTATTTTATTTTTTGTACTTAAACAATATTTTTATTTTAGTGTTTTTTTATATATTGATTTATATTATAGATTGATAGCGTGATTTTATATAAACGGTATACTTATTTAAATATTGATTATTTTGATTGAGTAAAAAAGTATTACATGATGGGCTAGTATGAGTTATTTATATTTTTTCATAATAAATTATAAGTTTTATTAATTTGATTGGAATAAATCTGAAAATGTACCTACTGGTTAGAGCAGTATACATTATTTATTTTTTTCAGTGTAATTTGTAGCAAATGTTGTAGTTTTGCCTGCGAAGATCATTTCGATAATGGATATATTATCGAAATGATTTAGAGATAGAAAATAAATATAAATAGCTGCTGCTGTGTTCTGCATTTTGAAGAATCGTTTGAAGTGACTATCTTTGTTAAAAAAAGCTTTTTTTACTACATACGAATAATATCTAAGATCTACTCTTCCTACAAACCGACGTTTACAATAAATATTCATTAATAATTCTTCTTGTATTCTACATAATATAATTTCCTTAGTAAAAGCGCACATAGGTGATATTTTAGATGTAAATAGAATGCGCGCTGCATGCCGCGTCTACACGTATTTCTCAGTCTACGAGAGTGCCGCGGCCGGAGTCTTACCGATCCCAGCACCCCCTCGCTTGTGTAAGGAACGGCCATCGACGATATTTTTTTTACCTATGCTATATCCTTAAGTAAGTAAACATGTTTGAATTTATTGATATTTCGGCATAGTTGCCATGTCATGTTACAATGTTCATGGAAATAAGTGTTGTTGCTCTTTGTGAAAACGCTCACGACGCGTTGTGGAAATCACAAAAAGACCACATAGCGTAATTAGAACGTGTCTGTTATATTACTAATACCTATTATAAATGTGAAAGTTTAGATATTTGGATGTTTTGATGTTTAGATATTTGTTATGCAATCACGCCAAAACGGCTGAACGGATTTGGCTTAAATTTGGGACACAGCTTTGTAGCCTGGAGAGGAACATAGGTATATATAGGCTACTTTTTATACCGAAAAAAATATCATATTCCTGCGGGATAACGTCGTGTAGTCCACGCGGGCGAAGCTGCGGGCGGAAAGCTAGTACTGTTATATGAATTAAACGCAATCCCCCTTATTACGACCGAGGTTCGACCCCACCTTGAGTACTGCTCGCACTTATGGGCGGGAGCTCCTGAATACCAGCTCCTTCCACTTGACTCCATTCAGCGCCGTGCGGTTCGTATTGTCGACGATCCGAGACTCACGGATGGTTTAGAACCACTAAGTCACCGCAGAGATATAAGCTCTCTGTGTGTGTTCTACCTTAAACATTCCCCATTGTATAGACATACAATGGGGAATGTTTTGAGGAGCTTTTTGAACTGGTGCCACCGTCACACTTCCGCCACCGCACCGCACGCCAAGTGAGTAGAACCCATCCTAATCATCCCCACATTCTTGACACCTGGAAACCAACAACTGTTCGGGCATCACGTTCGTTCCTACCTCGAACTTGTAAGATGTGGAATGAGCTTCCTCAAGAGGTGTTCCCTTTGTGCTATGACATAGAGTTCTTCAAAAAGCGTGTAAATAGGACCCTTAAACACAAAGGCTGGCAACGCATATGCAACCCTTCTGGTGTTGTAGATGTCCATGGGCGACGATGACTACTTCCTATCACGTGGCTCGTCTGCTCGTTTGCCCCGTTTTAATATATAAAAAAAAATTACAAAACGTGCACTAAAATAGTCCTGGTTTAAAACTGGTACTAAACTGGTGCGATAAATGCGGTGCGGTTCCAAATGAAAGACAGAACTAGCATGAATTTTAAACCAGGGTGCCTACCAACAACTCTTATTGCGGTTTTGTTTAGGACCTAAACTGATCTGCTTCGCTTATTCATACCACGATTCTATTACGTCAATGACAAGCGATTCAAAGACATGTCACAGCCGCTTAGCTGTCATGAACCATGAAGCTCGACTTAATACTGTCAGAGTATTAAGTCAAACTTCATGTCATGAACTCTTATTTGACTTATAACTCGGTCGAATTAACATGACACCTCCAGGCTATACTCATGCCTCTCACTCTCCGGGCATGACAGAATGAGTAAAAGAGAAGAAATAACTACACAAATCTTTCGTTCATTTACATTCAGCAATTCATTTGCGATTCAGTTTTAAGAAGGTCATGGTACGAAAGTTAAGAACCTATTCTGAATCGCACCAGTTTTGAATCGCTTTCTTATAGTTGATGGTAGGCACCCAGGTCTAACTTTAATCCACGTTTTGTAATAAGGGGGATTGTGTTCTTTCTGTGATTACCATAGTGCATCGTGAAAGAACCATGACACGAATTTCGCGATCTGTTATTTTACAGTGACCACAACTTCTAATGAGTTGTTTTTGCGCTAAATGAGCGATTAGACGGCATAACATTACCGGCATAAGTGTATAATAACTAATTTACATCAACGTCACGCTCAATTCTAATAAAAAAATATTTAAATCTAATTGAAGATTAAGTAAGTAGGTACTTAATTTAGGTAAAAAATTACTTATTTTGACCTGTGCTTCAAATTTAGCTCCTCGGTCTAAATTAGTTTTCAGCAAAATTAAGCAATATTTAATTAAGTTTATGCCTCTTAAAAGTAAACATACACAAATGTTACTGACAAACTTAACTTAACTTTAATTAGTAACTTTATTAAAATCTCAATAAGGACCATTATTAATTTAGCAAATTGACTGCATGGTTTTCTGAAAAGTCGGTTTTTGGATTATACACCAATGGAACTCAAAGGTATCGAATATATTTATTATATAAGTACGTGCATTTCATTTATACAAAATACTCGTACATAAATTTTTTCGTTACAATCCTGATATCGGATTCCAGTTTTCATAATAAAAAAATCTTTTTTTAATAAAACTAAAACAATATTTATACTAGGTATCTACTGCTTGGAATTTGCAAATATTCCTAAGCAATGAAAATATATTATCATCTTTCAGATATTAGATAAAAAGTAAGTGGAATAATATATTTTTTTAATTTATTGGTTTTTAATATCGCTTACTTGAGGCATCAACAGAATAAATAAAATTAGAGAATATTAAAAATTAAAATTAAGAATACGCTTCGTCCTTGGGCTGCGTAAATTTATTAAAACGGTTTACTTTGCTCGTGCTAGGATCAACTTACTTTAATACCCTGTTCCATTGCGGCGCACGCTTTGCACGCGACCCATGCGACCACTACGTAACTGAGATGGTACGTGGACCAAGTGGACCTAAATTTTTACGACCATGGCTAAGTGGTTTACGCACCGGTTTTCATGGCACCACTATCAGGTAAGTAAGAGGTCAGGTAAATATTGAAAACTAATTTTACGATATATTTTCGTGTCTGGGTGTATGTGGTAAATACCCGTCGTTGTTTACGATTGCCATGACACAACGGCTTGAGCTACTTAGCTTGTGATTATTTATTTATTTTGAAACGTGTGTCAACTATATGTCAACAGTTCCACATATTCACATATTTTTTTCTAAATAATTGATGCGCCGCCGCGTGCACAATGTGCACTAGTTTGAATTGCTTGGGTAACTCGTTAAAGCCGTCACGGAACAAATACGTTAAAGTCACTTTTCAATTTGACGACACTGTATGAAATAAGACAGGGAGAAAAAAATAACTTTGACGAGTTTCTTCCCGTTTCTTCTCGTTATAATTACAAGGCCTTCCGGCGTAGGATTTGCGAACTAATGGCGTAACTTGTTTGACGTTTACAAGTGCTGTATCAGCATAAAATAATTAAATGGTTTTGAATCTGAATCCTGAATCTATATAGCGTTCGTGGGTCACATTATAACAACAATTCATCGCAAACAATTTTCACGGCTAAGGTTAATCAAAGAGCACAATCACTCTGTGTACATCAATGGAAATGCGCCTTCATCCGCTTGTCAGTACTTATTGAGTTGACTGTGTGCGTAGTCATTCAGATCTGTTGCTTGGTACAGAGAGGTCACAAGTTTTGTCCCCCAGAGAAATCATGAGCCTAGCCCTTTAGGCTTTAACGCTTATAGTGACGTCGTTTGGAGTAATGGTGGACATTTAAATTATTTAAGTTATTTTAAATCAAGGTTTTATTGTGGAATTTGTTAAGCATTCTGCAATTTGAGGTATTTTATAGTATAAAATGCTCTCGATGCTATGTTATTTATTTCGGATTATTTTTTATTGTATCGATTGGCATACTTAAAACACGCAATGTTTCTTGCTCAGTCCGTTTAGCCAGTTCGATTCTCAGACGAAGCAAACAATTCTCGGAAAATCTTTGAATGTAGTATGACTTACTTAAAAATAGAATGATGTCTTCATAGAGAAAAATATCCTTTCCACAATATTTAAGGTACTTTCCCTTTATGTCCCATAACTTTGAGACGCCTTGTAAATGTATTGTTTTAAGCGAGTCCTTTTAGAAAGTTAAATAAGTAAATCATTTTCATAGATTGCGCTTCGGTACTGATTAATTTGCAACCAAAACACCTTAAAGCTCTGAACAGACATACATGACCACGCGTTTGCGGATTGAGAACGAGAAGCTTGATTTCATACCACCTGTCTATCTAAACAAAGTTCCGTTGCCCAGAGTCTCACAGTTCAAATGCTATTCGCAGCGGGCTTACAGTGCCCTTAGGGTTCAATATAACAATGCCTTAATTATGTTGAGATTGCCTAAATTCTGTAGTGCATCAGGCATGTTTGCCGATGCAAGGGTAGATGACTTCTATGCAATGATGCGCAAGAAGTTGGCATCATTTGTAAGCCGTCTAAGACGGAGCCCTAATGCTGTGCTGAGGCTTATTGCTGACTGCCCAGAACTGTTTGTGCTGGGGAGGTTAATAAAACTTCATGTGCTGGATACTAACATGGTTGTAAGAAAATATTAACAATATCATAATAATAACATAGTTTGTAAGTCAAATAATGTTACTAACAACTATATGGACATGTCACAAAGTCTGAAATAAATGCATTTTATTTTTATTTTTTTATTTAAAACAAACAAAAAATCATACCTATATTGTTATTAAAATTTTTACTTTTTTTGCATTTACAATGCAATTATATCATTGAAAAATTAAAAATTAAGTTTTTAGAAAATATCGACCCGTCTCATCGGTAGTGAGACGGGTCGAGTTTTTCTAAATACTACATTTCCATTTTTTCAAATCATCTTTGCTGTATAATATTATAGCTGAGATTACCTACTACGATATCACGATGAGAAAACTTAATTTGTAATTAACTCAAAGATTTTTTTAACATAATTAGTAATAAGTGAATTGCGAAAGCTTTTAGCCGTCTGCGCCGAAGCCCAAAAAGGGTTATTTCTTAAGTAGGTAGGTACTAAAAACCCAAAAGAATTTAAAATCCAATACATATAAAAAAGCATACTTAGTAAATTTTTATATTATCTCTGTGGCCAAATAAAACTTCTTTACAGAGTCGAATTCATTTGAAAGTGAAGCTTATCTTTTCTTTAATTATTAAGTTGAGTGGATTATACGACGGCGTCGTTTAATTTTAAAGTCTTTATTGCGCTTTCATTAGTCTAGTCTAGACGTAATTTGATAAACCATTTTGTATTAGGTACAACGTGAATTCATTTTCAGAAAACCTTATATTTGATATCGAACTCTTTTTCTATTATTTGTTTTGTTGAAATTAGTTTTAGAACAATACTTAAGCGATTTGAGGACCCTGAATTTCGTCCCAAGGCTAACCGCGTTTATAAATTGTAATTGTTTTCGTGAAATATTTTTTTTTATAAAAATATTAAAATAATAGTTTTTTTAGTTCTTGATTCCAATCAAGCCCATGGGTTAAAACAGGATCTACGATGGAGCGAGCTAACCCAGAAGGTGCCTTTTCACTCTTGCTTTGACGGTAGTTGATATAATTACAAAACGCTTTTTTGTGGGTAAATTATTAGTAGAATTTATAAGCTTAGTTTAATCAATATTACATTATTGATTAAACTGACATTGTACTTTGTATCAATTAACATTTTTCGATTCATATTTCCCATTATATCCATTACAAGGACTCATTTTTTTTATAACTTAATAAGTGAAGGCTCTACAATAATGATGAAAGTTGTTCTTTAATAAATCTTTAATAATTTAACACTAAATACAATCGATTTTATTTCTTCGAAGTCTTTACCTTCAAAGCCTTTATCTTTGTATTTTTTTCTAAGACTTGAAGGCAAAGTTATTATGTTGCGTAATAGCATGCTGTAACTTTCAGACTTGAAACGCCGCTAAGTAGACTCGGTACATTAAAGTTAGGTACCTACTTCCAGTGCTTTATTAGGCAACATTAAACACATTTGTATTTGTTAGAAGTTTGTAAGATGCAGTAAGTTATCCGCTTAGGTTTACAGAAATATTTACTGTAAGTACTTCTTACGTACAAACTTTTATTAGCCTGTTCTAGATTTATTTTTGCGAAAAAAGGTTAAAGCTTGTTGTTATCTATCTTATTTTTCTTTATATTTTTGATATACGACCTCCATTGCCAAGTGGTGTATGCACTGGTTTTCAAGGTGATGATATTTCTGTAATCCTGGGTTCGAATACCGGTCGAGTAAATGTCGAGAACGAAATTTTCAATATTTTATTGTGCTTGGGTGTATACTTACTTAGTACCTGACATTGTTTCCGATTGCCATAACCCAGGTGCTTACTTAGTTTAGGATTAGAGCAGATTAATGTGATTTTTAACCGACTTCTAAATCAAAAAGGAGAAGGTTCTCCATTCGTCTGTATGTATGTTTTTTTTTGTGTATGTCCACCGATTACTCGAAGACGGATGGACCGATTGAAATGGTTCAAACGTTATTACATCAGGTTGGTTCCCAAGTTGGTCCCATTTTGAAATTTTGAAATCGGTTCAGTAGTTTTCAGGAAATCTTGAAAATACTGTCGTTTTCGTTACCACTTTATGTGAATTTAATACGAATCTTTAGGCATAACTCCTTTGTTTATAAACCGATTTAGATGATTCTTGTTTTGTTGAAAAGGGGATACCTCAAGGTATTTTAACCGACTTCAAAAAAGGAGGTTTTCAATTTGATCACATACCTATTAACCAGATTACAAGTAAATTGCCTGCACGTTGCACTAAAAAGAGTGAAATAAAAATTATTTTTATAAAAAATAAAACATCAAAAAAGTAAGAAATAATTTCTCACCCAAATAAACGAGTACTTTGAAGTCGGGCGGGTTTTAACAAAAACAACAAAAAATCGTACATGTTTCACGCCCGACTTCAAAGTACTCGTTTATTTGGAGAGGAATTATTTCTTACTTTTTTGATGGGATTTTTTTGAAGGCGGTTTTTTCCTTCACTTTCAGAATAGCATTGTGAATCACAAAAAATATTTCAATCTTAATTTTCGAATGTTAAACATTTGTAAAAATGTTTCTTTCGAATGCGAGGATTTTCTTCATTGACGAAGAAACGCTGGCCTACATCATTAAAAAGTGACAGCAAAATTCGAAGAGTCTTGTAAACCTTTCGATAGCTTAGTTGGTCAAAGCATCGGGCCGGATTCCCGGAGGCGCGGGTTCGAATCCCGCCTGAAAGTTACTTTGCAGGACTGGTGGTTTTTTACTTACGCAATTTTTTTTAACTTACAGTATAGCAATGTGAATGCATTAAATTAATTTCAAATCCTAAATATTTATATTTATCCATGCGACGCTAAAGTTATCACGTTTGTATGTAAATTGCACTTTGGCCAAGTTTTGGTGCCGGCGAGTGTATATTTTCCTTTCCAAAGCATATTATATCAATGTATCCGCAAATTTGATTTTCAGATTCGGTTCAGTGGTTCAGGCAAGAACGTCAGTTACACAAACCCAGATGTTAGACATTGGCCATAATTGTAATAGAAGCAATTAAGATAAAGCATAGCCAGATCTCGGGCCTATAGCTATATCCAGGCCACTGCTCTTTCATTTGAGCAATCGGGACGATATTAAAACTAAACTAACACTTCTTGTATTGTCCACTTGTTCCTTGTAGTAGTGTCATTTTGAAAGAAAGAAAGAAATACCTACATTTATTGACTTGCACACACACATTTTATACAAACAATTTAGGCAGAACAAGAAAATAGGTTGAGAGTGACAGAAGTGAGAGAAGAAAAGAATTAAGAGAGGTTAGGAAGTGTGTGCAGCCAACGACCCTGTCTCAGCTAAAAGCTTCTGAGTCGCACACAGGTGGGTGGATCAACAAAGAAGCGCTGTTTATTCTGACAGGGTCAAATGTTTCAAGTAGTTACCTAATCATAGCCGGTGTCAGAATAATACATTACATAATGAAAAATAAAATAAAATAAAAAATTAAATAAAACAAATCAGTTGGTAATACAGAGTAATAAATAAATAAATATAACAGTAATAGATTGCTAAGAAAAGAAGAATTTTAACAATGATGATAATAATTATCTTTAAAAAATCTTTTTATTTAAATGTTACAACCCGGGGACAGCTATGGTGTTTATGCACTCGCAGTCCCCGAGGTGCATTCTACTCGGCAGCTCAGATAGGCATGAGACTCGGGAGAGGTTCGCGAATTCTACCTTGGATGGCTGTTACACTAGGAAAGAAAAAAATGAGGTTAGATTACTATTCTGCGTTCTAAATTTTTATTTCTAAGGGACGGAAACGACCAACACTGTAATGTTGGGAAAATTGAACAAGAGGATGTGTTTCTGTTACAAACAGTATAATCTTTACAGTTTAGAAACAACTAATCCTTCCTTCTGCTCTAGTTCTACTTCTAATAATAGTAAGTATTTGATAGTATCGAGAAGCCCGTGGCGCAGTGGATAACGCGTTTGGCCTGCGATAGTTGAGGTTAAGCAACTTTCGCAATGGTCGGTCACGGGATGGGTGACCAAAAACTTTTCATCTCGAGCTCCTCCGTGCACGGAAGTCACGTTAAGCCGTTGGTCCCGGCTGCACTTGCAGTCGTTAATACCCACCAATCCGCACTGGGCCAGCGTGGTGGGTCATGGCCCATTCTCCTTATCCATCCATAAGGAAGGCCAGTGCCCCAGTAGTGGGGACATTAAATGGCTGATGATGATGATGATTTGATAGAATAAGGTACCACCTAGCAGCAGTCTATGTAAACCAAACAATGTGCTCGGTTCTAAAAAAACTCCTTCTCAGCCACGCGTAGTACACGAGTAGGCTGTAAAGATGCAAAAGTGCCACTGTCTTTGGTTGGATCTGAATTTAGTTGTGAGCCGGCGGCTGGTGGTATATGATTAATTTTTGCACCCCATTTACTCAGGAACCTAATTTGTCCCACCGATTGGACCACAAAGAAACTTATTGCTCGTAGACCCACTGATTCGACCATTCGATCTGGCTCCTTCATAGTTTGAATAATAGTGAGTTCCATGCCCGAATACTCGTACGCTACTTATGTTTGGGAGCGTCTCAAACATCGCCCTGTCACTTTAAATGTCAAACGTATGAAAGAGATGCCATGATGTTTGAGACGCTCCCAAAGATGATTTGCGTACGAGAATTCGGGCGCCAGAGTTCTATAAAGTGGGAAGATCCGCAGATCCCCACTATATTATCACTGTTTCTTCTGCCCCGAGCCTCAAAGTGTAATAAAGTGCGGGAAAAATATGTAATGCTCCACTCCCTTGATAAATGGTGACGTTACCTTGATATCGCTCGCTATGTCTTTCATGCAGTTTTTACGTTTAATTTCGCCTGGTTACAATAAGGTTCGTTCACGCAACGACGTTTTACAAATCGTGTTTTTTCATGATGCAACTTTTTTTGACGGCGGCAATGTTTTTCAAACAGATGGATACGCACTTTCTATATAAACTTTATAGAGATTCGTGTATTTTGACGAATCGTCAATTATGAGCCTTTTAAAAGGATTGTATTATATGCCAGCTCAAAAAGCCCTCGAACTTTTTCTACTCGACTGAGTTTTTATTATTTTAGTGTCTACACACGTTGCAATAAATACTTAAAAATAGTTGTAAAAGCTACGTTTTAACTTAACGGCATGAATGTAATAAATATATACCCGTATTTATTACATTCGTGCTGTTTACTTGTTAGCATACACTTGTTGTCATTATAAACGTGCAAAATTTTACGCGAAAATAATTAAATAATGTTTTTCTCCGATTACCCATAGTTATCATTATAATTGCTTGATGGTAACAAGATTAAAAATTAACGAATTTGCAGTTTTAATTTTTATAGGGAAAACATTCTAGCCTACCAATATTATTAATGTGAAAGTTTGGATGTTTGTTCCTCAATCACGCCACAACGGCCGAACGGCTTTGGCTGAAATTTGGGACACAGATACTTTGTAGTCTTGATAGGAACATAGGCGTCTTATTCCAGAAAAACATCACATTCCCGCGGGATGATGTCGTGTAGTCTACGCGGGTGAAGCCGCGGGCGGAAAGCTAGTCCCACATAATTCCCAAGTGAAACTTTACCACCTAGTTCAACAAATTACTAGCACAAAGCTAGGTAGGACCGCTGACAGCAAGAGGACGGTTAATTCTGCCATTGTCTAGCACAATTGCATTCCAGAGTTCTATGAAAAAGTTAGCCTACCAGTCGCCACATGCATTAACAACCTTATTTCCACAGTAATACAATACAAAGTTAGAAAATTTCCGCTGCGAACACTACAACGGTCTCGTTTTTGTTTTAAGCTACTCGAGGTCTAGAACAATGTTTTAAAACGGAAGTTAAATCTGTTTTTCTAGTGTCGAGTTCATTGTTTGTATCACGATTTATAAATGCTGCGTTTGAAATGTATGGGAGAGTTTTAATTCAACGATTCATTTGTTTTCTATAATTGATTTTCGTTCTACCTATGTAGAATCTAGGTAATGATTTTCTCTGTAGTGGTGCTCTTCTGTATGTGAATTTTTGGAATATGAAAGTAAATTCGTCCTTTTGTAGGACAGGCGAAGACTTAAGCCATACTGCCAATTCTTGAATAGTATTATAGCTGTTTCAGATTTTACCAGAATGTAGGTGTGTTACATCCCAATCGAACCTTTGATTTCTACTATGAAGATATACAGATACGTCTTCCACTGCTTTTATACTACTGCCATTATGACAACAGTGCTACATTAAAAAAATACTAAAATAGGGTATTTCACTATCGAAATTTAGATATTTAATGACGAAGCTAAAAAATATAATATTTAGAGCCTGCGTGCACTTGTGATTTTTAGTTGACCGATAGTTTAGTCGATATCGTAAGACGATCGTGATTAAATTGTCGGCCGATAGTTGGGCGATATTTAAGTTGAGTGCAGTGCGCGCGCTAGTCATTCATGCACATTACCGACCGGCCGATAGTTGTGCTGTGCGATAGTTTGATCGAACAACTATCGGCCGATAGTTTGATCGGTCGATTTCTAATCGTTAGTACGCGCACTGCAATTTTACTTTATACTGAATCCAAGAACGATCAAACTATCGCTTGATTAAAAATCACAAGTGCGCGCTGGCTCTTAGGAATACCAAATGTGAAAAAATCGTTTAAATCTGTTTTCAAACAAGCTAATTTAATGCTGTTTAATATTGACTATAGACACAGATTACTAAATAGTTACTATGTAACAGATGTTCGTTCACTCCGCGTAGTCGTTAAAATAAATAGCAATTCTAATTATAACGCAACAAAGTAGAATTCAGCTTGTACGGCGCAAATTACGAACGGCCACTCGTTGCATCTCTTTCTATCTAGCTCTTTATATTTTATTATATATTCTAGCTCTTTTGCCTAATTTCTATGAATTTACACCGCCGCCCGGCGACGGCGTTGCCGCCGCGTTTTCGAGCCGACACGGGGAGTGATATTATAGGCCTGCTATAGCTATCTCTTT
The DNA here is from genome assembly GCA_949710035.1 of Crambus lathoniellus. NCBI lineage: Eukaryota > Metazoa > Arthropoda > Insecta > Lepidoptera > Crambidae > Crambus > Crambus lathoniellus. The sequence continues at coordinate 2,947,911 of OX453299.1, read as the reverse complement.
TTAAAACGAAATCTTATATGGCAAGACTATGATGCCGCTGACTTGGTGACGTTACAATGATAGTCGTTCTTTCCTTGTCGAATTAGGAAGTTTGATGTCCCTTAACTTTTAAACTATTCAAGATAATTAAAAAAGAAACTTGTTTTGTGTAGCTCATATTTCAATATTTATTTTAAATAAACAAAAAAGGATCAGTTAAATATCCTATTTTTAAGGCGATACTCGGAAAAAATGTGCTGAAGCGAGATAGCAATGAGAAAACGACGCGCGCGGGAGCGAGACCGGTTTTGCAGATTAGGCAAAAAAAACACAAAATCACTTCGTATTAAAAAACTACAGCGATTTAAAAAAAAATGCTTCTATACGATCCTTAATATTATTGGTGTCCACTAATTAAACCAATTTCCAATAGTGTAAGTAACCCCATTTTAGAATAATCTTCACTTTTCGTATTTTTTAGAAGTCTTTTCGAAAATAAAGTGTCGAGGCAAAATCATAAAATCGTGTTTTTGAAACTATACGATTCTAGATAAAGGTATGAAGAAATATATATCTTATTATCAGATTTGTAATAACTGTAACCGTCCTATAGTTTTAAATCAAAAAGTCCATATTTTTCCGAGTAGCGCCTTAAGAGAGAAAAGGTAGAGAAAATCGTAGGTATAATTTGTAAGCTCATTTGACAATTTAAGACCACAGTCGTAATAAAAAAACGTGACTACTTCGCGAATTACAAACGTGGGTCATGAAGTAATACCATAAGCCGCATTTTTAGTACATAGTATTGGAGTGGTTAACTCTCCTGGATGTGAACCATTAACTGTAAACGGTGGGCATGTAAACGTTTGCCTTTATGACGTCAAAGCGACGTATTTGCCCGGTGGCGAAGATAAAAAAGTTAATTTTTCGCCGTGTTTTCAAGTTATTCCGTTTGATGGCAGTGCAGATAAAAGTAGAATATTATAAAAAGTTCACTGAATTCTTAACGCTTATTTATTACAAGCAGTACTTGAAGATTATTCTTGCAAGTTTTGGACTGTCATCAACAGGTAAGTAAGTCATCAACCTTAGAACATTACATTACTTAATGTCATTCATTGATGAGATATACCCTTATATATTACCCTTCATCCCATAATATTTCCTTTACAGAAATCTAACTTTAATACTTTTGCAATTATTAGAATGGAAAATAACCCATTCAACATAAACAAAGCATTGTTTGAAACAAATTAACGTGATATGATTTCCGTTCCTTCAGCAATAAAGCTTCAAAAATTGCTAATTATTAAAACCAGAACAAGGAATATAGACTTCAGCGACAATATCGTAAGCAAGATGACGCTTTACACAGTGTATAGCTCCGTCCTGCAATCAACATTACTTTATCATTGTTCGGCAGCTCGTAGTAAGGCCCCTGGTTATAAATGTAGAAGAAATAAATAAAGGAGAGCTTCATAATAATAATACACGCGTTGACAGCCTTTGATGTGATGCCTTCTGTTCGTTTAATGTCATCCTTTTGACGTGCTTCTAACTTTGTTGCTTCACCAACTAACTCGTTACAGTTTTATAACTGAATTTTCAACACTATTTACAACATGTTAAGGATTGTAAATGTGTAACAGTTATGCGCGAGTCTCATGAAGTGTCTGCAATTCTAATGAGGATGGATGTGCCTGCGTGGTGTTGTGCTTTTTATTATGCTTACCCTCACAAAGTTTAAGATGTAACAACATAAGAGATGTTTAATTTTAGAGCTCTACTGTAACTTATGCACCATCTTAATATCAAATTCTGCTGATACATTTCTCCTGATGAAACTAAGATATTTTGAAAAAAACTGTTATCAAATATTTACAAGAATTGACAATCTTGAATAATGTTTGGCTTAAAAACTTAAAATTGTAAAAAATAATATACATTAGATATTCTAAAATGACTAAAGAACCATTTTGATGTTCGAGAAAGTTTCGTCGCTTTTCTTAACAATCAATATTTCATGAAGTACTTTGAAAACTAAATAAATACGTACAGTACGTATTTTCGTAAGTACTTTGAAAACAGCCGAAATGTAATAAATTCAGATGTATTCCGAGTGACCATTTCCAACTCGCCGTGAGCAACAGACGGTGAGACGAGAACCAAACAAATTAGCGCCTCAAAATTTCCAATTCTAATCTTGAGAACATCATTAGGAGAACAAAGAAACTTTTCACTTAGCACTTGTAATGGAGGCTGCGAATTACATCGAGACATCGCGAAGAGCTTCATTGTTCCCTTGTTTATGTCCTCGAGAAGCTCGGTTTTGCGTTTCGCTTTTTAGAGCATCCACTTCGATCAATAGCGTCCATGGAGTGGGCTCAAAAAACTGAGTTGGCGAGACACGTCCGCGCCTCTAAAAGCCTGAAGGGTGCTCGAGCTTACTGACGTCAACCTGCGGGTCTTTTAAGAGCCAAGTGTTCGTTTGGCGTCAAAGCCGCATAGTCAGCGTTTGCGGTCCAGTGCTCGACGCCACTCGATGACGACATGGCGTCAATCGGCGACGCGAGGGCTGTCACGCCCCGATTTTCCAATTTTCCTGTCGTCTGTTTGACGACAAATAAACGCTTGTTTAGCCGTTGACACCGGCAAATTGCAGCGCTTAGGGCTTAACTGACGTTGTGAGAGGCATTTTTGGCCAGTTAAAACGTTGATTGGTTTACATTTTGAATGACTGATGATTTATAATGAGAATGTGGTAATAAATTAGCATTAATCGCTCATTCGTGCGGATAATATTATTTGTAATCCATTTCAATTGCACTTCACTGCCTGTAACGAATGAAATCCATTTTTTTTTGTTACTATTACAATACAAACGTTTGAAAGAATATGTTTGTAATTATTTTCATTGCAATTTGAGTATGTAACTATCAGTATTAACTCGTTACTCGCCTATTATCCCTTTCATAGTATCTTTGAAATAAATTTATTTTGTTTTTGTTCCAGGTAAGTTACGACGGCATAAAGACGGAAAATTAGAAAGATTTGCAAGTTAAAGGCGATTAACCATCTGTTTGAATGGTATAATGATTGATCACAGAAAATTGTATTCGGAGGGGTAAGTAATTTTCAAAGACGATTCAATCAATTTGATGAATTTAATTTCAATCGATCAAGTTTCTTTGAGAAGTTAGGCACTTACATTGTTTCTGTTGTTGATCAAATTTAGATCCAATTTCAATAAGAATATGAATAGAACATTAAATTCAATTTACCAATTTGAATAGGTATTATTTAGGTTTTTTAATGAACCGACCAATACTTAAGACATCGGTTACACGCATATTCTGGCGTCAGTTCAGTCACCTGTCAATTTTCTGCAATTTGAAACGGAATGACAAATAATATGTAATCTTCATCAGTCCAGCCAGACCATCAGTCTGTCAGTCTGAATGGTTACACGATAATTCTATCGTCATTCTGACCAGAATAATAGACTGAACTGACGCCAGAATTAGCGTGTAACCTATTTATAGATTAATTAATGCTACGCAACTGACATTTTTATTAAATTCGGTTTAATAATGACGAAATTCAATAGGCCGTACAGATAATTCATAAAAAAAAATAAAAATAAAAAATAAAAAAATATTTATTCACTTAGACATTATAAATAAGTACTTAGCATTGCAGTCATTCAAATAATCGTCTACTTTATAGTATCCTTTACTCATCAGCGACTCATCAGCGACTTTTTAATGTAATATTTAAATTTATGGAAAGTTAGTTCAATTATATGCTGTGGAACTTTATTAAAAAAGACAACGCTTTTCCCCAGAAATGAGGCACCGGTTTTTTCTAGCCTTAACTTAGGAACGACAAGTTTATCTTTATTTCTTGTGTTAAAGCGATCTCTCGATACATATGAAAAATATTCGATAAATAAAACAACATTACTAGAATATTATTGGACTATCTGCGGTGCGCACACTCCCGGCTGAGAATGATGACGTCAGCTAACAAACCGCGAGGGCCCTTCAAACTCGATGCGCTCTGGCGCGCTGAGGAGGCACAGCCTATTTATGATACTGGAATACGGCCTTCGGTTTTATTTAAATATTTTTATACTATACCTTAGTACATGTTATGGAAGAAGAACTTTATTTTTGTTATAAGAATGCTGACGATAGCTAACAAACCGTGAGGGCCCTTCAAACTCGATGCGCTCTGTCGCGCTGAGGAGACACAGTCTATTTCTGATATTGGAATACGGCCTTTAGTTTTCTTAAAATATTTTTATACTGTATCTTGGTATTTGTTATTGAAAAAACACTATAACTTAGTAGTAAGAATGTTGACATCAGCTAACAAACCGCGAGGGCCCTTCAAACTCGATGCACTCTGGCGCGCTGAGGAGACACAGTCTATTTATGATATTGGAATACGGCCTTCAGTTTTCTTAAAATATTTTTATACTGTATCTTGGTATTTGTTATGGAAGAAACACTATAACTTATAACATTGGAATGTTACTTTATAATAATTTTCTTAATAGGAAATGGTGAAAATAAATATCCGGTATCAAGGAACCATCAAAAACTATTTATTTAAAGTTTATACGTAGGTATCACTGTTATGTAGTGCTTTACGAATGCAGAACTATTCTTATCAAGTTCAATAAAGTCTCCGTCTTTTAATTATTTATTGGAATGATGCCTTTAGTTCTTTGTAAAATAAAACAGAAATCTAAGATGTGCCTTAATAAAATAGACACAAATACTGCATGTTTTCTTGATTGTGATTTATTTTTGCAACCAAGTCAATTTGATACCTCACCAGCAAAATTAACTTTAAACGGAAAAATCCTATCAAGCAAATTCGTAGGCTGCTGCTAGCTGTCGAAGCCAATAGCAAAGTGGTTTGACGTCATAACTCTTCAAAACTTCGGGCGACGCTCGAACACTCTCGAAACGAGAATCCTATTTCAGGCCGAGCAAGTTTAAGTCGTTAGCGAATACAATTACCTACTCAAAGACTATTCGTTTCTTGCTTATGTACGAGTAGGTATTTATGCTTATTCTATGATCATGTAGCGATGCACTCATAGCTACATAAGCCTGGAATACACATGCTACTAAAAGAGCATGCTTGTTTGCTACTAGTTAGTATGCTCTTTTATAACAATGCTCTCCGAGTGTTTAATAAGCATGCTCTTTTCGAATACATGTGTTAATTGTCTGCTACTAAGTAGCATCTGCTCGAAACTAGCGTGCTTGTGTGATAAGTAGCATGTGTATTCCAGGCTATAAGCAAGACCCCAAGTATTTACGAAATGCAGGATCAGCGAAAAGTACGAATTTAAACATCGACGCGCAAGACTGACGTCACACACTACCGTCAAGACAGAACTGAATAATAATACTTCAGAACTGAAGAACAATTATTGTATGGAAACATGAATCGGGCTTACAGACTTTCTCAGATGCGTTGCATAAATACAATTTCCAACTTACAGTGTTTCTTAGTTGCGTTGCATAAATACAATTTCCAACAGTTGATGGAAATTGACCCTAAGATACTATTTAAGGTCATTTTTCAATTTGACGATTCTGTGTGAAATAAAACAGCGAGAAAAAAATAACCTTGATCAGTTTCTTGCCGGTTTTTCTCCGAGGTCTTAGGGTTTGCAAACCGATGAAGTTTCTTCTTTGACGTTCACAAGTGCTGTATCAGCCTAGAGCGAATAAAAGTTCTATATATTCATTTTAATACCAAACATTATATAAACCAACTGATATTTTGTTACGTAACCACTATCAGTTTTCAAAACCGCAATTCAGGACTCAAAACCGTGCTCAATTTATTTTCGTAAAGTAAATAAAGTTGCAATTTTGTTAAAGAACAAAATAAGCAGAAACCAAACGCACGATATGTCACGTGCAGTGCCACTGACCTCTTTCCACGATCCTTTAGAAGAATCCTCAGACTATCCTTGCGAAAACGAAGCAGAATAGCTAACGCGAAGCTAAACTTTCACCATTTGCGATCAGTTAAGTGTGTTGTTGTATTCGTACGTTTTATTCAGCACAAGTTGCGATTTAAGACGTTCTGATTATACTTTTAATGAGTTTCAACTTTGTGCTGAATGGTTACACGTTTGAGAGTCAGACTCTTTGAAGTGGAATAAATCTGTTGCTTGTTTTAAGGAGCTAAGACACGAAGTCTTAATTTGTTTCTACACATTTGTTTTTAAAACAATCATTACCTAAATGAGACTTTTAGTTTGATGTATTTTCGTTTTTCATGTGCATAAAGTGATTACACTTGACAGCAATTTACAGTCGTCAATACCCACTAGTCCGTGGGATACGACATACGTTACGATATGGCCCATCTTCCTATTCAATTCATTAGGCAATTTTTTACAATCCATTATAAGTGTCATAAAAAAATGTTAAACAGTGGAACAGGACCTAGATTTTCTTACAAAAAACCGCAAATTCTTCTTAAAGAAAAAGTCTTATTTGTAGGCATCTTGTAAAGAAATTCGTTAATCAAAATTACCTCGAAAACTTTTCCAGGTTATATTTTCCGTGATGAAGAGTCCTCGTAAAAAATATATTTTTGCTCGCAAATAAAAATGGAGGCTGGGCAGTTTTTAATTTCCCAATAGTCTATTGTAACGCGGATCAAGTCAGAGATGGATGCCGACACCTTTTGGATGAGGAAGGTAAAGTTATGAAATGGGGAACGGGAAATATTTTCCCCATTTTTTTGGGAAATTGGGTCTATTGATATGGAGTTTAGATGAGATGAGACAGGATTTGTGACACATAGGGTTTTTTGAAGTAAAACTTCTTTACGCACGCTTGACTTGGGGAGTAAGCTGGCGAATGTTATGGAATTAACGAGAGTGTTACGAAAGAGGCGAACCGAAGTGACAGAAGAGTATAAACTTTAAAGAGGTTTAACTTCAGTCATGTGGTCTAAAGCATACTCATTTTTTTCATTTGTACAGATAATAATATAAAAGAAACTGGTTAAGTTTTGTTTAATTTTGTTTAAAAATTATCTAGAGATGGAAATGAATTATACTACATAATTGAAATTAAATAGAAAGTCATGGTAAGGAATAATTAGTTATGATACGTGTTTTACAGGATATCGGTTCAAACCGGGCGTCGGAAGAAAACTGCAAGCGTCGACGCTCGATTTCATACAAAACAAAGAATCATCAACTAGTTACTAGTATGGCGCGGCGTCATGTCCTTTGCAGTTGCGGTTCGATGCCCAGCACCAACTCGTACCTTTAGACTTTGATGGTAGTTTACTTAACGAAAATATCAGTGGGTCAGAACACAATTAGGTTCTCCGAGTTACAAACGTAACGCGTTTTGTAATTGAAATAACTAAGTTAACCATTTTTAGGAGTAAATACAGATAAACTGATTATGCATCTACGTAAATCAATGTAAGTGGAATAAAGTAATAAAAAATCAAAATTTGGAGATGTTGTCGATACGCACTATGATCTCTTTCATTGCAAGTAACTGCATATCTGAGTCCTTTTGCTAATCTGAAGCTAATTACTTAAAGATATGTATTGGCCCCAAACAAAATAAATTTGCTTATGTTTGCGTGCATATGTGTGTGTGTGTGTAACAATTTTTTTTTATTTAATATTCAGACACCATTTTCCAAAAATATTTTTAAAATTCGCCGCAACTCGTACTTTGCCCCAGTTCCAAAGAGTAAATGTCTTTTACCGGAGACCCGCCATTAATCATAGCTCTAATCCTAGATCACTTTCCAGCAGGTAAATTAATGAGTGCCCTTAACGCGCTCATTCTACCTACCTGCGTGCTCCATTAAATCATTAATAAATTATGTGTGAACATCAAGATAATGTTTCCTTTTTATTTGGGACGACTAAGATATCTTTATGTACCAAACTGTAAGAATAAAGGTGAAGTAAGAGTAAGACACGATTATGATTATTTAGCAAAAATTTATGAATAGTATTTCGTGACACAGTATAATAAAACAAATTATATGTGGGTGACAGTTGTTTATTAAACGTGTGTCAAGCCCAGACTTATATTGTTGTAGAAGTTCTAGATATATTGCTACGCCTAAAATAGCTACAAAATATATTAGTTTTGTGTCTATACTTTTGATGATTATCGTTAAGAAGAAATATTCAATTTTCATAGTGTAAGCTATTATAGATTTACGGCCAGAATTAATAACCTATCTACAGATAGGGATAGGTGCGATCCAGATTAGTCCAACGCTTGATATTAACATAGAATTAACGACAGTTGCCAGGGTGTTGCTAGGTGTTGCCTAGCAACTAATCTGGATTGCACCTATCCCTATCTGTAGATAGGTTATTAATTCTGGCCGTTAGCAACTTATTGTTTTTTTTTGCATTTATTGACTTCACCTTTTTGTTAACTCACTGTCATATTTTGCACTAGGGGATATTCGCGGTTTTACCCGCGTGGTACCCGTTCCCGTGGAAATATCGGAATAAAATATAGCTTATAGCCTTCCTCGATAAGTGGACTACCCAACCATTTTTTTTTCAATTCGGTCCAGTAGTTTCTGAGATTAGCGCGTTCAAACAAACAAACAAACTCTTTAGCTTTATGATATTAGTATAAATAAGTTAAAAGTAGATAAGCATTAATTTAGACAGGCAAAACAATTACTGTAGTAGTGATTTTCGTGGTCTGGGTTGGAGATGAAGCGAAACTCAGAGGCAATATGTTACAACCGTATATTGAACGATCCCAGTAGTTAAATTGGACCACATTACAAAGATATACTAGCCGTAGACCATGAGAAGTACCTTTCCAGTCCACCTGAAAGGAGCTGGGGCCGTACCGGCAAATGCTCCGATAATCGGAAATCTGCCGGGCTTCAAATTAAAACAGATATATCGAGCCCCAATCAGGCCAAAATGGCAAACAACGATTCATGATGTCCCAGGAACATAGATATCTTCCAAATAACTTCGGCAAATAGTACAATAAGAAATTACGTACTTCGTAATTTATGTTTTAAATTGAATGTTTCCGACTACTTATCGGAAAGTTCGCCGTTAGGGCCCCGGATCTAGTGCCTAACGTCCACCCACTCTTTTAACTGAAAACAAAATTAATTAAGTCGTTGCTAGACATAACATTGTACAATTATAAAAAAATGAGAAAAAGAAAGAAAATGAACAAGGAAAATTTTCTCATACCTACATATTGGAATATTTTAGGTATGTTGGATACTGTTATGTATGTTAGATTTTTTTTTGTCAGGATAATAGCTAGCCATTCCATCACTATTAAGCAATATCGATACGTCGAATGTCCCATAGATGGATAATGGAAATGGAACTCATCCGTTAGACGACAGGTGTGATAATAAATATTTAATAAAAGCTTTTCATTTTTCCCGTTACTGTATAGGATTTCATTAATATATACAGATATAAAACCTATTTTCATAACAGCCGCTTACAGATTATTGAAAAGTGTATTTAATGATATTTTTATTAAATGATTTTTGAAACGGCTTTGATCATTTAAGGGTTTTGCAAACCCAATTAAGCGTGCGTGTGTCACATAATCAACAAAGGGAAAATAATGACACTGTGAAATATGATAAATCATCAGTGGAAAATATTTTCCAGTAGCTTTGTAGCTGATTTCAGAGTCAACAATTTTTTTTGCGCTTTATGAAATTAGTTTATTTGCTTAAGCATTTATTAAGTTCATAATATAAACTAATAATCATGGAAATATAGCGTATGTCTAAAATTAAACCCGTCAATTTAATGTACCTATTGTATGTTAAGACGAGAAAGATCGCTTTTGTATCGAGCTTACTGAAATCTGGAAATCTTTTAATAGACAGCGTACAAAATAAATAATAAATTTAATCAAAATGTAACTTCCTGTATCATTTGTTTACAATCTCAACAGTGACAACAACTTAAATATCGTTATGTTAGTCAAGTGTCTGCACATTCACTTATTAAGGCCCGTGGTATCGCCAACGACCTTGGGCATAGAAAAGTGGCCTAATTTTACCGCCCGCTAAACAGCTTAAACACACGTTTCTTCAAAACTATGTATTATTTAAGAACGAAAAATGCTCAGTTTTAAGTTTAACAAGTTAGCAATCTTTTCCTGAAAGAAACGTGAAAATATCACTTGTAGTTTAGAAGCAGTAGCGTATTTCAAGTTGAAAACAGCTTCATTTCAATGTTTTTTTTGAAAGCTCAGATTGAAGTTTATATATCAATATTTATTCATTCTGGATTTATCAGTAAGGCTAGTTTATGAGTTTTAGGGCCTCAAAAATGATCGTTTCACGACTACATGCACCTTAAATGCGACGCAGTTCGATGTGGCGTCAGAAAAACACAAGTTAGCACTGCTCCTTATTACTTTATTAACAAGAAAACAATAAATACCTACAGCAATGCTTATCCAAAGGCATTTTAAAAAGACTTTTTTTTTAACATACACTCAACATTATCGAGTTCTATCTAGGTTTCGATGTTTTCAGTAATGTTCTGATTAAGGGTTCTGGGAGAAGTGCGCTTCCACCTTCAGCTTTTTCTTCACTTAATATCAGGTGTCTGATTCGTTAATCAGAATTATTAATCGTTAAGAACTACCCCGTTGCGAATAAAAAAACAATGGGTTGCACTCCGGGAGTGCCGGCAGAGTTTAAAGGGCTCTCTAGACTTTTTCAAAAAAAAAAAGGAATTAGGCAAAAAAAAACATACGGACTGGATTTGAACCGAGGCTCTGGCTTCAATGCCGCCCGTTTTCTGACCTGAGCTATCACAACTTTGGAAACGATGGCGAAATTTGCCTTCGTATTCTAATGACATTGTAACAGTTTTTCGATGGTCACGTGTCTGTCTTACGATCTGGCGATCTGACGGTCACGTGATCCTGACGCGAGTTTAATATTTTTTTTCCCATCACAAAAAGTGCACAACGCCCGCCGCTAAAGAAGTTTTCACTTCAAAAAATACTTGCGCTCATCCCAGCTAAAATAAAGACATCCAAAATTTAATCGTGCCTGCAAAATCTGCAATGTGTTCCGATTTAAGCCGCGGTCTCCGATGCTCAATTGCTTGGAAAAACCGGTTCCTCGGAAAATCCGAATACGATCATTAATTACTTTAGTTGCGCACCGTAAGAGGGGCTTAGGCGCTGTCCACTGCTTAATATAGCGCGGTTTGATAGACTGTCTTTTGTAAGAAAAGAGTTAAAGAAGGAGGCAAGAAGGACAATGCCATAAATTTTCAACTGCTTGAAGCATGGAATCGAAAACAAGCCAGTTGCTATGTCAACTTGAAGAGATTAGAAGTCGTGCAAACGTAAAATATGCGGAACGTTTGCTGTTTTGACCAAAGAATATCCTATGCGATATTTCACTAACTTGTTCTTACTTCTTTCTTGAGAAGGAGCATGCCAAGCGTGACCAAAAACTTTTCATCTCCGCTCCTCCGTGCGGCTTCGGTTGCATTTGCACCAACCAGCATTGGGTGCGCTTGGTAGGTCTTGGCTCGTTCTCCTTATCCATCTATAAGGAAAGCCAGTGCCCCAGTTAGTGAGAACATTCTTCAATCAAACCGTACAAAGGGAAGCTGAACTGTGTATGTGTTTCGCGCAGAAGGGCGGCGACGCGGGAAAGCCTAATAACTACCTATATCTAAATGTTATCTTATAGGTATAATATATCATGTCTATGATGTTGTATTTCTTGGTTTAAAGTGGTTCGATGAGCTCAGTAGCGCCAACAATGGAAATAAATCAATTACACTTTATTAACGGCTTAGATTAAAAGTTTCAGTTATTTTGCGCAAATAAAAGAGTGAAATGCATTTTATAAATATACTTTTAAGAACTCAAACTTACTCAATAAGTCGTGAATCTCAATCGTGCCAAAAGTGGCCACATTTAGCAATATCGAGATTCATAACTTAATGCTCATATTTGGAGGCCCTGAAAAAACAGTTAAAAATTGCATTTTACTCTTTTATTTGAGCAAAATAACCGAAACTTTTATTCTAAGCCCTTGATAAATCTTAAATGATTTACTTCCAATGGTGGCGCTACTGAGCTCATCGAACCACCCATGAAGCTCGACTTAATATACCTCAGAGTATTAAGTCGAGCTTCATGGAACCACCTTACACTGAAAAAAAAAATTGTTAGTCAAACGAGAATTATCGTCGACTGTACTATTTTTATAGTGCTATATGTGACAACCCTGACGGTTAGTACGGTCTACTCCACAATTATCGTCAAATGCTATTGTTCTTGTTACGATAAAAATTGTATATTTAACAATTTATGATGGTATAGTACACTTTAAATGTATGTTGTCTGCAACAAAAAAATTTCGTTGTATTTACAGAACCTCCATTAGGCTCAACATGATTATGTGGTAGCATTTGTTAAGCTTTTTGTAACAATTACAAAATATTTTGTAAAATATCCATTGGCTTTAGTACTTGTTACCATAAAGATTTGTTGCGCCAACTACAGAAACGTTACAACTACTATGAAAATACGTTGCACCTACTATAAATATATGTTGTACCTACTATCAATAATGTAGCATTTACTATTCAGAATATGTTACACCTACTATAGGTAGTGTTGGCAGATGGGGTTAATACCATTGTTATCAGTATATGTATACTGAAGGTAAAAAAATATGTAAGTACCCAATTTTTTATAAATAATTTACTTAATATAAAATAAGCACATAAATATTTAGTTACGTTCAGTTTATACTGATAACAATGTCAAAGAGAATAAAAAGAACTATTTGATACCAATCATCTTCTTATTTATTATAATTAAAAAAAATAAAAATATTCACAAAATTTTAAGAGAGTTCAAATCAATGGAACCTACTTCAGTACGTGAATAACTCAACCCATACTAACAACTTTTATTAAGGGGTCAAATACGAAATTGCGTAAAAATTATCAGCTGTTCTATACACTTTGGTTCAATAGGTATTGTACTTTTCTATGTATGGAACAGCTGAAAAAATTTCATGATTTTATTGTTGGCCCCATAGTAAAAATTGCTTGTATTAAAAAGAGTATTTCATCTCCTGAAGTTTCTCGAGTAATAAAAAAAATTTTTTGTATGAAAGCTACTTTCGAATCGTTCGAAAAAACTATTACACTCAGCCGGTTGCACCAAAATATTCATTTTACGAATTCGTAAAAAGTAACTGAATTTTGCTGTCAAAACTGTCAAATCCCATACATTTTTAAACCATAAACCCTGTAAAAGTAAAAGTATAATGTAAAAAAACTTTGGTGCAACCGGTGGTGAGAATCAGCTGATTTTTTGAACGATTTCGGAAAAGAAGGTTTTATACAAAAAGTTGTTTGAATTTTACAAGTAGGTACTCTTACGGCCAATAAATACTCAAACGCCTCTTAACCAAAATTTTACTCGAGGCTTCTTAACTTTAAGAAAGCTGTCAAATTCCATAGTAGTATGCAAGTAATATTATGTTGTTGGAACTTATTTCTCCGTCTTTCAATGGTAGTGAGTAGATCTGCCCTCACTGGCTTCTTGCTTTGATGGTCGCCTGTTAGATTTCCTTCCTTTTGCTCGTGGGTTTCCCAACTTTGGTTCAGTACCCCTTACATCATCGTTATCTGTAAACACAATAGATAACTTTGTAACAATATTTTTTGGTATGGTAAATTATAATGAGATGTTAAATAGTAGGTAATAATGAAATTTAATATATATGTAGATATAGTGTAGTTGTTTCTTCTTGACTGTTAAATATGAAAATACACCGCATTAAACAAGTTATACATGTATGATTGTATGTTTCGAAAGAAACAAAACATATCTTTTGCAATTTTCAACGCTAGTAGGACATACCTAAGCAGCAAACCTTCGAAACAATTGTACCTACTTACTTTTGCACTAAATAATATTATTCTATTATAATTTAATTCGTGAGCTAATCATCAATTAAATTACACGTGAAAAAATAATTTAGAAATACGCAGTGTCTACAGAGTTATGAACCCAGGTACTTACCTACTTCGATGTATTCTGCCAGCGACCAATCCGTCAGGATTTTAGCGATGTCTTCGTTCATTTTATTCAAATTCACAACACTACAACAGACGACAGACAGTTTTAAATAATAGATCACTATTCTTTACCCACTATTTCCGCATTAATCAAGATTTTTTTAATTGTACGCTGCGCGATCGACTCCAACGCACGAATGAAAAAAACAAACATGGCCGATTTCCGCCCCACCCCCGGCTTTGTACTCGGAATACATCATTTTGTTTATGGTACTCAATTTATTGTAAAATTTAAATCAATCGGTATCTATTACTCCGCAAAGTTGTTAATTCAATATTTCACTTTGTTATGGTGACAAATCGCGCAGTTTAAAATGTATAAACAAAACAGTATGTTCCCACGGCACGAATTATTGTTACCGTTACAATATCACATTTACTATAATAGCGCCGTAAAGACTACGATATGAATAGTATTTACAAATAGTTTTAGAGCATACGTTACTGAAAAAACTGTTACAATCACTTAAATATTGTAATGAAGACAAAATAAAATCAACTATACGTTCTGGTAGTATTGTAGAATAGAATTTTTTTGAGTGTAACCTGGAATAATACCGTTTTCGAGGCAGTACTTCATTCAGTAGGTATTAAATAGTATAAATGCATTTTATTACTCCTTTCTTGGTTTCTGTGGGTCAGATGCGGGTTTTGACAAGATTGTTTTGTGATGCTCTTTAATCAAACAAAAACAGGTAATGGACAAGAAGTCTGTTTTAATATTTATCTACTTTAAATTCATTGCCAAAAGCAAATGCTTTCACACGGTGATTTAACATACACACTTTATATTCGCAACCAAACATAAACAATATGGTTTAGTGTTAGCAGTAAACGTACATATATCTCATATCTGTGTAACGCTAAAGATAACAATCTGAACACTTGGCGCGTACAATACATCGGGGAGAAAAAATATAAAAAGATATAACATAAAGGGAAAGAAACTCCTGGGTAATATTATGATATTATGTTATTGGCAAGTTGCCAGTGAAGTCGGTAGCCTTCGCCCGATGGTCCTGTGCGCCGGATGCCGAATTTCTATGAGCTGCAAACCGGTGGAGTGCCCACTTATGATGTTATTATGGAAATAAAAAATAAATAGGAATGAGTGGACTATTGTTATCGGCGTTTGATTACGGCGTATCGGCATCAGCAAATCCGTTTGACTTTTTTTGCAGTATGTTCTAATTTATAAAAATTAAGACACTTCTAGCTGATTGGTATTTTCAATAAGTGGTTTTAACCGCCTCTGTGGTCTACACCACCGGTATCAGACCCAGAGGTCCCGGGTTCGATTCCCAGTGGGGTATCTACACATCATAATCGGTTTGGTTGGTGGTAGGTCTTGTTCTGAGTCCACCTGGCTAGCTATCACCATCTTATCTAAGTCTGACGCCATAACAATGATGTTTTCAGCATTTTTGTGTTCCGCCAGTTGGAGATAAAATAGCAAGTTCCTCAGTGGTTTAGGATTCGGGAGTAGTGCGCTTCATCTTTCAGCTACATCTTCATTTAACATTAGGTGCGAAGAAGGCTTCCTCTAAGTGCTACCCCGTAGCGGTTAAAAAACTGTCATTGGCTTTGTGTAGGAATAAGGCTTATAAAGCAAATAAAAAAGAGAGTTAATACAAGCAGCTCAATCCAGCGTTGACACATATTGGTAATTTTCTAACAATGACAGACAACTACTACAATTAGAGATTAAAATAAAGGTCAACAAAAAGAGAGTAAAGCTATAAACAATGGAGTTTTCATCAGGCTTCCTAACTACAAGGTAGGTAGGTGGATTCTTATCTTACCATTCGTTATCCGCGATTTATGTTTTAAGTCAAACGTTGAAGAACTAGTATGACTGTAATCAACGTGACTAACTTACAAAGGTTTTACAAAAGAAAAACATCTTTGGTCATGTAATACACGCAATAGACCCAATTGTTGTAGTCTCCATAAACACCATCTGCCACTTAATAGCGTCACGTCTCACGCTGCGTCACGATGCTTCCCATTTGCTAGTGTTATACCAATGTCTAATCGTACCCTTGTATATTACCTTACTTACTTTACTTGTTTAATAGTACCGCTACCTCTAAAGGTACCGGATTCAATTCCAGATGATTCGGGTAAATATTGAAAAAACGAACTTTTCAATATTTCATTATTGTATGTGGTATATGGTGTGTAATACCCGTTGTTCTGCTCAAGCGCAGGACCGATCGTTGTGGAGATCCTTGGGGGAGGCTTATGCCCAGCAGCGGGCGTCGTTCGGCTGACATGATGATGATGAATGCTCAAGCTATGTGGTCGAGTGGCGTGCGTACCGATTTTTAAAATGCCGCTTTCTCTGTGCTACCTTACGCGTGGGCCACACTGGAGCGACCGCGGGGCGCGGAGGCGACCTGCGGATCCGCAGGACGCTCGAACACGTACTATTCCCTCCGCCGGTCGCGCCAACCGCCGGACGCGCCAGTGTGGCCCCTCCCGTCCGTCTCAATATATTTGTTTTTCCCGCTCAACGCGGACGCAAGACGCGCCGCTCCAGTGTGGCCCACGACTTATTCGATTCTGTCGGGTAAATCTAGAAACTTCAATTTCTATATTTTGCGTTTTCTGAGAGTACCTACGTGATTATACCTGTCGGTTCGTTTATCATCATCAGCCATGCAATAAAACCACTGCTGAGTCTCAGCCCTTCCTTATGGATGGTTATGGATGGTTATTCAATTTGATGACTCTGTATGAAATAAAACAGGGAGAAAAAAACAACCCTTGAAGTTTCTTGCCGGTTCTTCTCCAAGGCCTCCCGCTGTAGGGTTTGCGAACCGATGGCGTAGCTTCTATGACGTTCACAAGTATTGTAAATAACAATCTAAATTGAATAAACAAATTTGAATCTTGAATCTTGAATCTTGAATCTATGATATGGAGAACGTTTCCCATCACCTTAACACAAGTGCTTGAGCTTGGCCAATATTTTTTTTATGCTGGGGCTTCACCTGCGTGACGTCTAACGGCGTTAATAACGGCATGCGCGTCTTAGCGCGCTAATTGTATCAAGTTATTGCGCTAAGACCCGGCTACACCTGCGTATTATATCAAATAGCGCGCTAATTAATGGCATTAGACGCAGGTGAAGCTCGGGCAGTATGACATACCAAATGTTCAAATAAGACAAATACCTTACACAACATGTGATTTTTACGCCACTGTTAAAGCTGTTGAGTGTAAAACCACAGCCGATATCATGCTTTCAATATACCCTATTGTTATTTAATTTGTTTGTATATGTTATTGTTATTATACTTAAGCAAAATTTCAATTTAAATGCAAAGATACGTCTCCGCTCCTAATAAGCTATTAATAAAAGCGGTAGAGCTAACAGGATCTCATCTTAAGTGTTACAACTTCTGGCGCGAATTATGTTTCGAGGCCAATTTTCATAAGCCAATTACGAAGTTAGCACACTAGACTGGGTTCTGTTATGACTTAAGGCGTTCCTCCAAAATTTACGGAAAATATTTGAGTTCATTAGTTTTGTAGAACGGAAGTTTGGAGTTACAATTATTTATCTCGTCTACAAACATTGGAAGTTATGTTTCTTATTTCTTTTTATAATTACTTAACCTTTTTAATTTCCCCACTTCTGGGGCACAGACCTTTTAATGGATGGATAAGGAGAAAAGGTCATGATCCATCAGGGAGCTGAGGGTGCCTGTCCTTTGTCGCGGAGCAAGCTGACGAAGCGGAGTTGCGGACTGCGGGCCGATCGCCGTAATTCTATGCAGCGCGTCTTGATTACGTTTGCGTCTTGACGTTTGACTTTGTATTGCCGTAATGACATAACGACGCACACATCACGCAAACCTATAGTCCCACAATCCTGTCTGCTGTCGCTCCAACTACAAGTTGCATGATCTCTCAAAAACAAAAGCAACAGATTCCTGCTTTGCATTTACATACACTTTTATTTAACAACTAGCGGCCGCCCGCGGTTTCACCCGCGTGGTTCCCGTTCCCGTGGGAATATCGGGATAAAAAGTACCCTATGTGTTATTCCAGGCTATAATCTGTATCTGTTGCAAATTTCACCCAGATCCTTTTAGTAGTTTTTGCGTGAAAGAGTAACAAACATCCATACATCCATACCCACAAACTTTCGCGTTTATAATACACTAGCTTTCCGCCCGCCGCTTCGCCCGCGTGAACTACACGACGCTATCCCGCGGGAATGTGATATTTTTCCGGGATAAAAAGTAGCCTATGTTCCTCTCCAGGCTACAAAGTATCTATGTTCCAAATTTCAGCCAAATCCGTTCAGCCGTTTTCGCGTGATTGAGTAACAAACATCCAAACATCCAAACATCCAAACATCCAAACATCTAAACTTTCACATTTATAATATTAGTAGGACTACACGACGCTATCCCGAGGGAATGTGATACTTTTCCGGTATAAAAAGTAGCCTAAGTTACTCCTACCTGCCTGTGAAAATCCCGTCAAAATCGGTCCAGCCGTTTCAGAGATTAGCCGGAACAAATAGACAGACAGACAGACAAAAATGTAAAAAAAATACATTTCGGTATGTGTACCGTATATATAATCATATTCATGTAGTAAAAAGCGGTTATTTTAATGTTACAAACAGACACTTCAATTTTATTTATTTGTATAGATAACAATTGGAAAAACAGCATTAATTTTCTTGCATTTAAAGTCCGATTTTCACTAGCTACCGTAATTAAGGTGTTGCATTGCCGAACTGAAGTGCAATTATGACAATCTAGAGCAGAGCCCGTAGGAACGCCACCAGGGCTACTGTTAATGGTGTTGTTGTCTTTTTATAGCTCTAATTTCACGAGCACTGCCGTGCAACAGAACATTTAAACGTTCGCCAATTTTATTATGAACTCGCCTCGAGCACATGTGTTTGTGTGCTGGTTCATTAATTCTGTTACAACAGTTTAATAGTATATTTTAATACAGTTGCTCAAAAAGTGGCGTATTGCAGGGACGTATAGCGTTCGGGATGTGGGCTATTACACACTCGAACTTTTTCTTTACCTTTCCCGAACTCGTGCGTTTTCTTTCCCAACTGTCAAAATATTGTCTATTAAAAAGAAAAAACCAACCACGAAGTTTTTACTAAAAAAATCATAGAAGTTTTTATGATTCATGCATATATTTCTAAAAAGAAGCTACTAATTTGTTTCAATATCAGATTTAAAAGTAATTTTAATTATACATTAAATTAATATTAGTATCGGCCAAATTAAATTTATGAATATAAAAAAAAAACATAAAATTGGCTGTATGACCACAGATTACTAAATATGGTATGACGTGCACTATTTACCATAGTATCTGCTTATAGGAGTTTGCGCAAGTAAGTGAAAAGAAAATGAGGGACCTTATTTCTTAATTTTCTAAATTAGTTTATTCTGGTTTTTATTGTGGTAGGTACTTAGTATGGTGGAATTAGTGCAATAATGTGGCTTTAATGGAAAACGATGTGGTAAAAGAGAGAAATAAGGAAAGGCGCTCCTGTAGGTTTCGAATTGCTTTTGTTAGGTTTCATTTCATTTCATCTCATTTAATTTAATTTTCATTTCATATCAATAAAAAAATTCTACTAAAGCCTTGGCTGTATGATCATAGTTTCCTTTGCCAACCCAGAATGGGTGAAGAAAACAAAAAAAAGTCTCTGCTTAGCTTATATTCTTTTACGGAGTTTTTGGCGCCATCTTGGCGGGTTAGGTTAAGTGGATATTTTAATTAATCGCAATTTGTTTCATAGTGGACTTTGTGACTCAAGATAGGTGTAGTTTTGTGCCCCAAGTGTTTACGCAACTGGACGATGTGTGGAATGATTAAAATATGCGCTATCTCGGTAACGTGATGCCGAGTGTTTTATTGTAGTGGTGACTACCTCAGCAAGAATTACCGAGAAGACCGACTCGACATACTTGACGCCAAATACTCCAAGAAGCATTAGAATGTAACACACCTACATTCTAATGAAAACATAAGAAACTATAATAACATACATAATACTCAAGAATTGGCAGTATGGCTTGATGTCTTCGCCTGTCCAAAAAGGACGAACTTTTTTACAATACAATTATATTCTTTTACGATTAGTTAGTTGAGTTTATTGTGTTTTATTATTTTATTGAATTGCTTCATTTTTTCGCAACTGTATTAAAAATAGTTGTTCAGTACACGTGCGGAACCGTCATTGCAACTTGTTCCGACTGTCAACCCTCACCTTCGGCTGCGCCTCGGCTCGGGTAGACATTGTAATGAAATCTACTATTTCATTACAAGTGCGGAAAGCCTGTCATTGCAAAGAGCTCCGACAAATGTCTACCCGAGCCGAGGCGCAGCCGAAGGTGAGGGTTGACAGTCGGAACAAGTTGCAATGACGGTTCCGCACGTGTACTGAACAACTGTTTTTAATACAGTTGCGAAAAAATTAAGCAATTTAATAAAATAATAAAACACAATAAACTCAACTAACTAATCGTAAAAGAATATAAGCAGAGACTTTTTTTTTGTTTTCTTCACCCATTCTGGGTTGGCAAAGGAAACTATGATCATACAGCCAAGGCTTCAGTAGATTTTTTTAAATTTATATGAAATGAAAATAAAATTAAATGAGATGAAATTAAATGAAACCTAACAAAAGCAATCCGAATGCTACAGGAGCGCCTTTCCTTATTTCTCTCTTTTACCACATCGTTTTCCATTAAAGCCACATTATTGCACTAATTCCACCATACTAAGTACCTACCACAATAAAAACCAGAAAAAACTAATTTAGAAAATTAAGAAATAAGGTCCCTCATTTTCTTTTCACTTGCGCAAACTCCTATTTAAGCAGATACTATGGTAAATAGTGCACGTCATACCATATTTAGTAATCTGTGGTCATACAGCCAAATTTTATATATTTTTTATATTCATAAATTTAATTTGGCCGATACTAATATTAATTTAATGTAGAATTAAATAAAATTAAGTACTTTTAAATCTGATATTGAAACAAATTAGTAGCTTCTTTTTTAGAAATATTTTCATGAATCATAAAAACTTCTATGAATTTTATTTTTAATAGACAATATTTTGACAGTTGGGAAAGAAAACGCACGAGTTCGGGAAAGGTAAAGAAAAAGTTCTAGTGTGTAATAGCCCACATCCCGAACGCTATACGTCCCTGCAATACGCCACTTTTTGAGCAACTGTATTAAAAAATATTATTCACGGAGGCGATCGCTGATGTAGCGGTCAGCGCGTGAGATCGCTAAACCACTTTTACAATAGTTGTTTACGAGATAGGTGACCAAAAGCGTATATTTTTAAACAGTTTCTGATTCCGAATTCCGGAAATAGTGCGCTTTTTTCTTCATCCTTATAACTGCTTAAACCCAGTTGTTATTGAAACAAATTTTTGCATCGACGAACAAAAAATAACAAGACAAAATTTACCACTAGTTATGAGTGGTGTTTGGTCTAATGGTAATTTTGATGATTTATTTGATCTTTATAACGATCGGTCGCTGTAAATGGGGTAACATCAGTTGTGAAGAAGTCTAAGTGCTACCCCGTTATTGATAAAAAGAGCTCCTCAGTAATAATAGTATTAAATTAAATTTCTTACAATCACACCAATTATCTAGTTCATAAGTAGTTTTCATTAAGAAACTGTGTTATGGAAACTAGATAACCATCAATTATCAGACCAAGACAAATAGACATGTTCATGCATACAAATATTTGTCTATCGGGATTCGGGGGAATATAATTCGGGAATCGAACTCAAGAACTCTGGCGCAGAAGGTAGGTATCCTACCCCTACGCTTAATCGGTCGTCAAACTCAGTTATTCGAAAAAAGACACGCTAAGCCGTTAGTCCTTGAGGCAAACATGGCCTATCCTTCTTTTCCGTACGTAGAAAGTCTGATGATACTAATATTTACGCATATTTTTCTCAGTAAATAAAGAATTAAAACAATTCGCCATTATTTTTGCAATTCCGCCGGTAAAATCATTCCCGCGAACCCGCGATACTTCACTGCGGCGTAATAACTGCGGATTCCAAAAGCGCAGACATTCCACAAATTGCAATGACATCGTAACAAGTCATATGGCTTTGAAGCAAACATCGCAAAACGACAGATATTGCCAGAATATCTGTCGTGTTCCCGCTTTACTCTTGGGATTGCGGTGATTTTCAAATAATGTTTGAAATAAAATATAAAAATTTATAAATTAATACGACGCATCTCCTAAGAAGCACAGCCGGGAAAATTGCATTGTAAATGCAAAAAAGATGTTAAAAATATGTTAAAAAAGCCTCCGGAAGCTGTCAAAGTAACGTTGCCGGACAAAATCGATTAAGGCTTCCACACACCAGATGCGTGAGCAACACGATGCGTTGCATCTGCAGCACGCTGCGACATAAAGCAATTCACACCGGCGGCATCGGCGCCGCACACGCATCGCAGTGCATCTGCGACGCCGTGCGTCAGCGACGCCGTGTGTTGCTTTCGGATCGCGGTTTACATTTTCTTTCAATTCGTATTTTCCCTTCCTATTTTGTCCCACAAAAGAGAGATTTTATCTTGTGGATCTTATATACATTTGTATCTGCGTACTATATTTATTAATTTTTCGTGTATTTCAAAATCTATGATGACAGTTTGTAAATATTGACAACTGACGTGCCGCAGTCAGCGTCGCAGCTGCACGCAGACGCATACGTCACCGCGGTGTGTCCTCTATTGAGAAATCTTGTAGAATACAACGTCACAATGCCGGAGCTCTTGTGCGACGTTGCCGTTCCGCTGTTGCGCGACCGCGCCGCGGCCGTTTCGGTTTGTATCTCGCGGACGGCCGTGCGGCTCTCGCACGCAAACGCAACGCAATGCAGCTGCGATACTGTTGGTGTGAACCTACGCGTACAAATTCATATATTACAACTCATGACGCACGCACACGCAATGCAGCACGTCTGCGTGCGTTTTTGGTGTGTGGCAGCCTTTATAGAAAATTGTGACGGAGATAAAAAATGGGCATTTGACAGGTTAAAGGAGTTTAAGTTTGGTGCAGGTTCTAATGTGTCAGGTAGAGAGTCCACAAATGAATAGATTGCAGCGTAAAGGATATGCTGTAGGATTTGATCAAGTTGGGAGAGACATAGAAACGGAGACTATTGGATAAGTTAAAATTAAATAAACTACATTTATTTTTGAAATTGAAAACACGTCTTATGAAACAATTTTTCTTATTATTATCTTAAATCTTATTGGTGTGTATTTAAAGGTTCACCCTTGTTTGGTAGAACAACGTTTCGCCGAAAATCGGTTCGACTAATTTTAGTTACAATAAAGTCATTTCACAGAATTATTCATTTGATCGAATGCTTATTTGTCATAATTTTATTTCGTATAATTATTTATTTGCACGAATGTCATTTTACCGAATTTTCAATTGCGCTAATTTTATTTGGACGAATGTCATTTTACCGAATTTTCAATTGCGCTAATTTTATTTAAACGAATGTTTAACTAGACTAATAATGATTTAGTCGAAAGATCGTTAATATTTGAGTGGCTCGGAAGTCCTGTAGAACACGTGATAGGTTAGAAATTTAAGGCGATCGCTTCGCTGCGCTTCGCGATCGCCTTAAATTTCGTGGTTATTTTTTTTTGTATCAATACAAGTTATGAATTGTTTCACAAAAAAAAATAACCACAAAATTTTTGATGTCTAACCTATCACGTGTTCTACAGGACTTCCGAGGAGTACAGGGCTTTTCTTCCAAACGTTTTTATACCAAACGATTATTATATCAAATGAACATTCTATTTTATGATCATTAGCGCAAATGTTGTTATCGCAAATGAATATTCGATGAAATGAACATTCTATTTTACGATAATTAGCGCAAACGTTGTTATCGCAAATGAATATTCGATGAAATGAAAATTATGTCAATCGATATTATACAAAGTGATTATTTTTAACCGACTTCTAAATCAAAAAGGAGGAGGTTCTCTATTCGTCTGTATGTATGTTTTTTTTTTTTTTTTTTTTTTTATTTATGTCCACCGATTACTCGAAGACGGCTGAACCGATTGAAATGGTTCAAACGTTATTACATCAGGTTGGTTTCCAAGTTGGTCCCATTTTTTGAAATTTTGAAATCGGTTCAGTAGTTTTCAGGAAATCTTGAAAATACTGTCGTTTTCGTTACCACTTTATGTGAATTTAATACGTATCTTTAGGCATAACTCCTTTGTTTATAAACCGATTTAGATGATTCTTGTTTTGTTGGAAAGGGGATACCTCAAGGTATTTTAACCGACTTCGAAAAAGGAGGTTTTGAGTTTGATCACATACCTATTTACCAGAAAACACGTAAATTGCCTGCACGATGCACTAAAAAGAGTGAAATAAAAATTATTTTTATAAAAAAATTAAACCGCCTTCTAAAAAACCACATCAAAAAAGTAAGAAATAATTCCTCACCAAATAAATAACGTAAGTACTTTGAAGTCGGGCGGGTTTTAACAAAAACAACAAAACATTGTACATGTTTCACGCCCGACTTCAAAGTACTTACGTTATTTATTTGGTGAGGAATTATTTCTTACTTTTTTGATGTGGTTTTTTAGAAGGCGGTTTAATTTTTTTATAAAAATAATCTCAAACGTTGTTCGAATTAGTGAAATTCGATCAAACGATGTTCTGCCAAACAAGGGTGAACCGTATTTAAAATATTATTTCACACGTTGTTTTCTTCGTTTTATAGTGACATTACTTTATGTATGTTTCATTTGCTAAAATAACAATATTATTCCAAAACGAACATTTCGATCTATTGTTCGATATTATTTTGTACATTGTTGATAGCAAAGGAGAGAACTAGCACTTAAATAAGAATACCTAAAAACTCAAAACTTCTTACAGTCGTCATATTCTGTGTTACTTTTCCATCACGAAGACTCATATTTTAGGCACATTTTGATTTCACGGCGTACAAAGTAAGTGAGACTTGCGCTACTTTTTTCGCTTTGCGCCTTTTCCACTACGAAATATTTCAATTTCATTGAATGCACTCCAAAGCCCAATGTTTATGACCACTGTGGCACGACGATAGGCCGATGTTGCCAGACCGAAATATATTTTAAAACTCGGAACCATTCTCGTTTCAATTTCGTTACAGTTTCTTTTTTTATTTTCAAATATAGATATATTTTTTGGGCTACAATAGTGCAGTTTTATTGAGCTACAACGCGCAACGC
Organism: Crambus lathoniellus; assembly: GCA_949710035.1. Classification (NCBI taxonomy): domain Eukaryota; kingdom Metazoa; phylum Arthropoda; class Insecta; order Lepidoptera; family Crambidae; genus Crambus; species Crambus lathoniellus. The sequence goes on along the minus strand of OX453299.1, from coordinate 2,922,459 downwards.
TCGAAAGAGGGCGGACATTGGAATTATTATTAATCTGTGAGTGAAATCAACAAGGTGGACCGACGGATCCTGTGAAGGACCTATCATTGTGGAGAGCCTTGTCACAGCCTATTGTGGAGGTTTTGCACAGTACGTCGTACGGCTGATGATGAGTGAAAGAACGAAATTGCAAGGATTAACCCTTGCGCTTAAATTCGCAATTCGCCGTGCACTAAAGTCCTTTCTTTTGATGTTTGAGCAAAGATCGTCAAATGCAGCTTTGTTCAAGAGAAACCCAAATCACCTGATAGAACAAATAAACTTGTAACTCTTGTATTTCAGTTTTCTTCGTATTTTTACAAATAAAAAATACATTAAATGAGATAGTTTTTAATTTTTAGATATCCAGCCAGTCCAAATAATAATTAATCTCTGGTAAGAGTCTTTTCGTGTTCTGTGGATATACATATATCTTGATCTTCACTAAGCAACTATTTTTATCGATTATTACTGATTTTCAAAAGTATTTAGGCAGGAACTTATGTTGAGGATAGTATTTAATAGGACTAGACGTAAGTTTATCTTGTTGTGTGTGTGTGTTTGTGTGCTATATATTTCACATAAATAAAACTATATTACAGAAAAATAAAGCAATGTTTCCCTCTAAAAATAACAAATACCTTAGAGTTATTAGAAGTTTATGAATTTTAAATATACCTACTTTTCACTTTTACACAATTTTATACACAACTGTTGGTTTCGGAACGTAACTAATCCGTTTAATTAAACCAGGGCCCCGATTCTGCTAAATTAGGAAAAATCACCAGACAACTATCATACAGAAGTCATACCAACGAACTACCAGAGTCAATTGGTATTCTACTAAATTTGTTTGGTTTCACGACAGGATGACATCTGGATGACGACAGGATGACGACAGGATGACATCTGGATGATCATTGCATTAAAGTTACATGATAGCATGCATGATAGGTGACATGAAATGTGTCAGTTATTTGCTTCATTATTCTCTTTCGGAAAAGGCAAAGAAATAAATTTTATACAGCCATTGCTTCCTTCAAGATTTACAATATTTTTTTTATCAATAAACGTGCTGGACTTGTTTTTTTAATTGAATTTTTTTTAGTCATTTTTACAGGATTTCGAACAAAATCTAAAAGGGTTTTGTGCCTATTTAGGGTTCCGTAGTCAACAAGGAACCATAGTTTCGCCATGTCCGTCTGTCCGTCTGTCCGTCTGTCCCCAGACTAGCTAGAGTCTTAGTACTAGAACATACTTATAAATCACCCCGACAAAGTGGTGAAGTAAAAATTAATAAATATTTTTTTTTTCGGTATTCTCTTCTACACGTGAAGTGGCCGAAGTGGGGATGTATTTTTTTTCTTGTCTACCCCATAGTGTGGGGTGTCGTTGGATAGCAATTTTAAAAATATTGCGAGTTTGTGAAAACAGTTTTTTGTTTGAAGCATCCGTTCTTCGGGTTATATTGAAGTTTAACTAAATATACCTAGCTATATATTATAACATACCTTCAACATCACGGGTATCCCATCACGCTTCATCTCATTCGGAATAAGTGGAGTGAGGTCCTCCGCCAACTCCCTGACTCCAGCCTTCGTCAGTCTAAATGTGCGCACAAATTTCACGTCCGGGAGCAAAAATGGGTCAACATTTTGACGTTATGTCGCGCGATCTCGCCGTCGATTTCGTCGCTGTTGATTTCTTTGGTCTTGCTTATCAGCGATTTCTAATAATCGCCGACATAAAATAAAGTTTGACGGATTCATCTTAACGATAATTCCACCAACAAACGTGAATAAACTTAAGAAACACAATATTTTTAATTTTATTTGTAGTCTTCACCTTTCTACAGACGAACAATTTGATTGACTAGCTTACTTTTGCAAAATGACAAAAGAATGACAAATCAATGGTCGATCATCGGTATTTGTAAACGTCAAATAAGGAGTAGCATACCGATTAAACGACAAGTGATTGACCATTGATTTATCATTGAAAAATAGACTACCGATTGGTTGGATAGTATTTCATTGGCCGACCAATGACCGACCAATGATCAATCATTGAACATTCTTGGACAGTAGACTACCGTTTGAGACTTTGGCGTCCAATTGATTTGTCATTGAACTACCATGTATTTAGTAGAATCGGGCCCCAGATAAAACCCCACGCAGACTTGGTCACGGCCGGAATGCTACTAAACTAACATTTAAAATAGTTAAACTTTTAAACCACTCGTTAAGTGACTAAAGTACAAGTGGCCATTACTCACACGCTTCAACCCGTGCAATATGGAGAAACTTGCGTGGCATCAAGTTCCTTGTAAAATTTATTAGTTAGCAGTTCCACGCTTACATGTAGACTGGTCAAATACAGGCAGCAAAAAAAGGCAGATTTTTTTCAATAAAATTTATTTATATGATAAAAAATTTACAGTTTACAAAATATTTACTCGTAACTCTCAGATAAATTAAGTTTGATGATTAAGTAGTGACACTTTTTAATAATAATCATGTTAGTTAGCTAAACAGTAGTTATAATTAGTTTAATAAAGAAGTGAGTTATTTAATTGACGCCAACCCTGTAAGTCAAATCAGTTTATGAATTTACTTCGGTGCTATTGTTACAAACTAAAACCTAATTAGCTAATGTACTATTTTTTTATCTAATAAGATTGGGTTTTGTTTAGTATTAAAAGCTTTTTGCTGACTGTATACTGAATGTTAACGTCTCACTTAAAGTCAACTGTTGGTTATTAGTGACGGAAAAACTTTGTACTCAAGCTTTCAGTAGAGAAAAGAAGATAACTTTAAACTTGATACTAAAAAATTTACAATAGTGATAGCTCGTTACTTTGAGTAGCTTCAAATGTTTTGTGGCTTTAATATTGAGCTATCGGAAAACTTGTCGTACATCTCATACCATCCCCAAGATATATGTATTAAGCAAATTTGTAAAGGACTATCCTAATTATGAGCCTAAATTAATTTTACTATTCAGAAGTGACATTCTGTAAAGATATTCAGCCGTCACATCTTTTTCGCGTTCGTAAACTTATCATGTCAAATTAAAAGTCAATTATTTTAAAGTGATAGGCGAGTTGGTAGTCAAATTTTAGAAATTGAACTACTTGTGTTGGTTTGTACCTAATTAGATAGATAGATAAATAATCACTTTTTTTTTACTACAGACACACACATATTCATTAAATACAAGGCATATTCACATATAAGAGTAGGTAGCACTGTATTACTTGCAAGAATAGAAAGGACAATTAGATCTAATAAAACAAAAAGTCCCAAATAAAAACATGTGTGCCGCAGCAGTACTCAATGGTCGCAGCTCAGCGTCATATTACTTGCAACGCAAGCAAATGGCTGATTTTCAGCTGATTCATGCCAGTTTACAAATTAATGGCTATGTAGGTATGTATTTTGATGTAGGTTGTGTAAGAGAGATATACCTAGGTATTTCTGTAGCTTCCTTCCGCAAAAAACATGCAAAGCAAAAAATGCACATGCACACCAAAAAATAATCAGTGCACAATACCTGCAGCTGCAGATAGCAAGACCGACCTCCAGATAGAAGATTTGAGACACAATAATGAACTATGCATCAGACTACACCAGCTAACTAACCACATTAGCATTACATAATAAATAGTTACCACCGATCAAATTCCGGCACACACGCCCTATAATCATATATTATATTATAACGAACATAAATCGCACAAGAAGCCATTACCGTCACCCCGATGACAACACACACATTAACTCTAAAATTGTACGAAGTATGAACTAATTACCTTTGCTTACGGGTAAGCTTGTTAAAATAGCTGTTTATTATATTTAGGGTCTGCGAACTGTAGTTTTAAAGACTATTTAAAATTGTTTGTGCAAGCATGGTAAGGAAAATCGTCAAACGTTATGCTTAGTTTGGTGTTTTTCAACAAGCATATTAAAAAATAATACTTACAGGAATGTGCCCAGACAGGCGGGCTACCGGCTAAAATATATAAATATGAGCATGGACTTCATTTGACATTTGAAGATATATCATACCTATGGTACGGAGATATGGACTGCAAATGCCAAATGAAGCCCTTGATCGGTCCAGATTAACAATTGGCCAAGGACACAATAATAAAGCCAGCTAAAACAAACCAATTGTCGTATGTACGGATCTCTGACATTAAAAAAAAAACACTAGTTCGTGAATCACTTCTGATGTTTTCAAATTTACACACTGATATACGATCAATAAAACTACATAGGTAGCACCTAAGCAGATTCTTACTATACGAAGAAACTTTTAAGCAGTACCTAAGTGAATTATTTAGTAGGCACTAAGAATAACCACATCATTTCCATCTTTTCATCAAAGTATAAGCAGGCTGAATATAATATCAGCTCTTGGAAAAGGTTCGTTAACCTTACGATAAGGATTCAAATATTTTTAAGCGAAATATATTATTTGTCTATGATATTATAAGTAGGTACAACGATTTGATTACGAATTAACCCGTTTTTGCTCTAGAGATATTGTTGTTGACTTTATTTATCTCTGAGAGTTGCCGTGGTAACTCTAAACTTTGCTTTTGCTTTGCTAAAAGGTAGTTATCACAACGGTAATAACTTAAAATCCTAAGCTATATAGTAGGTTTCCGCCCGCGGGATTGTGATATTTTTCCGGGATAAAAGTAGCCTATGTTCCTCTCCAGGCTACAAAGTATCTATGTCCTTAACTTCAGCCAAATCCGTTCAGCCGTTTTGGCGTGATTGAGCAACAAACATCCAAACATCTAAACTTTTACATTTATAATACTAGCTTTCCGCCCGCGGCTTCGCCCGCGTGAACTACACGACGTTATCCCACGGGAATGTGATGTTTTTTCGGGATATAAAGTAGCCTATGTTCCTCTCCAGGGTATAAAGTATCTGTGTCCCAAATTTCAGCCAAATTCGTTCAGCCGTTTTGGCGTGATTGAGTAACAAACATTCAAACATCCAAACATCTAAACTTTCACAATTATAATATTACTAGCTTTCCGCCCGCGGCTTCGCCCGCGTGGACTACTCGACGTTATCCCGCGGGAATGTGATACTTTTCCGGGATAAAAAGTAGCCTATGTTCCTCTCCAGGCTACCAAGTATCTATGTCCCAAATTTCAGCCAAATCCGCTCAGCCGTTTTGGCGTGATTGAGTAACAAACATCCAAACATCCAAACATCCAAACATCCAAACATCTAAACTTTCACATTTATAATATTAGTAGGATTACTAGCTGACCCGGCAAACGTTGTTTTGCCATATGAATTATAGTAGACCCGGTAAACTTCGTACAGTGCCACAAACTTTGCTGTGCCGGTGACCAAAATGTGAAACTAGCGTGTTTTTTTAAATGTCATTTTGCTGTCAAGTTGATGTCCAACCATAACGCTGCTAGCGGCTGAAGTTCTTAGAAGTCAGGGCCGGTTAAATTGTTACAAAAAAAAAGAAAACCGTACGTAGCGCCGCTGTCACTGGAACAGAAAAGGTTGTGGCACTGTACCACCAACATCTATTATAGATAGACAGATGAAAATAAATGATCGCGAAGAAGTTTTATACACTGCCTGCAACAAATGTCACTTATTAAAAAGTAGGTAATCCAAAGCGGCTAAAACGTCAGTGATAACAATACTCTTTGACATACCTCTTTGGATATGGAAGAAACGACAGTTTATCGATTTTCTATACAAAATAATCATTTTTATTTTATAATTTTCCGGAATAAAAAGTAGCCTATGTTACTCTCCAGCTCCCAAACTATCCCCATACCAAAAATCGAGTCGATCCGTTGCTCCGTTTTGACGTGAAAGACGGACAAACAAACAAACACACTTTCACATTTATAATATTAGTATGGATATAGTAGGATACACTACGCGTTGGCAGGGATATGCGTTCGCCATGGATAGGCAGTGACAGCACAGGAGTAAATACTCGTACTGTGGTGACAGTGCATAAGAACTAAATTAACCACTCTTCTTTTCGTCATATTTTCGTCCCTTATTCAAAAGGTTAAATTAATCTCTGGCAGATGAAACCGGTACGGTACCGGACGACGTTCCGTGGGCAGGCCCCCTACAAGGTGGACCGACGATCTGGTCAAGGTCGCGGGAAGCCGCTGGATGCGGGCAGCGCAGAACCGATCGTTGTTGAGATCCTTGGGGGAGGCCTATGCCCAGCAGTGGGCGTCATTCGGCTGACATGATGATGATGATGAGACGAAACCAAGCGTCTGCAAAGCAGTCACGTCATTTGCGTGGCGGACGACGACGCGAACGTACTGAAGTTTGTTGAAGAGAGTTCTCTTTATTTGTATTGGCTACGCTAAGTATTTGTATATTTTCGTTACGTTTGTTCATCCTTAGATCAATACTTAGTGTGAAGCGTAGTTAATTCAGGGGCTTTGAAGTCGCAGACATTTCACAGGGCACGTTATAAGCCCCCAGCGCCAATCGATTTAAGCGTAGCTGCACATTCGATGCGGCTTATTCACGTCTCTTCCTAGTACTATAATAACGTACCTGGATTAATAAGCTGATGCTGGAAGTTGGAGCATCAAATGCTGGATTTCAATATCTGAATTTGTAGCCAGCTACTTAAGCTTTCTCAAAGCTGTTATTCGGAAAATTAAATTGAATAAGCTTTTAATGCGAGGTTGAAGGGAATTGTCAAAAACATGATAATAGTCTTAATAATGTTTATAGGAAACTTTGGATTTTTTCTAAAATATATTAAAATAATACCTCGGCTTCTTATCAAAAGCGGGTCAATATTTCTGTATGTGCTCGTTTTTCAAGTTGAAGAAAGGTTTTTGTAAAGAAGTCAAAGTAAGTATTAGAACAAAATTGAATATTGCCTGAATGAAGAAGAAAGACCTTCACAAAGCCCAAATGAATTTAATGCAGATTTAGTTATTCAAGTACAGATTATGATCATTACTAGTATAGTACATATTATTATATTCATACTCCCCACGGGCCGTTCACATGATTGACTGAAGCCCAAGTCCTGAATTATGTACGAGGATTTCAGGTATTTGAATTTCATATAGGTAGCCCGCCCGCCCCGCCCGCCGCCCGCCCTGTGACCACATGCCCAACTTTTAATAGGAGACCTCAAATTTTACACTGAAATAATAATGATATACCCAAAACTAATCTCGTTTTTGAAGCCGAGCGAATGTTACATATTTCATTAGACGTTATTAGTTGCATTTTTAATTGTGCACTTTATGAAATTTGCCAATTTAAGTTTGGCTACAAAAAGTTTGGTAGTTTTGAGAAGCCTTATAAAATTTTTACAAAGTACGTAATTACAAAGACAACAAAAATTTTAAGAGGTACTTAGTGTTAAGTACATACTATAACTTAACAATTTATTACTAAAAGAGATAAATCATTAAAGCTGTTTATTAAGAAAATTATGAACACGCTGTCTTAGCACTGGAGCTTGGAGGTTTTAAAAAAATAACGTCATAAAAATCCAAATAAACAAAAGAGCTTGTTAAACTTATCCAAAGTATGAGTTAAAACAATTAACAAAAATATTATAAGTTATTTAAATTTTCACTTTTTTGCATTCACAATGCAATTTTTATAATTGAAAAATGGAAAATGAAGTATTTTAGAAAAAATCGACCCGTCTCACAACTAGCTCCTATGGGACTCGAACCCACGACCTTTCGCTTTCCGGGCGACTGCTCTAACCATTGAGCTACGGAGTCGTTAGCGAAAGGTCGTGGGTTCGAGTCCCATCGGAGCTAGTTGTGAGACGGGTCGATTTTTTCTAAAATACTTCATTTTCCATTTTTTCAAAAATATTATATTTCAATAAATAATTTTATTTAAATTACCAACGCCTACAGACAAGAAAATGTTGTATGGTAGTCTAACAGTAGCCGTATCTAACGTAAACAAGAATCAAACAAGAAAAGTTAGACATTCCATTCAGTTAATAGCATCCTCGCTTAACCACTGCACTGCTAAAGCCACTCTAATTACCTACGCCATAAGAGTGAGATTAAGGCCAATGTGACCCGTTTGTTGTGCTGTCAACATTCCTTCAGAAATGGGCCGCGTTGACTATCTTCAGCCCGAGGCAATAGGCGTCCCATTTGAAGTTATCCAAGCAGCCTTCTAAAATGAGCAAATATTTTTCTCAATTTTTTTCGTTTTATTTCTGCCGGTAACCTCGGCTTTTCAAATGGAGCCGTGCCAAGCATACGATAATAATTAAAAAGCTTATTTTTAAAGCTTATAATCAATGTAATTACTACGCCATTGAAATCTGAAAACATCAGAAAGCTAAATTGTGTTTATTGTTACCTATTGAATGAAATTACTTCTCATTCATTACTGTTATTTTCTAGTTTCATTTGCATCAAAAAATTGTTATTTTTTAATACTAAATAATTATCCATGTTTCATAAAAAAATGATTATAAAGCCAATTTATAAAAATAAAATGTTATTTTAATTAAATTTTGACTTTTTTGCATTCACAATGCAATTTTTATTATTGAAAAATGGAAAATGAAGTATTTAGCAAAAATCGACCCGTCTTGTGGGTTCGAGTCCCATCAGAGCTAGTTGTGAGATGGGTCGATTTTTTCTAAATACTTCATTTTCCAAATTTTATTTTTTTCATGAATTTTAAATCTCCTTTACTCGCTATTTTAGCTTGAAACCTTTTATTTTCAAATAGTCTGCTCTTATTTCCATCCAAAGAGATATTACCAACGCGAGAATTTTGCTTCCCAACATATTAAAATTTATGACTACCTAGATTCGTGCTCTAGCAACGATATAATACTTCTTGTAAATATAGCTCAGTTTCATGTAGAGATGCTTTTACAAACTTGAATGAAAGTAAAGTTCTTTTAATTTAAAAATTTTTATGAAGTATTAAATTAGCTTTTGGGTCAAATTAATGTAAGTACGTATTTTCATAATTTCCCTGGTCTACTTTTTATCCCGGAAAAATATCTCATTCCCGCGGGATTACGTTGTGTAGTCCACGCGAGCGAAAAGCTAGTCTACACTAATATTATAAAGAGGAAAGATTTGATTGTTTGTTTGTTTGCATCGAACACGCTCCGAAACTACTGGACCGATTTAGAAAATTCTTTCACAATTAGAAAGCTACATTCTTTCCGAGTGACATAGGCTATATCCCGATATTCCCACGGGAACGGGTACCACGCGGGTGAAACCGCGAGGATCCGCTAGTATTTGATAAAGCTGATATGTTTCTTTTGCCCATTCTTCTCGTCAGTGAAAAAAGTCTTGAATGGGGTGGTAAGGTAGTTAAACTAACTATTTATTCTTATTCTTATTTCTACACTATTCTAAAATTTACTGCACTGAAGTTCCGAACATTCATTCCGAAAAAAGAAATTTTATTTTGACCGAATGGCGCCGTTCTTCTTTCTGATGTAAGCAATAAGGAACCCCATCAGATCACTAACCTTAAATCTCATTAAGGTTCACACCAGGATGTATTTTTATAGGGGGCCAAACAGACTATGCAAATTGTAGTCCAGTCCAGTGCACCTTGCTTCAATGGAATTAAGTGTTTTGCATAATTAAACGAAAGAACAGCAGGAAACTCGGTAGCAGCTCGTCAAAGGATGTGTTTTCATTAAATGTTCATTTGCTTAGCACTGTTTCACGGGTGCTGTGTAGGAAAGTACGCGGATGAAGAAATAGCTAGGAAAGGAAATAAAGAAATCTAAATTTAATTATTCTACTTTTGTCCAGAGCTTTCATAAATACTAGCAACAACGAAATAACTCATAAATTAAAGCTTTTACACTCACTTAAGACAGAGAAAAGGATAGAAATAGGAGTAATAGTAGTGTTAGCCATTAAAAACCAAGACTTCCTATAATAATATGAATTTGAAACTTAAAAACTGATAAATATTTTGTTGACATAAAGATAAAAACATGATAACATTACACTGTCATTTTTTTAGTGTCTGCGAATTATTAATGTTGTCAGCAAAAAATCCGTCAGCTAATTATTCAGTATGGATGTGACTCTTAAGAATTCTAAGGAAAATGCGTTGTCTTTAGAATCACACAATTCTTGAAAAGGATTTCATTATTATATCAGCCATTTCATTTTCGTTTTTCGAGTTACTTAAGCAAAAAATGTTATTGCGTTGCACGCTAGGGAGCATTTGGCTCGTGGGTTGTGCAGATCCAATTTTAGCGTCTACTTCAATCAAATATGTATGGGAGAGAACATCTGGGCCTAATATCTGAATTATTTTAATATAATATTATGATACATTGATTACACGCCTCCGGGTTAAATATTACCAGTTGGATCGTGAAACATAATACGTAGGTACTGTCGCCATCAGATCTATATATCAAAGCGGGCGAAGTACAAAAAAATTACAAACATCAGAACATACAATTTGCCAAAAATATAACAGCAGCAACTTTACAATAAATTGACGCAGACATCATAACAGTCTAAATTGTAAATAATTTGTGGAAAATATGCCTTAGTTCTGTAACACAGATTAAATTACAATAAATTATGTATTATGCAAATGCACAATAGGTTCTCAAAATCGTAATGGTAACGAATTTAAACATGTTTTGGTCTAAACCATCCATGAGAAATATTTGTAATCGAAAAGAATTAAAATAGTCCTAAGTAAATCAATCATAATATTATTCTGGGTGTATAAATCAACCATTGCAATTAGTTTATTTATCACAATTTTAGGTCACGATGGGATATTTAAGAGAGCACTGTTTCATAAAAATCTAAAACATGAATTTCGTGTTCTCAATGAAATACACGCTCGTATTTTACATTTAAAGAGTACGTTATCAGCAAGCGACATGTTTACGAGTCCACAGCACTCCTTCTGTCAGAAGTTACTCAAAGCGCTTACGATACAAGAACAAAGCAGCATCTTATCGCAAACTAGCTCGAGACGTTATTGTGTCGCGTCTTACCTACGGGAATATTACGTCATCAATATTATGATCTCCACAATAAAACTGGTAAGGCTTCGTTCCCACATGATCCGTCGTTGATAATTCGTGATCATTAATCGTGATTATTTTTCTTATTAGTTTTTTTTTCCCTGTGATGACACTTCGTTTACACGGGATCCGTCATTGACGATACGTCTTCCTCATACTTTTGATATTTGTGTGTTTATGACAAATTGTGACTGACAGATAAGTGTAAACGTGAAAGAGTTTAGTAGCACTCATAATAAAGATACTAAGTTCACCAGTGCAGCTTCCAACAACTGCAAATAAAATTTAAATTAGAAACTGCAGAAAACAACGGTGATTTATTTATTTTACAAGCCAATCCTTTGGACAGTAGAAGCTTGTTGATATTTTCTGTATAAGCAATTAGCAATTAGCCGTCTCTGAGCCATTGTCCTTCGTGCAATCCGATTACTGTTGCACCTGACTGCAGAATGAAGCACGAAGCTAACTCAGTTACGACACACGAGTGAAAATTCGTCAGAGTAAGCTGTGGAAATACTGCCTTTTAGAGGAATCTCGACAAAGGACAGCTTGAATTTGCAATTTGTAGTATCGATCGGGTTGAATGTTGCAATTTTATGGGTGAATTTGAAAAGACTGGCAGTACTGTCTATACAAATTATATTACGGAGATGAAGGATTTGATTAAATAGGCTAATTCTACCGTAGGATATTTTACCGTATTCAAGTATAAAAATGTTATTTAAACTTGAGTAACTGCTTTGCCACTAATCGTACACTGGTTGACGTTGATCGTAACACTACTGTTTACAATAATAATGTACAATTTATTTTCGTTGGCCTTTACTATTTTGGTCCAAATTGACTGATCTCTTTTCAGTAACACTTATCCACTTTTTATGTCTTGTTTTGATAGATTTATCAGAAAACTTATTTCACGTCATGTACATGATTTCATATTTGCAGTGAAATTCCAATTAATAATATTGATACTCGGTTGAACTGCGTGGCGCGGTTGCTTGGGTCTCGGTTTAGTAACATACCTTTGCTCGCTCTAGGTTGTGCTCCGATGGGCTGTCTCAAAGATAATCAGACTAACGAGAATTCACTAAGCAAGTTTACACAGCTGCTTGCTCGAAACTAAGCACCTTTGCAAAGCATTTAGTTTGGAAATGTAGAAATCAAAATAGGAGTTGTGCAGTTATTTATCTATTTACTTACTACAACTTAAAGGAAAAATGTGATAGTAAAAAAGTCCCGCCTGAAAGCTACAGGGCTCGTGGTTTTTTACTATCTCATTTTAACTATACTTACAAAATTGCATTGTGAATTCATAAAAATAATTTAAAATCTCTACTTACAACTTATTTAAATTATTACTTTTTTGCATTTACGATGCAATTTTTATTTAAGTAACTTTATTTTCATTTTTTAAATCATCATCATCATCATCATCATGTCAGCCGAACGACGCCCACTGCTGGGCATAGGCCTCCCCCAAGGATCTCCACAACGAACGGTCCTGCGCTGCCCGCATCCAGCGGCTTCCCGCGACCTTGACCAGATCGTCGGTCCACCTTGTAGGGGGCCTGCCCACGGAACGTCGTCCGGCACGCGGTCGCCATTCAAGAACCTTTCCGCCCCAACGGCCATCGGTTCTCCGCGCTATGTGTCCCGCCTACTGCCACTTCAATGATGCAATCCTTCGAGCGACGTCGGTTGTTTTAGTTCTCCTGCGGATTTCATCATTTCTGATTCGATCGAGCAGGGAAATACCAAGCATCGCTCTCTCCATTGCTCGCTGGGTGACTTTGAGCCTTCTTATGAGACCCATAGTAAAAGACCACGTCTCACTTCCATAGGTCATTACTGGCAACACACACTGGTCAAAGACTTTCGTCTTGAGACATTGAGGTATTTCGGACGCGAATATATGTCGGAGCTTCCCAAACGCTGCCCATCCGAGCTGGATTCGACGAGAGATCTCTTTCTCAAAGTTGGACTTACCTAACTGGACCGTTTGTCCTAGGTAAACATAGTGGTCAACAACTTCGAGTGTAATGTTCCCAACATTAACTGGAGCGGGTGCAACATGGGCATTGAACATGATTTTCGTCTTGTCCATGTTCATCTTAAGACCCACTCTTTGCGAAGCATTACCGAGATCTTCGAGCATTGTGTTTAGGTCTTCCAAGGTCTCAGCCATAAGAACTACATCATCGGCAAACCGTAGATGTGTTAGGTACTCGCCATTGATGTTGATGCCGCATCCTTTCCAGTCTAGCAGCTTAAAAATATCCTCCAACGCAGCTGTGAACAGTTTGGGAGAGATGACATCTCCCTGTCTCACACCTCGCTGTAGTTGGATAGGATTAGAGCTCTGGTTCTGTAATCGGACCGACATGGTGGCGTTTTGGTATAGGTACCTCAGCACCTCGATGTACCTGTAGTCTATAAGATAAGATAAGATAAGATAAGATAATCATTTATTTGCACTTGAATGAGGTACATTAGTGGTCACATGAGAAATGAAGTTCAGCTCAATCAGCCATTACATTAGCATGCAAATCTTAAAATTAAAATTAAATTTGATAACTATTTGAACATGCAAACATCTTTTTTTTACAGACACAACTTCAACATTTCTGAGTCTACAGAGTGAAATATATAATTTAGAGTGTCAGCAACATGTCATAAATTAGAAAATTATTTTAAAGTCTATAAGAATGTCAGTAATTAATAGTTATCATCAAATGCAGTAAAAATACAGACAGATACAAACGAACACAAATTATTTAAAAAGTTACAATGTCAAAATTTAGATTTAATGTCAATTTCTAGTTTTATAATAATATGTCAACTGTTTTTTGTCTTAATAATATTTAAAATTAGGTACCTACCAATTTTAACGGTGACAATGGTTAAATAAATTATGTGGGTTTACGTTTACATCATGGCCTCATGGCAACATATGGTAATTTGGATAGTGGTCTCTTTGTTAAATGAACGATTGTTATTGCTTAAAAATGTGATCTAAAAGGTATGTTCATTGAATATGGTTTAGGAATTCATTTACACTGTAGAACAATCTTTCATGTAACCATTTATACAGTGCTGTCTTAAATTGACTAAATGGTAACTGCTTTATATTATCAGGTATCTTATTGAAGACCCTTATACACATCCAGTAGCAGTTCTTTTGGAAGGAGGTGGTCTTAGGAACTACTACAGAAACCAGCCTATCACCATGACGAGTACTACGTATATATACGTCTTTAGCCAATTTGAAAAGACTCATGTTTGCCTTTACAAATTTAGCTATCTCGAATATATAAAGACAAGGTAAAGGTAAAATTTTTAGATTTTTAAATAGTGGTTTGCACGGTTCATCTGGTGCCGTACCACATATAGCCCTTATGCACTTCTTTTGGGAAATAAATGCCCTGTTGACATCTGTGCTATTTCCCCACAAAATGAGTCCATACCTTAGGACTGATTGTACATAAGCGAAATATGCAGTAAGTGCAGTATTTTTTGTGGCTATTTTAGTTAGCTTGCGCAGGGCATATGTAAACCTGTTTATTTTGTTACAGACAAATTCTATTTGTTCCTTCCAGTCAAGCCTCTCGTCGATTACTATACCTAGAAATTTTGTGGATTTATCTGTTTTAAGTGTCTGGCCTTGATATAATATATTAAATGTCTGGTGTTTAGAATTGTTAAAGTTTATGAGACTAGTCTTGTTGATATTTATTATTAAATTATTATTTTCAAGCCAATTTATAATGGATCTAATTGTATTGTTTATGTCTTTTTTATGGTCTTCTATTGATTTACTTTTTGTTGTCACTACTACAGAAATATCGTCCGCGAACAAAATGCATTTGTGTTTAGTCACTCTTGGAAGATTATTCACAAAAACTAAGAATAATAGTGGGCCAAGCACGCTTCCTTGGGGAACTCCGGTTATAGTTTCTTTGAATTCGGATTGATATGTCTGGACCTCTTTTTTATCAATTAATTTAGATATTTCTACCATTTGCTTTCTTTTTTGTAAATAGCTTTGTATCCAGCTTAGAGCGACACCTCTAATGCCACAGTGCTCTAGTTTGGTGAGTAGTAAGTTGTGACTTACGAAGTCAAAAGCTTTTGACATATCAAAAAATAGTGCGGTTGTGTAGCATTTATTATTAAGGCCTAATGCGGTCTCGTTAATTAGGTCGTAAACAGCATGTGCCGTAGACTTATTTTTCTGGAACCCATATTGGTTCTTACTAATAATGTGATATTTGTCAAAGAAGGAAGTGAGTTTGTCATGCATAACTTTTTCATAAATTTTTGAAAAGATTGGTATTAATGTAATAGGTCGGTAGTTATCAATTTTTGTTCCGTCGCCCTTTTTTAACAATCGTTTAACTACGGAGAGCTTAAGTTTCTCAGGAAAAATTCCTGAAGCTAATGAGAGGTTTATAAGATGTGTTAAGATAGTACTTATTTGATCTCTACTAGCTTTAACAACCTTCGTGCAAATTTCATCATAGCCTTCTGAGTTTGTATTATTTAGAGAGTTAATAATTTTTTTCACACAGTGAACATCAATCGGTGTCAGAAAAATTGAATTTAAATTTGAAATGTCATTTGCGGTTTTGTCAGAATTATTATTATTTGCGGTTATGTCAGAATTATTATTATTTGCGGGTATGTCGGAATTATTATTATTATTTGCGTTAATGTCAGTATTATAATTATTATTTGTGGTAATGTCAGAGTTATTATAATTATTTGAGGTTATGTCAGAATTATTATTATTTGCGCCTATGTCAGAATTATTATTATTATTTATGGCTATGCCAGAATTATTATTATGATTCGCAGTTATGTCAAAATTATTATTATTATTTGTTTTGGTACGTGGTAATTCAATAAAATACTTATTAAATATTGCGGCAATTTTCGTGGGACTATTAATATAATAGGTCTTTACCTATGAAATTGCCGTTTTGTATGGAGATTTCTGTAATTATTTTTTTTCCATACTAACGTTTTTGTTATTATTTAACGACTAATATTATGTAAATTTACAAAATTTTACACAAGTATTTATGGACATTTTAACTACTAAATGACACATTCGTTAAGAGAAAAATTTTTTTTTTCACTAAGTTACAACTAATAAAGTACGAAATTCTGGAAACAAAAATAGTCGTAACTTTCGGAATAAGTTTTTTCTATGTAAATAATCAAATATCGTGGTTATTAAATTATCAAAAGTTGCTCGATACGGTCTTAATATAACGCAATATTAAAGAAATTATATATTTCTAATATTATAAAAGTTGTTAAGTTATATGTACAAAAGAAAAAAACGGCAATTTCATATGTAAAGACCTATTATTTATCATTATGGTTTATAGATTCAATGAAATTATTGCGGTTGGATTCACAGTTAACTTCATCTTGAATTACTGTCCAAGTTGCTTTGCATGTATTTTTACTATTAATAACATATTTATTATTGTTTTGTTTTTTAGCTTGTAGTATGCATTTTTTTAATATTTTAGAGTAAGTTTGATATGTGTTTTTGTTTTTAAAATTGTTCTTTTTATAATAGTTCATGCGCAGATTTCTGTTTGTTGTACAGCTCTTCTTAATTCCTTTTGATATCCAACGCAGTTTATTTCTAGTCATCATTTTTACCCTACAAACTGGAAAGCATAATTTGTACAGTAGGCGGTACCACTCATAAAAAACATTAAATGCTTCATTTGGGTCTGTTAAACAATAAACATCTGAGAAAGATAGCTGTGATAAATATGTTTTGAATTTGTTTATGTTCTCAGAAGAATAGCATCTTTTAAATTTATATGTAATTTTGGGAGTAATTGCTTTTTTTTTGGTATTGAAAACCAGCACTTGGGCAGTATTGTGGTCTGAAAGGCAGAGTGGTAGTGTTTGACCTTTTGCACTTCTTATATTACTAAATATGTGGTCGATACATGAATTTCCTCTGGTTGGATCAGAAATGTGCTGTGTCAGATTATAATTTTTCAATATGTCAGTTAGATTATTTGTGGTGTTATTATTGATCAATGTATTTATATTTATGTCACCTACGATAACTATTTTTTGTTGTTTATATTTTAATATGTACTTGTTTAATAGAAATTCTAGTTTTTCAAGGAAATACTCGTAATGTCTTTGTTTTGTAGCAGTTGACGTTCGATATACACATACTACAATTATGTTACATGTTAAGATATGTATAGCACAACATTCAAAGTGGAAGTTGGTTGCTAGGTCAGAACCCAACACAATTTTTTTATAAGATAAACCTTTCTTAACTAATATGCAGGCCCCCCCTCGTTTGTTGTTTCTCGAAAAATAGGCTGCTAATTCGTAATTAGATATGTTTATGTTCCTTTCTTCACCACCTTTTATGAATGTCTCGGTGAAACAAAGGACATCAGGGGTCATGACAGATTTAAGGTTACAAAGAGTTAATTCAATAATTTCTTTTTTTGAAGTAAGGCCTTGTATGTTTTGATGAAGTATTGTGAAATTATGCTCATTGTTTTTAACGAAAAAAATTAGTTTTTTCATTTTCAGGAGATTTATTTAAATTCTCTAATATTTTTTTAAGGGGGAAATAGAAAGGGATTGTGCCTTTTTTGTGTCTGTTTGTGTTTGTATTATCAGTGTTTGGGCATTTGCTATTTTGGTTATTATAATTAATTTTTTTCAGAGTTTGTAGGCAGTTTTTTATGTAGTCTTTATTGTATTTTAGGTAGTCAATTTCTATATTTAGCTTAAAGCAGATTTTTTCCTTTAAAGTCATCTTATAATGAGGATTAAGGGACACCAGTTGGTCAATGTTTATAAAAGTACAGTTGACATATTGTTTTACAATAAAATTCATTTTTGTATTAAGTTTATAAATATTTAAATAGTCATTATATTGTGCACTTAAGATAAACACCTTGCATTTTTTTATACAACATAAGATATTACATAAATTGGTTAATGTTGAATACGGATTCACATCATTATTTCCTAGTGATAATATTAGTATGTCATCTTCACTTAGTGTATTGTTCAAAGATAAGCAACTATTTACTATTTCGGAACTAGGTGCGGAGGGTTTAATTAGGCTGCTAACACTGTAAACATCATTCCACTTTCCACGTCGCGTATTTATTATTTCTTCGGATAATCCTCGCATCTGCTCATCTCCAATAAGGTATATAATCGGTTTCTTGTGTGTTATTGTTGTTGTGTCAGAAGTTGCGACTATCGAAGTAACATCTGAAGTGGCGACATCTGTTGGGGGTCTAGGCGAGTCCTTGTCACTTCGCTTATGCGAGGTGCTTGTCATCACATGCAGGTGTTGTTTGCTCGGCGTTCTAGGTTGTGGCGTGTCACACGGGGTATCATTTTCGTCGTGTAAGAACTCTAGTGTGCATTTGTTAAGATTTTGTCTATTTTTTCTAAGTGTAATATTTTTTTTGGAGCTTGAAGTAATTTCAGTCAATATTTTTGTTTTTTTCTCTTGATTTGATAATAGTTTTTTTAAATTGGTGTTTTCTGTCAGGATGTTTTCTATTTCGTTGTCGGCTATTAGTAATTTCTCCTTGAGTTTACTGACTTCTTCTTCCAACTCTTCAACCCTCTCTTGTAATTTAACCTTTTGAAGGTTTGGACAGCTGTTGTTCAATCGGCTACTCCTATTTGGCACCTCTGGAGAGACTGCAGCACGGCCCAGGTCTCGATCGAATCAAAGGCTTTCTCATAGTCCACGAACGCCAAGCAAAGTGGCAAGTTATACTCTTCGGTCTTCTGTATAACTTGCCGCAGCGTATGAATGTGGTCTATGGTACTGTAGCCTTTCCGGAACCCGGCTTGTTCGGGAGGTTGGAAGTCGTCGATTTTTTAAATATTTCCAACTTATTCAAATGACATAAGCAAAATAAGGTCACTTATCTTATTTTCAACATTTGCAATGGTTGGTCTCTGGATGGGTGACCAAAAACTTTTCATCTCGAGCTCCTCCAATCTTCGGAAGGCACGCTAAGCCGTTGCTTGGTTCCAGCTGCATTTGCAGTCGTTAATACCCACCTATCCGCACTGGGCCCGCGTGGTGGGTCATGGCCCATTCTCCTTATCCATTCTTAAAAAAGGCCACTGCCCCAGCTGTGGGGATATTCAATGGCTGATGATGATGATGATCAAAAAATAAAATACAAAAATACCTGATCAAAATAGTATAAAAGCAACTAGCTTTTTACGGGGATATTGTACACATAATTGGTTATTTAGAAATTAATGTGTTTTTAAAAGATTTTGTTTTTTCCGACGTTTCGGGACCTTTCCAGGGGCCGTGGTCACGGATACGAAAACTGAATCATGTGTTTAATATACGCGTGATTAAATCCGTAAAAACATAATCCTCCTTCTGTCGCAGTCGGGTAACCAGTGGGTTTATTTTAATGAAAAGTTCGCGCAGAAATTTTAGATGTGCTTAACTTTGACACTTTTACTTAGTAGTACCTAAGTATAAAGAAAGTGGTTAAAGTCTCATTAGCCTTAAGTTATTAAGCTCTTCAAACGTAATTAGAGTAAAAAGGGAGAAACAGAGCAATATTTTTTCCTAACTTTATAACAGAGAAAGCATAAGGTTAGCGGTAGAACTCAAGAAATATTATCAAGTTAAGGGGAATACAAAATTATTGTTATTAGGCGATGCCACTGAGCTTCAGAGCCACTTTTAGCGCAAACAAGAAAACCACATCTGAATTTCAAATGCGCCATTCCCTCGGGAGGGCAATTTGACAAAACAACTTTCACGTTTTTGCTGCATCACTAATTTAATAATGATTGTGAGTACCTGGACTTGAAAGAAAATTGTCGTGAAGTAAAAGTGTGTATGAATATTTATTAGTCCTGGGGTGGCGTGTCATATATTTTTATCTTATAGAAGCATTGTTCTGGGCAATGACATTTTTACACATTTGGTATAAGGAGGTATTCCTCGTAGCGCACTCATTTTTAAGCGCATCTAATTTAGCGCACCTAAACTATTCCACATAGCGCACCTTTAAGGTGGCTAATAAAGTCTATTACCTCATAAAGTTGCACTATGTGGAATCAATATGTGGATGTTTGTATTCCCCTTAATGCGCTATAAGGAATATCTCGGTTTAAGAAGCCGCTGGATTTATTTCTATTTATTTACCAATATACACGGATGTTTACATTTAATTACAGTGTTTCAAAAATCAACTTTGATTTTACTGAAATTCACCATCTACAATACACATAAATATTATGTTATTATATAATCTTAATATCTTAGATTTAATTTAATATAATTTTTATACTTGTGGAACTTTAGAATTAGTTAGAAAAGTCGTCCAGTAAGTGCGTAAACAGTATTATTTCTATTCAATCGCTCTAAATATAAACCGCAGAACACGGTTTTTTTTTTATCTTTTTCATAGTCTGTGGTATAAACCTACCTCTGTCGAATACAACAAGTTACTTTAAAAGCAAATAAGGTCTTATTTCAGATATTGCAAAATTGTATTTATCTAGAAATTACTGTTAAGCAATCAAAGCTGGCAATGACAATTACCTCATAAGTGTCAATATTCGTATAAATGGTCGTATCTTTTGATCATATTAATAAAGCTTTTATATCTTTTAAGTAGCAAAGATTATATAAATAAGCATTTATGACTCCTCTAGCATAGGTCATCAGCTCATCAGCTCATTTATAATTTGGAGTCATTTTAGCATAACTCCTCTACGCATTTCTTTTTTCAAAATAAACACAGGTAGACTTACTGCTCAAGAATTTACCTTTAGTTCTGATTTCCCAATTTTCAAATATTATCTAGCTTTGGAGGAGCCCGTGGCGCAGTGGATAGCGCGCTTGGCCTGCGATCGTTGAGGTTAAGCAACGTTCGCAATGGTCGGTCACGGGATGGGTGACCAAAAACTTTTTATCTCGAGCTCCTCCGTGCTTCGGAAGGCACGTTAAGCCGTTGGTCCCGGCTGCACTCGCAGTCGTTAATACCCACCAATCCGCACTGAGCCCGCGTGGTGGGTCATGGCTCATTCTCCTTATTCATCCATAAGGAAGGCCAGTGCCCCAGCAGTGGGGACATTAAATGGCTGATGCTGATGCTGATCTAGCTTTGTCGACAATATGTGCCTCCACACAGAAAGCTTAAATTTTGGACTATCGGTACCATCAATTATTCCTCATTAAAATAAACAGAACACAAAGATACCACCTAACCTTCTAGTTTTTAAATGCATTAAAGCAATTGTATACGAATTTACAATGAAACGCTTAAGTTCAAGCAAGAGGAACCGCATCGGAAATTCAAATAGTACGTCAATGGTGGCTTCAAATAGTACCGAGAAACGTTACAAGTAGTTGTTTGTTTAAGTTTCAATTACCACAATTGTAGGCTTTGGTTTTACCTTCTCTAAATTGGTTTGAAATATAAAAACCGACAAGGAAGTTGTTTCAGGTTATAAGTTTTTGATTTTGATTTAATTTTTGCCATATTACTGCTCACTTTGGCAGAAAAAAAGTAATAGAAGGAATATATTTGAAAACAAATTTAAAATTTATGTTAAAACTTTAGGATACATTGAGATTTTAGGTAATGTCATTTTTGATACACCATGCCCTTAAGGACCATTCGGTCCTCCATACTGCCGACTACTGCCGACCTCTGTCAACGCCCGTAAGGACCATTTGGTCCTCCACAGACTTGCCACCGATTATCGGTTTTTTCTCTATGATTGCGTCATTTCCTGTATGGGACACTTTATTTCATTGAGAAGCTTGATAAATTTGCGTTAGTCTGTGACAAAAATATGTTTCCGATCTGTGTTTTCCAATTGACATAAAAAAAAAGAAAGTCGACAAATTTTCTCGGTGTTTGCTAATCGTGGTAAATAATTTATTGTGAAAATTTCTGTTGTTTCCAAGTTTTTAGCAAGTTATGTTCCATTTTACTGTTATAAAAGGTGTTCGTTTGGTGTTTTACATAGGAATATATAGGAATAAAATCGTTCAAAATCTGAAAAATTCTCAAAAATTCGGCGAAGTTTATTGCTGCACTTTGACCACGTAGAACTATTATACCGTAGATTTCTGGTGTTAGGTCTTAGTACCTAAAAATGGCAAAAACATTCATAAGATAAACACACTTTACATAATGAAAAAATATAGCCTAATTCCGAAATTATCGGGTTTTTCGTGAAAGACGGCATTTTTTTTTTGCGTGTCGAAAGTGGTGAAAGTGGAGCGGGTGCTTTTCGTTAATCTAGCGCAATAGTGTTCTGTAGCGAGGGGTTCATCGTAAAATCGTTTCACTGTCTCTATTAGTTGTCGACTTGTTGTCGACAATATTACATGGTATTTAAACTTTACTCTCAATTTACAAATCTTAAAATAAAAATTCATTTATATTCTCATCACACAAAGAAAAGAAAATCTTTTTCTAATTCATTAACCACATAACTAAGTCCTCGATAAAAACGCGCATCACTGGGAGCAAAATGCCAAACAGTAAAATCGTGCGAACTCAAAAGTATGTCTTTTACTGGAAATAAGTGGTTCCCAACATTGTGTCACATTTGAAATTCAGATGCGGTTATCTTCGTTTGTTTCTATTAGTTGTCGACTTGTTGTCGACAATATTACATGGTATTTAAACTTTACTCTCAATTTACAAATCTTAAAATAAAAATTCATTTATATTCTCATCACACAAAGAAAAGAAAATCTTTTTCTAATTCATTAACCACATAACTAAGTCCTCGATAAAAACGCGCATCACTGGGAGCAAAATGCCAAACAGTAAAATCGTGCGAACTCAAAAGTATGTCTTTTACTGGAAATAAGTGGTTCCCAACATTGTGTCACATTTGAAATTCAGATGCGGTTATCTTCGTTTGTTTTGCGGCGAGTGCGAGTGAGAATCGTGGCTCGCCTTTTGTAGAGTCACGGTTAGTAACCAAGCGTTCAGTTTTATGTAGGTAAATAAATAAATAAATAAAATAAATTCTTTATTTCATTCCGATTACATCAATTATCCTCTTAACCTAATTATAAATTAAATTTTAGCAACATAAGCACTTACAAAGAGGTTAACGTTGGCAGCTGTACTGGTATAAACCGTGTCACAGCCGCCAGCTAGGTAAAGGTAATATTAAAAAATAAGTTACAAGTTATAATTTTAATAATATATCTGTCGCAAGCGGATGGTTGAATCCACCAGATGTTTAAGTATGGCAGCATGTACCCCTCGGAAGTCCTGTAGAACACGTGATAGGCGAGGATTCCCGACCGAAATAGACACGCTAACGCGTGCTCGGCCGCGCTCGATACACTTCACGCGGACGCAGCGGCAGCCGGCAGTGAACTGTGAATCGAAAATCACTTAAAATTCAATTAAAAATTAACTAATAAAAAAATTAAAATTATGAGGGCCGGAATCCCCCGGCTAATTAAAGACAATCATTTTCGTAATATTTTTCATTAACTAAAACCAAGTATACTGCAAGTAATACGATATTTGGATTACGATTAGACGGATGATGGGATTTTATAGGTACTTTATTGGTAGGTTTTCAGGTGTAATTTTTTTATAGCAATATCGTTGAATGACGCCCATGTTACTTTTCATATAATATTCAACAAAAATTAAACAGTAATTTTAGAGTAACAGTTAATTAATTAATATTCTAAACAGAGTGCATGTCGTATAAAACCTACCTCTCACATAGCTCACTAAATTCATTTTCAAGGACGAACTCAAACTAAAGCTCTCCGAATTAAAAACATGTCTACGTTTTATATCATATTGTTGTCAGTTGAAATAAATAGTAAATTGTAGGTTCTCTTGTACACTAGAGTCTGAGCTTTCCTTATAAGAAGGAGTGCTACTTTAGCAGCATATCGTCCGGAAACGATTCGGAATTACCGCTACGGCCATTTAATGTTATAAAACACTTTTAAAATACTTTCAATGCTAAGCACATCTTAGATTTCAGCGCGAACTGTTAATTGAAAAAAAAAACACTTTTTTATTTGCAAAACCAAGTGTCACAATAGATCTTAAATTAGAATGAGAACTTACAATTGCACATATAATTGGAAATTGTTAGTGTGTTTTTACAAGATGTTTGGTTTTTTCCGACGTTTCGGAACTTTTCCAGGGGCCGTGGTCACGAATGCATCAATAATATTCCAAGCAGACAAAGCAATATAAATTGTAGTTAAATTACGCTTACACTCTTACACCTCGCTTTCAAAATCGCTTCACATGAAGCCGCAGCTCTCGCAAGCTGTCAGAATTAAAAACGAGTATATACGTTCGGAAGCGATTCTAAGCGCAGTGGCCATTGCGATTGTTCTACTACATGCGGTTTCTATCAACAATGGCAATTACCCTTTTGAATTTCATACACACAAACATTTCAGTGTTGTCAGTTGCAATAAATACATTGTACGCAGCCGGCCCGAGGTGCAAATTAGTTTTGTGTAAATTAGTTATTTTGGCTTTGCTGATAAAGTTTGCAATTTTGGTTGTACTATTATTAAACTGGAGGATACTGAAATGCTAATTTGTATTATGTTAAATATGGTGTTATCATGCTAAAATTATTACATTGGCATGTAAATAAATTGAAACTGGATTAGAGTATTGCCAGGCTTTGCAAGTAGTTACATAATGCTATTTATTTACTTGTATAAATAAGCATTTTAACCTAACAGTATAAATAAAAGACGTTGTGTATAAAAATGAATTCGTATTTTCCTAGATTCAGAGGTTTAACAGCATGTGTTGATTATTACGCTCAACGCTAAAGCAATATTATTATTTACATCAAAATGAAAAATCAAACATTGAGTCAAAAATATGTAAACAAATTTACATAGAATCAAACGATCTTTCAATCCGTATCAGAAAGGAGCATCGTTAAATAAAATTTCAATACGAATAAGCCAAAAGAGACAATCAAGAAAGAAAAATATTCGTATTTGAAGTCTCGCCAAGTTCAAAGTGATTTTGCTTTGATGTGCTGGAGATAAAATTTCATATGCAAAATAAAATTAGAGGGAGGCACTGGAAATGTATACGCTAAGCGTAGCGTGTCGCGCGTAATAAGCGTGCAAAAGAGATGGCACTTTGCGTGTCCGATACTACAGTACTGGAACTCGAATGAAACTCGATTATGCTAAGTTATTTTGGTGGATTGGTTTTATTGATGGCACATTTGAAAAGGCAAGCGTGTTGTGAAGAATTTGGTTTTGTCAAGAGATAAGAGAGAGTGTTATTTTACGATTCTTTTTTATACAATGCATTGATGATTTGTAAAATGCTTATTTTTTTATGAAAACAACAGAAGATCTTAGCGCTCCCACGTATGGCTGTATACAAAAAGAAAGCTGGAAGCCTATCGGCGCTTATAGTCACCCCGGTCCGCGCCGGAAACCGGTGAGGCAGCTTGCTTTATATAGCTGTTGTTATTGACCGGCGCTTATAAGCGCCGGTAAATCGCCATTGGCTTCTGGCTTTCTTTCTGAATACGGCCTATGTCATGTTTTGGATAAGTACAAAATAAAACCACTAGCCCTGCAAGTAGATTTTTCTATCTAGGTTTACCCGGCCGGCCGAATGGGGCCAAGGGCCAAACCAAACTAATAAAATTTATAAGAAATAAGGTATTTACGTAGGTTGCGTGTCGAGAGCCAGGTGGCTTCCGCCGATGCTTTAGAGCTTAAAAGCTTTTATATTTTTTTTTATACATAGTATGGGCTTGCTCTTGGCTTCATACTGAACCTTAGGGTTGAGAAGAAGCCAAAGATGGGGTGAGCTTACCTAGAAGCAGCCTATTCACTCTAGCTTTAAAAATAACAGGGTTGTAGTCATTCGGGAAAAATTGATGTATGTTTGTTACTCTTTCACGCAAAAAATACTGAACGGATCTGGATGAAATTTGCAACAGAGATAGATAATAGGCTGGAATAGAACAGGAACCACGCGGGTGGCCGCTAGTGAATAAAATAAAAGTAAAATAATAGTTTTGGTTATTTAACAGAATTTTACATTATTTATGATTTCAGAACATTAAATTAAACGAATATGAAACACAGTTTACATTTATCAAACAACAATAAGTATTACATTTAGTAACAGTCAGCTAATTTTCACAAGTAAAGACAACGTATTGTCTTCTTAAGCAATAACATTTAATGTAATGAGCATGAAAACCGCATGAGACACCTTAGTAGCACCTCGTTTGACTCAACAACTTATTTCGTGCAGACTTTCAGCTGATGTTTTCAGTGAAATGTTTTGACTGAAGCCGCCGCGACCGTGTCTGACAATCAGTTTAGCACGAATACAGTTCAAATGGGAATTGTATTATTTATGTAGCAAACTGGAGACGAAAGGTTACAAGTAGAATAATTATATCCTTTATTTCACAAGTAACATCATTTACATTTACAGTTTTAAAATCTATAAGGCAAAGGTGGACTTATCCCTGAAAGGGATCTCTTCCAGTGAACCTTGAATAATTAATAAGAGAAAGGTAAAGTGGGTGACACAAACACAAAGTGCAACAAACCTAAAATTTTGATCTAACTATACAACAACAAAAAAATGCTTAATCCAAAAATAATATATATATAGCTACATACATATACCAACATACATATGATATATATAAATAGTAATGATCATGTTAACATTGTTAAGAAGTGACCTTTTACCTTAGTTTTGAAAGACGCTAAGGAGAGTCCTGAATAGCTGTCGGGAGCTTGTTCCAAAGCTGTGCAGCGTGAAGAGAGAAAGAGCGAAAGGAAAATTTGGTATAAGTAAGTAAGTAAGTAAGTAAGTAAGCGTTTTATTGGCCCACAAAGCACATACAATAAAAAAATAGAAAATATACACATAACACATATACCTAATAACAAACTTATATTAAAAAAAACGTACCTAATTCGTGGCGATAATGAGCCAATCAGGACCCTCCTCAGCTTATGCTGTTACAGTGTGCAACATTGCTCACTGTAACAGCGCTGGTATTCTGCTGGTATAATGAACTATTTATAAATTTATTTATTTAATATCTAATGCAAAAAAACAGCAAATAGCGGACTTAATCCTAATATGATTTAGGTACTGATAATGGTTTCGATGGTGTCGATGTTTTAATAATTTTATTCGTCTTAATGTCAACTCATCTTTACACAAATAAACACACAGACGTTTAGGTATATGATATTTTTTTTTACTTACGAACTAAGCTGCCAACTCTTGTTTGATTATTTTTTTGTTATTTAGTTAGTATAGTTGGTAAGTCAAAAGTACACCACTAAATTTTAATTAGTACAAACAAAGATTTTAGGGGATGTTAGTATCCATCATTATTATTATTATTACATTTAAAATACTTACAAAATTATATTTCTAAATATTAAATTTTTACAATATATGTACAAAGTAGTTACTTGTCTAACCAAAGCTTTGTTATTTTGGAATTGATATTCAGTGGATGTTTTGGTAATATGTTTAATTTAAAAAATATGTTAGGTGCAGTGGGGAAGGCAAACCATTGGTCGCTAAAATATTGATAAAAAAACTGATACAGTCGAGATGTACTATTATTTTACTGCTTGATTTATATTCTAACTCTGCATATCTATAACTTTATTTAGTGTTTCATTTTACATTAATTTTTATCCGTATTCATAATCGGCATTTTAATCAAAGCTGTCAACCTTCAAGGCTCCAAATCAAGATGATCTAGAGGCCCTTTGAGTTTTAACAAACTTAGTATGCATGAAGGCTCAGTGATCGGGGCCTTATCCCATATTTATTTGACTGAAAATTCATGTATCAGCGACGCACGTTGCGAAGTTATTAGGCATAAACAGTTTTATAGGAAGCGTGCTGCGTTCATTCGACGAGAAGAAAGTCAAACGTGGCGATACTGAGTTGCTGCGAGATTGGTTTTTGCGACAAAAGAATATTACTTTTGGGAGTTCGAGTAAGCGATATTTTATAAGTAGGGCTTAGGTTTCGTGATATCGTAATGATACTTAAATAATTATGACTTTCAAACCTCTTAGGTCTAGTGGTTAAATCGATACTCGGAAAAAGTATGGACTTTTCGATATAAATAAGACGGTTGTTACAAATCTGGTAATAAGATATATATTTCTTCCTACCTTTATCTAGATTCGTAAAGTTTCAGAAACACGATCTTATGATTTTGCCTCGACACTTTTTCTTTTCGAAAAGACCCCTAAAAATATTAAATTCAAGATTATTATCAAATGGGGTAACATATAGGACATCAATAATGTTTAGGATCGTAGGTATAGATTCATTTTTGAAAAAATCGCTATAGTTTTTTACTACGAAATAATTTCGTGTTTTTTTTTGCCTAATCTGCAAAATCGGTCTCGCTTCCACGCACTTCGTGTTCTCATTGCTACCTTGCTTCAGTCGAGTAGCGCCGTTTATCTTGACGTCGTCGGTGTCGTTAGTTTGAGTTCCACAGACTACGAGTATTTATAGTTTTTTTTTACTATTATTTTTGAAATTACGTGCCGTTTAATTTACGTAATCAAAAATCTCATTACTTAAATACTTAAATGATCTGAACTAAAAGTCGTATAAGTAACCTTTGATTTTAGTTCCATATCAATGATACAAAATATCGGGAAACGGAAAAACGTTTTCGTTATACGATCGTCATATAAAGATACGGGTAAGTTGTCACCACTTCAAAATGAACCGGATAAATTGCCAAAAAAGCAACAATCCATCGAAAAACTGGCAAATGGTCGGACAGAAAGCTCTCGATATTCTCTCACATCATCACAGGACATTAATCTTAACTACTCAACTTCGCCAGAGCTTGAAAAATACCTTACGTAGCCCATAAAAAAGTTAATAAATACACGAGTCTCTGCCATATCTTTGGACCATAAATCTGTCAAGCCAATGTTAATATCGCCGAGTTTCAACTAGAAGGATAACATTAAAAATGGTCTTTTCCTCTGACCTTTTATCTGGTGTTCGTTATGAAAGCCCTGGGATATTAAAATTTGATACATAATTTTTCTTTCACGATTTCTTTTCTAAGGTCGCTGCCGCAAGACATTTTGTGGAACTTTTTATCATATTGATTCGCTAAATGGTTACTAAAATTATTGTTTTAAGTGTTTAAGTAATTAAGATAAAGTTTAATTTATTCTATTAACAGAAATGATAATGGAATGATTTAATAACCGCCGTTCATTATTGAACTTGACCCTAAAATAAAAAATTAAAACTCATCGCTCTTGATTTAAAACTCCAGAATTGTGTTAGTTTCAGTATTTGTAATTTTAATAAGATTTTCACAGTTGAAATGTTTTCGATCTTTGACTACTATGGAAGTAGTAAAAACAATCAACCTTATTGGTAAGAACAATAAAACGACGCATGCTTTTCTTAATTTAATCCGATTACAAGAAACCAACCACAAATCAATTAAAAACCTTTTAGGAGTCCAAGTAAATTGTTTTCGTTTCCTCGTCTGCTCGTCCAATTAATATAATTGGATCAATCTATTATATAGGTCCGGCTCGTATTGTGGAGACGATTGAATCCTTGCACTTAGGTTATTCTACGTTTGCGAGGGTACTTCGGATGGCCAAATGAAAATGCGGTCACTACATAGTTAAATGAACGACAGTACCGCAAACACGAAAAACTCTCTCTCTCTCTCTCTCGTTATCGCGATGGTTTTATTCTGTATGAAGACTATAAAAGAGCCGCCATCATCGGTCGTTTTAGGAACTAAAATTCAATAAGCAGCACTCTGAAAGCTATGGTAGAATTTTGACGAAGGGTATAGTTCATTCTATTTCGATTACCATGACGATAGTTTTACTTACAGAAAGCTTCCTAAAAATGAGTCAGGGTAAAACAGTTTACTTAAATGGACAGTTTGAATATATTTAAACAAATTGACTTAAATTACTTACATTAAGATTTTAAATTATTTTTATGCAATCACAATGCTATTCTGTAAGTAAAGGTAAAGATAAAAAGCCCTGCAAGTAACTTTCAGGCGCGTTCAGGGCTGGTGGGTTTTACTAACACAATTTTTACTTAACTGACAATATTTTAAAAGCAACTCACGGGCGATACTGTTTAAAATCTTGGTTGATCCCTGAAGATACTGTAAAATATCTTCTTACTTTTACAAATAGTTGTAAAAGTAAGAATAGCATAGAAGAATAAAATAGCAATGCCAAACCTATCTGTGAGGTCTTTAATTTATTGAAGTGTAAATCACATTGGAAGCGAATGCGACACCTTTACAGGGTTCACATTATACTTAAGATCTGCATGTAACCAATATGATGCAATAAAAAATAAGACTATGACTATGGACAAGCCTGCTAATATTTGTTTGTGTATCATCTATCGAGTCACATTAATTTAGACTACGGTTGAATGCCCCACAGATGTCGCTTTAGGTTCCCGTTATTATTACAATACTCCTACTGTTCTTGCGCCACTATGACTCTTGTGAGCATCCAGCATTTAGCCAATCACCATACCACATCTTCTTCCAGTATCCTCCTTCTGTAGTGGACATAAAGCACAACTTTCCGTATCCGACTCTTCTTTAATTTTGTCAAGTAACATTTCGGTAACGGAGATGTCTCGCATCTGAAATTCTGATGACGTTTTTTTGTAGCAGCTTGGGCTAGAGCCAGCGGCAGCGCTTTAGTTTGTTTTCAGTTAATTTGTGAATTGGGATTTAGTGTTTTCGGTTCAGCTTTTGATGTGGTGTGTTTATGTAGCCAGCGATTGTAGCGATTTTGTCTGTTCGTTGAAGTTCTGTGGTACATTCGCCGATTTATTTACGTTTTATATACCTAGCTTTCTCTTTGGCAATCACTACTTGTGCTATAGAAATATATTTCGATGCAATCACTCAAAATAGCTTCTTTTGTGTTTTAAAGTCATGTGTGAACGGAATTTTGGGGTGCCATTTCTTCAGAAGTTTTGTAACAAAGATACAAAAAGTATTTAAAACAATACAGATGTACGGTCGCGGAATTTGAATGTTAAGCATATTGAGGCATTACTGCAGTATAATCATTTTTTTCATAAATAAAGAATCTCGTTAAGTATTCAATATAAAACGTTCGATTTTCAAGAATATTTTATTTCCTGACACAGAAATATGCATATAGTTAGATTCGTTAACAGCATTCTAAGAATTTTAAATTATTGTAAAATAATAGCACTATAGATTTAAGAAGGGAATGTAGAGTTTTATGGAGTTAAATGTAATTGAATTTAACCTACTGTTTATCTGTAGGAAACATCGTAGGTGATAGAGTTTAGCCCTAGCATAATTAATTTTAGATAGGTAATTTATGTCGTAAACTAAGTAGGTAGCGAGCGTTACATACATTATATGCTATGTTTATTGTTACAAATTACGTTATGACGCCAGAAAGCCGCCGCCGGCAAAATTGTTGTGGTAGACACAGTGTCGTGTCGCTGTCACGACTTTAAGCTTGAAGTAACACGAAGTAAAGACATTGCAAACAAGACTTGAATTAAAATATTTTTTCTTTAATAATATTTTCGGTAGCACGAAAAACTGTCGTTATGGTAACCGTTATCGTAATCGTATTATTTTATATGAAAACTAGAGCAGGGCCCGTTTGTGCACTACACGGAATTTTACCGTCCCGGAAAAAACGGATGATTGTATTTTAATCATAAATTATTTTCTTATATAATAGTAAGAATTTATTTATTTCGTGTAGTTTCAATGTTTCAAACCCTAAACTGCGCTGCACGTGCGAGTAAAAAGACGAAAAAGTGCACAAGCCAATCATCCGTTTTTATCTGAACGGTAAAATTCGAACAAGCGACCTTTCCTCCGTATAAAGAACTGAAATTTGACAACAACACTTTGACAGCTTTTAAAGGACGGTATAGTTTACTATTCGATTACCATAACGATAGATTTTTAAGCTAGGGGTAGATAATGATTTCAAGGCGTATTCTCTTCAATCAACAATTAGTACTAGATAGAAGGCTCAGAACTAAATGAAAAATTTATATGGCACAGACTGACTTTTTTTAAACGGAGAAAAAAGGTTACGAATGTTGCGATCTTACATTATAAATGACAGAAAGCGTTCCATGTTTGAAATACCTTAGTATTATTGACACTGTCAAAATAATCTACTTATAATTATACCCTCAAGTGGGCGTATAATGCTCGGCCATGTCTGTCACTCCAACTATATATCTAGAACTAGGTGTTATTGTTGATCGAAGCGTATCCTTCTAATATTGTGACGGCCTAACGCCTGAATAACTCGAATGAACGTGTAGGTATACAGAGTGGAACTATTTCATGATACCTGGAGGGAAAGCACTCGAAATAATGGAAATAGCTTTTTTCCATAGAAATTTACACATCGACTCGACTCGTC
Source organism: Crambus lathoniellus (assembly GCA_949710035.1). NCBI lineage: Eukaryota > Metazoa > Arthropoda > Insecta > Lepidoptera > Crambidae > Crambus > Crambus lathoniellus. Next base: position 2,889,842 of record OX453299.1, on the reverse strand, counting down.
ATCTAATTCATGAAGTCTTTGAGTGTTTAATTTAATTTAATTTAGCATGTTTTATAGAGATATTTAATCCTTATAAATTACCCTATCGATTGATATCTAAAAGTACAGGCAGTTGATTTTTGCCGGTTCGAAAGAAAGAAAGAAAAGTCTTTATTCAAATAAACATTTTTTAAAAGCAGTTATGAATCGTCAATTTTGTCCCACCCATTCTTGACTCTTAACTGACGAGAAGAATTCGATTCCTGGGTGTGAGAAACTTATTTAAAAAAAACGTTCACAATGCAGTATTTATTATTGAAAATGAATTATTAGAAAAAATCAACACAACTCGTACCATCTGAGCTAGCATACTTGGACGGGTGAATTTTTTGGAATTGTTCCTTTGAGTGAAATTTGCTATCAACATCATTACAAGGTATCACGAAATAGTTCCACCCTGTATATTCTCTAAACTAGTACAGTAAAATTAGACGGGCTTATGAAGTAATATTAGTATAGTAAAACTTGAGTGTCTATATCATGCGTCTCCGTGGTTATGGCGACGTCTTATTTAACTTGACATTTCCAAACGTATGTGAAATTAATTACTTAAGTTTGAGTAATTATTACTTAACTTCCAACTTGCTCGAGACTTGTAAGGTTAGTAGGTAACTACGTGTAATTAAAATAACGCCTCTGACACCCCGAGGTTATTTTTATTTTATTTTATTTAAAAATAATTAAAACAAAAGATTAATAATTATTATTAATGATTAATAAGTAAACTCTTATAAGACGATAGAGTCATGTTATTTAAAAAGTGACGAAGTTGAAATTTTAATTTTTATATGACTTAAGCCTAGTTTGAATTTAACTTAGGTATACTTTAAGCTTCAGGCCAAAGTTCAAACATTAGTTAAATATTTCAACAACATTTATTCAATAATTATTAGTTTTACAACATTCTGCCATTTTTCGTATCCAAAAACCATCTGCCGCTTTTTCCTTTTTTCGTTTTTTAATTTCCTCTAATATAAGGCAGCGGCACCAAAGAGGTTTTAAGAAAAACGTATTAACAATTTGGCTTTAACAAAACGATATGTGAATATATTTAAAATAATCGAATACCGCACCTTAACCATAATTAATAATTTTAATACAACTTAGAGTTCATGTTACAACAACTTACGACCAATAAAGATTTACCAGATTTACCAGAAACCAGATTTACGACGAATAAATATCGAGGAAAGATTAAAATACTTAGAAAACCAAAATATAGAACTGAAGGAAAAATTACTGATAGCGGAAAATGAAATTGAAAATATATTATTGGAAAATACTAATCTAAGAAAAACATTACTGAATAAAGAAAACAAAACGAAATACCTGACAGAAATATGTAACTCAAGTCAAAAGAAAAATGTGACAAAAAGAAGAAGCAGAAAGAACTTAAACATGACTATTTTGAATTTTCAACAAGACCAAAATGATATTATTAACTCTGACCAGGAATTGTATGCAACGCCATCTATGGTACATGACAGTTACTACCAGACTGAACCCGACAGCGCGATCCCTAATCAAGTACTGAATAACAGTTTACCTAACCATTCACTTGAGGTCACCAGTGGTATGATAAACAAAAAGAAAAACATACACATAATCGGTGATCAGCAAGTCTGCGGTTTAGCTGAAGAAATAAGGAAGGCTAGATGCGGCAGATGGAACGACGAATACAATGTAACTAGTATAGTTAAGCCTCACGCATTGAGTTCTCAAGTGTTATCGAGTTGTGAATCTCTATTTCAAACCATGACAAATGATGATGTCCTGGTACTCTCGGTAGGATCTCATGAAAAAAATCCCTATACAATAATGTCAAGTTTATGTAATACATTGTGTAAACTAAAGGAGGGCAGCATATTGATATTAAGTGTTCGACATAACTATTATTTAAATATTACTAAGCTTAATACACAAATTAATCAAATAACAAAAAAATATAATAATTGTTCCTTTATTGACATTCAACAAATATTAATTAAATACCAAAACTTGACATCTATAAAAAAGAAAATTAGCCTTAAGATAAATGTAGAACTTGACTATCCGAAATATTATAATGACTTTATAAAAGACAGCCTAAAATTAAGACAATCATTGCAAAATCAAGGGAAAACCGATTTTGTTTCCAATACAACCACAATACACAAGAAGGGCACAATACCATATTATTTCTCCAGGATCCCAATTTCACAAAATAATATGACACCTGTTAACACAAGCCCAAAATGTTTTTGTCCCTAAAATCCAAATAAACCAAAACAACTTCGTTATTTTACACCAAAACATACAGGGGTTCTTTTCTAAAAAAGAAATTATAGAGGTAACTTTGACAGAGCTTAAAACTGATTTAGACCCCGACATAGTGTGTTTTACAGAAACCTTCATTAAAAATGGCGAGGAAAAGAATATCTTTTTACACAATTATGAGCTTGCAACATATTATGGTAGAAATAAAAAGAGAGGGGGCACATGCATAATGGTAAAAAAAGGGACTGTGTATAAAAAAATTAATATTTTCGATGAGCTTTCAGCAAACTTCCATTTTGAATGCTGCTCTATCCTGATTCCGGTTTGCAATATTATAGTTGTTTGCTTATACCGTAGCTCAACAGCTTCAAATAAACGACATTTTGAACTGTTTCTAGAAAAACTTGAACAATTGTTACATAAATACATACACAAACATCACAAAGAAAGAATTGTTATTGTTGGGGACATAAATATCAACACCTTACTAGACAACAACATTACTAACCAACTAAAATGTATATTAAATAATTATAGTCTATTACAACATATAACCCAACCGACAAGAGGCTTATCTTGCATTGACCACATTTTTAGTAATGTAAAAGGTGCAAAGAGCACAGTTCTCCCGTTGTGCCTATCTGACCATGACACAGCACAGCTACTCAGTTTTAACATCAAAATTAAACCACCATTAGTTAAACAAATACACACATTTAAGCGATGTTACTCAGAAGAAAATATAAATATGTTTAAAAAACACCTATCATGTCTCTCTTTTGCAGATGTTTATAGTGAGAATAATCATAATGAAGCTTTTAATAAATTTCATGACTGGTTCTGCCTGCTCTATAAATTATGTTTTCCAGTCTGCAAAGTCACAATAAACACTAACTCAAACCAGTACTGGATATCAAAAGGTATCCGAAAAAGCTGTGCAACAAATAGAGCACTCCGTCTTAATTACTACAAAAAGAAAACATACAATACAAAAAAGAAGTACCTAACCTACTCTAAAGTACTAAAGCGATGTATCCTACAGGCAAGGAAACAGTCAAATAATAAATACATACAAAAAATAGGAGAAAGAATGCATGCAAATCAGCATGGAAAATAATACACCAAGAGACTAATACTAAATTGACATGTAACAATTATATTGAAACTATTAACTATAATCACCAAAATATAAATAATCCAACAGAAATTGCCAATATATTTAATGACCATTTTACTAATATTACAAACGACTCTCTTTCGAAAAGACAAAATGACTCCTCAAGCAACTTAATAAATTCTATATACTTGACTCCAGTTGATGAGTATTGTATTAAAAAAACAATTAAATCCCTAAATAATACAAATTCTGAGGGATTTGACAACATCAGTACCAAAGTTTTGAAGGCATGTCAAAATGAAATAGCCCCTATCCTGACATTCCTTATAAATTCGTCAATGTCTTCTGGAACTTTTCCAGACAGGTTAAAGTATTCACTAGTCAAACCCCTGCATAAAAAAAAATGAAAAAACCACTGTCGACAACTATAGACCAATAACTTTGATATCTATTATGTCTAAGATATATGAAAAAATTATCCTGGAGCAACTCAGATTGTTTTTTGAAAAATATGGTGTACTTAAAAATGAACAGTTTTGATTTCAAAAAAAGAAATCGACCACCCATGCCATTTTTAACTTAGTAAATGAAATCCTTATTAACTTAAATGATAATAAATACACAACTGCAATATTCCTCGACATGTCGAGGGCATTTGATTTTTGTCGGCATGACACGTTATTGGATAAGTTGGAAAACAACGGAATAAGGGGTCCAGCACTAAACTGGCTTAGAACTTACTTAAGCGATAGGATGCAAGCTGTTGAAATAGTAAAACTTGATAAAAATAATAGTACCCAAAAATTTTATTCGGAGCCTAAGGTAAACAAGTTTGGAGTACCGCAAGGGAGCGTTTTAGGCCCTCTACTCTTCCTTATTTATATTAATAACTTGCCAAACCTGACAAAGCACCGCTGCATCTTATTTGCTGACGACATCTCAATCATAGTGACTACAAATAAAAAAATGACATTAAATGACCACATAAATGAAATTAACAATACAATGAACTTAATAATAAATTGGCTTAAAGATAATAATTTACATATAAATATTGACAAAACTTTGTTTATGAATTTCAACAAAATACCCCATCAAACACTAAAAGTACACTATCAAGGACTAGGACTACACGGTACAAACACAACAAAGTTTCTGGGTTTAGAGATAGATCATAAGTTGGACTGGAAACAACAGATCACAAATATATGCAACAAAATAAACAGATTCAGTTATGCACTTTATAAACTCACCAAAGTTGCCTCTCAGAATGCAGCACGTACTGCATACTTTGCGTATATTGAGTCTGTCCTCCGATATGGTCTTATCATATGGGGTAATAGCACAGATATGAGTAAGGCATTTATTGCTCAAAAAAAATGTGTTAGGGCAATCTGTGATACGGCACCTGATGAGCCATGTGCACCCCTATTTAAAACATTAAATGTTCTACCTTTGCCATGCCTGTACATTTTTGAAAGTGCAAAGTTTATAAGACAAAATCATCACTATTTCCAATCAGCTCAAGATGTTTATCCTCGAAACACCAGAAATGCACATAGGTTGGCGGCAGCCATTGTTCCAAAAAGTACTCGCATACAAAAAAATTGTTTCTGGATGTGCATATGTATATTTAACAATTTACCTGAAAAAATTAAACCACTTATTGTAATAAAATTTGAAAAAGAATTATACAGATGGCTAATGGCACACTTATTTTACTCAGTACAAGATTTTCTTAGTCATAATAAGTGTAAATTGTGTACCTAGTAAGGTTAAGTTGTCTAATTATTACTTTAATTGACTGTTATGTGAAAATTGACTTGTAATGCCGATCTTGAAGGAAGTTTTTTTTATTGCACTTGACATTTGTACAGTTCTTAATAATTTTAAAATAATTTTTCATTGATAATGCAACATATTTTAGTTTTTTCTTGACATGAATGAATATTATTTTATTATTTTGTTGTTTAACCTTTTGACTTTTTATAATTCCATGACATTGACATTTTAATTGACAGATGACATGACAGTCTTGCGGGCTGCTGGATCATGATCTGCCATAGACAAGAGCACAGATTAAATGTTACTTTTTTGTTTTTAATTTCTGCAAGGAATGGATTAGAATTTTAGTGTTGAGTGTTAGTTTATGAATGTTTAAAAATATTTGCATGCTACTTTGTAAGCTGTTAAGGAGAGGCTATGTCAGTTATAACACCATAAAATGTTACCCTTTTCATGAGCAAATAAATTATATTTCATTTCATTTCATTTCAACTATACATTATACCAAATATTAGCTATATCCCATAACAATCGACGTTATTGTACGTGTACCTAACAATATGAAAATGGTAACTTAGGTATTCGGCTGACATGATGATGATGATATGAAAATTGATGTTCCATTTTTATCTTTCCAGGTAAATACATAAATAAACCACTATCATCAGGGATACACATAATAGCTAAAGTCCAGTAAGTATAACATTATTATTAAAAGTGAAGTAACTATTAGATTTTTTGCATTGTGAATGCAAAAAAGTAAAAATAATGTATAACTTTCTTTTTTCCTCGCATAGCGATACGATTTCTGTAAATTCAATCACTGCGGTTGCATTGCATTTGACAGCAGTGCATATAACTCCCGATATAATAATGTGAAGCTCTGAACAGACAGAGGGCGTTTGTGCACTACACTGAATTTTACCGATCCGGAAAAAAACGGATGCTTGTATTTTAATAATTAATCATTTATAATAGTAATTAATTAAATACAAGCATCCGTTTTTTTCCGGATCGGTAAAATTCAGTGGTAGTGCACAAACGCCCAGACGCGGCCCCGCGTTTAAAAAGTGGGAGTGACGCAGATTGGTCGCGCGTCAGTCGCGCGACGGACGCTTTCACTTTATCTCGTACATTATATTTAAGCAATCACGACGCGGAAATTCCGCGTCAGCGACCGCCACGCGACTGACGCTTATAGCCTTAAAAATTAAAAAATATGCCTGGATAGGAAAATTTTAGCCAACCACCTCACGATATTATTATTAACCATACCAAATTTGATATAAAACACATTTTATCAATAATACAAATGGGTGTAGGCCGACCGTTATTAGTATTTTAGGCTATTAGTCGCGTTTGTTTGGTCAGAGCTTTATTCTTTACAATGTTAAACTTTCACAACCCTAGTTATAAGAAAATAAATAATAATACAATAAATAGCTAGGCTAGTGATCACTTCACCTGCTACGATTCTTTTATTGAGCATTGATTTGTTTCATCTACTCATAAACCGGTACAGGGTGCCTACCATCAACTTTAAGACAGCGATTCAAAAATAGCGCGATGCAGAATAGGTTCCTAAAATGAATTGCTTTCTTTCGTACTCTGACCTTCCAAAAACTGGATCGCAAATGAATTGCTAAATGTGAATGATCGAACGATTTGTGTCCTTATTTCTTCTACCCGTCTCTTTCACTCGATTCTGTCATGCCCGGAGAGTGAAAGGGACGGGTATAACATGCAGGTGTCATGTTAGCTTGGCCGAGTTATAAGTCAAATAAGCGTTGATGACAGCTCAGCGGCTGTGAAATGTCATTGAATGATCACTGAATCGCTGTCATTGATATTAAGCTGTCGTGGTACGAATAGGCGAAGCAGATCAGTTTAGGTCCTAAACAAAACCGCAATAAGAGTTGATGGTAGGCACCCAGTACATACTCAATCATACCTTACCTACTTAACTTAGAACCGATTCCAGACTACTCTTAACATGACTCGAAAACAAAATTTCTGAATCTAAATGAAATGAAATTAAAATACATCGACTTAATTACACACACACGCACAATAATTCATTTCACGTCAGTATCGACCGTCATTACGTTCCACCTTGAAATACTTTCCGAGGTTCCCAAAATTTCGTTATTGGTATGGAGGGCCCTCCCACCCTATGTAACAGGGTTGACAAATTATGTTAAAGCAATAGAATAAGTAAATCTGACTTTTGAGCGAATAAAAAGTTATTTAATTATAAATATTTATTTTATATTATTTATATTATTATGTCCTTACCTTTGAAATTGCCCTTTTTTAAATGGGGAAATTGGAGGATGTTGGAATTTATCATAGAGAGATATTTGGGGATTTCTTGGACATGATTGTGAAACGTTAGAGATATGATCAGACAAAATTAATCTAACTATTGCCTATAATCTCATTTAAAAAACTGCCTGAGAAAAAAAAATGTGTTTAAAGCAGTCTACGACCAACAAGGAGGGGTACTTACTTACGTATATTTTATAAAGTCGCCGGTTTAATTATTATTTTTATAGATGTTTAAAATTACGACATACTTTACTTTCGGAACTAACTAATAATTTTGATATATACCTAGGTATTGATAATAATTAAAAATAAGAGATCAATGAACGTGTGAGAAAATTAACGGCAATTTCATAGGTAAATTTCGCTCATATAATTATCATTTATATCATATAAATCGAAGTAGGTAAACTTCTATTATTACTAGCGACGGATATGAATGTATCTTCAAGCAACTGTAAAGCTCGTCAGATAGAATATGCGAGCAAGCGTCTTTCAAGCGGCACCGACGCGCGAACGTCAGTCGCGTAGCAGAGGATGTCAGATAATCTCCATGACGCGGGAAATCCAACAAAAAGTGGGAAGCACATGTCTTGCCGCATCGCTGATGCGTCCATGTCACTGAGGCGTAAGTATAGCCGAAGCTTAACTTATTAACATTAGTGGATCGTGGGTAACATTACGCTTTGAGCTTCATACGTAGTGTAGTACGTGAAGATTGATGTAACCTGCTAATGTATGCCTGTGAAATATATAAAAAAGTTCGCGCTGTACGATCAGGCTTTATGTTCTTACCATGCGAATGGTTGCAACAAACTGTGATATTACGTTACGGTGATTGGTTGGTGCCAAGACTTGTTATAGCTAGCTACCGCCATATTTTCAAAGCCTGTCCTCATAGCAACAACGTTAATAGAGTTATTGTTTCAGCAGTAAGAGATAAGATAGTAGATTGGATGTTCAGCCTTGTTATCACTTTACAACATATGCCTGTGAAATATATAAAGAAGTTCGCGCTGAACACTCAGGCTTTATGTTCTTACCATGCGAATGGTTGCACCAAACTGTGATATTACGTTACGGTGATTGGTTGGTGCCAGGACTTGTTATAAGTCTGCCTAGCTAGCTACCACCATCTTTTCTAAGTCTGTCTCCATAGCAACAATGTTAACAGCGTTATTGTTTCGGCAGTGAGAGATATATAGTAGCAGTTCCTCAGTGATTATTATTTCAGTAATTACCCGATTCCATTGTTCGGCTTTGTATCACTTTACAACAGGTGTGAATAGTATGATAAAGGCTAGTCCGAAACCCCGTTGAAGATATAAAAGAGCAATCGAAACCTATGAAGTCAGTTCATAAAGCAGAGTTTCTAGTGTACTCTATTAAAACCATCAAATAAATAGTACATTACTGGAGTTCAACTACAATACTCTATTCTAAAGTACGATTGGCAACCCTACCTAACTCTGACTTATCTTCAGTGCGCACACCACACATTCGAAAATATCCTTTTGATGTTAAAAGTGGCGGGTTAAAAAGTATTTGAACGTTTTCTTTGTGCAAAATGTTATGAGTCGTTTGACAGAGTACAACGCACGAAGATTACAGGGAAATTTAATCTTGTATGTTATTTTACTATATTTGCTTTGACGAATAAAGATGTTGTGTTACTTTGATACGGTTTTCAAGCGTTGGCAATATAGGAACTAATAAAAAGTATTTATTATGAACCTGTTTTTCGATTTCAGACAAAGTCTAAACAAAACAAAACATCTTGTATCTTGATACAAGACTGATGTACTCGATGTAGTCGCAAATATTAGTCAAGTTTTCAATTTGCCTGTATTATATGACATCGCTTTTCTAATATGGCCGAGATTTCTCAGAAGAACACTAAACTCAAATAATATGTTTCTACATCTATAAGTCCCTTCCTTTCAATAGCATGTTCATAACTGATTTCTCGATCAATCATACGCTGTACATGAGTAACTTCTAAGTGGTGTAGTTACACAATACGCCTCTTCAGTTGGAATACATCTGTTTAATATCATATAATATGAGGAGGAAATTAAACCTACTTTTGTAAACGAAATCTTTGTACTGGGTTTCGATCGATCTAGTTTTGATGAACCAAATGTGAAAAATTACCATTTCATTTATGTATGTCTGAAACATATTAATCTATACATATAATAAAACAGAAACGGAAAAAAAGTCTGTACATGAAAGATTAAAAAAAAAAACTCCTATGTGATGTGTACAGGATATAGACCCCAAAACGATAGATATTAAAATTTTTGTCTGTTTGTCTGTTTGTCTGTTTGTCTGTTTGTATGTTCGCTTTTCACGCAAAAACTACTAGACGGATTTTTGCCAAATTTTGTGAAGTAATAGCTTATAACCCGGGTCAACATATAGGGTACCTTTTATTGCGGGAAAATTTCTTTATATTTAATAAAAACCCCTTATTCCTACGGGAAAATACAAAGACTGATTCTTACCAAAATAGATGGCGCCACATGATTATGAAAATACGTTATATTTAATCGCTGTCTCAAATTAATAATGAATCATGTTATTTTTTTTTTACCTGCTTCAAAACATAATATAAATTGAAACCCATCCAGGCCCATATAAAATCATAAAAATAATTTCATGTTATTTACGTCATTATATCTACTAAGCAATAGATGGCGCAGGTAGTCAGTAAGATATACCTCTCACAAAAGTACATTCGAATGATTATTTTAATTAGGGTGAAAGCCATCTCTGTTGCCACTTTAAGATGTTTTTCACTTCTTTCGCATCATAACTACTAAGCAATAGATGGCGCAGGAAGTCAGTAAGATTACGATATACCTTTCACAAATGTACATTCGAATGATTATATTAAGTAGGATGAAAGCCCCCACTGTTGCCACTTTAAGATGTTTTTCACTTCTTTCGCCTATGGTCTTAAGTAGGTATCTATAAAATCCAAAATTTATATCTAAAATTGTCAAGAATGTATCTTATACTTTTCTTTACATTTTTAAGTTCTTACAATACAAAAAAAACTACTTAAAAATTTTACAGACTCCAAAAAGTATTTGTCAACTGAAAAGGAAAAATATAATATCTATAATATAGGTACCTTTTTGAGGTCGGTGCCAGTCAGTTTATTTTTTAACTACCTTTTATTTCTTAAGTTTTAGTGTACAATAACAATAAGTTTTAGTGAATTGTACTATACCATACCCACGGAAACTACTAAACTGATTTTGATGAATCTTAGACTGTTTCCAAAGTTAGAATACACCTAATTTAAATCAAATAGAATCATCTCGATATGCCTTAAGATTTAGAGAAATTCGTTGACAAACATAGTAAAAAACGTATAACTAAGTATTCATATACTTACGTAATTTAGTTTTATTTTAGTAAATTAAAAACCTATTTTTTAAACTTAAAATGTGCGAAGGGTGCCGATTGATGTGTTTTTGTTAATCAAATTTTAAAAGATACATCGAGAAATCAATACTTAACTAACTTAGGTAAAATAAAAGAAACATCTAATTCAATGTAAACTGAATTATTACTATTGTTATTATGACTTCAAAGTCATAGATAAAAAGTATATTATCAAAAAAAAGTTATTAACGAAATGTTTTAAGCTAAGCGCTAAGTAAGCACTCGGGGCAGTGGCCAAAACTGAAGTATTCACCCTATTGATGTAATATTTCTATTTCGCATTTCCACTCGACGCTAGATGTCGCTACAGTAAGTATAGTGGTGCCACAAATATATCTGACCCGGTGACAGTGGTCGTGGAGGAGCCACTAGCAATACAAAATTAACTGTCAAAAACCGCCTTCTAAAAAACAACATCAAAAAAGTAAGAAATAATTCCTCACCAAATAAATAACGTAAGTACTTTGAAGTCGGGCGTGAAACCTGTAAAAATTCTTGTTGTTTTTGTTAAAACCCGCCCGACTTCAAAGTACTTACGTTATTTATTTGGTGAGGAATTATTTCTTACTTTTTTGATGTTTGTTTTTTAGAAGGCGGTTTTATTTTTTTATAAAAATATTTTTTATTTCACTCTTTTTAGTGCATCGTGCAGGCAATTTGCGTGTTTTCTGGTAAATAGGTATGTGATCAAACTCAAAACCTCCTTTTTTGAAGTCGGTTAAAATACCTTTAGGGTATCCCCTTTTTAACAAAACAAGAATCATCTAAATCGGTTTATAAACAAAGGAGTTATGCCTAAAGATACGTATTAAATTCACATAAAGTGGTAACGAAAACGACAGTATTTTCAAGATTTCCTGAAAACTACTGAACCGATTTCAAAATTTCAAAAAATGGGACCAACTTGGAAACCAACCTGATATAATAACGTTTGAACCATTTCAATCGGTTCAGCCGTCTTCGAGTAATCGGTGGACATACACAAAAAAAAAAAAAAAAAAAACATACATACAGACGAATAGAGAACCTCCTCCTTTTTGATTTAGAAGTCGGTTAAAAATGGACTGCCGGCAGTCAACAGTATATTTAGTACCAAAAACTAACCACTGTGTGAAATAAGTTTGTCGCAATGTTGACAAAATGTCACCAATGTAATTTTGAAAAATTTGCTCATAAACGCTAAGTGGCCAGTACGTAGATACCGACACCTACCTACCATTTTTTATGTCATTTAACCGGCTCTGGCTACTTAGGCCTTCAGCCGTAGGTACCATCCAATAAAATAAAGGAATATTAAAAATAGTTTTCTATCTAACTTATTTATTCATTTATTTACTAGGAAAACTTGCATAAATGATGTTAAATTAAATAATTAAATGGTATAATCATTACATTTTATACCTGTTACTTAAAGAAAGTTAATTACAAGCTCTCACAAATAGGAAATGTCTCCATATCAAAATACTAGCCTTCCGCCCGCGACTTCGCAAGCTCGGACTAAACGACGACGTCATCCCGCGGGAATGTGATATTTAACAGGGATAAAAAGTAGTCTAAGGCAGCCATTACACAGTCGATCCAGTACCCCTAGTGTAAGTTTTTATGTCAAGCAAACGCAAACTATTTCGATTCCGTATTTATGTCAATTTGTATGAAAACTTTATAAGCGCGCTACTCGCCGCTAGAGGCGCTAATACAGTTTTCATACAAATTGACATAAATACGGAATCGAAATAGTTTGCGTTTTTTGATATAAAAACTTACACTACGGGCACAGATCGCGATCACTGATCGTGATCTTGATCGCGATCGAGATTTACTATGTAGATATTTTGCGATCAAGATCGCGAGCCGTCAATCACTTTCGTACACAGTCAATCTGGATCGCGATCATTAATTTTGATCGCGGATCGCGATCCAGATTGACTGTCTAATGGCTGCCTAAGTATGTCACTTTTCAGCTGCCAAACTATTCCCATTCCAAAAGTCACGTCGATCCGTTGCATCAATTTTGACGTGAAAGACGGATAAACAAACAAACCCTCTTTCACATTTATAATATTAGTATGGATACACACAATCTCTTTTTCATTTTATAGTAAAAATATGATTGGCCTGATATTATGCATTACTTAGTAAGAACATAAATTTTAGCTTGATACCTCCCACGCATACTTGAGAAAAAGTTTCTCGATAGGTAGACGGACAGATCTATGAATGAGGGCTCAACTATGTTCATGCAGCATATGATAACAACATACCATGTTCATACCCTAGCCTGCATATTCGATATTCTTTAGACCCTTTTAGTAGAGAAAAGGATTTCAAGAAGAGCGTTATGAAATCTGGGCAACAAACACACATAAACTAAACTAACATAAAAGTCACTACACCGCGCGTACGAAGTCGCGGGCAACAGCTAGTTCAATTATAAATATTTAAACATTCGGCTTCCAATACAGTATTTCCTGTTAAAGAGAAGAAGAAAGAGTAAGAGTTTAGGTAACTCTTATTAAAGTTAATCAGTATTAAAAAAAAACATTTTTACTGCACGACAAACTGTAGTGTTTAATTCTGGAATCGTGCGAACTGGCGGCCGAGTAACTGAAATTTTATTCATAGCGTCGCTGGTTATTCGAAAGCAATTTCGGTTGTTACCATAAATTAGCAGTCGGCCGACGTCGTGACCGAGTCACTTCAGTGGCGCGACGAGGCCTACTACGAAAAACGAATAGCTTGGTTTTTTTTATCCACTACGGTGTAGCACTTAAGGCTTCCACACACCAGATGCGTGAGCAACACGATGCGTTGCATCTGCAGCACGCTGCGACATAAAGAAATTCACACCGGCACCACGGTGGGCGTCGCACACGCATCGCAGTGCATCTGCGACGTCGCCCGTGCGTCAGCGAGATCCCACAAAAGAGAGTTTTTATATTGTGGATCGTATATACATTTGTATCTGGGTAGTATATTAATTACTTTTTCACGTATTTCAAAATCCACGACGACAATTTGTAAATATTGACAACTGACGTGCCGCAGTCAGCGTTGCAGCTGCACGCAGACGCATAACGTCACCGCGGTGTGTCCTCAATTGAGAAATCCTGTAGTATACAACGTCACAATGCCGGAGCGCGTGTGCGGCGTTGCCGTCCCGCTGTTGGGCGGCCATTTCGGTTTGTATCTCGCGGACTGCAAACGCAAACGCATCGCAATGCAGCAACGATACTGTTGGTGTGAACCTACGCGTACAAATTCATATAATACAACTCATGACGCACGCAGACGCAATGCAGCACGTTTGCGTGCGTTTTTGGTGTGGGGCAGCCTTTATCCTTCATCACACCTGATGGTATGTGGTGATAAGGCTGAAGGTGGAAGCGCACTACTCCCGGAATCCTCAATCACTGAGGAATTGGCTATCTTATCTCTAACTGCCGGAACACAATAATGCTGAAATCATCATTGTTATGGCGTCAGACTTAGATAAGATGGTGGTAGCTAGCCAGGCGGACTGAGAACAAGTCATACCATCAACCAAATCAAAAACAATATATACTTACCCCCATTGGGAATTGAAATTGGTGGTGTGTACCACTAGACTACAGAGGCGGTTGGTTGACTATAGTAATAGAATAGTAAGCTATACCATTTGTCAAAAGCTGTCAAGTGCTCCTGTCAACTATCTATTGAGTTTTAGTTTCTCTTAACCATTACGATCGATAGTTTTTCGTTTTAGAGTAGGGTTCACAACTTGAAGAATCGTTAATTTCGTATTAGCAAACATCTTAAGGTGCATGTAGTCGTGAAACGATCATTTTTGAGGCCCCTAAACTCATAAATTAGCCTACTGATGAATCCAGAATTAATATACAGGAAATTTTTTTAATCAGTGCACACATTTTTAAGATCGACTCAGAATCGGTAATTGAACAACTTTCTCCTTGAAACATGGGTCGAAATACGACAAAAATTTTTGGACTTCCCATACTAAATCGATCACGTGATCAGTCCGATTTGTATGAAGAGTCGATATTTTTTTGTCATATTTCGACCTATGTTTCTAGGAGAAAGTTGTTCACTTACAGATTCTGATTTGATCTTAAAAATTTGTGCACTGATAAAAAATTTACCCTGTATATTAAATATTGATATAAGTATAAACTTCAATCTGAGCATTTAAAAAACATAGTCTTAAAGAAACTATTTAAAAAAAACCATTGAAATAAAGCTGTTTTCATCTTGAAATACGCTACTGCTTCTAAACTACAAGTGATATTTTCACGTTTCTTTCAGGAAAAGATTGCTAACTTGTTTAACTTAAAACTGAGCATTTTTCGTTTTAAAATAATACATAGTTTTGACGAAACGTGTGTTTAAGCTGTTTTGGTGCGGGTAGCGGGCGGGAAAATTAGGCCACTTTTCTATGCCCAAGGTCGTTGGCGATACCACGGGCCTTAGATTCAAGATTCAAGATTCAAATTTGTTTATTAAATTTAGATTGTTATTTACAATACTTGTGAACGTCATAGAAGCTACGCCATCGGTTTGCAAACCCTACAGCGGGAGGCCTTGGAGAAGAACCGGCAAGAAACTTCAAGGGTTGTTTTTTTCTCCCTGTTTTATTTCATACAGAGTCGTCAAATTGAAAAATGACCTTAACATGGTATGACTAAGGTCAGTTTCCATCACAATTACACAATGGGTTATGATAAAAACAGTTAAGTATAGGTGAACTAATGATCATAGCGGTGAACAATTTTCAATTACTTAGGAACTCTACTTAAAGCTTTAATATTAGTTAAAAACAAAAGACAATTCTACTTTATACTGTAAGTTGCGCCATACATGTTTCAAATTTTAATGTAATTCTTAATAAAATGAATAAAAACAAAAGAAAACACATTTTAAGGCAAGCAGATAAGAGCAGACCCATTCCTACTGGCAGCACCCGTTCACGAGCATGACGCATGAACCAGCCATCGCTTCGCTCAACCATATTTTAGGGAACGCAACGACCCGCCTCACACGCCACCACCGTAGAAATGTTTTAGTGAGCAGCTTAAGCGATAGGTCAAACATAGTTTTGTGAATCTGGGCGAATCTTTTGATGTACTTATTCCTGTTTAGGTTATGGAGAGAAAATAATATGAAAAGATGATATAAAAAAAAATTAAAAAAATAAACGTTAAATTATTAGTAGTTATTATTCCTAACTTAATTATGCGAAGAACGAGTATGTCGAAGAATAATAAAAATATTTTCTTTTACAGTCACACCAATTACCTAAACACATTTCATTAGGAAACTGTCATGGAAAACTTGATAACGTATAAATTTATACTTAAATACTTTTTTGTTTGTGAATAGGTACGTACTTATTATACATAGAAAACAGCCAGAGCAAGAACCCGAGACCTCAGGCGCAGAAGGCAGATTTCCGTATCCCTGCGTCAAATAAACTTACGATTTCATTATCGTAGACAGTTTACGGAGTTGGATCTTCCGTTCTCTTTTTTGTATTTTCGTGGACACGTGACAAAAATATGGACGGCGGAAAATAATTAAGAAATTGAATTGTTCTTCAAGCATTAAAGGCTTGAGTATTTCTTTGATCAATAACTTTGTTTATTTTATTTTTGTTTGCAATATTTGTACTGATTCTTAACTAATATTCAATAGATTTTGTATAACCGCCTCTGTGGTCTAGTGGTTCACCCCACCGACTTCAGACCCAGAGGTCCCGGGTTCGATTCCCAGCGGGGGTACATATTGTATTTGGTTTGGTTGGTGGTAGGACTTGTTCTTAGTCCGCCTGGCTAGCTACCACCATCTTATCTAAGTCTGACGCCATAACAATGATGTTTTCAGCATTATTGTGTTCCGGCAGTTAAAGATAAGATAGCCAGTTCCTCAGTGAGGATTCCGGGAGTAGTGCGCTTCCACCTTGCCTTATCACCACTTAACATCAGGTGTGATGAAGGCTAAGTGCTACCCCGTAGTAGATTAAAAAAAATGTGAATAATAAAAATATACTTTTCACTTCTCATGCTCGTAAAGTTCGTGTTTATGTTGGATATAGGCTGCATAAAATCGCTTTTTATGCTCTAGTGCATAAAGTAAAATCTTCGTCTAAGTCTCAGATTCTAAGACAAAGGTCGTCAGGTAAACAGTCACACACGCAAATAAACTTCGTTAAATAAACCTGTTATTTCATTCTGTTTCTTAAATCTTGTACATAATCCATGTTAAATTACTAAATTAATAAAACTAGGCAAAATTAATGAGTTTTTAGAAATAAGAATTTCAAGAGCATTATGGACTACGATTACGATCTATGCTAAAGTCACTGTGCTGCCACTGCCACGTACAAAAAAAAGAAAGCCTTCCCGCCAATATGGCGAAGTCTTTATTTTTTCTTTTTTGCAATATTGTTATTTATTTTCCTCACACTCGAAGTGAAAAGCAGAGTGTATAACTCGTTCATAAAACCCATTTTACCCTCGAATTTACTATCCACCCTCGCCTACGGCTCGGATGGATATATACGTCTCGGGTAAAATGGTACGTTTTATGCACTTGTTGTACAATCTACTATTAAAGGCCCAAAAGTCACTTTTACAACTGTGCGGTTGAGCATATTTTAAGCGCAAAACTCAAGAACTGCTGGACAAATTCGTCTAACATTTTTTTTCATAATTATGTTCCTTTAATCCTACGGAAGGTTTCTGCGGAGAGATAAATCATAAAAATTGCGTGGAAAATAGTAAAAACCACACTTTTCTTCTCCTTAACAAACCAGCTAACAAACATTTGACGTAAGTCGATTATCCGTATTTTGCATCAAAACAGAGCAACGGATTGACGTGGTTTTTGGTATTGGAATAGTTTGGGAGATGAAAAATGACATGGGCTACTTTTTATCCCGGAAAAACAACATATTCCCGCGGTATAACGTCGTGTTTGCCACGCGTGCAAAGCCGCGGGTGAAGCCGCGGGCGGAAGGCTAGTTTAAAATATATTTAAATAAGTATATATTTATCGGTACCCAAGTCCTATAACACAGTTTTGCAATAAAATTAAGTATAGGCCAAATATTTGGTGTGATTAAAAAAAAAACTATTATTTATATTTTAATTATGTAACATTGCCTTATCAATCTCGACCGGTCACTTATCTGTGATGACCTACTTGTATTGTTAAATTCTCTTATGTGTTCGTTTTTCTCAGTAGTGGGGATATTGTGATAGGACAGAACTTGTATAAATTGAAGCGCCAATCGGTTTTAAAAATTACAAAGGTATCAAATAAATTTAAGCTTAAACAAAACTTATGTCAGCTCTCAGTGAAAAAACTGTCCAAAAGTTCGCTCGTAAGAGATAAACTATGTTTCTCGCAAGAAAACATCGGATTGAAAATTTTCCCCATTATTTTGGGACAGTTAAATTGCTCTCGCCGATTTATAACGGGGACAAAATAAAGTACTTTGACTGGAAACACAAAACTTTTTTTTACTGATTCTGGCTGGGTTCGGGCAGTTTTTCTGAATTTGGTAGGTACAAGTGTTGTAACAAAATTCCTTAATTAAATTTCTTATGCTAGCGCAATTTAATAAAACACTTGAATTTTATTGTTTGCGTGCACAAATGTATCTATTTTAACCGACTTCTAAATCAAAAAGGTGGAGGTTCTCTATTCGTTTGTATGTATGTTTTTTTTTTGTGTGTTTTTTATCAACAAAGGGGTAGCACTTAGCCTTCATTACACCTAAAGTTAAGTAGTGATAAGGCTGAAGGTGGAAGCGCAATACTCCCGGAATCCTCAATCACTGAGGAACTGGCTATCTTATCTCTAACTGCCGGAACACAATAATGCTGAAAACATCATTGTTATGGCGTCAGACTTAGATAAGATGATGGTAGCTAGCCAGGCGGACTAAAAAGAAGTCCTACCACCAACTAAACCGAATACAATATGTACCCCCAATGGGAATCGAACTCAGGACCTCTTGGTCTGAAATCGGTGGTGTGAATCACCACACAATTACTGGTTTAACGATTTATTTAGTTGCAAGCAATACTCGTGACTTTGTACGCTTGGATTTTAATTACTTTTACCACATTCAAAATTGCCATATTTAAGACTTATGTATTCAGGTAGGTATGTCAATTATATAGGTGGTGAAAAAGAAATAAATTAACATTGGAATAGTGTTTGGAGACGTGGAAAACTACAGTGATGTAAACCGATAGGGTGAGTAACGAGCTCTTGCCGCTGTACTTGATTGATGTAATTCGGCTATTAATGCATGTTTTTGTGTGGATAAAATAAGATTGGCTAACTTCAGAGCGATCGTAAGAAAATGAGGAACTTAGAGAGCTAAGAGATTTTTTCCTGCTAAAGTAACGCACACAAAAATAATGATTGGGACCACTAGTTTTTTATTTACTCGTATGTTTAGACTTAGACCACAAGCTAAAACATACATTTACTAAAGACATCGGTTCGAACCGGGCGCCGCGTCGGATGACACTGTGCCCGTAGTGTAAGTTTTTATGTCAAAAAACGCAAACTATTTCGATTCCGTATTTATGTCATTTTGTATGAAAACTATATAAGCGCGCTACTCGCCGCTAGAGGCGCTAATACAGCTTTCATACAAATTGACATAAATACGGAATCAAAATAGTTTGCGTTTTTTGACAAAAACTTACACTACAGGCACAAAACTCAAGCGTCGACGCTCGATTTATACAAAACAAAGAAACATCAACTAGAAACTAGTATGGTTCGGCGTCATGTCGCTTGCAGTTGTCGTTTGACGCCCAGTTCGAACCGATACATTTAGTTTACAGTAGGTAACTATAAACTCAGCATAAAATATCATATTTTTGTGCTCTTTTTGTAACTCGTTTTACCGCAATACATTCCAGCCAATACGAGAGTAACAATAACTTGATTTGCCTGGAGTTTTCAGGCAACGGCTCTTGATCATATTCTCGGTAACACATTCATAGAACGGAACATTCGAGCGTGAAATGGAACGTGGCCCACGTCTAATATTGCTTCTAAACCGATTTATAATGTTTCAACGGTGTTAGGTACACTCAGGGACATATTCAGTGAACCACTTCTTGCTTCTTTCGTGTGGTTGGTGCCTCGCCATTTACGCGCAGAATGTTGCAGAATAGTAGATTGTATTACAAGGGAGCAAAATAATATATTTACGGCGAGGGCGCTATTTTGAATCCAGAGCGCAGTGAAGGATTCTAGAGTAGAATCTCGAGCGCAGCGAGGGATTCTAAAGTAGAATCCTGAACGCAGCGAGGGATTCAATATACGCCTCCCGAGGTGAAAATAATTTTGCGGCCGAGTAATACACTCTGCTTTTCATCCCCCTCTATAAAAAAAGCAGTAAAGACAACTCAAACTACCTACCTTTCTTTGTCGTTCGGATACATCATAGCGCTAGTCGGGCAAGAAAAAAAAATTGAATTTTGAAATAAAAAAATATTTAAATAAAAAAGAATATATATGTCCATCAGATTCCTCATAAGTATCTCCGGGGTTACCGTGGGCGGGTTGAAAATTTTGTTAGATTTTAGCTACGACTCATCGTTTACGAGATATTCTCAATTTTATAAAATTCCGTTTTTGAAAATTTCTCGGTCCCGAAAAAAGTCCCGGCCCCATACAAAATCAGTTGAATTTTTTTTAAGTACTGCATACCCTTTGCTACACTCCAACCAATGCTTCTTTAATTATGTTCTAAATTCAAATCTCATCGTTTTGGACCCTGTTATGAAGCTGTTCAAAATTCAAATCTCATTTATACCCTCTTGTCATAACAGGTAAACAATGAATCGTTTTGGACCCTGTTATTAGATAAACAATCATCGCTTTTCGAATCGATGGGATGAAAATTAATTTTTTGTCATGAAGAGATGTAAGTGATACTAATTTTGAGTTTCACCAACTGGACACACGTGTGAGCAGTCTCTCGTGTCGAGTTGGTGAAAAACCCTAACAAACTCGCTTATGAAAGGTTCCGTACCAACTTAAATAAAATACCACTTTAATTTTTCGCTAGCAAAAAGTAACTTTCTTTTTCATAGTAAATGTGTTATATTGAACATGAAGTATTAGAAAAAAACCGACGTTTTACCTCTATTCATCGGTTCACTCACACCGCATAACGATTTTTTATTATTTTGACGAATAGAAGTATAGTTTACCGTTAGGATTACCATAACGACAGTATTGTGCTGCGGCTACAAAGGTACCTATCTCTTATACCAGGGTAAATGCTTTAACGAACAATTTCAAATTTTACCCCATATTTTCTATGCAAACTCGCTTCAAAGTAATTCCAGTACCCTTAGAGAAATGAGCCTTGTTAGCAACACTATTTGCCATAAAACGTTTGTGCGAACATGCACTTTCTACATATTACGACCGGGATAGGATAACGGCGTCCTTTGTATCAAGTGGGGGTGGAAACAAAGCATCATATACAAGCTGTCGGGAGCTTTGGATATACACAAGCTCCTAATAACATTTTAATAATAAACTCTTGTGCCGCTCTATGCAGAGTGAGATCTATTTGTTGTGGTGCAAAAAATAAAAGAAAGCGGTTGATTCAAATGTTATTTTTACAAATACAAATACAAATACAAATACTTTATTTGCCATTAAATAGGGTAGGTACATTGTATGTCGATGTTATAAAAATAATTAATAAAGAACTTTAATCCTATTCAGCCATACAATAGCATGCAAATTTTTATTATTAATATTAATAAGGATATTTAAATTCAAAGTTACTTAGTATTACAATTATTATTACAATCATTACTATGTCAATATCATTTCAATTGAATGTCAGAATTAAAAATTAGATAATAATGTCATATTGTATTTAAAATAATGAATAATCAAATTAGATAAAAATTAACAATTGCATCGTTTTATTCAAATGTCATTTTTAATTGAGGAAATCTTCAATGGAATAAAAAGCTTTATCAAGTAACCAATTCCGTAATGATTTATGAAATAAGTTTAGGGGTAGACATTTAATATCATCTGGTATTTTATTGTATATTTTTTTACACATTGCATAACTATTATTTAAGAAACGTTGAGTTTTTGGAACAACATCCAGTACTAGTTTCTTAGAATGTCTAAGACTTCTGCTGGTGGTTTGATTCGCCAGCAAGAACAAATGACCATTATTTCTAACAAACTTTCCAATTTCTAGGATATAAAGCCCTGTCAGGGTCATTATTTTTAGGTTTCTAAAGTAAGGCTTACATGATACATCAGGCGCTATACCACAAAGGGCCCTAATGCATCTCTTTTGGGATATAAAGACTTTCTGAATTTCAGTGGCATTTCCCCATATTATTAAGTCATATCTGAGTACCGACTCAACATATGCATAATATGCAGTTAAAGCGGTTCCCTTATTTGCAACCCTTACTAGTTTGTATAACGCGAATACAAATCTATTTATTTTATTACAGACTTTATTTATGTGGTCTTTCCAATCAAGTCTGGAGTTAATTTCCAGGCCTAAAAAAGTCACTACATCAGGTTTTCTTAGGTTTTCTCCATTGAGTTCAACCACAATGCTTTTGTTTTTAAAGTTATTAAAATTCAATATATTAGTCTTAGTAAGATTGATTTTTAAATTATTTTTCTCTAGCTATTATTATTTTAAGAGTAGTTTTAATGTCAGCCTCATGTTGTACTGATGTTTGTTGTTTCTTAGATGTAACTAAAACTGAAACATCATCCGCGAATAAAACTGTCTTATGATTTATAGTGTCAGGAAGGTCATTTATGTATGCCAAAAATAGCAATGGGCCTAGCACACTGCCTTGTGGTACACCAAATGTATTATTTTGTCTTTCCGACTGTTGCATTTGTTTAATGTTGGTGCTATCTATATACGCTACTTCTACACTTTGTAATCTATCTAGCAAGTATGACTTTATCCAGTTGAGTGCAGGACCTCTGACACCCATTTTTTCTAATTTGGAAAGTAGCTGCTTATGCGATACAAGATCAAAAGCACTGGTCATGTCAAGGAAAATTACAGTGGTATAGTATTCTTTATTAACATTTTGCAAAATTTCATTTATCAATTCAAAGGCCGCATGTGCAGTTGACTTATTTCTTTGGAAGCCATACTGGTTCCGTTTTATTATCCCATGTTTATCAAAGAAAGATACAAGTTGATCATACATAACTTTTTCAAATACCTTTGACAAGATAGACGATTTTGTTATGGGCCGATAATTTTTGATATCAGTTTTATCTCCCTTTTTATGCATAGGTGTAACAACAGATATTTTTAGCTTTTCAGGAAAAGTGCCTGTTTCCAAGTAAAGATTGATCAGAAATGCTAATACTTGGCTAATTTCATCTTTGCATTGCTTAATTACCTGAGTATTGATATTCTCATACCCCTCTGCCTTGGTGTTATTTAGTGACATTATAGTTTTTTTGACATCGTTTTCATTTATTGGTGTTAAGAAGATTGAGTTTGGTAAGTTTTGTCTTAATGTATTTTCTAATCTATGATTTAAAGTATTTGTGCTGTTAATAAAGTGATTATTAAATGAAGATGCAATTTCTTTGGGCTCTGTGATTTCTCTAGCAGAATCTATTATTTTATGTATATATTCTGTAGCACTTGTCCCATTGGTCTCGCTATTAATTATGTTCCACGTAGTCTTACAAACATTCTTGCTATTTGTTACCAATTTGTCATTTGTGATCTTTTTAGCAGCATTTGTACATTTTTTTAAAAGCTTGTTATAGTTGAGGTATTGATTTTTGGCGACGTCAGTTTTGTCCATATAATACCTATAACGCATTACCTTTTTATTCTTACAGCTTTGTTTTAATCCCTTTGTAATCCATCGTGGTTTAGAAGATACGTTACCTTTTAGTTTTTCAAAAGGAAAACAAAGAGTATATAGTAAACAAAAAAGATCATAAAACTCATTGTAAGCAGCATTTAAATATGTGTGTCTGTATACTTCAGAAAATGACAGGCACTGTAAATACTGTTTAAAGCGAGAAATATTTTCCTGGGAGTAACATCTCTTAAAAACAAAAACCGTTTTAGGGATCTCGCTCTTTTTGCCTACATTAAAACTCAGTACTTGACCAGTATCATGGTCGGATAACCAAAGCGGAAGTGTATATCCTACCGCATTATTTATATTACTAATTATATTGTCAATATATGCATTATTTCTAGTCGGAGTAGTGATATGTAATGTCAAATTATATTTCTTCATAATGTCTTTCAATTGGGATGACTGTGGATTCACTTTTAAAATATTTATATTTAAATCACCGGCTATTATAAGTTTCTTATTTGAGTATTTAGTAATAAGCTTATGAATCAAGGAGTCAAACCTTTCAAAAAAATACTCTAGTTCACTTTTGGTTTTTGATGGTATGCGGTAAATACAAACAACAACGATGTTATTTGAGGGTAGATGTGTTATGCAAAACTCAAAATGATTAATCATTAAGAGATTGTCAAATGTTGTCACCTTTTTGTATTGAATGCCATTTTTAACTAAAATACAAGTCCCCCCCCTTTTATTAGCCCTCGAATAATGAGATGCTAGTTGAAAGTTATTAAGAAAAATATTTTTCTCATCTCCCAGTTTTACAAAAGTTTCTGTAAAACATAGAATATCGTAACCTACTGACGTATTTGATAAAGTTATTTCTAATAATTCTCGTTTCGAGCAGAACCCCTGAATATTTTGATGGAAGATCAGGAAATTATTTTCTGATTTAGGCTCGAAAAAAACTTTTTTTTGTGTCATTGGTATTAGCAATAGGGGAATTTGATGACTGAGCATCAGTAATAGACACTGTTTCGGACTGAGTAATCTTTTTGAAATAGTAAGGTATGGTTCCCTTTTTATCCATTTCAAAAGTATTTTTGGGATTGGTTTCAAGATTTTTCTTAATTTTTTGTGAATTATTATAATTTAAGAGATTTTTTATGTTCGTAAAATTTAAAAAAATACTTTTATATTTCATGTAATCGATGCATGTATTAATTTTATTGCAAAGAATCTGCTTAGGGTCTGTATTATATGAGAATAATGATGTTTTCATGTCAATAAGAGTGCAGTTGTCAAAGTGGTTAGTCCAAATTTTTAAGTTATAATTTAATTTTTTTTCATTTAGGTAACAATTTTGAAAAATAGGTACAAGTAGGACAAGCACAGACTTCAGCTTATTTATGGCTATACAGAGATTTGAGTGTAATTTGTGTATGTCATCATCATGATTACCAAATCCTAATATTACAATGTCATTTTCATTACATTCCTTTTCAATTATGTCAATATAAGATAGCAATTGAGAACTGGATGCATCGTTCATTATAAAAGCTGTGGTTTCGTACACGTCGTTCCATTTTCCTCTTCTTGATTTAGTCATTTTAATTGAAATTCCCTTCATATTTTCGTCTCCCAATATAAAAATACGTTTTTTGTTCGTTGGTTCACTACATTTATGACTGCTCACGCCTTCTGGAGACTGTTGAGGTAATAAAACATTGTTGGAGTCGGAGGTGATTGATCTGTCGCAGTAGTTACTGGAGATTTCAACAGATGGCGCTGAATCAGTATTATTTTGTTCTTTATTGGATTCTTCCGTAGCTGGTAAAGGTGATGAAAGGGGAGTGTGCATGTTAAGCGTTCTACCCAAGAGATTTTGTTTCTTTTTCTTATCTGAAATAGTCTTCGGTGTTGGATTGCAGATATCTGTTAAATATTTAATCTTACGTTCATATTCCATATTTCTTTTACTTAAGTTTTGATTTTCGTGCAATAAATTTTCTTTTTCAGCGATCCGAAGGTTATTCTCGGTTGTTTCTAATTTTTTCATAAGTTCTTCTATTCTATAGCTGGTGTTCGGTCGTATCTCTTGAAAACTCCGATTCAATTGACTCATTTGTGATGATACTAGGGATGAGTAGGTATCTTCCAAACTTGTTTCAGATAGATTTTGGGGAGAATTTTCCATTGAACTATTTTCTACGTAATTCTCAGGGGTTTGTTGAATGTTTTTACTTTGTTTGTTGGTTCTGTTTATTTTGTGTTTAGATGTGGTAGGCGTAGATGTTAGAATGTCATCTCCGTCTTTGTACTTCCCCGTTGGTATTTTTTTCCGTATAGTTATATGTGATGGTGTTTTACTTGAGGTCGGTGCTGTTTTTTGTTTTTCTATACAAATGTTACATTTCCATTTTTGTTTTGATTCCGGTTTCATTATACGGTAAAGTTTTTCTGATAATCCAACACAGTCAAATTCATATCTTTTACAACATTTTGTGCATAGTAAGGAATCTTTGATGTGAATTTGTTTTTTGCACTTATCGCACTTTACCGCCACCTCTGGGTCATTCTTTAAATCAGTCTTTGTTGACATTTTTATTTGCTTACTTATTACTTAGTTAGATAAGTTTGCTTTTTGTAAACAAATTTATTTAAGCAAAAGTATTTTGTACGTTAGGCAGTATCGAACCACGGACCCCACGTTATGACATGCATTGGAGTCTACGATACGATCCTTAACGCTACGAAGACATTAATGAAGACGACGTAATTCTGAGTCTATATCCCCAAAATAATTAGAATTTTTAAATTTCGTTAGGTATGCGTCATTTTAATGTTAAATTGTCATTGAACGTAAACACTTTCACATTTTTTGGAGCACTTGGTTACTATTAATGCTAGAATTTAAATTATTTCACTTTATTTTGCAGGAAAATTCACTTTTGGCCACTGTTTATTCCTATTTTTAGTAAAGAAACCGAACACTGTTTCGCATTTAAAAATATTGTTATTTCACTGTTAAAACATAATATTTGCTGGAGATAATATTTACTGCGGTTTATTGTGTTATTTTACAAGTTCATGGATGTTTATTTGTTAGAATTATTCACTTTAATTATTTTTTTATATATTTAAACACAGAGGTGATCTGTACTTCTCGACAACCGGTGTTGCCATTAACAATAACACTAGATGAGATGACGCCTTCCGAACTAAAACACAACGGAAATATGGGCAACGAATGACTTTTTTTAAAAGACGAAAAAGGTTGCGAATTTATGATTATACGTCAAACATTACAGGAATTGATATGAAATAAGAGCGTAGCTTTGAAGTGCACTGTTATTCCTTCGGCTGTTTTGACACTCTTACTGGTTATCGTGTGGTATTGTTGATCGAAGTTTAAATCCGAGAAAAAGAGTTCACGCTTTTTTCTTTGCTAGATCATAGGCTAACATTTATGAAGCAGTTAGCAGCAGTATAGTTTTAGCATTCCCAAGTAACAGATAATAAAATTATACATTTACTTTTAATTGTAAGATATACTTACAAGAAGATATGGGACAATAATATGTTGTTCGGGAAAAAAATATTTACTTTTTATTCACAAAGAAAAATAATAGTACCACATTTTAAATATTTTAAGTATATTTTTCTTGTGGTTTAAGGTAAAATATGATTTCGTTTTAACTTTTCTGGCACAAAAAAAGCGTTTATGACTTGAACCACAAGAAAATAAGAGAAAAAAGACATAGCGTGTGATTTATGTGGATTCTCGCGGCTACAAATCAAGGGAACCTGTCTGAACTCGCACTAAAATGTCGGGAGCGAGCGTTTTGTTCAACTCACTATTTTTGCGGTTCCGGAATAATTCATTAATTGCTATTTCGTCGCGAGGGGCCCGTAAAACTGCGGCTTTGGACAGGTGACAGCGTTTCAGGTTTAGTGTTTCAGTTGCATTACAAAAACGGTTCTTTAATGTACTGGAGTTTGCGATCGTGGCGTATTTTTGGCTACGTAAAACCTGGGTGCCTACCATCAACTTTAAAACAGCGATTCAAAAATAGCGCGATGCAGAATAGGTTCCTAAAATGAATTGCTTTCTTTCGTACTATGACCTTCTAAAAACTGGATCGCAAATGGATTGCTAAATGTGAATTACCGAACGATTTGTGTCCTTATTTCTTCTACCCGTCTCTTTCACTCGATTCTGTCATGCCCGGAGAGTGAGAGGGACGGGTATAACCTGCAGGTGTCATCTTAGCTTGGCCAAGTTATAAGTCAAATAAGAGTTCTTGACAGCTTAGCGGCTGTGAAATGTCATTGAATGATCACTGAATCGCTGTCATTGATATTAAGCTGTCGTGGTACGAATAAGCGAAGCAGATCAGTTTAGGTCCTAAACAAAACCGGTATAAGAGTTGATGGTAGGTACCCTGGTAAGATATTGAAACATAAAAAGCATCTTACACAATGTTTTAGTAAGTTTTATGTTATCTTTTAATAAGTTTTATGTTTGAAGACCTCCGTGACCGAGTGGAGTACGTACGGGTTTTCTAGGTGCCGTTGTCTCTAGAGGTGCCGGGTTCGATTCCCAGTCGGATAAATATTGAAAATGAACTTTTCAATATTCCTCGGGTCTGAGTAAATGTGGTAATACCCGTAATTTTTTTTTATCCTGTGGTACTATTGCTTAAGCCACTATATCTTGGTAATTAAACAATGTAATAGACATTTTATTTAAAAACGCAAAACATAAGTTTATTTACATGTAATTACAGTATATATGTGCCATTTTGTTTGAATGACTTTCTGCCATCTTGTAGGCAGTGAGGTGATAACGTGGCTGTAGAAATTTTGCCACTTTTGACAGAAACAGGTGGAAATCTGAAGGTGCAAGGTCTTATTTATTTATTTATGTAGGAATCTCATTTTTATGACAAGCATTTTTGCTGACTGTAGATATACTGACTTTATATTGTATTGTCATCTCAACCAAACGTGCATGTAAAATTTTATCTAAATCGAGCCCTGGGGAGTGGGTCAAATTAAGCAAGATTGAACCCTCTCTATATAGTGAGGAGTATTCATTTTAGCATACCCCGTCCGCGTTCGGTATGCGGAAGGTCGCTCTCGCTTGGCTTTTTCTTGATCCTCCATCAAGTGACAAGGACTTGATTGGGGGTCAGACTACTCCCTCCCCTCGCTGTCATTTAGTTTGCAATGTAGAGAACCCGATGTGGCAAGCTGCGTCTACGCCGGACCGGCTTTCCCAACCCTCAAACGCCAACTCGCAACGCTGCACGATTTGAGCAAGACATACACGGCAAGTGAAATCAAAGCTTAGTAAAAAGTTATTGCTTTGCGTGAAAAGTGAAACAGAGGCACTCATACAAAATCGGCAATAACTATTCGTAATAATTATTGACTACTTTGAGTTCCATTAAGCTTGTTTCAAAGCGTACATCGGAACGAAAGATTTTGCTTAACCCTAGTGAAGAAATAGATTAACAAGTTTTTACATTTATTAAAAACCCACGGGCTCATATTTTTTTATTTATTCATTATAGATGTTCTACAAGACATTGCTCGATGCCAAATTCATAATTCTAGGTCAATAGAAAATACTTTATATATTTTGATTTATTTTGCGTCGAAATACGCGACTTTAACGGCCGTAGCTTTTGATTGAGTTGACTTTGAAGCTAATATTTTATACTGCCTTTACACCGTACCCAAACTAATATTATAGGCGTTTAAAATTTTCATAAGTAAATCAGTATTTTATTTTTATACTAACATTATAAATGGGAAAGTGTGTTTGTTTCTTTGACCGTCTTTCACGTCAAAACGGAGCAATGTTGGGAGCTGGACTTCTTGTCTCGGAAAAATGTCACATTCCCGCGGGATAACGTCGTGTAATACACGCGGGCGAAGCCGGGGGCGGAACTCTAGTTTTTAATAAAGATAACTAACTATTGGACCTATAAAAATATCATTAGCCTCATTATCCCTCTTATCATTACCATTTCTAAGATTTTGGCGCTTACTAGGATATCCCAAATTACTTAGTTTTTTTAAATATCCCACCTCCACTGATTTAGATTTTAGATATTGTGTAATTTTTTTTTTTTTTATAATTTTCAGATTTCAGTTAATCCTCCAAGCCCAAGAAAATGAGACACAATAGATTTTCCAGTGTTCTCTGGCCCCATTCGGCCGGGCCCGGCGTCAATAGGAGAACCGTGTGCGTAACTTGGTAAAAGTAAAAGGATGAAAATTGTTTCATCCTAATAAAAGTTAAGTAGTTACTTCCTATATTGATGAATATAAACCAATAACTCTTAAAGTGGGCGTCGTTCGTCTGACATGATGAACCCTTAAAACAAACATTACATTTGTAACTAATTAATTATTGTCTCATTAACGGCGTTAACGAGTGTTCCAATAAGAAAAATAATTACATTTCGTTCTCGTTTACGTTTCTCGAATAACGTATTGAATGGCACACTTATCAGACTGTTTGCTCAACCTCATTACGCTCTTGAAATCCGATACTAAGAAGCAGAGAAGCACTTCAATTAAACTAATCCATTTACACATTTAGATGAAGAAATACCAACGGTTCGCTTCACCTTTTTTATCGAGTAAATGATTAGTTATCGGTTAAAAGGAAAAGGAAAGATTCGACTGATTAAGAACTCTCGGGCTTAACTCGTTCTAGGATTATCAAAGTAATTGAAAATAGACCAAGATAATGATTTATTTGTATAAAACTTATAAGGCGACTTGGTTTGATTTTTATCCAGAACGGGGTAGTACTTAGTTCTCATCACACCTGATGTTAAGTGAAGATAAGCTGAATGTCGAAGCGCTACTCCCGGAATCCTCAACTACTGAGGCACTGGCTATCTTATCTCAACAAACAAGTCTTACCACCAGCAAAACCGAATACAATATGTACCCCCGCTGGGAATTGAACCCGGGACCTCTCGGTCTGAAACCGGTAGTGTGTACTACTAGACTACAAAGGCGTTAAATGAATGATTTCTGACTGTAACTGTCTTTTCCATTTTCAGGATGAAAAAAAATTTACCCGCTAGAAATCAAAACTGAATTATTTTGGAGCTTTTTCCGTAAAAGCCTCTCCACGCCTGTTGCTAAATTGATTCACGTACACATACTTAAGATAAGCGTAAGTCCGTAAGTGTTTGTATAAGAATTTACTATAAAAGAAAGTGCCAAACAATCACTCCTAATCTCGATAGTAACAGGAACCTAAAAGAACACAAAGTTGTAAGCGTTAATGAAATTAAAGTTTTTTTTCTTCAGAAGTAGAAACAAAAAAGTTTTTCAATTAAATAAAGCTAAGTGTTGCTGCCGCATCTATGTCCCATAATGGATATTGTAAGGAAAGTTTCGGGGCTACTTTTCCTTACTTACAGATCCTTAAAATAAATTCGTTACAAAATTGAGAAAGAATAAGGAAAAGCTTAAACTGTTACGAACGGGGAATGTTAAAATGTACGTGTTGTAATAATTTTGATGTTTGAATTTAAAAAGCTTAAAGTTTGAGAACTAGCTAAGCATTGTTACAAGAAGTTAATTTAGGTATTAGAGTAGGCACTCTAAAAGTACTAGGTACTTACATATCTCTGTTTCAGAAAAAAAAAATCTTAACATATTTCTAACGCTAAGCATCTTGTTAAGGAATGGGACCAAAGCTAGTGAAAATAATTCGTATGTATTTTTGAACTTGTTCACACCGAGAAATTTAATTGCATAAAGTAGGGCAGGCGTACCGGTTTTGGCCACTGTACCGGTTTTGGCCACTTTTTGCTCTAAAAATTTTCTAAACAACTTTTAGCCATTTCTGATAAAGGCAATTAAAATAAGGTATTTTAAGGTAATAATAACAACCGTTAGAATTCCCTATGTTATAAGGTTTTTTTTGAATAAATTCCATTTTCTGTTTAAAAAAATGTTTTGTATGAAAATTTTAAGAAAATTGTTTTGTTGAAATACTTTAGAAACCTTTGTTTTTTTACAATTAATTGTTGTTTTGCAATTGAGTGGTTTCTAGCGCATTAGAATATATTGATTTTATCATTTTTTTTTTTTTTTTTTTTGGGTTTGGTTTTGATTTTTCGCAATACTTACAAAAGTTTAACTATCAGTTAAGTGGCCAAAACCGGTACATTTGGCACCTCTCACACATTTTGTATTATATACAAAAAACTATTTAACTTTAAAAAAACTGAAAAATGTACCTTTAAAGCTAGATAAATTATCTATAATTTATGATATAATTTGTGTCTTAAATACCTAAGACCATTTAGTACTTAGTGCTTAAAAGTCAAAAATTCCTTAAAGTGGCCACAAAGGGTACCTCTGCCCTACCTCTATAACTTCAACGTTTCATTGGTTGACATTATGTAGAGCGAAAAAATTTCATTGGTGGCTTGCCCATGTTCTACAATGTAAACTAATCCTATACGGCCTTCTCATTATTATAACAACGATATAAACCCTATTTTGATTAGTTTTTCCACCACTTCTTCTCTTTTAAAAGACCTTATTTTTATTAATTTTTAATATTTAATACTATCACTTTGGACATAGTTTCAAAGCAGTGCAAGTCTATAAAATATTTCACAAGCGAGATACCCGTTCCTGAGCGAATATCGGAAGAAAAAATTGACTTAGTAACTAACGAACAGTGTAGGTAACTTTCTATTAGTAAAATAAAAACATATTAATGGCCAGCCAAAAGTTTTTAAGTTACAAAATAACAAATCGCAGTAAGTGCAAGGACTGACACAGAATTCCCAAAAAGAAAACATAACAAGTATCACAACCAACAAAAACAGAGTGTTCCGTATTGGTAAGTAAAGGTCCTTTAGATAGATAGATAAGATTTTATAAGCTTTTTATTAACTTGCCATGTTAGTTAGTTAGTATGTTAGTTAGTTAGTGGGGGACAAATCTTGCAAGCTTAATTTGACCCACTTCCCAGTGTCCGATGGAGCTGAAATTTTGTATACAGGTGTGGTTCAGATGACAATACAATATTAAAGTCAGCAAAAAAGCTTGTCATAAAAATGAAATTTTTACTAAAAACTTATTATTTGTCACTTCAGACACACACATTGAATTTATACAGAATCGACACACATTGAAAACACATTAAAATTAACACAACAATCGTGTAAGTGTTCTGTAGTGGTGCAAAAAGGTCACAGCTCAGCAGTCTATTTGCTCTAGAGCAAATCGCTGATTTTCAGCCGTCACCATGGATTCGCAAGACAAACAGCGTCCTACCTGCATAAATAATTTAAATAATTGTCTACGGCCTAGACAATTATTTAAATTATTTAAAAGCCAATTACAGCCTAGACTCTAGGCTGTAATTGTAAATAAAGGCCTCTTTTAAAGCAAGGATCTGTACGGAATTACCTACTGTGTAATAATAACTCGATTTTGAGAAAAAAGGCCCAGTTTCAGAGATTATCCTCACATTCCAACGTACAAATTTGAGATGAACAATGAATATACCAATGTCAATTCTATAATCGCATAAGCGACGTACTGTAATTTCTAAAGCGATGGCAGCTCATTTCAACCCGTTGCCTAATCGCTTTAATAGCAAATCTCACGTCAGCCATTTTGAAAGGGAATCCTGCAGCGCGGCGATAAACCCATCTTTATGTGTGTCAATATGCCATTTGGCGTAAATCTTATTATAATGTTGTTATTATTATGTAAATAAGCTATTAAACATTGGAGCTATGCAATGCAATGGAAATACTTATATAATACAGTCATAATGTGAAAGTATGTTTGATTGTTTGTCAATCCGCCATTTACGTCAAAACGTTGGAACAAATCGATGTGTTTTTTGAACAGTTTGGGAGCTAGAGAGTGGACATAGACTACTTTTTATCCCGGAAAATATCGCGTTCCCGCTTGGTAACGTAGTGTAGTCCACGCGGGCAAAACTGCGAGCAGAAAACTAGTCATCATCATCATCATCATCATCAAAATAAATCATTACACTGCGTTACAATTTGCAGCTTCGTATTTAGGGCTGACTCACACGTACCACAACCACACCACATCGCAGCAAAGCATGCGGTCACGTGTGAATGTAGTGTCGATGCAGTTTTCTGCAGTTGCGTTGTGGTTGTGCGACAATGCCTGAAAATGTTGATGTGCTTGCATTGTTGCTAGGAGTTACGTTGTGGTTACGTCGAATGAAGACATAGTTGTTGTGTTTGCGATGTGGCCGGCCGCTAGTTTGCAGCGTCGCTGACGGTTGCGTTGTGGCTGCGTTGTGGTCGGTATCACTCACGCGGTCGATAATGACAGCAAAATGTGGTACATGTAAATCGTACTTTCATTTCCAATACAAAATGCCCACGTGTTATGGTTGTGGTTGTAGTGTAGGTGTGGTTGTGGTACGTGTAATTCGCTAACTAATGAAAATGTAACCGACTGATTTTGAAAGTTAACTTAATACCTAAGAACTTGATTGCTTTTAATTTTGTGTTTTTTTAGTGAAACAATCCCGGTTTATCCTATCGCCTAAAGGAAGATTAACTGATCTGATTTGAACTAGGAAAAACTAGTTTGTTCTAAAATCAGGTTTGGCCGGTAACATATACATAATTATTGACAACAGCACTTTCACAGCTTTTGAAGGAATGTATAGTTTACTACTCGATTACCTCGATAGTTTTTCATGCTAGGGGTACAGATGTACATACATACATACATATTACTCACGCCTTTGTTTCCCACGGGGGTAGGCAGAGACTATGGATCGCCACCTGCTACGATCCTTGCACACTTCTTTCGCTTCATTCATATCCATCAATCATTTCACAGGTGTCACCTGGCAAAAGTCTATATCTAACTTTCAAAAACAAATATATCTATATTACTTTTAAAACAAAAATATATGAAAGGTGCACCGCACCGCACAGTATTCTCTGAGCCAAATTTTGGGACACTCGCCTTTTATTGTATGAGCAAATAAAGAATTATGTCCCGATTCAAAGACAAAAACTCCCAAAATTCTAACTATTATAGTTTTGATGTTATTGCAATTTATCGTAAAATCCCGGAATTTCACAATAAACTGTGTGTTTAATGTTATTACTTTTTTTGTTTAAACTGCGAATATCAACCTTAATTTGAGACTCTGATCGGAAAGGGTCAAGATAAGGCTACGTTTTAAGCTATTGTTGAGCAAGCTGGTGCGTCAAAGTTACGAGATAATCGCGAAACAGCCAAAACCGATTTTATTTTGTTGTCGCTAACGTATTGAATATTAGCATTTCGTTTTTGCTCTAAATTATAGCTAATAATTTTAATTTTGCTCGTGGATAGGCGGTGCACCGCCTATCCACGAGCAAAAAATGCAAAGTCAAAATACAATGGCACAAAGTTAACATATTTTAGTATTATTTAAAAATACTTCTGTTTGTTTCAGGTAATCATCTGCTGTGTAATGAACGGCGTTTGGGTATGATTTCGTAATAATTTTCTGGTGATGAGGAAGGTGATGCTTATAATATTTAATGCAGTTAGTTAAAACCCTACCTTAGTATTAAATTAACTGCCGTTTTCATAAAAACATTTAAGCTGACATCGCCTTTGTTACACAAATGTAATTTCTAATTTGAACAAAAGAGACACAACAATGATTAAATTAAACATAGTTTAAATATTTTTTTATGAATAAGGCAGTTTGTTTTATAAAAGTAGATAGATATAATGCATGCCAATAAAATTTACCCCTAAATCACCATGTTAACCTTCTGAGTAGGTACGGATTTTTTACCGAATGTCTCCTTTAACAGAATATTATCAAACTTTGTACCCAGCTCAATAAACACCACCTCTTGGTTTCAGCGCAAAATTCAGGCAAAAACGATGCCAAAATTCATATATAATATCTCACACAGTATCAGATAGAGGAGAGAATTACGTTGCATAAAAAGCGTAAACGAACCGAGTGAGTAATATCTAGATCGCGACCCGCGTAATGGCTGAAAATGAGTGAATGCGTGAAACTAGCGAAGGGAGTGGAGTAGATGTTGTACTAACTACTCCATTCCTTGTGGCGCAGTGGTTAGCTCATGAGCTACGATCGTTGAGGTTAAGCAACTGTTGCAATGGACGGTCATGGGATTGATGATCAAAAAATACTGCCTGCTTTGGAAGCTACGTTAAGGCGATACGCTAGCCGAAAGTGGCGCCGCGGTGAATTTAACTTAATATTGTAATTCTAAAACGCAATTTAATAAAACTACATGAAATTTTTAAGGGCCCTTAGTCTAGGAAAAATGTGATAGTAAAAAACCACGAGCTCCATAAGTAGCTTTCAGGCGGGATTCGAACCCGCGCCTCCGGATTTCGGATTTCGCTTTTCGGATGCGAGGGTTTCCTCACATTGATGAAGCAACGCTGGCCGACAGCGTAACAAGTGACAGCAAAATTCGACGAGTCGTGTAAGTCTTTCGGTAGCTTAGTTGGTCAGAGCATCGGGCCGGATTCCCGGAGGCGCGGGTTCGAATTCCGCCTGAAAGCTACTTATGGGGCTCGTGGTTTTTTACTATCACATTTTTCCTATACTTACAAAATTGCATTGTGAATGCATAAAAATAATATAAAAAGGCCCATAGTCTAGTATTTTAGACGGTATCATTACAGTCCTTCGTAGTGACTGTTAGAAGTAGGTTGCATAAATTGCTAAAAGTGGCCGTTTCTGGCACATTTGCTATCTACTTCTACGTATGACTATGAGTGAAATGCAGCGATACCTTCTAAAAATACTAGACTGTTGGCCCTAAAAATCTATGTAAAGTTTTATTATAATCTTTTTCTATTAGCAACTTAATAAATGAAAACCTCTGAGGGCGCCACTTTCGGCTATGGTATCGTCTCTGTTGGCGGTTGGCTCTGCATTCGCAGTCGATAATACCCACATATCCGCATTAGGCCCGCGTGATGGGTCATGGCCCATTCTCCTTACCCATCAATAAGGAACGTCTCTGTGCCCCAGCATGTCTGACTCTTTTATTGCCATGAAGGTTACTGAAATTGCCAACTGTATTATCAAGTATTTACCTTTGAATATCAACTAGTTAACTAGGTTCGTTTAATCATAAATTCAAGATTATTGAGCAATGAAATGTAAACTTTTAATAGATACTCTCTTTAAACCATTTTCAAGTGCCTTTTACTGTAAACAATCAGACTTACTATTTTCTGAGTACCTGTTGCTAATGGTAACTCATTTATATACAGATAATTAGCTAGCCCAAGTGAATAACACGTTTGTGGCCTTTTTTTGAGTAGAGATGATTAGATACTTCAAGAGCTAGTTTTTGACGTTTACTGCGCTTAAACTAGCGAGCAAAAAATTCAGCAAAATTTGTTTTAGTATATTGTACTCTCAACATAATAATTATGAAAAGTTTATACAGCACAATGACATGATATAAGTACTATACAAAAAATAAAAAATGAGGTAGTTTTCAACTTTTATAATCTCTCTAAAAGTACTGCTCCTAAACTATGAGTGATAAGTTCATGGTGATTATTAGGAAATAATGTCTTGAAACTTTACATTTGATATTAAAAATAATTATTAGGCTTGACGAAAATAGCTTTTTTTTCGTTTTGATCGCGCTGGATTCCACTTTCTAGCCCTAAGCCTCAGTATGGGATCACGTGGCACATGGTTTAATGAGTCATACCTCGGTGTTGGACTTACATTTATTGCAATGTCAGACCTACAAAACTACTCCTACCTACCTTGATTCGTCTTGAGGTTGCAGCTGTCGCGACAGTCGAAAATATGGCCAAAAACCGACGTCCTCTAAAATCTCAGCGGTGAAAATAGTATGTCTGTAAGATGAAAAGACTGCATTTCTTGTTTGCAAAATTTATTTTGCTTCCAGTTTGTATTAGTATATAAACTGGAAGCACGTAAACATCCGATTTACTCACTTAAAATTTTTTTTGAAGAAGTTTAAGCTACTTACATATACAGGGTGTTTTTCTATAAGTGCAATACCTCTTAGGTGGTGATTGTGCTCATGAATATGAACAACTTTTACTATGGGGCCAACTCTGCAACTCAACAAAAAAAATCTGATGTTTCATACAATTTGTTAATACCTACCTGACCAGAATGTATGGAACAGCTGATTTTTTTGTGAAGTTGCAGAGTTGGCCTCATAGTAAAAGTTGTTCATATTCATGAGTACAATCACCACCTAAGAGGTATTGCACTTATAGAAAAACACCCTGTATATCTCTTTTTTTCACATAAATAAAATTCTTGCATTACTGACTGGCTGACAAACGAAGCACAGCCGGAACTACTGGTCACAAGAAGCTGAAAGACATGTATGTTCCTTGGGGAGTGTAGTGAGCACTAAGAGAGAATTTTTGGAAATTTACTTCCTAAGGGGGTAAAAAAGGGGGTCCACACACGAAGTCGCGAGCGGAGCGCTAGTAAATAATAATTAAGAAAAAACGTAATTTCGGAATCGCGTTATGCAACATTTAAGTGTTTATTCAGATTTATGGCGCGATAAAAATTTAAGTTGCCGTCGTAATAACATCGCAATTTATTTTTGAGCAATAATTTAATGCGGTTGTCAGCGGATACATTGTTCAACAATGGCGATAAATTTGTTGGTTTTTTTCTTCGCGGGTAAAAGGTTCTCGTATTTTTCTTAGGTTCATTGTAAGTCGGGTCGCGACTTTTGTTAAAAGACCAACCCTGTGGAATAGTTAGCAACTCTTTGTCATTCGAGTTGTAGGTTTCATGTAGAAAAGAGGTTAATTTTGTTTAACAAGGAAATCGATTTAAATGGAGAATCGAGGGTTGTGTCTTGGTAATATCTCGATTTATAATCTGTCATATTATTAATAGTGACAGAATACGATAGCTTTTAACGAACTGCCATCATAAAATTTAACTTCTGTCATAAGATTCATTCTTATATTTTTATAAATGACGTTTAAAACTAAACGACTTTTAACGAAATAAATACTTTTAATGAACCCATATTTAACATCTAAAAATTTATTATTATTTTAAGGTTGTAAGGAACCATTGTCGCGGGTATCCTTTCTAGTCATAGGGTGCTCCTGTATTGTGAAAAGGTGCCAAAACGTCTTGTAAGATCTAAAAAAACACAAAAAAAATATACTAATGCACGTTTAAATACGTTAATGTTATTTCATTTCAATGAACAGAAGGTACGCGCGAAAACTCAAGATGTGCTTTACCTTTGGCAAAGAATATATACAAAAACGCGAACTTTGGAGAGTTCAAACAGAATAAACAAATGAAATTCCAGACCGTGCTTCAACGTGAATACGCACGTCTGCTTCTAGAAATTTGTTCATTTCGTTATTGAGCAGAGGATTACCTAAACCGAATTCCCATTTCGTACGATTAAAGAAACAAATCTCAATACGCAAGATACATAAACCGAACAGCGATTCCGCGATCCAGCCCAAATTATAATACCATCTTACTATTTCAGCAAAGTAAGGTATTCCGATTTCGCCTCCTAATCCCAAGGGATTTCCCTTGTCATCAAAACTTCCACACAATACGAAAACACTCGAAATACTAAAAAAAGCAGTCGCATTCCAATATTCACAAATTACCTCGGAACAGGCGCTGAAAAGGGTCCAGGAACTACCAGTATACCCATAGAAATATTATCAGATTTTTTTGAAACTCAGCGAAATAGTAAAGCGGGCAAGCCTGGCCCTTGTTGAGGCGATACCGCTCGGAATCGCCGAACCTAACCAAAAGGTAAGGCAGCGGCAGTTCCTATTTCAATAACAGTAAAGTTCATTTTCGTGAATTCAAAGTCGGAGATAGCGTTTTTGTAATCCCAGGATTTATTGTGAATTATCCGGAGCGGAATTTTGCGTTCGAATTGATTCTTATCTCCACGTCGTAAAGGTGGATTCGTTTCGAATCTGTACGTGGACTATTTTTGCAGCTATGTCTTTGCTAAGATGCCTCTCTCTCCGTTGTCAGTCCCTTAGATGCTTTATTGAATGGATTCGTAGTTGATTTTGCAGGAAAACCGGTACTTACGTATACAAAACAGATATGAGCTAAAGTATGCTTCAGCAAGTTCAGTTATGAGCTAAAGTATGCTTCAGCAAGTTATATTCGTCGACCTCTGTAGAAAGAAGATATAGATGAATGTGGATGGATGAAGATGGAGTAGAGAGAAGACCCCAAATAGAATTGGGATAAGGAGGGTTGGGACAATATTTCCGTTCCGGTGACAGCGGCGCTATGTATTTTTTTTCTTTTTTATTGCAATTTAACCGGCCCTGACTTCAGCCGGCAGCAGCTCTATGGTTGGACAACAACTTGACAGCAAAATGACTAAAAAACACGTTAGTTCCAGTTTTTGGCCACCGGAATAGAATACGTTGTCGCACTATAACCCTCCTCTTTAATCAATTTGTCAATCAATCAACAAGCGCTGCTGTCAATGTCATCTAAGTGTCAAATGATCCTTGTCGCCCTGTTGTGCGACA
Organism: Crambus lathoniellus; assembly: GCA_949710035.1. Taxonomy (NCBI): domain Eukaryota; kingdom Metazoa; phylum Arthropoda; class Insecta; order Lepidoptera; family Crambidae; genus Crambus; species Crambus lathoniellus. Next base: position 2,849,387 of record OX453299.1, on the reverse strand, counting down.
ACGTTTTCTGTTCCGGTGGCCAAAAACTGGAACTAACGTTTTTTTTTATTGTCATTTCGCTGTTAAGTTGTTGTCCAAACATAGCGCTGCTGTGCTGCCGGCTGAAAGTCTTAGAAATTAGGGCCGGTTAAATTGCTACAAAAAGAAAACAAAATACAAAGCGCCACTGTCACCGGAACAGAAAAGATTGTCGATTTATAGCGGTTTGAATTTGAAGAGTACTTCGTTGTTCTCCCTCTATAAGAATTTGATTGAATCAGGCGTCACTTGGCGGAAGTACCTAAGCATTGTGAAAAACGAAATAAATGTAGCATACTTCCGCAAAAAAAAACACAAAATGCAAAATGCACCGCCCGCCCGCCCGCAAAAAATTGCACATGCACACCACGAAAACACCAGTGCACAATACCTGCATCTAGCAAGACAGCAATATACCTTGCGCCGTCACCGATTAGACTACTCACAACCAGTGCGAAAAACCAACACCAACCACACCTGGTGTTGGTGTTGGTTTTTCGCACGAACTATCTCCTGAGGATGCCCCGGGTTGGGGCGAAACACGTGTAGAGTAGTCCAATCGGTGACGGTGAAAGGTGTATTGCTGTCTTGCTAGATGCAGGTATTGTGGACTGGTGTTTTCGTGGTGTGCATGTGCAATTTTTTGCGGGCGGGCGGGCGGTGCATCTTGCATTTTGTGTTTTTTTTGCGGAAGTAAGCTACATATATTTCGTTTTTCACAACTCCCTCTATAAATTAATGACGATGAAAACAAAATGTTTGACCTAACTACAAAGAAGACTTTGAAAAAGCTTTTAGTATTATCGCGAGTTGAGAACTTGAACTCAGTAACTTCAATAGAGACTGAATGATCGACTCTGCAATCTGTGTCCGTCAGTAAATTCAAAAGTTTGAACATTTTCAAAACTACTTTTCTACGATGCTATCGGGAACAATCAAAGGATCGTTGTACAAAACAATGTAAATCAACGTCACTCCCACTGCGGTTGTATAAGGTTGGCAGCTTAGAAAAAATTGTCCGCAATAAGAATGATTTTAACTTTAAGAGTAAGTTTTTTTTTCTTTGTATATAAACCAGTCTGATGTAAATTGGTGGTTCATTATTAAATAAATAGATTACATAATATATCTTTTTAAATAAATTATGTTAATATTAAGTATTTTTAGTCATCGGTACTTATTAATAAGCTAATTAATTTTTATGCCACTTTAATAACAAAAACAAATTGATGAAAGTATTGCTAAAATAATATACTTAATAATAACATGGATCCATTCATTACGATTTAAATATTTAGAGCCAAAACAAAGAGCTTTTGAATTTCCGTAAGCGTCAATGATTTATGGTGGGTTCAATTCCCAGAGTTGGTTGGTTGGTGGTAGGGCTAGTTCAAAGTCTTCCTGGCTAGCTACCACCATCCTTTCTAAATCTGATGCCATAGCAACGATGTTTTAGCATTGTCGTGTTTAGCAGTTAGAGATAAACTGCTTCATTAATTAAGGATTCCGGGAGTACTGCGCTTCCACCTTTAGCCTTATCACCACCTTACATCAAGTTTAGTGTGATGAAGTATTGTGTATAAAAAAGACATCATATTTTCCCTCATGGCAGTTGGAGATCAAGAGTCTCATAAAAAATTGTGAGTGCAAAATTTAAAATCATAGCGAACATACTAATGTTCATACTAATTGACACTAGTCAATTCGGAGTCTGCCAAGATGCTTAAAAAGCATAGCTTGTATAGCATAGGCTATATAAGCATAGCATAAACATAGGACAGAGGATAGGATCCCATAGGATAGTTATAAGTAATCTTACTTATTTGTCATCTGACAGAAGAAAAGTAACTCTATAAGTTCTAATTTATTGCGGTTTGATTTAACTGACATGTTTTTGTAAAACAAAGATCCTAAATAAAATAAAGAGAAAAAAAACATTGGTGTCAACCCTACAGACCAGGGAAGTTGCTGAATAAATCTTTGAAAATTTTGGCTCTCTCCTCGCGTTTGTAGTTGTTCGAGTTGTTATGACAACGTCGTTTTGTTCTCTCTTCATGTAGACATTGTGTAACCATATCAAACTATTTGAATGTAAAAGATGTGTCATACTTGTCACGGGAAGCTATGAAAAGAAAATTGTTTACGTTGGAAAGAATAATACAAATGGAACAGAATGATCTAAGGTTTGTGTTCTTTTTTTAATAATACGTCTCACCGAAAATATCCTAGCTTAATATAGTTCATGAATGAGGTTTAATTGATAATTTTATTATTTTGTTATCCAGTTAACCACTTAAAGTAGGAGCTAATTTGCTTATTACTCATTTATTTCTAATCTTTTAATAATCAAACTACGTATCTATACTGACAATCGATACTATTATACTATTATAAAGAAAAAAATGATTTTTTTGTTTGTAACGAATAAACTTAAAAAGTACTAGACCGATTTTGATAATTCTTTCATTATTAGAAAGCTACATTCTGTCAGAGTAACATAGGCTATATTTGATCCCGATATTCTCAAGGAAACAGGTGAAACCGCAGAGAGCCATTAGTAATATAGTAAACAGTAAAGATTTGATTTCTTGTTTGTTTGTATGTTTGTAATAGATAAACTCAAAAACTATTGGACTAATCTGGGTAGTAATTAACCGATTGACGAAAATACTTTACTAGGTAAGCGACTGGCTGCATTCGAACAAACTTTTATTCCGAGAATATCGCTAACTGTCGGATACTAATGTCAAACTAGTATGGGGTTATGACATTACTATCCGAAAGTAAGCGTTATTCTTGGAATAAAAGTTTGGTCAAATGCAGCCTTAGTCGCCAATCTAACCTAACCTAAACCTGTTTTTCCGCAACCAAACCTAGTATTTTAGTCGGTAAATTTAGATATTTTTGTCAGTCGGTTTATTATATTCATTTTATCTCTAACTTCCGGAACACAAGAATGCTGAAAACATCAATGCTATAAGGCGTAGCGAGGCGATAGGCGAGATTTAGATACCTAAGATGGTGGTAGCTAGCCAGGCGGACTTAGAACAAGCCCTACCAGCAACCAAACCGAATACAATATGTATCCCCACTGGGAATCGAATCCGGGACCTCTGGGTCTGATACCGGTGGTGTGTACCATTAGACTACAGAGACGGTTAAAAGTTTGGGTGTAATAAACATATTACAAAATATAATGATCAAATTTTAAGATATTTTTTATTGTAAGATTTGATAAAAATGTATTTTTTGTAATTAAATAGATACATTCAACAAGGTTTTTTTTCATTCGTTTGTGTCATATTTTTTGTGTAGACATGACTGTCTCTTAAAGTTGTTAGCTTTCGGCAATCTTTGTTGAGTTTTCTTCCAGTTTTGTAAGGCTGTTACGTATGTTACACTCTCACATACGCACACACACTCACGCACACACACACACAAACACACAAACACACACACACTAACTCACACCCATATAACAACCCGGTCTTTCCTAATTTAATGAAGAATAGTAAAATTATTCCTCTGTTTAAAGCTGGTGACAAAAGTGACCCAGAAAATTTTAGACCTATATCCATACTACCAGCAATAAGTAAAATATTTGAGAAATTAATTTATGCTCAACTTTTAGAATATTTTAAAATAAATAGTATACTGCATGAGAAACAGTTTGGTTTTTCAAAAGGTAAAAGTACAACTGATGCTGGTGTTGCATTTCTAAAACATGTACTTGATGCCTGGGAGGAAGCAGGATGTAATAGCTATTTTTTGTGACCTTTCCAAGGCATTCGATTGTGTTGATCACCAAACACTATTAAGGAAGTTAAAACATTATGGTGTTTCTGAAATGTCAGTAAGCCTTATTCATTCATATCTGTATGAAAGAACTCAGAAGGTAGTTATTAATAAAACTGAGTCTACCGGAGCTCCCATTACTATGGGCGTACCCCAAGGATCAATATTGGGCCCGCTGTTGTTTTTAATATACATAAATGACCTTCCTTACTACGCGAAGAATTTATGTGAGACGGTGCTATTTGCCGATGACACATCTCTAGTCTTAAAAGTAGATAGAGGTGATGACTGTTCTGACGAAGTAAATAGTGCTCTTTCAAAAGTGTCACAATGGTTTAATAGTAATAATTTATCATAAACTCAAAGAAAACTAAGTGTTTAAAATTTTCGTTACCTAATGTAAGACAAGTTGATTTTCATATTAGACTAGACGGCGTTAAGGTCGAATTCATTAACAATACAAAATTTCTAGGTATTATATTAGACTCGCGACTAAAATGGGATCCTCATATCGAAGCCTTGGCGAGTAGACTCAGTTCGGCCGCATTCGCAGTTAAGAAAATATGGCTCTTAACCGATATTGAAACGGCTAGAATAGTCTATTTTAGTTATTTTCATAGTGTTATGTCCTACGGCCTTTTGTTGTGGGGCTCAGCCGCTAACATCCAAAGTATATTCGTGCTCCAAAAAAGGGCTATTCGCGCCATTTACAACCTCCGATCGAGAGATTCTTTAAGAGATCTATTTAAAGAAATAATCATTTTAACTGTTGCAGGACATTACATCTATGAAAATATAATTTATGTGAAAAAGTATTATAATACATTTGTAAAGCAGAGCGATATTCATCGCTTTAACACAAGAAATAAAGATAAACTTGTCGTTCCCAAGTTTAGGCTAGAAAAATCCAGAGCCTCATTTCTGGGGAAAAGCATAGCCTTTTTTAATAAAGTTCCACAGCATATAATTGAACTACCATTGCATAAATTTAAATGTTACATTAAAGAGTCGCTGATGAGCAAAGGCTACTATAAAGTAGACGATTATTTGAATGACCGCAATGCATGGTCATTATGTAACACATAACATAATCACTGTTTAATATGATGTATTTTTATACTAAGCAATTGTTGTATTAGTAACGATATGTTTTTTTTTGTAAATGTCGTTACCTAACTAAGAAACGCTGGCAAGTTTCTTGCGCCCATTCTTCTTGTCAGTTAAAAAAGTCTTGAATGGGTGATAGGAAAATATTGACGATTCATAAGTACATTTTCATTATGTCTAAGTGAATAAAGAATATTTTTATCTTATCTTATCTTATCTTATACGCGCGCGCACACACACAATTGTAATCAATTTGTTTTAAATAGTTTATTATCTTTTAAATAGGTACCTAATTAAGTAATGTAAGGTATGGAGGAGCGGATACTCCTGGTACAGGTATTATAATACATACCTAAAAGCAGTTCCCAATTTCTCGCTTAAGTTTGTATACCTTTTTAAAGAAATAAAGATATTTTATATTATATTTTATGTTGTTGATCCTTTAAATAAATAAACGTAACTCTACAAAGTATCTAATCGGTCTACTTAGCAAATATTGAAAACTGGCTTATAACACATGTCACTAAACTCAGGACAAAGGCTCGTCTCTGTCTCGTGAAAGCCGCCGGAAGCGAGAGGCTGTACCGCGTGACTTACGACCCACATCCGGTGGCCATATTTGCTTTACTTACACACGGCTTCCGGTCTGGTGGCGTAACGCTTTGATAAATACCCAATAATCGGCTTTCAGTATACTTTCGTGCTACTGTGTCGAATGTTTGCGGTTTTGGTTCAATTTATTATTTCCAAAACTGTAATAAATTGTTTTGTTGATATTTTCTATTATTGGTTAGGTTGTACACATAACCTTGAGTTGATTAATATGCATTTATGACAAAAATGAAACAACTAACTTTTTTCCACAATTTCGTGGGTAACCTCTTTTTAAAATCTTGTTCGTACTGACGGACACTTTCATGCCTTGGGTCCATATCTGCGAGCTGTCTAACAATGTTATAGTAATGTTAATTGCAGGACGAAACTATACACTGCGTATAGCGCCATCTTGCTTACAATTTTATCATTGTTTGAGGTTATGGTTGTTGAGGTATTATGGCTGAGGTATCATTACAGTTGTAGAGTCGGTGCAATAATACAACTGTCTTTATTATCGAGGTTTTGACTGACAAAGACAAACATATAGGTCACAGCACATTACATCAACTCGGAAAGGGGTCGACACCGTATCGCCTTTCGCTTCGCCGTCAACCAGGCGTCAACCTAACGCAAGCACGTAACCAAACCGGATCAGCGTCAGTACGTCGGCTCGGCAACGGCTAGGCGACGCCGCGCTTATACGGCTCGCCGCACAGTGGTTCCATATAAAAAAAAATGTTCTTCTTCTTCTTCTTCTTAACAATACGGGCGGTTTCCGCAACTCGACGTCTATTGCGCCTATTTTGCGTCCGGAGGGTGCGCGGCCAGATCACTCCAGCCAGCCCAGCTCAGCCAGGAACGCTCCAAGAGCTTTCACATTAGTGATCGCTTCCTGGACGCTGCCCGGTGAGCCGAGGTACCTCGCCCGGTAGGGGGCCACCCCCCTGCATTCCAGCAGTACGTGGGCAGCTGTTTCTTCTTCCTCCATGCATCCTCTGCATAGGGGACTGTCGGTGACACCTAAATTAAAAAGATGTCTGTTAAATTGTCCATGACCAGTAATGGCACCTGTTACCAGGCGAAGTTGCGGTCTGCACAGTTGTATCAGGGCCCTGGATAAACGCGCGTCCACGCGCGGCAGTGCGATCTTCGCCTGTCTGCACGAATCCAGCGAGCTCCAGTTCTGTTGGTGTAATTCTGTAGTGCGTTCACGGATCTTATTTGCATACCAGCTCGTCGGGATGGGCGCGATCGGCTCTGGGCCAACAGGCGTCGAGCCGGATGCGCGTCTGGCCAGTTCGTCGGCTGCATCGTTTCCACGTGATCCGCTGTGACCTTTGATCCATTGGATAGTAATAGTATTAAGTGCACCTACTGTATTTAAGGCGTGGTGACACTCAAGTAAAAGGCTCGATGTGATGCGACTTCCCTGGAGAGCTTGTAGGACGGATTTACTGTCGGAGAGAATTAAGATGTCGCGGTCTTTTACCTCTCTTGTTTCGATTGCCCGAGCCGCCATTATTATGCCCATGCACTCGGCCTGAAAGACCGTGTTGTATGAGCCTAAGGGGGATGCAATTTGTATGTTGAGGTCCTCTGAGAAGACACCCGACCCTGTGCCCGATGAGGTCTTGGAGCCGTCAGTGTAAATGAGGAGAGCCTTGTGTGTTTTTCCTGAGCTGATGTCGTCTATCAGGTGTATTCTGTATTTTTTGTCGAAAATGAAGGTTGGCTTGACCTTGTCGCATACTGCTTCGATAAGAGGGTCGTTTAGCCAGTCCTTCAGTAATACACTGAGAAGAAAAAAAATGTTAAAAAATATATATAAAAAAAATATAAGCATAAAAAAAGTTATAAAAAAAAAATTAAAACAAAATTATGAAAAAAAAATTATAAAAAAAAATGTGATGTGGTTAGTTCATTTTCATTTTCAGACCACTGGGCGTAGAGCCGTAAGCTCGGGTACGAAGAGACGTGAGCGCGTGGACGACTAGCGGTAAGCGCGGGGATAGCAAGTTGAGCGACCCGCAAAGCGGTTCGTGAGCTGGTCCCGAGGCGAGGCGATTACGTTACGATTCCGATTAGTGTGCTTTGCAGTAGGGGGTTTCATACAAAGAATACTGAACCGCTCGAGTTGATAGTTTACGATCCGTTTACGAGTTGATGTGTCTGCTGTGACCTTAAACAGGCTGTGTCCGGTGAGAACCGTCTCGTGGGCATGTGCCTTAAGGCCCCTGAAATATTTTGAACTAATTGAAAATAAATATTGTAGGTATAAGTTTAAACATTATATAAAGATAACTTAACAAAAATGTAATTGTAGTTGTTCGATTGTTGGACTGCAAAGTATGTCGTCTTGATAACTTTTTAAACTTTCATGGTCGTTATCACTGTAAATATTACGAAAAGCGGGATTTTTTGCATGTTTTGATTTATTGTCGAGGTCAGTTACTCCGTGATCATGGCGTGTGCAACTGCGCCGACATATCGGGGACTCGACAACAAATCAAAACATGGTAAAAAAAATTTTTTTCCCGCTTTTCGTAGTATTTACTATGTCGTCTTGGTTTTGACTTCCATGGAACATAAAAATCTATTATTATAGTTATAAGTAATTATTTCTGTTGGTCTAGCTAGATTGTTCTTGTGTAACAATAAAATTATAATAAAAAACGTAAGGTGCTACTATGGGGCATTACAGTAAATGGGTAAATCCATTTTTACCCGACTGCGACAGAAGTAGGGTTATGTTGTTAAAGAAATCTACTACACGAATACAATTATCTGCTCTGACCATTCGGAACATCTCAAACAGATGCCATGTATATCAGTCATCTGCTTATGTGTGGCCAAAGCAGAGAAATGGGTACGTAATTAAATAGTAGAGCGAAAAATGGATTTACCTTATGTATGCCATTAGTACAAGCTCTGATTAGTTAGGGACTAGATGGAGATATTATGTTAACTGTCTCAAATATTAATTAATATAAGTCAGTATTCAAAGGGATATGATACAAATCAACGTTACTTTTCCTTATATCACCAAACATTAAACACATGACGTACAAAAACCATTAATAAATCATAAATAAAGTAGGACAGAATAAAACATCAGAGACTCCCATTTCGTGGTCCTGTTCCTCAGTACTGTTAATCCTGTTATGTCGTTAATAGAATCTTATTTTGGTATACCACCATATTTTTCGTGAATATACTTACAAAGGTAATGTTATATTTTATTTGTTTACTTGTGGCCGCAAGTAGCGCCATTTGCATGACGATATACTGCATTTTCTAGGAGTTACAATAAAAGTTTGAACGTACTAAAAAGTAAGTAACTTAATACTTAATACTTAGTTGTTTTTTTCTACATTTATTTCTCTTATGAGAATAGCATTGCATATTTGGCAAAATCGTATAATCACGCAAAATTCATCGTAAATTTTAGTGAAATGTATTTTTATCGACTTTTAATAAGCCACCGACTAAAGTAATAAAAAAAATGATTATAGGAGACTCTCAATTATCTACATTTCAACTGAAAAATATTGTTTAAGATCCGTTTATTACTTTAATTTAATTCTTGAGAAAAAAACCTAAACATCTACTTCTGATTCGTTCTCTTTAACACTGAGATCACTTTAGACCTCAAGAATAACATTATTACTCGGATAATTAAATAGGGTCGTATCTTCCTCAAACTAGTCAAGGCTGCAGAGCTCAGTAGTAAGCGAACCACGTTGGAGAAATAAATATTTGTGCAATCAATAGGACTAAACGAACTGACGAAACGAATGTCATGAATAAATCATTATTCGATAAACTGTACCCAATATTCACGCTATTTAATTAGGCGACGAATCATTAATGAGACAGCCGTAGGATACACTGATTCTAATTAATGAAATTCAGTTAAATAAATAAGTTTGTTTAATTATTTACCTCGGAACATCAACTGAATACCTGACACCTACAGAACAATCGGAAATATACACTCACGGGCACAATAAACGGAACGCCCTCTGAATTTCATACAAACGTGATAAATTCAGGGCCTCGATCGCGGTAATTCTATGACGCATTAGTCAAGTGTACGTGCAGTTGAAGTGCAGTTGACGTGAAAAACCGTTCTGATAACGCGCGGCTTTGACAGTGCGACCACGTTTTCTGTTCCGGTGATAATCTTTGGAACTACAACAGTTTTCATACGACAGTTTTTTATAGCTAATTACGTATTGCAAGTGGTTCCTCTGTGACGGATGTTATGTCATTACGAAGTCAAACGTCAAGACCCAAACGCGATGAAGACGCACTGCATTGAATGAGGGATTTTCTGACAGATGATTAAAATAGAAAAAAGTTAGTTCCAAAAAACTCAACAGATGGCGTTCATCAGACATGGGTCTGCTTTTTTTTATTTGCTGGCAAGGAGTCTACGTTAAGACGGTCAATTAAAAAAAAACACTTGCAAAAAAACATTTGCAGGACTGAAAAGGCTTATCTACAACTCGCGGTATCGTCGGTATGGTATTGCTTTGGTATTGCAACGCAAAACAAGAGGAATAGAATTATTTGACATTTCTTTTCTTCCGTCAACGTCAACTTTTTTTTGGCCTTGCACCTTCTTGCACAACTTTGAAATACAAGTGTAGGTCAGTTTAGATGAGATACATGTCTGGTCAGCGCCATCTATCGAGCTAATAAATAAACTTTTGTTTTTATTTGCTGGCAGAAAATCTCTCATCACGGGGCGATTGGCCCGCAGTAAGACATATTACCAGTTAAATATGACTTTAATTAATACAGTGAACTGGGTATCATTTGAAAGCAACTAAAGTCTGGTTTAAGAGGATGTTGTTAGGTTAAGCGTAAAATACCTATACCGTTTTCATCTAGGGTTAGTTAAAATAAGAAGACTTTTTCGTAAATTTTTGTATGTAATTCCTAATTCCAGATTATACGCCACATGGCTAAAACAAATTGTTCAGTACACCCCTGCCTATACCGCGGAATCAGCTAGCGCAGTGGAAGCTGGTATTACTAATATAGACTCCGGACAAAAAACTAGGTTTCAGCGGGGATGTAAACTGAACAATTGGACTGCGATACACAGCGGAGAGAATGTTAAGTAAGGTGAGGTTACATACGGGTCTGTGTGTCGAACGTCTCCAAGGCAGAAGTGGTGTAAGGGAGCGCGCGCGCCCCTGGGGTCCTTTCTTCTGCAGACCTTACCAATTAGTCACCTTACTCACAACACAAATAACAGCGTTCCCAAGGCACTGGGCGCTTCAGCAATAGATACACAAAGACACACACGGGGGAGCCTCTTTTATTACGATTTACAGTCCCGACAAAAAGCGCGTGGTGGACAATTATCTTTCTTTCAAAACTCCGCGACCAGCCCGATGGATGGCGTCAAAACCTTGGTCGTACAAAACGGGATCACATAGATAATTTAAGATTCAATTCAAATTCGATATGCCAGGCATATTCAACGCGAGCGATTTTTAACAAATTCAGCAAAATTAATCCGACATCTTGGTTACAAGAATTTCAATCAAGTGTCACTGTCAACTTCAAGTGACAGCCAAATGTCAATTTGACGTGACATTAGAGACGCGTTCAGAAACGTCGATCTTTTCCGAACACAAATGTTTATAATTTTTTATATCCTTTGCTAGCTGACTTTATTTGCTTTCAAATGCGGGTAGCATTTGAAAGCAAATAAAGTCACTGTAATAAAGTCAAATTTAACTAGTAACATGCCTTACTGCATTTACCACGTTCGTATGAAATTCATAGGGCGTTCGGTTAATTTTGCCTGTGAGTGTATATTTTGTAGCTTGTGATTGGAATATAGTTTTGAATAGTTATTTTGGACTTTCGAAATTATTGAAAGAAGTTTCTATTGAATATTATCATAAAGGGATATAAGTATTATAAAGTAGTGTTTTGTTAATAAAACTTTATAGACAAAACAAATTGTAGTAACTAACTGATACTGGGTAAAATACTAAATAATGTATCCTATTAGCTCGTTTTTTTATTTCAAAAACTATTTTGGCTTTTCTTTTGGTGTGTTTTCACAATGCAATTGTACTGCTAGGTTAACAGATGTGTAAAAAATATACGCGTGAAATAATCGCTGACTCCGATACGCAGCAATGGCTGCAGCGGCGTTAACACCGCTTATTCATTTGTGAATTCCTATTTCATAGCCATTCTCCATTCGAAATAACAAATTGTAATTAATTGACAAACTGCACTTTGAGGCTTTTGTAAATGTTATTTTTAAAGTAATTACTCTATCATTGCTATAAAGGACATCCCCGGTTTTGGGCCCAGTAGGTATAGAGATGAAGTTAAGCACCAAAAAAATTCCTCTAAATAAGTTATTTATCTGAGCAATATTTAAGCATTGACCAAAAGTAGATAATTTTAGTTTCCCAATTAGACTCGATAACTTCTCTTTGAACATAATTATATTATTTGATTTTTTGGTTTTTAATTCCTGTACTGGGCCCAAAATCGGGGATGGCCTTTGATTATTTTAATAATCACTTTATTTGATTATTTATATAGAAAAAACTTGTCTCGAAAGTTTTGACTATTTTTAACCGACTTCTAAATCAAAAAGGAGGAGGTTCTCTATTCGTCTGTATGTATGTTTTTTTTTTTTTTTTTGATTCCACACACTACACTTTAAATACGTCTTTTAGTAAGTAGTTAAAATGTCCAGAAACTCATGTTTATAATTTTGTAAAGTAAGATAATTTATTAAGTATTAGTTGTTAAATAAATTAGAAAAACGTTTGTATTGGAAAAAAAACCGAAAATCTCCATATAGGTAAAACGGTAATTTGAAACTTTAGCCCTACTATTATAATAGTAGACCTATATTAATTTCATTTCCTTTGCATTTTTGCAAAGCTGAGCGAGTCGCTTAGAAATCCCTACATAATATTATAGTTGCGAAAATGTGTAAGTATGTTTATTTGTTTGTCTGTCTGTATGTTCCGTTTTCACGTCAAAACGGCTGAACCGATTTCGATGAAATTTGGAATGCAGATAGTTTGAGACCCTAAGCAGGACATGGGCTACTTTTCACCGCGTAAATAAGGCTTATTCCCAAGGGAAAATGACTTTGCCCGCGGCATAATGTCGTGTAGTCCACGCGGGCAAAGCCGCGGGCGGAAGGCTAGTTATTTAATATTATATTTGTGGTAATTGGTGCGATTAAACCCGAAGTCTAATTGTTTGAACCCAAAGACTAAAATATCAGGAAGTAATTATAGGTATCAAACGAGAGAAAGAAAGTATTTTAAGATTGCTGGTGCTATTTTAGACTCCGAGTTTAAAAAACAGACCGTAGTTATTTCAACAAAACACTACAAAAGCGACACTTACATACTCGTTTCATTTAAAGAAGGTGCGCGTCCTGTTGCCAACCAGTCTAAAATTATCGACCAAAAAAGTGAAAAACATTACACGCTCAGAAAAATATGGAAATTTGCACGATAAAACGGGGTTTTACTGCCTTTTTAGATACTACCGCCACTCAATGAGGAGGTGGTACGCGGTCATATTTACGAATTTATTACGCTTCATTGAAATGAGTCGTGAAAGAGATACGGCTGATACAGGCGGAATTTTTATTTTGCATTAAACTTTCTGCGTTGTATGTGAGCCGAGATTTTCTTTACATGTTCAGATTTACGGGCGAAGGTGACTTGAATGCTAAATTTTAAAGGTTTTGAGGATTTCTGATCTTTCAATTTAAACGATTGTTTCTTTTTTGATAGTGTTGTCCAGCCTGTTTCGCAATGCTTAAGCCTATAAAATACTATAATAATAGTTCGCTTATATCCATTTCCAAGATCAAAACTATACCTATCTAAGTTTACAAAATTTCATCAAAATTGGTTCTGTATGAATTTTGTCGGCGTCTACTAAAAGGTGTTAATGACCATTGTGATGGTACCTAAACCTCATTTTGGCCTAAGCAGCGAACTTTAACTGAATTTTAGGCGTGAAATCGCACGCGGTTTCGACGACCGATTTGGCGCAGGGGTAGGCTACCCACCTTCTGCGCCAGTGGTCTCGGGTTCGATTCCCGAACAAGACAAATATTTGTGTGCATAAACATGTCTATTTATCTTGGTCTGGGTGTTAACTATGTATATTAAGTATGTATTTACAAACAAAAAGTATTTAAGTATATATTTATCCGTTATCAAGTTTTCCATGATACAGTTTCTTAATGAAATTAACATGGGCTTAGATAATTGGTGTGAATGTAAGAAGTTATTTATTTATTTATTTATAGGTACTAGTAGCTACCCGTATTCCAGTAAAAGTAGCGGTAGAAAATATAGCCTATGCTACTCAGGAAAGAAGTAAGGAATACAGGGTGTTAGGGGCACCCTTGCAAAAACTTTAACCATGGCTTCAGACCATCATGCTGAACAACGTACAGCAAGAATTTATTGTCGGAAAGGGAAAAAAAAAATGGACTTTTTATGCAAATTTAGCAACTTATCGGGACATTTTGTATGGAGAGTCGAAATATTTTTTTTCATTTCCGACAAAAACCTTGCTGTGCGTTGTTCAGCATGAAGACCTGAAGCCATGGTTAAAGTTTTTGCAAGGGTGCCCCTAACACCCTGTATAATAAACCGACCGACTAAAAATTACTAAATTCACAGACTAAAATACTAGGTTTGGTTGAGGAAAAATAGGCTTAGGTTAATGGCCGAATACTCGTACGCTACTTATCTTTGGGAGCGTCTCACACATGGCCCTGTCACTTTAAATGTCAAACGTATGAAAGAGATGCCATGATGTTTGAGACGCTTCCAAAGATGATTTGCGTTCGAGAATTCGGTCGTAAGTCACTCACCTAGTATTTTGGTCGGTAAAAAAGTAATTTCGTCGATCGGTTAATTACTACCCGAGATAAAATAGGCAGTTCCTCAGTGCTTGAGGATTCCGGAAGTAGTGCTCTTCCACCTTCAGCCTTATCAGCACTTAACTTCAGGTGTTATGATGGCTAAATGCTACCCTGCTGCGAATAAAACAAAAGGAAGGAATTATCTGTAAGGAAGACCTGTGTCATCACTTCCCATCACTCCGCATCTTTTCCAGGTGACCGAGCCAGTGAAGTTTGTGGGATTTAATCACCAAGTATGTGGTAGCCTATGTCAGTCTCCAGCTCCTAAACTATCCTTATACCAAAAATCACGTCGATCCGTTGCTCCGTTTTGACGTGCAAGACGGACAAATGAACAAACAAACACGCTGTTACATCTAAACTAATATTATAAAGAGGAAAGATTTGATTGTTTGCATCGAATAGGCTCCGAAACTACTGAACCGATTTAGAAAATTCTTTCACCATTAGTTAGCTACATTCTTCCCGAGTGACATAGGCTATATTTTATCCCGATATTCCCACGGGAACGGGTACCACGCTTGTGAAACCGCGAGGATCCGCTAGTATTTTATAATATAATATTAGTTTAGATTACCGCAATGCAGATAGCCTTCCGTCGCTGGTCGCTAACAGGAATATTGAAGCCTGACACATTTCGATATCATTGTTGACTTGCGCTCACCATCGCGGCATCGCGCTCGTTTAGCTCTAACCTCAATATAGGCTGCCTCCATTCCCCAGAGCTGGAAATGATTGGAACCGAAATTTCAAACCTTGAGCCATAGTAAAGTTTCATTAACCGACTTCAAAAAAAAGGAGAAGGTTCTCATGTATGACTGTGTGTTTTTTTACCAAAAACTTTAATTTCTAAGTCTATTTTAAAAATAAGCTAGTAGCTAATGGCCGAATACGCGTACGCTACTTATCTTTGGGAGCGTCTCACACATGGCCTTGTCACTTTAAATGTCAAACGTATGAAAGAGATGACATGATGTTTGAGACGCTCTCAAAGATGATTTGCGTGCCTCCCCCAAGAGAGTGGGGGGGGGGGGGAGGGGTTGTTGCCATAATCACCATGCCTTACAGAGAATATAATAGATGTGAAAAGAACTGTTTTTCCGTGTTCAGGGTGCCTACCATCAACTTTAAGACAGCGATTCAAAAATAGCGCGATGCAGAATAGGTTCCTAAAATGAATTGCTTTCTTTCGTACTCTGACCTTCTAAAAACTGGATCGCAAATGAATCGCTAAATGTGAATGACCAAACGATTTGTGTCCTTATTTCTTCTACCCGTCTCTTTCACTCGATTCTGTCATGCCCGGAGAGTGAAAGGGACGGGTATAACCTGCAGCTGTCGTGTTAACTTGGCCGAGTTATAAGTCAAATAAGAGTTTATGACAGCTCAGCGGCTGTGAAATGTCATTGAATGATCACTGAATCGCTGTCATTGATATTAATAATAATAATAATATTTATATAGAAGGTTCCTGTCTCTGGATCCTTAACCATCGGTAGCCGGGACCCTGATCTTGCTGCCGTTGGGGGACTGCATTTTTGTATTTTTAAATGTTATATTTTATAGTGTTATTCATTGTAAAAATTTAATGTTTAGAAATATAATTTTGTAAGTATTTAAAATGTAATAAAGGGAATAATAATAATAATGGCACAGTGGATATTTGCCGAGCGTGTCATCGTCTGGGTGAATCCCTTAGGCATATAATCTCCGGTTGTTCTCGTCTCGCAAACGGCGAGTATTTGCATAGACATAACCAAGTGGCCAGGATAATACACCAACAACTTGCTCTGAAACATAGTCTTGTGGCATCCGAGGTGCCGTACTACAGGTATGCACCAGAACAGGTCCTTGAAAATAGCCATGCCACATTGTATTGGGATCGATCTATCATTACAGACAGGACTATTGTAGCTAATAAGCCTGATATTGTATTGATAGATCGACACGAACGCCGCGCGATAATTGTTGATGTCACTGTTCCCCATGACGACAACCTTGTGAAAGCTGAAAAAGATAAAGAAAACAAATATCTTGATTTAGCTCACGAGATTGTTAACATGTGGGACATTGATTCAGCAATTGTTGTTCCGATAGTCATATCTGCCCATGGTCTGATAGCCAAGAGCCTCGATAAACACCTTAAGAGGCTTGCGTTAGGTGGATGGATCGGGAGTCAGATGCAGAAGGCAGTACTTCTGGACACAGCCCGTATAGTGAGAAGGTTCCTGTCTCTGGATCCTTAACCATCGGTAGCCGGGACCTTGATCTTGCTGCCGTTGGGGAACTGCATTTTTGTATTTTTAAATGTTATATTTTTTAGTGTTATACATTGTAAAAATTTATTGTTTAGAAATATAATTTTGTAAGTATTTAAAATGTGATAAAGGGAATAATAATAATAATAGTTTATTTCAGGCATCTTACAATATTAGGTGTTACAATATTAGGCCCATATAATAAATACCTTACAGACTAACATACATATTATAATATATCAACTACTTATTAACACGAATAGCAGGCGGCGTCGTGTTGCGAAGCGCAGTGTCCGGTAGCCGACCACGAAACCGGCGGAACAGGACACCCTTCGGCCAAAAGTCTTCTTTCATGAAGGTCGACAGATGTTCGGTCGGCACCCTCACCACAAAAGAATTGAAATTCACGTTGTGGCGAGACTCCAACCGCTCGACCCTCAGAGTAAATTTGGCTTTAATCCTCATGTACTCCACAATGTCATCGGTTTTTGTGGAGTAATGCAGGCGTGACACGTACACCAGCGTCGTCGGGATAGCCGGCCGCAGCAGGTGATTGTGTCCGGTCGGGGCGGTGCCGCACAGGTTGCGACGAGAGGCCTTCTTCTTCTTTTCCACCTTCTTGAAACCCTCTTCATCGCACTCTGTATCCTGTCTTCGCAGCGCTGGTTGCTCAGCTTTGGAGACCGATCGTTGTTTTTCTCCCATTTCCTTACCCGACTCGAGTTGGCGTTTGGCGGGTCGGTTAGAAGCGGTGACAGCAGCGTAATCACGTTGTGGGGTCGACGTGCTTACGCGTGACGTCTCCGTCGGGGCGGAGGAGCGGGTGGCGGGGCGCGGTGCATCGCTAGCTGCAGCGGCGGCCGGTGACGCATCCATATGCGCTGACTCAAAACTGCCGATGGATGCATTTTGTGCCCCACGTCGAGTATTCACATATGTGGCCTCAGGTGACCTACTTACCGAAGCGGCGCTGCTTAACAACTTTGATTAAGCTGTCGTGGTACGAATAAGCGAAGCAGATCAGTTTAGGTTCCTAAACAAAACCGCAATAAGAGTTGATGGTAGGCACCCAGGTGTGTAGTATATTCTTTCTTATTGCAAAATATTTCTATACAACGAAAATTACTATAGCAATCCTGCTGATCCTTTGAAATTTCCGTGTTCACGTAATTAAGTAATGTAACTAAATAAAGAGTCAGATCATTTTTATTAATTACCATAAATGGTGAATTGACAGGGAATTTTGTACTCTAAGGGTCAGTTCAGACAGAGCAGCACAATACTCGTGCAATTTACTGCTTCAATTAAAAATAATACTGTATAACTATAGGTATATATAGGTAGGTATACACAATCCGCTTGCGTATGCTCGCCACCGCTCGAGGATGTTTTTATATGTCACACCAATATGTGTCACACCGTCTTGTAGCGCATTTTTGCTCTCCATGTAAAGGATGATGGGCAAATTTGTATGGGACCCCCCCCCCCCCCCTCCAAAAGACCTTTTATGTGTGTCAAAAACTTTATACATATCTTTAGAGAGATTAATAGCCATTTTCAATGTCAAAATCCATGGGGTTTAGTCAAACCGAGAACCTCCTTTTTTAAAGTCGGTTAAAACACCAAAACCTTCTCCTAAATGTAACAAAATACTTTCCTGAAAACTGCATCAAAATCGGTTCCGCCAAACGCAAGATAATCGCGGACAAACATACATACGTACATATTGAAGTCGCTTAAAAGTGGTAAAAATCAAAGATTTTTTTATTAACATATGTAGGTGTTACTTTTGAAGTAAATAACAAATTAAAAAAATATTTTCCCAGAATTCCCACACATTTGAGGGATGTCACCATAGTAAAAAGTTGTCACTATATTAAGGGCCGGCTGTAAGCCAGCGCGTAGGTATTGACGAAGCTAATCTGTATATGTGTGCCTTCACGCACACAAACTTCTCCGCCCTAGCACGAAAAAATGTAATTCAGAAAATTAAAAAAGTAATAGGTAAATGATTTTTTTGTCAGAAAGTAACTTTACGTATTTGATGCGTTTGATTTGCCATGTTTGACATCTGGGGGCTGATGCAGCATCTTACAGACAGTCAAAGGAACTCCTCAACATTTCAACGTAACCAGTTGGAATTTGGGCTCATTTGAATAGTCTTGATGAGAACTCTTGTGCCAAGTAGTTTCCTACGTCTGATGCTGGAGTCAGGAGATGGTTGATGGAACTCTTCAACAATTCAAACTTTTGTGCCAAAATGTTTCGAAGGTCTGATGCTGGAATCAGGAAGTGGTTGATTTCATCAATTCAACGTAACCACTTCGAGCTTGGGCTCATTTGAATGTTCTTGATCAAAACTTTGATGCCAAGTAGTTTCCAAGGTCCAGTTCTGGAGCCAGTAAGTGGCTGATAGAACTCTTCATCAATTCAACGTAAACACTTCTAGTTTGGACTTGTTTGAATAGTCTTGATGAGAACTCTTCTGCTAAGTAGTTTCGAAAGTCTGATGCTGGAGTCAGGAGGTGGTTGATGGAACTCTTCATCAATTCAACGTAAACACTTCGAGTTTGGGCTCGTTTGAATCGTCTTGATGAGAACTCTTGTGCCAAGTAGTTTCGAAAGTCTGACGCTGGAGTCAGGAGGTGGTTGATGGAACTCTTTAACGATCCAACGTAAACACTTCGAGTTTGGGCTTATTTGAATCGTCTTGATGAGAATTCTTGTGCCAAGTAGTTTCCAAGGTCAAATTCTGGAGCCAGTAAGTGGCTGATGGAACTCTTCATCAATTCAACGTAAACACTTCGAGTTTGGGCTCGTTTGAATCGTCTTGATGAGAACTCTTGTGCCAAGTAGTTTCGAAAGTCTGATGCTGGAGTCAGGAGGTGGTTGATGGAACTCTTCAACGATCCAACGTAAACATTTCGAGTTTGGGCTTATTTGAATCGTCTTGTTGAGAACTCTTGTGCCAAGTAGTTTCGAAGGTCTGATGCTGGAGTCAGGAAGTGGATGATGGAACTCCTGAACAAATAAACGTAACCACTTTGAGTTTGGGCTCGTTTGAATTGTCTTGATGAGAACTCTTTTGCCAAGTAGTTTCCAAGCTCTATTGCTGGAGCCAGGAAGTGGCTGATGGAACTCTTCAACGATTTAACGTAAATAGTTTATTTTTGGGCTCGTTTGAATTGTCTTCATGAGAGCTCTTGACAAGAAAAAAAATATTAAAAAATCCAAGAAATTTTGACAAGAAAACAAGAACGCAGTGTAAAAAATGACAAAAGTCAAAAAGGTTGTTAACTTTAGTTTTTTCTCTCTCTTTTGCCGTTATTAAAATGTAACACGCTTTTATTTGAAAGCTTGAAACAGTGACTACTAGTCACAATTAATATAAATTGAAATATATTGCATACTACGTACACAAATGTTTTAAATGCGAAAGTAACTCTGTCTGTCTGTGTGTTACGCAATCACACCTAAACTGCTGAACCGATTTCAATGAAATTTGGTACAGAGATAATCTAGAGCCTGAGAAAAAACATAAGCTGCTTTTTAATGCGAAAAAAGGGCTGTAAGGGGTTGAAATAGGAGACGAAAATTTGTATGAAAATTACGTTAATTTTAAAGCTAGAAACTTGAAACTTATTATTTAGGCTTTTGATTAGATACAAACAAATACGACATTCAAAGTTTGTATTAATTTTACTCTAAAGGTGGTGTCCACAAATTCGATGCGTTCGAATAAATAAAACTAAATTTTTACTGCCACTAAAAATCTCCATTTTTATTCGACCATGTCACAGATTGCATTTACACGGTAGCTTCTAGAAATGGCACAGAGAAGAGCATTAAAAAAGAGGACGGTGCGATTCTAACTTTTAATTTAAAATTGGTGGAGCAAAATTACTGTAAATATTGAAAACTAAGCAGGTGGTAAAAATAGAGAATGAAAGTTTTTGTGTAATGACGTCGACAAAAAGCTTACGGCCCACAAAATAAAATGATAATAGAAATACAAAGTTTTTTTTTTTTTCATTTATTTTGGCAACAAACAGTCATGTATATTACAGAAAATATTTTGCTACAAATTAAATTATTAAATCTAGACCTACAGTGCCCAAACGTACAAACAAAAATATTCGAAGTGGACATTACTACTTATTAGTTACGTTAGCTCATGAATTTGTACTATTAATACCTTAAAACATAATATAAAAATTTCAGAACTAAAAATAAGACATTGTCAGGGTGAGATTAAGTTGTAAAAATTAAGAAAAAAAAATAACTAAAATTAATCATAATTTGCTTTAAGCCTTAACTTAAGAGTTTTAAGTGATGAGTTAAAAAGATCAATATTTTGTAGTTCTTTGTTGTACATGTTGGTGGAACGATAAAAGAATGAGTTCCGAGTGTAATTTTTAAAACGCCGTGGCGGTACAAAGAGGGGTAAGATACGTGAGGAGCGCACTGGAAGACGAGCTCGACATGACAGCTGGACATAGCCTAGAAGGTCAGATGAGTCAATTAAGGAGTTAAGAATTTTAAAAAGAATGACAATATCAGAAATTTTTCTTCGGTCACATAGAGTATGAATATTAAAATTTGTTAAAGATTTATTATATGTGTCATTGGCTGAGTGACTACGAAAGTTTAGCGATTTAACAAACTTTTTTTGGATCCTTTCAAGTCTACTAATATGAACACCATAACAGGGATTCCAAACAGGACTCCCAAATTCTAGGATGGAACGGACGAATGCGAAATACAAAGTTTTAAGAGTGTTTATATTTTTGAATGGTTTACTTATAGAAAAATGGAAAATGAAGTATTTAGAAAAAATCGACCCGTCTCACAACTAGCTCCGATGGGACACGAACCCACGACCTTTCGCTTTCCGGGCGACTGCTCTAACCACTGAGCTACGGAGTCGTTACGAGAAGCGTCGAATTTATCCAATACTTCTTACACGCTGTATAGTCAGCGTTAATTTCATCAATGTGGAGATATTACTACCCTCACACGCGAAAGAAATACCTTTCCAGGTATTTGGCAATCGCTAAAGATGAAATTACTATTGCAAGTTATTTTAATTTTTAGTTTTTTGCATTCACAATGCAATTTTTATAATAGAAAAATGGAAAATGAAGTATTTAGAAAAAATCGACCCGTCTCACAACTAGCTCCGATGGGACACGAACCCACGACCTTTCGCTTTCCGGGCGACTGCTCTAACCACTGAGCTACGGAGTCGTTACGAGAAGCGTCGAATTTATCCAATACTTCTTACACGCTGTATAGTCAGCGTTAATTTCATCAATGTGGAGATATTACTACCCTCACACGCGAAAGAAATACCTTTCCAGGTATTTGGCAATCGCTAAAGATGAAATTACTATTGCAAGTTATTTTAATTTTTAGTTTTTTGCATTCACAATGCAATTTTTATAATAGAAAAATGGAAAATGAAGTATTTAGAAAAAATCGACCCGTCTCACAACTAGCTCCGATGGATCATTTTCCATTTTTCTATTATAAAAATTGCATTGTGAATGCAAAAAACTAAAAATTAAAATAACTTGGTTTACTTATTCTAAGAATGAACCCAAGCTGGCGAAAAACGGTTTTTACTATGTGATCTATGTGGTAATTGTAGGAAAGCTCTGCATCCATAATAATTCCTAAGTCCCTTATATGAGTCACTCTATTGATTGTCGTACCGTTGATAGAATAATCGAAGTTTATTTTGTTTTTATTGCGAGTATAAGTAATTGCGTGACATTTCTTGATATTAAGGAATAGTTGGTTTCTTAGGCAATAGTTATAAAGATCATTTAAGTCTGATTGTAATTTGTAGCAGTCTTCAATAGATTTCACAACCCTGTAAAACTTTGTATCATCTGCATATTGTAGGTGATTACTGTATTTAAAAACGCTAGAAATATCGTTAATGTAGAGAGAAAATAGCAGAGGTCCCAAGTGTGAACCTTGGGGGACTCCGGATGGTATAGGGAGGAACTTTGAAGTGTACCCTTTCACACAAACTGCTTGGCTTCTGTTTTGAATGTAAGAATGGATCCATCTTATAAGGTTTCCATGTATACCGGCTGCTGCAAGTTTATTAATGAGCATATTATGATTTATTTTATCAAAAGCCCGAGAAAAATCTGTATATATGGCGTCTGTTTGGAAGTTCTTCTCCATTGAATCTGACAGGAATTCAGTAAAAGTTATCATGTTGCTGTCTACGCTTCTATTTTTGAAAAACCCATGTTGTTGTGGGGATATGAAGTTACGCGCAGCAGTAGCAATATCAGCGGTAACAATTTTCTCAAAAATGTTGCCTATGATGCTAAGTTTAGAAATGGGCCGATATTCAGTGATGAGATGTTTTTGAGTATTCTTCGGAATTGGAGTAACCAAAGCTGATTTCCATTTGGCGGGAAAAATGCCCGAAAGATTTACGGAGTCATTACAAAATGTGAAACTGAAATTAACGGAAGTAAGAAACTTTCCAATCGCCGCGCACCATACACAATGAGCGGCGGCGGCGTAGCGCAGCGTATGTGGTGGAACGGGGAATATGCCTGCCTAAGCGTATTTGCAAAATAATATGCCGAAAAATAAAAAATGCTGCCGAAAGTCACCATACCACGCGGGCGAAGTCGCGGGCACAGTAAGTAAATGATACTTATAAAGTTTCAGGGTTATAAAATATGTAATTGCGATATGGGATTATTTTGATATAGACAAAGGAGCTTTAGAGGCTTAGAAATATAAAACGGCATATTTCCAATCTGAATAAATTTCTTTTATGAATTTTTAGTTTTAACTAATAAAAGCTTGTAATTTTTTTTGTTTATTTAATTTTTTTAGTTATAATTATTTAATTTTTACTGTTTAACTAAATCGAGACCAACAGAAACTTAACAGGCCATCATAAAGGATTGCTTATAGAAAATTTCATGGCATTGCTATTGACCGTTGCAGAGTTCTCGCGTCCGGAGCCAACCTTAGGTGCACCATGCAGGATCACCCACCATAATTGAATGCATATATAAAGAAAAATGGAAATGGGTTCGAGTCCCATCGGAGCTGGTTGTGAGACGGGTCGATTTTTTCTAAATACTTTATTTTCCATTTTTCTATGATAAAAATTGCATTGTGAATGCAAAAAAGTAAAAATTTAACATATATAAAATTTCGTGTCAGTGCTGTTGACTGTTGAAGAGTTTTCTCGTCTGGAGTCAATTTTACTGTTTTCATGTTTAAGTAGTTCCAAAAATCAACTTTTATCAAAATCGGCCCATAAACAAACAAAAAAGTTGGCCGCCATCTTGGATTTTTTTATATTTTAAAATTGCGTTCCTGTTTTCTTATCAAAATGAAACCATAAACCGTGTTTCATCAAAATCGGCCCATAAACAAAAAAATTGGCCGCCATCTTGGATTTTATTATATTTTTAACATTGCGTTGCTGTTTTCTTGTCAAAATAGTACCAAAAACCGAGTTTCATTTAAATCGGCCCACAAACAACAAAGTTGGCCGCCATCTTGGACTTTTCAATAATTTTAACATTGCGTTCCTGTTTTCTTGTCAAAATAGTACCCTTAACCGAGTTTTATCAAAATCGGCCTACAAACAAAAAAGTTGGCGGCCATCTTGGATTTTTTAATATTTTTAACATTGCGTTGCTGTTTTCTTGTCAGAATAGTACCAAAAACCGAGTTTTATTTAAATCGGCCCACAAACAAAAAAGTTGGCCGCCATCTTGGACTCCTCAATAATTTTAACATTGCGTTCCTGTTTTCTTGTCAAGAGTTCTCATCAAGACATTTCAAACTGGTTACGTTGAATCATTGAAGAGTTCCATCAAACATTTCCTGGCTCCAGCAATAGACCTTGGAAATTACTTGGCACATGAGTTTTTATCAAGACGATTCAAACGAGCCCAAACTCGAAGTGGTTACGTTGAGTCGTTGAAGAGTTCTATCAACCAACTCCTGACTCCAGCATTACCTTCGAAACTGCTTGGCATTAGAGTTTCCATCAAGACGATTCAAATGAGCCCAAACTAGAAGTGTTTACGTTGGATCGTTGAAGAGTTCCATCAATCACCTCCTGACTCCAGCATCACACTTTCGAAACTACTTGGCACAAGAGTTCTCATCAAGACTATTCAAACAAGCCCAAACTCGAAGTGTTTACGTTGAATTGATGAAGAGTTCCATCAGCCACTTACTGGCTCCAGAATTTGACCTTGGAAACTACTTGGCACAAGAGTTCTCATCAAGACGATTCAAATAAGCCAACGCGAAGTGTTTACGTTGGATCGTTGAAGAGTTCCATCAACCACCTCCTGACTCCAGCATCAGACTTTCGAAACTACTTTGCACAAGAGTTCTCATCAAGACTTTTCAAACAAGTTCAAACTCGAAGTGTTTACGTTGATTTGAAGAAAAGTTCCATCAGCTACTTACTGGCTCCAGAATTTGACCTTGGAAACTACTTGGCAACAGAGTTTTAATCAAGATGATTCAAATGAGCCCAAACTCGAAGTGGTTACGTTTAATCGTTGAAGAGTTCCATCAACCACTTCCTGACTCCAGCATAAGACCTTCGAAACTACTTGGCACCAGAGTTTTCATCTAGACGATTCAAAGTGGTTACGTACGATGAATTGGTGAGTAGTTCCATCAGCCACTTCCTGGCTCCAGCATTTGACCAGATATCTGATGTGATGACGTATCAAACAAATTGTTGAGTGGAAAACTAATTATGTCCTGATATTTGTATCGCTTTCCGGATTTTTGGAAATTTTACTTTACCTACCTTTTTTTTACCACCGCTCAAATTATTTGTGTACAGATAGTCTGGTTTCGAGTGTCAGAAGCTGAGAAAAAGCGACGTGCTCTCACCTTGAAATCAGCGGGCTTACTAAATTTTGCTGCCAGGGCGGCTTGTATATAAACAATGTTTTATTTATCTTCGCGTTCTATACGAAAATGTATAAGCGAAGCGCGCTTCAAAATTGTAAATCTTTGACGCCAGATTGTTCTCAATTTATATAAAAAACGGAAAATATGGCGCGGTGAATCAATTCTATGTTTCATTGTTATTTAATTTAACATTAAATATTATTAAAAAGATTATTTTTCTTTAACAATATCTTTAAAACAAAAAACGTTGATTTCACTGTTTTTAGTGAAGTTTGAACCAGAGCCAGAGCTCTAATCCTATCCAACTACAGCGAGGTGTGAGACAGGGAGATGTCATCTCTCCCAAACTGTTCACAGCTGCGTTGGAGGATATTTTTAAGCTGCTGGATTGGAAAGGATGCGGCATCAACATTAATGGCGAGTACCTAACGCACCTACGGTTTGCCGATGATGTAGTTCTTATGGCTGAGACCTTGGAAGACCTGAACACAATGCTCGAAGATCTCGGTAATGCTTCGCAAAGAGTGGGTCTTAAGATGAACATGGACAAGACGAAAATCATGTTCAATGCCCATGTTGCACCCGCTCCAGTTAATGTTGGGAACATTACACTCGAAGTTGTTGACCACTATGTTTACCTAGGACAGACGGTCCAGTTAGGTAAGTCCAACTTTGAGAAAGAGATCTCTCGTCGAATCCAGCTCGGATGGGCAGCGTTTGGGAAGCTCCGGCATATATTCGCGTCCGAAATATCTCAATGTCTCAAGACGAAAGTCTTTGACCAGTGTGTGTTGCCAGTAATGACCTATGGAAGTGAGACGTGGTCTTTTACTATGGGTCTCATAAGAAGGCTCAAAGTCACCCAGCGAGCAATGGAGAGAGCGATGCTTGGTATTTCCCTGCTCGATCGTATCAGAAATGATGAGATCCGCAGGAGAACTAAAACGACCGACATCGCTCGAAGGATTGCATCATTAAAGTGGCAGTGGGCGGGACACATAGCGCGGAGAACTGATGGCCGTTGGGGCGGAAAGGTTCTCGAATGGCGACCGCGTACCGGACGACGTTCCGTGGGCAGGCCCCCTACAAGGTGGACCGACGATCTGGTCAAGGTCGCGGGAAGCCGCTGGATGCGGGCAGCGCAGGACCGATCGTTGTGGAGATCCTTGGGGGAGGCCTATGCCCAGCAGTGGGCGTCGTTCGGCTGACATGATGATGATGATGATGAGTGAAGTTTGCGTTTTTTTTGCCATTAACGTGAGTAAAATATTTAAAATTTTCCACGGTGTTATTGTAGAGTAACTATTCCTGTTCACTATCATATTTTTTAAAGTAATATCTGTCGTTAATTCTATGTTCAAAGTTTAAAACCCTGAAAGCTGTTTTACGCTTTTCACTTACCGCCTGCCCTTAATAACTTTCATTTGAGATACATTTCAAATCTGTTGGTTTTGGGGGACGTTTTGACCCATCGTCCTTTCAGCTAGAGGAGCCACGAGCATGCGCGAGTATTTTTCCGTTCTGTCTGAACTGAGCCTAACAAGTAAAGAATATCCTAGCAATAAAAGTACTGGATCACACCGCGTTGGTATTTACAAAACAGTCCCTATTTCCCTAAGGGGTGAATTTATTAGGTCCAATTGCAGTATATGGAAGTAAATGTATGGGCGTGCCCAAGGGAGTGCAATATTAACAATACAGTCAGCGCGTTGGATGGTGCCGAAATGAATGGCAATTGTATGAAATGTGGATGTTGTTGTTACATGTGGAAGTTTCTGGGCTTTAATTATAGACTAGTCGTAGCCTGCCACTTCGTCTATATAAATCTAATGGTAATGAGAGATTTAACCACGAAAGTTTATTACGGCAAGCATGAAGAAAAAGGAATCTGTGTTTCATGAAATGACAATAAATGTATGCTACTTGTGGTCATCACGATGTTGCTCTTGTAGTCAAACAGTTGTAGTTTTAATGTGTGTCACACATAAAAAAAAACCGTTAAATATTTTATTTATTTGTTGTAGCGGCAACAGAAATACGTCATCTGTGAAAACTTTCAACTTTATAGCTATCACGGTACATAAGATACAGCCTGGTGACAGACAGACAGACAGACGGACAGTGGAGCCTTAGTAATAGGGTCCCGTTTTTACCCTTTGGGTACGAAACCCTAAAAACGAAGCACTAGAAATAAACTATGCAAAAATTGCATTTAAAGGTCTGCACTTCCAGATGTCTTTAACGTCAAGATGGATGGTAGGAAAAAAAATGCTGGACGATTTAAAAGTATTTTATTTTGCAAATCTATTTGAATAAAAAGTTTTTGAATCTGACTTTGATGAGAATACTGGTAGCTGCTGCTAGTTGTGTTGAACGAGTAGCTCTCACTAGGGACGTTCCATTTTTGCAAAGAGTGGGCAATGATACTGCGTTTTTGCAAGATTATGAGATCGCGTAAGTACGGCAAGTATTAAACAAAGTTGACATTCCGATGCCAATATAATCGTTTTTCTTTGCCCAGCAGTGGGTTCCGACCTCAATTCCATTGAAAATTTTTTGAGACCTATCAAAAAAGCCCTCAAAGAAGACTATATATGTCATGTAAACGGTCGTCTAAAGCCCGTAAATGCCTGAAAATCTTGTTTGAAAGGAATACCTTCTTTAAACGCCAGTCGGTTGCGCGAAAATTTATTTTCAAGTCTGATAGAATATACAAATAGGACCTGACACAATAATGAGCAACACCAAAATCAAGTTTGTTTAAAAAAACTGAGCAAAAGGAAGATTCAATTTCATTAGTGGTTTTCAATAAAGGATAATAGACAAATTTGTATGGGACCCCCCCCCCCCCCATCATATCTTTTATGTGTGTCGACAATTTTATACGTATCTAAAGAGATTAATAGCTATATTCAATGTCAAAGTCCATGTGGCTTAGAAATAAAACATGGTCAAACTGAGAACCTCATTTTTTGAAGTCGGTTGTAATACCAGAGTCCAAAATCTACTAAATGTAATAAATACCTACTTTTCTGACGAAAACTGCATATCGCGGACAAACATACATACATGCGGAATCAAACCGTGAACTTTCTTATTGGAGAAACTCCTTTATTGAAGTCGGTTAAAATACCAAAACCTTCTCCTAAATGTAACAAAATGGTGCGCTTAAAAATGGTAAAACTCAAAGAATTTTTAATTAACGTAGGTGTTACCTACTTTTGTAATCAATAATAATATTAAAATAATATTTTCCCAGAATTCCCACACAATTGAGGGATGTCCCCATAGTAAAAAAATATCATCATTTTAAATCTGTTGGTCAGGTTTTGGGGGGACGTTTTGATGCATCGTCCTTTAACAAAATACTTTCTTTTGCGTATCGAAAAATTATTACGCGAGCGAAGTTACGAACAGTCGCTAGTAATTTTATTGACAAAATGAGCGCTATAATAATTATCGACTCCATCCAATTTACTGCCAACCTGGTATAACATATTCGGTTTGCGTATTTTATTCGCTATTTCGATACCAAACGTAATGCCGCTAGGGATATCGGAAACTTATTTTGAAAAGTGGATGATTTCTATCAACAAACGTGAACGTGTGTGTTGAAATAAATCCATATTATATGTATAAAATTCTTGCGTTAAGGTATTTGTTGGAACTGCGGGCCGATGCAGCGCGTCTTGATCACGTTTGCGTCTTGACGTTTGACTTCGTATTGCCGTAATGGCATAACGACGCACACGTCACGCAAACCTATAGTCCCACAATCCTGTCTGATCCGATGACATCCCTGACAGAGGAACCACTTGCAATACGAAATTAGCTGTCAAAATAGACTGTTGTATGAAAACCGTTTTAGTTCCAAAGATTATCACCGGAACAGAAAGCGTTGTCGCACTGTCAAAGCCGCGCGTTATCAAAAACGGTTTTGCACGTCAACTGCACTTCAACTGCACGTACACTTGACTAAAGGTCACAGCACATTACATCAACTCGGAAAGGGATCGACACCGTATCGCATTTCGTCTCGCCGTCAACCAGGCGTCAACCTAACGCAAGCACGTAATCAAACCGGATCAGCGTCGGTACGTCGGCTCGGCTACGGCTAGGCTAGGCGACGCCGTGCTTACGGCTCGCCGCACAGTGGTTCCATATAAAAAAAATTATAAAAAAAAATATAAAAAAAAAATGTGATGTGGTTAGTTCATTTTCATTTTCAGACCACTGTGCGTAAAGCCGTAAGCTCGGGTACGGAGAGACGTGAGCGCGTGGATGACTAGCGGTAAGCGCGGGGATAGCAAGTTGAGCGACCCGCAAAGCGGTTCGTGAGCTGGTCCCGAGGCGAGGCGATTACGTTACGATTCCGATTAGTGTGCTTTGCAGTAGGGAGTTTCATACAAAGAATACTGAGCTCGAGTTGATACGTTTACGAGCCGTTTACGAGCCGTTTACGAGTTGATATGTCTGCTGTGACCTTAATGCGTCATAGAATTACCGCGATCGTGGCCCTGGGCGTCGAACCGCAGCTGCAAGCGACATGACGCCGCGCCATACTAGTTGATGTTTCTTTGTTTTGTATGAAATCGACGTCGTCATCGGCGTCGACGCTTGCAGTTGTCGTCCGACGCCCGGAGAACCGATACCCTTCGACTTTACTGACTGACTACCAGACAACGCAGAGCCGAAACTACTGAGGGCAAGAAGCTGTTCGCATGTTTGTTCCTTGGGAAGTGTTGGGGAGCACTAAGGGAGGATTTTTGGAAATTCCCCCTCTAAGGGGGTAAAAAGGGCGTCCACGCAGACGAAATCGCGAGCGGAGCGCTAGTTAGTTATATTATTGTACTACCTATCTTTCCGCTTGTGGCATTGCCCGCGTTAGCTACACGATGTTTTCCCGTGGGAATGAGATATCAAATTAATATATAATCTTAAGGCGATACTCGAAAAAAATATGCTGAAGCGAGATAGCAATGAGAAAAGGACACGCGCGGGAGCGAGACCAATTTTGCATATTAGGCATAAGAAACACAAAATCACTTCGTATTAAAAAGCTCTAGCATTTGTTTTAAGAATGCTTCTACACGATCCTAAATATTATTGGTGTCCACTAATTAAACCAATTTTCAATAGTAATGTAACCCCATTTAAGAATAATCTTAAAATTATCGGGATCAAATAATAGGACAGGTTACTCAGAAAGAACGTAGCTTACTAATGGTGAAAGAATTGTTTAAATCGGTCCAGTGGTTTTTTATTTTATCAATTACAAACAAACTAAAAAAATCAAATCTTTTCTCGTTATAATATTAGTGAGTATACTCCTTAATATATATGCTATGCCCAGCAGTGGGCGTCGTACGGCTGAAATGATGATACTCCCTAATGAGTTTTTTGTTTCAACCATGCCCATAAATATATGCGATTAGTTATATAGTTTACCAAAAAATTACTTAGTTTTTTAACCTTACCATTATAAGTGTACCTGATAATTATTGTGAAACCCTCTCCATTATTTATCGAGTTTAAATATGATGAAAACAGGCAAAGTTTACCCCTGATTTATTTGAAAAGCAAAAGCATGAAAGCCAACGTAAAATATTTGCCTTCCGTAACAAACCTCTAAAAAACGCGGTTGGAACAAGTAAATATTGGATCTATGTAATAAATTGAATACCGCATCAATTTATAACGCTTTGATAATGATTTATAGACGCAGTTTTTCCCCTTTTTATGTGTTGAAAGTTGAATTTACTACCCTTTGTAATATTCAGGGTAATGTGCATAATTTTGCGACGACAAGGCGAGTGTGGCAGAGCTCTTTGCTAGCATACATGTTTTATGCTAGTACCCGTAATGGCGAAAATTCAATCTACCAACTGATTTGGGAATGAAGAACAAGGCTTTTTATTTTCCAGGAAAATATTTAGTTAGTAAGGTGGGTAGACCATTGAAGGCCAAGCTCTTTGCAAGGCCTTTAAATAAAAAGACATAAGTAGTTGTTGCCATGCGACGACATTTTCTTATAAGCACTCATACTAATACCGATCGAACTCAATGACACACGCAGCGGCGAGTCGCTCGCGCCGCTATTTTGTCTGAACGGCCCCTCAATTTGACGGTAGTCGTTGAAATTTTAATATGAACTCTTAGAAAAACGGAAATTTTTAAGTACCTAAATAAACTATTACTTTCTTTACTTTTTATATAAAGAATACCAAAGATTGGTATAAAAAATATTATTTTCTGTACACTTTAGTTGCAAAACAGTTTTCTTAGGACTGCAAATTGTAAAGACCACTCTTCAGGGCGACAGATCTGCTGCAGGTTGATGAATGAAAAAAACTAGGAAGCTTTGATAATAAGGTTTGTATAATTTTCATTAAAAGAATAAAAGAATTAAAAGATTAGAATACAAAAATTACATTTACTTATAAAGAATATACGTTTTTCTTTTACTACTACTATTACACTCAACCGCCAAGACAAGACTGAGCCCTCCTCAGACGCCACAACCAACCAAGCTTCCCCGCCATTATCGCCTGTTGGCGGGAAAAGCAAGCCCTGTGATTGGTCCACGCAATAATGCGTTGACCAATCACAGCGCAGCCAAACCGCGCCACCACGCGACAATGTTGCCATGACCCAAAAATAATTTAATCGACATAATCGATTACATAAATTTCAAATAAATCGAGTGAATTAATATTATAAAATAATGAACCCTAACAATCGTCCATCCTGATGACGTGTGCGTCCCCGTACACGATACCAGGTGGAACCCTAACAAGCTTGGCCAGTCGTATTAACTTAACTAAAAACAGGTAAACATCAAATAAAGAAAACAAACTAAAGCTACGATACAATGGTATAACTAAAACTAAAACATAAAAGTTGCACATCAGACAGATTTTGAGCGTATACATTTTTTTCTTTTAAACTTTACAAAATTAATGTTAAATATAAATTTACAATTACAAAAAGAGAGCAAAAGGTATACAATATAGATTTAACTGATTTAAATTAAACATAACCGAACCAATCACTTAAATGGAAAACCAACTTCAAAAAGCTATTTTCTTTCTAATAATGCCAAACAAATGAGGTATAAGATCGATTCTTATAACTCAGTAACATAATGCATCTTTCATTCCTAACCTGGACGATCGATTACCAGGAAGGACCTCATCTAGACTGATGACTACAAGCCGATCGATTACCTGTAGCATCAGTAGACATCGATTCAGTTGTATCACAAGCCGATCGAATACTTATGACAACTGAGTTGACTGAACCACAAGCCGATCGATTACTTGCGGCAGCCCTTGGAGATTGCAAGTAAGAAGTTGACTGCACCACAAGCCGATCGATTACTTGCGGCAGCCCTTCGGAGATTGCAAGTAAGAAGTTGACTGCACCACAAGCCGATCGATTACTTGCGGCAGCGCAGAGATTCCGTAGGACACGAACCGATCGATTCTCGTGTCCAATCTGAAACCACACAAGAAAAAAAAACATTCTGTAGTTAACTGTCGTCTAATAACAGGTGGTGGAGAATAAGAGCAATCATTCAATTAAGTATTTTGTTCACTCTCACTCTCTACATAGACATTTTCAGAAATACTACCATTATCAGATTCATCGTCTAACTCTAGAGCAGCTATGTGAATCCATGGGGACATTCGATCTGCAGCTACTACAGTTGGTCGTTTATTTTGCGACCTACTTAATCCCGGTATAGGCGCTACCCTATATCGGTCATTGCCTAGGATATCAGTGACACGATAGGGACCTACATACGATGGCATAAGTTTTTTACTCTGGCCATCGTTCTTAAAGCAAGTTTTTGTGATTTTTACAAGTTCACCTTCTTTATAAACACGAGCCATTTTCCTACCACTATCATAACGTAATTTTTGTTTGATTTGCTCTTTGTCTATTCTATCCTTAACTTCATGACGAATGTTGCAAAGATCATCGTTTCTTTGCATGGTCTCCGAAACTTCATTGAGCATAGGATTGGACTCGGCACACATTCGTGTTCCAAAAAGTACCTCCGAAGGCATCTTACCCGTGGTTTTCTGGACAGTGTTGTTAAGCCCCCATTGGACCTTACCCACATGGGTATCCCAGTCCTTCTCACCATGTTTCACGTTAAGGGCTTTCAGCGAATCCAGGATCGTACGGTTGTATCGTTCGACCTGACCGTTCGATCTTGGACTGGCCACAGCGTTAAGAACATGCTTAATACCTCTGTCTAGACAAAAACGCTTGAAGGTGTGTGACGTGAAACAGCTGCCACGATCACTCACAAGCCGATCAGGCGTTCGAAATGTATTGAAGATGTCGTCCAGTACTCTGATAACGTTTAAAGTACTAGTGTTACGCACTGGCTTAATAAAACAGAACTTGGTGAAGGCGTCTACTGCTACCAGTAAATATGCGAAACCTCTATTGGATTTAACAAAGGGTCCCAGATGGTCGATGTGTAATGTATGAAACGGCACTTCTACCTTTTCAATAGGGTGAAGTAGACCTTCGCGCGCATTAGTTTTATTCTTGGCAAAGGCACACTGTACACAAGCATTGACGTATTTTTTTACGAATCGGGGCATCTTACCAAACCAATAGTTACGCCGCAAGCGTTCCAAGGTCTTTTCGTAACCAAAATGACCGATATCATCGTGGTTCATTCGACATAATTGCCAACGGGCACCTTTGGGGACCACCCATCGACAATTATTTTTGTCACCACCTACGTAACGGAATAATTTATTATCCTTTATAGTATAGTTTTCATGCAAGTATCTCAAACCTTTATCATCAATTCCACTACTTAAAATGTCCTTAATCCTGCAGAGTTCGGAATCTCCTAACTGGAGTGTGTGAAGCCAGTCTTCGTCCGCAATTGTCATGACGGAAGGCACTGAGACTTCAGAGAGTTCTGAGAGGGCTACTGACTCGACAAGGGGATTGCGAGATAGTGCGTCTACGTGACCCATTTATGAACCAGGTCTGTACTCAATCGTGCAATTAAATTCTTGTAGCAAAAGCCACCAACGAGCAATTCTAGGGATGAGGTCACGTTTGGAGAATGTCGAACGGAGTGCACTACAATCCGTGACGATTTTGAACTCCTTACCCAAAAGATAAACCCTAAACTTTCGAAGAGCAGTCACTACTGCAAGAGTTTCCAGCTCGTAAGCATGGAAATTCTTTTCTTCTGGGGAAGTTTGTCTGCTATAATAAGCAATTGGATGCAAATCACTTTCACCTGCCTGACGCTGAAGTAGTATGCCTCCGACACCTATCCTACTTGCGTCGGTATGTAATTCTAATTCTGCGTTTATATCATAGATCGCAAGGGTCGGTCTTTTTATCAAACATGCTTTTAGGGTTTCGAATGCTTCCTGTTGACTATCACCCCATTCCCATACAGCATTCTTTTTCAAGAGTTTACTTAAAGGATAAGCAATTTTAGCAAAATCTTTCGTGAATTTACGAAAATAGCTCGTTAAGCCAAGGAATTGTCGAACATTGTGTACATTTTCTGGTCGAGGGAAATTATGTACACTCAAGATCTTTTTTTCGCCTGGCCTGACCCCATTAGCGCCGATTTCATATCCCAGATAATCTATTTTATCGAACAAGAAGTTGCATTTTGACAGATTTAGAGTAAGATTAGCATTTTCGATTATCTTAAGGATTTCCTCTAGGCGTTCTAAGCACTCAGAGCAATCCTTACCGAAAATGAGCACATCATCGATATAAGCAGTTGCCTTGTTGAAGCGGGCTGAACCTAATATTGAATTTATCATTCGCTGGAATGTAGCTGGCGCATTTGCCAGACCAAACGGCATACGATTAAATTCATACTGTCCGTCTGGTGTGACAAACGATGTGAAGCGCTTACTCTGTTCTGCAATTGGAACCTGGTAATACCCAGAAGCAAGATCGAGAGTGATGAAACAGGCCTGGCCACTGAGACGAGCTATCTCATCTTCAATGATTGGCATAGGGTATCTCTCCTTGATAGTTATAGAATTTAACATTCTGTAGTCTACGCATAACCTAAACGACCCATCCTTCTTACGAACGAGTAAGATAGGACTTGCATATTCTGAACTAGACTCTCTCACGATTCCTGCCTCGAGCATGTCATCAACCATAGACCTAACTCTTTCTCGTTCATGATGGGACAACCTATAAGGGCGGTAGACTATTGGGCGTTGACTATTCAATTCTATCTTCATCTCTGTAGCTTGGGTACATCCCAACTCATTAAGTGTCGAGGCAAAGCAGTGCTTGTACTTTCTTAATAATTGTAATAATCGTTCTCTATCCTCATTCGTCACACTATCACCAATCTGAACCTTACTTTCGTCGATACCTTCGCTGCTTTTTCCTAACCCCGAAGAAATCTCAGCAGCTTTGTTAACTAAATGAACTCTTTCGGCACGGCAAAATAGGAAATCTTTAGGAAACTCGCAATTTTCTGAACTCGGTATTATAATAGCGTTAATACAACCGTTTTGCGATTGATAAAGACCCCCAACAACAATGTACTGTTTACTAGGCTTGCCAGCGACACTGTCTTTTATCATAACGTTACCGTTAAACTCGGGTTCAATCCTAGACCTAACAGATGCTGGACCGTAAAGTTTTACCGCAGCTACCATAGTTACTTTTAATAAACTTTCTTCACCAACTAACGATTCTAACTGGGGCATTTCACTACCAATATCCAAGAATGTTAAAGCAGTTGCACTTTTGTACACGATTATATGCGGCTGTTCCGTAAACGTCTGTCCTATTAACATAGGCGTGCTAAGAAAGTGATCTTCAACCACTTTGCATAATACACTAGCATTTACACCATCTACACACAAATCAAGTGACAATTCTCCCAAAGATTCCACGAAACTATTACCAAAACCTTTCATTAATGAACGAACCTTTTTGTAGTGGAGACCCAATTTTTCAACAATAGATTCTCTTATTAAAGTAACGTCACTTCCGAAATCCACAAATGCCATCAACGTGGTTCTATTGACTGTGATATTTTTAGTAAATTTCGAATTTACACTATGATCATGATCAATCGACCGATTATCGGAATCAATGCACATTGTCTTAGCTACAGTATTATTAGAATTTTTGTCTTCGTTCTTACTACTACAGTTTTCGGAGGTATGACCCACTTTAAAGCAACGTGTGCATTTTATTAAAGGCTTAGGGCAATATAAGAAACTATGACCTTTTTCTTTGCAATTATAACAACCCTGCGCTTGATACAGCTTAGGTACTATCTTTTGGTTTGCATTGTTACTATTGCTAGAGCTATCAGTCATTTTATTTCTGAAATGCGTTCGATCCGCCATGGATTGATAGGAATCCCTATGACTTACTAAAAATTTTAAGAGCTGATCGGGATGATTACAATTTAAGGCCAATGCACCCGACCTCAATGTCCTATCAGTAATACCGTGGATGATGCAATCTACCGCTCGTTTTCCAACTATGTCACACTGATTAAGGAGAGCTAGCTTTTCATAATAATAATTTTCTATAGGCTCATGAAATTTAGTTTTCCTTTTAAGCATGTCCTCCAGGGCTTGTCCATAGTTTTGTTCATAAGGGAACGCACTTAATAATTTTTCCTGCCACTCTTTCCAAGTGAAAAGAATCGAGTTCAAACCTTCATACCAAGTTTTGGCTAAGCCCTGGAGTTTCTGCATAGCAAAATGTGTTGTGGTTTTGTCATCCCAACTATACACTGAAGCGCACTCGTTAACCTTTTTCAACCACGTGTCAATTCGTTGATTTTTATTAGATGGATTAAAATCTGGAAGTATATTTTTATTGTCTACTTTAGAAAAGGATTGCGTACCCTCAGTGGCTGTTCGAGAGACAAAACCATCTTTGAAACAATTGAAAATATCCATAATGTCTTTCTTAGAAAAAGAAGGGCTACGTGACCTTGTATTCTGTCCAGCGTCGTTCGGTTGCTCAGCACGTTGCAGATTGACTGGCGATGCACGTCGATCACGTTGCTCGCCTCGACGTCCACTGGACTGCTCTCGAAGACGATTCTCCGTTGCTCGGATCCGTTCTTGTTCCCGTCGTAGTTCGCTCTGCAACATGACGAGTCTCTCGCGGCTTGTTTCCAGCTCTTGCTGGTGGCTGGAGCTCCGCGGCTCATGTCGACTCCTGCTCCGTTGACGGCTTCGGCTTCGAGTAGCGGTGCGCGACTCTCTTCTTTCTGGTGTCGCTAGCCGTCGGCGGGGTTGATGGTGACTTGCTGCGTCGTCCATCTTAACTGAAAACTCGCAGAGAAATTTTGTGTTACCTATAAGTTTCGATAAAAGTTTTTGGTTAGCAAAAAAAAAGACAAAAATCGAAATATCTCGGAAACGGCTAATCGTAGCTCAAAAATAAGCAAATTTTCACCCCCCTTTTTAACAAACCCCGCACCAGAAGTAATAGAACACATAGGCATATGTATTTTTGTATCTACCCGCAAAAATAAAAAACTGTTAGCAAAAAGTACAAAAATCCAAATATCTCGAAAACTGCTAATCGTAGCTCAAAAATAAGCATTTTTTTCAACCCCCTTTTTAACAAACCCCGCACCAGAGGTCATAAAACATGTTGGCATATGTATTTTGTAACTACCCGCAATAAATATTTATAAAACGGGACCTTGGGAAAGAACGGGATTATGTACAGCTTGTCTTTTATCCTCAAATATTATGTTCTATCGAGTTTAAAAATAATCTATGGAGGATTTAATGCGATCAAATTACCACAATGTCATTGACACAAAGTAATTAAGCGAATGTTTCAAAGGGCGCACTTACGTGTTTATTCGTACCACTTCTGAAATGTAAAGACCACTCTTCAGGGCGACAGATCTGCTGCAGGTTGATGAATGAAAAAAACTAGGAAGCTTTGATAATAAGGTTTGTATAATTTTCATTAAAAGAATAAAAGAATTAAAAGATTAGAATACAAAAATTACATTTACTTATAAAGAATATACGTTTTTCTTTTACTACTACTATTACACTCAACCGCCAAGACAAGACTGAGCCCTCCTCAGACGCCACAACCAACCAAGCTTCCCCGCCATTATCGCCTGTTGGCGGGAAAAGCAAGCCCTGTGATTGGTCCACGCAATAATGCGTTGACCAATCACAGCGCAGCCAAACCGCGCCACCACGCGACAATGTTGCCATGACCCAAAAATAATTTAATCGACATAATCGATTACATAAATTTCAAATAAATCGAGTGAATTAATATTATAAAATAATGAACCCTAACAAAATGGTTCCTTGGAAGGCCGATCAAAAAATTTACAATGGGCCATAATGATTAACTGCAATAAAAAAATGATTTTTATGCTACATTATAAAACAAAGTGTTACCTAATAATTTGTTTTACTTTATTTATCTAGTAAATAAAAGAGTAATAACTGTTTATTTGTTATGATGGCCTTCCAAAGTCCACCCACCTTATTAGTCGAAAATTGAAATATATTAACTTTATTCGACTTAGAAACATCAAAGAGTTATTTCGGCGCCCACCAAATCTATGTGCCCAAGTGTACATTAATTATTATGAATGTTATGTAGAGCATACTGCAATGAATCATTTACGTAATATATGTAAATATGCGGCACATTGAACTAAAGAAACTTGGCTTCCTTGTAGGTGCGTATAATACACATAAATCAGATTTATGTAAGCTTTGGGAGACAGGGAAAGTCAGACAGTATGAAAAACAACGTTTTAGTTGCTTTCAGCCATAACATGAGTTTAGGAATTCTTATACCATTTATTTTGTATACGGTTACAATACTGTTATGTATTTTTTTATTAATATTTCTTCACCAATTATTAGGCCATGTCCCGATTATTCTCACAGTCACAGTGAACGGCTCTGAGTGGCGTATCTGTCACTAAGGGTGCTTGTATACGTGCAAGTAGCTTGCGCATGATGAGGCACTTGCGCGGATTATATGCATCGTAAACTTACCGTTCAAAAACATGTGCGGGTCTATCGACTCGAGCATGTACCAAAGCAAGCCACCCGCGCAACTTATCCGCGTGCTCTGTGGCGCACGCGGGTCACTCGCACATGTTACTTAAGCAGGTTCAACTTATAAAGCTTCCGCTTAAATAGCATTCACATGTAGCTCTTTACCACGAGCAAATAACTTGTGTGTACTGCTTGCGCAAATGGCCCGTATCTTTACTTGCTCCAGTTATTTGCACCATGTACAAGCACAAGCGAGTAACTTGAGCAAGTAGCTTGCGCATTTTACTTACGCATGTAACCCGCATCTTTACTAGCTCCAGCTACTTGCACTCTAACTCAATGTAACTATAGGTATTAGCTGCAAAGCGCTTACTATCTCTTGGAAGCAAAGACAACTACGCCCTTCGATAATCCTACTACAACCTGCCTCTTGATTATCTAACTCGATTAGCTTTGGCGGGGGTTTTCAGTTTCGAATATATTTGTCAACCATTCCTGCAGTAGTAATACAAAAAAATACCCCTGCTTTTAACAACAAGTCATGGATGTCAAACTGAAAGCGATCGCGATAAATGTGGAGTTAAACAGTGAGCCCCCTGATAGCGTTGCTTTCAGTAAATTGACATTATTTAAGGATTTAGGGCAGTTTCCCTCCAGGGTCCATTTTTTTCCATTCTTGTATAAAAGGAGGCAAAGTAAAGGCAAACAGTTAGCCGCTAACTGTGAGCCTAATTGGGACACGGCCTTAGGAAGTAGCAGCATCATATTATGTGCCTGAAATTTTTAAATATTTTAATATCGATTCCATACAAAAAGATGCATTTTTGTAGTGGCTGAGGATTTTCTAATTGGGCAAATTTTGTTACAACTTGTATGATAATTTTGGGGCGCTACACTTCCAAATTATACATATTGATTTCGCCTTGATAGGTTGTAAAGTAAGTTTAAACCTGTAGATTCTAGAACTTTCCTAATTTTACTAGATTTGTTTTTCCATGCTAATTACTGTGCTCCCAGATTAAGGACCCACAACCACACATTAAGCGTTTAATTGCCACTTCTGTTGACAGTGTCTGCAAACATCAGAGACACTCAATTGCATGTGAAATGTCTGTTTAGCTTGCAGCGTCCAGATAGGCTAGAACTTATCACTGGTGTTACTGAGCTGAGATCTATGAGTAGGTACTGCTATTTTTTTTTTTTTGCAAATAACCGTTTTGCCCCTAAATATACAGTTGTATCAACCAGTAATGACGTTTCATCCCAATTCTGTCGCATGTTATGTTCAGACGCGTTTTCATTTAAAAATGAAGTAGTTAGTAAAACCTTGAAGTGCGGTGATTTCACTATTTAGTTAGTTTGAAAAATCGATTGTTTGATTTATAAAACTGATGTTCCACGAAAACTTTGTCAATTAATAGTACCTTCTTTTATGTAATATAAATGCAGTTTGTTTAAATAACATAAGTATTCACAAATACCAAAATAAAACATCTGATACACGTTTATAACATCCAAAAGAATTACCTAAATAAATAAGTCGAAACAAAAAATCCAAACTTTTCACTTCCATTCCATAGCTTTTCAATTTTAAACTATTGAATAAAATTTGTTCTCAAATGCAAAAAAAGAGTTGAAACTCCGACCATACGGATTCAATTAAAAAGTTTGCAATTTTTTTTGGTGTTTTTTATTTATTGCTTTTCATGGGCCAATCCTGTTCTACACATCTGTTAGCTCTTATGTCAAAACAATAACATCCAATCTGTACATTTTTAAAGCAAAATGTTTGAAACAAACAAGCCATTCTATCGACGATATGGCGAAAAACTTCATTCTTTCATATTAGTTATCGCGAAACTGAAACGCTCCATGATATTTTGTTTTTACATCTTGATTCTACCGTTGAGCCAAGCTAAAAGAAACTTAATGTTAAAATCATTAGAGGCGATAGGGGAGACTGGATAGATTTGCGCAGTGATATTATCATACACGCTCGAAGTGCTTGTCGCCAACAAACATTGTAAATTTTTTCCGGCACTATAGTTTTTTGAGTTGTTACAAAAACATGGTCATGGGAAAGTGGTCTTAACGTAAATAAATATTAGTAAGTTCAGCAATAAATCCGATACTTTTGCAAAATTTATTGGAGTGTGTGTTGGGCACTTCTTTTATTAGTTTTGCCTGTGTAACTACTCTGGTAAGCGGCGCTTAGCATAATTCATGTTTAGCCATATTTCAAACGGATGTAAA
Organism: Crambus lathoniellus; assembly: GCA_949710035.1. NCBI lineage: Eukaryota > Metazoa > Arthropoda > Insecta > Lepidoptera > Crambidae > Crambus > Crambus lathoniellus. Next base: position 2,807,424 of record OX453299.1, on the reverse strand, counting down.
TATATTAAGAGGGGGTATAAAGGTAACTCGCCAGTCTTAGATTTGATTTTTACAATACAAATTAAACCATGAATGAAAGTTTATGGATATTTATTTTTATTTTATTATTTATTTATTTATTTATTAAAAATTACAATATTTTTCTTATGGCTAAACAAGGTCCCGCAAAACCGTGCTAGACAGTTTGTCTGCGGGATCAAAGTGCACATAGTATAACAACGTTCTTAAAAGAAACTGGACTAAGCGAAAACACAAAATATTAACATTTTGTCGATAAAAAAAATCACAAAGTCGGGTTGTATAATCAATTTATTTTCATTGTGACACTTATGTCTGGGCGAATATTTTAATTAATAATAATCGAACTATATTATCTAGCGACCCTATTAACATGCGAGGGACGAGAGCGGGACGTGTGAAACGCGCGGGTGAAATATAGGTTTATACCCCCTCATGTTACTTTATACTAACCAATTCTTTTTTGTTTTCAGGTAATAGATTTCTGTTAACGGCTAAGCTCAGTTGGAAACCACGTACGTACACCTTCAATATCCGATTCCAGAAAAAGGTATAAAAGATATAGATTTAGAAAATTAACTGCCAAACTATGTTTGCCTGCATGAATCGGCTCAGATAAATATAAAATGTGATCGTGAAATAAGAAATCCTTATGGTCGCGTCATTTGATAAAACAGTTAAATTTTATTGTTTGCGTGGACGTCTTGTATGAACGAGCTAACAGGGGGGTAATTGTCTACTCAACATCACTCGCAATCGCTTTCAGTTTGACATCCATGACTTGTTCTCTAAATTATTTATTATTGCAGCAATGGTCGTGCAATATCTTTCAAACTGAATGCGATTGCGATTGATGTTGAGGTAGACAATTACCTCCCTGGTTATTTAACCTCCATTTCACATTTTTTATGAATATGGCCTAGCTTTAATAGAAGTTTCTAACTTACACCTAATTACCTCCCTGGTTATTTAACCTCCATTTCACATTTTTTATGAATACGGCCTAGCTTTAATAGAAGTTTCTAACATACACAAACCTGCATAGTGCCCGCGTGGTGGGTGATGATAACCATCCTTCTCATGCTCGGTGGTAACGTTTATGTTATAGCATAACGTCAGAAACAGTCGTTGAAGTTTTGTATATTACTAGCTGTGCCCCGCAGTTTCACCTGCCTTAATTTGAGTGAAAGAAAATAACCTACCTACTAAATAAAAAGAAATATTTTTTCCAGTTTTTGCAACATTTTTCATTAATGCTCTGCTTCTGTTTGTCATAGCGTAATGTTATATTGTAGCTAAAATTCTTAATCGATTAATAGAGTATCTAACACAAAACATTTTTTTAATGCGGTCCTGTACTTTCTGAGGTTTTTTTTATGTTTTTGGGGTTGCTCTTGGCTTCACACTGAACCTTATGGTTGAGAATAAGCCTAAGATGGAGCGAGCTTAACCAGGAGCAACATATTTACTCAATAGCTTTGAAAATTATAGGGTTGTAGTCATTTGGGAAAACAGACGCAAGCAGGGCATTCCATTCCTTGGCGGTGCGCAGCACAAAGGAAAAGCGCTTAGAGTTTGTTTGTTTGAACGATCTTAGGCATCTAGATTCTCGAAGGTAGAACGGTCCAGTAGTTCCTGAGATTAGCGCGTTCAAACAAACAAACTTTTCAGCTTTATATACTCTACAATCTATTTAAATTCCTTCTTCTCCTTAAAACTCTGTGCTTGCTCTTCATCGGTTTGCAGACATTGATATATTTATATATTGTTTATTGGTATATATATCTATATATAATTTATATGTAATTTGTAATTATTGTTTTGATTTGAACTATATTTAAGTTACCCATTTTGGCATGATCATCGATCGAATTTGTATGTTTGTGTTTCTTGTGTCTGTTAAAATTTGTATTTTTATATATTTTTTTAATCTTCTTCTATTGTGGTTTCCGTCCCTGATGTCACTAATGTGCCCAACTGAAAACCAGTGCAGTAAGCTTTGCTTACTGCGTATACTGAGTTAGGTCCAGTTTTGGCATCACGCGACGGTACACAGTTTAAAATGTATTTAGTTAATGTTTTGTTATGTTTCCTCTGTTATTGTGTACTCGTTGTGTGTGTCAAAATAAAATTACTTTTCATTCTTCTTTCTTATATAATATTAATATAGATAACGAGTAGGGGCTTCGCGTGGTTTTACCGCGTTGCCGTGCGAATATCGGGATAAAACCGTTGCTTCGGGGGTGATATTATAATATGCTAGCCAGAACGTCAAAACCAGTTGTTAAAGTTTTACCTACGAGTATACTAATTATAATAAAGCTGAAGAGTTTGTTTGTTTAAAAGCGCTAATTTCAGGAACTAGGTGCTGAACCGATTTAGAAAATTCTTTGACCATTAGAAAGCTACATTCTTCCCAAGTGACATAGGCTATATTTTATCCCGATATTTGTACGGGAACGGGTACCATGCGGGTAAAACCGCGAGGATCCGCTAGTATATTATAAAGAGTAGGGGCTAAATTTTAGTGGATTAATTTAATTGAGTGTCAGGTCAAGTGTTAAAAACATAACGGAAGCATTTTTTGTTTTTTTCATATAAATTTAATTTTAATTTATTTTAAAATTTTAATTGCATATATGTTGGGCATCTCAATTATTTTTAAACCAACACCAAAAGACTATGATATATGATATTATGATTTTTCTTGCTCCTATTATGTTCTAAGCACTTGGACCTGACCATACACTTAATTTTTTCGAATAGAAAAAGTCACCTTAGGCACTCCGCGTGGTTTTACCGCGTTCTCGTGCGAATATCGGGATAAAATGTAGCCCCAATGTCACTCAAAAGGTTGTAGTTTTCCAATGGTGGGAGAAATTTTCAAATCGGTTTAGTTTATTTTTTATTTTTATCTCTACTTTATAATATAGAAGAGGACATTTGATTTGTGTTTGTTTATCATATATAGCATATTGTAAATACATAGTTCTATTTCGAGTCAAGTGAATGACGCCCTCAGACGTGAGTTAATTAAACTTGCCTCTAGAGGTGGGGCCACAGAAACAGCGTCTGGAGAATCGGTCAGTTTTTAGAAGCGTGTTAAAAAGATAACACACAACCATTTGATAGATTTTATTTTAGAGAAAAGTGTTAGCTTTATAAATACTTGCCTAGATAACCACATTACATTTAAACAATTTTTCATGCTAGAAGTTTGCGTAAATCTTTTGTGTAGGTATGAGTTTCTTTATCCGAATTCGTGAACATTAGTAAGATAAAATAAGAACTGTCATACACATTTAAGAAAGATTTGTAGCAGTTAGCTAGCTGTTAAAATGATCTCGGATCTATTGGACCTCCAAAATTTACCCTCACCTACTAGTTAGTACCTGACATAATAATATACTGACAGTTGCTAGGATACGCGTTGTTATGAATTGCACATCATGTGAATAAAGATTGCTATTGTAATATAAAATTGAATATTTATTATTGGCGACGATGCCATTTGATATAAAGAAGTGTCGTCGCACGCGAGGGACCCTACGCGCCCTTATTACAAAAACACAAACCTTATTCAACGAAGAAACATTACATACGCAAGAAGAAATTGAAACCCGATTGACATCTTTACAAAATACATACGATACGTTGAAAAACTTACAAACTCAAATAGAAGAAGAAACGGAAGATGACAAATTAGAATCGGAGACACAATACAGGTTTGAAACAGAGGAAATGTACACTAAGCTACGAACTAAAATGCTGACAATTTACAACCACGAACGAACATCTACATCTAATCAACCGCCAACTGTAAGTGTTCCTATAATATCTGAACCGCAAGGCAATCATGGCCCGAAACTCAGTCTGATCCCGTTCCAAGAAAATGAAAGTTTTAAAAATTTTACGAAACGTATGACAGTATACATGTTAATGAACAACGTCACTGACCTAAAAATGAAAGTAAACATATTACTATCTACAATACCTCCCAATCTACACGAAAAGCTATACGATCTATGCTCTCCTGAAGAACCACTGAACAAAAGTTTTGAAGAACTTACAACAATGTTAGATGACTTCATTGACCCAAAACCAAGCATCTGGGCTGCGCGGCATACATTCATCTCTCGGCTACAATCAGCAGACGAAACAGTTGCAATTTTCTCCTCAGAACTAAAAAAAATATCCTCAAAATGTGAATTTAAATGTCAACACTGCAAGAAATCTATTTTAGACAACTTTCTATCGTTACAATTTATACGAGGGCTATCCGATGATGAAATACGAACCAAATTATTACAAGAAAAGGAGACTAGCCCCTTTCCCGAATTGATACAGATGGCAACGGCAATAGAAATGGGAAAAACAGAAAATATTACAATGTCTAAAATGAATCACACGCTGACACAGCAGGGCGCATTCAAAGTATCGTGCGACTCCACACCACCTCAACCCACGCGTAAAGAAAAATCCTTCAGGCCACCACTCACGATTCGAGACTTGAGAGGAAAATGTTTTAGATGCGGGAAAGAAGACCACAGAGCAAATGAATACGGTGCTTCAAACTTGAAATGTCATAAATGCCACAAAGAGGGACACCTAGCTCGAGTCTGCCTACAACGAAACCCCAAAACAAACCAATTACACGACTCAACCAGTAGCGTTGTTTCGGACCTGGGGGCAGCCGAAATCAACTTGGTAAAGAGCGAGATGAGTGATAAATATATGATTACCGTTATTATTGAGAATAAAAAGGTTCACATGGAATTTGACACAGGAGCTTCACTATCAACTATCTCACTCAGTGACTACAATAAACTAAACCTACAAAAGAAAATATTCAAGACCGATATGAAACTAAAGACATACACAGGAGAAGTCTTCAAGCCCATTGGCGTCGTTTACGTTAATTACACTTACAAGAACCAAAACCTTTTTGGCAAGCTGTACATTATAAATAAAGAAGTTGACCCAATATTTGGAAGGAGTTGGATGAAAGAATTAAAAATACATCTAGCGGACATACGATTGCTCTCAGCAACTAAGCACGTTACAAAACTGGATGATTTACTCAAAGAATACGAGACCACAGTATTTTCGCCGAAATTAGGGAAAATTCCTAACTTTCGAGGACACCTAACATTAAAGGAAAATGCACAACCTATTTTCATAAAACCCCGTAGAATACCATATGCACTGAAACCAAAAGTGGACGATGAAATAGACCGCCTAGTGGAAGAAGGTGTGATCACGAAAATAAACCACTCCGACTGGGGTACACCGGTGGTTCCAATTGTAAAACCTAATGGTAGTATTCGACTCTGCGCAGACTACAAAGTCACCTTAAACAAATCGATCAAAGACGAACAGTACCCGATACCAATAATAGAAGACATCCTAGCAGAAATGAGTGGCGCACAATTGTTCTGCACATTAGACATTACGCAGGCCTACCTTAATATGGAAATGGACGATGAAAGCGCTTTCCTGCAGACACTGAGTACGCACCGCGGGACCTACAAAGTAAACCGACTGATGTTTGGAGTTAAGGTAGCGCCGAGCCTTTGGCAAAAATTCATGGACCAGCTACTACAAGATATAGAGGGAGTCAAATGTTTCTTCGACGATATTATAATCCAAGGAACTACAGAAGACCAGTTACTATTGAGATTAAAACAAGTTTTACAAAAGCTCAAAGAAAACAACCTCAGGGTAAATAAAGATAAATGTCACTTTTTCAAACGCAGCATCAATTACCTCGGTCATACAATTGACAAAGATGGATTACATAAAAATAAAGAAAAAATTACGGCCATTTCGAATACAGAACGCCTAACTAACGTCGACCAACTACGTACATTCCTCGGCATGGCTAATTACTACAATAAGTTCATTCCTAACTTAGCGACTATTACGAATCCCCTAAACAATTTGCTGAAGAAAAAAGTAAAATTCACTTCGACCCCAAGATGCGAAGGGAGCTTCCAAAAGATTAAACAAGAAATTATGGGTGACAAAATCTTAATTCACTTTGACCCAAAGAAACCCTTGATTTTAGCTACAGACGCGTCCCCCACGGGACTTGGAGCAGTACTATCCCATAAGCTCCCGGATGGCTCCGAACGCCCAATTGCATTTGCTTCAAGAACCGGATAGTGAAAAAAACTACAGCCAAATCGATAAAGAAGCTACAGCGATTTTCTGGGGCATTAAGAAATTTTTCCATTTTTGTTACGGCAGGAAGTTCACCTTGATCACAGACCATAAGCCTCTAACTTCAATTTTTCACCCGAATAAAACCTTACCTGCTCTTAGTACAATGAGACTGTTCCATTACGCCCACTTTCTATCTGGATTTGATTATGATATAGAATACCGAAGTAGCTCTAACCACTCAAACGCAGACTACTTATCGAGATTTCCAGTTGAAAAAATGAAAGAGAACAAAATTGACCAGCACCACTTATTTCAGCTAAGTCAAATTAACATTTTAGAGGTAACACCTGAAACGATAGCTAAATACACAAGAGATGATCTGGAATTACAACCGTTACTCAAAGCCCTGGTTACGGGCCGATCGTTACAAACCACAGGATACAAAGATAACGAACTTACCTTACAAGACAACTGTATTTTTAAAGACACTCGAGTCATGATTCCAAAGAAATTACGATCTTTTATAATAGAAGAACTCCACTCCGGACACCTGGGTATCCTGAAAATGAAGCTCCTAGCTCGTAGTTTTGTCTATTGGAAAAACATCGATAAAGACATTGAAGAAAAAGTAAAATCTTGTCGCATCTGCCGCCTAGAACAAAATGAACCTGCCAAAGCCCCATTACATCACTGGGAAGAACCAACGGGCCCATGGCAATGGATTCACATTGACTTTGCAGGCCCAATATCGGGCTATCAACTCCTAGTCGTAGTGGACGCTTTTTCGAAATGGGTAGAAATTATTCCCACTAAAACGACAACCAGTTTATTTTGTATACAAAAACTTAAAAACCTATTTACTACCTTCGGAATACCTTATACAATCGTTTCAGACAATGGACGCCAATTTATATCACAGGAATTTAAAACCTTTTAAGCAGAAAATCAAATAACTCATCGAACGATAGCCCCATACCACCCCGCGACAAATGGTCAAGCGGAAAGAACAGTGCAGACGGTGAAGCGCACATTACAAAAACTTGAAGAAGAAAGGGGTGGTCTAAAAGAGCACCTGTTAAAAGTGAAGTCTCGCCTGCGCAGTTCACCAGGACCATCGGGCTTGTCTCCGTACACCATGATGTTTGCCAGAGAAATTAGAACCAGGTTACACTCCATGGTAAGGCAAGAAACGGAGGGGGAGAGATCTGGCCACAGACGGAGCACGAACGAGTCGAACGTGCGAGAGTGCGCTCAGGGCGATCGAGTCCAGGCCCGGGACTACACGACCTCAGGACCCAAATGGCAGTTCGGTGTAATCACCCAGCGGCTTGGCCGCCTACATTATCAACTCCGGACTGACGACGGCCGAACTTGGATCCGCCACCTGGATCAGCTCCTCCCGGCTCCCCTGGTCGAGGAATTCGCGGGGGAGACGTGACATATACTGACAGTTGCTAGGATACGCGTTGTTATGAATTGCACATCATGTGAATAAAGATTGCTATTGTAATATAAAATTGAATATTTATTAGTACCCATTCGAACTTCTATCAAAATACGATTCGACCTTATTTTTTTTTTATCATCATCATTTATATTCGCTATAATTAGGTAATATTAATGTGAGTTTGGTAGCGCTGAGTGTGCCTCACTTTACGGGGCTTCCGCTGAAAATCGTGGCATATAGCTGAGCGAAGACCTTTGACCTTTTTAGTGACTTTTTGAACTGTATTTTTAGTTTAAAAGTTATGTATTGTAATGTCTAAACGTTTTTATTCATTCATTCATTCATTTTGTCTTTTATTTTGTTGAATATAAAAACTTGAAAGTTAGAACTCTTTTTTATTTTTAAACACCACATATTTTTATTGGTACCTATTTAAAATCAGTTTCTTATTTTGTTTAAAGACGCTGTTTACTTGGCCATACACTTTTGGTTTACTTCAGTGATTTACTAGGTTCTGTGCCCGTAGTGTAAGTTTTTATGTCAAAAAACGCAAACTATTTCGAATGCGTATTAATGTCAATTTGTATGAAAACTATATAAGCGCGCTACTCGCCGCTAGAGGCGCTAATACAGTTTTCATACAAATTGACATAAATACGGAATCGCGATAGTTTGCGTTTTTTGACATAAAAACTTACACTAGGGGTACTGATGCTGAACAAACCGCGTTAGCCTTAGAATTAATTTGACTGGTTATTAATTTGTTAATTTCTTAATTAAAACTGAGGTTGTTATTGATCGTATTATAAGGTAATAAGACACTGCTTTGATTTATTACCATGATAAAAAAATATCATTTTTATTAGTTGTAGGTATAATATAACTTTACGCTAAAAGCACTTCTTATGCTGACCATACACCATCCTGCCTATCGTCCAATCGGCATGACGCTACAAGCTGGATCCAATCTGCAGGTCGTCCATATCCTACTATCGACTATCGATGTTTAGATGTTTGGATGTTTGTATGTTTGTTACTCAATCACGCCAAAACAGCTAAACGGATTTGGCTGAAATTTGGGACACAGATACTTTGTAGCCTGGAGAGGAACATAGGCTACTTTTTATCCCGGAAAAATATCACTTTTCCGCGGGATAACGTCGCGTAGTCCACGCGGGTGCAGCCGCGGGCGGAAAGCTAGAACACCATAATTGATAACTGTCATGCCTATCCACGCCCACCCACGGTCAGTTCTACTTTATGCAATCGGCAGCATCATGGCGATTGGACGATAGGCAGGATGGTGTATGGCCACCATTAGATTTCTGCAATGTTATTTGAAATATACGCCATATTTTCACGCTAAAGGTCACAGCAGATAGATCAACTGGGAAAGGGATCGACACCGTATCGCCTTTCGCCTCGCTGTCAACTAGGCGTCAACTAGACGTAAGCACTAGCACGCAACCAAACCGGTACCCCTAGTATCAATTTGGCAAACTGTATACGTAATCGAAAACTATCGCTCTATCTCTTTCATGTCATTTGACTGCTTTACGACATGAGCAGTTCATCCGATAGTTTTCGTAAACATTGACAAGCTAAAATCAACTCATACTAGGGGCACTGATCAGCGTCGGTACGTCGACTCGGCTACGGCTAGGCGACGCCGCGCTTACGGCTCGCTGGTCCCGAGGCGAGGCGATTACGTTACGATTCCGAGTAGTGTGCGTTGCAGTAGGGAGTTTCATTACAAAGAATACTGAACCACTCGAGTTGATACCTTTACAATCCGTTTACGAGTTGATATACCTATCTGCTGTGACCTTTACTCGCTGGTTGGGCCGAATCTTTACTAGGAAATGCACCAATAGGTCAGTCAAACGTAATCTAACCTAATTGTAATACGTATGAACTTCCATGATATCGTAATATGATTTTACTCGACAGCTTTGTAAATCCATGAATAATAAATAAGAACTAATGAATATTGGAATACATCAAATGGAATTCATATTATGACATTTTATATTTGTTTCTATAAAATTATTACCGTACCAAGCATTGTTCTTTCGCGTGTGAGGGTAGTAATATCTCCACATTGATGAAATTAACGCTAACTATACAGCGAGTAAGAAGTATTGGATAAATTCGACGCTTCTCGTAACGACTCCGTAGCTCAGTGGTTAGAGCAGTCGCCCGGAAACCGAAAGGTCGTGGGTTCGAGTCCCATCGGAGCTAGTTGTGAGACGGGTCGATTTTTTCTAAATACTTCATTTTCCATTTTTCTATTGTAATAAACATTATTTATGGCTTAAAACGTGTTTTGCTTATTATTATAAATTAAAAAATAAGCTTTTTTATTGTATTTTGTTTGGTTTTAAGTTGTCCAGTCGCGCGTAAAAATATATCAATAAGCAATGAGTATGGGTAAAGGACATATCTATACGATAAAAAATTTACATAAAACTTTTTATAACTTAATTTGGCGTTAAATTTTACCTTAAAAATTAAGACACTAGTTTATGTCAGTATTTATTATAATGGTTAGTTGTATTAACTCAATAATACCTTATAAATATTCTACTAATATTATAAATGCGAAAGTTGGTGAGTATTGATGGATGTTTGTTACTCTTGTACGCAAAAACTACTAAACGGATCTGGATGAAATTTGCAACACAGATAGATTATTGGCTGGAATAACACATAGGATACTTTTCATCTTGATATTCTCAAGGGAACGGGAACCACGCGAGTGAAACCGCGGGAGGCGAAAATAAAAGAAGTTACAAAAAACCAATTTCCACTAGCAACTTAGTAGCAGTTTGTTTATTTTCTTTACCTATATAGTTATATATATGGTAGAAACCGTTCCTTCTTCCCGACAATCTTACGGGTACGGCACAGTGTCTCGAGTCTTACTACATCCGATTGCAATAAAGGCTTTTATTGCCCGGAACATAACGAGGGCGTACAATAACGTGGTTAAACTAAGTTAATGTAGCTCCGATGAAGGTAGCAAGACAGTGGAAACATATGGGAGGATTATGGCGTCGAAACTCTTTAGTAAATCAGGAGGAAAAGAAAAAACCATTTGACCTTCTTCCTGAGGTTATTTAACCAATTTAAATCTAAGCCTAACCCGTTTATTAAACCATAATATAAGGCTTCAATTATTTTTTGTTGTAATCTTAAAAAATATAAAATTCATATTATGGTGCAGCCGGTATCTACTTCTTCTTATCGTGTCGATGGCGATTTGCACTAAATTGTTGCAGCCCAGAACACGGCCACTTTGACAGCGTTGTCGGTTACTGTCCTGCACGCAGGGCACGATGATTGATGTGCCATCGTTTGAACTGCACCGCATATGCAGTTTATGGAGCCATCCGAAAAGCCCCACCTGACCATGTTTTCCTTGCTTCGGCCGGTCTGAGTCCGAAGCCTATTTAAGGACTCACAGATTGGCCATGGCAAATTATGGCCGGGGGGCAAACGCTCATTGACCGGGACAAAGAGGACAGGCAGTATCTACTGATAAAAAAACTGATTTTATTGAAAAAAGTTAACCACTTGATAATAATTTTATTGTGTAACCATGAAATAAAGTAACATTTTCATCTGACTCAAAAAACAATTCACTAATTGGAAGGCCATTTGGAGACAGAACTGGGAAACAAGGCTTTCCAACAGCGTCGGAAACATGATTATCATTATCACCAGCGGCCTTATGACGTCCACAGCTGGGCATAGGCACATAGGCCCACAAGTATCTCCACGACTATCGATTCTGCGCTACCCGCACCAGCGGCTTCCCCTTACCTTCGCCACATCGTCGATCCACCTAGTAGGGTAGTAATCGGAAGCTTGTTATTAAAGCTAAAATCATGTGACTACTTCAATAAGATCTGCTCAGATAACAACTTTGATCTTTTTGTACTAGCGTAAGACAGGTTAAAACTATTTTTCATCCCATCGATTCGAAAAGCGATGATTGTTTATTTAATAACAGGGTCCAAAACGATTCATTTTTTACCTGTTATGACAAGAGGGTATAAATGAGATTTGAATTTTGAACAGCTTCATAACAGGGTCCAAAACGATGAGATTTGAATTTAGAACATAATTAAAGACGCATTGGTTGGAGTGTAGCAAAGGGTGTGCAGTACTTAAAAAAAATTCAACTGATTTTGTATGATTGAGAAATTTTCAAAAACGGAATTTTATTAAATTGAGATTATCTCGTAAACGGTGAGTCGTAGCTAAAATCTAACAAAATTTTCAACCCCCTACGGCATCCCCGGAGATACTTATAAGGAATCTGATGGACATATTTTTTTTTTTATTTTTTTTATTTCAAAACTCATTTTTTTTTCTTGCCCGACTAGCGCTATGATGTATCCGAACGACAAAGAAAGGTAGGTAGTCTGAGTTGTCTTTACTGCTTTTCTTATAGAGGGGGATGAAAAGCAGAGTGTATTACTCGGCCGCAAAATTATTTTCACCTTGGGCGGCGTATATTGAATCCCTCGCTGCGTTCAGGATTCTACTTTAGAATCCCTCGCTGCGCTCGAGATTCTACTCTAGAATCCTTCACTGCGCTCTGGATTCAAAATAGCGCCCTCGCCGTAAATATATTATTTTGCTCCCTTGTAATACAATCTACTATTAACTACCGAATGAATGTAGAAATTGATTTTTTTACTGTTATGTTATTTGTTTTATATGTGGTAGATTGTAATTAGCGTATAAGTATCTACTTAATAAGATTCATTGTAAATGATGCTGTAAGCTCCCCAAATAAAAGAAAATGAAACATCAACCGGCAACAGGGTGTCTACCATCAACTTTAAGACAGCGATTCAAAAATAGCGCGATGCAGAAAAGGTTCCTAAAATGAATTGCTTTCTTTCGTACTCTGACCTTCTAAAAACTGGATCGCAAATGAATTGCTAAATGTGAATGACCGAACGATTTGTGTCCTTATTTCTTCTACCCGTCTCTTTCACTCGATTCTGTCATGCCCGGAGATTGAAAGGGACGGGTATAACCTGCAGGTGTCATGTTTAATCGACCGGGTTATAAGTCAAATAAGAGTTCATGACAGCTTAGCGGCTGTGAAATGTCATTGAATGATCACTGAATCGCTGTCATTAATATTAAGCTGTCGTGGTACGAAAAAGCGAAGCAGATCAGTTTAGGTCCTAAACAAAACCGCAATAAGAGTTGATGGTAGGCACCCAGGAACGCTGAAATTAAACCCCCGTATGTTTCCCAAACTAGCCGTGCAGGTACATTCGCTAGGGACCGACAATGGACCAGCGGACGTGGTAGGCTTTAATTACGCCCTTAACGGGGGCCTAATGCCGACTCGTTATGACTTGAAGGGATATGAGTTACACCTACAACCCTTCAAGCAAAATTGAGCCCTAATCCTAGCAAATAGAGTCTTTTTCAATTACCAATAAAGATACTACTAGTTTCAGTTACACATCGAAATTTTCAAACAAATTTGAACCCTAATCCATGTACACAAAGGCTTTTTGAGTTATCAATAAATTGCAGTTTAAAGGAGTTTGAACTTTATTACGATTGCAAAGATTATTATTATATTGTGCAAGTTTATAGTTCAAGACAGTCTCGTCTCGTGTTTGGGCTGGAACAGCTAAAGTTTTAAGCGCAAACATTTGACAGCTTGAAATAGGGGTACTAATTTGTCAGATTGAACCCAGGGGATAGAAATAACACTAAACAATTAGGACTAATGGAAATCTGAACCATAAATTCCAAAACTAACTCTACTAACTCTGTCTGACTGTGTATTTTTATTTAAGTAAATAGACTTGATAACTTTTAAATATTATTTTGTATTAACAAGAAGTCGACAAAACAAATATATCCAATAGGTAAATTATTATAAGCAAAGACTAAAAATTCAAGTAAACATAGATTCAAAAACTAAACAACAAACAAACTGACTGAACGAAGCAAAATTAAAATGGTATTTATTCGACAAGGTAAACTTTTAACAATCAAATCGTCAAGGGATGCATAGAAAAACAATATAGCCCATAGGATTTACATAAAGCAAACGAAACGAGCGAACCGTGAAAAAACGAATTATGAAGAAAAAAAGTTTCATGCGCCGATCTATTCTGAGCCAGTTTCCGGAGCGAATGATTATTTTCAGCCTGTTTTTCCACTTCCCTCGATAGATCGTGAAATCGTCGTAGTATTTCATTCTCCTCCTTTTCACCATTCACCCATCCGTTTACTTTACTGATAGTGTTATTCTTTCTAATTTAACACACTACATTCTCGCGAGTTCTAAAAACTTTACTCAGTTTATAAAAAAATACACGAACAGTATTCATTAAAACCAAAGCTGCGGGATTTTTCTTCGTGAACTTATTACTGCGTTCAGAAAAAAAAACTTACAGCCGCATCGCATAGGAAATGAAGCCAAGCCTAAACGTGCCCCAGATACAAGTAGAACGCTCCATTAAACAAAGATAAAAGGCAATCGGTGCCCCGACACTATTTATAATGTTTTATTACCAGTAATATTTGTATCGGATTTTATTTATTAATATAGGAATTATAACGGACGTAGTGAGAGAAGCAGACGCCCGCCCATTCTAAATTTAGAGAGACGTGTGCGCACAAAACAACAAGTCACAAAATCGAGAAAGCAGCGCGTGGCGCACGCGTAGACACAGCGTGTTTCCGATATCCAATATTCTATTCGATACTCGTATTAAATTTAACAAAGAAAACAGTGTCACCAAAGAGCTTGCACGTGGTTTTAAACAAATGCACGTCATAGTGTGCCCAAATCAAAAAGAAAAAGTGAAATCGGTTTGAAAATGGAATGAGTGTGTGTTGATCGTGAAGTGCTGTGCGTTCGACAAGGTTGTGAGTGATGTTCCGAAATGTTTTCCAACTTCAAGCTGCCTTCACTGAAGCAAAAAGCGAAGGAGGACCCTCTATACTGCTACAGGAGTGTAAAAACAAAACCGCCGAAGACGCCGACACTGTCGCGGGCGAAACGACATCAAAGACGTGAGTTGTGAATATTCCAATGTTTGTATATGCAGAAATAAACACGGCTTAATGAGGTGCGGCGCCTGTTTGTTAGGAGGTGGAAACTCCGAAATTAGATGTTTCTAGTAATACGGAGTGGAACGTTTGCGGAGGGTGGTAAACAAGGTTCTCGTGAAAATCGGAAGCGTGGATCTAACCCTCTTGTTGGCGGAATGCGATGCACATCCAAAGTAATACGTTGAAACAGGACTGGTTTTAAAATGGAATTCTTGCGTTAATTTTGCTAAAATCAAGCTTGGATAGCAATTGAATGCGATTAAGGTGCATGTTTGTTTTAGATGCAGTTTGTTTACAGTGTAAATTCAATTGAAATGTTGTTTTTATTTTGTTTGGAGGTTATTGTTTTCATTTCATAATATTATGGTTATTTTGATAAGACGTTAATAGTAAAGTTACGTGATTAGTTGAAGCACTAAAACTTTAAAAAATTTAGAAATAAAATGGAATGGAAAGCATTTATTCGTTTAAGGCTAATCCAGCACTTATGAATTCCAAGAAACTCGCCAAGGGCTATTTTTTCTCCCTGTCTTATTTCATACAAAGTCTATTCCAAGGCTATTAGAAGTTCTAAGCTATTGAAAGTCTTGTGATGATTTTTTAAAGCACTGTTTTCAGGAATGTAGTTAGTAGAAAACGAATACATGCAGACATGATGACAATATTTTCAATTTTAACAATAGCTGTGAAACGCTGTAATCAGCACCGTCAAACAAGGCTAGCGTAAGCGAAGCGAAGAGTTATTAATCTATGGCTACGTACCTACCTGTTTGAGGTCGGTGCCTTTTTCTTGCTCCTGACTGGCACCGACCTCAAAATTGTTGTAACTTTAAAGATAATATTTTTTTCCTTTTGAGTTATTAGGTACTCTGTGTAGTCGGTGTAATTTTTTAAATTACTTTTTCATTTCTGAATTCTTAGTGCATAAGTATTGCATATTATTATTATTATATCATATGGCTGAAATGATGATGATGATGATGATTGCACCATCATATACTTACCCATATCTCAAAAACTACTGTCCTGATTTTAATGCTGATTTAAACTGATTGTTTCCTAAGTTAAAATACATCTATTTTTAGCTAAAAATAATCAACTTGATAAGACTTTAATTTTCAAAAATTCCTGGACATACATACACTTACGAAATTTAACTCACGTGCTTGGAAGCCTAAATAGAACGCTACACTCAAATATTATCCAATTCCAACCTATATCACATACATACAGGTCAATTTGACAACCTCCTTCTTTTTGAAGTCGGTAAATAAATAAAAATAAAATAAACGTAAGGTAATTTGAAAATTCTTCAACATTTGTCTTTAAGGTAAATCGATCAATACTTATTCTTTTTTGTGTTTAGTGCTAACGTTAGTGACAAAACGATTATGTAAGAATGATATATTTGCTTCCACATAAAATTAATTATCGCCGTTGTAAGAAGGTGGGATAAAGCAAATATATCTAAGAATACAGTTTATTTTCCGGCGTATTCAGGAAGAGCGAATGTTAAGGCGAGGTACTAATTAAAATTCTATTTCAGATCTTATTCTTTTCCTTTGAATCTAAAACTGAAATACAACGTTTATGTTTGTATGTGACAGGTGTGTTGTTTTATAATGACTGTCAATAAAAGGTTTTCCATTTTTTACTCCTATAGAAGACAGAAATAATGTAAATACACTTTAATTAAAACCTTGTTATCTCTGCTCAAACAAATTTTCTTCTTTTTATTCTTGTATTTAAAACGACTTTATCATTATTTTTGTAAAACACTTTTTTGCATTCACAATGCAACTTATCATATTGAAAAATGGAAAATGAAGTATTTTTTTAAAAATCGAGCCGTCCCACTACCAGCTCCGATGGGACTCGAAGCCACGACCTTTCGCTATCCGGGCGACTAACTACGGAGCTACGGAGTCGTTACGAGAAGCGTCGAATTTATCAAATACTTCTTACGCGGTTGTTCGTTATCGTTCGTTTCGTAGTCACTTATGATTATGAG
Organism: Crambus lathoniellus; assembly: GCA_949710035.1. Classification (NCBI taxonomy): domain Eukaryota; kingdom Metazoa; phylum Arthropoda; class Insecta; order Lepidoptera; family Crambidae; genus Crambus; species Crambus lathoniellus. The sequence goes on along the minus strand of OX453299.1, from coordinate 2,790,679 downwards.
TCACAAGTTGTGACTTTCCATGTAAACTGAAAATCGTAGCGTAATATTTAGAGCCTAAGCTCAGAAAGAAGTGTGCTGTCAAGCGCAAAAAGTGCTCTACAGAGACCACCAGTTTTTTAAAGAGATTGAAGATTGATTTGAGTGTATACTAAAGCAGAATAGATTTTTAATTTGTAAACATACAATGGAAAACTTTACAATATTAATATAGATGTATTGGTAGTGAGGACTTAAAGATTTCTGGTAAGGTAAAAGTAACCAAAATAAATGACAATCAAAAATAGTAGTTACTTACTTAGTTCGCTGGCTCAGCGACCCGAGGTCGATCTTGGCCTCCGACAACAAAGTGCGCCATTCTCTCCTGTTTTGTGCCAGGTTATACCAGTTGGGCACGTCGAAGCTCTTTCAGATCTTTGGCGACTTCGTCTTTCCAGCGATACCTCGGGCGACCTACCGGGCGACGTCCAGTTGGTTGCCTAAGATATGCTCTTCTTGCATTGCAGCACGATCCTTACAAAAATAGTAGTGGCATTTTGTTATTCTATCATTTCGTGTTAAGGTTTTCAAGTAGATATTTGCCTTAACAAGACTCGTAAGGCCGCGCAAACATACATCCTTCTAAGCAAACGTAAGCTCATTACAAGGAACATGTCGGAACACATTTTGTCTGATTTGCTCAAGTAAATAGGTCGTTTCCTGTTGTATTTTAGCTTAAGAACAACAATGCATATACCTACCTAATTTATTAGAGCCTTCAATTTAGAATAGAAGTCATAAACAAAACTTATTTGTCTTAAAACGGATTACAAACACCAAAACAAATACAAATTAATAACTCACACATTATGTCGAACTAGTTTTCCGCCCGCGGCTTCGCCCGCGTGGACTACACGATGTTGTCCCGCGGCAATGTGATATTTTTCCGAGATAAGTAGTAGCCTATGTTCCTCTCCAGGCTACAAATAATCTATGTCCCAAATTTCAGCCAAATCCGTTCAGCCTTTTTGCGTGATTGAGCAACAAACATCCAAATCTTCATACAAGTCGTCCGGTGACTGCGCCCACTTTGCATTGCATTTTTGCACGCCGGATTGCATTTTATTCCGTCAACTGGGCCCAAAACTTACACATTTATAATATTAGTAGGATTGGTTCTCAACCTCAACTGCAGTACCTCAACCTAGCATGAAAAACTATCGTAATATGAGCAGTACAGTGCCACAACCTTTTCTGTTCCGGTGACAGCGGCGCTACGTACGGTTTTCTTTTTTTTGTAACAATTTAACCGGCCCTGACTTCTAAGAACTTCAGCCGCTAGCAGCGCTATGGTTGGACATCAACTTGACAGCAAAATGACATTAAAAAAAACACGCTAGTTTCACATTTTGGCCACCGGCACAGCAAAGTTTGTGGCACTGTAAACTATACCGGCCTTCAAAAGCTGTCAACGTGCCGCTGTCAAAATAATATGTATTGCATTTCAGTTCCTTATACAACCGAAAGAGGCGCTGCTCTGGTTTTCATACAAAATAATTATAATCACGATAACGGTTACCATAAAGATGAAGCTATGAATAGAAAGCAGTTTTTTAATTTGTCAAAATTATTATGGCTCTATCTGAAATATCGTGGAAAACTCTTTGAATAATCTATTACAATCTTGACTTCTTTTGATTTCTATAGCTATTCAGTTTACGTACTTGGCAGTAATTATATGTGTTTGTTATATGTGAAACTTACAATTAATCTACCAACATGTTTACATCAAATAACAACATTTTGCCATTGAAATTTACTATCAATAAGACGGGTATTTCAGTTACTGAGTGATTTTATATAATCCCTAAATCAATCACAGCTAATCTCGACTTTAATCCTGTTACTACTAAGTTACTAGTAGTGTTGCGAAACGGAACGGATAAATCTAATTTTTACTGGGTAATTAACGCTGGTTCTAACTCTGTATACGTTCGTTGTGTAAACATTTCGTTTTTATTACGACACGGTACTAGATGTTTGGCCAGCAGTATAGCAAGGTGCACCCTTGTTTAAATTAGAGATCGTACCAGATCATTTCTTTGAAACGCGGTCGCGTCTTATCTTAATATTCATTCAAGATGAACTCGGATGAATTTGAAACCTCGTTAAATGGAATGCTGGATTTCAAAAGAAAGCAGTTTTGTATGGAACTTATTAATACCTGTAATAATGGGACTTTAATAAGGGATCTCACTAGTAGTGTACTAGAGGCTTGCTGGAGATTCGCATGGCACCATGCCTAGCATGACCATCATATCGCGTGATAAAAGCCGCTCATGCTAGGCCGGCAGGTTTCCTCTACTAAGATATGTAAAGTACGTACTTTACATATAAGTATATAGATATAGATATTAACACTGTGTTTAAGTTCATCTTTGTTGACTAATCATAGAAATATTACGGAACTTTTGTACAAAAGACAAGAAAAGACTTTGTACCTAAAAAAAGTTTGAAGCTTCGGGATCGCCAAAAATTTCTAACCTATCACGTGTTCTACGGGACTTCCGAGGCAAATTCGCTCTCTGAAATGTAAACGCGATGAACTAGTTTGGCCTAGGAAAAGCTAGTTTGTCCTTAAATAGGCTTTGGCCGGTAACACATACATAGGTAACGTAAGTGTATAGGTAACGGCAAGTTAAATAAAAGCTTGTAAAAATACGAGTAATAGCTTGGCCATTTCAAGAAAAAATATTGATCATAAAACATTTGTGGATCTATAAATCATTATTGATGCCTCTTTAAGAATTATATAGCAATAAAAATGTATATCTTAGCAAACCAGCACGGTTGTTAAATTGCGATTATCTACGTTTTGGTATCTCTACATAAAATACTCATATCAACGTACATATTTTTTATCAATTAATCGACAGGGCTTTTTTCTCTTTTGTTTGTGTAAATATAAATTACTTAGTAGAATACGATAGTATGAAGCTTATGATATAAGTGCATTGCATGCTATACAAGTGCAGTTGGATAAAAAAAAAAAAAAAAAAAAAAAAATTAGACTAACTCATGACAAACCGAATTTACGCGAAAAGCCTAGTAATTTTGCAAAAACACGAATATGCGGAAATACAAGTTGAGCTAGTAACATTGAGTAATACTGAAACATACATAGGAAAAAAGGAAATAGTGATAGTAAAATACCTGCTACTTGCAGGGCTGGGCCCCGATCGCGGTAACTCTATGATGCATTAGTCAAGTGTACGTGCAGTTGACGTGCAAAGCCGTTTTTGATAACGCGCGGCTTTGACAGTGCGACAACGTTTTCTGTTCCGGTGATAATCTTTGGAACTAAAACAGTTTTTATACGACAGTCTATTTTGACAGCTAATTTCGTATTGCAAGTGGTTCCTCTGTCACGGATGTCACCGGATTAGACAGGATTGTAGGACTTTAGGTTTGCGTGACGTGTGCGTCGCTATGTCATTACGGCAATACGAAGTCAAACTTCAAGACCCAAACGCGATGAAGACGCGCTGCATAGAATTACGGCGATTGGCCCGCTGGTAGTTTTTTACCATCACAATTTTTCCTATACTTACAGTATTGGCATTGTGAATGCATAAAATCTAGTATTAAGGTGCATATAATATTATCAGCCTAGCCATTTTAGGTGTATAATATAATATTATTAGCCTTAAAACGCCTACTACGTTGATCCCATAACAATTAGGAGTTATTAGCATAATCGCGATTCTTCGACAGATTTTACAACAAATTTAATATGAAGTGTCATACTATTTTTTTATCCGGACTTTGAAAATAACGGGCTTTTCAATCCTTAAATTGAATGCATATGAAATAAATTCAGATTTAACCATGTTGTAATAAGAATTTTTGGTGGTATAGAGAAATTGGGGTACCCGTTAGAGAATTTGGGGGACCCGTTAGAATCTCACTGGAATCAACCCTAGTAAGTTGTTCTCGACTCGGCTAACTCAAACTACACTTAGGGTCGTAGGTAGGCGTAGCTCAGACATCTGGGGTTATAATTAACCTTGGGCGCCGTTGATATTAATCACAAATGCAAGTTACTAAAATTATTAAACTTGTAAATAGAAGTGCTGAAATATCTAAAAATGTATTTAAAAAACCCCAGATCGAAACAAAGTGAACTCAATGAAAACTCAGGCTTGATGCATTATTAAACATTTAATCGGTGCAGATACAATTAGTACAAAACCAATATAATGGTATTAATGGTAATAAAATAAATTATAATTACTTAACTAGGATACGACACATAATTGTCGTTTTACTTAAAATGTTATATGTGTAACATCACTCTTATCAGTGGTATGATACCTTTATTAAGGGGATAGCCCAAGGCCCCGACGGACCCACTCAACGGCAAAGTGGCTAGCCGCAGGCGAACTAGTCCGGAGCGGTCACCTCCAGCTAGGCACTCTCACAGGTAAATGAGACCCGTCGTGTCCGTGGTATATCCCATACAAATACACACAACACATTCTCATTACATATATATATAAATGTCTCTAAGTTGAGTTAAAATAAACTAGGGGTAATACATGCGGCAAAGGTAGATGAACACTGCCATACGAACATGAACCGGTTATATATTTGGCATTTATGTTAAAAAATTGGACAGCGGCATGGCTTAACAATACTTTAGGATTCCGCGGGTTACCTCAAGAAGTCCCTGAGTTTTGCTGAATTGGCAAATCAGGTCAACAAATTTGAAACACCCAATGACCATTACATTCTGGATAAACGAGCGGGTTGGCCGTCAACCTCACACGGCGCACATAATATTCCACGTCACGGCCGGGGACAATTGGATCTCCCTGCTACAGGTGGGGTATGGAGCCCTAAAACCATTAAAAACATTTTGTCAGTACGATCCGCCATTTTGTGATGAAGCGGTACGAACATGTGGAACAACGAACTTGTCATGAACTTACCTAAACGGGCATAAATTTACGTGACATTAATCGCCATAAGGTCAGCGCCATGGTTAACCATCCCGCGTGCAAACCTCGCACAAAGGCGCATTCACCTGAAAATCGAACAAAGTCACTATTTACATCCGACTCATAGAAAATCACTTCCAACCAACGTGACACACTTCTTAATTTCACATGTCGCTCACCTGAAGAACTCCATCGCGATAAAATTAATTACAGATCTCCGATTGCAATTACATTTTGGAAGATCAAGCAAAGTGCCACACAAGCGATGACAAATCACTTTCGCCGGCGTGTTCCGTCTCACGACTCGTGCCAAAACACAAGTCCGTCGCTTCTAAAAAGACGAAATCTCTTTGGCAGAACGCAACAAAGATAAAACATTAAAACGAAATTGGCCATCAAATTAGCTATGATCAAGCTAATACAAAGATAACAAAAATACTTCACATGAATTTAGAAGCTCCGCATTTATTAAAATGTTTTCTAATAATAAAAGAAAATTACAAGTTCGACCAGGCATCTCTGTTCTCGCCAGACGGAACTCTGGTCTGTGCGGGTCAATGCAACTGTCAACCGCCCGCCAAACGTCAACTGTCATTGTCACACGTCAGACAGCTATCAAGTGACGTTATGAAAACAAAACAACCCCGTCAACATAATTCTATTGGAGAGATGTTTGCACTTTAATCAAAGTGAAGTGAATAAATTAGAGCTCAAAATCAATCAATACGGAAAGGATTCTGTGACAATTAGTGTGTATAAACAAGGATCGCTATGCGAAACCAGGCGAAAAGGTAAAACTTCCATTCTCAAAAAATACGGTGTTACAGTACCGTCTTCGCTGGGAAAGAAAAATTTTATTCAAAATGAACATTTTGAATAAAATTTTTCGTCGAGAGAAACGACAAAACCTAATATTACTACATGCCCTAAACCAAACAAATCTTACTTCTATTTGTTGCCAGGCATCAGCCACTTCAGGACTCCAAAACTTGAATAACAAAGTTTGAGTCTATCCAGGGGACATTAAATAACTCGCACGAGTTCATGCGAACAAAGGGGAGCACCATCTCGGCAACTACAATCCCATGGAGGAGAGAGCTCAACCCGAGCTCAACCCTAAACTGGTACCAAACACCTAGTTGGCCAAACAATAACAAAAAGAAATTTACTATAACGAAAGAAATCAATTCAATTCCCTGTTTACATATATTTCAGTCTCATGAAACAATTACAGGTTTATTATAACAAAATATATATGCATTTAGCGCTGGCTAATTGCTTTTAATTTTAATTAAATTATATTAATCTATTTAATGGGATATTTAATTTGATACACCTTGTTAACATATTTCAGTTTTCAGAAATAGTAACAGGTTTAAATGAATTAATCAATGCAATTCTAAAAAAAAAATGATCGTATTGGTAAATTGTATTTAATTTAATATATATGTGTAATTCACCTGAACAACTAAAGGGGGTGTATTACTAAGCGAGTAAGTGAGGTGACGACTAAGGTGAGGAGTGGAACATCCATAAATTCTTTTAACACCTAAAAACAATCAACAGCACACCATTACGACAATCTTAAGACTTGCGTAATACACATGTTACCATCCTTGGCATCCTTTGGGGTCTACCCAAATGCAGCAAGACCTACGGATGTAACACAAAAACATTAAAACTAACAGGCAGCTACTTAATAACCTAATCATGCTTCTAACCTAAAAACACTGTGCACAAGGTAACACAATGGCAGACTCGAGATCCAGAAATACTCTGAAGATACTTCAAGCGCCTTCATTGTGACCCCGCACAACAACACCTCGGACGTCAAACGAACCAAGAGGCTCCCCATCCCTACTCTCCAAAGAAGTCACCACGTTACCCGATCGCATATCCCTCACACAATTTACAAATTTGGGAGGTAATTTAGCGGAAAAACATTCGGGTAAACCGAAGGCGTGATTATCAGGATGGACAGTAACAGCCTGGCCGTCAAAATGTCGATCCGAGTTAAAAGTCAAATCCAGTACTGTATCCGAGACACTATCAATTTCACAAGCCCTAACAGAATCAACAGAGGGAACACTCGCTAAAACATCAGGGGCGAGGTTAAAAGACCTCCAAAAGTTGATTCCAAAATGGACCGGAAGAGTAATCTTCGGTTGAACATAAAACTTTATTATTTTAGTTTCATTTTTAAAATCAATGGGAACATCCATATAATGTCGACAAAAATACTCGGAGCCATTAGCAACTTTAATATAGCGAGGTTTATTAAAAGCTCTCAATGGTATTCCGAGTTTAACCAAACGTTCGTGGGCATTATTACCGAGCAAAGAGCAACCCGCACCACTATCAAGTAATCCACTGACGGGAACACCATAGACCTTAACAATAACAAATGGTCTATCGTCTCCCAAACTAGGCTCGAAAGGGGTCTCTCTGCTAATATTATTCAGAGAAACTAAACCACCTAGTTTATTTTTCCGTTTACAATCCGGACAATCAGTGGATTTAAAATCAGGCTTACCGCATTTAAAACATAATAGCGGCCGAGGAGCCTTACAAAAATAAGTGGGGTGCTCATTGTTTTTGCATATAAAACAGTATAAAGAGCCCTTAGAACTGGAGTTCTGAACAGACGAAACCGGAAGCTTCTTATCAAAATTATTATTATTCACTTCCGTATTATTAAATTTAGTCGACGGTTTATAAACAAAATCCGGAGCAACAACAAGTTTATTAAAAGATGGTTCTGAAAACCCTTCCCTCTGAATGTTACCCAATTCAATCCGTTTCCCTACTTCCTTCAGGTGGTCAATAGATCGGACGTCGACCAACAATAATTCGCGGTTGTACTCAGGACGTATATTACGCAACACAATCTTTAGTTTCTCCGCGTCCGATAATTCGAAACTTAAACGCGACATCATTCCCAAAATGGTGGATAAAAATACTATTAAAGACTCGTGCTTAGCCTGAGTGCGTGACTTAATCTCCTCCAGAAGCCGATCATCAAAATCAGGAAGATCAAAATCGGATTTTAACGCCGAAACCAACTCGTCATAACAATGGAACTTGCACTTACTTGCTCGATACCAATAAAGAGCAGGGCCCTCGATCAAATCAGGAAACCCGGTGAACACATCCTCCTTAGGTATACTCCTAGCAACGCACAGCTCCTCCAATCTAGACAAGAAAGCACGAACACACGTAAAACCGTTAAATTTTAAATTGAGGGAACACAAGTTATAAGATTTCTCCGGTTCATAAATCACCGTTCGACCATAAGAGCGGGGAGAGCTATCTTCAGTTTCAGATTCCGAAGAATCGTCATTTAATGTGATGTAATTAATAAGCTTCCCCTGTAACACAAAAAGTTCCTCCGGAGGATTAGCAATTCTAGAGATCCTCGAAAGAAAATAATGAGCGCGTCCAATAAGGCGTGAACATGTAGCATCCGTAATATCATCATCACTAAAGGAATGAATAAGCAAATGAGCCTTAAACCTGAGAATCGAAACTTCCGAATCTTCACCGTCAAGAGAAACCGCCGTAGAAGGAATTCTCAAAGTACCCCTACGAACTAATTTCCAGGTATTTCTCAAAAGTTTCCGCAAATGATCCACACTGCTATTCTCATCAAAAGAGACTCTAAATATTGATAACTCGTGTTCAAGTTCATCCTTTAGCAAGAAATTAACGTTACAATTAAGTTCAGCCATATTGGCTACAAATTAATTAATTAACATAATTTAAAAATTGTTAAAATACTCAAAATACCTAAATGGACCTTAAGTATAGATAACTCATGATAAAGTTTCACTTTAATCAAAAAATTACCGTTACAATAATATTCAGTCATTATGGCTGAAAATTAATTAATTAAAATAATTTAAAAATATCAAAATAAATGCACCGAGCATTGAATTCACTTTTCTGAGCCACACGTTGGGAACGCCACTGTAATAAGAATTTTTGGTGGTATAGAGAAATTGGGGTACCCGTTAGAGAATTTGGGGGACCCGTTAGAATCTCACTGGAATCAACCCTAGTAAGTTGTTCTCGACTCGGCTAACTCAAACTACACTTAGGGTCGTAGGTAGGCGTAGCTCAGACATCTGGGGTTATAATTAACCTTGGGCGCCGTTGATATTAATCACAAATGCAAGTTACTAAAATTATTAAACTTGTAAATAGAAGTGCTGAAATATCTAAAAATGTATTTAAAAAACCCCAGATCGAAACAAAGTGAACTCAATGAAAACTCAGGCTTGATGCATTATTAAACATTTAATCGGTGCAGATACAATTAGTACAAAACCAATATAATGGTATTAATGGTAATAAAATAAATTATAATTACTTAACTAGGATACGACACATAATTGTCGTTTTACTTAAAATGTTATATGTGTAACATCACTCTTATCAGTGGTATGATACCTTTATTAAGGGGATAGCCCAAGGCCCCGACGGACCCACTCAACGGCAAAGTGGCTAGCCGCAGGCGAACTAGTCCGGAGCGGTCACCTCCAGCTAGGCACTCTCACAGGTAAATGAGACCCGTCGTGTCCGTGGTATATCCCATACAAATACACACAACACATTCTCATTACATATATATATAAATGTCTCTAAGTTGAGTTAAAATAAACTAGGGGTAATACATGCGGCAAAGGTAGATGAACACTGCCATACGAACATGAACCGGTTATATATTTGGCATTTATGTTAAAAAATTGGACAGCGGCATGGCTTAACAATACTTTAGGATTCCGCGGGTTACCTCAAGAAGTCCCTGAGTTTTGCTGAATTGGCAAATCAGGTCAACAAATTTGAAACACCCAATGACCATTACATTCTGGATAAACGAGCGGGTTGGCCGTCAACCTCACACGGCGCACATAATATTCCACGTCACGGCCGGGGACAATTGGATCTCCCTGCTACAGGTGGGGTATGGAGCCCTAAAACCATTAAAAACATTTTGTCAGTACGATCCGCCATTTTGTGATGAAGCGGTACGAACATGTGGAACAACGAACTTGTCATGAACTTACCTAAACGGGCATAAATTTACGTGACATTAATCGCCATAAGGTCAGCGCCATGGTTAACCATCCCGCGTGCAAACCTCGCACAAAGGCGCATTCACCTGAAAATCGAACAAAGTCACTATTTACATCCGACTCATAGAAAATCACTTCCAACCAACGTGACACACTTCTTAATTTCACATGTCGCTCACCTGAAGAACTCCATCGCGATAAAATTAATTACAGATCTCCGATTGCAATTACATTTTGGAAGATCAAGCAAAGTGCCACACAAGCGATGACAAATCACTTTCGCCGGCGTGTTCCGTCTCACGACTCGTGCCAAAACACAAGTCCGTCGCTTCTAAAAAGACGAAATCTCTTTGGCAGAACGCAACAAAGATAAAACATTAAAACGAAATTGGCCATCAAATTAGCTATGATCAAGCTAATACAAAGATAACAAAAATACTTCACATGAATTTAGAAGCTCCGCATTTATTAAAATGTTTTCTAATAATAAAAGAAAATTACAAGTTCGACCAGGCATCTCTGTTCTCGCCAGACGGAACTCTGGTCTGTGCGGGTCAATGCAACTGTCAACCGCCCGCCAAACGTCAACTGTCATTGTCACACGTCAGACAGCTATCAAGTGACGTTATGAAAACAAAACAACCCCGTCAACATAATTCTATTGGAGAGATGTTTGCACTTTAATCAAAGTGAAGTGAATAAATTAGAGCTCAAAATCAATCAATACGGAAAGGATTCTGTGACAATTAGGGTGTATAAACAAGGATCGCTATGCGAAACCAGGCGAAAAGGTAAAACTTCCATTCTCAAAAAATACGGTGTTACAATGTATGACACCGCATTTTATACATCGTTTGTTTTGCGAAAACGTTCATAATTAAACAATACGCTCATTATTGGTCCATAATACGCTATTTATGTCATGAGATGAGATTCAGTGTCATGAAAATGTTCATGGTATTGACGATACGGCGAATCAATATACAGGGTATCCTAAAGATAAGGGACATGAAGGGAAAATACAAGAATTAAATAATGGGGATAAAAATTTCTCTGAAAGAAAGCATCACTTTATTTTTTCCACGAAAGGAAACTGCGTTCTCAGACTTTAAAAAAAACCACCCTTTCCATAGTAAAGTACGTATACTTTACTATGTAATGGGCGCTACATTGACCCGACTCTACATCGAATCCGTGCTGTCTTTAATTGTTTGGTTGGTCATGCTGAACAACGTACAGCAAGAATTTTTTGTCGGAAATCTTTTATCTTTTAGTACAAACATATTTTTATATAATGCGTCTGTCAGACCCACCAGGCACGCCGCGTTATTTTTACCCACCAGGCACGCTAAGGGTTAATTAATGTAATCATGGATCACTACTGCTTGCCTGAAGTCCTACTCTAATTCAAGGGAAAACTAAACTTCGTTAGCGACATGTCGCTTTCACTTGATTCTGCCCTGCCCAGAGAGTAAGAGGGAAGGGTATGACGAAGTTTCGTTTTTTTTTTGAATTAGTGTAGACCTTCTGAATTTCGGGACATCAAAGTCAAAGTCAAAGTCGACATTTGTTTATTCAAATAGATTTACAAAATGAAACACTTTTGAATCATCAACATTTTTTTTACCACCGTTAAAGACATCTTTTAGCTGACAAGAAAAACGGGCGAAAAAACCTCATCAGCTTCAACAGAAGCATCAATTTCAAAGATACGTATAGTGTAGGCAATGAACAGATTCTTTCTATGGAGACCCATACACTAATTCCTCAGTCGATGAAACTTTGCTGGGTTTTAAAATAGCATTAGCCGTAAACTTTTAAATGATTATCCAAAAAAAACCTCACACGGAAGTTAGGTATTTATACATAAATATACAAATCTGTTTATATATTGAACCGAGTAATTTCTCAGTCCAATTTTTTTTTACCAAATGAGTTATTTATACTAGTATGTGATACTTGATGAAAATCCAAAACTTTTTTCAAACATGAGTATGCTTGGCAAAATGGTATAATTCCGTTAAAAAGTTTGACAGAGACATTTTCAGTCCAAGTCACCCCATTTTGTTATATTAAAATTTGGTGTTTCTGCTGGGATATTCTTTTGGATATTTCATATTGTTGTTTTTATACGTAACATGAATATGTCCGGTTAAGAAAGTTTAGACGGAGCATTTTCCCTAAAAAAGATATCAATGAAATAAGACTTTCATTAAAAAATACCTAATCTTCTATTATTATTATTTTTTGGAAATTTATACAATACTTTTAATTTATTGATACTTTATCATGATGTAAAGTTTTTTCTGTCTGAGGAATTACTGTGGGGGTCAACTAGCTTCATTGACTACACTAGTAGGTGTAACCGTGGTGTAACCAAACTCGACTAGCTAAGTGTTTAACATCTCGTCTCTTTGGTGTTCTCCCAAGAGGGACCTCGTTATATTTAGCCAGCATTACGTAAAACAGTTTATCCCTAATCGAAAGAAGTTTTTATTTTCTTGATGATATTAGCTGGTGTATTAATTTTACTTTTTTGCATTCACAATGCAATTTTTATTTTTGAAAATATGTAAAATTAAGTAAGTATTAGAAGAAATTCGAAAATGAAGCTAGTCGTGAGACGGGTAACTTTTTTCTAATGCTTCATTTTCAATATTTTCCATAATTAATATGTTCATACTGAAACTTTATATTAAGTTATTAATACTGTTTTATTTAGCTATATTCTCAATTTTCAAATGCAGTAACTAAACAGTTCATATCATGAAAATCGGGACACCTGTATAAATCTCGCATAAACTTACATGCTAGGTAATTTATAATTCTTATGTTTTTAACAAACAGCTTAACAATATGCAAAGTCAGATATAAATTATTCAATTTAATGGTTCAATTTAATTAGTCTCTTTTATTTTAGATTTCATCATCTGTAATTGAACCTCGCAACTAGGTTTGTAAGTAATTTTAGGAATAATTTTTGTTGGTTTGTTTGTTATCTGATCCTTTACTAGTATTTATATTGTACTGTTTACTTATAACTTAAATACCTACCGTAAACTCATCAAAATTATATATATTTTTATTTTTTTAACTTTAGCTCATTTTCATTTAGCAACTATAAGGATAGCTATAATTGGCCCTCAACTATGTTAGCTTTGCATCTTTGTTATTTTTTTATTATTGTGCTGTTGTTATCCTGAATAAAGAAAAATGAAACAGAAAATATCCCCTCAGCTGTGGCAAAGGCCTTCCTAGGAGAATGGCCCTATGTAGATTGGTGGGTATACTGGGTATCAACGACTGCGAAGTGAGTGCCTTTTGAAGCACAGAGGAGCAAAAGATAATACAATTTTGGTCACCCATCCCGAGACGGACCATTGTGAAAGTTGCTTTACTTCAACGATTGCAAGCTGAGCGCGTTAATCACTGCGCCACGGGCTCCTGTTTATTATTAAAAGGCATCGAACTTTATTGGCATACCTAAAGTTGCAAGTATGAAATATTTTGGTGTACTTACATCTATGAAACATGCGCCAGTCAACCGAGAAAATAATTACAAACGACACAAAATAATAAAAATAAAATAATACATCATTTTACACATACAAAGTTAATAATTTCAAAAAGTAAGTATATCATTTAAGACATTTTGTCAATAGTATTTGTCGTTTGTAATTATTTTCTCGGTTGACTGGCGCATGTTTCATAGGTGTACACCGAAATAATATGTCATACGTGCAACTAAAGTACATTTTTTAAGTCGGTGCAAAAAAAAAGAAAACAGTATTCCCACATAAAACTCTATTGTACACATTCTGTAAATTTCTTTATTTGTGAACGACATTGCCGTTAATTCAAAACATGATTTGACTGGATAGATAGTTGTTAAACATTATTAATAAAAGTTAAAAAATGAAAATTACTCTTACGTAAACAACAAAATATTTTTTGGAAGGGATGTTAGATGGATATTTTTTTCATGTACTGGCAACACGCAGGCGCAAAATATTTGTGACGCAGGGGTGACAAACCTACTTTATCATGTGTGTGATTATTTGATTAATTTTGATTTGTATTTTGCTAACGTACACTGCTTCTTTTACATTATTTCGTAGATTTCCTGTTGTTTCTGTTATTGTTTTTGTTTTTTATTAAGTTTGAACCGTTGTTACTTGTTACTATTGTGTCTCTACTATTATTATCTAACCCATTTTACATTATCTTGTGCGCTTTAATCCAAGATATAGTTCTTATTATGTAGATTTAAAAAATCCGTAAAACCAAATCCTCATAATAAATTTGGTTTAATAGAGACATGAAGAAAAAGGTTTACGATACCCTGTTGCCAAACTCAAATGTGAAAGTGACATTATTTTTTTTTTCACCGAATTATAAAACGTACTTAGGTATGCCAGGCTCCATACAAAAAAGTTCGAAGTCTTTTAATTCTACCAAATTCAACTGACCGATTCTCCTCCCGCGAGGGCCATGGTTATATTTAGTCAGCATTACGTAAATTAGTCTGACCCTAATGATGGAGTCTTTGGCCAAAGGCCACGAGAACTGGAGGAAGTGGTGAATTATGACGGGACTTCTTTAAAATAAACGTGACAATTTTATTTTGTTTACGAAAATATCGGCGGTCTAGTGACGAGTTTGGAATAGACCGAGATGATGCGGTTGTTGTAAGGTTTTTTGTTGGTGTGCTGTTTTTTTTTTAAAATAATTAGTTTGTTCACGGTGCATTGTATTTATTTATGTATTAATAAGATTAATATCTATACGTGTAGTAATATTGAATTCAAGTATTGTTAGGAAATTAAAATTAAAAATATGAAAAAGAATTTTCTTTCCAACCTACTTGACTTGAAATTAAAAGTCTTATTGAACATATTTTTTTTTGTTTTTTTTTATTAACCATTTACAAATCTATAATTACCTATACAAAAAACTTCAACCCAAAAAATCTTTCCGTGTTCTGTGCTTGAACCTTTTTACACACTTTTTATTAATTTGCTATGTTAGTTAGTATGTTAGTTAGTTAGTGGGGCCACAGATAATATAATACTATGCTAGGTGGGGCACAAATCTTGACACACTTCCCAGTGTCCAATAGAGCTGAAATTTTGTATACAGGTTTGGTTCAGATGAAAATATAATAGAATCGGTTAATTAAGAAGGGGAACATGCTGTTGTTGCAAATTTATCAAGAGACAAAACAAATCAAAAAATTGAAAATGTTCCTTTTCTTACCGTCATGTTAAAATTTGGTTATACTTTTAAACTATTATACTTACATATTCTGTTTCTTGACTGTTATGTCTGTCTTAACATAAAAAATCCATAAATGTTGCTAAATAAGAAAAGAGCTGACATGTTCCCTTTCTTAATTAACAGATTCAATATTAAAGTACAGCCAGCAAAAAAGCTTGTCATAAAAAAGAATTTTTTACTAAAAACTTGTTACAAGCTTTTATTTAACTTGCCATGTTAGTTAGTGAGTATGTTAGTTAGTTAGTGGGGGACAAATCTTGCAAGCTTAATTTGACCCTTCCCACCCTTCCGATGGAGCTGAAATTTTGTATACAGGTTTGGCTCAGATGACAATGCAATATTTAAGTGCAGTCAGCAAATTCAGCAATTTCATTTTCATTACAAAAGCTTGTCATAAAAATGAAATTTTTACAAAACACTTATTTATAGCTAGCTTTGCGCCCGCATCTTCGCCCGTGTGGGCTTCACGACGTTATCCCGAGGGAAGGTGATATTTTTCTGGGATAAAGTAGCCAAAGTTACTCCTTATTACATCAGCTACCTGCCAGTGAAAGTTTCGTCAAAATCGGTCCAGCCGTTTTAGAGATTAGCCGGAACAAATAGACAGACAGATAGACAGATAGACAGATAGACAGACAAAAATTGTAAAACATGTATTTTTGGTATATTATGTACCGTATATATAATCTATGCATGCAGAAATAGCGATTACTTTAATGTTACAAACAGACACTCCAATTTTATTTATTTGTATAGATTTTAAATGTTAACTTTAATTTTATAGGGTAGGTACTTACTTGGTTTTCATCGATTTTTTCACTTTAATTTAAAACTTAAATTTATCGTATCCACAGCAATATGGTTTGCTATACTTAAAGAATATATCAGATCAGACTTGGTTACCTTTTATAAAAATTAAAAAATCTTTATTAGTTTTTCTTTCACATAGTACCTTTGTAACTTAGCAGTATTTTCATGAAGCACCATCTATTATTTCAGACAGCACTAACATCGTCCCGTTACTAAATGCTAACCTACGTAATTTAAAGAGGCATCTCAATAAAACCCTTCTTAGCCTAACCGTTTTCATTATGATAAGGATAAGTGAGCACAGACCCAAATTCATTATGTACATTCCTTAGTATAATAATATAAATAAATGTTGCTATACTTTACCAACCTTCGAGAAAAAACCTCTGCGCGAAGTATACTATGTTGAGTTTCAAAATTCTTCACGACTCGACTCAGGGTTGCCATGTGTGTAGTCTATACTAATTTTATAAAACGGAAATTTTGTAATGGATATTACAAACAAACAAAAAATACAAATACTTAAACAAAAATTCAAACTCAAAATCGACTGGACCGATTTTAATTAATTAATTAATTTATTTATATAAGTTCATGATTGTAGATTTCTTTATGAGGGTGACATTTATATTTATTTATACAAAACAACTTGTAGGCTTACAGAGTATTCCAAAACGCCAGCAATAATATTTTTTTTTCACCATTAAGAAGCTACATTTTTTCTGAGTGATTAGCTATATTTTATCCTGATATTCTCACGGAAACGGGTACTATGTAGGTTAAACTACTTGGATCAGCTAGTTGTAATAATAGTGCCCAATTTTATGGGATATAGTGACGATCTATGTAGGTGAGTGTATTATATCAATATTTTGATATTGTAGTTGACCTCCAATTCAAAATTCAAAAAATTCAAAATTCAATATCGTTTATTCAATTTAGGTTTGTTTAACAACACTTATGAACGTCAATGAAGCTACGCCATCGGTTCGCAAATCCTACGGCAGGAGACCTTGTAGCAAGAAAAACCGGCAAGAAACTCGCCAAAGGCTATTTTTTTCTCCCTGTTTTAACTTATACAGAGTTGTCAAATTTGAAAAGTGACCTTCACATAATAATAAGGTTACTTTCCATCACAATACAGAATACCGCTTAAATTAAGTACAAATTTTGCTTATTACCTAAAACAGTAAACAATTGTCAACTAAACAAGGAATCAAATAGTTTAATGGACACACTAATCTTAATTTTAAATAACAATAGAACTGCATTCAAGTTTTTTTTTTAATAATAGCATGTCCAAACCGAGAATCGAACCCGCACGAAATTATTCAAACTTTTTAAAACCAATCGAGGTGGTGTTACTTATCACATCATCAAACATTTATGATAGGGAATTAGGTATAATTGCTCCAATCTTCACTCATTAGTAATACCTACATTGAAATGTTAAAGTCTGTATTGAGCACGACAGTCACAGAAAAGGCTATTCATAACGCTGCACAAACTTGTTATTCAACATTAAATGTTAAATTTCGTAGTCTTCCTTTTATTTAAGATGCTATGTTATTTAGAAGAAATGCTTAGGTATAATCGAGTCTTTCGATCGGTACAATTAAATTAGAGAAGTTTTTTTTTTACATTCAGCGGGTTCGATTCCCAGTTCAGACAAGTGATTATTCAAAATTCAGTGAATGCTGTTCGTTTTCTTTTTAAAAAAAAAATGAAGTCTCCTTTCAGTAAAATTTTATATCTTCAGTATTTAAGGTACTTTCCCTCCATGTGAGTTAATTTTGGGACGCCCTGTATAGTAGGATAGTCTGTAAAATATAGATTGGTTAAAATGAAAGCTCATTTGTGTAATACAAAAATTCAGAATACAGTCAAACCAATTGCATCATGACCCATTTTGCCAATAATATTATTTGTTTAAAAGCGTCAAAACTATTATAAAGGTCAGTGTCATTTTCAACAATTTTGAATTAAGACCTTAGTAATTTAAGTTGGAATCACTTCATCCGTACCGTACTAAGTGTTTTACCACAACCGTATGTACCAACAAACACTAAATTTAAGATTCATAAACACAATTTACGTTTCCTAATCTCGTTGTAAAACGGAATAATACACCAAATAATAATTGTTCATTCGAGAGCCTAACCAATTTTCTGTCTGCAAATTTATTTACTCTAGAGAAAAGTGGGTTTCAGCAATTTCATTTTGTGGAACCCAAAATTGAATTCCTTCACGACTGCTTCGATAATCAAATGATCCATTTACTGGGGTGAGAATCAGGCGAAAAAGCTGTGATTTTTTTTTAACTCTGTTAAGCCATCGCAATACTTAGTGCTTTATGAGAGGACCAGAATAAATAAAACTTTGGCCGTAGCGGATGATGAAAAATAAGGGTTCCTTAATATGGAAGCTAAAAACTTTTCAGTGAAGTGCGTCTCTCGTCTCGCGTTGTTTTTTACTCAGAGCCAGCGCGCACTCGTGATTTTTAATCGGGCGATAGTTTGATCGTTCTCGGATTCAGTATAGTTATATGGCAGTGAGCGTGTTAGAATATCCAGTTTTGACATTGATTCAATTTAGTATTTATTACACCTAAATCCATTAAAGTAATTTTGTGGATAACATCGTACCTTATTTATCGTGTTTTCATTAAATAGTAGTTTGATTTCTGTCGGTGCCATCCGACAACAAAGCGATATGATATGGAGTTTTGTTATTAGTCTCATATAGTTCTTTTACATCTAAATTCATTATATTTATTATGGAGATAACATTTTACTACATGTATCCTGTTTCTAATAAAAAGTATTTTGATTCGTGGCGGGGCCAACCGTCAACAAAGCATGATCAAGCAATTGTACTTTAATTTGCCTATAAGTACTGAATAATGTGTATAAAATCATGTTATTACTTTTAATATTCATATCACTTAATTTATTACTGAAATGTTAAGTAATATAAAGTATCTAAGTGTACTTTTACGTTAGTAAGTACACGTTACTTCCGGTTGAACAGAAAACAAATAGATAATTATTGTAATTATTGTATTTATAAATAATGTTATGTAAAATCATTCTTTGATTTTAGAATACTTTTTCATAATTGTTATGTTTATATTATGGTGTTTTCTGTATTTTTCTAAAACAAGAATTGGCCGTAGACGCTAACATTTATAAGGCAAGGCAGCCATTTTATTTGGTTAGTCTGGTCCGAGCCGTCAGCGGTGTATAAGTTAAGTAACTATTCCGTTGTTTCATATTTCTCATTCCTTGTTTTTCTTGCTGTTTAATGCTGATGTATTGTCTAGTAAATATTGCTGAAGATTTGCCCTTGTTCGAAGGATATTCGGTAACTTGTTAAATGTAAATGCTTATTTGTTGATAATATTAAATTAAAGTTTTCCTTATCGGTTCCGAATAAATTATGTGAGTACTGAAGTAACATAAAGTAACAGTTTATAGAAAATGCTTGATGATATTCGTAAATGTTGTTTAATCTTTTATCATGAAAAGTGATGTTGTTGTAAATTTTGTGAAATGTGTTGTATGTTCAACAACGACATGATTATTTGTAAATGTCGTTGTTTCTGTTAAAGCTGGTGAGTTTTTTTCGCCCGTTTTTCTTGTCAGCTAAAAGATGTCCTTAACGGGTGGTAGGTAAAAAATAAAAGGACGATTTAAAAGAATAAAATATTTTATTAGAGATTTGAGATTTTTATTAATCCTGACCTTACTGAAATAGAAGCTTTATAGTTTTGTTTATAGTTATTTGAATAGTTTAATGCTTTTATCAGAATAGTTATATTTAGATTTGAGATTTTTATTAATCCTGACCTTATTGAAATAGAAGCTTTATAGTTTTGTTGATAGTTAATTGAACAGTTCAGAATAGTTCTATTTCTATATTATCCGCCCCAAATCTATCAAGCGCATTGACGATTAAACTATCGACCGATCGAACTATTGAAAATGACTGGCCGATAGTTGTACGATCAAACTATCGTACAACTATCGGCCGGTTGGTAATGTGCATGAAGAACTATGTGAGCGCGCGCACTGCATTCAACTAAACTATCGGCCGATTGTGCATTCAGTATGGCACTGTATGTGAGTGCGCGCACTTCCGATAGTTGTACGATCAAACTATCGCACAACTATCGGCCGGTCGGTAATGTGCACGCACTGCATTCAACTAAAGTATCGCCCAACTATCGGTCGACTAAAAATCACAAGTGCGCGCAGGCTCTCAGTCTATGCTTGATTCCTTTGGTAGTTAAAGAGATACGCGGCATTGAAATTTTCATATGTATTGATACAAATCCTTTAACTTCTATTAGCACATAATAATATGTGCTCATTATAACACACCTATGATTTTGATGAATTCCATTATTAACTAATTACAAAATTAGTTTTTGGTTAAATCAGTAAAAATATTATCTTCTTCCGTTTTACCAAATCGCTTTGCTTACCTAGAAAATATATTTTTTGGCTTTGACTAAAAAAAGTGAAAACTACGGACGTAAAATTAAAGAAGTGAGCTGATAACTTTTTGGAAATACCAATATAATATCTTCCCAAAAACATCCCGTATTACTTAGCCCCACAAAGTTCTCTCGCAATTCCACTACAGTTTACGCTCTGATTTGGTTTATCTTAAGTGACCCAGTTCTGTACAAATTCGTAGCCCACATCTCGGTAATCTGGCTTATGTTAATGAGTTCATCGCAGCCAGGCAATTGTCTACAGTTACTTTTTACTGCCCCGCAGAGGGATGAATTATTACCCCCCTTGGCTACGTTTAAATCTGCAACTACTTACTGAAATTAAAGTTTAAGTGGGGATGGGATGTTACGCTAATAATTATTTGTCTATTAATTGAGTTGTATTTAATATCACTCAAGATACAGAGATGAAACCCATTTTTACAAGCTTTTTATTAACTTGCCATGTTAGTTAGTTAGTTAGTGGG
Source organism: Crambus lathoniellus (assembly GCA_949710035.1). Lineage (NCBI taxonomy): Eukaryota > Metazoa > Arthropoda > Insecta > Lepidoptera > Crambidae > Crambus > Crambus lathoniellus. The sequence continues at coordinate 2,769,555 of OX453299.1, read as the reverse complement.
GACAAATCTTGCAAGCTTAATTTGACCCACTTCTCAGTGTCCGATGGAGCTGAAATTTTGTTTACAGGTTTGGTTGATGACAACACAATATTTAAGTACAGTCAGCAAAAAGGCTCGTCATGAAAATGAAATTTTTACTAAAAACTTATTTTATTACTAGCAGCTGCACATAACTTCTTCTTCGTGGACTTTCTAGAACCTCGTAAAAATTTAGATAAAAGATTTTCATTTTATTTTTTATTTACATTTAAAATTGATTAAGTAAAACAAATTTTCTATCACTGAGGAAAAGAATAATAGTATTAGTTTTTGTAGCCTTTCATTGATTTATGATTCTGATGAATCTTAGGATCAAATAATAAATTTGCAATATTCCCAATAAAATAATAGATTCGATAATAGCCCGTAAAACGTACAAAATACAGTCTAATCTAATAGAGCAGTAAAAAGTTAAAGTATATTTCTCCTATCCTCCATTCCACCTGATTAGTTGGAACAATATAAGGTTTCCAAAAGTCTTTTCCCATCTGGGAGTGACAAAAATATACGCCATTTGTTTTTAGGCAAGGTGTGTGAGATACAGGTCGACTGTAAAATAGAGGATATTCTATTCCAAGAGCATACAATCGAACAGAGAAAAAATATATTATAGGTACCATTTGTTAACATTTTTAAATACGTCACAGATTTATCCACGGGTCACCTATTTAGAACGGTCAGTATGGGCAAATGTGAAACTGACAAACTACTCGACGCAAAATGCTGTAATTTGACATGTATGTTCCTTGAAAAGCGGAAGTGGGCACTAAGAAAAAGTAGCATTTATTCCTCTCCAGGCTACAAAGTATCTGTGTCCCAAATTTCAGCCAAATCCGCTCAGTCGTTTTGGCGTGATTGAGTAACAAACATCCAAACATCTAAACTTTCACATCTATACATCTATACAAATAAATAAAATTGGAGTGTCTGTTTGTACTATTAAAATAACCGCTTTTTACTACATGCATATGATTATATATACGGTACATATACCAAAATATCATTTTTTTTTCAATTTTTGTCTGTCTGTCTGTTTGTTCCGGCTAATCTCTGAAACGGCTAGACCAATTTTGACGGGACTTTCACTGACAGGTAGCAGATGTAAGAAGGAGTAACTTAGGCTACTTTTTATCCGGATATGCCTACGGGAACGAGAACCACACGGGTGAAACCGCGGGCAGCCGCTAGTTTTTTATAATATAAAATAATAAATAGGATTTTATCTCTGTTCCCTTTTAGTATTCTGTATTTCTACCTCCAGCCCATCTCGCTGGCTTTCGGGGCACGTCCCCGAGATCGGTGCGTTAGCACGGGTCAGATGATCGGGGTTTTCGACGAATCATTTCCTTCGGACAAGGGTTGCCAATGTGGAGTATTTTATCACGGACACCTGCTATTTATTTACCTTTATTTTGTTGGAAAAACTTCCATTGCTGGGCTGCGACGAGTCGTGTTAAAGTTCTGAGAATAGCTGTACTTATTCACTTTTTATTGCTCTAGTAAACAACATTATTATAAAAATACTTGCGGCCACCCGTGGTTTTACCCACGTGGTTCCCGTGGGGATATCGGAATAAAAAGTATTATATGTTTTAATCCAGGCTAGCCACTATCTGAGTGCCAAATTTCAACCAAATCCGTTTTGTAGTTTTTGCGTGAAAGAGTTACAAACATCCATATAATACAAACTTTCAAATTTATAATTATTAGGTTTCAATTTAAAATCAAGATCATACTTGACCATTAAGTTTGTCACTACCTATAATATCTCCTTCTGTAAATTTATAGATAAGCCGTAATGGTAGTAGTAAACTATATGATTCATCAAAACCTGACAAATAATAATAATAATAAATAAAAAAAGCTTTATTGCTCACAAATAAAGAGACAAATAGTTAGTCAACTGTCCCAAAGATTTTCGACAAAATGGCGCATCTTTAAAAAGTTTAAAATGGCAGCCAAATTTCGCTGATTTTGCAAAAAAACGTTTAAAAAAGTGTTTGGTTGAATCTTTGGGATATAATTGCATATGTATTATATCTACAGAAACACAAGGAGCTAAATAGTTTTAAGAGAACAGACAACAGGTGGTCTTATTGCAATATATAGCAATCTCTTCAAAGCTATTGCTGAGTCGGGACCGTTTTGGGACATACTATGCTTTTTAGTTTTTTGTTTTATTTTTATGTATCTTTGTGATGTCCCAAATCAATGAATTTTCTTTCTTTCTTTCTTTCAAAGTGCTGCAGTTGTCAAATATCTATTGAATTTTAGTCCCTAACGAATGAAAGAAGTGCTGCTCTGATTTTCATGCAATACTTATAATATTTTTATTTACCCTTTACAAACTACGGTAGGTACTTATTGCTAATGCAAGTATATATTCTTGAGAGTCTTGTGTGGGACTGGTGCCGAGATATGTATCAGAGAAGTCCCTGCACTTAGAGAATAATAGGTACTATCACAATAACGAGAGTTTTCATGCTAGGGGTACTGTATTCAAACGGATGTTGCTATAAATATGAGAAACATTTTGTAATTTATCAAAAAACTGGTAACGGCTCTATACTTTGAGTTTTTAATTATCAAACCTAGCAGTTATATAGAAGGCTTCGAATAACAATAGTACTAGATGAAGGCTCACGAACTAACTGAAAACTTTATATGGCCAAACTGACTTTTTTTAAATGGAGAAAAAAGGTTACGAATGTTACGATCTTACAGTATAAATGACAAGAAGCGTTCTAAGTTTGAAATACCTTAGTATTATTGACACTGTCAAAATAATCTACTTATAATTATACTCTCAAGTGGGCTTATGAGGCTTGGACATATCTGTCACTCCAAGTATGTATCTAGAACTAGGTGTTATTGTTGATCGAAGATAGAAGGACTCTTATCGACAACGATTTGACGAGATAGTGGAAGAAAACAGGGATCCGTAAACAGATCTGAAACCACTTTCTCATCTAGCTTTCGCGTAAATCCCATCAATGGCTAGCGAAGGGTTACGGATCAAGAACCTCATTCGGATTGGGTAAGGGGTGTCACCATGTTTGCAGTTAGCTAAACACCTACTGGATTATTTTGAAACCACTGGGCAAATTTCTAAGTTCGACTCAGAATCGGTAAGTGAACAACTTTTTCCTAGAAACATGGTTTGAAATAGGACAAAAAATGTTTGGACTTCCCATACTAAATCGATCCCGTAATCAGTAAGATTTGTATGAAAAGTAAAGAAAATAGCATATTTCGACACATTTTTCTAGGAGAAAGTTACCGATTCTGATTCGAACTTACAAATTTGGCCAGTGGTTTTAAAATAACCTAACTAGAAAATAACCTAAATGTATAACTAGATCGTAGATGTTGCAAGGTATGCTATGTAACATATCTGGGTAGTTCTGCTTCAAAGTAACATTTAAATTAAGACTATTTATTTTATTGCACAGACGTACTGCTTGTAGTTCACGACTATGTTTCATTAAGTTAGATGTACGGGAATCAAGTATCAAGAGTGATGGGTTGCGTATGATAACACAATTCATTAGATTCCGTATATGAATAAATACCTATAACTAGATTGTAGATGTTGCAAAGTATGCTATGTAACATATCTGGGTAGTTCTGCTTCAAAGTAACATTTAAATTAAGACTATTTATTTTATTGCACAGACGTACAGCTCGTAGTTCACGACTATGTTTCATTAAGATGTACGGTGATCAAGTAGGTATCAAGAGAGACGTAGTTTATAGTTTGCGTATGATGGCACAATTCATTAGATTCCGTATATGAATAATATTAGGATTTAATGATGAAATAATGAATTACAACAAGATGCGCAGGGACGGATTGTGTTAAGCATTATGAAAGACCTTTATAATTGGACGATAGCTTAATTTTTGGATCGTATTTGTGAACAAGTCATTATTACACATTGGCAGGGAAAAGAACTAAGTACCAATTGTATCGTATAATATATGTTTTCAGAGTAGCCATTCATTGTTGTTGTCGTGTGAATCGGGTCGTTACGTTCCCTAAAATATGGTTGAGCGAAGCGATGGCTGGCTCATGCGTCATGCTCGTGAACGGGTGCTGCCAGTGGGGTGGGTCTGCTCATGTCTACTTGTGTTAAAGGTGTTCGGGATATGGTTTATAATAGTATTATATTGATTTATGAGCGAGCTGGTGTGTCTCATAGTAATTTTGGTATCCGTGTCTTACAGTAACAGCAATTTTTCTAATAATTGTTCAATTTATTCAAAAATTCCTTTTATTTGTTAATACTTATAAATTTGAATATACAGCGCAGCTTGCAGTTTCCTTTTCATTAATCCTATAATACAATGTGAATACAATGTGAAAAATAAAGTCCTATTTCAATAAAACTTTCTATCTACAGTATTTGGTGTGGTCTATGCCACCATGTGACATAGTCATTGGAAGCCCTGGGGGCGTCCCACGACTGTGCCATATGTTGGAATAGACCGCACCAAAGTAACTATTCAAACATTTTTAAACCAATCGAGCTGGTGTTACTTCATCATCATCATCAGCCATTTAATGTCCCCACTACTGGGGCACTGGCCTTCCTTATGGATGAATAAGGAGAATGAGCCATGACCCACCACGCGGGCTCAGTGCGGATTGGTGGGTATTAACGACTGCAAGTGCAGCCGGGACCAACGCCTTAACGTGCCTTCCGAAGCACGGAGGAGCTCGAGATGAAAAGTTTTTGGTCACCCATCCCGTGACCGACCATTGCGAACGTTGCTTAACCTCAACGATCGCAGGCCGAGCGCGCTATCCACTGCGCCACGGGCTCCTCTGGTGTTACTTAACACATTATAACTTTATCAAACACTTTATGATAATTGCTCCAATCTTCACTCATTAGTAATACATTGAAATGTTAAAGTTTTGAGCACGACAGTCACAGGAAAGGCTATCCATAACGCTGCACAAACTTGTTATTCAACATTAAATATTAAATTTCGTAATCTTCCTTTTATTTAAGATGCTATGTTATTAAGAAAAAATGATAAGGTATGATCGAGCCTTTCGATCGGTACAATTAAATTAGAGAAATATTTTTTTTTACATTCGGCGGGTTCGATTCCCAGTTCAGACAGTTGATTACTTAAAATTCTTTGAATGCAGTTCGTTTTCTTTTTAAAATAAAAATGAAGTCTCCTTTCAGTAAAATTTTATATCTTCAGTATTTAAGGTACTTTCCCTCCATGTGAGTTAATTTTGGGACGCCCTGTATAATCCTAATCCTACTAATATTATAAATGTGAAAGTTTAGATGTTTGGATGTTTGGATGTTTGGATGTTTGTTACTCAATCACGCTAAAACGGCTGAACGGATTTGGCTGAAATTTGGGACACAGATACTTTGAAGCCTGGAGAGGAACATAAGCTACTTTTTATCCCGGAAAAATTACACACACCCGCGGGATAACGTCGTGTAGTCCACGCGGGCGAAGCCGCGGGCGGATAGCTAGTAATATTATAAATGTGAAAGTTTAGATGTTTGGATGTTTAGATGTTTGGATGTTTGGATGTTTGGATGTTTGGATGTTTGTTACTCAATCACGCCAAAACGGCTAAACGGATTGGGCTAAAATTTTGGACACAGATACTTTATAGCCTGGAGAGGAAAATAGGCTACTTTTTATCCCGGAAAAATATCACATTCCCGCGGGATAACGTCTTGAAGTCCACGCGGGCGAAGCCGCGGGCGGAAAGCTAGTATTATATATGTGAAAGTTGGGATGTTTAGATGTTTGTTACTCAATCACGCCAAAACGGCTTAGCGGATTTGACAGAAATTTGGGACACAGGTACTTTGTACCCTGGAGAGGAACATAGGCTACTTTTTATCCCGGAAAAATATTACATTCCAGCGGGATAACTTCGTGTAGTACACGCGGGCGAAGCCGCGGGCGGAATGCTAGTATATTATAACTCTTAGCGCTGAGACACACCCTGGAATAAATATGGAATTTCATGAATTCGTAATTCAAACATTGATGTGCGTGAATAACTTGAGACTCACTATAGAAATAATTTTTTTTTGGATTTTCATTATTATGAATCTACTGTTAAAATTAAAAAATAACTTGCTAGCCATGTCCTATATATCAGTTTGGTTTTTCCTCTTGGCTGACAAAAAAACGATGACTTTTACTTTTTTAACTTTCATGGTCATTAACACTGTAAATATTACGAAAAGCGGGATTTTTACCATGTTTTGATTTGTTGTCGATTTCCCGATATTTCGGCGCAGTTGCACACGCCATGATCACGGAGTAATTTACACACGGAGTCAAAACTAAAAATCCCGCTTTTCGTAATATTTACGATGATTTTAACAGATGATTAAAATAAATAAAAAAACTTTCATTAGGTAGGTACGACAAAATTGTCGTCACCCTAATAACATTGAAACATCTTTTGAAAGCAACTTTGTCGTCAAAGTATTACCATATCTTTCATCTTATTCGTGTTATCTTTAAAAAAGCTATAAACGGCTTTTAACCTTGTACTTTCATACCTTCCCCTTTCATAAATTGCAGTTACGGCAAAGCTTCAGCGCTGAACAATCTTTTTTTTTTTTCATTTTCTACCTTAGCGTGGAGTTTATCTGTTGATAAATGAGAAACAACGTTTCTTGGCTTTTTATTTTACTTGCATTATACTCAGGCTAATTGAGTTAAGCTATTAATACTTCCCCTGATTAAAAAGTAAAAGGTTTTGTAGAAATGCATTTATCTACATTGAAAAATAACACTTTAATAGTAGATTGTACAACAAGTGCATAAAACATACCATTTTACCCGAGACGTATATATCCACCCGAGCCGTACGTAGGCGAGGATTGATAGTCAATTCGAGGGTAAAATGGGTTTTATGTACGAGTTATACACTCTGCTTTTCACTTCGAGAGTGAGGAAAATAAATAACAATATTGCAAAAAAGAAAAAATAAAGACTTCGCCATATTGGCGGGAAAACTTTATTTTTCTTTTTTTTATACGTGGAAGTGGCAGCACAATGACTTAGCATAGATCGTAGTCCATATGCTCTTAAAATACTTATTTCCTACAAAACTCATTAATTTTGCCTAGTTTTATTAATTTAGTAATTTAACATGGATTGTGTACAAAATTAAATAACATAAATCTGGTCTGGTAAATAACAAGTTTATTTAACGAAGTTTAATTGCGTGTGTGACTGTTTACCTGACGACCTTTGTCTTAGAGTCTAGACTTAGACGAAGATTTTACTTTATGCACTAGAGCATAAAAAGCGATTTTATGCAGCCTATACCCAACATAAAGACGAACTTTACGAGCATGAGAAGTGAAAAGTTTAAAAGTATATGTGCCCTGTGGAAATTGAAATTACGACGACATAATCGGAAGTAAAAAACTAAAACCACTATTTTGCTGACTGACCACATCTTGACTTTTAAATAACACTAAAACATTAAAATAGTGAAGAGTTTATTAGACTTAATTGTTGAAGTTAAGCAACTTTTGCAATGGTCGGTAACAGGATGGGTGATCAAAAACTTTCTCGAGCACCTCCGTGCTTCGGAAGAGACGTTAAGTCATTGGTCCCGGCTTCGTCTGTAGTCGTTAATATTCACCAATCCGCATTGAGCCCGCGTGGTGGGTCATGGCCCAATCTCCTTATCCATCCATAAGGAAGGCCTGTGTCTGTGTGGACTTATAATGGCCGATGATGATGATTATTAGAGTTTATACGTCAATCACTTAGATTAGCTAAATATTTAAAAAATGCAACACGTAATTCATGTAACGGGTGTCCCAAAAGTAGGTATAGGATGATAATATGTCTCAATAAAACGCGAATGGATTGGAATTTCTTCGTAGTTTTATTTTATTTTAAAGAAGAGACTTGTCAGCGACGTCTAAGGAAAACACTGAATTCAAAAATACGCGCCGCTACGGGGTCAAAGAAGGCCAAAGAAATCCGGGGTCCGCGCCACTGCAACGCTGCGCAGCAAAAAGCCCGCGAAATCGTTTCGCTGCCTTTTATAGGCAAGGACATTGCCAGAATATTCGCCCGCCAAAACATCGCGCACGAGTGATGTGCGCCGCGCGGGGCCCGCAGGGTCGGGAACAATCGAGCATAAGTGTCGCGATTCGCGAACGTTCCAAAGGACTCTCGACTCTCCCGCGGACAGTATAAAAGCGAGAGTCGGCTGGCACGTGGCATGCAGTTGAAAAGTAGTCAAAATCGGAATACGACTTCGAGAGCAAAGGAAGAAATCTAAGTGCGAAGTGTTAAAATAAGTGTTCTAAAGTATTAAGAAAAGTTTCTAAGTGCCTGTTTTGAAGTGTTTATGCAGTAATTCAGTATTAATCACAGTTTTAAGTGCCGGATTAATTAATAGTGGTCGCGTTTTTAACCTATATTTAAATTAGTGTTTTTGCCATCCATAGTTTTCCTTCATAGTAGTTTTAGTCATTTTAAATTCTTTGTAAATTAGTTTTGCCGTGAAATAAAAATCCACAGTGATTTTAAGAAGTGTTTTTGTTTATCTGGACGACATCATATCGGACAGTTTTCTCCAGACCTACCTTTTGACGTCATATCCAACCAGCAACATCTTTAAGTGCCGTTGTGCGACTAAGCGCCCGTCCACAACATATTTTTGGTCCTTCGAGCCGGATTTGGAGAGTGAAGATGATCACCAGGTCGGAGAAGTTAAGGTTGAGGATGGTGGAAGAACCATCTACAGCTGATGTCGGCAACACGATGTCACCGCGGCAATCGACGTTCACGAAGAGGACACCGCCGCAATCCGTGATTGTCGAAGAAGGAGTTGGATCAGCGCCACTGGTTCACATTACCGGTGTGCCCGATATCCAAGCAGCTGCAACGCGTCCTGTCGTCACCGAAGTGTTCCACGCACCGCGCCCAAGCTTGGAAAAGGGAAGTGCCGTTGAGTTCTCGCGCTCGATACAGCAAGACGAAGAGTTTATGGCGCACATGGCGGAAGTGGAGAAAAGAAGACGCTCCCGCATTGAAGAGGAAGCCCGCCTTGCAGCCTCTATGGCCGAACCCAAATCGGCACCACTGCTGCACAGGCCTGTCAACGAAGGGTTTGCGGGGAAAGATTGTGGTTCACGCGCCGATGCGTTATCGAGAAAGCGTCCAGAAATAGAAGCTAGAATGATACTAGCTAGAAGGGAAGCGGAAGCCGCCGAAGCCAGATCAAAGATGGCACTGGCTGAACTGGAGCTACTAGAGCTCGAATCCGAGGAAAGCATTGGACAGAACCATGTCGAAGAATGGGTCGACAATAATCGAAGAGTGTTCTATGAAGCGACCACGGAAGTGCCTACGAAGGAAAAACGAAGCGAAATATTGGAACTGGCAGATGCAATAGCAAAGTTAAGCGAAAGAGCGTCAGAACCAAGGGCCATTGAACTACCCTATTTCAATGGTACCAGTGAAGAGTGGTTGGCATTTAAGAGATCATATGAAGATACCGCCAAGGCCTTTAGCCCTGCTCAGAACCTTGCAAGATTGCGCAGGGCCTTACATGGAAGCGCGCGAGAGGCTGTGAAGAGTTTATTGTTTACTGCGGAGGATCCTGTTGAAGTTTTGAGAAGTCTAGAAGCTCGCTTTGGAAGACCTGGCGCGATGGCCCTGGCAGAGCTAGACAAATTGAAGAAGCTGCCAAGAATATCGGAGAGCCCTAACGACATTTGCATATTTGCTAACAAGGTCAAGAATGCGGTAGCGACAGTTAAAGCTCTTGGGAAAGTGAGTTATTTGAGGTCTCCGGAAACAATGAAGGCAATCCTGGAAAGAATGCCACCAGCAATGCGATTCCGCTGGTATGTTTATTACAAGAGCCATCAAAGTGAAGACTTGCCAGAACTTCTGCTCATCAGTAAATTTTTAGAAGAAGAAGCGGATATGTGCGCCGATTTTGCTACAATCGAAGTGTCAGTACCACGGGCAAGGCCGCAATGGTCCTCCGTACCTACAAGAGGACAGGAGCATAGAAATAACGGACCCGAAAGGTTATATCACGTGACATATGAAGGTATAAGAAAAGAGAAGTCTTGCCCCGAATGTCATAAAGAACATTTTCTATATGAATGCAAGAGATTTAAGGATGCGAACACGGATAACAGATGGGAAATTGCGAAAAGAGCAAAGTTATGTTTTAAGTGCTTGAAATACACGCATTTGAGGTTGAACTGCACAGCTTACGCTTGCAAGAAATGTGGAAGGTGGCATCACACTATGCTACATGCAGACAAACCATCAGCAGTGGAGAAAATATATGAAGAATCTTCGGAGCAGAAGGGCAGCCGGTACCAGAAAGGAAGCGGGTACCAGAAGGGAAGTGTTTACCACGTTCGCGTCGGTCAGGAAGGGTTCAGTAAAGACGTGAACATTTGTCCAGCATGTAGTGGAAGCCATTATCTGTTTGAATGCATGAAGTTTAAAAGTGCCAACGTAAGTGCCAAATGGGACATGGCAAAGAAGGAACATCTCTGTTTTAAGTGTTTGGTGTTTAGGCACTCGCGAATTAATTGCCGAGTTGCCACTTGTAAGAAGTGTGGGAGATGGCATCACACAACGCTGCACTCAGATATACCGCCAGCAAAAGTGAAGGAAGAGCCACAGGACAAAATAGAAAACCTAAATGTTGGAAAGTGCCACCCGCCGTGTCCCAGAGCTGGACGTCGCACCCAGAAAGAGAGGTGCTGCGCACCGCGGGGGAGAATGTCAGCGACGTCTAAGGAAAACACTGAATTCAAAAATACGCGCCGCTACGGGGTCAAAGAAGGCCAAAGAAATCCGGGGTCCGCGCCACTGCAACGCTGCGCAGCAAAAAGCCCGCGAAATCGTTTCGCTGCCTTTTATAGGCAAGGACATTGCCAGAATATTCGCCCGCCAAAACATCGCGCACGAGTGATGTGCGCCGCGCGGGGCCCGCAGGGTCGGGAACAATCGAGCATAAGTGTCGCGATTCGCGAACGTTCCAAAGGACTCTCGACTCTCCCGCGGACAGTATAAAAGCGAGAGTCGGCTGGCACGTGGCATGCAGTTGAAAAGTAGTCAAAATCGGAATACGACTTCGAGAGCAAAGGAAGAAATCTAAGTGCGAAGTGTTAAAATAAGTGTTCTAAAGTATTAAGAAAAGTTTCTAAGTGCCTGTTTTGAAGTGTTTATGCAGTAATTCAGTATTAATCACAGTTTTAAGTGCCGGATTAATTAATAGTGGTCGCGTTTTTAACCTATATTTAAATTAGTGTTTTTGCCATCCATAGTTTTCCTTCATAGTAGTTTTAGTCATTTTAAATTCTTTGTAAATTAGTTTTGCCGTGAAATAAAAATCCACAGTGATTTTAAGAAGTTCTTTTGTTTATCTGGACGACATCATATCGGACAGTTTTCTCCAGACCTACCTTTTGACGTCATATCCAACCAGCAACATCTTTAAGTGCCGTTGTGCGACTAAGCGCCCGTCCACAACAAGACTTGTACAATGTTATCTGAATAGAATATCTGCTAAATGGCCGCCACGGGCATTTGTGCTGTGTGCAAGTTTTTCATGACACTTTCACACATTTCGCTGCTAATTTCACACATTTCGCTACTTATTACACCAATAACTCGGCGAATATTTTGTCTATATTGTCTATGTTTTGTGGATAGTTGGCGTAGACTTTATCTTTCACGTAGCCCCAAAGAAAGAAATCCAGTGGCATCAGATGGCAAGATCTCGGTGGCCATTTGACATCACCTCTTTTTGTAATTACGAGATTTTTCGACCTTTTGACACGAGTGTTTGTCAAAAGGTCGAAAAATCGTGAATTTTCGTTAAATATTTGTATAACTTCTATGCGCTGTTTTATTATGAAACGCTCCACGATTAATTTTACATGTGTCAAGATGACGTATGTCAAATTTCAACCCGTCATCTTGAATATTTCGGAAATAGCGCGAAATTCAAATCCTATACCTACTTTTGAGACACCCTTTAGTTTCCGAAGCAATAATGTAGTTTCGACTTTGGATTATTTTGAGTTGTGCTTCCCTTTAGCTGTTTTTTTTTATCCACTATGGGGTAGCACTTAGCCTTCATCACACCTGATGTTAAGTGGTGATAAAGCTGAAGGTGGAAGCGCACTACTCCCCGAATCCTCAATCACTGAGGAACTGGCTTCTTATCTCTAACTGCCGTAACACAATAATGCTGAAAACATCATTGTTATGGCGTCAGACTTAGATAAGATGGTGGTAGCTAGCCAGGCGGATTAAGAACAAGTCCTACCACCATCTAGATAAGATGGTGGTAGCTACAAAAGCTAGGTGTGCGATGTCACTTTATACAAGTCAAGAGGAAGGTACTTTTAGGTGGTGTATACGCTATGTCTCCAATAATCACCCTACATCACATCGTTGATTGACTTTTCGGTAAGCACCCATCACCCTATTGATTAAATGCGTTCCGTACGTAAACTTCAAAAGTTATCTAAATTTGACCTGCCACTCGGTACCAGGGTTTGAGTGCTAAATGACAGGCTGTCAGCTGTCACGCCCGCCGTTGATTAGGCAATCAATTTTACTCGCTGGTGTACACTTTACGGACAGTTATTGGATGCATTTTCAGAACGAGGCTAGACCTTGTGAAATCTGACGCTATTTGTTGTATGCATGTATCATTATTATAACACTAGTGCCCGAATACTCGTACGCTACTTATCTTTGGGAGCGTCTCACACAACGCCCTGTCACTTTAAATGTCAAACGTATGAAAGAGATGCCATGATGTTTGAGACGCTCCCAAAGATGATTTGCGTACGAGAATTCGGGCGTAGATCTCTCATTGACGATTCGTCAAATAACACTGAACTCGAAACTAAAGAATAGGAAAGACGTAGGTATCCGTTATTTTTCACGATACGTGATTGTATGAACACGGGCATTAACAAAACATTACCGCAGCTACAAAAAGGCGATTAACTCTAAACTAACGAATTGAAAAGACGTAGGTATCCGTTATTTTTCACGATTCATGATTGTGTGAACACGGGCAATAACAAAGGATTACCGCCGCCACAAAAAAGGTGATTAATTTTAAACTAACGAATTGGAAAGACGTAAGTGTCCGTTATTTTTCACGATTCGTGATTGTGTGAACACGAACATTAACAAAGCACAAAAAAGGCGATACGTGAAAAGAGACGATACGTCAAACGCCATCTTGAACCTGACCGTGACCTTTATAATTATGTTAATTATTATAAAATATTAAATGTAATACTAAATGTTTGTTATTATAAAACTTTATTAAAATGTTGCCTTACAGTCAAAGTATTATTTTATTAAAGGCCCGGCTATTCAATCTACATAATTGAATTTCACCACTTAGTTACGTATTCATAAAACTTTTCAAATATACCGAAATATTTCTCAACTAAAACATAAGCGAAAACAACATTCCCACCCCGATTTGAATAAGAATTTAATTACAAAATTGTAACTTTCAGTAACTAACCCTTTAATCTGAGGTCTATTATTTGCAGACCCTTATCACTTGAAACCACCTCCCACCCGAAAACAGAAATATTTATAGCCCGAAATGTTTCAAAGGTTGACAGTCTCCGAATTCATTGTGGGGTCACTTGGTGTTGGAGTGGCCAGCCATTTTGTATCTACCGGGTCAAAGTTTTGGTAAAGTTTACAGTGCATCACACTTTCTATGATGATTTTCACGGTATACATGGCTACGTTGTAATTTCAATGAAACAATTGGACGTGAGGTTGAATGACGGAACAACGACAATAGGCGGGTCCACACCAAGCGAGCAGCCTCAGCGGCAAGCTCCGTGCTTAGTGCGAGGTACGCTCGGTCGAAAAATCTTACACAGCGACGCTGAGCCATATTTGCTCAGTTAGGTGGCTCCACACCAAGCGAGCAGCCTCCGGCCCGCCGCGCGCGGCATGCGTCGCCGGACCGCTTGCACGGTGTGGACGTGCCTTGCGGCGGGTGGACGCATGCTCAGCCTCGGGGGAGCGCGCGCGCTGCCGAGCCGAGAGGTGTCGGTTTTTTAATTGCTCATAGGTGCCTCAATCGCAGTGTGGACGCCACGATTGATTCGTGCTGCGCTTCTTCAAAAAAATTTCAACTGAGCAAATATGGCTCGGGCTGCTCGAGCGACGACCATGCCTCGCGCGAAGCACGGCGCATGCAGCGCGCGGCGGGTCTCGCGCAAGACTGCTCGCTTGGTGTGGACTCGCCTTGACTATATGACGTCGAATATTTTTTCTTTTCCTATACATTTATTTTGGTTGTGCAACTGTCAAGTTTATGCTGCACATACACCTTGATTTAAAATTCATGGAAAATATATAAGGGCGAACGCTGCGTTAGGCGAGATGACGACGCGTAGTCACGCGCGTACTAAATTCAGCAAAAATAAAATTTTAAGACTTTAAAAACCCTTGAATCAGACAGACTGCGACAGGTCCCGCCTGCCACAGTGTACGCCCTTATATAAAAATACTTGTATCTAAAACAAAATTTAAACACTAGCAAAAGTTTTTTAACTTTACTAGCAAAATACTTAACTATAGGAGCGTCTCAAACATCGCCCTGTCGCTTTAAATGTCAAACGTATGAAAGAGACGACATAATGCTTAGACGCTCTCAAAGCTGAGTAGCGTTCGAGTCTTTGGGCGTTTAGTGCTTATTTATAAAACCAACGGAGAATTTCCGACAATGCTATTGCTAAAATTTAGTTCACCATGAAACTATATCATAAAGCTTCGACCACTCCTTGTCTGCACTGTAAGTACTGTATACCAGACTGCACTGTATACTAAACTACAGTTATATTAGAATATCGCAGCTTTGCCTCCAAATTATTCGACGTTCAACTTAATTATCGCCAGAACCACTAAATATCGGCCACAACTGACCGGGCAGTCGAAAACGTACAGTCCTCTCCCATTTAGTTTCTCTTATTGAATAATAATTTGTTGATATTGTCCTAATTTTGTGAATTTGGCGCAACTGTTCCTCGATTATTTATAGTCAGGATTTATTTTGAACTGGCTTCCATAATGCAATAATAGGTCTTTACCTATGAAATTGCCGTTTTGTATGGAGATTTCTGTAATTATTTTTTTTCCATACTAACGTTTTTGTTATTATTTAACGACTAATATTATGTAAATTTACAAAATTTTACACACGTATTTATGGACATTTTAACTACTAAATGACACATTCGTTAAGAGAAAAAAATTTTTTTTCACTAAGTTACAACTAATAAAGTACGAAATTCTGGAAACAAAAATAGTCGTGACTTTCGGAATAAGTTTTTTCTATGTAAATAATCAAATATCGTGGTTATTAAATTATCAAAAGTTGCTCGATACGGTCTTAATGTAACGCAATATTAAAGAAATTATATATTTCTAATATTATAAAAGTTGTTAAGTTATATGTACAAAAGAAAAAAACGGCAATTTCATATGTAAAGACCTATTATTAATATTTTGACTCAACCACTGAGAAACTGGCATCTTATCTCTAACTGCTGGGACAAAACACGACTGAAAACACGTTTTTATGGCGTCAGACTTTAGTTAAGATGGTGGTAGCTAACCAGGTCGACTTGGAACAAGTCCTACCATCAACAAAAACCATACTAATATAAAATATTATAAAGCTGAAGAGTTGTTTGTTTGTTGGAACGCGCTAATCTCAGAAACTACCGGACCGAATTAAAAAAATCTTTTTGTGCTGTATAGTTTATTTATCGATGAAGCGACTAGTAAGATCACGCCACGACATACAGAAGTGGAGCATTTATGAAAAAAATTGCAAAAACGGAAAAAATATTTCTTACATTATTTAGTTTTTTTCCTTTTCTTCAAATTAACGCAGGTGGAACTGCGAGGCACAGCTAGTATGCTATATCAATGGTGGCAATTATGGATCCTCTCATATTGAATCAAAACTAGGAGCTTGATGATGCTGTGATCCTGGGATTGTGAATGATGACGTTGGTGATGATTTAATTTCATGTGTATTTCAAATTTTTAAATTGCCTGTTTTTAGTAAATTATGAAAGAAAAAATATTTTCTGCTTCTACTAAATATGATAATATAATATTATAATATGACTATTTTATACACTGGGTGTTCAGATATATAGGTATACAGAGATTAAATTACAGAAATAAAAAGGTAATTGCAACATAGTACCTATTGTACCGTAGAACCAATTGAATCATAGCCGATTTCGCTAACACTTTTGTAAGTATCAAATCTATAAAGGTCAGTATTTTTATTAACAAGTTTGAATTTTGACTTTATTGAATTTTAATATCTGTTAGAAAATAAACTTATAGTGGGTCACGAATCACTATTACATTAGTTCGATTGTACGTAATCTCGTCAAAGGAGACAAAAAAAGTAGTGAAATTAAAAATGGTGCCCAATTTATGACATCCAGAGTCTACAAATGAACTATCAGGTTTTTATACCCCTTACCCTAGACTGAGAGGGTTGAGAGGCGACAACGAGACGAAACGATTAAATCGATCCATTAGTCATGTTATAACCCTATCGACGTCGAATTCAAATCATCGTATCAGCATTAACCTATGATTAGGAACATTTTGGTGTTTGGTGGATCATATCATACTAATGTATGGTAAAATATTTATTTGACTGAGATTAAGATGAATATAGCAAAAAAAATATTTAGTTTAAATATACATATTTCTTAACAAATTACTTAAATTTCTCTTTTTAATAACAATACCTCAAAAGAAGGCACGATTCTACTAATCCTACTATAATATTATAAATGTAAAAGTTTAGATGTTTGGATGTTTTTACTCAATCACGCCAAAACGGCTGAACGGAATTGGCTGAAATTTGGGACACGGATACTTTGTAGCCTGGAGAGGAACATAGGCTACTTTTTATCCCGGAAATATATCACATTCCTGCGGGATAACGTCGTGTAGTCCACGCGGGCGAAGCCGCGGGCGGAAACCTAGTAATTAATAATTTAATGTTATACAGCATACCAAAGCTTAAAACATCTCAAAGCAGATTACAACCTTCAACATTGTTACACCACTATGCATAATATCCATTTTACGTTAGTGATTATCGGAAAATCTCCTCTTTGTGCAGTAAATCATAACATGCTGACAAACAGAAGCATACACATTAAATTCAACCCTAAACTGGCGGGCCCGTATGCTAATGCAGTGACAGTGATCACTTTAGGGTGCGGGCGTGCTGGTAATGTGCCGTTAATGCACGCAGAAGGGTTAAACCGTGACTCACAGGGCCTTACCATGAGTTGTTAAAGCAATCCATAATTTTATTATATACTAGCGGCCGCCCGCGGTTTCACCCGCGTGGTTCCCGTTCCCGTGGGAATATCGGGATAAAAAGTACCCTATGTGTATAAGGCTATAATTCCAGGCTATAATCTATATCTGTTGCAAATTTCACCCAGATCCTTTCAGTAGTTTTTGCGTGAAAGAGTAACAAACATCCATACATCCATACCCACAAACTTTCGCGTTTATAATAAACTACACGACGCTATCCCGAGGGAATGTGATATTTTTCCGGGATAAAAAGTAGCCTAAGTTACTCCTTATTACATTAACTATCTGCCAGTGAAATTCCCGTCAAAATCGGTCTAGCCGTTTTAGAGATTAGCCGGAACAAACAGACAGACAAAAATTGTAAAAAATGTCATTTTGGTATGTGTACCGTATATATAATCATATGCATGTAGTAAAAATCGGTTATTTTAATGTTACAAACAGACACTCCAATTTTATTTATTTGTATAGAAGACTAGCGGTCGACCCCGTCCTCGCATAAGTGCATTTTTATAATCCATGCTCGCATCACTATAACCATTGGATTCTATTGTTTTTTGGCACATGTGGGCACGTTCCAAATTTATCAGTTATACGTAACAAAAACCTTCCTCCTGACTTGACTCCCTCTCTCTATTCAAGAATTCCTCATCAGAATCAGAAGTTAACAGCCGGCGCGGCGGCGGCCGCGCGGTTTTTTTTTTCTTTTGCGCCGTAAATGCTTGACCATTTCCTATTGAAATAATCGCGCATTCGGCAACCCTCCGGACGCGGGAAAGGGAGGTAGTGAATCCTCATGAATACACTCATAGCCGGCTGTGAGGTTATGTCAGACTCTTACTGACTAAACACTGCCTGAAATCAGCTGTTACCGAAAAGTAATTCAGCTTATCTAAAGCGACGGACGGGGCGTGGCGCAGGGCGTCACTCACCTAGGCGAAGTGCGCATTGAAAAAGACCGACATCCAGAAGGGCTGACCGGCCGTAATAGAATTAAAACAACCGACGCCCAAAGTGAGCCGGCCAGAAACTACTCTTTAAACTATGAAACACTGTCCTTTATACGCCTTTACACGTCTAAACCACTGATCCAAATTTGTTGACATTCCGCAATGAGATACCGAGATAAAAATAACATACCAACATGGAGAAGGAAATAATAATGCTACTTTTCTATCGTGAAAATCTAATCTAAAGTCCTTTTAACAAGCGCGATTAATTAAATTCCATGGAGGCGATATTGCGAGCGGAGTAGTATAGTTAGTATAGTTTAATGAGCGAGCTGGTGTGTCTCATGGTAATTTTGGTACCCGTGTATTACAGTTACAGCAATTTTTCTAATAATTGTATTATTTATTCAAAAAATCCTTTTATTTGTTAATACTTATAGATTTGAATATACGGCGCAGCTTGCAGTTTCCTTTTCATTAATCCTATCGTATAATAATACAATGTGAATAAGATTAAGATTAGTGTGTCCATTAAACTATTTGATTCCTTGTTTAGTTGAAAATTGTTTACTGTTTTAGGTAATAAGCAAAATTGTACTTAATTTAAGCGGCATTCTGTATTGTGATGGAAAGTAACCTTACTATTATGTGAAGGTCACTTTTCAAATTTGACGACTCTGTATAAGTTAAAACAGGGAGAAAAAAATAGCCCTTGGCGAGTTTCTTGCCGGTTCTTCTCGCTACAAGGTCTCCTGCCGTAGGATTTGCGAACCGATGGCGTAGCTTCATTGACGTTCATAAGTGTTGTTAAACAAACCTAAATTGAATACACGATTTTGAATTTTGAGTTTTGATAGCTAG
Organism: Crambus lathoniellus; assembly: GCA_949710035.1. Classification (NCBI taxonomy): domain Eukaryota; kingdom Metazoa; phylum Arthropoda; class Insecta; order Lepidoptera; family Crambidae; genus Crambus; species Crambus lathoniellus. Next base: position 2,750,275 of record OX453299.1, on the reverse strand, counting down.
TCTAGTCATAGTTAGTGCGATACGCTGTGTATAGCTTACGCTATTTAGTAATCTGCAGTATAGCGCCCGTACTCCTTAACTTCATTATTGCAACAGCTGATGGTAAGGGGGCTTGTCACGCAATATGAGTCACTAGTAGAAGTTTAAATTCAAATGAATATTCAAAAATGATTTCACAACGTCTGGTCAGGTCAGGCAATGTGACTCAGAACAAACATGCAAAGGTATACTTTTTATTTTTAAAATAAAAGTGTGACGATTGAACTGCATTTTCTTTACCTATTATTTTATTGAATTGAGCATCCAAGTGGTTGGCAGTTCCATTAAAGTAGCTCTCTTTTTTCGGTAAAAATAGTTTCTGATTTATAATCTTCTGGAATTCCAACCGCAGAAAAGCTCTGTCGCATCTAAAAAAAGTACCTAAGGATCAATTGTTAAAATGGAATCAGTTATTTCTTCTTTATGTAACATCAACTATTTTGAAAATTACTAAGAACTTGTAAATTGTCATGTAGATGATGCACCTAGAAAACTGTCAAACGAATAGACACTCATATGCACAAAATAAATTGTGCGGGAATCGAATCCGTTAACTCTGAGCATATTACAGATACCTCTAAGCAAAAATTAAACCTTTCACTTCTGTAATTACATCCCAATGCCCTCAATATTCCGGCTCCAACGATCCAGAAATTGATAAAAATAAATCAATCGGATTTGCATAAAAATTGCAAGTCTGCAGTATTTAGAGCGGTTGGCGGACTCAGCACCAATTATTCCTTGCTGAGCTTGTAAATTAAATCTCCATTGGGTCACGTCTCATTATTAATCCTTTGTAATAATAATGGGATTTAAAGAAAAACGCCCGTAGTTGATTGCAAAGTGGAAATAGCAAGGCTTTAGGCATAGGCATCACAATGTTTTGAAATTGCATGTAGTCTTCTTCCCTTAAATATTGTGATGGCATTTAGCATTTTTTTTATTGAATATGTCTTAGTTTTTAATTGATGCGTTGGTGATCGTTCTCAAAATAATATAAATATTCGCTTTTCTATACTAATATATAAAGAGAACAGATTTGATTGTTTGTTTGTTTGCAGCGAATAGGCTCCGAAACTACTAGACCGATTTAGAAAATTCTTTCACCATTAGAAAGCTATATTTTATATTATATTTTATCCCGATATTCCCACCGGAACGGGTACCTCGCGGGTGAAGCCGCAAGAATCCGCTAGTTTGCTATACAAGTCCCAATGTAGGGGTATTGTATTTCTTAGTTTTAGCGATAATTGTGTTCGTATGTAGATAATATTTTAGTATCTTTGTTACACTTTATGCATACGTATATTCAAAATATATATATATAATATATAATAATTGACAATGTCCGCCGCACGACTAACGTTACCGCGTCACTCCCAGCCGGAACTGTTTGAATGACCGATGAAATGTCAGATCCTGACAAAAGTGCTTCACTTACGGCCGGTTTCCGAAACGCCAATTAAAATTAAATTACCTAATTCCCAATTAATCTCCAATTAATCTCCAATTAATTGTAGTTTGGGTTTCTGAAAGAAAAATGTGACAGACTGTCAACAGTCTGTTAACAGTCTGTCAGTGCCCATACAAATCTAAACCTAATTGTGAGATAATTTTAGTTTCAGAAACCCAAGGTGCTTTTAATTGGGAATTAATTGTGACAGTCTGTTAGCTAATTTTAATTTTGATTGGCGTTTCAGAAACCGGCGGTTAATCATATATTTAAAATATGCACATGTTATCCAGTTATTAATTAATCTTTTATCTATATAAAAATGGATGTTGCTAAGCGTAATCGATGGCTAAGTTTAGAAATAAGCTCAAGTTAAGCTATAAACAGGTAGGTAAGGCAAATGATAGTCATTTAGAAATCGACCTACTCAATGCCCCTCATGAAGATCGAAATGTTTCAGTTAATTTTCAAGTTACTAATTTTATTTGGCAAACGTTAGTGCAAAGATAGAAAGCCTTAGAAACCTAACTTCCACAATTGAGTTACGGACTGTCGACATCTGCTATCCCCACAAATCTAGCTAGATTCTAGTTAGAAAGCCTTAAAGTCCATTATCGAGTAACAGAACACATCTGGGCACGGGTGAACGAAACGTATATAACTTGAAGAACGGATCGGAATTAACTATTAGCGGAAAGACGGATTTTAGCTGCTAGCACAAAGCTCGAGTGCGTGGGTATTGGATAGAATTTGCAGTGTCGTAAAAGGATACAAGATAATCTGGCTGAGTTTTCTTCTTAGAGATCTTTAAAAGGAGTTGTTATTTAATAAACAACTATTTGTAATTTTTAAAAGTTAATTAATATCTATAAAAGTAAATAATAATTTATTCAGGAAGACCAAAACAGCTAAAACATAACAGAATAGCTATAATAGTAGTAAATAAATCATGGTTTTTGGTATGGGGATAGTTTGGGAGCTGGAGAGTGGCTACTTTTTATCCTAAAAATATATCACATTCTCGTGAAATAACGTCGTGTAATCTACGCGGGCAAAACCGCGTGCGGAAGGCTAGTGTCATATAAAGACGGTGTACTTATAACCGTGTTTGGAAAAAACTAACCTACCTATATATACCTAACTAGCGGCCGCCCGCGGTTTCACCTGCGTGGTACCCGTTTCCGTGGGAATATCGGGATAAAATATAGCCTATGCCACTCGGGAAGACTGTAGCTTTCTAACGGTAAAAGAATTTTCTAAATCGGTCCAGTAGTTTTTGAGTTTATACTTTACATACAAAAATACAAATCTTTCCTCTTTATAATATTAGTATAGATAAGTAGCTTACTTCCGCAAAAAATACAACATGCAATATGCACCACCCGCCCGCCCGCCCACAAAAAATTGCACATGCACAGCACGAAAATACCAGTGCACAATACTATGCATATAATATGCATTTAGCAAGACAGCAAATACACCTTGCACCTTCACCGATTAGACTACTTTACACGTGTTTCGCCCCAACCCGGGGCCTATGTAGTACCTAGTTCAAACTTAAAATACTGAATAATATTACTTAGAAAAAGTATTGTGTTTTTATTTTTATTTTTGCTATTAGCTTTGTCTTTGATGGCACCCATATAGGAGTACATTACGAAAATAATGATGAAATGAGTTTTCGACTTCGCTTAAACGAAATATTGTCAGAAAAATAAACGCACTGATGGAAAATGGGTCCGTTCACGCGTGAAAAATTGTTACTTCAACCGATGTCGCCTTTATTTTCATGTAAAATGTTGCATAACCGAATGGAAAACATGATTGCAGATTAAGTTTACCGTGGAATCATAGCTGACTGCTTCTTCTATTTTTTTTTGTTTTGATCCTCTTAATGTGTTTAGTCAGTAGTCAGTAAAAAATAAAGTTAAAATTTAACGGATAAAAACATGGTACAAATGGACGTATGTACGACGGTGGGTCCGAGCTGCTGGTGAACAGAACTGCCACGCTGGAGTGAAAGAGGGCCCAGTGATGCTTCTTCGTCTCGTCAAGGGTAATCTTTTTCTCCATGTTGAACTTCATACAGGGTCGTCAAATTGAAAAATGACCTTCACACACTAATAAGGTTATTTTTCATCACATACTTTATACACTTTCTTAAACCCAACTGAATAACACAAAATCTTATAAACCTTGTACTAAGATAAGTAAGTGAATATAACACTTTAATAAAAATACCAGTATCCTTAGTATCACTTTACTGTAACCCAAAGTACTTGACCGATTTCCGTTATGAAGATGCCGAGCGATTTCTTCCGATACTCGAGGCAAAAAGCGTTTTAGGCGAAGCCCTTTCAGTGAGACAGAGATAGCAATAAGCCGTCACATCTAAATTTGATCAGCGTTACTAAATCTTTATATCGTGAACCGAGAGATCTCGCAATCTCGGAGTCTTTTGAATTAGAGATAGATCACGTTTCGGAAGCTAAGTGATTTTCGTACTTTTTTCTCGACTTGCTTGAATATTGAATAGGAGGTTCCTGCCGATGTTGTTTTGTTTGTGTTAGGTAACTTTAACTAACCTCTTTCTTGGGAAGCTTAAAATAGAGATCATTATCGATTGTTATTCTTATAACAATTAAGCTTAGAAGAATACCTAATACAAGTTTTATTCAGAGTTGATGAGAGTCACAGTAGTGTCTTGATGTCAAAAACTCGATAGCTAGGCTAGCTGTAATCTGTATTCAGATATGGCTAAAGGAGCGAGCTCCTACAATAAGTATCAATTTCACATAATAACGTAGTAATTCCCGCTAATGTAGAAAATTTGGAAACTTAATCTACTAATATTATAAATGTGATTCACAATTTTGATAAAAGTTTACTTATGTAAAAAAATAATGGATTTTGTTTTTTTTTATTTTTTTTATTTAGTACCCTTTAATTAGATCCATCGGTGGAGTGATTGAAAAAAATCTTTGGATGAACCCGTTGATTTAAGGGGCAAAGAAAATACCTGTGGATCCACTGGTGGATTCAAGATGAGAAAAATTATCGTGAAGTAGGATTAGTGTAGTACTACTTACTAGCGTAAATAATAATACTATATTATGTGTAGATGTAAGAAACGATTCTACTGATTCCTACTCAATACGTATGGCCCCACTATCTTCGTACGTTTTCAAATACTCCAATAGTTTCATTTGCATGTGAACCGGTTTCAGCTGCCAATACATTGATCACGTAACACATCCTTCGTAAAGCAAAATGTAAACGCTTATATAACGCAATTCAGTCTTATTTACGTAACTAATGTGATGTGATGTTTCTTAATAAATATAAATAAATAAATAAATATTGGATAATACCACATACCTACATTGTTCCAATACCAAAGTATACTAGCTTAAGTACTTGTATTAAGGAAATCGGAAGCAACGACAGGTATTTATCACATACACCCAGAACGGAGGAAATGTTGAAAAGTTCATTTTCAAAATTTGCCCGACCTCGGGGATCGAACCCGGGACCTCTAGAGATAGGGCACCTTGAAAACTGGTGCGTACACCACTCGGCCACGGTGGTCGTCATACTTAATACGACGAGACGACTTTCTGCCCGCGGCTTCGCCCGCGTGGACTACATGACGTTATCCCGAGGAGATGTAATATTTTTCCGGGATAAAAAGTAGCCTAAGTTACTCCTTATTACATTAGCTACCTGCCAGTGAAAATCCCGTCAAAATCGGTCCAGCCGTTTCAGAGATTAGCCGGAACAAACAGACAGACGGACAGACAAAAATTGTAAAAAAAAACACATTTTGGTATGTGTACCATATACACCACTAAATTTTAATTAGCATAAATATTTTAGGGGATGTTAGTGCCCATCAATATGAACAACTTTCACTATGGGGCCAACCATGGAATCGCGAAAAAAAAATCAGCTGTTCCATACATTTCAGTCGACTCGATGTTGTACTTTTGTAAAGATAAGGCCAAAGGTGAAACGTACTACTCCCGGAGTTTTCAACCACTAAGGAACTCGCTATCTTATCTCTAACTGCCGGTTCAGATGGTGGTAGCTAGCTTGGCGCACTTTGCACAAGTCCTACCATCAACCAAGCCGAATACAATATGAACCCCCACTAGAAAACAAACCCGGGACCTCTGGGTCTGATTTCGTTTGGTGTGTACCCCTAGACCACAGATAGAGAATAATAATTAATGACTAACTAATAAGTTTTTAGTAAAAAAAAATATTTTCATGACAACCTTTTTGCTGACTGTACTTAAATATTGTATTGTTATCTAAACCAAACCTGTATACACAATTTCAGCTCTATCGGACACTGGGAAGTGGGTCAAATTAAGCTTGCAAGATTTGTCCCCCACTAAACTAACTAACATGGCAAGTTAATAAAAAGCTTGTAAAAAGTAAAAAGCTTCTGGTGATTTAAAACTTAGAGCTGTGATTGAGGTGGTTAATATTAGCAATGGTCGGTCGCGGGATGGGTGACCAATTACGAATAATAGTAATAATAGTAAAATAAAATAATAATTTAATACTTTCACCTCTGCACCATCACCGGCGTCAAGAAGACGGTGCTATACAACCCGTATACGAGCTAACTTTTTTTTATTCTAAATCATTTATTCATTTTAGGCTGATACAGCACTTGTGAACGTCAATGAAGCTACGCTATCGGTTCGCAAATCCTACGGCGGGAGGCCTTGTAACGAGAAGAACCGGCAAGACTTGGTTAGACTTGCTTACAATATTACAATACAACGTTTTGATATTATTTTCTTGCATGAACAATGCTAGTCTTACTAAGGTATTACCTAGCTGTTTTTGCTTGTATTATTTCTCTTTCATATATATATCATTGATAATAATTTTGAACTCATGGTGAGGTAGGTAATAGTTATAATTTTACTCTATAAAAAATACGGTGAGATTAATATTTCATGCCAGAGAATAGTTATAAAATCTTTTTCACTTCTCATGCTCGTAAAGTTCGTGTTTATGTTGGGTATAGGCTGCATAAAATCGCTTTTTATGCTCTAGTGCATAAAGTAAAATCTTCGTCTAAGTCTCAGACTCTAAGACAAAGGTCGTCAGGTAAACAGTCACGCACGCAATTAAACTTACTTCGTTAAATAAACTTGTAATTTCATTGTTTCTACAATTTTGTACACAGTCCATGTTAAATTACTTACTAAATTAATAAAACTAGGCAAAATTAATGAGTTTTGTAAGAAATAAGTATTTCAAGAGCATAATTTTTTGGCATAGGCCAAAGTCACTGTGCTGCCACTGCTACGTATAAAAAAAAGAAAGTCTTCCCGCCAATATGGCGAAGTCTTTATTTTTTCTTTTTTGCAATAATTGTTATTTGTTTTCCTCACACTCGAAGTGAAAAGCAGAGTGTATAACTCATAGATAAAACCCATTTTACCCTCGAATTGACTATCCACCCTCGCCTACGGCTCGGATGGATATATACGTCTCGGGTAAAATGGTACGTTTTATGCACTTGTTGTACAATCTACTATTAAAGCACCTAATTTCTTTGAAAAACCTGGTTAATATTCCCACTCATGCAAACTCAAGCGCTTTTTATCATAATTCATAAAGCGCAGAGCTAAGGGTTGTAACTTTTAGCTCGTGTCCTGAAATAAAGTTAAACTTTAACTCTTAAATGTGAACTGCTTCTACAAAGTCTGGCTTTTGTCGTCACATAAGTTTTAGATTCATTCTATAAAAAAAAAATTTCGTTTACTCAAACTTATTTTTTTCGATTGTTTGTGATTAAGTAAAAAAATTATTGTTTCATGCAATACAGCATTCAATTAGTATAAGAACAAAGTTAAATAAAGATTAATCTTATTCTTTAAAAAAGTTTCTTTGTTACCCTAGGAATGTAATACTTATACTTACATGGTATTTTTTTTTCATCCCGGATAATTTCAGGGATTATTCTATTCATAAAAACAAACAACGTTTATTATGGGACCAAAACTAAAATCGCGAAAAAAAATCTGCTGTTCCATACAAAAGTGCAAAAACATTTAATCAAAATGTATGGAAAAGCTAACAAATTTTTTTTTCGTGATTTTAGTTTTGATCCCATAATAAAAGTTGTCTGTTTTCATGAGTAGAATAATCCATGTAATTATCCGGGATAAAAAAAATTACGTTTATAGATATTTTTCTGACGATATAAATTAATTGCTTGTTAAAATTTTAGTAGATTCAATCTTGCACCTTAAAATATTGATATTAGATAAATTAAGGATAAGAAGAAAGAAAAGAAAAATTGTGCCAACGATTTGTTGTCAATATCAATTCAAACAGTTGTGTCATAAAAAGCTCCACAGTTTCAATCAAAGGAGCCAAATTAGGACGAATTCCCGTCTAAATCCGTCTAGGTCAGTGCAATTCTCATCCGAGCGCGTTCCGCACGTGCCTTTAAATATTCAAATGTTCGTATTTGCATGAGAAACGACGCAGTCGCTGCCAACACATTGACACATGCAGTCGCGCTGTATGTATGAGAGTGAGCCTGCTCGCACTTGTGATTTTTAGTCGACCGATAGTTTAGTCGGAATCGTAAGACGTTCGTGATCAAACTGTCAGCTGATAGTTTGGTATTGAGAGCCTGGAAGCACTTCTGATTTTTAGTCGACCGATTGTTAGGGGATAGTTTTTGAATGCAGTGCGTGCATATTACTGACCGGCCGATAGTTGGGCGATAGTTTGATCGTCCAACTATCGGAAGTGCGCGCACTCACGTACATACAGTGCCATACTGAATGCGCAGTCGACCGACAGTTGGGCGATAGTAAAGTTAAATGCAATGTGCGCGCGCTCACATAGTCCTTTATGCACATTACCGGCTGATAGTTGTGCGATAGTTTGATCGTACAACTATCGGCCAGTCATTTTCAATAGTTCGATCGGTCGATAGTTTAATCTTTAAAAGGCGCACTGCCATAATAACTCTATACTGAATCCGAGAACGATCAAACTATCGCCCGATTTAAAATCACAAGTGCGCGCTGGCTCTAATACGGAGTAACATTATGACGATGTGAGAAGCTCTGTTTGAGCTATTCGACAGTGATACATCTACAACTACACTATATACTAACAAAGACGGTAACGATAATGACATCGGAGTCCGTAGCGTCACATGTATCGTAGGCAAACGATTTTCGATACGTTTATGTTGTAGGTACCTATCGTTCAAAGTCAAAGCTCCAACCAGATGGACCTGACCAAGTGTCTACGGAGTAGTTTCATGAGAAACACGCAAAACTGCCGTTATGGTAATTTTTATAGTAAACTACATCATACCATCCGTCAAAAGCTGCCAAAATGCTGCTGTCAATTAATATCTATTGAATTTTAGTTCTTTTACGCCCGAAAGATGCGCTGCTGTGTTGTTTTCATACAAAATGTTAAGATCACGATCCTCCTCCTCGCGTCGTGTTCCTCATGTCTGAGGGTCGTGACCACCACCTCCTAGCAGTCTTTCCTTGATGATGGCCTTCCATCGTCTCCTGTCACTGGCGGCATGCAGTGCGTCGTAGACTGTCGTGTCGAGAATGGTGCGGATCTGGTCGGACCAACGCATCGGGCTGCGACCACGTGACCTTTTGCCGTCGACTTTCCCTGTCACTATCAATTTCTCCAGGTTGTCACTTTCTTTCCTGGCAATGTGGCCAAAGTAATCAAGTACTCACTTAAGACAGATTGAAGATAGTAGATCACGATAGCCCTTACCATAACGATAGGTTTTTCATGCTACAGGAGCGACACGGGAACATAAAGTTAATATACCTTTTCCGATAGGTATATTAACTTTATGCACGGGAACGTAAGTCACGCGGCAGTCACGTGCTAATCACGTGGCGGACGCTGTCAGTTTATGACATGTGTGGGTCCACAGCACCTAAAGCTGATGGGTTCACATTTCTATCATTTTGGTGTATCTGATCTCCGACGAGTGGCATCAACGGACGTGTATCATTTTCACTAGTGTGCAAGCAAATGATACGCGATCATGCTACACGCCGTAGCATGATACACCCCGATCCGTATATAACTGCGTATTTGATACGGGTCGTATCGATATCCGTATCATGATCGGTCAAATGATCGTAGTATGGAGTGGTATGCCCAAGCCTAAGGGTAAAACTGCAAATTCCGATCTGCTGTTTGTATGTGTGTGTATTATACAATACCTAATTCCAAAGTGTGTAAATAATGTTACCTATAGGTACCTTAACGTTGCTTTTGACTTTGAAAACAAATATATGTACATCAAGTCGCTACATTTGATTAAAACCCAATCCATCAGCGATAATGTACCGCATTGTTCGACGTATTACTGCCAATAACGTTGATGTATTTTCGCTTAACCAATTGGACCCAACCTAATAGCATATGCTTAGTACAAACGAACAATCATAGCTCATTAGTAACGCTGGCCGTCGACGCGAACCGACCCAAATGATCCGATTCAATGACATTTGCATATTTACATTTGGTATGAATATTCGGTTCGGAACAAATTCATTCAGTTGTGAAATATATTGTTACAAATTCATCATTTACTGGCCATGAGTTGAAAAATCGGCCAAGTGCGAGTTGGACTCGCCCATGAAGGGACTGCCTATCCACTTAAGGCCCGTGGTATCGCCAACGACCTTGGCCATAGAAAAGTGGCCTAATTTTCCCGCCCGCTACGCGCACAAAAACAGCTTAAACACACGTTTCGTCAAAACTATGTATTATTTTAAAAGGAAAAATGCTCAGTTTATAGTTAAACAAGTTAGCAATCTCTTCCTGAAAGAAACGTGAAAATATCACTTGTAGTTTAGAAGCAGTAGCGTATTAGAAGTTGAAAACAGCTTCATTTCAATTTTTTTTTAATAGTATCTTAAAGACTATGTTTTTTTAAATGATCAGATTGAAGTTTATATATCAATATTTAATATATATTAATTCTGGATTCATCAGTAGGCTTATTTATGAGTTTTAGAGCCTCAAAAATGATCGTTTCACGACTACATGCACCTTAACGTCGGTACGTTATTGTGTACGGTACGTTATTGCCTAAAGCTAGCCAAAATTCCACCATCATTTTTCGTCAGCAACATATAACTTTGTTCTTCATAGTGTTTGTACGAAAGGCAAGCTAACATTTGCAGTCTTTGAAAATGTGATAAATCTCAAAAAGTACTTACTATACATGGTGTTAGGGTCACCGTTGCAAAACTTTAAGCATGGCTTCAGGCCATCATGCTGAACAATGATACCGCCTTTAACCGCCGATTTAACCGCCTCTGTGGTCTAGTGGTTCATCCCACCGATTTCAGACCCAGAAGTCCCGGGTTCGATTCCCAGTGGGGGTACATATTGTATTCGGTTTGGTTGGTGGTAGGACTTGTTCTTAGTCCGCCTGGCTAGCTACCACCATCTTATCTAAGTCTGACGCCATAACAATGATGTTTTCAGCATTATTGTGTACCGGCAGTTAGAGATAAGATAGCCAGCTCCTCAATGATTGAGGATTCCGGGAGTAGTGCGCTTCCACCTTCAGCCTTATCACCACTTATCATCAGGTATGATGCAGGCTAAGTGCTACCCCGTAGAGTATAAAAAAAAAACGCAGAGCAAGATTTTTTGTTAGAAACGAAAAAAATATTTCGAGTCTCCATACAAAATGTCCCGATTAGTTGCTAAATTTGTATGAAAAGACGATTTTTTTTTCATTTCCGACAAAAAATTCTTGCTGTACATTGTTCAGCATGATGGTCTGAAGCCATGGTTAAAGTTTTTGCAACGGTGCCCTTAACACCCTGTATATCGTTCAAACCAATTTTCGCTGAAAGTTTTTATTAAGATCTACAGCATATATTTTCTACTTTTTTAACTTTGGAAGGCTCTATCTTTCAAAAGATTAACTTTGAGAAAAAATGGTTTGGAAACCTTTATGTAATTTTTAAATATGTTTGATTAAAAAAAATATTTTTCAGTTTCAGTTCCATGTATGGGGAGCCCCCTTAATTAGTTTAATTTTTATATTTTTGTATTAAAACCGTTTCAAGAGTGTAGTCTAAATAGTTTTGGAATAAAGTGGCTGTGACATAATATGGACGGACGGACAGACAGACAGACTTGACGAAACTATAAGAGTTCCGTTTTTTGCCATTCGGCTACGGAACCCTAAAAACCAACGTTAAAATATTTGCCGATGCAGCCGCTTGCATTTATTTGATCTTTATTGTTTTATGGATCGCTTTGTAGTAATAACCAAAATGGGTGTATACGATTTTGTATAAAAAAAATCCCTCACATTACAAGTTCTTAAAGTACTTCCTTTTTGCAAGATAATTGGTGTGACTGTATTGTAAGTTTTTTTATCTACACTCATGTTATAATATTCGAATTATGAACTCATGCCTGAACGTATATTGATACACTTTATGCCATAGTCAACTTTAAAAAATAAAACTCCGGTTGTATCTGTATGATACAACCGGATACAGCTTTCACTCATTATGAAACACTTATATTTCTTAATTTTTCAGTCTCCATGGCAACCGTAGGATTTACCGGCCCTGACTTCCAACTCTTTCAAGCCCTTCTTTAGCCGGCAATAATAAGAAACTTTTTTAAAATTAGTATTTTGAATTTAGAAGGTATAGACCGTATAGACTCAGTGGGGTTTGGCGCTAATCCACATTTTATAATTAATATTTTTTTTGCAAAATTTTTGAAATATATAATAAATGTAATGAGTGTAGATAAAGTAGTGTATGAGACTGCACATAATTCGGTATGCGACAGTCACATAAACTACTATTTTATTAATAAACCAAGCGGATCCTCTCGGTTTTACCAGCGTGGTACCCGTTCCCATAGAAATATCGCGATAATTAAACTGCTCAGCCGGCCTAGCATAAGCGGCTTTTATCACGCGATATGATAAGGTACGGCATGCCGTCTTGCTTACACCTTAGTGGGGTAACCAAGACAACTTGCCGTACCATATCATATCGCGCGATAAAAGCCACTCATCGTAGGCCGGCTGGGATTGTTTGTTCACCGGTGATACAAATCCTTTAATCACATACAAAAAAGGTATTTCCGTTATTTACGTTTTTTGAGGGAAGCCTATGTCACTAGGGAAGAATGTGGCTCTCTAATGGTTCAAAGAATTTTCTAAATCGATCCAGTAGTTTCGGAGCCTATTCTATTATAAAGCCTATTACTATTTTATCTTGATATTCTTACCGAAACGGGTACCACACCGGAAAAAAACGGAAGCATTTAAACAGGCAACTGTCGTTAATTGCATAGCAACTAATATGAATCATAACTGCGGGCCAATCGCCGTAATAACATAACGACGCACACGTCACGCAAACCTATAATCTTGTCTGACCCGGTGACATCCGTGACACAGGGACCACTTGTAATACGAAATTATCTGTCAAAATAGACTGTGGAATGAAAACTGTTTTAGTTCCAAAGATTATCACCGGAACAGAAAACGTTGTCGCACTGTCAAAGCCGCGCGTTATCAAAAACGGTTTTGCACGTCAACTGCACGTACATTTGACTAATGCGTCATAGGATTACCGCGATCGAGGCCCTGTTCCTATCTGTGGATTGATTATTAATTCTGGCCGTTAGACACTTATACCCCCTTATTCCAAAACGTGTACTAAAGTTAGACCTGGTTGAAAACTGATGCTAATTCTGTCTTTCATTTGGAAAATGAAAGTGACAACACCAGTTTAGTACTAGTTTTAAGCCAGGACTATTTTAGTCCACGTTTTGGAATAAAGGGGATTGGGTTTATTTGACACCGCCATTCATTACACAGTACAAGAAACCACAGAATAGACATACAGGCTCGTAATCTGCAACATAATCGTCCATCGCCCGAAATCACCATAATTATTAGGCCATTACACGGCAGCTTTGGACTGGATTCAAACTGCAGTGTTGCAGCAGTCGTTGCGGCTGCAAACTGCATGTAACGCAGCGAGATGCAGTTAGATTAGCATAACGGAGGAGATGACGACGCAAATGTTTTGGATAACCGATGTTTTGGATCGCTTCATCGAAAATACGACTTGAAGTATACGTACCTACGTTGTATTATTTCAAGAACCAGAAACATTTTATATTTAATAAAAAATGAATAAAACGCTAGCCGCTAAGTGACTGGTTAACTTTTTGCCGCCGCCTGGCGATGAACAGTATTGGGAATAAGCAGCCTAAATCTAGATTTTTTCCTTGGCAGATAAATTGACTACATTATAAAGATGAACATCTATTTGCTTTTCCTTTGTATATTGCGGCAATCTTGGCAGTACTTACGTTGAAATAAACTTACCGTTTCCCTAGAGATGTTTTCAGCTTGCAACCTACTTGCAACCATTGCAAATTGCACGTTCCTCGGCAACTACGTACGTCACTTAACATTGTTTTATCCATTGGAAAATACTCGTATTAGTAGGTTTTTGACTTTAGCCGCTCATATAATAATATTTTCTAAAACTTTCGTGTTCAAGAGGCGGTTTACTCTATAACCTCAATATGTTGTGATTATTTCTATTTGAATTAATTACATCATAAGCAGCAATTTTATACAAAGGAATTTAGGTAATTCGATTAGCCAATCCACAGCACTTTGAAAAGTAAATGTTGATGACGCGACGGCTTGTTTTTAAAAACTAATGTTATTTCGTCCATTAAATTCATATTAGTTAAAGATAATAAGTTTTTACTAAAAGTTTTATTTTTATAACAAGCTTTTTTGCTGACTGTACTTTAATATCGTATTGTCATCTGAACCAAACCTGTATACAAAACTTCAGCTCCATTCCATCGGACACTGGGAAGTGGGTCAAATTAAGCTTGCAAGATTTGTCTCCCACTAACTAACTAACTAACTAACATAGCAAGGTAATAAAAAGCTTGTAAAAAGCACTTTAGTCTCATCAGCTTTATGAGTATTATAAGTCCCCAGTAGTCCTCTGCTGGCCCTTCTTCAGGCCTTCCTTAAAGCACTTAGTTCAGATAAGCGTACCTAAATTGCTTGAGTTACTTTTGATTTGATCAATGTGTGAAATGTTGTCTTATATCTATTTATTTATTTTCTTTCAATTCTAGACTTTTTCGAAAACCCAGATAAATTTGAAAGGGTATTGATCCTTTTAAAAAATGGCTTACGGCTTACGCAATTATAGGTACCTACTAATAACTAATGGCCAGAATTAATAACCTATCTACAGATAGGGATAGGTGCGATCCAGATTTGTTGCTATGCAACGCTTGATATTAACATAGAATTAACGACAGTTGCCAGGGTGTTGCTAGGTGTTGCCTAGCAACTAATCTGGATCGCACCTATCCCTATCTGTGGATAGGTTATTAGTTCTGGCCGTAAGTTACCTCAGCAACTATCTCTTATTATGTTGCAAACTTAAATTGTTCCGTAGTTTCAAACTCTCTTCAACCTCTTTGTTTGATTGTGTCAAACAAAAACGTTGTAATTCAATAGCACGTTTGCAATAAATCTCGTTCTAATTGTATTCAAACTTCATAATTTACGATAGCCATAAAACGTACCAAGTCAATTACGTCCGTCGAAACAGGCGATAAAAACAATTACATTTTGAAATCAGCACAAAAACAAACGACGCACCCTCATCAAAGGATCCTAAATCCCGTTTAGATGAAAATCGGGAGACCGCAATCTATCCTTGATACTTAAGGTGCGGTCAGCGTGACGAGTACAGGCAATGTATCGTGTAATCTAATCCGAATCGCAAGATACAGTATTATGGCGATACTCGAAAAAATTATGCTGAAGCAAGATAGCAATGAGAAAACGACGCGCGCGGGAGTGAGACTGATTTTGCAGATTAGGCAAAAAAACTCAAAATCACTTCGTTTTAAAAAACTATAGCGATTTTTTAGAAGCCTTTTCTACACGATCCTAAATATTATATGTGTCCACTAATTAAACCAATTTCCAATAGTTTATGTAACCCCATTTATGAATAATCTTGAATTTTCGTAGTTTTCTTTTCAAAAAGAAAAAGTGTCAAGGTAAAATCATAAAATCGTGTTTCTGAAACTATACGAATCTAGATGAAGGTATTAAGAAATAAATATATTATTACCAGATTTGTAACAACTCTAACCGTCCTATAGTTTTATATCAAAAAGTCCATACTTTTTCCGAGTACGCCTTATTTTTGGGGTTCTTGTCGATCTTTATATTTTAGTTAAAAATGAAAGCTAAAATATTAATAAGATTGTCACTCAAATAAAATCAGGAGACCGAGACTATATCCCTGATACCACAGCCATCTGTATCGTCTTCGATAGAGACGGCTGTGCTGATACTCAAGGCGCGGCCAGCAGCGATGGCAAGTACTCGAAACGTAATGTGTTGCAATCCAAATTTCACTTTACCTTCCAATGAATTCATATTGTTATTTAATGCAATTAACATTGTAAAACGTTCTAAACTATAATAAATTCTAGTCTATTAGCTATCTTATCAGCACGCAAAATCGTTAAACGTGGGGAAACGGTGACGTGGCGCAAAATGTGCAAATTAGTTAAAAAATAACAAGCACGCGCTCCCTTGCATTTCGGGACCCTAATGACTGACGTCACCGACAAGTTTTATGACTTCGCGTGCCGCAATCGGACAGGCCCCAATAAATTATCGTGGAAACTTCGTTAGTGAACACGCACTTTAAGGCGTTTACATTACTACAAAACGGAGCGAGAGTGCAGAGCGGAGTTTTAGACTGTTGTTGCGCCTATTGACATGGTAGAAACAAACTATTTTCGGGCCGCTTTACGTCAATAGACATACCTAACCACAGTAGGTATAAGAATATGCAATCAGTGGTCACAACAAAAAAAAACATAGCTCGATTATGCATTGCGTCAATCGAGTTAATTGGATGGTAATACTAAAATGCGATACAGACTTCGAGCAACGCGGGTCTTCCGAGACGGAAGGCCCGCGTTGCTCGAAGGATACAGTTTACTATCTACTATCTACTGTCATAATATGATCTTGACATGATCTCGATGTGACAAAGGAAACTATCATAATACCATTTAAAAACAATGTCAACTTGGCATCAACATCATATTGACAGCACATTAAGATTACATCACATAAGCATAATTGACCCAGTTTATCAGTTCAATAAACGCCTATAAGTAGCGTAGCGGAGTGAGTGAGTAATGCCTAACTTCCTCGCCTCGCTTCTTCACTCGGCTTCCTGGCTCCGCTTCCCCGCCCGTTCCCTGCTCCGTTGTCTTGCTCCGTTTCCCTGCTCCTTTTCCCAACTCCTTTTCTCGTATTATCTCTCCTGTTTCGCGTTAAGTCGTTTAATTTTTTTAAACTAGTTTGCAAATCTTTCTCATCTGAGGCGAGGAGGATATTTTATGTAATCCCATTAACACAGCTCCGCTTTACTTGTCTCTGCTCGGCTGTAGTAAACCGGCACCTTAATACGGGAAGAACAACACGGGACTATAACGGACGCCTTGGTGTCGTAAAGTCGTAATTAACCTGATTTGGACGAGTCATTCTGGGAGTGATCGCGTTTCAGTCACTTCAGGAACCTGTGGCGAATGTAATGAATCACTCTGCTTTTTTTGGACTAGACTAGAGGTAGACATTAGTCATCGGTTTTACGAAGTGTCTATGAGTCTACTGCGGTGACTCAATATTTGAAAACGTAAAATACTATTTCGGGTTTCAACAATAAGTATGACTGCCACTGCTGTTATTATCTTCGATCAACAATAGTACTAGATGAAGGCTCACGAACTAAACGAAAACTTTACATGGCACAAACTGTCTTTTCTTTAAACGGAGAAAAAAGGTTACGAATGTTACGATCTTACATTATAAATGACAGGAACCGTTCCAAGTTTGAATTACTTTAGTATTTTTGACACTGTCAAAATAATCTACTTATAATTATACTCTCAAGTGGGAGTATACGCTCGGTCATATCTGTCACTCCAACTATGTATCTAGAACTAGGTGTTATTGTTGATCGAAGGTTATTTATACTAATATGATAAATATGAAAGTGTGTTTGTTTTTTTGTACGTCTTTCACGTCAAAACGGAACAACGGATCGGGGTGATTTTTGTTATAGGGATAGTTTTGGAGCTGGAGAATGACTAGGCTACTTTTTATCCCGGAAAAACATCACATTCCCGCGAGATAGCATCATATAATCCACGCGGGCGAAGCCGCGGGCGGAATTCTAGTAGGTTTATAATAATGATAATAACTGTCGCTGGCGACTCGCTCGTTATTAGAAAAAAACTACCGTTTTGTCTATTTCAGTACTGGGTGACACATAAAAGAATCCCCTTTTAAACAAACAAAATCTTTGTAACTATTGTACCTATACAGACAGACTCTTTGCTCACAATCCTTAAACACTGGTACCTTTTTTAAAACGAGGTTAAATGACATTCATCATATGAACTACAACTATTTGATGACTGTACTCAGTAGACACATAATTTTTTTTATGGATACTTATGGAAATGTGGTATTTCTTGAGACGTTTTTCAGTTTACAAGCAACAACTTGTAACGTAACAGTCGTTCGGTTCATCGGACGAAATTAGTTGTACACCCTAAAGCTTTGTTTACACTAACTAATACAAGGAATAATTCAACTTGATGTATAGAATTACCACTCGAAACTCAAATAATCCATTCGCAATTTTATCGAACAGAATTTGAGCATGTATCAATTAAGATGTTACATAAAAATATTTCTTATAATAAATAAATAAATAATAATAGTATATAACTTCCTACATTCACACCAATTATCTAAGCCTATTTTAATTTAATTAAGAAACTGTATCATGGAAAACTTGATAACGGATAAATATATACTTAAATCCTTTTTTTGTTTGTAAATACATATTTAATATGCATAGTAAACACCCAGACCAAGACAAATAGACATGTTCATGCACACAAATATTTGTCTTGTTCGGGAATCGAACCCGAGACCACTGGCGCAGAAGGAGGGTAGCCTACCCCTGCGCCAAATCGATCGTCAAAAAAAAAAAAAAAATCTTGAAAATTTGCAATTTTAAATTGTCGAAAAATATAATATTATTGGTTTTCCATATATTATAATTTTATCCGATAGGTTATTTCATGTACATTCTAAATATATATACTTTTATATAGATAACTATGTGAAAAAAAAAATTTCGATATTGTCTTTTTATTTGTATGCACAAAAGTTGAGTTTGAACGTCGATTATAAAAACAAAACATCTCGTTAAAGTGTCGGATAAGTTTTATCCGCTGCTTTGACTCATATGCTTCTCATAAATAGAATAGAAATGGTTTATTTGGTGCATAAATAAAACAACACAGCGATAAAAACAGAGAAAAAAAAATGTAAAAAAAATGTAAAAAAGAAATGTAACTTCCGTCGTCGCGCGCACAAACAGATGTTTGGGAGAGCCCAAACGCGCGCTAAGATGCTTTGCTTACGTAAAAAATGAGCCTGTAATTTGATACCCCTGACTGTTGAGAGGTTAATACTCTAATTTTTCACAATATTTTTTGTTATGTGACGTCCGTTTAAAATGACGCTAGCCTCAAGTGGGCTCTAGCAACTTTTGCAATGGTCGGACATGAGATGGGAGATCAAAAATTTGTTATCTCGAGCTCCTCCGTGCTTCGGAAGGCACGTTAAGCCGTTGGTCTCGGCTAGTCATGGCCCATTCTCCTTAGCCATCCATAAGGAAAGCCTGTGCCCCAGTAGTGGGGACTTGTAATGGCTGATGATGATGAAAGAAAAAGAAAGAAAGAAAGAAAAATTGTTTATTTTGGTACCGCACGACACACATTCTGACAGCAAAAAAAAAATATAACACTTATCACAGACTAGAATACCTACAAAAAAAATAAGAAATTGAAAAAAAAACAACGCAGTGTCGTGAGATGCCAGAAATGCGCCCAACTCAGTATTTGCAGCGGGTTTGGGACCTGCTACACTGATATTCTGATGATGCTTACAGGCAATTCGTACGGGGACTCGGATAACTGTATAGCCAGCCTCAAAATAAACTCCTCTTCTAAACTCAGCTTTAGTATGAATGGACTTTGGCGTAGTGACGTTCCAACTCACAGTTACGATCTATTTTGATATTTTATGGCGTCCAATTTTCGACGTGTTCATAGTGAGTAGTTTCTACGTAGTAATGAGCAGGTCACGTACTTTAGACAAGAAAGGGTGTTGTTTTTACACCTTTTTTGTGGGTTTATTACTGTTTAGACTACGTTCTCGTTTAAGATAAATAAAGTTTTAACAAAAAATGTTTCGAATTATTTATAATAATATTTCGGCTCCTTTTTGAAAATCAGTTGAACAATAAAACAAAAAGTAACAACTATAAATTTATTTTATTAAAAAGTTTTTAGTAAAAATTTTACTTTTATGACAAGCTTTTTTGCTGACTGTACTTTAATATTGTATTGTCATCTAAACTGAACCTGTATACAAAATTTCAGCTCCATGGGACACTGGGAAGTGCGGTCAAATTAAGCTTGCAAGATTTGTCCCCACTAACTAATTTATAAATCTAACTAACTAACATGGCAAGTTAATAAAAATCTTGTCAAAAGAAATACTTTCAATACAACGTTAAAATTATTTTAAATCAATTTTATAACGTGATCACTGTCGTTGTACGCATCAAGAGTTAAAAATTAAAAAAATTTTAACTTGCAATCTAATTTAAACTTAGACTATGCTTGCATAATTATCATTACCAAGGTTCGGATACTCGATACCGACACACGATAATTAAGCGCGGGTTCGAATCCCGCCTGAAAGCTATTTGCAGGGCTCGTGGTTTTTTACTGTCACAATTTTTCCTATACTTACAGATTGTGGATGCGTAAAAATAATTAAAAAATCTCAATATTTAAATTTATTTATTTTGTCTCCAGGTCGTTCAGAGCCAGGCATCGTACCTTCAATAGTGGGCTTCACCAAAGACTCCGTGGCCCAGGAGTCCGACCGGCTGGCGCCAGGCGATAGGATCTGCAGCGTCAACGGTATCTCCACAGCCAGGCTCACCAATGAGGAGGTGCTTCGACTCCTCGACAATGTGGAGGAGAGAGCCTCCCTCGAAGTCGAGTACTACATGCCTAATTATGGTGAGTTTGGAGTATATTCATCAACATTATCATCATAAGCCATAGTACGACGCCCACTGCAAGTTTTGCAATGGTAGAAAATGCGCGCCGTTTGTTTTTTTTTTCACCAAGTCGGTTTTATTCAGCCGATTTTTATTTTCAGCAAGTATCTTTTTGATCTTTTGTATTTTAAACAGAATGGGAGATAGTAAAACTCTGTGGTAAAATAATATCTAAATAAAAATACGTGCAACAATGAGATCGGTTGCTTAAAATCAAAACATAGTAACTCGTTCCAACAAAAATGTTCAGGAGAGCCAAAAAACGGGTCGGCCACTTTGAGGCGCTAGCCCGAAGAAACCAGAAAAGATAGCGATTTGGATATTTGGCGAAAAGTTGTGCTATATTGTTGACATTTTATTTTGTAATAATCGTAATCGTTATGGAGTATGGTTACACTTGAATTGCGCAGACTTTATATTTATTTGTGAATTTACCCAAATATGACTGTAAAAACAAAATCAAAACTTAGTAAGTAAGTCTGCTTAATTCATATTAATATTTTACAACTTAATATTTTACAACAAGACAATCAATAGCCAAGTAGTAAATAAGTTATAACCTTAACATTTTCAGTGGATAATTAGCAAAACATACCCTTAAAATAAGCAAAAACGGCACATTATTTGCACATTCATTACACGAAAGCCAGCACAACATACTAGTTTTGTTAGCTTTATTATGAAGATAATGCCACGACAATTCTATTTTGAGGATATTTCATATAACATTTCTGCACTATTGTCCTTTGTGATCGGTTTTGTATTGATTAATGATAGCATTACTACGTAGTTAAAAGAAAAATATAATGTTCACCAACTAACCCGGAATCGAATGACACAGAACAAGTAATTCCCGACCACACCACTGCAGAGATTGCCAACTCATAAAAAGGAAGATTTTCACTTGGTATTATTATAACCTAGAAAATATATTATTGCTTTCTCTTCAACGAAGGTTTAGTCTTTTGAATAAGTTTCCGGGAAATTTCGCCAAAGTTCGGTAAAACTAGCAAAAACTCAACCCTTTCTTGACTTTCGTGAATCTTTTATGACTTAAAACAGTTTCGAATTTTCTTAAGAATAATAATAGTCATCGTATCTTTAGCTTGTTACTTGAAGAGGGCAAGGTGCTGTATTTAAGGTGCGGTCTATTACACACACTCATCTCTCTTCAGTATATAAGCGCGTTAATATTACAAATAAAGGTCCTTAAAATGCAGTCATTCTCTCATTTGCGTGGTCCCGAACCGCCAACATTACATGACGACACTGCCAAGATGATTTTCAATCAAAAAATATTTTTTTAACCGACTTCTAAATCAAAAAGGAGGAGGTTCTCTATTCGTCTGTATGTATGTTTTTTTTTTTTTTGTGTATGTCCACCGATTACTCGAAGACGGCTGAACCGATTGAAATAGTTCAAACGTTATTACATCAGGTTGGTTTCCAAGTTGGTCCCATTTTTTGAAATTTTGAAATCGGTTCAGTAGTTTTCAGGAAATCTTGAAAATACTGTCGTTTTCGTTACCACTTTATGTGAATTTAATACGTATGTTTAGGCATAACTCCTTTGTTTATAAACCGATTTAGATAATTCTTGTTTTGTTAAATTGGGTATACCTCAAGGTATTTCAACCGACTTCGAAAAAGGAGGTTTTGAGTTTGATCACATACCTATTTACCAGAAAACACGCAAATTGCCTGCAAGATGCACTAAAAAGAGTGAAATAAAAATTATTTTTATAAAAAAATAAAACCGCCTTCTAAAAAATCACATCAAAAAGTAAGAAATAATTCCTCACCAAATAAATAACGTAAGTACTTTGAAGTCGGGCGGGTTTTAACAAAAACAACAAAAAAAATTACATGTTTCACGCCCGACTTCAAAGTACTTACGTTATTTATTTGGTGAGGAATTATTTCTTACTTTTTGATGTGGTTTTTTAGATGGCGGTTTTTTTTTTTCTACACAATTTGCCTTGACTTCAACACACTTGCTCCAACATTTCTCCAGCATCAGTATTCCTGCTCGGAAGAGTGAGTCTGGAACCCTGTTAAAAACTCATCTACGGCCGTCTCATCTTCTTCAGTACGCGAAATGCTTTTCAGATACACATTTCTTCAGATAAGGAAAGAGATGGATGTCTGAGAGTACCAAATCAGGAGAATAAGATAGCCAATACACTTTTCTGAGCAGGTGCTTTTTCAGCAAATGCAGCACCCACCTTGCGCAGAGCTTTTGCATTGTTAATTCTTCGTGCAAGGTGTCTCCCTCTCTTCCGATATGTGTCACACACTCGATTTTGTATTCATTTTCGATAGTTTCCGCTATGGTGGCAGATTTTGGTCGTCCTTCACGGGGGTCAACTTTAAGCGACGTGCGAGTGTGACCACGTTTAACGTCAGCTAGCCACACTTTAACGGTTGAAATTGAAGGAGTGGAGTTTCTGCAAACTTTTCGCCTTCGGATTTATTTCCGTCGTCGTTAATCCATTCAATACGATGAATTTTATTTCAGCTCGATTTTCAAGTTCATCCATTTTAACGAAACACGCGTAAGGCCGCGTTTCCACCTGCAAGTAAACTTGCGGAGGTCTTGCGTGAGTACTTGCAAAATCGTACTAGCAAGCTGTCGCTACGTAGTTTACACTAGCAAGTTGCTGTCGGACATTTATCGCAGAAGTTTACTTGCAGGTGAAAATGCGGCGTTAGACGTGTACTGCAAAGGCTCGTTTACACAAACTACTTAAGCGAACAAGTTGAAGCTTATCATACGAAGTAAGGTCACAGCAGATATATCAACTCTGAAAGGGATAGACACCGTATCGTCTTTCGCCTCGCTGTCAACCAGGCGTCAACTACACGTAAGCACTAGCACGTAACCAAACCGGTACCCCTAGTATGAGTTTGGCAAACTATATTCGTAATCAAAAACTATCGCTCTATCTCTTTCATGTCCATTGACTGCTTTACCAACATGAGCAGTTCATCCGATAGTTTTCGTAAACATTGACAAGTTAAAATCAACTCATACTAGGGGCACTGATCAGCGTCGGTACGTCGACTCGGCTACGGCTAGGCGACGACGCCGCGCTTACGGCTCGCTGGTCCCGAGGCGAGGCGATTACGTTACGATCCCGAGTAGTGTGCGTTGCAGTAGGGAGTTTCATACAAAGAATACTGAACCACTCGAGTTGATACGTTAACGTTCCGTTTACGAGTTGATAAGTATGCTGTGAGCTTTAATGTCAAGTGCACGCAGGCAAGAAACAAGAAAGGAATGCCATCTGTAGGTCAGGTCGAGAACTTTTCTCCTTTCCCTCGTAGTCATTATCGTTGTGATTTTTATTTTTATTTACTACAGTTTACCTTATTTGTCCGCCTGTCGAACAATGGAAGCAACATGTTGAAGTTATGATACGTTAACTAGTGGCCCGCAGTTTCCATTCCCGTAGGAATGTTGGGTCTTTAGACCCAACAGCCGTATTTCCGAGATTTTTTTACATAAACTTTACGCGTGATTGAATAAAAATCTTTCCTATCGATTTCATAACATTAGTAGGATACAAAAGTCAGCAGATTGAAAGCGTTTAGAATTTAAGTAGCTGCAGCGAGTAAATTTACATGGCCGTTTTCAGTCGACACGACCAATCTGCGAAAGTGGGAGCGTCAGTCGCGCGGCGTACGCTAACACGGAGTTTTCGCGTCGTGGTACGCCAGTCCCATAGACGAGTCGCTGAGGCATATTTCCCACACATTTGTATTGTGTTGGGACACGTACCTTTCCCCGCACACGAGCCACGAACGCCGTCACTTGAAGCTATTAGAAGAAACATGTGTCGACTACCGGCGATGGCGTTCATATAAAATGTATGGGAAAGTAGAAATACGGTGGCGGCGTTTTTCAGTGGCCCATACGTGCGGCGACGCAGTTGTACGAGATAAAGTGACGGCGTATGCGATCATCTTTACCGCGTCGCTCCCGCTTTTGAGACGTGTGATGATTCGTTCTGTTGAGAGCATTATTCAATACAAAATAACAAATAGTGGCATGCTCCTTTTGACCAACCTATTTCTTGTGTTCTGTGAAGTAGATTTTTTCTAAATGTTCTTTAAAATTTCAATATAAAATGTTTTAAAACTACCACGAATCACATTAAGAAAAGACACTAGGAAAAGCTTACATTCTTGATTCCGGTGACCGTACCAAAAGAAGAATTTACATTATTACATAGAGGTCCTACTTCCGAGCCGAACTTAAGAGCGTTAAGAATTATAGGTACTTTTAAAAGTGCAGTATTCATTTAATTTAAATTTTAAAGAAGTCAGTGCATTTAAGTAATAATGCCACTGTTCCTCTTGACGTAATACTATAGAAGCTTTGTTTAAAACTAATATTATCCACGTGTTTCTTATTTCTATAGGATATCGGAATAAAAAGTACCAGTGTCCTGAGCAGCTCCCATTAGGCTTAATTTACCTCTACGCCGCATTAAAATCGATTCAGCAGTAGTTTATGCGTAAAAATTTTTTTTTCGAAAATTCCTCATCTAAGGGCTCAAATGCATGAAAGCTTAACTTCATCGGCCGATCAAAAAATCGGTCAGTTACAACATAGTCATTACCATAAGAATAAGTTACATATTCCTAATCGGCCGATTTCAATATAAAAACTGACTGACAACACAACGACTCCGTAGCTCAGTGGTTAGAGCAGTCGCCCGAAAAGCGAAAGGTCGTGGGTTCGAGTCCCATCGGAGCTGGTTGTGAGATGGGTCGATTTTTTCTAAATACTTCATTTTCGATTTTCTAAAACTGACAGATTTTTTCATCGGCCGATCAAGTCAAGCTTCCATGCGCGCCTAGGCTTAAAGGTACAAGGATGTCCACTCAGACGAAGTTACGAGCGGAGCGCTAGTTCCGAAATATTAGTACATAGTTTAAGCACTTGCGTTTCGGATACCAGACACAACGGAGTTATTACAAACATTAAAAAATAATTATTTATATAACACCCAGACCCGGAACAAACAAATCCTAAGCCGAAAATGGAGAACGAACCCACAAATCCGGCTCGAAGGACCATGCGGTCCGTCTAAAACCGTAGTCTTATCCAAGAATTTTATTTACTTTGAATTACATGATCAGGTACGAGACGGCGCCAACGGACCCGTCAAACAATCAAACAAACTTGCAAACTTTTCTACATAAAATATTAGTAGGAAGTAGGATACCTACCACAGAGGAATTTACTCTCAAAATAGTATTGAGTTTTATAAAAGCACCGAACCAAAGGAATTCCTTTCCCAGAAGCTCGTAATGAAAATCGAAAATAAAACCAATTTTCTTAGTAATAAGGCCCATATTGATCGATCACGCTTGCCTGAGCTTTTAGATGCGTTCGTTTTATATCAGGATGGATGTATAGGCAATTTACGGAGAAGCGAAATAAATAGCATCATATGACTACATGTGACACAAAGTAGGTACCTATGATAAATCTATGAAACGCGCGGACTTTTAAGAAGTTTCTCGAAAAAGTATAAAAACTAATATTGAAAATGACCGTAATTCGAATAGCAGAAAAATCGTATTGTGCATAAGAAAACTGTTTAAAAATTACAGTTGCAACATGCAATGACCGTAAGGCAGTCTTTATTTACTAATTTGCGATAGAATGTATCAAGTTTTTAGAAAATTGCACTAAGTGAAATCTTCTATATATATAAAATTCAAAGTCCTGACTGACTGACTGACTGACTGACTGACTGACTGACTGAGATATCAACGCACAGCCCAAACCGCTGAACCTAGAGACTTCAAATTTTGCACATAGATACGTTATACAGTGTAGGCATCCACTAAGAAAGGATTTTTGGAAATTCCACCCCTAAGGGGGTGAAATAGAGGATGAATGTTTCTATGAAAGTCCGTCAGTTTTGAAGTTAGGATCTTCAAACATTGTATTTAGGCTGGCAATTGAAAATTAATATTTACCTATGTCAGCGTTTTTGACAATTCCACCCCCGAAGGAGTCAAAAGGGGGATGAAATGTTGTATCTAGAAAGTCCTTCATTTAATTTATTATTTAGGAAGGTAAAACAAATAAGCAAAAACATGTTACGCATTTTTTCTAAAATCAACCCCTTAGAGGTTAAATGGGATAAATAAACCTAAAAATCAATATGGATGTCATTATTGAGGTTTTATGGGATGACGATTGCAAAAATAGCATTTATTTTGATGTTTAACACGCTGAACATGATTCAACCCCTAAAAAGTGGCAATAGGTGTAAAATTTTGAATGAAAAATCAGGGGTAAAATAGACATTTCAACTTGAAACTTTGTAGGCTTACTTCTTAAAACAAATAGGCAACCCATTTCGTAATTTTCAAAAATCAAACCCAAGGGGTAAAATAGGGGATGAATATGTGTATAAAAGTCCGCCAGTTTTGAAGTTAGGATCTTCAAATTTTGTATTTAGGCTGGTAATTGAAAATTATTATTTTCCTGTGTCAGCGTTTATGACAATTCCACCCATGAAGGGGTGAAGAGGGGGATGAAATGTTGTATCTGGAAAGTCCTTCATTAAATTTATTATTTAGGCTTATGGTCGGAAAGTAAAACGAATAAGCAAACACATATTTCGTATTTTTTTCGAAAATCAACCCCTTAGAGGTTAAATGGGATAAATAAACCTAAAAATTGATATGGACGTCGTTATAATGGCATTTATTTTGATGTTTAACACGCTGAACATGATTCATCCCCTAAAAGGTTGAAATAGGGGTGAAGTTTTGAATGAAAAATCAGGGGGTAAAAATAGACATTTCAACTTCAAACTTTGTAGGCTTACTTCTTAAAACAAATAGGCAACCCATTTCGTAGTTTTCCGAAAATCAAACCCCGGGAAAATAGGGTATAGAAACCTAAATCATCTTAAGTACCATAAAAGTTCTTGGTACCTATGCTACTCAGAACTAACTTTTTGATTGTGAAACAGTCACTTATTATTTACTAGCTTCCGCCCGCGACTTCGTCCGCGTGGACATTCGAGAAAATACTTAGGGGACCGATAACCAGGATAAAAAGTATTCTATGTTTTAATTGCATAAAAATCCGATCAGCCGTTTTTACGTGATTAGGCAGGTCCTCCCTTACCAAGCGAGGCAGAACGTTTGCCACGTGCGGCTGGCCTCGCACGAGGCTGCTCACTTGGTGTGGGAGGACCCGCCTAATCACGTAAAAACGGCTGATCGGATTTTTATGAAATTAAAACATAGAATACTTTTTATCCTGGTTATTGGTCCCCTGTGCCTAAGTATTTTCTCGAATGTCCACGCAGACGAAGTCGCGGGCGGAAGCTAGTAGTATATAAGATGCTAATAAATCTATTTTCACTTGTTGTTTGAAAAAAGACTATTTAGCAATAACTTACTTACTGCGAACTGTGAACTAATGTTATAGTAATATTGTAAGCGAGATGGCGCTATACGCAGTGTATAGCTCCGTCCTGCATATGCAATAGCAATCAATATTAAAATAAGATTGACAGGCTCCTGTGTAAATCTTAACGCAAATAGTTTTCATTTTAGATTAAGGCGATGAATCCCGACCGAAATAGGCACGCTAATGCTTGCTCGGCCGCGCGCGATACACTTCACGCGGACGCAGCGGCAGCCGGCAGTGAAACTGTGAACTCGCGAACACCCCGCGAATCGAAAATCACTTAAAATTCAATTAAAAACTAAATATTCAAAATTTTACACTTATGACGGCCGGAATCCCTCGGCTAATCAAAGAAAATTATTTTCGTATATTTTTCATTAACTAAAACCAAGTATGCTGAAAGTAATACGATATTTGGATTACGATTAGACGGATGTTTGTGATTTTATTTGACACAGTAAAATATCATCAATCGAAAAAATACGGCCGGAAGCACTAGATAAATAACTGTAAAATAACATATATTTTTTCCAAGTTTTAAGTACTTGTGTTTTGCGAGAATACCCTATTTTGGGGAATGACCGCCTTAAGGCGGGGGTTCCCGACCGAAATAGGCATGCTAACGTTTGCTCGGCCGCGCGCGATACACTTCGCGCGGACGCAGCGGCAGCCAGCAGTGAACTGTGAACTCGCGAGCGCCCCGCGAATCGAAAATCACATAAAATTCAATTAAAAATTAAATAATTAACATTTTAAACTTAAGACGGCCGGAATCCCTCGGCTATTTAAAGATAATTATTTTCATATATTTTCCACTATCTGAAACCAAGTATATTGCAAGTCATACTATAGGATTTTTGGATTACGATAAGGCTGATGTTTGGCATTTTATTTGATACAGTAAAATATCACTAATCGAAAAAAACGGCCGGAAGCACTACATAATTAACTTTAAAATAAAGTGTATTTTTTCTAAATTTTAAATACTTGTGATTTGCAAAATTACATTTTAAAATACTCTATTTTAGGGAGCCCAGCCTTAAGGCGATACCATAGCCGATAGTGGCGCCCTCAGAGGTTTTTTATTTAATAAGTTGCTAATAGAAAAGGATTTTAATGAAACTTTACATAGATTTTTTGGGCCCCATAGTCTAGTATTTTAGAAGGTATCGCTACATTCCTTCATAG
Source organism: Crambus lathoniellus (assembly GCA_949710035.1). Taxonomy (NCBI): domain Eukaryota; kingdom Metazoa; phylum Arthropoda; class Insecta; order Lepidoptera; family Crambidae; genus Crambus; species Crambus lathoniellus. The sequence goes on along the minus strand of OX453299.1, from coordinate 2,720,820 downwards.
TCATTCGTAGAAGTATATAGCAAATGTGTCAAAACGGCCACTTTTAGCAGTTTTACTATGTACTTCGAGTAGTGACTACGAGAGAATGTAATGATACCGCTCAAATACTATATTATGGGTCCTAATTCCATGTAAAGTTTTATTGAAATTGTGTAGGTATTAGAATTGCAATATTAAATAAATATGTAGTTTAAAAAACTAAAATAACACACTTTTATAGGAACAGGCTAAAAAGTACAAAATAACCTATATTCAGTAACTGAAATTAAAAAGCGTGGTGCGGGTTGTCAATATTAAGTACCTACTTGAATTGCATGCTTTGCAAAGGGCGCACCACGCTTTTTAATTTCAGTTACTGAATATAGGTTATTTTGTACTTTTTAGCCTGTTCCTATAAAAGTGTGTTATTTTAGTTTTTTAAACTACATATTTATTTTTTACTTTTTAGTTTAATAAATGGCGGATGGTAATGGATTTCACAGTCCATTCATATGTCTGCCCACCCCGTAAACATTATAACTCAAAGGCGTGATTGTATGTCTTTAGGTAGTTTTACAAATTCAAGTGGACTCTATTAGTTACCGGATGCGCAAGCCGAACCCTTACTTCCTAGTGGTCATTAACAAGTGCCACTGGCTTCCTCCCTGCTCCATCATAAAACCCCCACCACCAAGTGTAACGAATAGGTCTCATTAGAACGAAACAAATGAGCCAGGACTCGAAGGGTTTCCTATTGGTCATTAAAGGTGCCACTGGCTTCCTCCCTGCTCCATCATCAGACCCTCACCACCAAGTGCAGCGAATAGGTCTCATCAGAACGAAACAAATGAGCCCAAACTCGAGGGGTTTTTTAGTGGTCATTAAGAAGTGCCACTGGCTTCCTCCCTGCTCCATCATCAGACCTTCACCACCAAGTGTAGCGAATAGGTCTCATCTGAACAAAACAAATGAGCCCAAACTCGAGGGGTTTCTTAGTGGTCATTAAGAAGTGCCACTGGCTTCCTCCCTGCTCCATAATCAGACCTTCACCACCAAGTGTAGCAAATAGGTCTCATCTGAACAAAACAAATGAGCCCAAACTCGAGGGGTTTCTTAGTGGTCATTAAGAAGTGCCACTGGCTTCCTCCCTGCTCCATTATCAGACCCCCACCATCAAGTGCAGCGAATAGGTCTCATCAGAACGAAACAAATGAGCCCAAACTCAAGGGGTTTTCTTGTGGTCATTAAGGAGTTTCACTGGCTTCCTCCCAGCTCCATCATCAGACCCTCAGCACCAAGTGTAATGAATAGGTATTATCAAAACGAAACAAATGAGCCTAAATTCGAGTGATTTCCTATTGGTCATTAAGGAGTGTCACTGGCTTCCTTCCTGCTCCATCACCAGACCCTAAAGTGTAGCAAATAGGTATCATCAGAACGAAACAAATGAGCCAGAACTCGAGGTGTTTCCTATTGGCTTTAAGGAGTGCCACTGGCTTCCTCTCTGCTCCATCATCAGACCCTCACTATCTTGTCTAGCGAATAGGTCTCATCAGAACGAAACAAATGAGCCAGAACTCGAGGTGTTTCCTATTGGTCATTAAGGAGTGCCACTGACTTCCTCCCTGCTCCATCATCAGACCCTCACCATCTAATGTAGCGAATAGGTCTCATCAGAACGAAACAACGGACCCCAAACTCGAGGGGTTTTCTAGTGGTCAATATGAAGAGCCACTGGCTTCCTCCCTGCTCCATCATCAGACCCTCACCATCAAATGTAGCGAATAGGTCTCATCGAAACAAAATAAATGAGCCTAAACTCGAGGGGTTTCCTAGCAGCCATTGAAGAGTTCTATTGCCCACCTCTTGACTCCATCATCACATCAGCTCGACGGTAGCAAATTATTGTATTGTCATCGGATTCATGTAGACATGCAAAGTTTCAAATCAATACGACTATTAGAAGTAGGTTAAAATTGAATTCCAAGATTTTCTTACATTGTGACTTAGTTACAAGTGAAGCTAATAAAAGTGTGGTAATAAAATTAACCGCGGCGCCACTTTCGCCTAGCCTAGATATCGCCATAATTTACGTTACAATATTCACGTCAGATAAGTACTACTGATAGTGTTGGGCAAGTTAAATAATAAATATTTTAGTACTACATACCCCGCCCTTGTATATGCTACATACTGTAAGTAATTTTGTTTAGTTAAGTTATATTAAATAACTTTGTAGCAAGTTCTGAAGATGGAGCATTAATGCGGCAATATTGTTCTTGTATCTGATTCGACGTTGCATAACAAGAAACAACTTTGAAGATAGTCTTGTGTATAATTATCTTGTGATGAAAGAAACACGTTAGTTTGAGGAATTGAACTTCCTACTAATATTATAAATGCGAAAGTTTAGATGTTTGGATGTTTAGATGTTTGGATGTTTGTTACTCAATCACGCCATAACGGCTGAACGGATTTGGCTGAAATTTGTAACACAGATACTTTGTAGTCTGGAGAGGAACATAGGCTACTTTTTATCCCGGAAAGAATCACATTCCCGCGGGATAACGTCATGTAGTTCACGCGGGCGAAGCCGCGGGCGGAAAGCTAGTATAATTATAATTATCAACATGCAATATCATTAAAGATCTGTTTCTTTTCTAAGTAGCAAGAACTTTTGTTACTGATATCTTACTAATTATTATACTATGACTATGACATTTGAAGTATCGCCTTTTTTATGAATCGTTTTTCTTTTTGACGTTTCTTAAATTTTTACATTCGTGTTTTTTGACTAATCGTAAATGACGGATCCCGTGTGAACGAACCGTTAGAGCAATGTTAAGAGATGGCGCTATATACGGCGTTTTTTTTTTTCAATTTAATCAACCGTACTTTAATATTGCGATAACGGGTGGTGGCATAGGGCCAGTAGTAATTAAAATTCTTCCGATGTTTATAAAAATATTACAAATAATAATCAGTCGGTTATGCATGTTTGTCCCGGGAGCGGATGGATGTCGTGGGTCTACGAATCAGTACCCACCCACTAATTCATATTTTATATTGTACAAGAACAGCATATTTTATATTGTACTCAGGATCCATTTTCTTTCCAGCATCACAAAACTCCCTGTACATCACAACGAAGTTAGCAGAAGTTCCAGTAGAGAAGATAAACGGTTCTCTGGGCATCACGATCAGGGGTGGTCTTCCTGAGAATTCAGCACCGAGTGCAGACCTGGTCCTGAATAGCAGGTCTCTAGATGCTCAACCCCTTGTCGTAACCCATGTGAGATCTGGAGGAGCAGCGTATAACACATCCAGAATTAAACCTGGTGACAGGTTACTGAAAGTAGATCATGTGAGTAACGGTTTAAATACTATTTTATATTAATACTTGTTTAACTATAAGGGCTCTATCTCATTGGGTTTTTTTATCCACAACGGGGCAGCACTTAGCACTTAGTGATGACGGCATCACACCTGATGTTAAGTGATGGTAAAGTTGAAGTTGGAAGCGCACTACTCCCGGAATCCTCAATTACTGAGGAACTGGCTATCTTATCTCTAACTGCCCGAGCACAATAATACAGAAAACATCAATATTATGGCGTCATACTAAGATAAAATAGTGGTAACTAGCCAGGCAGACTTTCAACAAGCTTCTTCTTCTTATTCTTCAGGCATTTCCACCCACCGCCGTCGTTTAGCATACGCCTCTCCAGTTTTCCTGTTTTCCTTTAAGTAGTTCTATTCACAATCTGTCTAGGCCAGAGTGGTCCGGCGATAGCCTACCACCAACCAAATCGAATACAATATGCACCCCCACTGGGAATCGAACCCGGGACCTCTGGGTCTGATACCGGTGATGTGTGATGTGTACCACTAGACCACTGAGGCGGTTAGATGGATGTCATGGCGGTGACGCCAGCTGAGCAGCCAACGCCAACATAAACTTGTCAAATCGTTTATCGGCATTCCTAGACACACCTCACTTGGCTTGATTGTGATTCCAAGCCGAAAATCAAGTTAACGTAAAGTTCTATTGCCTAAAAATACTTTAGTGAGGTTCATTGGGTTCTATTATTGTTTGTTCTTGAAATTCATCAAACCAATCATCTTTAAGTGGGTAGTATTGAAGTGGTTCATCAATATTGGAATGGTTTTCTCTAGAGCCTCAAAGCCATTACCATTACCTTTTCCTTTGGTGGCATCGTACTTTTTTTTGTTAACCATATCACCAATTTCAATTATTTGTAACGTATGCATATTTGATTTTTGACCGTCATATACGTTTATTTTGGGACAACACTATAAAAATAAATAGGTAATTTAACACATTTATATTTCAGATATCATTGACGAACAAGACGTTATCAGAAGTCCACCAGATTCTCCAAAACTGTCCGCAAGTAACAAGCCTTACTATAGAGTATGATGTGTCAATCATGGAATCAGTAAAACTTGCCACAGGACCACTACTCATAGAAATTGAGAGGCCATGTAATGAAGACCTGGGGCTATTCTTAACCAATCAAAGGTATTCTGATGAAGTGTATAGCACGGGATCAGACACTTACCAGAGGGTTGGGACAAATAACGCTATTTATATTGACAGTATACTGCCGGCTAGTATTAGTGACAGGTTAGTACTTAAATCTTAATTTTTTGTGAAAAGACTAAAATACTGTTGGGTTATGGGATTAAGTTGTAGTAATAAAAAAGGTCAACCTTTTTTATACGATAGAGAACACACTAACCCACGATTGGCTGATTCATGCTTCACCTCTCACATAGCCTCTGGGGCACAACTGAGATCATTAAAAAAGAAGCGGTAACCCTCCTAAGACCTCTACCAGTCTCCATAGGCTATAAATAAAGCACATACAGAAGACTTAGATACCGATGTCAAAACACCATGTCTAATATAAAGTATCAATTTTCTAGATCTCTTTTGCAATTTTCAGATGTGGTGCCCTTCATCCTGGTGACCAACTCCTTGCTTTCGATGACCATGTCATCGACGGAAACAACTACACGGCTGAGGAGGTCATGTGCTACTTAGAGAACTGCGAAGGAGGTTTCACGAGACTCCACGTGGCTCCTAGACACGTGATAGGACACGGTGGTGGAAGGTTTACTAGAGGTGAGTAGTGTCACGAACTACACGGCTAAAAAGGTATTGTACTACTTAGAGAACAGCGAAGGAGGTTTCACAAGACTCCACGTGGCTCTTAGACACGTGATAGGACCCGGTGGTGGAAGGTTTACTAGAGGTGAGTAGTATAGAGAACTACACGGCTAAAGAGGTCATGTACTACTTAGAAAACTGTGAAGGAGGCTTCACGAGACTCCACGTGGCTCCTAGACACGTGATAGGACACGGTGGTGGAAGGTTTACTAAAGGTGAGTAGTATAAAGAACTAGATGGCTGAAGAGGTCATGTACCACTTAGAAAACTGCGAAGGAGGCTTCACGAGACTCCACGTGGCTCCTAGACACGTGATAGGACAGGGTGGTGGCAGTTTCACTAGAAGTGAGTAGTATAAAGAACGGGACAGTAGGGTGTAGGTATCTGAAAAAAAAGTTAACTTATATCTAAACACACTTTCTCTTTATCCACCATTGAGGAGAACGCGTACACAGTAGTGGGGCCATTAAAAGTGGCTGATGATGATGATAAATGTGTAAAATAATAAAGAGTGAAAAATTAGCAAAAACTAAACAATATCAGGTATGGCTAGCCGGCCACATCTGATATTTAGTATAGAAGAAGTAGAGCCAGTAAAATCTGATCTAATTTTATTTTTACGTTATCCAAAAAATAGCCATGTTTTTAGCACTGAAGTTATATAATCTATTTAATTTAATTAATTATGACGACCGATTTGGCGCAGGGGTAGGCTACCCACCTTCTGCGCCAGTGGTCTCGGGTTCGATTCCCGAACAAGACAAATATTTGTGTGCATGAACATGTCTATTTGTCTTGGTCTGGGTTTACTATGTATATTTAGTATGTATTTACAAACAAAAAGTATTTAAGTATATATTTATCCGTTATCAAGTTTTCCATGATACAGTTTCTTAATGAAATTAAATTGGGCTTAGATAATTGGTCTGAATGTAAGAAGTTATTTATTTATTTATTTAAAAAAAAAATATTTAACAAGTAAAATAATATTTAGTTACAAAGAATGTTCACAACATAATTTTAAATATGCTGCTTTTCGAGAAATCCCATAGACATAACTGTATTTGTTCTCCAATACTTTGAAATTATCAACATTTCTAATTTTGTAATTATTAAGAATTTATATTATCAATACATTAAATTTCTCTTTAATAGACAAGGTTGAATGGTTCTGATTCCACCAATAATATTGCAGGGTATCTTTAAAATTCTATATCTATCAGAAAAATGGCCGAGTACCCAATTAGTAGGTTCAAGTCATCTAAAGCGAGTTGAATAAGATGGTGCTCCTACAAGAGTGGTACTTCTATAGGAGTGGTAGAGTGAGAGAGACGCAATGATTACCGAGTTAATTCATCGTCGGCCCGGAGCAAACTTATTCTGAATAGCTCGAGCTGAAAGCAAACTAACGTTGCGGTGCAAGTTATGAGAGACGGGACGATTTTATCTAATACTTCATTTTCAATATGTTTAATAATTGTAAATGCAAAAAGTTAAATAATGAAGGGCACTTAATTTATGTTATATTTCCTATCAAAAATCTAATAATATGGGATAATAAAAAACTTAAGAAAACAGCAGTTTGTAAAAATGCATTTGTTTTTAAGCATTATTAATAACTAGCGGCCACATGTGGTTCCCATTCCCGTGGTAATATTGAGATAAAAGTATTCTATCTTTCAATCCAGGCTATCTACTATCTGTGTGTCAAATTTCAACCAAATCAAATTAGAAGTTTTTGCGTGAAATAGTAACAAACATCCATACATCCTCACAAACTTTTGCATTTATAACATTAGATGAATAATATAATAGAAGAGCATAAAGCCAGTAAAAACTGACCTAATTTTATTTTTACTTTAGCAATGGCGTCATTTTTTAATGCCTACAATTTAATTAGTCTATTTTTGTCATTTGGACAGTTTGATTCTTGAAAGAGCAAAAAAAAAAATAATTACATTTAATTATCTCTATCACTCATAACTTAAGGACCGCTCAACAACGCGCAATGTACGTATGAACATCAAAGTTGGCCCGTATTACTCAAAAGACTGAAGTTTTGATGTCTATAATGTGCTTCGGCTAATAAATGACTCGGTTCGATTCGGATCCGACAAGAATCCAAGTGTTTTGATACCAGACTTGAGTTACTGGGGTTTTAAAGCAAAGTTTATGGTAATTACGCCTTTGAATCCACGCCCTCGTGATCCATCGGAGATACTTTCCGATAAAAGCTTAGCATTAGATGTTGGAACTTTAAGAAGAATCGCTACGTAAGAAGATGTTACGTATCTTGCATACGTATGATGAAATATGTATGTACGTAGTATACGTTCGAATGTAAATTATCGAGAAAGTTTTGTGAGTATCGACAGTGTTCTAAAATTTGTAGATAAAAAGTTCGGTTAATTGTACTTTTACGTGGGATTAATTCAATGATTCTTAATAAATATGATATAAATTAATTGAGGTTAATTATTATTAAAAATATATTATGTAGACTGAAAGAAACCTATATATATATATTCACTTCAACAGAATCGAATGAAACAGTATTTGAGGCAAAATTATACTTGTCAGGAAGGAAACAATAAAAAGCAAAATAATAAAAACTCTGTCTCCAAACAATGTAAGCAATAAATAAGAAAACAAAGTTAATGGTGATTCTGTATAGTTTGATATAAAAATAAAGATTTTTTAAATAAGTATTTTAATTTTTTCTAATTCAATCTTTTTATTTTCAGAAAACTCCATATCGGGTACACTTAACACCAAAAAACATCGTCAGAGGAATTATAGACAGAGTTCGATGCCCAAATTAGGCCTACAAGACGATTATGGTAAGGACATTTATTATTAACCTTAAATTGAACAACTGCTTTTAAAATATACATCTGAGAGAATGCTAATATACGTCTAAGAGGTAATGTACAGCATTACCTTATATAGTGAAAATTTTCAGCATGTTTAATTAAGTGACTTACTTAATGTTCTATATCCCCTAAATATGGCAAAGGGCGTCCACAGTAGATCTCCAACGCAGTCAGTCTTCGTATCGCGGTTTTTATTCACTCCACTAACTCAAGTTCTACTTATTAGTTTAGTAGACAATCTGGAATATTATAATTAAATGAAGGGGCATTTAATGTTGTTAAAGTAAACTGCAAATACGGAGTGCGTAAAATATGAACATCAAAACCTACAAAGGTCCGAATTAAATCAGCCAAACAAATTCACGTTCCCATAAATTAAATTAAGCATAACAATCCCAATTGCTCGTTTGCAAATACAAAAACAACTACACGACAACACGAAGATAAAGGAAAGGTCAAGACGCTTGGTTTGTTTAGGCCCCGGCCCAAATCCATGTTTGTTCCCAACTGGGCCGATGTAAATAACAGACTAGTTAATTACCCCACAGACAGCCAACAGAACTATATGAGCCTGAGCGTGTGTCGGACTGAGTCGCTGAATATCCAGTTGGAGGTGCCCCCTGGCCAGAGCAGCGGGTTGGCCGTCCATGAGGATAATACGACCCTGGTGGTGTCGCATGTGGCTGCCCAGTCGCCGGCTTATAGGTACGTAGTCGATGGAAGATTTTTTAACAACCTATATGTACAAGTAACCTCAATAAGACCGACAAGACTCGCCATCGCATGCATGATGTCTTTCATTGTTTTCTTTCATTTAATTTATCATGACATGTATCTCAGAAAGATTTAATTCTTATGAGTTACCCCACCGATTGATGTCATAAAAGTACAGCGGGTCAATCGCCGTAATTCTATGCAGCGCGTCTTCATCGCGTTTGGGTCTTGACGTTTAACTTCGTATTGCCGTAATGACATTGTAGTATGTCGAAGTTTAGAGTTTGACTGCAACATAACATATTTTACAAGTGACTGCTACATAAAATAGCTACGTTCGCTTGTATTTGCATCGAAGGAAAGATTTCGTAATCGGGTCAACAAACATTATCTTTAAACGTATTTTTACTTAGTTTTAAGACTTGACTTGTAACCATGGTCTAATAAACATCTCCGGAGAATTTCTACTTTCATTCATCTCCCGAAAGACACATCATATTGGATGGCGACCCTGCCACGCGAACTACGGATTGGAAATTATGAAGAAACATTTTAACTGAAGAACAGAAGAAAGAAGATATTTTCAAGAATAACTTTATCATGCAGCATCGAGGTACAATTGTAGCAGTATTAGCCATAATTGTTGTCTTCACGTCGATATTGCTATACATACAGTATATTAGCAATTTGTATAACTCCAAATTGCACTAAGAAGAATCATGGGCTCTAAACAAACTAAAGAAGAGGTGATCATCGCGCAAACCGCCAGCGGAGATGCTCAAGCAACCACAAAGCACACAGAAGGCATCAATCACACAGATATTATGATTATTGTGCTCATTGTTGGTGCATCATTGGCCGCTGCTTTCTACATTATACGAAAATGCAAGGCTAACATAGTGAAGACACTTCGACGCGAAATAACTAGAGGCAACATAACCGTGTCGACACAAGAGTTGACGTCATCGAGCGTTTAAGAAGAAGGAAGAGTTGGAGCGGTGTCCAGGGTAATCCCGGCCCACGGAGTCCAGGGTATAGCCCGGCCCAGTTGGAGCGGTGTCCAGGGTAATCCCGGCCCACGGAGTCCAGGGTATAGCCCGGCCCAAACAACGAGTCATCGAAGCTGCTGCTGCTGCTGCTTTGCTGCTGCCGCCATCAACGGGAGGCGCGTGCAATCTGCTGTGCCACGTCTTCGCCAACGCAACTCGGCGTGCATGAGGTCATGACGTGTCCTCATAAATAGTAAGCTAATTTATTAATTTCAAATGGACCATTTTTTTTTTTAGGTAGTAATTAATTTTGTTGTTTTTAATATATTTCTATAGCAAATTGGATACCCTACGTAACATGATATGACTAAGGAGTTAATTGAACTACGTAGTAAATTGTCGTATTTAAAAGAATATTTAGTTAAGCTAGGACCTGAGCGTCGCGCTTCAAAGTTAGCGTATGATAAGTTACTAGAAGCTAAATCATACTATGGAGGGTTACATAATATTTTGTCTCGAATAAAAGGGCAGATTGATTATTCTGAGATAGGCACCTCTGACCTTAGTTTAGTAGATAAAATCGTAGCCGATGTCAAATCTTTGTTTATAAGTATTCAAAGTTTAGTAACGTATCAAAAAGAGCTACGCACATCTGATTCGAGCTCAGATTACTCAGAGTGTTCTGGTTTGGAAAGGGAAACCAAGATGGCGACTTTCGATATTAAGACAGCAATCGCTTTGCTACCTGTTATGACAGGACAGGAACATGTTACACTGCAATTGATTGATGGAATTACTTTATATAGCAAAATGATAAGTGAAACATTACAGTCAAGTTTGATTGAATTCGTTTTGAAAACTAGGTTGTCTCCTAGTGCGAAACTTCGCCTTCAGGCTTCCTATGACTCAATAGATAAATTAGTTCAGGATATGAAGTCGTTACTAATACAAAAAAAATCACAAGTAGCACTTCAATCACAGCTTCTTCGCTCTAAACAAGGCAATAGATCTATAGACAGATTCGGCTCGGAGTTAGAAGAGTTGTTTGTAAATTTGACACTAGCTCAGGCAGATGGGGATGATGATAAATTTACTATACTCCGTCCCATTAATGAAAATATGGCCATTAAACGTTTTGCGGATGGGTTATCTAATCCACGATTAAGTACCATCATCGCGTCTCGAAATTTTGTGTCGCTTCCAGAAGCCATAAGAGCCGCCACAGACGAGCAATCCTTAGCTATCCCGGAACAAAGTGTGATGAATATTAATCATCAACACAAGAAACATAATAGTTTTTCCCGAGGTCGGCATAGTTATCGAGGTTTTACCCGTGGTCATAATCAAATGAGATCTAATAATATTTTTAATAATTTCAGAAATAATTATAAACCTCATACGAGTTCAAATACAGGTTATAGGTCATCACGCGGCCGCACATTTTTACGCCGTGGATCGGTACGTCACGCGAACGCCAATGACCGATATTCGCGGGCTCAGCACATAAGTGCACAGCAAACTGTGTACAGTGACCCACAGCGAAACGGTGACAATGTTCTCAATGCACCTAACGACACTCAGTTTTTTCGTTAGCAATATAGAAAATAATTTTATACTTAGTTGTAATACTTGTAATAACGTAACGTTTAATTTAAAAGGCGGAAAATATTTACATTTTTTAATAGATAGCGGTGCAAGTTTATGTGTAATTAGATACGAATGGTTACGCGAACAATGCGAGAGTTTATTAAATAATATTATTTATGATAGATTAACTATAAAAGGTGTCAGCGGAGAACTGATTTCTGAAGGGTATATTTACTTGAATTTAATTTATGATAGCGTTACTTTCACTGAAAAGTTTTATGTATTTAAAAACATGTCATGTACTGCTAATGGAATATTGGGAGAAAATTTTCTAGCAAAGTATGATGCTGTAATAGATTATAAAAACAGCACCTTACAGTTAACTTGTAATAATACTAAAGTTTCTATGCCAATAAATCATAATAGGTATATATACAAGCATGTTATTCCCGCCCGCTGTGAGGTAATTAGATACATAAGTAGTAAAGGCTTAAGCGAGTGTGTCATGTTAGCGAGAGAATTGCAAGAGGGCGTTTTTCTCGCAGGCGTAATAGCAAATCCACGTAACGGACTTATACCGATTAGAGTGTTAAACACAACGGATAATGATGTAGAAATAGATTTTTCTAATTTGGACATTTTAGATTTGAACGATTTTAATGTTTGCAACTTCACTAGGGAACGTTGTTCGGTAGAAAGAATAAAAGATTTATTTAATTTGTTGGATTTAAATTATTTAAAAAAAGAGGAACGTTTATGTATTGAGCAGATATGTGCCAAATATTCTGACGTATTTCATTTACCAGGGGATCGGTTATCTGTAACTAATTTAATGGACCATTCGATATTCTTAAAAGACAATACGCCTGTTTATTCAAAACCTTATAGGATTCCGCATGCTTTAAAAAGCGAAGTACAAAAACATATCAAAGATATGTTAGATAATGATATAATAGAGGAAACAGTGTCAGAGTGGTCTAGTCCAATTTTATTGGTACCAAAAAAGTGTGATAAATCGAACGAAAAAAAATGGAGACTTGTTATAGACTACAGACAATTAAATAACAAGCTCGTTGATGATAAGTTTCCTCTTCCGAATATAACTGATATTTTAGACTCTTTATCGGGTAGTATTTATTTTTCTAAGCTTGATTTATCTCAATCTTATTATCAACTTAATTTAAACAAAAGCTCGAGAAAGTATACAGCATTCATCGCTGACAAGATGTATCAAATGAAACGTTGTCCCATGGGTTTGAAAACATCACCTAGTGTTTTTTCAAGGTTGATGACCATTGCTATGTCTGGTATTAACTATCAGGATGCAATAGTATATTTAGATGACATTATTGTTATAGGGAAATCCATGGAAAACCATGCTCAAAATCTCATAAAAGTGTTAGAACGTCTGAGAGAAGTAAATTTAAAAGTTAATCCTATTAAATGCGAATTTCTTCGCACCGAAATTGTTTATTTGGGGCATCAAATCACATCTAATGGAATTTTACCTGATCCAAACAAAATTCAAACGCTGCAAAATTATCCAGTCCCGCAAAGCGCTGACGACGTTAAAAGGTTCGTAGCGTTTGCTAACTATTATAGACGCTTTGTACCACAATTTGCCAGTATTACTCATCCATTAAATAAGTTATGTAAAAAACATAACACTTTTCAATGGACATTAGATTGTGAAAAAGCTTTTCAGAAAATAAAAGAAATATTAATATCGCCCCCAGTGTTAGTATACCCGGATCTTTCTATTGAAAATAGTTTTGTTTTGCAGACAGACGCTTCACGTATAGGTTTAGGCGCTATCTTATCTAATAGTGACGGGCGAGTAATAGCATACGCTAGTAGAAACTTAAACTCAGCAGAATCACGTTACCCAATAATAGATCTTGAGTTGTTAGCTATAGTATGGGCTATTAAACATTTTAGGCCTTACTTGTATGGTAGGAAATTTAAAGTTTACACTGACCACAGGCCACTTATCTATCTTTTTGGCTTAAAGGATCCATCTAGTAGGTTAACTAAATTTAGACTGTACTTAGAAGAGTATGACTTTGACGTAGAATATGTGCCAGGAAAAACCAACGCAGCTGCCGATGCGTTAAGTCGAATTATTATTAATTCAAACGACCTAAAATGTATGCAGGAGCAAGTCGTGTCAGTTATGACTCGCGCTCAATCACGAAAGCAAAAATTAGACAACGACTTTATAACTCAGAGCACTACAATTCATAGGACTGATCACCCTTTAGTTGTAGAAGTTTTGAAAAAACCCAAGGACATAGTAGAGTTAAAAATTTGTTCATCTATTGATAAACAATTTATTTATTCAGATTGTATTTATTCAGAGTCGAGGCATTGCGCATATGTGTTGAAAGAGTCAACCATTTTTTTAGAATCTCGATCATTATCTACCCTGCCGGTGTTAGTGAGAGATCTAGAATCATTATGTAGCAAACTAAATATCGCTGAATTACTTATTATAAAAAATAAATACAGCGAAAAGTTAATAGAAAAATTTGCAAGTTACCTATATAAATATTTACAAAATGTAAATAAAAATGCGCCTCGTTTATTAGTAGCAAAAGATGTTATTAGAATCTCAGATAATGACCAAAAGAGAGTGATTCTAAACGATTTTCATTTACTTCCTACAAGCGGTCACGCAGGGAGTAATAGAATGTTAAATAATATTAGGAAACATTATTTTTGGCCTGGGTTGTCAACTGACGTTACTGATTACGTTAAAAAGTGCAAGCAATGCCAGATACAAAAACACACTAATCAGTACATTAAGGAACCAATGGTTATTACTTCGACACCCACAAGTGCATTTGAAAGAATCAGTTTAGACCTTATGGGACCCTTACATTGCGACGATAATAATAATAAGTACGTTCTTACGCTTCAATGCAATTTATCCAAGTTTGTCGAAGCCTATGCGTTACCGACTAAAGGTACGGAAACCGTAGCGAGATCTTTTGTTAATAACTTTATATTGAGGTACGGAGTGCCAAAAGAAATAATAACAGACAGGGGCACAGAGTTCATGTCTTCTGTCATGGCCGAGGTTTGTAGTTTATTAGGAATTAAGAAGTTAAATTCTACCTCTTACCATCATGAAACGATTGGAGCATTAGAAAATACTCACAAGAGCTTGGGTGCTTACCTCAGAATCCAATGTGAACAGAATAAAAGTAGTTGGAGTAGCTGGTTACCATACTGGTGTTTCAGTTTTAATACAACTGTTCATACCGAAACAAAATATTCACCATTCGAACTAGTTTTCGGTAAACACTGTGTATTACCAAATACATTGCAGACTGGTATTGATCCTTTGTATAATTTTGATTCGTATCCTAAGGAATTGAAATTTAGATTGCAAAAGGCGCAAATGGACGCCATAGAAAACCTTTTACATAATAAATGTTTAAGAAAGTTTAATTATGATAAAACATGTAATCCTATAGTTTATAAAAAAGGGGATTTAGTATTAATAAAAAACCATATAGGAGATAAGTTAGATAGTTTATTCTCAGGTCCATTTGAAGTTTTAGAAGATGTAAGTCCTAATCTTAAGATTTTAAAAAATAACCTAGAATATACCATTCATAAGAATAATACAAAACCATATTTTGTCTAAGTGTGATCTATATTGTAAAAGCGTAATTTAAATAAAATTGTATTTTGTAATAACTAAAAATGTAAGTAATTGTGTTCGTGTATTTTGTGAAAAAAAAAACGTGTGTTGGTCTGTCAACGTATCTTTCTTTCCTTGTCACAATTTTTTTTTTTAAATATCCCCAGGGAGAGAACCCTGTCCTTTTTCGGGGGAGTTGTAGTATGTCGAAGTTTAGAGTTTGACTGCAACATAACATATTTTACAAGTGACTGCTACATAAAATAGCTACGTTCGCTTGTATTTGCATCGAAGGAAAGATTTCGTAATCGGGTCAACAAACATTATCTTTAAACGTATTTTTACTTAGTTTTAAGACTTGACTTGTAACCATGGTCTAATAAACATCTCCGGAGAATTTCTACTTTCATTCATCTCCCGAAAGACACATCATATTGGAACATAACGACGCACACGTCACGCCATTCTATAGTCCTACAATCCTGTCTGATCCGGTGACATCCGTGACAGAGGAACCACTTGCAATTCGAAATTAGGTGTCAAAATAGACTGTCGTATGAAAACTGTTTTAGTTCCAATATTATCACTGGAACAGAAAACATAAACGGTTTTGCACGTCAACTGCACTTCAACTGCATTTACACTTGACTAATGCGTCATAGAATTACCGCTATCGGGGCCCAGGGTGTTTGTTATTTAGAATGCTTTTTCAAAACATGGGTGTGGGAGACTGATTAAAAAAATATTCAATTTCAGTTTTGTTTCTTTTCAAATATAAAGGGAATGGTTCCTTTGAGTGAAATGTACTACCTCCGTTATTTAAAGTACCTACCACTCCAGCTATCATGAAATAATTCCACCGTTATATAATTTTATGTTTTTTCTTATATCATCATGTTATTGAATACAGCAAGAGATGGTTGAGAGTATGTGGTATCTGAATAAACATGATTATTATTCTAAGCTTTATTGATTCCGCTATTCTCGGAAACGGCATAAAACAATTTCGTGGTAACAAACCTCTTTATTATAAAAAGTGAGCAACAAATTATGAGTGACTGATGTGATGAGTGCGAGTGAATGAGTGATGTGCA
The DNA here is from genome assembly GCA_949710035.1 of Crambus lathoniellus. Taxonomy (NCBI): domain Eukaryota; kingdom Metazoa; phylum Arthropoda; class Insecta; order Lepidoptera; family Crambidae; genus Crambus; species Crambus lathoniellus. The sequence goes on along the minus strand of OX453299.1, from coordinate 2,704,741 downwards.
AGAATAATAAAAATAATTATAAATTCAATTCTTCAATATATTTTATTCAGCCCAACTCTCTATGTTGCATACTCAGTATTGTTTTTTGAAAACGTGTTAATTAATTAATTAATGTTCTTGTATTTTTATTTATATACAACATCGTTTTTCAGATCCGGCTGCCTTCAAATTAGAGACAGAGTTATGTCAATAAATGGACATGAAAATTTGACTGTTGACGTAGCTAATGAAATATTACAACGGCGCAACGACTCGCACAATCCCAAATATTTGACGCTCAATGTTGAATTCAGTATGCCTAATGCTATTGAAGCTTCCAGTGGCGTATTTAATGTTAAATTAGCGAAAACAACAGCTGGGCTTGGTGTTACGATAACAGGTATTTCTAACGAAAATAGTTTTAATGTTTACTTAGTTTTATCTGAGAACGTTTATTGTTTTCGGCTATGCTTCTTTTGTTTTTATCTTGAAAGTATTTATTTGACGATGGCTTCGATCAACAATAACACCTTGTTGATCGAAGGACGATGGTTAATTTTTAGATTTTCTTAAACATAGGAAAAATTGAGATAGAAGAAAATCACCAGCCCTGCAAGTAGCTTGAAGGAAATTTTTCCTATTAGTACTTACAGAATTGCATTGTAAATGTATGAATAATTTAAAATCTTAATTAGAATTTCCTTGGTAAATTTTTTTTGTTTACTTAGTATTCTTTAGCTACATCACACAAACAATATTTTATTAGACACACATTATTTGCAGGATGCAAGCAAAAGTTGCTGAGCAATGAAGAACCAATGGTTATATCAGATATCAAACCTGGCTCAGTAGCCCATCGAAGTGGTGCACTAGCTCCTGGAGACCAGCTTTTGGCTATCAATGGTCAACCACTACACAACCTGTCATTGGTAACTAGTTCAATCTAAGAATAGTTGATTGTGAACAATTATGCACATTCCACAATATGACATAAAGCATATTTATATATTGACTTTTGCTACGATATTATTCGGCGAATATAAGCAATATTTATTTTTAGGATACGGCGTTTAACATTCTACAAAACTCTCCAGAGGATATAATTACTCTGAAAATTCGGAAACGTGATCTAACGGAAGATTGGTCGAACATTCACAAACACAACGCCAAGCTTGCATTGCAAAGCTTTAGTAACATTGAAATCAAAGCAGTAGTTCATAGTGGCGAAGATTCTGGCCATCACACCGATAGTCCTAACAACAGCGCCAAAGAAAGTGAAAGGAGTCATGGAAGCAATGAAAACAATACAGCTGTTTTCACTGTCGAACTCATTAAACAGGAACACGGTCCTTTAGGACTTACAATAGCTGGTAGCGAAGACGTAAACCAACCAATTTTACTAAGTGGTCTAGTTGAAGGTAAATATAAAACAAATACAAGTAACCACGAGAGAATCGTAAATCAACAAGTTAACATCGTATCGCATTTTACAGGTGGTGTAGCAGAAAAGTGTGGAAAGTTAGCAATAGGCGATGAATTACTTACAATAAATGGTGAAAGTGTTCTGAACAAACCACTATCGGAAGCCATAAAACTTCTGCAGCAAAGTGGGCAAAGGGTGCAGTTGCAACTTTGTAGGAAAGTAACGGGTGAGTTCGAAATTGAAAACATTTTTTTATTTATTAATATTACACATTTATATTGCCTTTCAAGTTACCAGTACGTGTGGTTTGCTTCAATCATCGTAATAATTGTCTGTAACTATGAAACGTGCGTACCATTAATGTAGGCGGTTTAATTTTCACAGTTGCCTTTATTACTAATGAATCTAATTGTTTGTATTTAATGAGTAATGAATCAAGTGTAAACAGATTTGCTTCCTTGATTCGTTCACTATGTAGGAGTATTATTTAAAGTTAAATATATTTGATAAATAATTGATTCTATGTCACAGGCCCACTGGAGAGCGCCGAATGTAGTGCAAGGGATTCCAGTCATTCCACGTCCAGTCCAGGACTATCAAACGACAGTGCCGTCGAGTCCTGGGATCAAAACACTCCAGTTAGAACTAGTGCCAATTGTGGTAAGAAAATATTTACGAATACTTTAGTTATTTCTATTGCTTGAAAAAAGTTTTTGCACAGTGATAATACAAACTCGCTTTACCCTCGTCTTAGATAGATACCATCTAAGTAACTTAGCGGTAACATAAACATTTACACAAAGTTTGTGTTTATATAATGAACTAATCAAATGTTTGAAAACCCAAACTATTGCAGCTACCTCAGAAGTAATAGAATACGCGGTACCAGACAAAACTCGGATAGTTGACAAACAACCGTACTCCCCAACAGACGAAGACAAACTTCTAGCTTCCAACTTCAGTGCCGCTGCGCCTTACAGCGTTAACGACTTACCTTTACCCAACTATTCACTGAACAACTCTCTCAAAACTTTCCATTATGAAAACACGTGTATAATCCCAGAGAGCGCTATCAAGAACAAAAATATTACAAGGGAAGACGATGTCCAACAAATAGAAATATTGACGACTAACATGAAGGATTGCCAAATTCATAATATGGAAAGGTCGTCTTGTAAATGCGACTATGTACAGATGGGACCTTATGGGATTGTGTCGCCGAAGACTAGAAGGCAAAATTGGGATAGTGATTATTTGAATAACGGCATATACACAGTGACTACCCCTCAAAAGTCACCGCTGAAGCCTATAATGCCTGGAACGAGTTTTCAATTTTCGACGAGCCCTATCTACGAAAATGATGTGCCAGGTAAAAAACCATAGAAACTTCTTTTACAAAATTCCGCTTATACTACTTTGAAGATCAGTAGAATATAAAAAACAGTTTGTACACTCGACAGCATACCAAGCCTTACAGTTGCAGCTGCATACAATAATGCTCATCGCCATTATCGTATTACAGTCAATCCGATTGAATCATTACCCACTTAGCAAATTTGTTTGAAAGCATCAAAACTATACAGAGTTAATTTTTGAACACCATCCGATTTTTAATATCGTCTCAGAATCAGTAAGACGAAATACGATAAAAAATTTTGAACTTCCCATACTAAATAGATCGAGTGATCAGTCTGATTTGTATGAAGAGTAAAAAATTTTATGTCATTATTTCAATCCATGTTTCTAGGAGAAACATGGGTTGAAATTTAAGTACATAAGTATTTAAGCACATTTAAGTACAGTCAGCAAAAAATCTTGTCATGAAAATAAATTTTTACTAAAAACTTATTTTAGGCCTATACAGCAGCGACACACTCTCCCCGACTCGCGGGTCGGTGCACCACGTGATCTTGTACAAAGACGCTATCTATGATGACTACGGGTTCTCCGTGTCAGATGGCTTGTACGAGAGAGGGGTCTATATCAACAGGATCAGGAAGGGGGGTCCAGCGGACATCGTCGGACTGCTGAGGCCTTATGACCGGATATTACAGGTAAGTCATAATTTTTTATTTATTTTATTTATAACGACCGACCGCATAAGAAATACGATACTGAGTTCCAGAACTCTTATTGCTGACGTCTCCCAAAAAGCAGCATTACTAAAATATAACTGGGCCGGGCATGTCTGCCGTATGCCAGACGACTACTGGGCAAAACTCGCCACCAAATGGACCCCCACAGTTACACGTCCACGCGGCAGACCGAGACGGCGGTGGCGAGACGATCTTGACTCGTATATGAGTGACTGGCACACAACAGCTCTAAACCGCGTGAAATGGAAGGAAGGTGGAGAGGCCTTTGCCCTGCAGTGGGACGACCCAGGCTGATTTATTATTATTATTATTATTTATTTATTAATTTCTTATTGTATTTATTTATTAGTTATTCAGTATGTTTGTAAATATAAGGTATAGTAAAAAAAGGCGACGGGACATTAAGGGGTGTCATGTGTACTCATGCATACAAACTACTTTTACTACGGTATCAACATTGAAATCGCGAAAATCATCATTTGATTTTAATTTTTTTTATGGAACAGGTGTTTTTGTTGCGATTTCATTGTTACTATCATAGTAATAGTAGATTGTACAACAAGTGCATAAAACGTATCATTTTACCCGAGACGTATTATATCCACCCGAGCCGTAGGCGAGTGTGGATAGTCAAGTCGAGGGTAAAATGGGTTTTATGTACGAGTTATACACTATGCTTTTCACTTCGAATGTGAGGAAAATAAATAGCAATATTGCAAAAAAGAAAAAATAAAGACCGTAGATCTTAGTCCATAATGCTCTTGAAATACTTATTTCTTAGAAAACTCATTAATTTTGCCTAGTTTTATTAGTTAATTTAACATGGATTATAGTACAAAATTTAAGAAACAGAATGAAATAATAAGTTAATTTAACGAAGTTTAATTGCGTGTGTGACTAGACGACCTTTGTCTTAGTGTCTGAGACTTTAGACGAAGATTTAACTTTATGCACTAGAGCATAAAAAGCGATTTTATGCAGCCTATACCCAACATAAACACGAACTTTACGATCACGAGAAGTGAAAAAGTTGTTTGTATGCATGAGTACATTGAACCCTTAAAACTCCGTCAGCTTATTTTACAACACCTTATATGTATAATATTTATTTATTTGGATGTAAGAAGTATATTGATTTTTACATAACACTTGTACAACTTTAACTATCCCATCATACTTTATTTTCTTATCTTGTCCATAACTAGGGTGTCTGGAAGAAATTATTAGCGACTAGCGAATCCTCGCGGTTTTACCCGCGTGGTACCCGTTCCCGTAGGAATATCGCGATAAAATATAGCTTATGTCACTCGGGAAGAATGTAGCTTTCTAATGGTCAACGTATTTTTTAAATCGGTCCAGTAGTTTCGGAGCCTATTCGATGCAAACAAATAAACAAACAAACAAACAATCAATCAAATCTTTCCTTTTTATAATATTAAGTATAGATAAGGCCGCTTGTTGTATATAGTTTTCTCCATCTGTATTTAAATCTGTGTGTACAATAAAGTGAAAATAAATAAATAAATATTTATTTATTTCAGGTAAATGGGACGAGAACGGTGGACTACGATTGCTGTTTGACGGTGCCGCTCATCGCTTCGGCCGGCGACCGCCTTGAAATCGTGGTCCAGAGGCTATCGTCGTCGCGAGTGAGTATTGAGCTTTACCTTCCTACGCCATATACTTTTTGATATTTAAAAGCTAGTTTCTAAAAATATCATCAAGTAAATGAAAGACATGTTGAAGAAATTAATAAACATAGCGTTTGTCTGAATTTCGATTGTGGAGAATTAAGTTTTAAGAGATTCACTCGAAGGAGAGACGATAAAGCCTTTCGTTTACTGAATAAAACCTTACTCACCGACTTTAAGGCGATACTCGGAAAAAATGTGCTGAAGCGAGATAGCAATGAGAAAACGACGCGCGCGGGAGCGAGACCAATTTTGCAGATTAGGCAAAAAAAACACAAAATCACTTCGTATTAAAAAACTACAGCGATTTAAAAAAAAATGCTTCTATACGATCCTCAATATTATTGATGTCCACTTATTAAACCAATTTCCAATAGTGTAAGTAACCCCATTTAAGAATAATATTCACTTTTCGTATTTTTTAGAGGTCTTTTCGAAAATAAAAAGTGTCGAGGCAAAATCATAAAATCGTGTTTATGAAACTATACGATTCTAGATAAAGGTATGAAGAAATATATATCTTATTACCAGATTTTTAACAACTGTAACCGTCCTATAGTTTTAAATAAAAAAATCCATATTTTTCCGAGTAGCGCCTTAAGCAGTCTACACACCAAGCCCGCCGACACAGTCCGGTGGCTTGGTGTCGGTGGCTTTATTTCAAGGAATCATGTCGGCGACTAATTTTCTCACCGCAACACTTGACTTGTCTCTAAACGGCCCCCGAACTATCAGTTCGGTGGCTCTGTCGCAATCGGCTACACACTCACAGTTTCACATACAAAAACCGAAAATCATTGCCGATTGCGGCCAACTAACAGGCCGTTGCCTGCTGGTGGACTTTCAGTTTGCCGGCAGTCTGTGGGGCACTGTACTACCAAAAAGTTGCTAATTTCCTGCCGCCGACGAAGTTGAACGAGATTCGCAGTCGATGACTAACATGCCGACGACATAATGTCGACGACTCACGTGACGGGTCAGCGGGTGTGGTGTGTAGACTCCATTAGCCGGACTATAATACCTTTGGATACCTGATAAAATTAGGAATATCGCATCGTAAGCGGTTACGTTATAAAGAAATCATTACACAGAATTATAAAGTTATCATCATCACATAATCAATTAAAAAAGAAAAATTCCTTTCATATTTATCTTCACTTTTCAGGAGCTGAAAAACCAAAGATTAGATGACTGTTCCAGCCCTAGTGACAGTAGTATCGTGACCAAAACTATCTAGTGCATAACCCGGCTCTAGTGAAACTACGCCAAAGACTTAAAGTTTAATCCCCAGAGCCTATTTAACGCGGTCGTATTATACGAGTAGTTAAACACCATCATTAGTCAAAAACTTAGTTATAAAATAGTATTTGTAAATGCTAATTAAATTTAGTAAATGAAAATGAATTTACTGGGACTTTAGTGAATAACGCAATAAAGTGTCATAGTTCGTTTAATTATTGTCAAACGATTAGTTGTTTTTACTGCGAAATTTTTATTGTAACAAATTAACTAAAAGTGTTTAACGTAAAATTGTAATAATGTTGAATGATAAATTTAGAATAATGCTAAGTAAAGTAAATTACTTAGTGAATGTTGTCTAAAAGGTTTATAATAAGATTAAAATAAGACACCGTCTAAATAAAAGATGGTAATAAAAAAAATGTCACAGCGTGCTTTTGTGTGACAAAGCATCTAGCTTCCGTGTTTATGAAGAAAGTGTTTATTATTATATGTTTAAATTTTTTATAACAAATTATTAGCCTTCAGAAAAATACACGAATACATAAAAAAATTGCGAATGACTATGAAGAATCATAACGACAAAATCACAGTTACAACATTCTTTGACCCGGTTGTAAGGACATGGGTAATAAGCGTACCCAGACATGAAAATAGAAATCTATTGTGTCTCATTTTCCCGGGCTTGAAGGATTAGTTATGAAAAAAATCTATATGTCAGCTAAACTATTGATTCCGATTTGCTGATGGTAGTTGAAGAACGTTCAGGTAACGATGACGTCCGACGTTGACGTTGCCGGCAAAGCTGCTGACGTTAACGCTGACGTCAACTTTACGCGACACGAAAGTGAGTAACGTGACGTGGTAATGTGGACAAGCTCCGCGTGTCTGTCTTCAATGAAAATGAAAAGTACTGTCATAAATAAAAACAAAAATATGACAAATAGTACTATAGATGAATATTTATAAACAAGAGTAACGGGACTCAACGCGACATTTATTATGAAGTACATATTATTACAGTGCCACAAACTTTGCTGTGCCGGTGGCCAAAATGTGAAACAAACGTGATTTTTTTTAACGTCATTTGATGTCCAACCATAGCGCTGCTGGCGGCTGAAGTTCTTAGAAGTCAGGGCCGGTTAAATTACTACAAGAAAAACGTACGTAGCGCCGCTGTCACCGGCACAGAAAAGGTTGTGGCACTGTATGTACTTACAGCTTGACGTTTCGGCTGTGTTGCTACAACCGTGGTCACAAGCAGACTGAATAGATGTGAATAAATGTCGCGTTGAGTCCCGTTACTCTTGTTTATAATTATAATTAAAATAATAAAAAATAAAAAATTTAAGTTAAATATAATGGAACGCGAAAGTTTAAAATCTTATATAGATGAATATATTAAAGAAAAAGAATTACTTACACAATCTTTATAAATACGGTTGCGATACATTGTTTTTAATCCCATAATGTGCCTACCTGTTTGTATAGTTACAGATGTAAACAATTTAATTTACCGATAACCTACCTATCCTATTTTTAAATAAAAAAGTATTCTGCAATATGTATTTAAATAGGTTTATTATGAATTTTTAGTTAACCCAAAAAGTATTACAATCAAATAACTATTACATTGTTAGCTTATCAAACTACGAAACATATTTTGTTATTTGTGAAAGCAATTTCCATAAGTTTCAAGCAAATTGTGCCTTGCCTTACCTTGTCATTTGCAATACCGTGTACATATGAAAGCCCTTTGTATTGTGATTGCTTCGTTGAAATTATTTATTTTACTATTAAAATAGCTTAAACTTTTAAATCAGAATCAGCAGAATCTTCCCACGGATTGGCTCCTAGCCAGAAATATTCTCTGCTACCTCAGTAGTTCTTTGCACAATCTTATGAATTTCTAAATCACAATTTGCATTTTGCATTCAAGAAATAACATCTACTGCAGTAGGGTTTAAGAACTCGCATGTAATTTAATGTAAGTGACTTGAAATACATTTTGTTCTTGACTTAGCATTTATAAGTCAGCGTCACTATCTCGGTCAGTTACCTACTTAGAAATATCTGAAGTGATAAATAATGCCAAATTTACTTAAAACGTACAGATAACAACTACGTAGAATGTTATATGGGACGTTATTAGATAAATGTTTAATTTGTTACTAAATTATCCGGAAGATTCATAAAGGAAAAACTTGTGATTTTTAAAGAAAAGTGCTAAAAGTAATCAAGGTTTATATGTTACCAGCGAAACTTCATTAGAACAAACTAGGTTTTCCTAGGCCAAATCAGTCACCATCCTTTAGGCGATAGAATAAACTGGGATTGATTTACAAAAAAAATACCACGGAATTAAAGGCGCCTTAAATTTCTAACCTATCACATGTTTTACAGGACTTCCGAGGCAAACTCGCTCTCTGAAATGTCAACGTGTTGAACTGAATTGGCGAAGAACTAGTTTGTCCTAAAATTGGGTTTGGCCAGTAACATAATATATAAGTAGCCTTAACATAATACCTTAACAAAGAACGAAAACCATCTAAGTATTTTTATCACTTTTGATGTTTCTATATAGGTAGGTAGGTACCTAATTTTTTTTTTTTTGTTTTTTTTTTTATCTTACGATGCCGTATCCAATGTAAATAGCATCAAGAGTAAACAATAAATACTGTAAATACGTATAAAGCCATTTTCAACCCCAAAATTAATTATCTATGGAATGTAACGAAGTGTAATATAAAAATATAAGGTAATAATGTAGTTTACAGTTGTTAAATTCAGACTGATAGCAAGTTTAAAAGTAATTTAGTCACTGTATGATAAATAGGTCATAGGAGTAAATTTTATTCTCTCTTCGAGTTTTGCATTGAATAGTCTCTTACCAAAGTTTAAAAACTTTACTAATAGTAATTAAAGGAACTAAGTATAACAATATCGCTAAACTATTATTTTAGAAGACAGAAAGACTTCGTGAAATGTAGGTATTTATAAATAGTTGTATTAATTTGTAACATTTTGTTTTAGATAGATAATTGATTAAAACAAGTGTATTTGTGATTTGAAAAGTGGGTGTCTATTTGTAACCTATGAAGTTTATTAAAATGTACAGGTCACAATGATAACTCATTGCATTCTTATATATTTATGACTGTATAGTTGCGAAACAAAAATTCTTAAAGAGAAGAAATTAAAATCGTTACTTTGTTGTTTTTTTTCTCACGCCTCTACCGATACATCATTAGTAAGTGTATATATTCTTTGTCATTAGTCAAATATAAGTTAGCAACTTGTAAAAGCTGTAACCACTCGCTGCATATCGCAATTGCATAACACGAAAAACTATCGATAAGGTAATGGAATAGTGAACAATACCGTCCTTCAAAAGCTCCCCTTCTTAATTACCCGATTCATTTTATGTTCACGCACTGCCCTTGTGGTCCGTGCATGCGTACTGTACTAAGTACAATCGCACTGCGAGTGCGGCGGATTCTCTATTAGATTTGGATACACCATTGATTTTTCAAAGAAGGATGTAAAGTGAAATTTTCAATGTCCAGTTACGTTTCATTGCAAAAGTTACTTTCTTTCACTGACATTTAGATTATTAATGTTTTGATCAATGGTGCTTACACACGTTGTTTAGAAATGTTTGTTAAAAAATTCGGCGTGGGAGTAAAAATATTATTCTTCTTAAGAGGATTGTGTACGAAACGATCTCTATACAAACGGCGATAACGTTTGCCACCCTCTAAACCTTAATATACAACAATGAATTTCGGTATGTTGTTGAAATGCATAAGAACTAAGGGCTGTACTTACGTGTTGTTTTTTTTTCAATATTTATCATAGATTTTGAAGTAATTTCACTTTAGTGATTTCATACAAAAAATGTATTAAATCTAAAGTGCAATTATTTATTACTAAGGAGACAATCCTCTTAACGTTGGCAAATATTTTAGATACAATCTAATTTATTCATCCACTATTTATCCATACAATTTCCTAACAGTTGACAAACGTTTGTGAACATGTAGTAATTCTTGTAAACAAAACAAAACTGTACCCCTAGTGTAAGTTTTTATGTCAAGCAAACGCAAACTATCGCGATTCCGTATTTATGTCAATTTGTATGAAAACTGTATCAGCGCCTCTAGCGGCGAGTAGCGGGCTTATACAGTTTTCATACAAATTGACATAATTACGGAATCGCGATAGTTTGCGTTTGCTTGACATAAAAACTTACACTAGGGGTACTGGTTGAAACATTGGTTTAGAAACCATGTAGAAACCACATTACGCATAAAATACATAAAAGGTGCTACTTCAGTTATCTTATCCTTCATTTGTTGGTATTTTTTGGCATAATTCTAAAAAATTTAATCAATAATTAGTTAAATCTATTCATAACCACTCAATGGTTACGCACGCTTAAATATGCTTACGGGGCAATGGTTACTCAGCACAGCTCCGCTCCGCTCCGCTTCGCTCGCTCGGCTTTAAATTAAGTTTTACTCAAAAACTATAAGGATTTAATAAAAACAAATTATTGATTTATAATGCTAGTTAAATTTGCAATAAGATTGTATAATTTGTAGATGGATTTTTATTACGATTTAATTAGAAACAGCGAGTTGAAGTTGCAGAAAAGGAAATATTGTTGTTACCTGTACATTATTCGGCTTTTGTATTTAAAGAGATGTGTTTGTTAATTTAGTGAATTTGATCATAATACATTCGCCCGTATTTATATGTAGATAGTTAGTAATTTTTTACATTTTATTTTTGTACCCTTAATTGTAAGAATAATTTATATTATTATTGTCAATTAATGTGTAAATTGATTGAGGAAATAAATAGAAGAGAGCCTAGCTAACGCAATCTGGTTAATAAAAATGCGCGTGATTGAAAATCGTGTTTTATTAATTTTTTCCTCCACAGTAGTTTTTTATTTCAGGTATGGTGTATTGTAAAAGATCCTGCCTCTTTTTCCTTATGGCAATGTTGGTAAGGGGTGAATTTTTCTAAAGTTGCAATCGCCAAGGAAAATGGTTATTAGGTACTGTACTATTTTTATGTTATTTAATTTGTATATGTCGCAGTAAGATATAAAAAGCCGTGATATAGTTATATCCCTAGGGATATAATTATATACCGGAAGATAGATATACGTAAGCAACAAGAGTTCTGTGGTGTGGAAAAAAATAACCACGAAAATTCTAACCTATCACGTGTTCTAACACTACTACACTCATACAATTATTTCATTAAACAAATCTAGCAATATAACTATATCACTAGTATTATAATTATATTCCTAGTAAGATAGTTTTAAAAAGCGATTCATTACTATCTTACGGTACATAATTATATCCCTAGGGATATAACTATATCACGGCTATAGCTATCTTACTGCGACATATACACGACGGTACCTATGGTTTGACAAAAAAAAATGCCATAAAAATGGTGCTACACAGTTGTTTACCTAGTTTTCAGCACGGTGTAATTACAGTTTCCCTATCAAAAGTAACAAATATAAACAAAACCGATACAATAGAGTGTGACACCAGAATATAATGCCCCAACGCAAGTCAACGAAGGTATTACAATTTAAAAATACGCGTTAATACCAAAATATCGTATCGTATAATCTGGCAGTATCGGACGCTTGCAAATTTCCCGCGAGCGCTGACAAAGCCAATAAAATCCGTATTAACACCGCGTACGGATTAAATAAATAAACAATAGTGCAGTTGCAGAATGAAAAACTGCTCTTATTGTGTATGCCATAAGCTGCTTGCTTATCGTTATCAATGGCAATAAGTAATGCTAGATGCACTTGTCGACTGTACCTAGCATTACTAGATAACGATCAGTTGTGTGCCGGTATTGGATATATTGTGAAATATTGAATTGAAAATATCAAACAAATTTTTGAAATGGACACAATTTTGCATGATAGTTTTTTGGTCGATGCTTACGTTTGTTGCCCTTGTTACTACCAATCTTACTACCAGTAGTAATACCGTTAATTTTTATTACCCTTCTTACTACTCCAGTATGAAGTTGTAAGAAGGAAAAAATTTAAAAGCCCGTGTTACTAACGTAAGTACTTTTAGTAATTAAACAAAAATAAACTGCGGTACCCAGACCGAAAGTGGCGCTGCGGTGAATTTTATTAAATATTGTAAATTCTAATACACAATTTTTATGAAACTTTACATGTAATTTTAGGGCCCATCATAGTATTTTTAGACTATATCATTACATATAAATGTAGTTTACAGTTGGATACCTGATAAAAATGGTATTATAAAAATGGTAAAATAACTTTATATTTAAAGTAGCCAAAAAAAGCCTAAAGAAACCTTTGAATTCGTATTTTATTAATTTCACAAACAAAAATCCAACAGTCTCGCTTCCTACATAAAGCATACCTACCGGTTAGCAAGTAGGAGAAAGTATTGCAAGCTTAAATAAAGGTAATAGTTTGGCAGAAATTACGATTGTCCGTATCACCCGCTGGTCCATCTCTCCTGGTTTTACCCTACTAGTACAACCCCAGTGATTTAATTAGCAAAGCTAATTTCAAATCTGTCCTGGAAAAAATAAGGTTTACTTTAGCTCGCGAGTGGAAAGTTGGAGCATTACTCAAGTGCAGTGCTAATAAATTCAATGGAACGTGCCACTGTTAAAACTCGTTAACTGCTCTCAATAAAATAACAGCCGACCTTTTAGTCATTTTGCGAACTTTAAAACATTGAAAAATTGAAAATGAAGTATTTAGAAAAAATCGAGCCGTCTCACAACCAGCTCCGATGGGACACGAACCCACGAACTTTCGCTATCCGGGCGACTGCTCTAACTACTGAGTTACGGAGTTGTTACGAGAAGCGTCGAATTTATCCAATACTTCGTACGCGCTGTATAGCCAGCGTTAATTTCATCAAAGTGAAGTTAAAACTATCCTCACACACGAAAGAAACACCATTCCAGATATTTGACAATCGCTAAAGATAAAATTATTGCTATTGCAAGTCCGATAGCTGGTTATGAGATGGGTCTTTTTTTCTACATACTTCATTTTTAATTTTTCAATATTAAAAACTGTATTGTGAATGCAAAAAAACAAAAATTGAAATATTTTTGAGTTAATTGTGAAATAGGTAGGGATCACAATAAATTCTAAATTCTGACATTTAGGAATATTTTGGACCATCATCAGCCACTTTAATGTCTCTACTGCTGGAGCACTGGGTTTTCTTATTGAAGGTTAAGGAGAATGAGCCTCGTCCAACCAAGTGGGGCCAATGCGGACTAAGGGCTTAAGGGCTGACATGAGCCAAAAAGCACCGTCAATCGATTTTATTTTATTTATTCTAAATAAGCCCAATTTCTAAAAAAAGGAATCACAGGATCTTGACTGATTTCTTTTGTTAAAAATTGGAATTATTATGTAAAAATTAAATAAAATCGATTGGCGGCCGTGTCTTTCAAAGTTTTAAAGCACTGCCGCATCACACATATTTCATTTGATGTAGGTATATCGCGCAAATAGTTTCGAGTAATCACCGTTCTGTGTACCTACCTTTTTTTACGGTTTTTTGAAAAGTATGAAGATTCCTGTATTTTTAAAAGACTAGGTACAATATTTAAAACTAATAATGCTTTCTATTACATTTTTATGCTAGTGAAAGTTGGATTGCATGAATAATTTTTCTAAAATAAAAAATATTTTAGAATATTAGCGTTGTCAATGAAAATATTAACCAAGTAGTTTTTCAACATTTTAGTCATTGTTACTCTGAACAAAAGTGAAAAAATGCTGTTAACCCTTTGACCTGCACCCGTAGCGTGCTGCGTGAACAAAGTTACGTGCTACGAAATCTTGTATCTGAAGGCGCGCTTTCACGGGCAACTAAAATTGCGCAATTGGGTATTTGACTGTTGTTGAAATGTAGATATTTAATTATGACATTCAGAAATATAACATTATTGAATAACAAATGTGAAAAAAGAAATTTATTCTGTATTATAACAAGCTAATTATGAGCTTCTTAATTGTGACTCTAGTTATCTCTTTCTAAAACGAAATTTTCTATGGCGAGAGTATGGCGCTATAGAAATGTGACGTCACGTTTCTATAGCGCTCTCCTTGTCTAATTAGAAAGTTTGATGCAATATATCGTTGAAAATATGCAAGATATTTGAAAATAAATACCTATGTTGTGTTGCTACTAATTAAATGAACATTTTAAGTCAATAAAAAAAATCAGTCAAATACCCAATTCCTGACAATCGCCACCAAATATGACGTCACGACAACATCAAGCAACTAAGAGCGATAACAAAAAATGACAAAATGTAGCAACCTGTTGCTGAGATCATCATGTCAGCCGAACGACGCCCACTGCTGGGCATAGGCCATAGGCATGGGCATAGTTGCTGAGATACGGCCACTCAATACCACGAAATATGGAGCAACATTCCTCCACTTACCTAATAGGGTATTTGACTGAATTTTTTTTTTTGACTTAAATTGTTTATTGTAATGTTAGCAACACAACATAGACGTATTTATTTTATTTTGCATATTTTCAGCGATCTAGAGCATCAAACTTTCTAATTAGATAATGAGAGCAGTGCAAGCAAGTGACGTCACATGCTTGTAGCGCCATACTCTCGCCATAGAAAATTTTGTTTTGAAAGAGATATCTAGAGTTACAATTTAGTAGCTCATAATTCGCTTGTTATAATACAGATTGAATTTCTTTTTTCAAATAACAAATTTTGTTATTCAATAATGTTACATTTCGGAATGTCATAATTAAACTCTACATTTAAACAGTAGTGTAATACCCTATTGTTTCAGATTGATCCATTACAGTTATCAGGCAACAAGCAAAAAAATGTCCCATGTACGCGCGCATTAAAGCTTGTTGCTTCTGAATCTGATGAGAAGTGGCAGTAGAATATTTGAAGCTCTGGTTTCAAAGAATTAAGGTACTACTAGTTGTCGTAATACAATGAAAAATAGCGTCACAAGAAATGAAAAAATTGGTAAGTTAATTCGGAAATGTACCTACACAATGCAATTTTTATAGATAAAAAAATATTGAAAATGAAGTATTAGAAAAAATATCTACCCGTCTCACAATTCACATATAAGTACATAAGAACTTTTTTTGTTGACTGATACCTACGGACACCAGTTGCCTGTAGTATCGTGAGCTTGCAGCGAGTAATCTTTCCCTAATTCATCATCATCATCATCATCATGTCAGCCGAACGACGCCCACTGCTTGGCATAGGCCTCCCCCAAGGACCTCCACAACGATCGGTCCTGCGCTGCCCGCATTCAGCGGCTTCCCGCGACCTTGACCAGATCGTCGGTCCACCTTGTAGGGGGCCTGCCCACAGAACATCTTCCGGTACGCGGTCGCCATTCGAGAACCTTTCCGCCCCAACGGCGATCGGTTCTCCGCGCTATGTGTCCCGCCCACTGCCACTTCAATGATACAATCCTTCGAGCGATGTCGGTTGTTTTAGTTCTCCTGCAGATCTCATCATTTCTGATTCGATCAGGCAGGGAAATACCAAGCATCGCTCTCTCCACTGCTCGCTGGGTGACTTTAAGCCTTCTTATGAGACCTATAGTAAAAGACCACGTCTCACTTCTATAGGTCATGACTGGCAACACACACTGGTCAAAGACTTTCGTCTTGAGATATTGAGGTATTTCGGACGCGAACATATGCCGGAGCTTCACAAACGCTGCCCATCCGAGCTGGATTCGACGAGAGATCTCTTTCTCAAAGTTTGACTTACCTAACTGGACCGTCTGTCCTAGGTAAAGATAGTGGTCAACAACTTCGAGTGTAATGTTGCCAACATCAACTGGAGCGGGTGCAACATGGGCATTGAACATGATTTTCGTCTTGACCATGTTCATTTCCCTAATTAGTATAACGCCCGAAATCTCGAACGCAAATCAAATTTGGGAGCGTCTCAAACATCTTGGCATCTCTGTCATACGTTTGACATTTAAGGCGACAGGGCCATGCTTGAGACGCTCCCAAAGTTAAGTAGCGTTCGAGTATTCGGGCATAAGTCTATTACATTTTGTAAACGGCAACTTATAAAAAGCAATTAAACAAGCAGCGTCATGTAAAGAGAACAGTATTTAAGGCTGCAAAATATCACTTGTTTACGCTCCACCGGCACCGTTGCGAAAGTTCAAAAACTTACTTAACGCTGTAGAATTAAATAAAAAGTTGAATATTGCAAAAGTTTTCACCTGAGCGAACGTCTATTTGCTAGGGAGGATAGGTTCACGCTGACTGCTGGAGTTAAGCCGACTGTCACCCGTAAACTGACATAATACGGATGTATACGAGTGCGCCCCGTAGTGACAAGTGGTTTAAATACGCTGTAGCTTCAGTTCCTGTTTTGTGTTTCGGATTTTTAGAGAGAAATTGGACTCAACAAAGGACTGTTTTGTTTGGTGTTTTTTTCTCAGCGACGCTTTAAGTTACTTTTAAGTTAAATGCTGTTGTCTACGGTAGCTATACCTTAGTGTGGCTACTTAAACTTTAATGCACAAAAAACTAAACCGACTTCAAAAAGTAGCTGTCAACTGTAAAGGAAAAATAACATCTTTACAGGAGGTACCTTTTTCTGGCTTTTTTTTGCTTCTGACTGGCACCGACCTAATTTTTCAAATATTTTTTTATTTCTTAATTTTTATTGCAGGTTGTACCATCTTAAACCCATATCATCTCAAAAACTATTGAATAGATTTTAATGAAACTTAGACTGTTCCCTAAGTTAAAATACACCTAATTTAGGTCAAAAAGAATCATCTTTTAGTTCTAAGTCGGTTAAAAATGGTACAAAGCGAGCTTAATGCCTTATGGCATTCTATATCAGTCTAAATACAGATTTTATATTATTTTTATGCATTCACAATGTAATTTTGTAAGTATAGGAAAAATGTGATAGTAAAAAACCACGAGCCCTATAAGTAGCTTTCAGGCGGAATTCGAACCCGCGCCTCCGGGAATCCGGCCCGATGCTCTGACCAACTAAGCTACCGAAAGGCTTACACGACTCGTCGAATTTTGCTATCACTTGTTACGCTGTAGGCCAGCGTTGCTTCATCAATGTGAGGAAACCCTCGCATCCGAAAGAAACATTTTTTACTATTACATTTTTCCTATACAGTCTAAATACGTCTATTTTATAAGATACCTACAAACGATTATGTTAAATAATCGATAACAGTCACCAATAAGGAGCTAAAGTAGGAATTTCAGAAACAACTAAAAAAATATCTAAGCTTTGGATAAGATAAGTTCTACTTATTATCAACATTCGATGTCGGAATTCACAGAAGCTAATATAAGTATTAGCTTCTGTGAAACTGTGCCAAACACGCAACTCAGGAATGAGAGGCTCTCCATAACAAGGGTCACCAGTACCACAGAATAATATTTGCCAGTACCCCTAGTGTAAGTTTTTATGTCAAGCAAACGACATATAAACTTACACTACGGGCACTGAACACAGTTAATAGCGAGCAAAACCGAAACTGTCCAACAAAGTATCTCATTAATTGCCTCACATTAGCGATACACAATAAATGTCTCGTTAAAAATGTAAAGATTCGCGTCACGTCTCACGTGGCCATCCATCCAACATCGCAATGCGGTCGAAAACCGACTGACCTAAATCTGTTCACCCTTAGCCCGTTGGATTACGTCAGTCGGTCCCACGTTCATACGCGGGATATATTTGGCCGGTGACAGGATAAGTTTGCCAGCGTCGGAGGCTGCACAAAATTTCCATTTTCCACGCGATTTGCCACAAATTAATGCCCTCAACCCGTCCGCGCCTCGCCAATTTATGGCCGGATTTACATCTACCGACTTAGGGTTGAATTTTTAGGGTGCAGAAATTTGATTGTGTTGTTAGTTATGAAAACATGGTGCAATCGCCGGAAATGTACATTTATGCTCTATGTCCTAATGAGTTTTTAGTAAAAATTTCATCATTTATGACAAGCTTTTTTGCTGACTGTACTTTAGTATTGTATTGTCATCTAAACCAAACCTGTACACCAAATTTCAGCTCCATCGGACACTGGGAAGTGGGTCAAATTAAGATTGCAAAATTTGTCCCCCACTAACAAACTAACTAACTAACAATGCAAGTTAATAAAAAGCTTGTAAATATTGAAATTATTTTCTTACGAATTAGTTAGCGTTTAGTAGGTTTAATTATGAAATTGTTTATGGTTAGTTATTTAACGGATTTATACATACGATAGTAAATTATGCAACTAGTAAACAAAGGACGGATTTAAAGCGAGGGCCGTAGATGAGTCACGCAAGTGAAGGATTCCAGCGAGTGATTCAACTGTTAGAATCCTGAACGACGCGAGTTTCATGGCCCTCGATATAAATTCCTACTTTATTCAGGAGTTGCATACTATACTTTATACCATGACTACGAGAAAATACATGATTTAAGCAAAAATAGAAATTTAATCAAGAAATAAGAATTGTTACATTAATTGAAATGGACATTAAAATCAGAGCAATGACTGAAATTAAGCGTAATTTTCTTATTATTATCATTAGGGTGGTCAACTTGTGAAACAATATTTATTTATTATAAAGTAACACTAAACTTTGTGTCCGTACAATTCACAGTAAGTATTTGAAATGGCGCCAATTCACTATTTTTTTTTTCTATAAAGGCAGCAAAGAACACAAAACAGTTTTTAATCTAATGCCAAACTCCTTGTCGCAAATATCGACCAATCAAATCTCGAGAATTTATTTGCACCAAAGAGTTTTGAATTTCGAATCTTAGCGCAAGGAGTTTGTGTAAGAATTGAAATAGAGACCTAAAAGGCCTTTTATTCACTGTTTTGTTTTTATTCACTATTTTGGTGTTTGAATTTGGAACACAAAAATATATCCGGTCCGATAAATATCGACCATATTTGCGACAAGGAGTTTGGCATTAGATTAAAAACTGTTTTGCGTTCTTTGCTGCCTTAATAGAAAAAAAAATAGTGAATTGGTGCCATTTCAAATACTAACTGTGAATTGTACGGACACAAAGTTTAGTGTTAATTTATAATAAATAAATATCGTTTCACAAGTTGACCACCCTAATGATAATAATAAGAAAATTACGCTTAATTTCAGTCATTGCTCTGATTTTAATGTCCATTTCAATTAATGTAACAATTCTTATTTCTTGATTAAATTTCTATTTTCGCTTAAATTATGTATTTTCTCGTAGTCATGGTATAAAGTATAGTATGCAACTCCTGAATAAAGTAGGAATTTATATCGAGGGCCATGAATCACTCGCGTTGTTCAGGATTCTAACAGTTGAATCATTAGAATCCTTCACTTGCTCGTGACTCATCTACGGCCCTCGATTTAAATCCGTCCTTTATTCACTAGTTGCATAATATACTATTATCCCGCTATCATTTCGGACCGGGATCCACTCGAGTAAAATCACGAAGCACAGCTATGTACTTAAATAAATAAAAAACCGACGTACAATATCGATTATTTTTTAACTGTAATGTCTAATTATTAAACAATTCAGGTTATTTCCATATTTCGTTTACAGACACTGGCCAACTATATTTATTTTAAATATTAATAAGAAATAAAAAACAACCAATTTTTTTTACGTTTTTTGCATTCACAATGCAAATTTTATTATTGAATATATTGGAAATGAAGTAAGTATTGGAAACAAAAGCATTCGCCCGGATGAAAGGTGAAAGGTCGTGGGTTCGAGTCCCATCGGATCTAGTTGTGAGACAGGTCGATTTTTTCAAATAAGTTATCAATGTTCAGAAAAAAAAACCATCTCAAAATGCGATAACTAAACTAAAAAACAAACCACACTCGCGTACAACGTAATGAATTAATCGCGCCGCTAGATGGCGCGATACGGCTTAAGCTGAGCCGCCTGAGATTATACTGTTTATATCTGGCATCAAGCAGAGGATAAGTCAGGTAAGGTTTAACCAAAGCCGGGGCGTTAACGCAGTTAAGATGTTTACCCCGATGCAGGGAGCTGACTTTGGAAACTGGAAGAGGCACAGGCAAAGTAGAATTTTGTTTGATTTTTGAAGAGACATATCCTCGTAGAAAAACCGTGTAAATCAATTGGGAACAAAAAGTAATTAATAGGTAAAACTAGACATATCTATATATCTATACAAATAAATAAAATTGGAGTGTCTGTTTGTAACATAAAAAATAACCGCTTTTTACTACATGCATATGATTATATATACGTTACACATACCAAAATGACATTTTTTACAATTTTTGTCTGTCTGTATGTCTGTCTGTCTGTCTGTTTGTTCCGGCTAATCTCTGGAACGGCTGGACCGATTTTGACGGGACTTTCACTGGCAGGTAGCTAATGTAATAAGGAGTAACTTAGGCTACTTTTTATCCCGAAAAAATATCACATTCCCTCGGGATAGCGTCGTGTAGTTTATCATCAATGCAAAAGTTTGTGGGTGGGTAAGTTGATGGATGTATGGATGTGTGTAACTTTTTCACGCAAAAACTACCGAAAGGATCTGGGTCTGGAATAACACATAGGGTACTTTTTATCCCGATATTCCCACGGGAACGGGAACCACGCGGGTGAAACCGCGGGCGGCCGCTAGTAGTAAATAAAAGCGCAGGTAGGCAGTCACATTACTTCTACTAATGTAAGTTTCAAAATCTCGTTTCACGGTGTTGGTTGTCGAACTCTCACAAAAAGGCTGGACTGATTTTAATGAATTTTGTTTATATTTTGTAGGTCTAAGAATAGGTCGTAAGCTGTTTTAACCGACTTCAAAATCAAAAAGGAGGAGGGTCTCTATTCGTCTGTATGGATGTTTTTTTTTGTGTATGTCCGCCGATTACTTGAAGACGGATGGACCGATTGAAATGATTCAAACGTTATTACATCAGGATGGTTTCCAAGTTGTTCCCATTTTTTGAAATTTTGAAATCGGTTTAGTAGTTTTCAGGATATCTTGAAAATACTGTCGTTTTCGTTACCACTTTATGTGAATTTAATACGTATCTTAAGGCATACTCCTATGTTTATGTTTAAAAAGGGAATACCTCAAGGTATTTAACCGACTTCAAAAAGGAGGTTTTCAGTTTGATCACATACCTATTTACCAGAATACACGTAAATTGCTTGCACGATGCACTAAAAAGAGTGAAAAAAAAAAGTTTTTATAAATAATAAAACCGCCTTCAAAAAATCATATCTAAAAAAAAGAAAGACGGTTTTATTTTTTATAAAAATATTTTTTTTTATCTCACAATTCCACGGTAGCGATGTTATGTCATTTTATTTATGTTTATTTCTTCAACATTGTGTAGATGTCGTGGCCATATCGTAGATTTGCTCACTTCATAAAATGCTCGAGATTTTCATGAAATGGTCGCATTTCATGAAATGTTTCGCTGTCTATTTGGCCACACCATGATATGGCTTGGGCAGATCAATGATAAGAAATTGTTTCTCGATATGGGCATCTGAACGCTACTTCATGAAATCGTCAAGATTGTTTGATCACATCGTAAAATAGTTATATCCATTACCGGTAGAGGCGCTGCAAGCGCTTAGTTTATGTGTGCCTTATTATCGATAGGTTTTTTTTTTTCTGTTTAAACAACAAGTATTTCCGTAGTGTGAAAAAAAATTACTACGAAATTTAAGGCAATCGCGAAGTAACCTATCACGTTTTACAGGACTTCCAAGGCAAACTCTCTTTCGATAATATGGCGTTCGAAGAAATAGAATAGAGTACAAATTTAAAAACTTTGATGTCATGGAAATCATACATAAATGATAAGGTTGGTCATTTCATAAAATAGTCGTATTTCATGATAAGGTCGAACGTTGTTTAAAATATCATTAAACGTTGAGTATTCAACGATATTGTCAATTTAAACTGGTTATTTCAAGAAATGCGACCATTTTATGAAATTCTCGATCATTTAATGAAGTGAGCAAATCTAAGTTATGGCCACGACATAGGCACATACATAATACCCAATAATACGTACACAATAAGTATAGGTAGGGTATAAAAAAGCAACATAAAAGATATTTCCAAACTTGAAAAGCAAATTTTAAATGAGGAACGGTATTATAATATTTAATCATAATCATAATCATAATAATCTTTATTGTTCTAATTATGGTTACATAAAGGTCTTTTGTAATGTAAGCAGAAAATATTCCGTAAAAAAACCTCGACTGCCACTTCCAACGTTTATAAATTTTCGTTTAAGCGGCTTAAGTTTCAGAGGTGTAAGTTTGTACAAATAATTACACCTGAAAAGGGCACGCAGTGAAGGGAACTCTGTAATTAATGCATGTGAGACCCAACACTAGGGCGTGACGAATAGGTGCTTTAATAAAATTAGCTTTAAGCTTAATTTAATTTGCCCCAATCAAGCTCGTCAACACACCATCAAAGATGTTGAAAAGGGTTCAGCTAAGCAATTATCAACGTTATTATTATCAGCATTAAGGTTAAGGGTGCCATTAATTTCAACAGAAAAGGTGATCAGATTAAATGGCGTGATTATCTTTTTGTGTACAGGTGCGAAATTGTTATTTCTTTTCATGCCCACTTTTGTGGTTCAATTATTTTAAGCCCAGTTACGTAATAATTAGATAACGGCGTCTCACAAAGACCTTTATATTTACCACAAGTATAACCTTAAGACTAATTTTTAACTTTATTATTCCACTTAGGCTGCATTCGACCAAACTTTTATTCCAAGAATAACGCTTACTTTCGGATAGTAATGTCAAAACCCTATACTAGTTTGACATTAGTATTCGACAGTCAGCGATATTATCGGAATAAAATTTTGGTCAAATGCAGCCTTAGTTTTTATTATACTTAGTTTTATTCGAATACTTCTCTATGGTCTGCCTACACTTTTGTTAGCTAAATTAAAGAGATTCTGCTGTAGAACATTTCTGTTCAAAATTATTATCGATCGGCACTTAACAAATTCCCTCATTTAATAATAAAGTTTTCGTTATCTTACAACTAAGTAATTCACTAATCTATCTCCGAGGACTTAAAGAGTATTAGCACAGATTATATAATGTACCTATTAGTATAATAAGAGGGATAAAGTATTATGGTTTTCAATTCCCTAGAAAAGGTTTTAACAAACTTAAATTGAAACGAGAAATAAATCTATCTTTGATATTCTGTACAATTTTTTGGGTTATGCCAGTAATTTCAATCACCATCGAAGTTGATTATTTAAGCCGAATCCGGATCCAGCGAAATTACTTATTCCAAAACAATATAATACAGACTATTTTATATTCCAAGTATTTGAACGCAAAAGATTAATCTTTGAAAACTTAATCTTCTAATTAAATACGATTATTTCGTGTTTATTTTTCAACTACATAATTCGCTGAACAGTTTCCAAGCTCACTTTAAATAGTAGAAATTTGTACAACAAGATAAAAGTATCAAGCCTTTCAATTCGTGAAAATCTCACGAAACCGGTCCATACAAACTTAATTAATACAAAATTCAAATCCACATTCGACGCTCCAGGTAATACAATTAAAGTTCCATTCGTTCTCCCAATCTTCGTTGAGCAGTGAAACAGCGGTTCTGTGGAAATTAATCGTTCATCTATTCTCGTACCCGACGAATTAATTCTTAATCCTACCCCAATGAGCTCCTGGGCCGATTGTCGGCCGTTGCCAGTGTCGGGAGACCTGCCATTATTGAAAGATTTGGAATCGTGTTTCGTGGTTATGCAGCAAAAACCAATTTTGACGACTTTATCAAAAATTGTTTTACTAAGTTTTTTCTGTTCTATCGGCAGGTAAAACCGTTTTCTTCATCAAACGCTCCGTTGAGGAGTTACCGCGCGAAAAAACCAATTTTGAGACTAGTTAGCCGTGTCGTGTAACTAATTCATAAATTTTGGCTTTAAATTAATATTAAACACATTAATATTATGAAGCATCAGTTTTAAATACAAACCTGTCCCTTTACTATTGAACCATATTCCAATAACCAATAAATTAATGTCAAACATTAAATCAGTGATTATTGCGTTTAAGTCCTTACTTTTGACGTTTGACATAATTATCAATGCAATTTCATTCAAGAGTGGGAGCTGATAAAGAGGCTGATATGAGCCGACTAGTAGATATTAGACCATGGACCTAGACTACTTATTGAGGTAACTGGAGAGTGCAGTACTAACACTTTTTTGTGACCACAAATTACACTGTGGCTGTCTTCCGTCTCACCTACACTTTACACACACACTACACACCAACGTCCGCGGTTTCACCCGCGTGGTTCCCGTTCCCGTGAAAATATCGGGATAAAAAGTATCCTATGTGTTATTCCAGCTTATAATCTATCTCTGTTGTAAGTTTCATCCAGATCCGTTCAGAAGTTTTTGTGTAAAAGAGTAAAAAATATCCATACATCCATACTCACAAACTTTCGCATTTATAATTTTACTAGGATAAATAAAATAAAATAAAATCGATTGGCGGCGCTAGTTGGCTCATGTCAGCCCCTTAAACAAACAGCGCTGCAAAAACACAAAACCAATCTCAATAACAACGCCGCCGTTGCCATAACCAAGATTCGCATATAGTCTGGACCATGTCAACGCATATGCAGAATGTGCAACGTGTCGCGACATGTTGCCGATACCGAAACACGCGCCGTCATTTATCACGAGACACGGGTGTTTGGTTCAATGTAGGGTGTATTGTAATGTCTGCATTTCCCTTGGTCACGGCATCACGCGTGAACGGCTTGACCGATTTGGCTAATTTTGGTCTTGAAATGTTCGTGGAAGTCCAAGGAAGGTTTTAACGGTGAGAAAATAGGGGAAGGAGGGGTAAGTAGGGGTAGGGTAGGGGTAGGGTAGGGGTAGGGTAGGGGTAGGGTAGGGGTAGGGTAGGGGTAGGGTAGGGGTAGGGTAGGGGTAGGGTAGGGGTAGGGTAGGGGTAGGGTAGGGGTAGGGTAGGGGTAGGGTAGGGGTAGGGTAGGGGTAGGGTAGGGGTAGGGTAGGGGTAGGGTAGGGGTAGGGTAGGGGTAGGGTAGGGGTAGGGTAGGGGTAGGGTAGGGGTAGGGTAGGGGTAGGGTAGGGGTAGGGTAGGGGTAGGGTAGGGGTAGGGTAGGGGTAGGGTAGGGGTAGGGTAGGGGTAGGGTAGGGGTAGGGTAGGGGTAGGGTAGGGGTAGGGTAGGGGTAGGGTAGGGGTAGGGTAGGGGTAGGGTAGGGGTAGGGTAGGGGTAGGGTAGGGGTAGGGTAGGGGTAGGGTAGGGGTAGGGTAGGGGTAGGGTAGGGGTAGGGTAGGGGTAGGGTAGGGGTAGGGTAGGGGTAGGGTAGGGGTAGGGTAGGGGTAGGGTAGGGGTAGGGTAGGGGTAGGGTAGGGGTAGGGTAGGGGTAGGGTAGGGGTAGGGTAGGGGTAGGGTAGGGGTAGGGTAGGGGTAGGGTAGGGGTAGGGTAGGGGTAGGGTAGGGGTAGGGTAGGGGTAGGGTAGGGGTAGGGTAGGGGTAGGGTAGGGGTAGGGTAGGGGTAGGGTAGGGGTAGGGTAGGGGTAGGGTAGGGGTAGGGTAGGGGTAGGGTAGGGGTAGGGTAGGGGTAGGGTAGGGGTAGGGTAGGGGTAGGGTAGGGGTAGGGTAGGGGTAGGGTAGGGGTAGGGTAGGGGTAGGGTAGGGGTAGGGTAGGGGTAGGGTAGGGGTAGGGTAGGGGTAGGGTAGGGGTAGGGGTAGGGTAGGGGTAGGGTAGGGGTAGGGTAGGGGTAGGGTAGGGGTAGGGTAGGGGTAGGGTAGGGGTAGGGTAGGGGTAGGGTAGGGGTAGGGTAGGGGTAGGGTAGGGGTAGGGTAGGGGTAGGGTAGGGGTAGGGTAGGGGTAGGGTAGGGGTAGGGTAGGGGTAGGGTAGGGGTAGGATAGGGGTAGGGTAGGGGTAGGGTAGGGGTAGGGTAGGGGTAGGGTAGGGGTAGGGTAGGGGTAGGGTAGGGGAAGGGTAGGGGTAGGGTAGGGTGGAGTAGGGGGTAGGGCCACGGGAACGAAGTCGCGCTGGGTCAGCTAGTACATTTTAAATTTTTAATCAGTGCTCAATTTTTTAAGATCGACTCAGAATCGGTAAGTGAACAACTTTCTCCTAGAAACATAGGTCGAAATATGACTCTTCATTCATACAAATCGGACTGATCATGTGATCGATTTTAGTATGGGAAGCTTCGATCAACAACAACAAAGAAAAGAGCATATTATTGAGTTTGTTTGAGCACTTATTTCCTGAAACGTAAAACACCCCATCTATTTAGCTGTAGGTTTAAAATTAATACTTACCTTACCTTTTGTAACTTCTTAAATATAAGATGTCCATAACAGTTGGTAGGTAAAAAAATGTTGGACGATTCATAAGCATTAATTTTATTTAATCTATATGAATAAAAAAATTATGACTATGACTATATTTTACTTTTCTTTGGATTCACAATGCAATTTTTATTATTGAAAATATTGAAAATGAAGTATTAGATCACTCGGAACTAACTAGTTATTTGAAATTAAGATATAACTAAGTAACTGAATTCTAATAAACTACCTATAGTTGGGAGACAGGTCGATTGACCTACAATATGACTTGTAAAATAAAAATAGCATTGAAAATGCAAAAAAAGAAAGTGAATCAAAGAAATTTAATGAGTTTAAACCTGTCGATTATGCACGCACAGTTATAACTCAACTATCGAGTCATGCAAACCTCGTAATATAGCGTTGTATGGCGTTGAAATCGGTTCGCGGTACCAGAATAATTAATTGAAGAATCCTCAGAGGTCAGCGTTAGCTGGTCATATTTACCTGCAGAGTCCGGTAATCCGCCGCTAATTAGTTCAGACGCTTCCGTTAAATCTTGGAATGAGAGGGAACGGTACAAAAATGTTTCACCGATACGATTAATTTCAATAAAAAAGACTTACACCTTTTGCCTTCTGGATTTGCAGTCTGGCACACAATTAATGAAAAACTTTGTTATTTATACAGGGTTATATAAATGAATGCATCAGTACGCATACTCTAATATATTGTTCAGACCTTGAAACTTTCCCGAAAAATATGATTCCGGAACTGACAAAAAATTTCGTTCGCTTATACAAACTGATGCAGCCAACTCAACAATTAGTACAGAGGTCAAGAGTACGTACGGAGGTTCAAAATTTTATTTCAAACCGCAAGCGTCGTCACATCGCCTCTCTCTCTCTCTCTCTGTATGAAAAGAGGTGAAACGGCGCATCACCTAGCTCGTTAGATCGCTCGTCAGCTAGCAGTGTCTCCAATCCTTTATCCATTTGGACATTATTTCAGATCTTGATCGAAACTTTTTTACTTCTTTCAGCCCTTTTTAGAAGTTTTGCAACAAAAGCTTACACATCTTTTTGGTCCAATTTGGGATTTTTCTACACCTTTCTAATAAAATTACCAATTTAACGCCATGTAGGTAATTGATTATTTCAAAGATCTGTGCGGTCAAAAAACAATTTAGTTTTCTTATACTAAAGCGACAAGCGTCAATTGAACTAAAAGCTTCCAAAATATTTCAGAATGTATTTCTGGAAAGGGTATACAAAAAGCTCCCTTAAGGACTCAATCTACATCCCGTAGGGGTCGAATTTGGGAAACCGGTATTTTGCGAGTACCTAACAAGCTTTTGTGTTCCGCAATGGATACTTTTTTGTTTCATTATCTTGTACCGTGATATTTTCACTCTTTTGTTTTTACGCTGCGGTAAGTGGTTTTAGTAATAAAGACGCGATGTGAAAAATTATCGTGGTATCGATTGTATCTTTATGATATCGTCAGTAAAGGTTGGTTGGTGTAAAAACATGTCAAAGGTTTTATGTTCAATTTTGTAAATCAACACTAGCGACTTTGAAACGCAAAGATTAAATTTTAATTTTATTGTTCCAAGTATAGTTTAAGATGAAATTTCTAGAAGAACTTTGTGTTCCAATAATAAAACGATTATAAGCTGGTTTTAATACCAGTACTAGGAATAATTCATAAGATTTCACCATGTGTTTTACTTTTTATTACAAGCTTTTTATTAACTTGCCATGTTAGTTATGCCCGAATACTCTCGTACGCTACTTATCTTTGGGAGCGTCTCACACATCGCCCTGTCACCAATGATGTTTTATATGCCTGTCACTTTAAATGTCAAACGTATGAAAGAGATGGCATGATGTTTGAGACGCTCCCAAAGATGATTTGCGTACGAGAATTCGGGCGATAGTTAGTTAGTTATTGGGGGACAAATCTTGCAAGCTTAATTTGACCCACTTCCCAGTGTCCGATGGATCTGAAATTTTGTATACAGGTTTGGTTCAGATGACAATACAATATTAAAGTACAGTCAGCAAAAAAGCTTGTCATAAAAATGAAATTTTTACTAAAAACTTATTACAAGCTTTTATTTAACTTGCAGTGTGTGTATGTATGTCCGTTCGGGTCAAATCTTGCAAGCTTAATTTGACCCACTTCTCTGTATCCGATTGAGCTGAAATTGTCTATGCAAGTTTGGTTTAGATGACAATACAATATTAAAGTTACAGTCAGTAAAAAAGCTTGTCTTAAAAATTAACTATTCTATTTCTATTTTAATGACTATTCAAAGTTAAAAAATAAACTTTTACTAAAAGTCAGTTAATTGTCTCAAATGTCTTTTTAACTCCAAGCAGCGGCGATTGAACGAACCGAATGTTCTAATAGACTAGGATTTATTGAACCACAACCAATAAACTTTGTTTCTATATTTATCTATCCCAAGGGATCTGTCGATGTCGCCTAGCGTTGACATTAACAAATTGCTGTTTGCCCTTCATCATTCAACTCAATCACTATTTGACCTTTCGTAGATTATGTATTCTTATCATTAATGATTAAACTCGTAACTTGTAGTGAATGTGAAGGAAAACGAAAATGAAAAACATTCAGTCTAGGCTGATACAACTGCACTTGTAAAGGTCAAAGAAACTATACGCCATCGGTTCACAAATCTTTACTGTAAGCGAACGAGAGATGGCGCTAGGCTCCGGTTGGCGCCTTGAAACTATCCTTGCTTGCTTACACGTGTCACGTCTCCTCGCCGCCCCGCCTCAGCCCCCATCGTCGCCCGCGCCGCGGAAAGTCGGCGCGGATCAAAGCGTCGGGGGCCGTTTGGAATCGCCGCGCAGCTCGTCAGTCGCAGCCACGCCGTCGCGAAGCACATGCGTACCGATCGTATCCAGTTCCGTGCACTCGCGTGACATGTTACCTAGTTGCTTTAATAAACTTAGTCTTTCATACATAACTAGTGTTTGAATTCGCTTCTTTTAGCTCAGAAGTGGGATGATCGTAGCTCACTAAAGTGTGTTTTGTGTATAGACAATACTGTTATTACGTAGGTAAAAGTAGCTTTCTTACCTTCCATTTGTTGTTGAGTTTAATAACTGTGTTTGCGTGTGTAACGTGTTATTTAAACATTAGTAGGTAAAAGTAGCTTTCTTGCCTTCCAATTGTTGTTGTGATTAATAACTGTATTTGCGTGTGTAACGTGTTATTTAAACACTAGTAGGTACCTATAGGTAACTTTCTTGCCTACCATTTGTTTTTGTGATTAATAACTGTGTTTGTGTCTGTGACGTGTTGTTTAAAAACTAGTAGGTATAGGTAACTTTCTTGCCTGCCGTTCGTTTTTGTGATTTATAACTGTGTTTGCGTGTGTGTAATAGCATACTATTATGGGTTCCCATAAGAAACGTCGACGCAATGACGATGAAAAAGAAAATCGTATGCGCCGCCGTCTGTTACTGGAAGTGGAAAATCGTCGGTTAGCCCGGCGATTAGAGGCTTTGGAGAGCGAAGTGTTCCGTGTTCGCAGTGAACGTGCCGGTCACGATCGCGATCGTCCCTCACGGAACGATGGTATTTCGCGGCCTACTGCGGCGTCACGGGCTACGCGTTCGAGATCAGATGATAGCGGCATCTTAACACCGCCACTTCCAGATTGTACGACTATGCCTCGTTCGAATGGTGATCTCCGCAGCGATCAAGTGACGAAGTGTGTTGCGACAAGTGCACCACTGCCATCGGCAACGGTTTCTACCGACCAGCCAATGATGCGACAGCTGCCAACCACTCGTAATTTTGGGGAAAAATCCCCGAGAAGATCGATGAGTGTGACAAGCGCAGCGCTACCGTCCGTCTCGTCAGTAAGAACGTCAGCACCAGGTCAAGGTATGTCGGCGAGTGCGCAGCCCGGGGCAAGCGCGACCGAGCTCGCGTTACCCCCAGGGACTGACCCGCCTTTGCTGGTGGCCACGTCGGCGCCGGTGGCGCCGAGTCAGGCCGCGCCGCTGCCAACGGCTTCCTCACTGGACTTAGCGTATGTGGACAATTCAATTATTAATAATAATAGTGCTGCTATTAGGTATGTGGGTCGCAGTGATCCCGTGCCAGAGTTTGATCCGCAACATTCCTTAATTACGATGGAAATATGGCTACGAAAAGTAGAAGGCATTTCAAATATGTATGGATGGGATGAAAAAACCTTATTATTTAACTGTTCGTCGAAATTGAGGGGCTATGCTCGTCGATGGTATGACCAACTTACCGATATAAATCTATCATGGCCAGACTTTAAGGCTAAACTTTTAACGGCTTTTCCATCCCACAAAAGTAAATTAAACATGATGAGAGACTTGGTTAATGTGGTCAGACAACCTAATGTCGACTACTTACAATTTTACTATGACAAGTTGGCTTTAGGCAATGCATGTGGTATTCCTCCGTGTTTAGTGACAGAGGCTATAATTGGAACCATTGGTAGTCAACTCATTGAAATCGGTGCTATATCAGCAGGTTGTCGCGACCCGAATACTTTATTAAACTATTTGTCATCGCTAAGAACGGCGGTAGTTGCTACACATAATTTTCGGCACGGTACTGGTAGTACCACATTTAATAATAGTAATAACAACCGGGGAAAAATAAAATGTCATACTTGCAAACAAAGAGGACATACCGCTGCAAACTGCAACTACAAAATTAGAGATAAATCTGCCAACTATTGTTCATTTTGCGGTAAAAGTGGCCATACTGATAATAATTGTTTTATAAAAATGAGGAAGTGTTCATATTGTAATAAAACGGGCCACATTAAAGACGAGTGCATAAAATTAAAAAATCGGAATGCAGGTAATACTGCTCTTAAATCAAGCACGACACAGAATGTGCATATTATAAGAGATTCGACTGGCGGATCTAAATATTATTTGACTGCTAAAGTGAACAATGCGTGTGTTCGCGCTTTTGTTGACTTTGGCAGCTCATGTATTACAATAACTGAAAGCGTCTCTAGACGATTAAATTTAGATGTAGTTAAATGTATTAGTGACAGTGTGATAAAGGGTTTTGGTGGCTCTAAAATAATACCACTTGGGGAGACCTTAGTTGACATATCAGCTGATGGAGCTACCTGTGATGGTTTAAGGGCTTATATAGTGCCTGATAGTGCGCAGGACATAGGTATAATTATTGGTCAACCAGTCACAGAATACCCTAACGTATATGTTATAAAAACGCCCAGCTCTTTGAAAATGTACAATGCCAATTATTTGTCCGCGTTACCTAGCATTCAGGAAGATATTGAACGCGTCAAATTAGATACACTTCATGATACGAATTTGCAACCTGGTGTCAATAAAATTGTGCTGTCTTGTACTAACGTAGAAGGTTCAATATCACTAGAAAATATGGAACATTTGAAACCTAGATGCGAAATTCTGCTTCCCAAACACATTACCGAAATTGTAGAAGGTCAAGCTGTGGTAAATGTGGTTAATTTAGGAAATGAGGAGATAACTCTACCATCTAATACCTGTGTCGCGCGTGCTACCGTTATTAATGATGATAGGAAGTTTTATAAAATAGGTGACGGCATAGAACCGTCAGTTCTTGCAGAACTAGAAGGTATCTTGAAAGAATATTCGGATTGTTTTTCGGATGATGGAGAAAAAGTAGGTAAATGTGAGGTTAAAATGAAAATTGAATTGATGGATACTAAACCCATATATTATCGTCCCTATCGAATGTCTGCTGAGGATAGAGAGCTAGTGCGTTCTATTGTGTCTGACTTGTTACGTAAGGGTATAGTAGAGGTAGCTAATTCTCCCTATGCTAGTCCCGTCTTGCTGGTCGCTAAGAAAACAGGAGAAAAGCGCATGTGTGTGGATTACCGCGCTTTAAATAAAATAACGAGGAAGGAACGGTATCCATTACCACTCATTCAGGACCAGCTGGATCGTTTATCGAAACAACGCGTGTTCTCGTGCCTCGATGTTATGTCCGCGTATTTTTGCATACAGTTAGATGATGCTAGTAAACCATTGACTGCGTTTATTACACCGGACGGTCACTATCAATTAACTCGAATGAGCTTTGGCTTAGTCAACGCACCCGCTGTCTTCCAGCGTGCGATGGATGACATTCTGGGACCGCTTAAATTCAAATTTGCAACGGCGTACTTAGACGATATTTTGATCTACGCAGAGACATATAATGATGCTTTAGAACGTCTTAGGGCCGTCTTGGAACGGATACGTGAGGCTGGCATGACGCTCCGATTAGATAAGTGTTCTTTTCTTGTACCGACCGTGGAATATTTAGGACATGAGGTACGTAACGGGGAAGTAAAACCAGCGCAGCATAAACTAAATGCTGTGCGTGATTTTCCGACGCCAGAAAATGTACATCAAGTTAGGCAGTTCATGGGCCTAGCTAACTATTTTCGAAAATACGTCCGTAATTTTGCAACTATTGCACATCCAATTACTCTACTAACAAAAAAGGATCAATCTTGGGTTTGGGGCGAAGGACAAATGAGAGCATTTGAATTAATTAAATCAATCTTAGTCAGTCAACCAGTCCTAGCTCTATTTAATCCTGATCTTGAAACCCAGATCCATACCGATGCTTCCAAAATCGGGTTAGGTGGAATATTGGTTCAGAAACAACCAGATGGTGCTTGGAAGCCTGTTGCTTACGCGAGTCGACAGACTAGTTTAGCTGAACAAAGCTACCATAGTTTTGAGCTTGAAACATTAGCCGTAGTTATGAGTTTGCAGAAATTTAGAGTGTACGTGAGTGGTATCAAATTTGTTATAGTTACTGATCGCAATGCTCTTCGTTGGACCTGGACAAAACGAGATTTAAATCCACGAATAGCCCGGTGGTGGTTAGAAGTTCAGGGTTTCAATTTCGACGTTGAATATCGTCCTGGGAAATCGATGGCGCACGTCGATGCCCTGAGTCGAAACCCTATCCACACGGTGATGCGATGTACAACTGGAAGTGATTTAGTCAAAAGCATACAACGTAGTGACGAATCCATTCAAATGATTATATCGCAGTTAAAGGATGAACTTTCTAAGAATAATACGCAGGGTTTAGGTAAAGATTATTGTTTGGAGGAAAGTATACTTTTTAGAATAGTCCACGGCGAAAAAAAGGTTGTGGTGCCACGACAATCAAGATGGTCACTCATACAAGCCTTTCACGACAATAATGGTCATGTCAATTTTAATAAAACTTATGAGGCAATTAGGGCTAAATATTGGTTTAATAATATGCGTCGCTTTATTCAAAAGTATGTGCGTGGTTGCATATCATGTCAGTATGCTAAAAAACCAACAGGATGCAAGGTCGGTCTGTTGCACCCAATAGAAAAGTTAGCTCTACCATTTCATACCATCCACATGGACCACCTTGGTCCATTTTGTAAAAGTCCAACAGGTAAAATGTACATCTTTGCAATCATAGATGCATTTACGCGATTTATATGGATCGAGGCGGTACGGGACACTGGATGTGTAGGTGCTTTAAAGGCTTTAGATCAATTTGTCAAAACCTTTGGGCTGCCAAGCCGTATTATCAGCGATAGAGGCAAAGCATTTGACTGTCATATGTTTAAAAACTATTGCTTGGAACGGCAAATTAAACACGTAATGAACGCCGTAGCTAGCCCAAGAGCTAACGGACAAATTGAGCGTTTTAACCGCACTATACTCGATGCGCTCTCTACTTACGTTGGGGATGACCAAAATAATTGGGAGCAGTATATTCCTAAAGTGCAGTTGGGAATAAATTCTAATATTAATAGTACAACGGGTAAAGCTCCGCTAGAGTTGTTGTACGGTTTTCGTCCGCGTATTGCTGGAGATTTGGTAGTCCCTGTACGATCCAATAGTATGGACGAAGCACGCGAATCTGCTGCGACCCGTTCTAAGGATGTAGCACAACGCAATAAAACCACATTTGACCGAAAAAGGCGCTCAGAACCTCCATTTAAACCAGGGCAGCTGGTGCTAGCGCAACGCAAAATTATAAGGAAGGGCTTGCGTAGTGGGAAACTCATGCCGCGGTACGACGGTCCCTACGTTGTCGTTAAGGTTCTACCCCATGACAGATACGTTATTAAAAGTTCTGGTAGTACACGTGGTCGTACCTATGAGAATATTCTGGCGAGGGATAAGCTAAAACCCTTTAATACCTGCTCAGACTCTGAATCAGATTAAGTAGGTACTAAGTGGATCCTGTAAAATTATTACACTCCTTGAATTTAGGAATTCAAGTTTTGTCGTGTTTTAACTTTGTGATATATCATATAGTTATGGCTTTAAGTTGTATGTATTCCAAAGATCATGTTATGATGATAGTTATATGCTGTAATGACTCTACTAGTGTATAATTCAAAGTAGGAATATACATAATATAAACAGCAGACATAATATAAACAGCAGTATGAGGTCAGATTAAGAACTGACTTCAAGAATTGATATGTTGTGATGTTTGGATTAGGAGCCAAACTTTTCTTTCGATTATTATTACCATACGACTGGCTTTGTTTGAATAATACATTGAATTTAATATATAACTGCATTTAGTTTCTATTATTCACCCAATACTTTTACATCACTTTAAGAGGTGATGTGTCTTTAAAATTCATGGGTCCAGATTGACTAATATCGCTTTAAGAGGTGGTGAGTCATTGCGATTTAATATTTTGATTCAGATTGAAATAAGATCACTTTAAGAGGTGGTATATCTTTAGATAATTTCAGTCGTCTTATTGAGACTAGTTTATACCACATTAAGTGGTGTTTTTTCTATATTATTCAGAACATTGCATGCATTGCATTTTGCTTTGGTGTGTACACAATTGATATAAGGCCTTTGGGGTGGGTAATTTTTGGTATGCAAGCCTTCAGAGGCGGTTCATAACGTCAATACCCGGAGATCCCCGATTGTCACTAGCTGACATGACTTTAAGAAGTTTGAGAGTGACAATTTGATGCAGGTTTTTAAAAAAACGGACCATCTGATACACATTGAGAAGTGTTACATTCATTTTGCCTCAGCAGCTTCAGAGCTTTGAGGGACTCACAGCATCATCAGGACGGCCGACTGTAAGCGAACGAGAGATGGCGCTAGGCTCCGGTTGGCGCCTTGAAACTATCCTTGCTTGCTTACACGTGTCACGTCTCCTCGCCGCCCCGCCTCAGCCCCCATCGTCGCCCGCGCCGCGGAAAGTCGGCGCGGATCAAAGCGTCGGGGGCCGTTTGGAATCGCCGCGCAGCTCGTCAGTCGCAGCCACGCCGTCGCGAAGCACATGCGTACCGATCGTATCCAGTTCCGTGCACTCGCGTGACATGTTACCTAGTTGCTTTAATAAACTTAGTCTTTCATACATAACTAGTGTTTGAATTCGCTTCTTTTATTACGTATGCGAAAAAAAAGGAAACAATTGTAATAGACAAAACCACCAGCCCTCCAAGTAGCTTACAGCTGGGATTCGAACCCGCGCTCCTGAGAATCCAGTCCAATGCTCTGACCAACTAAGCTACCGCTTGCAAGACTCGTCGATTTTTTCTATCACTTTTTATTCAATAATAATGTTACATTTTTTCTTACGACTAAAAGAATGAAGAAGATAAAAGAATGAAGAATGATAAATAATGTCTAATGATGATGATGACTAAACTCTCTACACCGTAAAAAACGCGCTGGAAAAAAACCTTGTCAATTCTGTTGTAACGTTGTAGTCTGGTACGAAGTTGGCTTATCTGCGATCCCGTGGGATATAGCCGGGCCGCAGTTGCGTGTTTTCTTTTTGGATTGTGTGCAGATTGTTGTTTATCCCCAATAAATTTGTGCAGTGAACCCGTTCTTCTAGTTCTTGGAGAGAAAACTAATAGCATTTTGACGCAGATGGGTAACTAATTTGTCGCTTATAATGTTACCAATTTCAACTTGAATGAAAAAACGTAAAATGCTCGAGTAAATACAAAAATGGTAACATTATAAGCGACAAATTAGTTACCCATCTGCGTCAAAATGCTATAAGTTTTCTCTCCAAGAACTAGAAGAACGGGTCCAGTGCACAAATTTATTGGGGACAAACAACAATCTGCACACAATCCAAAAAGAAAACACGCAACAGCGGCCCGGCTATATCCCACGGGATCGCAGATAAGCCAACTTCGTACCAGACTACAATGTTACAACGGAATGAACAAGGTTTTTTTCCAGCGCGTATATTACAGTGTAGAGAGTTTTGTCATTGTTTTGTTTGGAAGCTTTTAAGTACCAAGGCGATTTCAACTTGAATGAAAAAAACGTAAAATGCTCGAGTAAATACAAAAATGGTAACATTATTTAAGCGACAAATTAGTTACCCATCTGCGTCAAAATGCTATTAGTTTTCTCTCCAAGAACTAGAAGAACGGGTTCACTGCACAAATTTATTGGGGATAAACAACAATCTGCGCACAATCCAAAAAGAAATCACGCAATTGCGGCCCGGCTATATCCCACGGGATCGCAGATAAGCCAACTTCGTACCAGACTACAACGTTACAACAGTATGGACAAGGTTTTTTTCCAGCGCGTATATTACAGTGTAGAGAGTTTTGTCATTGTTTTGTTTGGAAGCTTTTAATTACCAAGGCGATTTCAACTTGAATGAAAAAAACGTAAAATGCTCCAGTAAATACAAAAATGGTAACATTATAAGCGACAAATTAGTTACCCATCTGCGTCAAAATGCTATTAGTTTTCTCTCCAAGAACTAGAAGAACGGGTTCACTGCACAAATTTATTGGGGATAAACAACAATCTGCACACAATCCAAAAAGAAAACACGCAACTGCGGCCCGGCTATATCCCACGGGATCGCAGATAACGGGGTCACAAATTTATTGATGCCCTGACGGAGTCCATTTCAAGTTTCGCTCAGTATGATTATATAGCACTCATGGGTGACTTTAATATTAATATGTTTGACGTCGCTAATAACAATAATGCTTTAAAAGTAAATGAATTCTTAGATAGTTTGGATCTTCAACAGGTGGTAACTGAACCTACTCACTTCTCCGTAAACGCAAGTACTTTAATCGACCTTGTGTGCACAAACTGCAGAACTCGTGACGTTGCTGTTTCTAATATTAATTCTGGTCCCTTGGGTCACGCAATGATTAACTTGACTGTTCTGTTGAAAAAGGCTAAACCGATAATAAGATATGTTACATACAGACCCATTAAACGAATCAACCAAGATAATTTTAATGACGATCTTGACGCGCTTGATTGGGAGTCAGTTTCCCATCAGCCGTCTGTAGAGTGCATGGTGGATAGGTTTAATTCACTCATTTTGTCTCTTATGGATAAGCATGCACCGGTTGTGTCTACGAAAATAAAACCTAATTACAATCTTCCTTGGATAACCGACACGGTCAAGTTTATGATTGATCTGCGAGATGAGGCTCGTGATAAATTTCGTAAATCAAAGTCGAATGTGGATGGGCAGTGCTACAGAGATCTAAAGAA
This sequence comes from Crambus lathoniellus, assembly GCA_949710035.1. Lineage (NCBI taxonomy): Eukaryota > Metazoa > Arthropoda > Insecta > Lepidoptera > Crambidae > Crambus > Crambus lathoniellus. The sequence continues at coordinate 2,666,295 of OX453299.1, read as the reverse complement.
TATAGTGATTAAAAGTATTGACAGTGAAAAACGAGCTTATTATAATCATTTAATCAACTCTAATGTAAAAGATGCTAAAAAATTCTGGAAAAATGTAAAAGAAAAAATATTGGTCAAACCAGACAAGAGTGAGGGTCTTCCGGATGCTTTGGGTGATGCTGATGTAATCAACGATCACTTTTTAAAAGTCCCAGGAGACGAAAGAGTTCCCATCTCCCAATTAACGTATTTCGAATTTCATCGACATAGCGCGATGGCGCCCCCGTTCAAACTTGTTCCTGTTTCTATGGAAGATATCGCAAGGTATATATTATCCATAAAGTCAAATGCAGTTGGGTGCGACAGCATCAGCAGAGATATGATTTTGCTATCTCTTCCCCGCACTTTATCTGTTATTACGGGTATTATCAATAAGTCCATCGAGTCTGGTGTGGTTCCTCGTCAGTGGAAAGTAGCATTGGTAACACCTATACCTAAGGTTGAGCCACCGAATGAACTAAAAGACCTTAGACCTATTAGTATTTTACCGTTCCTTTCGAAAATTTTAGAAAAGGCTATTTATGAACAGTTGAGTTATTATGTCGAAACTCATAATATATTACCATCTTTTCAGTCTGGTTTTCGGAAGAAACGAGGCACTGGAACAGCGCTACTGGATGTGACTGATAATATACTGGCGGATCAGGATGCGGGGCGGGCCACTGTGCTGACACTTCTCGATTTTTCTCGTGCGTTTGATAGTCTGAGCGTTCCGCTATTATTATCTAAACTTGCTTTCTATGGTGTTGATCCTCATGCATTACGACTCTTTGACAGTTACCTTAGTGAACGTTATCAGTCTGTCAAGCTCCGGAAATCGGATGGCTCGGTTTTAGTGTCGCAACCTAGGCTGGTCAACCGTGGTGTCCCACAAGGTTCCATTATAGGACCGCTATTATTTATTATTTACAGCGCAGACCTTTCTTCTGTAATTAGGCATTGTCGGTTTCATTGCTACGCTGATGATGTCCAGCTTTACACATCAGCTGCTCCGAATAAAATATCTGATGCTCTGCGTAATGTAAATGAAGATCTGGATGCTATAGCCATATGGTCGAGTAATAACGCTCTCGTTCTTAATCCATCAAAATCAAAATTTATGATTTTGGGTTCACAAAAACAGACAGAAAGTGTTCACAGCTGTAATCCCAAACTTCAAATTCTTGGTACTGATGTTGAGTGTGTTAAGCAAGCCAGGAACCTGGGTATACTATTTGACGATAGGCTGCGATTCGAGAATCATGTTTTGAATTTGGTCAGAAGCTGCTTTTATAGGTTGAAGATCCTCTATAGGATTCGGAATTATCTCTCCGAAAAATCACGTATCACCTTATGTGAGTCGCTGATTTTATCGGTACTCAATTATGGCGATTTAGTGTATGGCCCCCGTTTATTGTCCGGATCTAAAAGGATGATACAGCGTGTTCAGAATGCTTGTGGCCGATTTTGTTTTAACATCCCTCCTCGTACACACGTGTCACCCTTTTTAAATAAAGCCTCCATCCTTAACATGGAGTCACGCAGGCGAATGCATCTTGCAATATTAATGTTCGACCTCATGAAATTTAAGAACCCAGAGTATTTGTACAAAAAGCTGAATTTTCGCACACTTCACACACAGTATGGGTCAGGCGTTGGCAGGTCAACTCGCCCTCTATTGGCATGTCACGTGCACAGGACTGTGGCTTTTACAGGTAGTTTCCGCTACCAGGCGACTAAGTGCTGGAACAATATACCCCCTCCAATGAGGCAATTGACATCAAAATTTACATTCAAAAATAATTTTAAAATGGCACTATTAGAACAACAAAGTTTAAGTACGCACAAATAGTCGTTTGGTTGCGGATTCTGGAGATTTTAATTTTAATTTGATTGAATTTATTTATATTTATTTTTATTTTTAATTTCAATTTTTATTTTGAACTGATATTAATTTTATGATTTTATTAAGTTTTATGAATAAATGCAAGGCATGATAATATATTTTATTTATATTACACTAAATGGCTTATTATTATTTGATTTTTTTATTTTTTTATTTAGAAATTTTACAGTTTTACTCACTAATTCAATTTCAATTTTATCAAATTTAATTACTTATATTTTATTATTTTTTAATCAATTTTGTTAAATAGATGATATTTTTAAATTAATAAAAGGGCGTCCGATTTTGTTAATGCGTCCCCTCGCGTTTTTCTACGGGCGAAAGCTGAAAACCAGTGTTTTGTTCTTTCGGGGCAATATATACGCTGAGCTTTTGCCTCTTTGCGTCGCTGTGACAAACATGCACACATATACCTGCTTAATTATATACCTGCTTTGTTAGTCAGTAAGTAGTTGGTTTGCTTCTCCTTCCTTTTCTTTTGTTTATGTGCATGTTATGTTTGTGATGCAAATAAATGAATTTATCTATCTATCTATCTATCAGATAAGCCAACTTCGTACCAGACTACAACGTTACAACAGAATTGACAAGGTTTTTTTCCAGCGCGTTTTTTACGGTGTAGAGAGTTTAGTCATCATCATCATTAGACATTATTTATCATTCTTCATTCTTTTATCTTCTTCATTCTTTTAGTCGTAAGAAAAAATGTAACATTATTATTGAATAAAAAGTGATAGAAAAAATCGACGAGTCTTGCAAGCGGTAGCTTAGTTGGTCAGAGCATTGGACTGGATTCTCAGGAGCGCGGGTTCGAATCCCAGCTGTAAGCTACTTGGGGGGCTGGTGGTTTTGTCTATTACAATTGTTTCCTTTTTTTTCGCATACGTAAAGATTTGTGAACCGATGACGTAGACATTTACAAGTGCTGTATCACTTTAGACTGAATGTTTTTCATTTTCGTTTTCCTTCACATCACTACAAGTTACAAGTTTAATCATTAATGATAAGAATACCTAATCTACGATAGGTCAAACAGTGATTGAGTTGAATGATGAAGGGCAAACAGCAATTTGTTAATGTCAACGCTAGACGACATCGACAGTTCCCTTGGGATATATAAATATAGAAACAAAGTTTATTGGTTGTGGTTCAATAAATCCTAGTCTATTAGAACATTCTGTTCGTTCAATCGCCGCTGCTAGGAGTAAAAAAGACATTTGAGACAATTAAATAACTTTTAGTAAAAGTTTATTTTTTAACTTTGAATAGTCATTAAAATAGAAATAGAATAGTTAATTTTTAAGACAAGCTTTTTTACTGACTATACTTTATTATTGTATTGTCATCTAAACCAAACTTGCATAGACAATTTCAGCTCAATCGGATACATGGAAGTGGGTCAAATTAAGCTTGCAAGATTTGACTCGAACGGACATACATACCCACTGCAAGTTAAATAAAAGCTTGTAATAAGTTTTTAGTAAAAATTTCATTTTTTTGACAAGCTTTTTTGCTGACTGTACTTTAATATTTTATTGTCATCTGAACCAAACCTGTATAGAAAATTTTCAGATCCATCGGACACTGGGAAGTGGGTCAAATTAAGCTTGCAAGATTTGTCCCCCAATAACTAACTAACTATCGCCCGAATTCTCGGACGCAAATCATCTTTGGGAGCGTCTCAAACATCATGCCATCTCTTTCATACGTTTGACATTTAAAGTGACAGGCATATAAAACATCATACTTACAACATCGTACTTAAAAGCTTCCAAACAAAACAATGACAAAACTCTCTACACTGTAATATACGCGCTGGAAAAAAACCTTGTCCATTCTGTTGTAACGTTGTAGTCTGGTACGAAGTTGGCTTATCTGCGATCCCGTGGGATATAGCCGGGCCGCTGTTGCGTGTTTTCTTTTTGGATTGTGTGCAGATTGTTGTTTGTCCCCAATAAATTTGTGCAGTGGACCCGTTCTTCTAGTTCTTGGAGAGAAAACTAATAGCATTTTGACGCAGATGGGTAACTAATTTGTCGCTTATAATGTTACCATTTTTGTATTTACTGGAGCATTTTACGTTTTTTTCATTCAAGTTGAAATCGCGTTGGTACTTAAAAGCTTCCAAACAAAACAATGACAAAACTCTCTACACTGTAATATACGCGCTGGAAAAAAACCTTGTCCATTCTGTTGTAACGTTGTAGTCTGGTACGAAGTTGGCTTATCTGCGATCCCGTGGGATATAGCCGGGCCGCAATTGCGTGATTTCTTTTTGGATTGTGCGCAGATTGTTGTTTATCCCCAATAAATGTGTGCAGTGGACCCGTTCTTCCAGTTTTTGAGAGAAAACTAATAGCATTTTGACGCAGATGGTAACTAGTTTGGGGTAAATTATTTATAATTTTGTCATTTTTTGTATATACTAAAGCATTTTACGATTTTTTCATTCAAGTTTAAAACGCCTTGGTAGGTATACCTCAAGGCAAACTTCTTGAACCATCTTTGCTGGCAAGCAACTAATCACAACTCGTAAAACGGGTTTTAGCGAGTTGTGATTGGTCGCCGCCCCACCACGATGGTTCAAGAAGTATGCCCTACACTGTATTTCAAATAAAATAAAATGGTTTATTGCATTCTATAGGGTACTACTAAGTAACCAGAGTACTTAAGTAAAAGAAAGTAAAAGTAAAAGAAAGGGATTCCTCTTTCTTTCTTTACTTACTTTTCTCTTTCTTTCTTTAAGGATGAATAAGGAGAATCGGCCATGACCTTCCACGCGGGCCCAATGCGGGTTGGTGGGTATTACTGCAAATACAGCCGGGACCACGGGCCACCGGGCTTAACGTGCCTTTCGAAGCACGGAGGAGCTCGAGATCAAAAGTTTTTGGTTACCCATCTCGTGACCGACCATTGTGAAAGTTGCTTAACCTCAACGACTGCACTGAGCGCGGTAACCACTGAACAACAGGCTTCTTACTTACAGTTTACATCAAAATAAATTTAATTACTTTATTATTTGATCTACTGACAGCGTGTACAAATACACGTAGGTACGACAGAGTAAATAAATATTGTAAATATACTGAAGGTTATTTATTAATAGTAATTAAGCATTTACAAAATAACATATACAATAAAATTAAAATAATAATAAATAATATTAAAATATAAATTAAATATTGTAAATTGGTTTGGGGTTTTAGTGTTTCCTAAAATTATTTTAATTTATTTGTTTTTTTATACCAAAAGCAGAAATTGCGAGACTTTTAAGTAGGTACCAATAAAATTGAGATAAATTCTTGTCTATCGCAGACGAAAGTTTAGTAGGATAATCACTCTAAAGTAAGAATATTTTTTTAAACTAGATTTGCATTGGAAAGCCCTTAAATATTTTAAATTATCTTTCCGCCCGCGGCTTTGCCCGCGTGGACTACACGACGTTATCTCTCGAGAATGTGATATTTTTCCAGGATAAAAAGAAGCCTAAGTTACTCCTTATTACATCAGCTATCTGCCAGTGAAAGTCCCGTCAAAATCGGTCCAGCCGTTTCAGAGATTAAGCCGGAACAAACAAACAGACAGACAGGCAAAAATTGTAAAAAATGTTATTTTGGTATTATGTACCATATATATAATCATATGCATGTAGTAAAAAGCGGTTATTTTAATATTACAAACAAACACTCCAATTTTTAACCGACTTCAAAAATTGATTATTTGTATAGATATAGATTACTTTCTTTTTGCATTCGACCCCCCCCCGCGAATAATCCGGTAACCGAAAAAGTCAAAATGTTCAGGAAAAATAAAAGAAGCATTTTTGTTAATAACTCGACTAAAAAATAAGTATCAGAGACTTTTTATATCACATATGGAAGCTATTTTTTTCAGCTATCTTGTTATTTCAACCAAATTTAATTAGTACCAAGGTATTCGTTACAAATTAACTAAATGCATTTTACTATACTAGTATAGGTTAAGCTCTGATCAGTAGTGTCTCTTACGATATTATTCGTGTAAATTTCTAGTGCCGCCTGCAACAGTAATATCGTGTTGCGATATTATTCGAGTATTTTTTTATTTTCGACTACAAACAGTAATATCGTGTTGCGATATTATTCTTGCAAATAGTTTTGTTTATTGTACATTTGTAGAAGCCAATTACTATAATATTCGCCTGTCATGAAATCAATGATATTCTAGTAAATGAAACAACTTTGGTTAGTTTATGAATTAATGATTGTTATGATTAACATTAAAAAATACACTTTGGCTTAAAGATAGAACATAATGAATGAGATTATATTTAAGTTGATAATTATTTTCTATTCCTATTCCTTCGTTAGGATTACTGATTGCTCAATTATGTTTACAACTAAACAAGAAGTAAGACAGAGCTGCATCTTGTTCCCTGCACTGTTTAACATAATATGGTGAGCAAATCATACGGAGGACCATTGAAGATTGGGAGAAGGGTTTCCCTGTAGGCGGAAAGAGACTTTCAAATTTTCGATATGCTGACGACACCGTACTATCTATGGATGATAGGAGTGAGCTATTCCATAGACTCGAGGTGGAGAGTGGCAACGATGGTCTTGCAGTGAACAGAAAAATAACTAAAGTGATGATAGAGGATCGAGTCGGAACGTTATCAAATGTCACCTGCAACATTCCTGGCGTAGGCATTGTCGACCACTACATTTATCTGGGCTCCCAAATCTGCAACGACTGCAGCTGTGTACCGGAGATAAAAAGACGTACGGGATGGCAAAGGATGCTATGACCCGTTTAATATTATATGGAGTGGAAACATGGACAATTCTGGCCCGCGAAAGGTAAAGGATGTGGTGCTGAAGGCATCTAATCGCATCGCACTAATGCATCAACCCTAACTTTACCCAGCTCCAAATTAAAACTCACCTATCGACCACATTCCAGCAATGCATTCTTTCATATTTCGGTCATACGGTACGCAAAGGTGACGACAGCCTAAAACAACTAATTGTAGTCGGGAGCATCGAAGGCAAGAGATCGCGCGGTCGCTCACCTACAAGATAAAAGACCGATCAAGTAAAAGACTCGTCATCCTCCATACACACGGTCGTAAGAGAGGTGCTGGACCGGAACCGGTGAACCCTGATGCTGACCACGATCCTTAGACATGAGGGACTGACCCCAGAAAGAGAGATTCTTTACTTGTGTATGTGAATCGACTTTGGGAAATAGACTAATAGAGTTTCTTATCCTGTCTTCTGTATCTAGCTTCATCTAATGTGATCTATTCTGATGTTTTCCTCGTTTATCAATCAAACTATCATCTCTTTAAATTTTTTCTAAGGGTGTGTAATCATTTGTTCAAGGATAGAAAGCGTGTTTAAGAAAAACACTTTGCATACCTGGGTTTCTTCATTGTTGAGGGGAAAATAATATTTTAATGTTTGAGATCGGTTTTCTTTTCCTATTAACTGTTACTTTTTTAATATTACTGGATGTCACATGACGTAAAATGTATTACCATTGAAGTTCACGATTGACAAGTTTATAAAAATCACTGTGTAGAGGCAATCTGTCTTCTGCGATGAATTTTAACCAGCAATTTTTGTAACAGGCACAATTAGGTAAATTATATTAATAGACCAATTAGATTTGATTGAATCAATTCGGTGTTGGTTTTCGCACGAACTATCTTCTGAGGATGCCACGGGTTGGGGCGACACGTGTAGAGTGGTCTAATCGGTGAAGGTGCAAGGTGTATTGCTGTCTTGCTAAATGTAGGTATTGTGTACTGGTATTTTCGTGGTGTGCATGTGCATTTTATTGCGGGCGGGCGGTGCATCTTGCATGTTGTGTTTTTGTGGAAGTAAGCTAGGTACATATATTTCGTTTTTCACAATGGTTTGGGACTTCCGCAAAGTGACGCCTGATTCAATCAAATAAAAAAACCTGTATTACTTATTACATAATTACGGTAATAAATTGTTTACCCGAATAATATCGTAAAAGTGTTTACTGTCAAATGCTTTTGGTATTTTTTTTCGTAAAGATCTAAAGCAATATTATTCGTTCAAAATACTTTTTAAGGCATTTTAATGGAACAGACACGCAATTTTTCATATCTTTGTAAATATCAATAGAAAAATTCTGAAAAAAAATCACATGATTCATTTTAGTTTCTAGATGCCTAAAAACACATAACATGAAAAACCCCGTAATAGCTCATTACCGGATTATTCGCGGGGGGGGGGGTCGATTTGCAATATTGTTTTTTAAATTATTTTCCATTTTATTTATAGTAAGCATTTAAATATGATATCCAATATTGGTACGACCTCTGTGGCCAAGTGGTGTACGCACCGGTTTTCAAGGCGCCGCTATCTCTAGAGGTCCCGGGTTCGATCCCGTTCAGGTAAATATTGAAAACGAACTATTCAATATTTCCTCGGGTATGGGTGCATGTGGTAATACCCGTCGTTGTTTCCAATTTCCATAAAACTAGTGCTCAAGCTACTACGTATAATTTGGTACTAGCTTTCCGCCCGCGGCTCCGCCCGCGTGGACTACACGACGTTATCCAGCGGGAATTTGATATTTTTCCGGGATAAAAAGTATCATCATGTTCCTCTCCAGGCTACAACGGTCTATGTTTTAAATTTCAGCTAAATCCGTTCAGTCGTTTTGTCGTGATTAAGTTACAAACATACAAACATCCAAACATCTAAACTTTCACATTTATAATATTATATAGTATGAAGTAGGGTTGGAACAAATGTATGTGATGGTGTATAATATTTCATTATTGGTCAAAGCACAACGTTCATTTTGTCATAATATCAAACTTTAATAAAACACTACTACTACCTACACTAACTATCAAATTATAATAAAATTCGAATACCTCCATAATTCTGTGGCAAATTAAATCCGACAGATTTCCTTCTGTATTAGTTCTGATGAGACGGATACATCGTATGTTATGTGATATGTGACATGTCAATGAATTCAAATTAGCATCCATAGTAGCATCAGTGTTTAGAGTGCTTGTACACGGTGCATGTAGCTTGGGCATGTTGAGGCACTTGCGCGGGTTACCTACATGCATCGTAAGGGCGTTTGTGTACTACACTGAATTTTACCGATCCGGAAAAAACGGATGCTTGTATTTTAATAATTTAATCATTTATAATAGTAAGAATTTATTTTTTTCGTGTAGTTTCAATGTTTCGAACCCTAAACTACACGAAATAAATAAATTATATTATTTTTATAATTAAGTATTAAAATACAAGCATCCGTTTTTTTTCCGGATCGGTAAAATTCAGTGTAGTGCACAAACGCCCTAAACTTACCGTTTAAAATGTGCGGGTCTAGCGACTCGAGCATGTACCAAAGCGAGCTAAGAATAGCATGCACATGTAGCTCTTGACCACGAGCAAATAAGTTGAGCGTACTGCTTGCGCGAGTAGCCTGTGTCTTTACTTGCTCCAGTTACTTGCACCGTGTACAAGTACAAGCGAGTAACTTGAACAAGTAGCTAGCGTATATTACTCACGCGTGCAACACGCATCTTTACTAGCTCCAGCTACATGCACCGTGTACAAGCACACTTAGGTAATACGGTTTCCAGTGACTCGAGTCGATCCTATATACGACAATATTGTGAGATGACTGTCATGTGATGCAAATTACTGTAAACGCTTGACATTATAATATAATGGCACAACTGATTGTCATATCTCTCTATCGTCAATTGATTATTGTCATATTAAGATGATGTGATAAAAACCAAATATAAAATTCTATAACAAACAATTCCGAAAGATTATTTTAATTTTTAGTTTTTTGCATTCACAATGCAATTTTTATTACTTACTGAAAAATGGAAAATGAAGTATTCATCCGGGCGACTGCTCTGAAAGCGAAAGGTCGTGGGTTCGAGTCCCATCTGAGCTGGTTGTGAGAGGGGTCGATTTTTTCTAAATACTTCATTTTCCATTTTTCAATTCCGAAAGATTGCAAAAAAACGTAGTGTTGGAAAAAGAAGACATTTTTGACAAAAAAACCTTATGGAATTGTTTGATCGAAGTACTGCATCCCTTGTATCGGGCAGCGGCTTCAAAAGTAAAGATAGCCATGATGTTTTCCGACCTCTGACAAGAATGGCACGTAAAGAAGAAGAAGGATTGATTACTAAGGTTTTATAATTGGTTTCATTGAAATAAGCTTCGTGGAAAGCAATCGCGTTCGCCTAAATAATTCCCGACAAATTAGCTGTAACGCAGTTTACCAAAATAAACTTTACACAGGCGGCGGGCAAAACTGGGTTAAGCCATGTTTTTTTTTACTTTGCGTTGTCGAATTGACATAGCAATCATCGTATATAAACATCACAAGTCAAAGTTTTGATACAGTCAAACCCTATAAATATATTTCGCTACATAGTTAAAGTTGCAATAGACACACACGATCCAATAAAATAAGTTTTAACGATTCTTCACAAAGAATAAACTAAACAAAGACCGAAACTCACCATCTGGCATCGCCTATTTTATTCCAAACTTCTTTATTGTTACCAAGTAATTAGTAAATGGACATTGGAATAGTTTTCCAATAAAAAGAGGCAGAAATATCGAGGGCCGCTCCTCAGACGTTAGCGTGAGGATAAATCTAAGGAACCTTAACGAGCCTTGTGGATTTATTGGTGATTTCGGAGGAGCTAATGAATTAAGCGCCCTTACATTAGTACTGTTAAAACAAACGATTTTTTTCCCAAACGACTGGCGACACACGGGTGCAGTTTGCGCCACTGAAAAATTTAAAATTTCTATTTTTGTAGGGGTCTCTTAGGACGACAATTTTCCCACTGGAAAATGTTATAATTGATGTTTTGTGACCTGTGGGGCTACCGCCTAAGCACCGTCGGCATGATTACGATTACGACGCATCGTGCCATCCTTGTCATGTCGTAGAATATTTGGTATGGCATGACAAGGATGGCACGATACGTCGTAATCGGCTTCAAGCCGACGGTGACGGTGCTTAGGCGGTAGGGGGGCTGATTAAAATAAATGTGGAAAATTCGTAAATAAAGCCATACACACAACAATTTACCAGACTCATCCAGCTGCATACTTTCAAATCAAATCAAATACTTATCTTATTTGCAACCACAGACAACTAAGCCAAACAGATGGGTACATAAAGTAGGTCTTTTATGATAAGTTGAGCGCCACATTTGACCACATTATGCAAAAAATTTACATAATTTTATAATGTAGAGTTAAAAGTTAAAATTCAATTTCACTCGGTAAACCTTTGACCACGTTAGTTCCTAAGCTTGCTTAGTTTTGCTTCCTAACAGTGTAGGTATAACTGTTGAAAATGAAGTATTAGAAAAAATCGACCTGTCTCACAATGCTCCAATGGGACTAGTTAGTAACTAGTTGTGCTTGTGAGATGGGTTAATTTTTTAAATACTTCATTTCGAATAAAAAAAAATCCTTTGTAAATGTAAAAAAGTAAAAAAAAATGTGTATAACTATTAAATAGAATTATTTTTAGTTATAACTGGTATAACTGAGCCAGCTGGCTAATAGCAATGGGCGGGACACAGCAAGAAGTATTGTAGCCGTTGTGACGGCTACGTCTTCCAATCCAGTGAACGAATATATCCAATCACGTCAACAACACAACACTTAACATTTCATTTTGAGACATCTAAGTTTATACCTACTTAGACGTGCCAAGCTTTGCTTATGCAAGCCCTAGCAAGAATGTAGTGTTGTTTTCAACATTTCAAGGTAAACGTTAACGTCAGCGAATTTTTTTTTATCCACAACACTTAGCCTTCATCACACCTGATGATAAGTGGTGATAAGGCGGAAGGTGGTAGCGTACCACTCCCGGAATCCTCAATCACTGAGGAGATTTTTATTTTTCTTGTCTAAAAAATAAACTTTGAAAATCATACCATTATTATAGCAAATTTTCATCTTGTGTGTTTTCGTCAAAGTCATTTTCGGAGCAAAAGCCCTTGAGCGCTAAAAAGTCGTTTTGTTTAATTTCGTTTAAAAGGGATTAAAGTATGTTTGAGTAGCAAAACTTGTAAATGCATTTACTCAAGAAGAAGATTTTTTAAAAAATCTTATCGGAAGTAAACGGGATACTAAAACCAGACCAATCCGGAATCCAAAAGAACAAATCAACATCCCAGGCAATATTTAATTTAGTAAACAAAGCGTTGACTAGTTTAAGCGATAATAAATATACAACAACCCTCTTCCTCGACATCACAAGGGCTTTTGATGTTTGCTCACACAAACAGCTTTTAAAAAAGTTGGAACATTGTGGAATCGGGGGCCCAGCCTTAAGTTGGATACGCAGTTATCTTAGCAATAGGATGCAAGCTATGGACATAGCAAGACTGGACTCAAAAAATGTAATTAGAAAACATCAGTCAGAGTTTAAGGAAAACAGAGTCGGCATACCACAGGGAAGTGTGTTAGGCCCTCTTCTCTTCTTTATTTACATCAACAATCTGCCAAATTTGACAAAACACCGCTGCATCTCATAAAAGATTGCCTTTAAATGAACATGTCAATGACATTAATAATACAATTAATATAATAACAAACTAGCTTCAAGGTAACCTACTAATTTTTTTAACATTTACAAAACTTATTATATAAACTTTAATAAAATACATCATGAAACATTAAAATATATAAAAAGTAAAGATTTAAATAACTTATTTTTATTACCATATAGCTGACCGATTACAATAATACTTAGTATTATTTTGTAATTAAATTATTAAACACTAGCTTCCGCCCGCGACTTCGTCCGCGTGGACATTCGAGAAAATACTTAGAAGACCAATAACCAGTGTAGTGTATCGTAGTCCATAGTCTTAACTAATCTGTCATTTTGTGTGACGTTTATGTAATCTGTGGAGCTCGCTCTTCTCTGCCCGGCTTCCTGTAAGCATGTACTCATTTTATGTGTTCCAATAAAAGTAATGGTTTATATCAAGTGAAGCATTTTAATTTCTACGTGTTCTACGACACAGCAAATTTTGGCGCAGTCGGTAGGATTATGAGAAAGTTAGATACTTTTTATCCTGGTTATTGGTCCCCTAAGTATTTTCTCGAATGTCCACGCGGACGAAGTCGCGGGCAGAAGCTAGTAAATAGTAAGTGTCTGTTTCACAATCAAAAAGTTAGTTCTGAATAGCTTAGGTACCAAGAACTTGTTAGGTACCAAGGACTTCTAGGGTACTTAAGATGATTTAGGTTTCTATACCCTATTTATCCCTGGGTTTCATTTTTGGAAAACTGCGAAATGGGTTGCCTATTAGTCTTAAGAAGTAAGCCTACAAAGTTTCAAGTTGAAATGTCTATCTTACCCCCTGATTTTTCATTCAAAATTTCACCCCTATTTCAACCTTTTAGGGGTTGAATCATGTTCAGCGTGATAAACATCAAAATAAATGCCATTTTTGCAATTGTCATCCCATAAAACCTCAATAACGACATCCATATCGATTTTTAGGTTTATTTATCCCATTTAACCTCTAAGGGGTTAATTTTCGAAAAAATACGAAATATGTGTTTGCTTATTTGTTTTACTTTCCGACCATAAGCCTAAATAATAAATTTAATGAAGGACTTTCCAGATACAAGATTTCATCCCCCTTTTTACCCCTTCGGGGGTGGAATTCTCAAAAACGCTGACATAGGTAAATATTAGTTTTCAATTGCCAGCCTAAATACAAAATTTGAAGATCCTAACTTCAAAACTGACGGACTTTCATACAAACATTCATCCCCTATTTCACCTCCTTAGGGTTGGGATTTCCAAAAATCCTTTCTTAGTGGATGCCTACACTACGTATCTATGTGCAAAATTTGAAGTCTCTAGGTTCAGCGGTTTAGGCTGTGCGTTGATATCTCAGTCAGTCAGTCAGTCAGGACTTTGAATTTTATATATATAGATTGTTTTGTAGGATATATGCCAAAATTGTTATCCATTTTTAGTAATCCATTCAATAAAGGCTTAGAAGCAACATTTAAAAGCGGAATTTTAAATTATCTTATTTAAAATCCACAATCATTTAAACCTAACATTGTAGCCTTCTCTCCAACTGTACATTACTGAGACCCTAATAACTCTGAGCTTAGTGTGCAATAGCCAGGCTTTCCCTATTAAAACGTTAAATACTTAGGAACGTACAAAATGCTTTTATCTATTAGCTTGCTGGCCCGTAATTTGTAACTAAAAACTTCACACAAAGCGCAAAACTTTACAAGCGTAGTAGTTAAGTTGGGACAGAGGAAACTTGATGAAATTTGCAGTTGCAGCTTTTTTGGTGCAGTATAACAAACAATATAAGTACAGTATCCTGTACTGTATCGAGTATAAAATAATGTTTGAATAAAGATTTATTCAATGTTATTAAGGGGTCAAGAATAAATAGTGATAGAAAAAAAATAACGCTCACTCCATGCATCAAAGATCATAATTTTTGTAATTGAACATTAACGCACGATGCACTTATTTGGCAGGACAAATCCACCATCAAAGTGATTGCTATCCAATATACGAAATATAGACATACTGTCTTCGAAGCTCATATTATATACAAGCAGGAGCGAATATTATGTGATACTATTCCAACAATGCACACGAGTGGATGTAGTTGACATAGTTACTATTACCACGATTGAAATTGAATCGTACCTAAGCAAGGTAGCTTCTAAGATATACTCTGGTGCAGAAGGATGATTTTAATCACGTGATTTAGAATCTTTGTGTATCATAAACTCCTCTAACTAATCGTAACTTGTTATTGAAAAACGAAACGTAACTTCTTATGTAATAATTTAAATAAAGAAGGCCAATTACAAGCTTCCACTTATAGAAAGTTGTATTATCTAAAATAATTTCTCAAGATCTTCGCTCGAATCGATCAAAATGAGAAAGCGACTGCAATTTTGAAGTTAATTGCATGAATTTTCGATGACACGACTTTTATCTGCAAAAAAATAAAAACCCCCGATCAAAAAAGTCAAATAATAAAATTTCTCTCTCGGTCAGGGGACCACAAAAGGAGAAATACTAAAAGGGTATATTGTACGTTGGGGGTCCCCCGACCGAGAGAGATTTTTTTTAATTTTATTTTTATTTCATCCTTTTTAAATTACACACAAAAATAAAACAACCGCAATAAAATTGCTTGATCCATTTAGACACTACGAATATAAGTACCTACAGTCAGAATGTAATTTTTTGGCGCCATTTTGTTTTTTTTTATTGCACCTAAATTTGCCCAGGGTGTACATTATTTTAGTCAAAGCACCACCTCTGTATCTTTTACCGTTTCGACAGGAAGTTGACCATCTCCATTTTGTTCCGCCGGTTTCGAGGGCGGCTACCGGACACTGCTTTGCACAACACGTCGCCGCATGTATGTTAGTTTGTAAGGTATTTATTATATGGGCCTTAAATTGTTATATTTTTTTTTTGATGCCTGAAATAAATGACTATTATTATTATTATAAATGGCCGGATGGATTTTCATCAAAAGTAGCTAAGAACTTTATCGATTAATTTCGCTTTCAACTAAAAAAACACTCAAAATTGGCCTAGTCGTTTAGGAGCAACATTGCCTCATACAGACAGACAAATACACACACACGTCAAACTTATAACACCCCTCTTTTTGCGTCGGGGGTTAAAAAATCTATTAAATTTCGTTTTGCCTGATTGCATACTTTGAAGCCCAATATAATCACAAGCGTTCCCTTACTCGCCGTTAGCGGCGGGGTATAAACGACCGTTTTGAACAGTAAATGAGTCCAATATTTATGTAATGGAGGCAGCCCTAATTGATTCAGAATTAATACGACTAGATGATAAACTGGAGTTTAAAATAGCCTCTTCGAGGCCCAAGATATTCGTGTATAAATCATTTCAACATTTTCTTTGCAGAACTGTAATTGGTTTGGTATAGAAAATTTATTTTTTAATTATGACTTTGCTTGGCTTATTCTTTATTAGAATGGAACGGTTAAGCTTTAATTGCTAAGGTTTGATTTGTCTTTTGTTTGTAGATTACCTACTAATAAGTCAATCATCGGAGAAAGACTTTACAAGCTTTTTAATTAAAGATTACCTTCCCGCGGTGAGACAGGATCATGTATCAAAATAATTTGCATATAGTCTATCTCTACAGAAGCTGAAGCTTCTATTCAGCAAGCTGAAGACCTATTTTCATATAAATTAGTCGATGCATCCTTCACATAGGTCATGCATGACTTCGTGTAAATTATCATTAGTACTTTTAACTGACTATAAGCATTAAAAAAACTAAACAAGTGCATCCACTTACACAGAATGCGTCGTCTTGATCATTTCACTTTTTTTTAACTGACTTCAAATTAAAAAATAGAAGCTTAAACGTTCCTGTCTTTTTTTGTATGTAGGTATGTCTACCAATTTCTTAGACTATTGAAGATCGATTTACATAAAATATTTTTATCCTAAGGTGATTTTCAAATTCAATTGAAGTTGGTTGAAAAATAAACAAACTTAAAAAAAAATACTGATCTTCTTGCCACTTTGGTGCTTGATTTGTTTGAGGAATTCCTTATTTGTCGTTCAATTCGAATTTTTCTGAGCTTTGGAGATGCTTTCCATCTTCCGAACTGACGGAATCCATGAATTTTAATTAAAACCAAAAATACACGACAAAAGAAATCATTCTGCCTAAAACAAAAAAGATAATGCTTATTACGTAATCTATAATGATAACAATGAAAGGGAGAAATGTTATCAATTTACTAAGTCAGAGATAAAGAAAGTTTAATTGTTCCTTTTTAAGAAAAGTCTCAACCTTTCCAGATAACACCGACTCTGAAACCCCTAAAATAAATACCCTATTTTATCGCTGCCCTGGGGTTTTAATATTAGGGCTTAGGGTAATAAATATCTTTAATGATATTGTCACACCCTCGGCACAATGGGTCACGCGGTCGACTTTATTAAAATTAAGGCGACTTAACAATTTGAACTAGGTTTAGCTTAATTTTATTTGTACCCTTAAATGTCTTTGGTGTTGTTTAACGATGATTATTATACGGCGGAGGGTACAGTCGCAGCAAAGACGTTGTTGACACCCTCGAACACAAAACATAACAAAATAAAAACATCTCAAGAAAAAACTTCGAGGCGTAGAAATGAACAGCTATTTAATAAGATACGAGTAGTTTAATTTTTGCGTTGTAATAATTATGAGCTGGGCAGTGGATTGCAATTTGTGTTGTTTTTTTTTATCCACAACGGTGTAGCACTTAGCCTTCATCACACCTGACCTGATGTTAAGTGTTGATAAGGCTGAAATGGAAGTGCACTACTCCCGAAATCCTCAATTACTGAGGAACTGGCTATCTTAACTCTAGTTTCCAAAGTCGTAATAGCTCAGGCTAGAAAACGGGCGGCATTGAAGCGAAAAGACCTCGGTTCAAATCCAGTCCGTATTTTTTTCTTATTTTTGTCAAATTCTTTTTTTTGTGAAAAAGTCTAGGGAACAGTTTTCACTTCAGCCGGCACTCCCGGATTGCAACCCGTTGTTTTTTTTTGGGTTCTGAAGTTCTTAATAATCATGATTCAACACTCTCACATGCATGCATCAAACACCTCTGCTCGGTACCTAGTATTTTTCTAACGCACTACATTCAGCGTCATTTCACTACAAGTCCCCACATCATTATCGGCGGCGTGTACTCGCAAAATGCTGAGCAATGCACGGCACCGCATCGTCGAAAGCCATTATCATATCGTGACAACTCACTTTGTACGCTTTTAGTTAGGAGTTTAAAAAACGCATGACTGCCACTCACCGTATTACTATCTAGTGGCACATGTTACCCACATGGTTACTATTACTGTGGGAATGTCGAGATTAAAAACTAGCCGCGTACTGTTCTAAGCCAGCGGCTACTTCATTACCGGCGGCGTGTGCTCGCATAATGCCGTGTGCAGTGCACCGCACCGCATCGGCGTAAGCCATTATGCTACCGTGACAACTCACTTTGTACTACGCTTTTAGATAGGAGTTTAAAAACGCATGACTTCCACTCACCGTATTACTATCTAGTGGCACCCTGTAATGTTACCCACGTGGTTTCTATTCCCGTTTTAATATCGAGATTAAAAACTAGCCTGAGTACTGTTCCAAGTCATGAACTAAGTCCGAGCCAAATTTATTTTAAGACCGTTCTTGCTAATCATGACTTCGCGGTAGGTACCCGACATGCTTCAAGCGCCTCTTTTTGATTTCTAAGATACGATAAGGCTACTCGATTTGCTCCAAGCACCTCTTTTCGATTTCTAAGATACGAAAAGTAGTTTTTCAAAGCTAGTGCATTGGAAAACTACTTTTCATTAATGCAGTCATTAAGCGTCATTTCGCCACAACAGTTTCCCACTTCATTACCGGCGGCGTGTGCTCGCAAAATGCCATGTGCAGTGCACCGCACCGCATCGGCGTAAGCAATTATGCTACCGTGACAACTCACTTTGTACCACGCTTTTAGTTACATGTTTGCAATAGCCACGACTTAGAGTTGGCTTTTAAAGAATTGTGAGTCTCAATGTCTGATATTTTTTTTATATTTGTTTAGTTACATGCCAAATTCTGAACTAACTGAAGTCGAGTACAATGACAACGCACAATAACGGCAGCGATGTGTAGCCGTTTATCCACAAAATTTAATCACTTGAATCTTTAAAATCACTTGATGTATCACGATACCACTTGCACAAATCAACAGTATACGCAATGGAGTTCAATTGAGATAAAATTCAGCGTACAAAAAACACTATAAACTATTAGAAATGAATATAATAGGCGGAGCAATTATAAACGTGTGTATTTTTAACTGTGTTCGTCCGAATTGGATATATTCCCACCTTAACTTTTAAGGGGTTCTTATTAAGCCCTTAGTTTTTATGTGTTTTAATTCTATGCACGTTGGCAATGTAAATATAATCTTAGTTTTGATCGAGCGACTGTAGACCCGTGTAGACCTTGAATAGTGAGGGTTTATTGTACTTAATATGCATTAATTAAATAAATGTTATTATTATACGAAAAGTAGTTTTTCAAAGCTGTGTGGAAAACTACTTTTCATTAATGCAGTCATTAAGCGTCATTTCGCCACAACAGCTCCCCACTTCATTGCCGGCGGCGTGTGCTCGCATAATGCCGTGTGCAATGAGACGCACTGCATCAACGTAAGTCATTATGCTACCGTGACAACTCACTTTCTACTACGCTTTCAGTTAGGAGTTTAAAAAACGCATGAATTCCACCCATCGTATTACTATCTAGTGGCACTCTGCAATGTTACCTACGTGGTTCCTATTCCTGTATGAATATCGAGATTAAAAACTAGCCGCGTACTGTTCCAAGCCATAATCTAAGTCTGAGCCAAATTTTTTTGAGACCGTTCTTGCTAATCATGTCTTCGCGGTAGCTACCCCACATGCTTCAAGCACCTCTTTTTGATTTCTAAGATACGATAAGGCTACCCGATTTGCTCAAAGTACCTCTTTTCGATTTCTAAGATACGAAAAGTAGTTTTTCAAAGCTAGTGCATTGGAAAACCACTTTTCATTAATGCAGTCATTAAGCGTCATTTCGCCACAACAGCTTCCCACTTCATTACCGGCGGCGTGTGCTCGCATAATGCCGTGTGCAGTGCACCGCACTGCATCGGCGTAAGCCATTATGCTACCGTGACAACTCACTTTGTACCACGCTTAAGAACTGTGAATCTCAATGTCTGATATTTTTTTTATATTTGTTTAGTTACATGCCTAATTCTGAACTCACATTTATTGAAGAAAAAGTATTTGTATTGTTTTTTGATTAAATTCATTGAGGACCACATTTTCTTATGGTGACAGATTAAAGCAGTTAAAGTTTAAAAATATAAAGTTCGTCGTATAGTTGTAAATCTATTATTTATCATTAGTATCATTACTGAATGTGTAAATTTTATTATTCCCCAACTGTCTACAACTTTCAATACTAATATTGCAAAGAACAAAACCAATTAACTCAACCAAGTTGTTATAATATGAAAGCCTATAGAAATGTAATACCTGTACAAACTTAAGTGCTAAAATAACCACTTCAATAAAAGTTAATAAAACAAAAGAGCGTTTTCTTCTATTTCTCAACTACTTCGTAACTACCAGTTGTATAGCCATTATTTGTAAGAGCACAAATAGTTACGTGCTACTCGTTAGGTTCAAGTTTCTGAGCAGACCTTAAAGCGAGGATTCCCTACCGAAATAGGCATGCTAACGCTTGCTCGGCCGCGCTCGATACACTACACGCGGACACAGCGGCAGCCGGCAGTGAACTGTGAACTCGCGAGCGCCCCGCGAATCTAAAATCACTTAAAATTCAATTAAAAATTAACTAATAAAAAATTTAAATTATGACGGCCGGAATCCCTCGGCTAATCAAAGACAATAATTTTCGTATATTTTTCATTAACTAAAACCAAGTATACTGCAAGTAATACGATATTTGGGTTACGATTAGACGGATGCTTGGGATTTTATTTGACACAGTTAAATATCACAAATGGAAAAAAAACGGCCGGAAGCACTAGATAAATAACTGTAAAATAACATATAAATATTATTTCCAAGTTTTAAGTACTTGTGATTTGCGAGTAATCCATAATTTAAAATACCCTATTTTGGGGAATCGCAGCCTTAAAGCGCCTAGGTCAAGTAGTCACATTCAGCTTTTTGTGTTGACCTTTATCACGAACGTTTTAAGAATAGCTATTGAGTGCAAATGTTCGATAAGTTGTCAATAATTGTACTACACTAGCTAAGTTTATATGTTAGAAAAGTAAATAAAATTAAAGTGCAACCACACAACTGGCGAAGAATCTAACGAGCCGGGTGATGATGTGACGTTTCATTCACCTCTTGTCATACTTTGGTATATACCACAAGCGCTGAAAAGCTGGCAGTGTGGCTTGCGCTTTAGCCACGTGGTGGGGAGAAGTGAGGCAAGCTGGTGGGAAAGGCAAGCTGGTGGGAAAGTCAAGCGAGCTGGCGAGAGACGCGAGTGAGCGGGCGGGTGAGGCGAGGCAAGCTGGCAGGAAGAGCGAGCGCGGGCGGGTTGTAATAATAATACATTTTCCCCGGGGCTATTAAGAAAGTTTAGGGCGAATAAAAGTTTCACTCCTATTAACCCCAGAAGGAAAAGTTAGGTCGGTAAAGCATGTGGTTGTTCGTGGTTTCGTGTGGCTCAGTCATCCATGGACCAAAATATACCTTGGGCGCCGTTACAAAAAAAAATAAAGATGAAAAGAAAAAAAAAATCCACGTATAGGATCAAATTGAAGTTAATAATAATAATTATTATTAACTCATTTATTTCAGATTGTAATTAGATACTATTCATTACATCCATACTATCTATATTATAGACAATAATGCCAATTATAAATTCTGTACAATCCACATTTAATACATCATGTAAATCAAACATAATCAAGACACGCTATTATCGTGCCATACGAAAATATCTACTACATACTCGCGTTTAAAATTATGATAATATTATCGGAGGGTAGCCCCGACCGTACACGAACACAATTAATCAATTCAAATAGAAGTGCGATATAGTTTATGTCCGTTCCGTCGGAGAGTAGCCCCGACCATGTACGAAACACAGTCCTTCACACAAATACTTAAATTTTAACGCTTTAGACTTAACCAACACGATCGGAGAGTAGCCCCGATCACGTATTAGTAAAATCTTAGTTTTAAGCTATTATAAACTTTTTAGATTATGTTAGTGTAGTCGGAGGGTAGCCCCGACCGTATACGAACACAATCAATTCAAACACAAAAGCGATCTAGATTATGTCCGTTTCGCCGGAGAATAGCCTCGACCATATACGAAACACAATCCGCCGCAAAGGTATTTAAAATTTCAGCGTAGTAACATAGGTGTTGGATCATTTATCTTTTCTCTGCGTAAAGAGAATAAAATAACTCATTTGGCATTATTATAGCAAAGAATTATTCTTATTATCAGAATCAAAAATTACGTGGGTATGTACATACCGCTTCTGAAGTGTGAGGACCACTCTTCAGGATGATGGGTCTGCTGCAGGTCGATGAATGAAAACTAGGTAATGCTTCGATGAGGATTGTATGTATATTTTTCATAATAGAATAGAATACAAAACACTTTTACTTAAGAGAATACAAAATTACTTTTATTGTTATCTATCACACTTAACCGCCAAGACAAGACTGCGCTCTCCTCCGACGCTTCAACCAAGCAAGCCTCCCCGCCAATGTCGCCTGTTGGCGGGAAAAGCAAGCCCTGTGATTGGTTCACGCAATAATACGTTGACCAATCACAAAGCAGCAAAACCACGCCACCAAGTGACAATGTTGCCATTAAGAATTATTAAAAACCTACTAGAATCATGACATAAGTAAACTAGATTATGTCCATTATCATCATATTAAAAATAGGAGAAGAAAAGATATAGTAGCACACACTCCGAGAGTTAGGACGAAATTTGCACAAACACAATACACCACTCAATCTGCTCACCTTTATAATATCACAAACAGAGAACTACACATTTATAACAAACCACACAATGAAACTAAAAAACTAGTAATCAAATGGCTACAAACCAAAACGTGGGAAGAGACGGAATCACTCCTCTTATTCATATCATAAACTTAATAAATAGATTATAAAAATGAAAATAGTATTAGTATTAATTATATTAAAAAACGAACATACTTTTACTCAAGCTAACTTACACACTCACTCACTCACACACATACACACCACACACACACACACACACACACATACACATACACTACAGGCAGACCTTACCTAAACCAATCTTATCGAGTCTTCTTGATCTTCTGAATCTTGATTTATCACCATTTTTATAGTCCTAAGAATGTTTATAGTTGTAAATAATTTGTAAAAATTTTGGAATCATTAAGGAGGAGCGGGGCTTCTTAACGCAGGCCTTAAAGCTTAAAGGGAAGCTCCAACCCATTGTTTCTAATGTGTTATTTTGTTAATGGAAATAAATGATTTTATTTATTTATTTGTTTATCATCATCATTTCAGCCGTACGACACCCACTGCTGGGCATAGGCCTCCTCCAAGGATCTCCACAATGATCGGTCCTGCGCTGCCCGCATCCAGCGGCTTCCCGCGACCTTGACCAGATCGTCGGTCCACCTTGTAGGGGGCCTGCCCACGGAACGTCGTCCGGTTCGCGGTCGCCATTCAAGAACCTTTCCGCCCCAACGGCCATCGGTTCTCCGCGCTATGTGTCCCGCTCACTGCCACTTCAACTGAGCAATCCTTCAAACAATGTCGGTCGTTTTAGTTCTCCTGCGGATCTCATCATTTCTGATTCGATCGAGCAGGGAAATAACAAGCATCGCTCTCTCCATTGCTCGTTGGGTAACCTTGAGCCTTCTTATGAGACCATAAGTAAGACCCATAGTAAAAGACCACGTCTCGCTTCCATAAGTCATAACTGGCAACACACACTGGTCAAAGACCTTAGTCTTGAGACATTGAGGAATTTTGGACGCAAATATATGCCGGCGCTTCCCAAACGCTGCCCATCCGAGCTGGATTCGACAAAAGATCTATTTCTCGAAGTTGGACTTACGTAATTGGATTGTCTGTCCTAGGCAGACATAGTGGTCAACAACTTCGAGTGTAATGTTCCCAACATTACCTGGAGCGGATGCAACATGGGCATTGGACATGATTTTCGTCTTATCCATGTTCATCTTCAGACCCACTCTTTGGGAAGCATTGCTGAGATCTTCGAGCATTGTGTTCAGGTCCTTCCAAGGTCTCAGCCATGAGAACTACATCGTCGGCAAACCGCAGGTGTGTTAAGTACTCGCCATTGATGTTAATGCCGAATCCTTTTCAGTCCAGTAGCTTAAAAAATATCCTCCAACGCAGCTGTGAACAGTTTCGGAGAAATGACGTCTCCCTATCTCACACCTCGCTGTAGTTGGATAGGATTAGAGCTCTGGTTCTGTAATCGGACCGATATGGTGGCGTTTTGGTATAAGTACCTCAGCACCTCGATGTACCTGTAGTCTATTTGGCACCTCTGGAGAGACTGCAGCACTGCCCAGGTCTCGATCGAATCAAAGGCTTTCTCATAGTCCACGAACGCCAAGCATAGTGGCAAGTTATACTCTTCGGTCTTCTGCATAACTTACCGCAGCGTATGAATGTGGTCTATGGTATTATAACCTTTTCGGAACCCGGCTTGTTCGGGAGGTTGGAAGTCGTCAAACCTGCGAGAGAGACGATTCCTTATGACTCTCTTAAACAACTTGTAGATATGGCTCAGAAGCGAGATGGGTCGGTAGTTCTTCAAGAGAGTCTTATCACCCTTCTTGAAGAACAGCATCACATCGCTTCTGCCCCATGCCTTTGGCGTTTTGCCCTCGAGGATGACAGAGTTGAAGAGCTTCTGGAGGACCTTAAGTATATGAAACTACGGGTATCGGTTGTAGACTGATTTATTATAACGAAGCAAGATCGTACAAAATTAAAATTCAGAGATACCTTCAATATAAATATTGACATCATCCTCCTCGAAAAAAAAACAAAGAAAAAAAAAATACATGCAGGATACACTTATAATTAAATAATGGCTACTTATTTCTTGTTACACAATTATGTAATTTAGAAATTTCTTTTACATCGCAACATAGTTTAAAGATAAACATCAGTAATTTAATCATTTCAAAAAATTTACTATAATAATCAATTAATAAAAGATAATTTTTGTTCTTAAAACAAAATAAATCTACCCCAAGTTTTTCCCAAGGCCTATTTGGAATATCGTGAGGTTGTAAAGTTTCCTTTTGACATTTTTTTCTGTGCGATAAACATATATCACAATTGTTTATCATATTTTGTAAATCATTGTTTAGGCCAGGCCAAAAGACAGTTTCTCGAGCCCTTAATTTACATTTTTCTAAGCCCATATGTCCTATATGAAGTTTATTCAACGTGTCTTTTCTTAATATTTTGGGAATAACTATTCTTTCATCCTTCCAAATAATACCAAAGGCTATTGTTAAATTTTCTTTGTAATTCCAATACGGTTTTGAGTTATCTACAATATCATTTTTATCACAAGGCCATCCATTAAAATGTATTGTTGAAGCGATTTCAACTCATCATCTTTTTCCGTATATTTTTGTATTTTTACAAGTTGTATGTCATCAAAATGGTGTGATGCTTGCGCCATCATATCGCGCGATACCACACATACTTCGTCATGAATCGAGCAGGACGAATGCTCTGCTGCGTGACTCAGCGCGTTCGCGGCGGCACCGTCAGCCTCGTCCGCCCGCGACAAAGTGTCTGCGATATACATGTATTTACCTGGCTTATAGATGAGTTTAAAAGTATAACGTTGCAACCGTAACAACATTCTCTGCAAGCGAGCGGGAGAATCAACTATCGGTTTTTTCATTACGCTTATTAATGGCTTATGATCCGTTTCTATAATGACGTCCGATCTACCATAAATAAAATCTCTCACATGCAAACAATACGGCGTAAAGCTCTTTTTCTATCTGAGCATATTTTTGCTCAGCTGTAGTTAATGCTTTCGAGGCATAACAAACTGGTAAGTTATTTTGTAACAAAAACGCACCAAGACCGGTTTTACTAGCATCAACCGTGATTATGATTGGTCTATTTATATCAAAATATTGAAGTACCGGACGGCTCGATAAGTGCTTTTTTATTTCCGAAAAGCATTTATCGTGTCTATCATACCATTGCCACTCATTACTTTTCTGTAATAATTCTCGCAGAGCTAAGGTTTTATCTGACAGATTAGGAATGAAAGAACCCACATATGTGACTAGCCCTAATAGTCTTTCTACGTCTTTTTTATTTTTAGGTGTTGGCATGTTACTTATTGCAGATATATGTGAATCATCGGGATAAATACCATTATCAGTTATCAAATGACCTAAATACTTTATTTCTTTTAATCCAAATCGGCATTTGTTCAAATTTTACTTTAAATTAATTTTTCGACACCTTTCTAAGACTTTCTTTAAATTTTCATCGTGGCTACTCTTACTAGACCCGTATACAAGCAGGTCATCAATATACATACAAACGCCCTCAAGGTCATCAAAATTTTCATACATTTTTTTGTGAAATACTTCAGATGCAGAACAAATACCGTACGGCATTCGCTTGAACTTGTATCTACCAAAGGGTGTGTTAAATGTACACAAAGAACTGGAATCATCCAGCATTACTTGCCAAAACCCATTAGAGGCGTCTAAAGTGCTAAAGTATTTTGCACCTGAAAGTTTACTTACAATTTCGTCTAACGTGGGTATCCTAAAATGTTCCCTTTTTATACATTCATTTAACTCTTTCGGATCTAGACAAATGCGTAAGTCCCCATTTGGTTTTTTAACAACTGTCACACTACTAACCCAGTCGGATGGACCCTCGACCTTTGAAATAATCCCCTGACATTCCATCTCCGACAGTTTATCTTTTACTTTTTCCTTTATAGAAAAAGGCAGCTTTCTAGGAGCGTGCATCCTGCTATTGAAATAAATGTAAAAGTCTAGCGGAGTCGTTTGTTTAACACCAAACTTAAAAAGTAAAATATTTGCCACACATAACTTTAAAAAAGCCGATTATTGTAAATCAAAAGTTAAAACAGGTAGATTGGAGTGATGCGCTTAATGGACTTCAAAATGTGAATGTTGCAGTGTCTAAGTTCTATCAAATTTTGTATAAAATAATAGATGATACCATACCGAAATCAATACCTCGCAATTCAAAATTCCCTTGCTGGTTTACTCGTTACCTAATTAAACTAATAAAAGAAAAGGAAAAGGTTCACACAAGATACCAAAAATATAAAAATACTAGAGATGGCCTAGAATTGAAACTTTACAATCGTCGTATCCCTAACTTCTTCTTGCTATTCCAACTATATAGATAGTATGGAGAATTCTATTATTCAGAATCCTAAGAAAGTCTGGGCTTTTTTTCATCGACAGGAGCAATCTAACTGTGGTGTCCCTATGAAAATGCAATTAAACGGCGATAGAGCAGCAGAAGGTGAAGGTATATAAAACTTGTTTGCCAAACATTTTGCTTCCATCCATGAACTGCCAGGTAGCTCACCTCCTCCTAGTCCTGTTGACCGTTATCCTCAATCATCACTTGGCATTATAGATATTACAGAGCGTAAAGTAATGAAGGTTATGAAATCATTGAATGTTCTTAAAGGAGCTGGCCCAGACGTTATTCCACCTCTCTTCATTAAGATGGTTTCTAAACATCTGACACTTCCATTGAAAATAATTTTTGTTAGATCCATACATTCTGGAATATTTCCTACTGAATGGAAGCGGTCGAATATCATACCTATCTTCAAAAAGGTAACATAGATAAGGTGGAGAATTATAGACTAGTAGCTATCCTTAGTCTGTTTGCCAAAGTATTCAAGTGTATTATTTGCCCGGTTTTAAGTTGTCACCTAAAGAACATTATTGTAGATAGTCAGCATGGATTTAGCAAAAAAACGTCAACTGTCACCAATTTAATGGAATATGTCACTATATTAATAAAGCTTTGGATGACAATATCCAGACTGACGCGGTTTACACGGATTTTTCGAGCGCATTCGATAGGGTGGATCACGATTTGCTTTTAGCTTAGCTAAAGGCGTGTGGGGTTCATGGCAGTGTAATAATAATAAATAAATAATAAATATTTTCGAACATTCACACCAATTATCTAAGCCCATAGTAAATTTCTTGAGAAACTGTGTCTATGTGAACTTGATAACGGATAAATATATACTTAAATACTTTTTTGTTTGTAAATACATACTTAATATACATAGAAAACGCCCAGACCAAGACAAATAGACATATTCATGCACACAAATATTTGTCTTGTTCGGGAATCGATCCCGAGACCTCTAGCGCAGAAGGCAGGTAGTTTACCCCTGCGCCAAATCGGTCGTCAAAAAGTGTGTTGCGCTGGTTTGACTCTTATCTCAAAGCATGAGTTCATACTGTAGTAGTCCATGGTTATAAATCAATGGACTACACTGTCCATTCAGGCGTTCCTCAAGGGTCACATCTTGGGCCAATACTTTTTTACTATTTATAAATGATATTACCGAGTGTATTAGTCATAGTCAAATTTCAATTTTCGCGGATGACTTAAAGATGTTTAGATGTGTTCGTGATCAAAATGACGTGGAACTGCTACAAAGAGACCTTGATTTACTTTATACTTGGCGTACGGAAAACCGAATGAAACTACTTGCTAAGAAGTGCGCCTTTATACAGTTTACTAGAAAAAGAACGACGGTTCCGGCGAACTATTCTATATCTAACGAGCTGCTACAACATTCAATAGGTATTCGTGATCTGGGTGTTATGTTGGATAACAAGTTGGACTTCAGACAACACATTGACAACATTGCTACACGTGCTTGGAAAATGCTTGGTTTTATAACCGCTCTTGCAAAGATTTTAAAAATATCATAACAATAATTAAAATGCTACCTATTCTAAGATACTACGTTCATAACGTAGCATCTTAGAATACGCATCCCCCGTATGGAATCCAGCTTATGACATAGATATACAAAGGATAGAACGCGTTCAGAAAAAAATCACTCGATACCTTGCTTACCGTCGGCATTGTACATGGGCTTACAGGTCTGGTATTTTTTTTGGGATTTGGTATTGACACTTTGCCGCATTTAGACTCATATTTGGTCATTTTGGTCTAGGAGCGACCTCACTTCTGTAAGGATTTCTGTTCGTTGTGCGGCCAAACCCACGCACTCCAAGATCACGTGGGCGGCTGTTTCCTCTGCGTTCAGGTAACCTCTACATAGAGGACTGTCCGTCGCATTCATAATAAATAGTTGTCGGTTTAAGGTTAGGTGACCTGTAAGTGTACCAACAATTATCCGGAGGTCTGGACGATTAAGGCTGAGCAGCCTACAGGTCAAACGCGGCGAGACTGCAGTCATCGCCATCTTAGACTGTCTACAGCTTGTTAGAGCTACCCAACGAGTATTATGTGCAGCACGAGTTCGTTGCCTTACCCATGAGCGCAGTCGGCTGAATGGGAGTGGCAGAATGGGTGTAGGTCCTGCCACTATTGTGGAGGATCCCTTTCTAGCCAGCTCATCGGCGGCGTCATTCCCGTGTGATCCACTATGCCCTTTAATCCATTGTAGGATTACTCCGTTGATGGATGCTAAAAGATCCAAAACTTTGTGGCATTCGTAGACGATGCTGGAGTTGATCGTGTTGGCCTCCAGTGCTGTTAGGACGGTCATGCTGTCAGTCAGTATGCGGATGTTTAGTAACTTCATACCTCTGGACAGGGCCGTGGTAGCGGCGTTTATTATTGCAACACATTCGCATTGTGGGTGACACAGCTTGTGGGTGAGTTACACGCGGCGGGCTTACAGCAACCTTAGAGTACAATACAACAATGCCTTGAGAGTAATGTTGGGGCTGCCTTGGCGGTGCAGCGCTTCCAATATGTTCGTGGAAGCTCGAATAGATGGTTTTGCCGCGGTGATGAGGAAAAGGTGTGCCTCGGCGCTGACCCGCTTGCGGAGCAGCTCCAACAGTATTCTCAGGGTGTTTGTTGATAGGTGGGATATGCCACTTTTACAAAGGTGGGTGAAGCTCCACACGGTATGTTAAATGTTCGGATGTTATTATTGTATTTTTATTTATTTTTCCATTGTACTTTTACTAACTCTAGTTGATAAGTTTATTGTTACTAACCTCTACTATGGGCTATGCCTGAAATAAATAGAATTGATTGATTGATTGAAATAGCTTACAGGTCTGACTATATCACCCGTCTCTCAATGTTCAGATTGACTTCGCTAGAGAATAGACGTAAAGTGAGTGATCTTATAACTTTTCTTCTTCTTCTTTGTTCTCGCCTTTTCCCGTTACACGGGGTCGGCTTTCTTTATCATGCGGCGCCATGTAGTCCGGTGGCTGGTATCCTCTTCTTTGAGTCCGAGGATCTTCATGTCTCTCTGGACATTCGTCAACCAGGTCGTGGGTGGTCTTCCCCTTCCGCTTTTTTTGTAGCCATAGAAAGGCACTTTTCACGACATAATTGTTAGGTCTTCTCATCACGTGACCGTACCATCTGAGCCTTGATTCACAAATTTTGTTACTGATGGGCGCAACCTTAAAACTTCCTTTTATGTGTTCGTTGCGTGCTCTATCCTTTAGTGTCACTCCGCCCGCCCATCTCAGCATTTCGGTGGTGTGCTATTTCTGGGAGCGTGAACCAAACTGGTTTTCTGTAAGTGAGATTATAGATGCAAGCCTTCCACAGATCACACGCTCCCAGATCTTCAGTGTATGTGAGGTTAGTTTTATGCCCCGAAAGTTCCCACACTCTCTCACGTCACCCTTGCTTTTGTAAAAGGGGATGAGTGTACTTTTTCTCCAGGCATCCGGCATTTCTTCGCTACTTAGGATGTTGTTAAATAGATTTGTTAGCCAAACTTCCCCATCCTTTTTAAGAGATTTCCATAGTTCAGCCGGAATATCGTCAGGACCGCAGGCTTTACGATTTTTCATTTTCTGAATTGCCTGTCTGACTTCCATGATGGTAATTTGGTCCAAGGGTCCTTGCATCCTAGGTTCTTCAACTTCAGCCTGTCTAGGGAATTCCTCGTTTAGCAGTGTGTTGTAGTACTCGTACCATCTTTTGCAGATATCTTTATCTGAGGTAAGTAGGCTCCCATTGACGTCCTTGATGTATTTTGTAGTCTTAAAATCCTTGGTGTTATTGTGTCTCTGTTTCGCTATTTTATAAATCTCTGTGTCCGAGGCCTGTTCCAGCTGCTGATATAACTCAAACTCTGCATTTTCCTTTTCAATCGCAACAGATCTTCTTGCGGTCTTTTTCGCCTCTTTGTACAGTGCACGATCTTCTTCTGTACCACTTTCCTGCCATTTTTTAAACGAGCGTTTCTTTTGAGTAACGGTGGCTTTGCTGTTATCATTCCACCACTTGGCATCTTTCTCGTTATGCAGAGGACCTTTTGATATGCCTAGTATAGATTTTGCTAAGGCAATACAAGTATCTTGGAATTTCGACCAGTGTATTGAAGGCGAATCGTCAGATGCGTGGTTGTTATTCAAATATGCGCTGATGCTAGCTTTGAGACTATTTCCTTTTTCTGAGTTGAGTTCTCGCCACTTAATTTGTTCAACTCTTGGTATTTTATAATGAATTTCTCGTTTAAGTTTTAAAGCTACTAAAAGAAGTCTATGTTGTAAGGTGAGCGGCTCCCCTGGTATTATTTTACAGTCTTTGATTTGCTTAAGATTTCTTCTATCTGTAATAATAAAATCTATCTGTGTTTTGGATTTACCACTCTTATAAGTAATAAGGTGTTCTTCTTTCTTTTGAAAAAAATTTATTAATTATAACTAAATTTAAAGCTGCTGCAAATTCTAGTATTGTGGCTCCCTCTTTATTTTGTGTTCCATAGCCAAAGCCCACATGATGATTTTCAAAACCGTCTGCATCCTTACCCACATGTCCATTAAGATCTCCACAGATGAGCCTTTGTTCGCTTGCGGGTAACGCATTTAGGTATGTGTTTAAATCTTCCCAGAAATCTTTCTTATCTGTTTCAGGACATCCTGTTTGCGGGGCGTAGACACTGACAATATTGAGGCAGGCTTGATTCTCTAAGGCTAGTTTGACAGACATGATACGGTCGCTCGTTCTATTTATCTCTATCACTTTTTGACTCAGATGTTGATCTAAAACTATCCCCACCCCATTCTTCCCACTCTCTTTACCATAGTACAAAAGTTTATATCCCTTCCCAATTTGTCGCGATTTTGCACCCTTCCATTTTGTTTCTTGTACGCAACAGATATTGATGCCACGTCGTTCCAAAATGGAGCTAAGCTCAGCACTGCGTCCAGTCATTGTGCCAATGTTCCAACTTGCAATGCGTAGTTCGGACATTATCACAGTGGTCTTATGTTTAGTTATGCCGTCGCTTTTGGGGGACGCCCTAGTATTTTTCGCAATTCCATCGCCAACGTCGCTTAAGGGGGACGCCCTAATATAATTCTTATAACTAGTGTGTAAAAAAGCACTATCATTGAACTACAATTGAATCACGATTGAGGCACGATTCTGACTTAACGTTAGCAGACTTGGCCCCCAGGTCTTAAAGCTAGTCCATTGTCGATCATCGATCATCATCGATCGTCCATTGTACTCATATAATAAATATTCTAGATCAATCAAAACCTAAATGTAACACTAAAACAACAAACAAACTTCTTTTTTTTCCACAACGGGGTAGCACTTAGCCTTCATCACACCTGATGTTAAGTGGTGATAAGGCTGAAGTTGGAAGCGCACTACTCCCGGAATCCTCAACCACTGAGGAACTGGCTATCTTATCTCTAACTGCCGGAACACAATAATGCTGAAAACATCATTGTTATGGCGTCAGACTTAGATAAGATGGTGGTAGCTAGCCAGGCGGACTAAGAACAAGTCCTACCACCAACCAAACCGAATACAATATGTACCCCCACTGGGAATCGAACCCGGGACCTTTTGGTCTGAAATCGGTGGTGTGAACCACTAGACCACAGAGGCGGTTAGTTACTTCTTATTTAATAATAAAATTTTACTTACGCCACTCGTCGCGTTAGGTCTTTCAGAGCCGTACGTAGAAGCACAAGTGCATATTTCATAAAGTATAAGAGCACACTGACTTTTGATGGCATGTGCGTCCAGCGTACAGTGCCACAAACTTTGCTGTGCCGGTGGCAAAAATGTGAAACTAGCGTGTTTTTTTAAATGTCATTTTGCTGTCAAGTTGATCTCCAACCATAGCGCTGCTAGCGGCTGAAGTTCTTAGAAGTCAGGGCCGGTTAAATTGTTACAAAAAAAAGAAAATCGTACGTAGCGCCGCTGTCACCGGAACACTAAAGGTTGTGGCACTGTAATCCTTTTAGGGAAGCTACCTAAACTAAGAAATCCTTAAACGTATTCTAAGAGTACATGTTTTGCAATTTTCTAAGACCGTCGGAATTATTTTGTTGGAGCCCAGTGTTCTTTTTCACCTTTATGGAAATATGATGTTTGGAGAATGTTGTGTTTTGCGAATGTGGGTGGTCTTATAAG
Source organism: Crambus lathoniellus (assembly GCA_949710035.1). Classification (NCBI taxonomy): domain Eukaryota; kingdom Metazoa; phylum Arthropoda; class Insecta; order Lepidoptera; family Crambidae; genus Crambus; species Crambus lathoniellus. The sequence continues at coordinate 2,633,020 of OX453299.1, read as the reverse complement.
ATTATTATATTTTGAGAATATGATGTAAAGAGCATAATGATGTTTTGCGAATATCGTGTTTTGCGAATTTGGTGTTTCACGAATGTGGTCTTCTGAGAATATGATATACAGCGACGAAGGGGCTGCAATGCAAGCAAACCCATTTAAAGTTGAAAAATTCTTGAGGTGGCTGGGGGCCGATTCTCAGGCAATCGAGAAAAGTTCACATTTATAGCTCGAAATTCAAATATAACACAGTTTTTGTATTGTCAGAAATTCACAATCGAAAAAGTTCGATCGAAAACCAGTCGAACGCTACGAATGGTTCTTCTTCTTCTTCTCCTTCTTAACAATACGGGCGGTTTCCGCAACTCGACGTCTATTGCGCCTATTTTGCGTCCGGAGGGTGCGCGGCCAGATCACTCCAGCCAGCCCAGCTCAGCCAGGAACGCTCCAAGAGCTTTCACATTAGTGATCGCTTCCTGGACGCTGCCCGGCGAGCCGAGGTACCTCGCCCGGTAGGGGGCCACCCCCCTGCATTCCAGCAGTACGTGGGCAGCTGTTTCTTCTTCCTCCATGCATCCTCTGCATAGGGGACTGTCGGTGACACCTAAATTAAAAAGATGTCTGTTAAATTGTCCATGACCAGTAATGGCACCTGTTACCAGGCGAAGTTGCGGTCTGCACAGTTGTATCAGGGCCCTGGATAAACGCGCGTCCACGCGCGGCAGTGCGAGCTTCGCCTGTCTGCACGAATCCAGCGAGCTCCAGTTCTGTTGGTGTAATTCTGTAGTGCGTTCACGGATCTTATTTGCATACCAGCTCGTCGGGATGGGCGCGATCGGCTCTGGGCCAACAGGCGTCGAGCCGGATGCGCGTCTGGCCAGTTCGTCGGCTGCATCGTTTCCACGTGATCCGCTGTGACCTTTGATCCATTGGATAGTAATAGTATTAAGTGCACCTACTGTATTTAAGGCGTGGTGACACTCAAGTAAAAGGCTCGATGTGATGCGACTTCTCTGGAGAGCTTGTAGGACGGATTTACTGTCGGAGAGAATTAAGATGTCGCGGTCTTTTACCTCTCTTGTTTCGATTGCCCGAGCCGCCATTATTATGCCCATGCACTCGGCCTGAAAGACCGTGTTGTATGAGCCTAAGGGGGATGCAATTTGTATGTTGAGGTCCTCTGAGAAGACACCCGACCCTGTGCCCGATGAGGTCTTGGAGCCGTCAGTGTAAATGAGGAGAGCCTTGTGTGTTTTTCCTGAGCTGATGTCGTCTATCAGGTGTATTCTGTATTTTTTGTCGAAAATGAAGGTTGGCTTGACCTTGTCGCATACTGCTTCGATAAGAGGGTCGTTTAGCCAGTCCTTCAGTAATACACTGAGATGTTTTACCCTTTCGAATTTTAGAGATCCCAGTTGTTTTAGTCTTAGAGCTGTTTTGGCTGCCTCCTGTTGAATGTGGAGATGCAGTGGTGTTAGGTTCAGCATTACCTCTAGAGCCGCTGTAGGAGCTGTGCTCATGCAACCTGTGAGAGCGCAGCAGGCCTGACGTTGTAGTCCCTGTAGTTTTTTTGCGCCAGTGGTTTGAGCGGCCTTTGGCCACCATACTACAGATCCATAGCTTACCAGGGGTTTTATGATCGTGTTGTATAGCCAGAGGAATAGTTTGGGTGCTAGACCCCAGCGTTTGCCAATCATCTTCCGGCACTGCCATAGTATGACGCTGGCCGACTGCGTTTTATACTCCAAGTGGCTGTTCCAGTTTAGTTTGCTGTCTAGGATTATGCCTAGGTACTTTACCTCGTTAGATAGTTGTAGTGTAGTTCCAAACAGCTTCGGCAGACGGAAATCGCCTACCAGGCGCTTGTTCGTGAACATTACCATTTCCGTCTTCGTAGGGCTGACGGTCAGGTCTTTTCGTTGGCACCATTCTTCAACCTTTTTCAGGGCTGCTTGCATGGTGTTACAGGTTATGCCGGCCTGGTTACCTATGGTTAATATGGTAATGTCGTCCGCATATCCTATAGTATAGAAGTAGTTAGAGTTTAGATGTGATATCAGGTCGTCTACCACCAGGTTCCACAGAAGTGGAGAGAGCACACCTCCTTGGGGGCATCCCCTCGCCACCAGAGCCCTTTGGGTGACGTCTCCTGACACCTGTACCGTTCTATTGCGTAACATGTTCACGATCCAGTCTATGAGTTGTTTATCAACACCGTGTCTCCTTAGTGCTGCCTCGATGCTGGTGAATGTAGTTTTATCGAAAGCGCCCTCTATGTCAATGAAGGTGCCTAAACAGATAAGTTTATTTTGGAGAGCCTCCTCTATCTTACCGACTAGTTGATGAAGAGCTGATTCTGTCGATTTTCCAGCGCTGTAAGCATGCTGATGTTTATGTAGTGGGAGGTTAGCCAACGCTCCACTTCGTAGGTACCACTCACAGACTCTTTCCATAGTCTTCAACAGGAAGGTTGTGAGGCTGATCGGTCTGAAGTCCTTTGGATTAGTGTAGTCGGGTTTACCTGGTTTAGGTATAAACACTACCTTGACTTCTCTCCATAGGTGCGGAGTGTAGCGATGCGCCAAACAGGCTTGTAACAGACGGGTGAGGGCTGGAACTACCTGCTTCTCTCCCCATTGTAGTAATGCCGGAAAGATGTTGTCCGTTCCGGCCGCCTTGAAAGGGGAGAAGCTCTTAATAGCACTTCTTACCTTTTCAGGTGTTATTACCTGTTCGGCATGGTGCCAACAGTTTTCGGTGGGTTGCACAGGTTCGTCTTGCCAGCTTACCTGTTGTACTAGTTGACAGTCCGGAAAATGGGTCTGTATTAGGATAGCATTTGTCTCCTCCTGGCAGCGAGACATCGTGCCATCGGGTTTCTTCAGGTTGCCTAGCGGGCCAGGACCCTGGTTAGACAAAACTTTCCTTACCCGATTTGCCTGTTTAGTGGAGCTTATCTCATTACTGAAGCTTCTCCAGGATGAGGTCCTCCAATACCTTATCTTGCGTTTATATGCTACAAATGGTAAAAACCAATAGATGTTCGTATACGAACTTAGCTGTCAAAATGAATTTGTTGACATGTGAGACAGCTTAGTTTGTTTGAAACGTTCTAACTTTTCAATAGAAACCACAAACAAAATGTTCGACATACGAATTACCACACTGAAAAAGTTCGAATGCCTGAGAATCGGGCCCCTGGTAACTGGCGTTTTTTTTCACCCCATTCAAAAATACCAATTTATGCAAATCTCAAAGCTAACTATTCAAATTTCTTCTCAACTCTTACTCCATTCTGAAGATAAAACGATACTGCGATGTTAAATCTAATAACGCCATCTAGCGTCAGATAAATAACGAATAAAGTCCGAACAACTGCCGTACCTTTCTACCTTTCCATCAGCAATAATTTTTATTACATGACTAGAATAGTAGATTGTACAACAAGTGCATAAAACGTACCATTTTACCCGAGACGTATATACGTCCACAGACGTATATACGTCTGTGGAGCGCCATCCATATGGATGGCAAGGGTGGATAGTCAATTCGAGGGTAAAATGGGTTTTTTGTACGAGTTATACACTCTGCTTTTCACTTTGAGTGTGAGGAAAATAAATAACAATATTGCAAAAAAGAAAAAATAAAGACTTCGCCATATTGGCGGGAAGACTTTCTTTTTCTTTTTTTTATACGTGGCAGTGGCAGCACAGTCACTTTAGCATAGAGCGTAGTCCATAATGCTCTTGAAATACTTATTCTTAGAAAACTCATTAATTTTGCCTAGTTTTATTTAATTTATTAATTTAACATGGATTATTTACAAAATTGAAGAATTTTAACGAAGTTTAATTGCGTGTGTGACTGTTTACCTGACGACCTTTGTCTTAAGAGTCAGAGACTTAGACGAAGATTTTACTTTATGCACTAGAGCATAAAAAGCGATTTTATGCAGCCCATACCCAACATAAACACGAACTTTACGAGCATGAGAAGTGAAAAAGTTTTTTTTTTAATTTTACTTAATTGCTCAACAATACGTAACTAGGTACTATGATAATGACGCTTATCTTGATTGATTTCCCAGTTTTCGATCTTATTATTACACGACTGCCCAAAAAAAGTGAGTGTATTGTGTTTAGTGTTAATGTATTTATGTGAGTTTCTTTAATACACGATAACTTTTGAATGCCTTAACTTAACGGATTTTAATGTATGACGATAACTTTTGAATGCCTTCTTAACGGATTTTAAAGTGACAGTTGCAATCGCGACAATTAACGATAATCGCTCGCAAAACACATATTCGTATTACGGAACGTAAATCGCTACGATAGCGCCACAAGCGAGCGATTTGTGAACTGAAATTGTATGAAAGGTACCTACTGTACCGACCTGTACCGCAGACTTATTATACGGCAGGCTTATTACCGATCTTAAAGTGACAGTCGCAATCGCTTCAATTAACAATTAATCGCTACCAAAACGCTTAATATACGTATAACAGAACGTAGATCGCTACGATAGCGCCACAAGCGAGCGATTGATGAACTAAAATAGCATGAAAGCGCTCATAATAATATACACCGTGTTGTAACATATCATTTTTTAATATGTTACATTCACAATAAACTATGATAGTACCAACCTTCATTTCTGTTTTTTATCCTATATTTTGTACCTTTACACAACACAGTTTTTATACATCCCTTATTGCAAAGTACATACATTCTCATTAACTCAATTCCAAGCAATAATTGCTAATTTTTACATCTTAGGTACACTTATATTTGTCAACAAACATCTATCACGTCTGACGTTTGACATTTAATTTTATCAGAGTAAACACCATAATTTTTGAACCATTGGCTCAATCTTGTGAGGAATAGAAGAACTATTTCCACGAGCAATTATCCAGAGATATAAGTCTTCTCATTCTTGCATGGATGTCCAGCTATTTCCATCTCTTTTTCTTATAAAGACACCTTGCGTTGAGAGTCCACACTTCATCAAACTTTAGCGCCATCGCGTGTCAAATAGTGGCAAAGTATGTCGCACATATATTGTCATCTCTCTCACACCTAAATGCATAGCCATCCTGTCATCTCGTTCATGCAACAGCACCGAAACTGACATCTGGCGTAGAGTAGCTCTCTTGCTTTAATAATTGAACTTCTACATATTGAGTCCAGATTATCTATGGTACCTAAAAACTTTTATCAATAACATTATGAATATCTAATTTACAATGAAAGTAATTAGTTATTCATAATCTACAAATCTTCCTTTATTTGATTTTATATAATTCTTCATTTATCTTTAGCTAATTTTCTTAACCATAGACTATATTCGGATCATTCTAGAAATGTACAAGTGAGCATTGTCTATGCGACTGACTTTGGAAAATTCGAGATTGATGGTAAAGCAAAATTAATTAAAAACAAGATTCTGGAAAATTCGTGGCAGAACATATAAATAGGGCCCATCTCGCACCAGTGTTTTTTTCTTCTTGAACCTCTACTTAACTGACTGTGAGAAAGACTGTGAAGCAAAGTCACTGTGAACTGTTATTGCATAGACATTTTTTTACCTACGTAGTTTATCCCTGATAAACCTAACCGTCCTAAGCTGCATCATTGTGTACACTGCAATTTTCTTGATTGGTCCTCGATCTTCAGCGTCCGGGTAAGTCGATCTGCTAAACGGCAAACAAATTACCAACATCTCTTTATGTCACTGCTTTGGCATAACGCTGTGTTTTCTTCTTCCTCGACAGTTCTTATTCTTGACTGGACTACCTGTCCGGAGCGAGCACCTGCGAAGCTGATATCATACCGGCGAGCCCTCGTTCGCTGACCTTAGGCCTTGAGAGACCGGCGTTTGCAACCCCTCCTCGGAATATAAATCTCAGGTGTAATCGTTCTTATATCTTTATCTCTTACTTCATCTCTCCATACTCTCTTCGTTTATGAGTTGTTCATAAACGTGGCGCCCATTAATTGTCTCTAATCTTCTCCTCTCTCATAAGTTTAACTTAACTACATACATATAAGTATTACCTACCTACCTTTCAATTTTGTAACACTCCCAACTTGATTTAAACTACACTTGTGAACTTATAAAACGTTTAATATTGAATAACAACCATATTTTAATTTGTGTTTGTATTTGTATATCCAGTCTGACACGTTGTAAACCTATTTTAAGGATAGCGATAGCCTAGGTCTCCTATTCATATAAATTTCTTTTGTAACCTTATTTGTCTAGTTTAAACTTCATTACCTGTCCATGTAATTTTCAACTCAGTGAGAATATTGTAATTTAAGTCCCTCTGACAGTGCAACAAGTGAGCTGCAAATTAGAATAGTTATCCCCACGCCCTGTACTTCTTATAAGAACCTGATTTACATATGTTATAAATAAAACTTCATATTTCATTGTATTTTAATTTCTTTTATTTTACATCAAAACCCATAGTTAAAAATATTAGTTACAGTGTTAATACTTTGACCGAAACTGAGAAAATAATTGACATTTTTGATAGAGGTTATTTTATTCCGGCAGTTAGAGATAAGATAGCCAGTTCCTCAGTGATTGAGGATTTCGGGAGTAGTACGCTTCCACCTTCAGTCAGACGGACTAGCGTGAGCGGCTTTTATCATGCAATATGATATAGCACGTCATGCTGTTTTGCATACCCCACTTATGTGTTAGCAAGATATTGTCATATTGCGTGATATAATGATGGTCATGATAGGCAAGCTGGTATGAAGTGCTACCCTGTTGTGGAGAAAAAAAAAATCGTTTCATTTTTTGCCGCTTCTAAAAAAGTTCGTGTCTACTGCCTATTCATTCAATACGCGCGCGACCCGTCACGTGCTCATTATGCCATAGTAGAGCTTACAATCTGTTAGAAAGTCACGGAGACCTATGAGCACAAAAATCTTGGAATCTTGTTTGAAAAAAATTAAATTCAATTTACCGCAGGGTTTTTACCGCAGGCTTATTACCAAAACAAGCAACCATCAGGTACGTTAGTACATTATAACTCAATGGCAACCAGTTGCTAATTGTACAATTGCAACGCGACTGTTACTAGTTGCGGTTGGTTTGCAATCGTTAAAGTAACGGTACCTTTCATGCAATTTTAGTTAGCTGCATTTAAATCGCTCGCTTGTGGCGCTATCGAAGCGATCTACGTGCCGTAATACGAATATGTGTTTTGGGAGCAATTCATTGTTAATTGTCGCGATTGCAACTGTCACTTTAAGATCGGTAATAAGCCTGCGGTAATAAACCTGCGGTACAGGTCGGTACAGTAGGTACCTTTCATACAATTTCAGTTCACAAATCGCTCGTTTGTGACGCTATCGTAGCGATTTACGTTCCGTAGTACGAATATGTGTTTTGGGAGCGATTAAATTGTTAAATGTCGCGATTGCAACTGTCACTTTAAGATCGGTAATAAGCCTGCTGGGCTCTGAAAGACGTACTTATTTAAATCAAAATCATCAAACTATTGCATTTTGCACTTAATAATAAGATTTTGTTTTTTTTTTCAGTTCAAACAGTGCCATCGTCGGTTTTAAAGAATATATGATTAAATAAAATTATTTTGTTATGTATTTCACTTGCTTTAGGTACTTATTTCTAAAGTAAAACTTCTGACATATTTTTTTAAACCTCACAAAAATAAACTTTCACATACTTTTTAAAATATATTTTTAAATGCATATAAGAAATATATGCAATATGCATAAAGACAAAAAAAAGTCGTTTCATACATAGATCATTAATATCGGTGCGCCCGAGAAATTATTGCCCTCATTAGTAATCTTATATCTCCATAATTATTAAAGATATCGACAAGCAGTTTTTCTTATCAAATACTCTATTAAATTGTCAACAATCATAGTGGATAAAAAGATACCCCACGGAACAATTATTTTTTTTAATTAAGTAAAATCCGACAAATTTCTCAATATTTTTCCAAGCAAAGCTAATATTTGGGCATTTTTAAATGTATTCTTTTACAATTTATTTTTTCTTTGATAGATTATGTAATTATCTTTCATTTGACACCTACTTTATCAAAATCGGTGCGGTGGTTTGGCTTGTAGAGTAGAATTTTTCAATTATTTTTTTAAAGAAGTGGCGCCATCTCTGTTCCTAAGGGATGAAACTTTCGCTGCTGCGGGTGAAATCGATTATTTTGGTCCCTTGTATCACTGTGCAAAGCGGCTTTCCTTTATCACAAAGAGCAGCTTTTCGACGAAATATCGCCATAAGACCTAGTACTATAAAAGTAAGTACATGACTGTGCTTGTACACGTAGAAGTTGTTTTGATTTCAATAACTCTATTACTTAAATAATGTGCAGTGTTTTAACTTTTAATTTTTATTTTAAATTTTGAGTAATACCTAGTACAGTAAAAGATAAATCAAAAACAATATTTTATCGGACAGGGCAATTTTATGCAGTGAACGCTCTGCAGTGTCAGTAGATCGTTCGTAGTCCCAACGCGGGTTGTAATAAAGAGAGTAGGTATACGGCATAGTACTGTCGACAACATATTATGTGATTTTATACAAACTTAATTTTTTTATTAGTATAAATATTTTAGGATATGGAACTGTCCATCAATACGAACAACAATAATCACAAAACCGTGGAAGAAAATGCTCTGTTGCATCCCATACATTTTGGTCGTGTCGATATTGTATTTCGTGGCTACTTTAAAAGATGTTGGATTTCAAATTACTTTTACAAAAAGTGTTAGAAAATGAAGTATTAGAAAAAAAACGACCCGTCTCACAACTAGCTCCGATAGGACTCAAACCCAACGACCTTTAGGAGGTAGGTAAAGATAAGAAATGAAATTTGACATCTGGACATTTAATTTTTATTTAATACCTCTAATGACATTGAATTTTATGTACTTTATGTTTTAGGATGATTTTAGGTAATAGTTTATTTATTTCTTTGTGACGATGTCATGTGTCCTCCTGACCTGACTAAGCAGTATTTTGTTTTCTCTTTTATTATTCTATTTTGACTGATTTTATTCATTTCACCGTTTGACATTCAATGATAAATACTTACTAAGATTGATTAATTTTGAAACCAAATTCAATACTCGTACTAAAAAATAATAATAAAATTATTTAAATTAAATCACGACGACAAATATTTGCACATCGACAAATCGATAAAACATGTCAGTTCTAACCTATTTTAAGACCTCAGATGTACCATGTTTTATGCAAATAAATATTATTCTATTCAATTCTATTATTTCGCTTAGGGAACTTAGCTACTATTACCTTTTAAAAACCAGCTGTGTGGTGTTGTGGTAGACACCACCGGTATTAGTTCCCGGGATCGAATGGATTAGTTAGTATAGATTAGAGATATCGTTTGATGTTCATGACCTAATTTTGTATCTAATTTACCAAATTACATTAACATATCCCCAAAGGGGGCATAATGTCAGTACATACAGCTCCTTAACGCACGATACTCTATAACAAACGGCTATTGGACCGCACAATACATTACCATGATAGCCAATCGAATGGATTGATGTTAATTAGCGAGTTGACTAATAACGCTCTGTCTGATTCCGGCTAAAACATAATAATATACACCGTGTTAAGGCGCTACTCGGAAAAATATGGACTTTTTGATTTAAAACTATAGGACGGTTACAGTTGTTACAAATTTGGTAATAAGATATATATTTCTTCATACCTTTATCTAGACGTTGTCGTTGTCGCACTGTCAAAGCCGCGCGTTATCAAAAACGGTTTTGCACGTCAACTGCACGTACACTTGACTAATGCGTCATAGGATTACCGCGATCTGGGCCCTGTGCGGATTGGTGGATATTAACGACTGCAAATGCAGTCAAGACCAACGGCTTAACGTGCCTTCCGAAGCACGAAGGAGCTCGAAATAAAAGTGTTTTTGGTCACCCATCACGTGACCGATCATTGCGAAAGTTGTTTGACCTTAACGATCGCAAGCCGAGCGAGCTAACCACTGCGCCACGGGCTCCTCATATTGTTGTGTATAAGTGTAAAATCAAAGAGAAACGTGGGCAATACAGTGTTGGCAAGTAGCTCAACTTTCCCGTTAGGTGATTGTACATCTACCAGATATTAGTTAATTACAAACAGTCTTTACAAACAAAATACTTGTTTTTCTTTCTACATCCGTTTACCACGGAGTTTGGTTCAGAGCTTGAATTCCACTGGTGGCAGTGTAGGCCACAATAAATCTACGTGGACAATGCGACCGCGACGCGCGCAATCAGCGCGCTGACGGCCCGGGCATGTCGTTTGTTATTTGCGGCGCTTGAGGGTTAACTGTATGCGGGAGGTTGATGTATAACTTGGTAGAGATGTCCAGGTGTTCTTGTTTTGTTGTAAGGAATCTGTTCTAGTAGTAACTTAGTTGTAACCTTAGTCTCCCAATAAAACCCTTGCTAATGCAAAACACACACTATTCATAGACAGACACTGGACACCAATAAGTTTCTTATGAAAAATTGAAGTCGCGACCTCCGAGTAGAAAGCAGTTCTTGTAGAGATGATTATGATGATGCATGATCAACAAATTTTGACTAGGTAATTTTTAACATTAAATTAACCGTTTTGCAAAAAGATTTAATTGGCTTTGCATAACATTTGCGCACATGGGATCGATGGAGGCTTTTCACATTTTCATTAAAATGGTCCATTCTTTGAAATAAATTAAATTTATTTTGGTCTTTTCAGACAGTTAGTTTATGTTTGAAGTTTTTTTGGAAGGCAGTTAAATTTATTTTCAACAGTAGAACGTTATATTACCTGACTAACGTTATATTTTATCCCGATATCTCCATGGGATAGGAAACCATGCGGGTAAAACCACAGGGATCAGCTGGTTTTAGTATATAAATAAAGACAATATTGCATGTTTCTACGTGGCCGCTTTCAGCCATAAAGCGACCGCACATGTCACAATCAGTGCTATGACGGACTAATTGTGAGCGTGTGCGGTCATTCGTTATTTGCGTCCCGCATGCAGTAACTACCGCTGTCGGGTGTCAGGGGGTTAACTCGCAACAAAGGAAGGATCAAGTGTTGACAGAAATGTGACTTTAATACCTAGCTCTTCTATGTTTGCGGGGAAACGAAGAAATAAACGCTTGGAATCCGAACCTTTATACTACCTGTACCTACCACAAGAACGAAAAGCTCCTGTTCCTCCTCGTAATCATTCTATTTTGTGTAAAAACAATAGCTCCGACTGGCTATAGCCGCAATTATACTAAGCTCACGTATCGTGTCCTATCGCCATGTTACCCTTTGCGTCCATGTTAAGTCTAACGACAAGCGTGACGACACTAATATGATAAGTCCCATAGTAATAATAATAATAAATAAATTTATTTGGAACAAAATATACAATGTTACATATTTGGTTCGTTGGTAACTGCATTTAGTTTGAATTGTGTTGTAAATGTATGAAACCGATTCGCGTGGGGTTGCGTGGCGACGATGGCAAGTTCATGCGTCATACTCGTGAACGGGTGCCGCCAGTGGGAATGGGTCTACTCCTGACTACTTCTCTTAATATGTAGTTAAAGATATTTTATTTATAACTATTATTTATTTAAATGTAGGTACAGCACCGCTTGCAAACTGTGAAAAAATCGTTTGTCCATTAAACTATTTGATTTCTTGTTTATTTGAAACTTGTTTAATGTTATCTTTCTGTACATATAAAAACGTAAGGTGGCTGATCTATCAACGCACAGCTCAAACTACTAGACGGATCAAGATAAAGTTTGGCATACAGATCGGTATGACGTACAGATTATGACGTGGGCGGCCGCTAAAAATGATTTTTTTCAAATTCTACCTCTAAGGACATGAAACGATTTATGCGTCCGCGTGCGGACAAAACCGCGGGCAATAGCTAGTGATATATAAGAGCATATTAATATATGTTACATAATTGTAACTACTTAAATAAAGTATTCTGTATTGTGATGGAAACTTTATATAAATGTGAGGAGGTAATTTTTTTATTTTAACTCTCTGTCTGTATGAAATATACCTAACAGGGAGAAAAAGATTCCCATTGTTAAGTTTCTTGTCGGTTCTTCTCGCAAGGTCTCCCGCCGTAGAATATAGTATTTGTATAGACAAATTTGAGTTTGAGTTCGAGAGTGTGAGTTTGACACGACAGGACACACGGGTCGAATATAATTACGGCTTATGATTCTACCTAGAGATCAACGCGTTAACCCTACAAGGTCCCAAAAGTGTGTATATCCGTCAAAGTATTTTCATCACAGTGACCCATTGCAGTAACTACCAGCGCGGGACAGTTGGCAATCAACATTCTAACAAAGCGATTGTGCCGCCCGGCAAATTGTGCACGATTAACGTGCCCTTACTAACTACAACGAGATAGGTGCCACGCCAATTATTTATTAAATTATATGTTGTACATGCACATAAAGGTGCCTCTCAACGGAAGCAATCGCCTTTAATGTATCGTTGCAGATTCGATTTTAAAAATTACTTTACAAAATACGCCTGTAATGTAACATTTTAGATTTAGTTTTGATAGTCTGACGAGCATTCGCCTGTAATGTAAGACTTGCTACAAACATATTCGGGTCAGCATGTTCAGGATCCTGATCGCGGTAATTCTATGGCGCATTAGTCAAGTGTATTATACGTGCAGTTGACGTGCTTAACCGTTTTTGATAACGCGCAGCTTTGATAGTGCGACAACCTTTTCTGTTCCGGTGATAATCTTTGGAACTAAAACAGTTTTCATACGTCAGTCTATTTTGACAGCTAATTTCGTATTGCAAGTGGTTCCTCTGTCACGGATGTCATCGGATCAGACAGGATTGTGGGACTATAGGTTTGCGCATGGAGCTAGACTACATACTGAGGTAACTCAGTATTAAGTCTACCTCCATGGGTTTGCGTGACGTGTGCGTCATTATGTCATAACGGCAATACGAAGTCAAACGTCGTAAAGACGCAAACGTGATCAAGACGCGTGATCAAGTGTGATGCACAGGGATAAAAAATCTAATTTTGATAGTGCTTACAAATGTCGTCGTCTAAGACGTTCTTGCAAATTTGTATGCTGTAAAAAAATTACACCTCCAACCGTCTTCTCCGCCCGGTCTATTTAGGCCCCACGCACGAAACAAGCAGGGCGGGCGGTGGCGTGGGCAAATTGTGCATTCATTACGCGCTCGAGATATACGTCCGTCTAATCAAATAAGTCAATGTGACGCACCAACTGATGCAGAATTTTCCCACCGCTGCCGCTGCCGCTTCGCTGGCCACTGGTTTTATGCGCGTTGCATGCTCGAATGTACGTTACATTACAGGTGAATGCTCCCGGCGAGGGAGCACCTTTGCAACAATTTTAATCTAAGCACTTCGATCAACAATAACACCTTTTATCGAAGTCTAAGCATAAATTTACGTATTTCTTTCACTTAAACTCGTGTTAAGAATGTCAGACGCAGACGTCATGATCAGCGAAGTATTTACTCACATTATTTTATTTAGAATACCTTTTCTCATGGTCCAATTTGCCACAGAACAAATTCAATATGGAAAATTGAAAATGAACTATTTAGAAAAAATCGACCCGTCTCACAACCAGCTCCGATGGGACTGGATCCGATGGGTTGTGAGACGGGTCGATTTTTTCTTAATACTTCATTTTCAATTTTTGAATAAAAATTGCATTATAATGCAAAAAAGTAAAATTTAAATAAAATTCAATATTATGTTGAGCCCTTGATAATGGATAGATATTGAGTTTCTACTGTGTCTGCGTTTTATTACTAAGCACAAACGTTCATGTTTATCCTGGGTGGAGCTAATCCACGGCATCTACGTGAGGGTCAGCTAATTGACTTCTATGCATACATACATACAACGTTGCTTCAGCTTATACAGAAGTGACCTGAATTTCTGTTTGATCATTCTCTGATATGTAAGTTTACTAGAACCTTTTACTACTAAATTCGATTGATTGATTTCTGGTAATAATTAATACACGTGAAGGCTTGTCAGAAATTGTGAAACTATAGATTTATGAGCGAGCTGGTGTGTCTCATAGTAATTTTGGTATCCGTGTCTTACAGTATCAGCAATTTTTCTAATAATTGTTTTATTTATTCAAAAAATCCTTTTATTTGTTAATACTTATAAATTTGAATATACAGCGCAGCTTGCAGTTTCCTTTTCATTAATCCTATAATATAATTTGAATAAGATTAAGATTAGTGTGTCCATTAAACTATTTGATTCCTTGTTTAGTTGAAAATTGTTTACTGTTTTAGGTAATAAGCAAAATTGTACTTAATTTAAGCGGTATTCTGTATTGTGATGGAAAGTAACCTTACTATTATGTGAAGGTCGTTTTTCAAATTTGACGACTCTGTATAAGTTAAAACAGGGAGAAAAAAATAGCCCTTGGCGAGTTTCTTGCCGGTTCTTCTCGCTACAAGGTCTCCTGCCGTAGGATTTGCGAACCGATGGCGTAGCTTCATTGACGTTCATAAGTGTTGTTAAACAAACCTAAATTGAATAAACGATATTGAATTTTGAATTCTTTTTTAATTTTGTCTTCTAACGGCTTTAATTAACAATTAATCCACAAATAGGGATAGGCATGATCCAGATTAGTTGTTATGCAACGTTTGATATTAACTTAGAATTAACGACAGTTGCCTGGGTGTTGCTAGGTGTTGCCTAGCAACTAATCTGGATCATACCTATCCCTATCTGTGGATAGATTGTTAATTCTAGCCGTAAATGGACAACGATACTAAGATGTATATGAATATCAGCTAGATATAACTTTCTTCATTTCAACACAACATGAAAATTCATGTCATAAGTATACTCGTATCATAGGTATATGACATGAATTTTAACGTTAATATCCCGAGTTTTCTCATACGATACTTCCGATTTCAAACCATAGTTCCGGCTTAAACTTTACTACAGGAAATTAATTTCCTTCGCCGAGATATCCGAGAACGATAACTACAACTTTTGAAGCCAATATATATTTTATTACTACGATTTAAAGTATAGTTTTGATGGACAAACTTTTAATAGCCAATTTTAGTAGTAAGAGCAGTTTTGTGTTTCAGAGTAACAAAAAGTAATTAGTTTGTTGTCCTAACGATGAAACTGGTTATTATGGGCAAAAGTGGAAAAAATTAACAAAACAATAAGAGTCGTTCATAGAGTATGTTTTTTTAAGTGAAAACTTCTTAAGCGTGCACTTTTTGTAATGGGTTAAAAATGTTAAACTCGCGTCAGGATCACGTGACCGTCAGATCAAAAATTCGTAAAGCGAACACGTGACGATCAAAAAACTGTTACAATGTCATTAGAATACGAATAGAAGGCAAATTTTCGACCGTGCACTCCCGGATTGCAGGCCGTGGTTTTTTTTTGTCAAAAGGGTGGATGTACAGTCACGAGCAATAATAAAATAGGACAATTTCATATTACAAATATTGAATGTCTTCTATGGCACAAACACTTTTGTTTCGCAACGCTTCAGTTTGTCAAAGTTTTAAGTTATTGAAAATGAAGTATTAGAATAAAACGACCCTTCTCACAACTAGCTCCGATGGGACTCGTCCCCACAACGTTTCACTGTCCGGGCGGCATAATGCCATAATGTGTACTATTACAGACAGAAGTTGCGCTGTAATCGCACGCATAGTGCTCTCGTAGTTGGTGAGCATTATTGCATGCTAGTTCATATTGCATGCTAGTACAGAGAAAGTCTGAAATAAAATACACTTTGCTTTTATTCGTAAGAGCATAAAACACAGTACAGACAAATTAAGAAAACAAAAAGTGAGTTTGCCTTGGCCTGTTGCAGAACACGTGATAAGTTAGAAGTCGATTCGCTGAGCTTCGCGATCGCCTTAAATTACGTGGTTATTTTTTTTCACAACAGAGAACTACGTGTTGTATATATTATATAGAGAGAAAAATACATATAATATTATTAGGTAATGAAATCGCAATATCCCTGCGATTGCATTGTCGACTAATCTTTTATTGTGATTTTACGACGCGCCTACGTTTATTTTAAGTTAGCAAGCAATTAAGTAGGTAGAATAAGTAGGTAGGTAGGAATAATAAATAATTTTTTAAAAGTATTTTTTTTCAATTGCCAACTTCATTCAGTTTAACGCAAACTAATGATAATGCCTAGGCAACCTACCTAACAATGTAAAAATATCATCATCATTATCGTGGTCATATTTTGTTTTATAAACATGCGAACAAACTGTATATTAATACAGATTGGTCTGTACTCATACGTGATTTGCTTTAGCCAATTCGTTAAACTACCGAGCACAAACTGACCGAGTACCTACAGACTATGGGTGTCTGTAGTGATATACAGTTTGACAATACGCGTCCGAGTGAAGGCTCTAACCACTGAAATAGCAATTATTTCATCTTTATCGATTGTCAAATCCCGCCTGAAAGCTACTGCGAGGGTTTCCCGTAAAAGATGTTTAAGTTGACAGCAACATTGATCACCAAAATGCAAGACTTGCAGATCAATAATAGTAGTTTATATTTTTCTTCAACATAAGACTATTTTTACGCAAGACAACAAAGTTTGAAAGTGAGCTGTGTCTACCTCAACTTCTTACTACTTTTTTTCACCCAATTACACTTAGATCGAAATTACATTGTCCAGTACAGTTCGGATTGAGAAATCGCCTAATTCCGAAATAATTGGCCGTGCCGTCCGTCCGTCCGTAATTGTCCACTGAAGCCTAATTTGTTCGTGTCGCCACTCCCCTGGGACTCACATTGGGTCACAGTGTGCTGGAATAGCCCTAATGCCTATTACTATAGTAATGTGTGTGTACTGTCGATGATGTACAGTCAAACCATTTGAAACGTGACCCACCATCAAAATCGAAATTCAAGCTTGTTGAAATTGACACCTGGTTGCCTACCATCAACTTTAAGACAGCGATTCAAAAATAGCGCGATGCAGAATAGGTTCCTAAAATGAATAGCTTTCTTTCGTACTATGACCTTCTAAAAACTGGATCGCAAATCAATTGCTAAATGTGAATGACCGAACGATTTGTGTCCTTATTACTTCTACCCGTCTCTTTCACTCGATTCTGTCATGCCCGGAGAGTGAGAGGGACGGGTATAACCTGCAGATGTCATGTTAGCTTGGCCGAGTTATAAGTCAAATAAGACTACATGACAGCTTAGCGGCTGTGAAATGTCATTGAATTATCACTGAATCGCTGTCAATGATATTAAGCTGTCGTGGTACGAATAAGCGAAGCAGATCAGTTTAGGTCCTAAACAAAATAGTCCATGGAAATTGTACATTTTGCCTTGCGTTAAATGAGGTAGTTCTGATTTTTTTGTATGTTAGTAGTGATGAGATAGTAATGACAAATCCAAGTTTTCCACCTCGAAAGCCCTCCGGATCATTGTTAAATATTAAAAAATCCAATAAATTTTTAGATTTTTTTCAGTTTTTGTAAATTTTTACCACCAAGGACCTGTGTTACGGCAAAAGTTACTATGCACGCTTTAAAGTAGCAATAAATTTGCAATAAAAAGAGAATAATTTGGTTCTTGTAAGTCAAATAGTTTTTAAGATGGGGCTATTTAAAAGTTTGCAAAAATTCAAAAAAAGGAAGTATTTTTTAAAGGTTTACATTGACACATTATCATCAGTCGTCAATGTCCTCGTTTTTTCGTACAGAAACATCAAAGTTTCCGAACGTGATTTAAATATGGTTGCCAGTGTGACAAAGAATGGATGTGATGCCATGGATGGCAAAGAATTTTTATTTCAGTTTATTTTTGTACCATTTATCCAGAAAGACAATGAGAATTTTAATATTTTATTTGACTTAACTATATTTTTTACTATTAGCACGAAAAGTGTACAATGTCCTAGCCGAAAATGAAAAATGTCCTTTATTTGGAACAAAATATACAATGTTACATTTTTGGTTCGTTGGTAACTGCATTTAGTTTGAATTGTGTTGTAAATGTAGGGAACCGATTCGCGTGGGGTTGCGTGGCGACGACGATGGCTAGTTCATGCGTCATACTCGTGAACGGGTGCCGCGAGTGGGAATGGGTCTACTCCTGACTGCTTGTTATAACGTGTGGCCAAAGATATTCTTGTATTGTATTTATTACTATGATATACTTGAATTTACGGCACCGCTTGCAGTTTTCTTATTCGTAATTTTTAATGTGAATGAGATGATGTCTATTAAACTATTTGATTTCTTGTTTGTTTGAAAATTGTTCAATGTTATCTTTCTATAGTACATATAAAAACGTAAGGTGACTGACTAATCTATCGGCGCACAGCTCAAACTACTGGCGAATCAAGATGAAATTTGGCACACAGATCGGTATTATGACGTAGGCGACCGCTAAAAAGGAATTTTGTGAAATTCTACCTCTAAGGGGATGAAACGAAGGTATGCGTTCCCCGATCCCCGAATCACACGCGAAGGAAGCCACGGGCAAAAGCTAGTAATATATAATGTAACTACTTAAATAAAGTATTCTATATTGTGATGCTTACTTTGCAAAGTGAACTTACTTGTGTTTGAAGGTAATTCTTCAATTAGACGACTCTACATGAAATATGCCTAACAAGGAGAAAATAATTGTCTTTGACGAGTTTCTTGCCGGTTCATCTCGCGAGGTTTCCCGCCGTAGGATTAGCAAACTGATGTCGTAGCTTCTTTTACGTTCATATGTATTGTAAACACAATATAATCTGAATAAACAAATTTGAGTTTGAGTTCGAGAGTGTGAGTTTGACACGACAGGACACACGGGTCGAATATAATTACGGCTTATGATTCTACCTAGAGATCAACGCGTTAACCCTACAAGGTGCCAAAAGTGTGTATAACCGTCAAAGTATTTTCATCACAGTGACCCATTGCAGTAACTACCAGCGCGGAACTGTTGGCAATCAACATTCTAACAAAGCGATTGTACCGCCCGGCAAATTGTGCACGATTAACGTGCCCTTACTAACTACAACGAGAATTATTTATAAAATTATATGTTGTACATGCGCATAAAGGTGCCTCTCAACGGAAGCAATCGCCTGTAATGTATCATTGCAGATTCGATTTTAAAAATTACTTTACTAAATACGCCTGTAATGTAACATTTTAGATTTAGTTTTGCACATAACGTTACAATACTGACTCCTTGATAGTCTGACGAGCATTCGCCTGTAATGTAAGACTTGCTACAAACATATTCGGGTCAGCATGTTCAGGACCCTGATCGCGGTAATTCTATGACGCATTAGTCAAGTGTACGTGCAGTTGACGTGCAAAACCGTTTTTGATAACGCGCAGCTTTGACAGTGCGACAACCTTTTCTGTTCCGGTGATAATCTTTGGAACTAAAACAGTTTTCATACGACAGTCTATTTTGACAGCTAATTTCGTATTGCAAGTGGTTCCTCTGTCACGGATGTCATCGGATCAGACAGGATTGTGGGACTATAGGTTTGCGCATGGAGCTAGACTACATACTGAGGTAACTCAGTATTAAGTCTACCTCCATGGGTTTGCGTGACGTGTGCGTCATTATGTCATAACGGCAATACGAAGTCAAACGTCAAGACGCAAACGTGATCAAGACGCGTGATCAAGTGTGATGCACAGGGATAAAAAATCTAATTTTGATAGTGCTTACAAATGTCGTCGTCTAAGACGTTCTTGCAAATTTGTATGCTGTAAAAAAATTTACACCTCCAACCGTCTTCTCCGCCCGGTCTATTTAGGCCCCACGCACGAAACAAGCAGGGCGGGCGGTGGCGCGGGCAAATTGTGCATTCATTACGCGCTCGAGATATACGTCCGTCTAACCAAATAAGTCAATGTGACGCACCAACTGATGCAGAATTTTCCCACCGCTGCCGCTGCCGCTTCGCTGGCCACTGGTTTTATGCGCGTAGCATGCTCGAATGTACGTTACATTACAGGTGAATGCTCCCGACGAGGGAGCACCTTTGCAACAATTTTAATCTAAGCACTTCGATCAACAATAACACCTTTTATCGAAGTCTAAGCATAAACTTACGTATTTCTTTCACTTAAACTCGTGTTAAGAATGTCAGACGTCATGATCAGCGAAGGATTTACTCACATTATTTTATTTAGCATACCTTTTCTCATGGTCCAATTTGCCACAGAACAAATTAAATATGGAAAATTGAAAATGAAGTATTTAGAAAAAATCGACCCGTCTCACAACCAGCTCCGCTGGGACTGGATCCGATGGGTTGTGAGACGGGTCGATTTTTTCTTAATACTTCATTTTCAATTTTTGAATAAAAATTGCATTATAATGCAAAAAAGTAAAATTTAAATAAAATTCAATATTATGTTGAGCCCTTGATAATGGATAGATATTGAGTTTCTACTGTGTCTGCGTTTTATTACTAAGCACAAACGTTCATGTTTATCCTGGGTGGAGCTAATCCACGGCATCTACGTAAGGGTCAGCTAATTGACTTCTATGCATACATACATACAGCGTTGCTTCAGCTTATACAGAAGTGACCTGAATTTCTGTTTGATCATTCTCTGATATGTAAGTTTACTAGAACCTTTTACTACTAAATTCGATTGATTGATTTCTGGTAATAATTAATACACGTGAAGGCTTGTCAGAAATCGTGTTCTAAATGGACAATGACACTAAGGTGTATATGAATATCAGCTGGATATAACTTTTTTCATTTTAACACATTAACCGCCTCTGTGGTCTAGTGGTTCACACCACCGATTTCAGACCATGAGGTCCCGGGTTCGATTCCCTGTGGGGGTACATATTGCACTCGCTTTGGTTGGTGGTAGGACTTGTACTTGTCGGCCTGGCTAGCTACCACCATCTTATCTAAGTCTGACGCCATAACAATGATGTTTTCAGCATTATTGTGTTCCGGCAGTTAGAGATAATATAGCCAGTTCCTCAGTGATTGTGGATTCCGGGAGTAGTGCGCTTCCATCTTGAGCCTTATCACCACTTAATATAACATCACACCGTGTGATGAAGGCTAAGTGCTACCCCGTTGTGGATAAAAAAACAACATGAAAATTCATGTCATACAGGTTGTTAGGGGCACCGTTGCAAAAACTTTAACCGTGGCTTCAGACCATCATGCTGAACAACGTACAGCAAGAAGTTTTTGTCGCAAATGAAAAAAAAACGACTTTTCATACAAATTTAGCAACTAATCGGGACATTTTGTATGGAGAGTCGAAATATTTTTTTCATTTCTGACAAAAAATCTTGCTGTACGTTGTTCAGCATGAAGGCCTGAAGCCATGGTTAAAGTTTTTGCAATGGTGCCGCTAACACCCTGTATATAACATTAATGTCATAGGTATACTCGTATTATATTATTATATGACATGAATTTTAACGTTAAAACCCCGAGTTTTCTCATACGATACTTCCGATTTCAAACCATAGTTCCGGCTTAAACTTTACTACAGGAAATTAATTTCCTTCGCCGAGATATCCGAGAACGATAACTACAACTTTTGAAGCCAATATATATTTTATTACTACGATTTAAAGTATAGTTTTGACGGACAAACTTTTAATAGCCAATTTTAGTAGTAAGAGCAGTTTTGTGTTTCAGAGTAACAAAAAGTAATTAGTTTGTTGTCCTAACGGTAAAACTGGTTATTATGGGCAAAAGTGGAATTAACATTATAAAAAAATAAAACCGCCTTCTAAAAAACCACATCAAAAAAGTAAGAAATAATTCCTCACCAAATAAATAACGTAAGTACTTTGAAGTCGGGCGTGAAACATGTACAATTTTTTGTTGTTTTTGTTAAAACCCGCCCGACTTCAAAGTACTTACGTTATTTATTTGGTGAGGAATTATTTCTTACTTTTTTGATGTGGTTTTTTAGAAGGCGGTTTTATTTTTTTATAAAAATAATTTTTATTTCACTCTTTTTAGTGCATCGTGCAGGCAATTTACGTGTTTTCTGGTAAATAGGTATGTGATCAAACTCAAAACCTCCTTTTTCGAAGTCGGTTAAAATACCTTTAAATTCCCCTTTTTAACAAAACAAGAATCATCTAAATCGGTTTATAAACAAAGGAGTTATGCCTAAAGATACGTATTAAATTCACATAAAGTGGTAACGAAAACGACAGTATTTTCAAGATTTCCTGAAAACTACTGAACCGATTTCAAAATTTCAAAAAATGAGACCACCTTGGAAACCAACCTGATGTAATAACGTTTGAACCATTTCAATCGGTTCAGCCGTCTTCGAGTAATCGGTGGACATACACAAAAAAAAAAAAAAAAAACATACAGACGAATAGAGAACCTCCTCCTTTTTGATTTAGAAGTCGGTTAAAAACAATAACAGTCGTTCATAGAGTATGTTTTTTTAAGTGAAAACTTCTTTAGCGTGCACTTTTTGTAATGGGTAAAAAATGTTAAACTCGCGTCAGGATCACGTGACCGTCAGATCAAAAATTCGTAAAGCGAACACGTGTCGATCAAAAAACTGTTACAATGTCATTAGAATACGAATAGAAGGCAAATTTTGCGACCGTTTCCAAAGCTATCACTCAAGTTAGAAAACGGGCGGCGTTGAAGCCAGAAGACCTCGGTTCAAATTTAGGCCGTAGTTTTTTCTTTTTTTTGTCAAATTTCTTTTTTTTTTGTGAAAAAGTCTTTTCACTTCTGCCGGCACTCCCGGATTGCAGGCCGTGTTTTTTTTTGTTAAAAGGTTGGATGTATAGTCACGAGCAATAATAATAGGACAATTTCATATTACAAATATTGAATGACTTCTATGGCACAAACACTTTTGTTTCGGAACGATTCAATGTGTCAAAGTTTTAAGTTATTGAAAATGAAGTATTAGAATAAAACGACCCTTCTCACAACTAGTTCCGATGGGACTCGACCCCACAACGTTTCACTGTCCGGTCGGCATAATGCCATAATGTGTATACATTACAGGCAGAAGTTGCGCTGTAATCGCACGCATAGTGCTCTCGTAGTTGGTAAGCATTATTGCATGCTAGTACATATTGCATGCTAGTACAGAGAAAGTCTGAAATAAAATACACTTTGCTTTTATTCGTAAGAGCATAAAACACAGTACAGACAAATTAAGAAAACAAAAAGTGAGTTTGCTTTGGCCTGTTGCAGAACACGTGATACGTTAGAAATTTAAGGCGATCGCGAAGCGCAGCGAATCGATCGCCTTAAATTTTGTGGTTATTTTTTTTGTCACAACGGAGAACTACTTATTATATATAGAGAGAAAAAAATACATAATTATAATATTCTTAGGTAATGAAATCGCAATATAACTGCGATTGCATTGTCGACTAATCTTTTATTGTGATTTTACGACGCGTCTACGTTTATTTTAAGTTAGCAAGCAATTAAGTAGGTAGAATAAGTAGGTAGGTAGGAATAATAAATATTTTTTTAAAAGGATTTTTTTTCAATTGCCAACTTCATTCAGTTCAACACAAACTAATGATAATGCCTAGGCAACCTACCTAACAATGTAAAAATATCATCATCATTATCGTGGTCATACTTTGTTTTATAAACATGCGAACAAACTGTATATTAACACAGATTGGTCTGTACTCATACGTGATTTGCTTTAGCCAATTCGTTAAACTACCGAGCACAAACTGACCGAGTACCTACAGACTATGGGTGTCTGTAGTGATATACAGATTATACAGTTTGACAATACGCGTCCGAGTGAATGCTCTAACCACTGAAATAGCAATTATTTCATCTTTATCGATTGTCAAATCCCGCCTGAAAGCTACTGCGAGGGTTTCCCGTAAAAAATGTTTAAGTTGACAGCAACATTGATCACCAAAATGCAAGATTTGCAGATCAATAATAGTAGTTTACATTTTTCTTCAACATAAGAGTATTTTTACGCAAGACAACAAAGTTTGAAAGTGAGCTGTGTCTACCTAAACTTCTTAAGCTACTTTTTTCACCCAATTACACTTAGATCGAAATTACATTGTCCAGTACAGTTCGGATTGAGAAATCGCCTAATTCCGAAATAATTGGCCGTGCCGTCCGTCCGTCCGTAATTGTCCACTGAAGCCTAATTTGTTCGTGTCGCCATTCCCCTGGGACTCACATTGGGTCACAGTGTGCTGGAATAGCCCTAATGCCTATTACTATCGTAATGTGTGTGTACTGTCGATGATGTACAGTCAAACCATTTGAAACGTGACCCACCATCAAAATCGAAATTCAAGCTTGTTGAAATTGACACCTGGTTGCCTACCATCAACTTTAAGACAGCGATTCAAAAATAGCGCGATGCAGAATAGGTTCCTAAAATGAATAGCTTTCTTTCGTACTATGACCTTCTAAAAACTGGATCGCAAATGAATTGCTAAATGTGAATGACCGAACGATTTGTGTCCTTATTACTTCTACCCGTCTCTTTCACTCGATATATATATCTATATATATCTGTCATGCCCGGAGAGTGAGAGGGACGGGTATAACCTGCAGATGTCATGTTAGCTTGGCCGAGTTATAAGTCAAATAAGACTACATTACAGCTTAGCGGCTGTGAAATGTCATTGAATGATCACTGAATCGCTGTCATTGATATTAAGCTGTCGTGGTACGAATAAGCGAAGCAGATCAGTTTAGGTCCTAAACAAAACCGCAATAAGAGTTGATGGTAGGCACCCTGACCTTTAAAGCTTTGAAACTTTCAAACAAATTATTAGCAAAATTAGCCATGATTTAATTGATTCGACTGTAAGTACTTAAATAAAACACATTCGACTACACAAGCATTAAATAACTAAATGTGTAGGTATATTAAAACGTGATTGTATCCGTAAAAGAGTGTTTTATTCAATAAACAGTTCGCGCATAAATTTAAGATGTTCTCATTGACCATGCTTAGTTGTTTTAGTTAATTAAATAAAACAGTTGTTTAATAAAAATGATAGTCAGAATGACTGTAATTTAACTGTGCATTAAACGCAAAATTAGTTTGTTTTTTTTACAGGTTAACATTTAGGATGTCTATCATTGGGGTGACTGTTATTCTAAAGGAAATATAGTCGTAAGTATAATTATGCAGATGAGGGCAAACTTAGATTTAAACACCTATTTAACTTGAACAATTTATATGTCGCAGGGATATGAGGAAATTAGAGGTTTCACGAAATCCCTAGGACAGAGCTTGTCTGTACGTATACGAAAAGACTGTATTTGCCCTCACTATAAACAAAAAAAAAACAGGGATACCACGAAATCACGGAAGATGTGGAATATTCTTATTTACGACGTCTTCTTCCTAAACAAGTTCAGTGATTCGTCATTTCACTAAACTAAATCTAGTGAAATGTCAGAAAAGTGGATTTCAGAGGTGAGTTTGCCTCGTAGTTGTGTTACTGATTTACTGACAGACAGACAACGCACAGCCGAAACTACGGCTACAATGAAATTCGGCATGTATGTTCTTTGGCGAGTGTTGGGGAGCACCAAGAAAGGATTTTTGGAAATTCCCCTCTAAGGGGGTAAAAGGGGGTTCACGTAGACGAAGTCACGGAACTCGCGAGCGGAACGCTAGAACCTATATTCAACAACTGTAAAGCAAGTAAGCATAGCATATCATGTTACCTCACTTCTTTATTTATTCATTGAAATCTCAATATGACTTTTTATATTAATTAATGGGGTAATAATTTAATCACCATAAAGCTTGGCAGAAAGGATACAGTATAGGGCACAGAACACGGAAATATTTTTTTCTCTTGGTCTAGGTTGTTGCATTCTTACGCAGGAGGTGCCCATTCACTCTTGTCTTGAAGAGGCCAAGGTTGTAATAATGATTGTGAAATTATTAAAGGCTCTTTTGCAAGGACCAATTATAGACATATTTATCTTAAAAATACTACGCAACGTTTAATCGATTAATTAAATGGACGACCTCCGTGGCGAAGTGATGTACGCAACGATTTTCAAAGTGCCGCTATCTCTGAAGGTCCCCGGTTCGATTCCCGGTCGGTACATATTGAAAAGGAATTTTCCATATTTCCTCGGGTCTGGGTGTATGTGGACCCGTCGTTGTTTCCAATTTCCATAACACTAGTACTCCAACTATTAAAGTTTGGTAAAGAACCTATGTTGTATGTGATGGTGTACAATATTTAT
Source organism: Crambus lathoniellus (assembly GCA_949710035.1). NCBI lineage: Eukaryota > Metazoa > Arthropoda > Insecta > Lepidoptera > Crambidae > Crambus > Crambus lathoniellus. Next base: position 2,606,715 of record OX453299.1, on the reverse strand, counting down.
TGATTACTAGCTGATCAGCGCGACTTCGTTCCCGTGGCCCTACCTACCCCCTTCTCCACCCTACCCTACTCGTACTCTACCCCTACCCTACCCTACCCTACCTTTACCCTACCTTACTTCTACTCTACCCCTACTTACACCTCCTTCCCCTATTTTCTCACCGTTAAAACCTTCCTTGGACTTCCACGAACATTTAAAAAAAAAATGGCCAAATTGGTCCAGTCGTTGTTGAGTTATTCGCTTACCAAGACATTTTGCAATTCGTTTTTATATGATTATTTTACACTCATAGTGCAAAATAACGATTATCGTATTATACGACTAAATGAGTACTTAAAAACGAAAGTAATAATTCCTTCATCCATTTAGTCTGTTAAGTCGGCCAAAATTACAAAACATTAGTTCCATCATCCTTTAAAATAAAAAACCGTGAAAGAAAAAAAGAAGCTACCCCACCAAACGTTCTCAACTTAACCCTGTTTAATATTAAAGAAAAGTTAATTTTCTCGGTGTAACCCGCGAACAAATTTTGCCGGGGCCTCAACCGTTCCCCGGGCAATATTTAGGCTTAACTGAGACTTTATTCCGTTAAAATATGTCCGGATCTCCGGCAACTTATCCGGATATTCCCGGATATAGTGAGGCGGAGAAAAATAATTACGGTTTGTTTATTGAACCATTTCGTTTGGCTTTTTATTGAAATTGTGAACGTTACTTTTGTTAATTTGCCTAGAGTAGTCAGGTCTTTATTGTACCTTAGTTTACTGAAACGAGAATAGTGTTTTAAGAAATTGCATAGTACCTATCTCTTTAACATATAAAAGTTGCTTATCGACTGAAAACTCAGAAATCATATAACCATGTATATGTGAGGAATAACCACAAAATTACAAAGGTAGTTAGGATTATTTTTCCTTGTATTTTATGTAAGTGATCTGGGAGATTTGCCTCTTTCAAGATTATAAAAAAAAACTACCTAATTATAAGTGGTGATAAAGCTGAAGACGACTGGAAGCGCACTACTCCCGGAATCCTCAATCACTGAGGAACTGGCTATCCTATCACTATAATGCTGAAAACATAATTTTTATGGTAACGACCTCCTTGGCCGAGTGGTGTACGCACCGGTTTTCAAAGTGCCGTTATCTCTAGAGGTCTCGGTATTGATTCCCGATCGGTTAAATATTGAAAACGACCTTTTCAATATTTCCTTGGGTCTGGAAGTATGTAGTAACAGGTAATACCCGTCGTTGTTTCCAATTTACATAATACCTACTATTGCTTTATGAGCGTATATTTTATTTCTTGCGAGTCAAACTCTCGTCACATCGATTTTCTGTCGGACTTATTCGTCAACTCGCGAGTGTGAAACTCGCTAGCGCGCGCAAGTTGGCACCTTACGATTTTAATTATTTTATTTGTCGTCAACTCGCGCGCACATTTATTTATGTACAGTCAGCTACAAGCTATAATAACAACCTTAAGATTTTAATATGGGTACTTGGTATTCTAGTAACGGTTTATTTGCGAATTATCGTTTGGATTTTCAAGTACCAGGATAACATAGCTTTGGAGGAGGTAGTTATAGTTGCGACTGGTTAGAAAAAATATTTATCTTTGTACTATAACTACCGCCTCCTTATCTATGTTATCCTGGTACTTCAGAATCCAAACGATGATTTGGAACATTGTATTTTATAGAAAATATTAAATGTATTTATTTTAGTAGTTTTTGTTCCAATTCGTTTTTACTTGACTGTACTTTATATATGCGCGTGAGTTGACGACAACAAAAATAATTAAAATTGGAAGGTATCAACTCGCGCGCGCTCGCGAGTTTTACACTCGCGAGTTGACGAATAAGTCTTCTGTCGTAGTGAGCGCATAGTGTGGTTATACAGGGTGTTTTTCTATAAGCGCACAACCTCTTAGGTGGCGATGGTGCTCATGAATATGAACAACTTTTACTATGGGGCCAACTATGCAAGTCAACAAAAGAAATCAGCTGTTTCATACAAATTGTCAATACTTACTTGACCAGCAGGGCTAGCACAACTTAGCGCGACTCTTTGTCGCGCTCCTCCCAACCAATCAGCACGTCGCCTTAAGTCACGCGCGCTATCTACGAGCGATCTGATTGGTTGAAAGTGCCCGCGACTCTTTGTCACTCGAGTCGCGCTCAAGTTGTGCTAGACCTACAGAATGTATAGAACATTTGTTTTTTTTTGTTGCAGAGTTGGCCCCATAGAAGAAGTTGTTCATATTCATGAGCACAATCACCACCTAAGAGGTTGTGCGCTTACCTATAGAAAAACACCCTGTATAGTTTGGTATTGGAACAGTGTATGTGATTGTGTCCAATATTTAATGATTTTTATAAAGTGTCAAACATAAATACAATGGTGGTAACTAGCCAGGCAGACTAAGAACAAATCCAACCACCAAACTTAATACTTAAATGACCTTATCTTTTAAATAGGTGGACTAGTATGAAAACTTAAGACTTACTTCATCGATTTTATATTATCGAAGCACCGAAGTCTAAATTGTTAAGTATTCAGAATTAATTAGTTCCGGTTTAGTTGAAGAACCAATCAGTTCACTTCATGAGAAAATAAAATTTGTCCTTATTTTTAACGGAAACTTTCCAAACTTCTGCCTTCCACTAAATCCGAGGGTGAAATGTGCCCCCATAATACATGCATTGTGAAACGCTTTCAGTGTCGTAATGGTTATTTGATGGTGCTTCCTCATTCTTGGTACAAGATTGATGCCTCGGAAAATTGCCGATGCGAAGGGAAGCATTTGACGGTTACAGGTAAATAACGTCAACCAGTTGTGATACATTTTGAGGAAGTACTGATTCAGTTTTATGAAATTTAACTAACAGACCTTTTATACCTAATTAAAAAAATATAATACAATAAAAATAAAATTCTTACAGTCACACCAATTACCTAGCTCATATAAGTAGTTTTCATTAAGAAACTGTGTTACGAAAAATAAATAATAGATAAATATACAGGGTTAATTTTTAAACACTTTCAAAACTTTTAGTCTCGTCTCAGAATCTGTAAATGAACAACTTTCTTCTAGAAACATGGGTCGAAATACAACAAAAATTTTTGAACTTCCCATACTAAATCGATCGTGTGATCAGTCCGATTTGTATGAAGAGTCAAAAATTTTATGTCATATTTCGGCCCAAGTTTCTAGGAGAAAGTTGTTCGCTTAATGATTCTGAAACACGCTTTAAAATTTGGAAAGTGTTTAAAAATTAACCCTGTATAGGTACTCATTTACTTTTTTTTTTGTAAATGCTTCAATATACATAGATAACACCCAGACCAAGACAAATATAGACATGTTCATGCACACAAATATTTGTCTTGTTCGGGAATCGAACCTGAGACCTCTATCTAGCACAGAAGGTTAGCATCCTACCCCTGCACCAAATCGGTCGACAATAATTATAATCAACAAGATGTTTTTAAATAATACCTTGTTTAGAAAACTAAAAAAACACTTTTATATCATCAGGCCCTCACCACCAAGTGTAATGATTAGGTCTTATCAGAACGAAACAAATGAGTCCAAACTCGAGGGGTTTCCTAGTGGTCATTAAAGAGTGCCACTAGCTTCCTCCCTGCTCCATCATCAGACCCTCACCACCAAGTGTAGCGAATAGGTCTCATCAGAACGAAACAAATGAGCCCAAACTCGAGGGGTTTTCTAGTGTTCATTAAGAACTGCCACTGGCTTCCTCCCTGCTCCATCATCAGACTCTCACCACCAAGTGTAGCAAATAGGTCTCATCAGAACGAAACAAATGAGCCCAAACTCGAGGGGTTTCCTAGTGGTCATTAAAGAGTGCCACTGGCTTCTTCCCTGCTCCATCATCAGACCCTCACTACCAAGCGTAGCGGATAGGTCTCATCAGAACGAAACAAATGAGCCCAAACTCCAGGGGTGTCCTAGTGGTCATTAAGGAGGGCTACTGGCATCCTCCCTGCTCCATCATCAGACCCTCACCACCAAGCGTAGCGAATAGGTCTCATCAGAACGAAACAAATGAGCCCAAACTCCAGGGGTGTCCTAGTGGTCATTAAGGAGGGCTACTGGCATCCTCCCTGCTCCATCATCAGACCCTCACCACCAAGCGTAGCGGATAGGTCTCATCAGAACGAAACAAATGAGTTCAAACTCGATATGGTTTCCTAGCAGCTATTGAAGAGTTCTATTGCCCACCTCTTGATTCTATCATCAGATCAGCTTGATGGTAGTAAATTATTGAATTGTCATCGGATTCCTATAAACTTGCAAAGTTTCAAATTGATACGACAGTAAAAATTAGGTTAAAATTAAACACCAAGACTTTCTTACATTGTGACTTAGTTACAGGTGAAGTTAATAAAAGCTAAGTTTTTAGTAAAAATTTCATTTTCATGACAAGCTTTTTTGCTGACTGTACTTAAATATTGTATTGTCATCTAAATCAAACCTGTATACAAAATTTCAGCTCCATCGGACACCGAGTGAAATTAAGCTTGTAAGATTTGTCCCCCACTAACTAACTAACATGGCAAGTTAATAAAAAGCTTGTAAAATACATACGACAGCCAGTTAGCCGAAGCACAAAAACGGTTGATGGTTATCGTGTAAACTATACTATCTGTCAAAAGCTGTCAAACTGCCCTTGTGAAATATCCATTGAATGTCAGTTCCATAAACGACCAAAAGAGGTGCTGCTCTGGTATAACGATACAATAACGTTAACGGAGTTTTTCGTGCTTGGGGTACAGCGGGCCGATCGCCGTAATTCTATGCAGCGCGCAAGGAAGTTATAATACAACAGGAAGGTGCACTGCTGCTAAAAACGGTCCTAATGAGATAGTAAGAACGAGGTCAGTATTTATCTCACTCCATCCCATTACGGCGGCCACGAACATGCGCGACGGGCGGCGGGCGGCGACGAGCGAATTGCGAACTTGACACAACGAAGACGGAAAACGTCATTCGGCTTGTAATGTTGCCACTTTAACATTCTGAAATCTATCATTCAAATTCTTTTCTAGGATAAGCCATAAAAAACTTAAACGACCTGATACATTTTTATGCCTAATACGGTAATACCTAAATTAATATGCGATGTTTTCTATTGACTAAAAGTAATACGAAGGGGAAATTTTACGAAATTTAATTTTTATAACGTAAGTTGTGAACCATAAATCTACTAAACCATAGAACTTAAGAGTGCTGGCAAGTTTAGAGAAAGGGACACCCTCACCTCGTTCTTGCGGTCTCAGCTGGACCGTTGACATTTTGTATTGAAATATAAACCTTATCTCTTAAAATTAAAGTGTATTTTTAAATACACAAAAATACGGAGTGCACCTTCCTGTTGTACCACAAAGTAACTACGCGGGCGGTCGCCCTAGCAGAGAGTCCGCTTAGAACAAAGTGCCATTTTCGTCACGCACACATAGACGTCACATATACAGGCAAAATGGGGCAGTTTGGGACAGTACTCAGTCGCGAGTATCGCAAAGAGGTCAGTGATCGCAAGTTCCAAAGAGCATTTAATTGATCACTTCACGTGCGCGCCGCTACGTGTCACTGTAACACTTATATACCTATTTTACCAATAATTAACAAAATTAATAACCAATATTATTACAGTGGCAGTGTATTTGGTTGTCTAAATACGACTAAAAACTGTGCATACACGTTATTTAAATTTCCAAACGATATTGAAAGGTAGTTACTTATGTCAAACTGTTTTCTCTTGTTGGTAGGTGAGTATACCTAGGTACTTTTGGGACTAGCCGCTTTGATAACGACGATGAACCATACACATTCATCTTATAGTTAGCTGGTTGTGGTAAAACGCCAGTATTTGGGTTCTATGGTTTAGTTAAGTAGGTACCTAGATATATTCTTTGTTGGCGCTCGACCGCCGCCCGCCGCCAGCCGGTCACAATTACAACTCGTAGCGGGTCACGCATAGGTAATCTAATGAGACCGATAGTTGTGGAGATCCTTGGTAGGCCTATTCCCAGCAGTGGGCGTCGTTCGGCTGACATGATGATCACGCTGGTCCTTATTTAGATGTTATAGTATTCTCAAAACTTCTTGGCGGTTCAGCGAACACAGCCACAAGTCATGTTGACGAATTTTCAAGTAAAAGTTGTCGTTGCATTTTCTTTTATTTTAGCAGTGTTAAGAGATCCTACTTACATTTTAGAGACTTCAGTCATTAAACCCCAAATAACATTTTACTTGCAGTAATTTTTTTTCATCTTCAATCAAGTTCATCAAGTTCAGGAAAGGACGGCAATCATTAAATCTCAAATAACATTTCACTTGCAGTAAAGTTTTCTTTATCTAGGCGCACGGCCGGCAGTGTGCCTGCCAAGTTTGGGAGAGAACGCCAGTCATTATACTTTCACCAAATGACATTTTATTTGCAGTAAAGTTTTTTTTGACGCACGGCAGTATGCCAGCCAAGTTCAGGAGAAAACGAACCACGCACGATTATGCGTATACGTATGTATTTTAACGTCTTAATCGTAGGAGTGCCATAGGCTATTTTCGTTGCAAAAATAACTAGTTCATTTTAAAAATCAAATGATTTATTTTCAGACGAACCTTATGGTTAAGTTTAATTGATCGAGAAGATGTACGCAACAAATGGTCAACATATCTTCGAGTTTGTGAGGCCCATTTCGAAACCAATTCTATAATCAAGACATCGAACCGAAATGTCCTGAAAAAGGCACTAATCCCAAACTTTTGCTACCTGTAAAAAAAAATTAAAATAAAGAATCGCAAGCAACTGCGGAGACTAATGAATCTTGTACACAATATGAAAAAGTTAAATGTGACTCAAATTCACAAATAGCAACTCACGTTTCTGCAAATTCTCCCAGACAAAGAAAGCTGAAAAACGATATTCTTGAGTGCAAGAAAAGACTAAAAAGAACAGCTGCGCCAGAAACAAATATGAACCTGTTTTCATCTCGCTGTTCTCCCGCTGTAGGGTTTGCGAACCGATAGCGTAGCTTCTATGACGTTCACAAGTATTGTAAAAACCAATCTAAATTGAATAAACAAATTTGACTTTGACTATTAAACTACTTATATTTTTTTATTTACCTATACACGATAAAAACACAACATAGGTATTTAAATACACTTTCTTGTTTTCAAAATAGTTACCACTATTGCTTGATACAGTTCTTGCGTTATAAAGGTTAAGAAAATATTAATATTTGAAGTTCTTGAACGAAAAAATGTATGGAACTTGTAACCCATTTAGATTTCAACTATTTTTCGCTGAACTTGGCACCTTTTTTACCTTTATGTTTTCGTCGAACTTACTTAGTGCCTTTTTCACGTTTATGTTTTTAGTGGGATAACTATCACACCATATTTATATCTTGTTCATAGAGTACATTAACATATAGGAATGAAATACATTACAACATAATAGGTAAGTACGGTATAGGTACAATAGGATCTTGTCTTCGTCGTGTGTGGCGTCGGGACTTTAAATAGATATTAGATGCTCTGTTTACCATCTAAGCAGCATCTAAGGCATGTAAACATGTTTAAGATGTATGTTTAAGATGATTATGTAAACGAATTTATTTATGTATGATTGTTAACTTATACTACCTACTCCTTTTTAAATTCAGAATCAATACAGAAGCAACCCTAGTGAGTCAGACAAGGATAGGTATAGATTTTCAAAAATGGTGGGAGCGGTCCTTCTGTAAACTCCAAGGAATTTATATGTACTACGTACAACAGGAAGGTGCACTGCTGCTAAAAAACGGTCCTAATGAGATAGTCAGAACGAGGTCAGTTTATCTCACTCTATTCCATTACGACCTGGCCACGAACATGCGCGACGGGCGGCGGGCGGCGACGAGCGAATTGCGGAATCATTGCGCGCTCGCGACAGACGTCTAATCAAATAAGTCAATGAGACGCACCAACTGATGCGCAATTCGCTCGTCGCCACCGCCGTCGCGCATGTTCGTGTCTAGGCCGTTAGGGTGACTGTACGAGCCCTTGCTTTACCCGTACATTAACTTGATATGGAACTTGATTTAATCTTGATTATTAAAACGACTCACGTAAATAAATACTTGATTTAATTGATATTTTGTAAAGTGTGTGCACACTAAGAAAGACAGCTTAGAACTAATTATAAAATAAATAACATCATTAATTGTGACAATTGACTCATCAATGTTTTGCTGAGCTAGCGCGACAGAAATGTACTTCGTACATATTCCGGGGCGGCGGATGCTGGATGGAAAGAATTTCTTAATAATGCACAAACTAAATGATAACTTGATGATTATGATAAAATATTACACATAGAACTTGTTAACTTAAATATTCCAACATAAATATATATAAACTAAGTAACAGTGCTATATTCGGGTTCCTGGATCCCTCTCAGTGTCGGTGACGTGTCTCTATCGACGCGAGGGGTTGGTGTACTTGATATCGTAGTGGGGCGCGTGGGGGCATGGCGTCGGGGCTGGCGCGTGGTCGGGTTGTCGGGGACTGGCGCGGCAGCTGCGTCCGGGGGGGCCGGGGCAACGACGACGGCGGCTCCAGCTGCTTCTGACTGGGTCCTCGATGGGGCGCTCCACTTCAGTTGTATACGTCGTTTTATCCAAACCAAGCTTGCTATGACAACTATGCTCACTACTGCGTATATCATAATGTAATGATGCATGTCATGGGATGAAAGTGACTCGGAGACGGTTGGTATTTGATCTGCTTCGCTCTTGATAGCTTTTATCTTGCGATCGACGTCCATCGTGTCTTGTATCAGCTGTTTTCGAGGTGGCTCGTCTTCCTTGGTGAAGTGAGGGATGGTCAGGTTTATGATGTTGTTGATGGGCGCGACTGTAGGGCTGTAGACCTCAGGTGATATCCTTATCTCACTTGTATGAGATCTTTGTGGATAAATGGAAAACTTGTCTGTCTTAATAATACAACCATGACCTATAGTAATGAGTCCACCGGCGTTAAGTCGATGTGCGGTAATTTGATCGTCGCACATAACTCGTACATTGCACTGGTCGCAACAAAAATAAATATAAGTATTTAATGAATATGATTCTTTCCATATATCATGACATACTTCTGTGTTTATTTTGCATTCAGATTTTTCTTGTTTGCATAAGTTTTTATCTGCTGTCATCTGATATTCTGGTCCTTGGTGACGACAGAAGATGACAGTGTCTTGATGAAAACATGATTTGACTTCGCTCTCCGACATTGGTATATATAAGTCCTTTTTCATATTAACTGCTACGTAGTCCGAAACAGGAATAAGGCTTATCATTTTTCCATCTTGGTTCTTCGGTAAGGGAAAGACGTGTAGTAGTTCGAATGCATTTCGACTGATGAGAGGAATCTTAATTTCAAAGATAATGTAATCATCCAGGACTCTTGTTTTGACACTCAAAAACTCGTAAATCTTGCGTATTTCTGAGTGAATATTATTCACTGGTAATGACACATCTGGCGGCGATTGACTTGATATAGTGTTTAATTCCTCGATAAGTTGCTCTGGCGTGATAATATGAATATTAAAATTTCCTTGATGAATATCAGTCACAGTGTCTAATAGCGAACTTTGTAAAAGTCGTAAGTTATTTAACATGTTGCTTGCTATTATCGACTCTAAGGCAAAGTTATTGTTAACCATGTGAACTTGTGACAGGGTCCTCAATTCTTCCACAGATTTTTCCAAAAATAAAATATGTTGATTTGCGATCTTATGTTGTTTATTCATCATATCTTCAGTTCTCTTCAAAAGATTATTTTCCGCTTCTATAATTGATGTTTGGTTCTTCCATAATTTTAATAAATGTTTATCATTTGCGCGTAGTAACTCGATATCTTGTTTATATTGTTTTGCGAAACGCTCGTCTAATACGCCGAACAGGTCGCCTGCTAGGTATCCAATTGCATTGATAACGCCGCGTCGCGTGCGCCGCGCGTGGCTCCCGGCACGAGCTTGATTTTGCTGATTCAGGAGCAGCTGGTTGTAGTACTCTAGTTCAGTGTACTGATGACGTAATTGGAGTGTTATCGCAATACATTGTGATCTTTCTGTAGTAATTACGGAACATGTTTTTGTTAGACTTGCTATATATTTTTCTAATGCTTTTGTTCCTTGCCAATAAGGTTCCATGTCAAAATATGTAATTAGTTTCCATTCGTCCTTTATCAACTGCATGTTTGAAAGCTTGTCAAAGTATAGTCCTTGATTTTCTTTGAAAGTTGTTGTGTTCGCCATTCCATTTGAGCTTGATATGAAGGTCATGAACATTAAAAATGTTGTAAAAAGAGTAGTAATATTGAATTTTCTATTTCTTGTTGTACTTGATAAATAGCTGTGGTTGACATTTTCGTTTTTATTAAGTACTGCAGTATTTTTTCTTGTATCATTGAACTCTTGATGTTCAGTAATCACTGATATTTTAGTAACGGGGCGTTTGAGGTAGCCGCTTTTTGTCTTCAGTGTCACGACTCTTACTCGTTCATCTTGACCTGGATGCAGCTCCACTACTCTCCCCATAATCCACTTGCCTGGAGGGAGATTTTCATCATGAATTATAGCGACATCGTTGATCTCGATATTCTTGTACGGCCGTCTCCATTTACTTCTTGTTGTTAGCTGTGTTAGATATTCTGAGCTCCAGCGCTTCCAAATGTCTTGAAGTATCCTTTGAGTCAGCTGCCAACGGGTCCTCATATCTCTTTCAGTCTCTACTAAGGTGAGCAGCGGTCCACCGGTAAGAAAATGAGAGGGTGTTAAAAAATCTATGTCATTCGGATCTTCCGTCAGTGGGCATAATGGCCTTGAGTTTAGGCATCCCTCTATTTGTGCCAATAGAGTTGAAAACTCTTCATAGGTGAGTTTTTGCTGTCCTATAACTCTTTTGAAATGGGTCTTGAAACTTTTGACTGCCGCTTCGAACAAGCCACCTGCTGTTGGCCAAGCGGGGGCGTTGAAATGCCAAGTAATTTCCATGTGTGCTATTTCCTTCCTGAATTCTTTTGTGAAAACTTGCTCTATGTCTTGATATTCTTGTTGTAGCACGTTGCTGGCACCCACGAAATTGCGGCCGTTGTCACTATACATGTGTTTCGGCGTTCCTCTCCGTGCAGCCATTCTACGTAGAGCTGCTATGAATGAAGATGTACTGAGGTCTGATACTAGCTCGAGATGTACGGCCTTGGTTGCCATACATACGAATACTGCTACGTAGGCTTTTAGTGTTTTTATACCGCGACCCTTGTTGGCCTTAATATAAATATGTCCCGTGAAGTCAACTCCTGTGTGTAGAAACGGTCTTGATTGATTTACTCTTGCTCCTGGTAGTTGACCCATTAACTGTTCTTGTTTTGTAGGGTTTTGTTTTCTACAAATGACACACTTTCTTAAATATTTCTTGATAGCACGATTTCCACTTATAACCCAGTATTTTTGTCGAATAAACGCTAACGTAACTCGGGCGCCGCCGTGCAATGTCATTTTATGCGCGTCATCAATTACGAGTTCAGTCAGCCGACTATTGTATGGCATAATAATTGGATGTTTCATATCTGGGTCAATATGCGAGTTTTTTAATCTTCCATCAACTCTCAATATTCCCTCTTGATCCAGGTACGGATTCAGGTTCAAAGTCTTGCTTTTCTGGGAAATATTCTTCTGTCTTCTTAATTCTGATATTTCGGTAAAGAATTCTTCACTTTGAACTTGTTTGATAATCAGATGTTTAGCTTGCTTTATTTCTGATAACGTTAGAAAAGATTCTTTTTTCTCATTTTTCCTTGATATAAAGCGACGAATCCAAGCTAATACTCGTATCACCCTTGATAATGAGCTGTATTTTTGTAACAAACATGTTATGATATTTTCTTGTTTCATGTCTTGAGTAACTAAATTAACTTGTTTTATTTTCATTTCTTGATTGGTAAAAAAGTTATTCTTTGTTTTCTGCTCATCTTTGAATGACTGTAGCCACGACGGTCCTAGCCACCAGAGATCATGCTGGATGAGCTGGGATGGGGTGCTGCCGCGACTAGCACAATCAGCGGGATTTTCTGCTGATTTCACGTAACTCCATTGCTCGGCAGGTAAAATGTCTGTTATCTTGCGAACTCTGTTTCCAACAAATGCTTTCCAGCGCTCTGGACTTCCATTCAGCCACCCTAGTACTGCCGTGGAATCTGTCCATCCAAACGTCTTGACTTGATAACTTGAAAAGCAGGGTTGAACCTTTTTCATCAGCTCTGATAGTAAAAGAGCACCGCTTAATTCCAATTTCGGGAGAGAAACGTCCTTATTTCTTGGTACTAATTTGGATTTACCAACCAACAAAACTATTTTCGTTTGTTTATTATCTTGATATTTGCAATAAATGACGCACGCGTAGGCTTTGAGCGATGCGTCACAAAAACCGTGCAATTCAATGCACGTGTCTTGTTTCGTACCTAACCATCTTGGTATTGTTATTTTATTAATATTTACTATGTCTTGTTTTAATTTTAACCATTCATTGTTTATGTTTTTAGGAATCTTTGCGTCCCAAGGAATATCACTTTCCCCTACTTGTTGGAATAATAACTTGAATTTTGTAGAAATAGGCGTTAACCATCCCAATGGGTCGAAAAGCTTTGATAAATCTGATAAAAGCTTTCTCTTGGTGTTGTCATTGTTATCTGTAGCGCTTTCAATCATTGATTCAAAAATAAATATATCTTGCTCGGGGTCCCAACGTAGACCCAATGCCTTGGTTGACGTCGTATGCTTGAAGTCGAAGCCCTCTTGATTATTGAAATTTTGTTGATCTTGCAATAAATCTTGATAGTTAGATGCCCATTTTCGTAAATTAAAACCTCCATTTTTCATGAGTTGAATTAAATCTTGTTTTAATTGTAATGCGTCTGATATATTGTGACATCCATGAACAAGGTCATCCATGTAAAAATTGTTTTCAACGACTTCTGCTGCTTCCGGGAATGACTTCCGTTCGTCCTGTGCTAGTTGCCGCAACGTCATCATTGCCAGGTAGGGGGCTGCTTTGCAACCGTAGGTCACAGTGGTGAGCTGGTATTCTTGTATTTGTGGTTCTTGATCACGCCAAAGGATTTTCTGGAATTTAAGGTCATCAGGATGCACCCAGATCTGTCTAAATAGTTTCTCTACGTCTGCTGTAAATGCGATGCTATAATGACGCCATTTCAAAATTAGAGTAAAGAGGTCCTGTTGTAGGTTTGGTCCCGTATGCATATAGTCATTCAAGCTCTTCCCGTTACTTGTGCTTTGGGATGCGTTAAACACGACCCGCAAAGGAGTTGTTGTAGAGTCACGTATTACGCAATGATGCGGCAAAAAATAATCAGGTGACGACTTAGTCACGGCGAGTTTCATATGACCCAGTTCTTGATATTCTTGCATAAATGATTTATATTGTGTTGCTAATTGATTATTTGTTTTGAATTTTCTTTCTAATTGCAGATACTGAGCCATGGCCTTATTTCTTGATTGACCTATTTCTTCAATATTTTTCTTGAGTGGAAGACGTACTTGATACCTTCCATCCTTCAACCTTGTGGTGCTTTCTTTATAAAGCTTGATACATTCTTGATCTTCAGTCGATTCAGGGGTGTCACTTGATACTTCCTCGATCTCCCAAAACCGCTGAATGTCTTCAATATTGTGTAATACCATATTACATTGTAATGTTTCCGACTTCCCGTATAAAATCCAACCAAGCTGCGTTTTCTGAGCGACTGGTCTTGCGTCGTCTGCTCTTCTTATTCCTTCTAGCACGATACTTGAGTATACATCAGCTCCCAACAGGATGTCTATCGGGCGACTAATATAAAACTCTGGATCGGCGAGTGATAACTCTTCTAAATATTCCCAGTTTGGTTTGCTAAATGTGAAGTTCGGCAAATTCTTCGTTAGTTTGTTCATTATGAAAGCTTTAGTTGTAAATGAAAAGTTTCCAGCCAATGACTTGCATCTAACCATAATTGTTCCTTTGCATGTGTTGTCTCTTGTACCGATTCCAGTAATAATGCCGGAACATTTTTGCCTTGGTAATCTTAATTGTTGCGCTGCGTTTTCAGTTATTAATGATATTTGTGATCCCGGGTCGATTAGAGCTCTCATTTTCCGGGATACCCCATCGACTCCTGTTACCCTTATAATGGCTGTCGCTAATAATACTTCAGTTGACTCCCACTGCTGGGCTGTATAGGTGTTTTGGACCTCAGAGCTTGTTCCCGGATTTCCATTCCTTGTCGAAGAGTTATTGAATTTTCCAAATGCGTCATGAAGTATTGTGTTATGATTTCCATCACATTCGCGACAACGTTTGCTTGATATGCATTTTTTTCCGTAGTGACTATACAGACTTCTTCTTCTTCTTCTTAACAATACGGGCGGTTTCCGCAACTCGACGTCTATTGCGCCTATTTTGCGTCCGGAGGGTGCGCGGCCAGATCACTCCAGCCAGCCCAGCTCAGCCAGGAACGCTCCAAGAGCTTTCACATTAGTGATCGCTTCCTGGACGCTGCCCGGCGAGCCGAGGTACCTCGCCCGGTAGGGGGCCACCCCCCTGCATTCCAGCAGTACGTGGGCAGCTGTTTCTTCTTCCTCCATGCATCCTCTGCATAGGGGACTGTCGGTGACACCTAAATTAAAAAGATGTCTGTTAAATTGTCCATGACCAGTAATGGCACCTGTTACCAGGCGAAGTTGCGGTCTGCACAGTTGTATCAGGGCCCTGGATAAACGCGCGTCCACGCGCGGCAGTGCGAGCTTCGCCTGTCTGCACGAATCCAGCGAGCTCCAGTTCTGTTGGTGTAATTCTGTAGTGCGTTCACGGATCTTATTTGCATACCAGCTCGTCGGGATGGGCGCGATCGGCTCTGGGCCAACAGGCGTCGAGCCGGATGCGCGTCTGGCCAGTTCGTCGGCTGCATCGTTTCCACGTGATCCGCTGTGACCTTTGATCCATTGGATAGTAATAGTATTAAGTGCACCTACTATATTTAAGGCGTGGTGACACTCAAGTAAAAGGCTCGAAGTGATGCGACTTCCCTGGAGAGCTTGTAGGACGGATTTACTGTCGGAGAGAATTAAGATGTCGCGGTCTTTTACCTCTCTTGTTTCGATTGCCCGAGCCGCCATTATTATGCCCATGCACTCGGCCTGAAAGACCGTGTTGTATGAGCCTAAGGGGGATGCAATTTGTATGTTGAGGTCCTCTGAGAAGACACCCGACCCTGTGCCCGATGAGGTCTTGGAGCCGTCAGTGTAAATGAGGAGAGCCTTGTGTGTTTTCCCTGAGCTGATGTCGTCTATCAGGTGTATTCTGTATTTTTTGTCGAAAATGAAGGTTGGCTTGACCTTGTCGCATACTGCTTCGATAAGAGGGTCGTTTAGCCAGTCCTTCAGTAATACACTGAGATGTTTTACCCTTTCGAATTTTAGAGATCCCAGTTGTTTTAGTCTTAGAGCTGTTTTGGCTGCCTCCTGTTGAATGTGGAGATGCAGTGGTGTTAGGTTCAGCATTACCTCTAGAGCCGCTGTGGGGGCTGTGCTCATGCAACCTGTGAGAGCGCAGCAGGCCTGCCGTTGTAGTCCCTGTAGTTTTTTTGCGCCAGTGGTTTGAGCGGCCTTTGGCCACCATACTACAGATCCATAGCTTATACAGACTATACAGACAATTTGTACAATAATTTAATTTTGCAATTATTTGTCTTTTCTGAATCGGTGTCATCTGCAAAAATTGTTTACAGTAATATATGCCATGGTCATTACTGTTACAAATTGCGCAACTAATTCTATTCTTGGCTTGAGGCGTTTGTTGTAAAGTTATCTTATTGCTTGAATGTTGAAGATATTTTCTTGTTTGATGGGAATGTTCCTGTTTTCCTGATAATGGTGATGACGCACTGTAATTTGGTCTCTGCTGCGGCTCTTGTTTGCGGCGGGAGGATTCCATAGTAGTAAACTTGTTTTCCAGAAATTCCATGAAATCCTTTAGTTTCGGGAGAGCCCTTGTGTCTTTCAATGAGTTCATATATTCATTATGTGTTTCAGTGTCCAGTTTTTGCGATAATATATGAATCAGGATAGGATCCCAGCTATCGATGTTAACACCCAGGTTCTTGATGGCATTCAAACATTCGGTAGTGACGTCATGCATGCGTTTTATCTGATTAGAACTTGCTTGTTGTGTAACAGGAAGACTCGTCATACTATTCATATGAGATGTGAAAATCAGTTTCTTATTGTTGTATCTGTGATTCAGAATTTCCCAACTCGCTTGATAATTTTCCGAACCAATCTGAAGATGTTGTATCAATCTTTCAGCTTCGCCTCTTAATTTGCTTTTCAGGTGCTGCATCTTCTGAGCGTTAGATAAAGTGGGGTTAATGTGAATTGTTTCACAAAAAAGATCCTTGAATGACACCCACTGCTGATAATTGCCCGAGAAAACAGGAATGTCGAGTTGCGGCGTCGATTTTTCCCGATGTGAAACGGACCACAGCTTGTTATTGATAGCTCTCTTGATATCATTGAACTTCTTCTCGTGCAGTGTAAAAGATAAATCATAATCTTCATCTGACCCATTTAAAATTCCGTCAATTTCCCAGTGAAGGGAATCTATGGCCTGCCAACGTGATTGTAATGAGCGCAGCGTGTCTTCAAACTCCCATTTTTCTGTGATGTTTTCTATGATTATTTGAGACACTGTTCTTGAGAAAGCTTTAAAGTTCGTGTTTTGCTTTCTGAGCATGTCGTCTAGGAGGCTATTTGTTCCTTGGGACTGAAATCGCCGAGATGTTTGCGCTTCATCCGCCCACTTGAAAGTTGGCCTAATGACATTTTGGTCAGATTCCTTGGGGTCGGAGGGTTCACGGGGAAGCGGCTTCGGGGTCAATATTTTCTCCACATGAATGTACTTCTCAAATAACTGTCTGGTATCTTGATAAAACTTCCGAGTTATTTCATATTCTTGGTTAGTGAAATATTCATGATCTGACCCTAAAATCTTGCTTAACTTCTGATGGTTATTTTGATATTCCGCCCAGTGTGAATCCAGAGTATCGATTCTTTTCTGAACTTTTTCAGGAGTCTTACGTTCTGGTCCATCTTTCTTGAAATTTACTTGTAAGTTCTTGATAGCTTCAGCAATCTGATCTTGTCTTGACAATATTGATTCCATGATAGTTTAAACTTGATAATATATGCTGAAGGTCTTGATAATGAGTCTAAGTTCTTGATAGTGAGTTCCGCTGTAAAGTCTTTCTTTGTTCTTGATAGGTACGTACCAACTTGATAACTTGATTAGCTTGATATCTTGCTTTGATAAGTAGAACTTGATTTCCACCGGTCGCTTGTTCCTGTTTTGCGCTTTTACAGTTCCCGTTTGGTCTTTTTCTTCTCAACTTTTTCGGTGAGACCCGCTTCTGGGAGGCCGAAAAAAGCTGATCGCAACCACACGAAAAACTGACAGAAGCACACTTATAAAGCTCTCGAAGGACCACTAATGTACGAGCCCTTGCTTTACCCGTACATTAACTTGATATGGAACTTGATTTAATCTTGATTATTAAAACGACTCACGTAAATAAATACTTGATTTAATTGATATTTTGTAAAGTGTGTGCACACTAAGAAAGACAGCTTAGAACTAATTATAAAATAAATAACATCATTAATTGTGACAATTGACTCATCAATGTTTTGCTGAGCTAGCGCGACAGAAATGTACTTCGTACAGTGACCATAAGTTTTAAAAGAAAAGACTTGTTTTTTTTAGAATTTGTTATAATTGGTTAAAATTATAAATGCGAAAGTGGTTTTCGGTTGTGCTTTCACGCTTCGTGTAGTAAACCGATTTTGATGAAATTTGATACATGAATAAATTGTCATAAGATTGAATATAGGAATTTTTTTTTCTTTTTAAAATACGATAGCATTCGAATATTTACGTAATACGGATATATTAAACAACACACTAGATTAACAATACTAACAACTTGGATGTTCGTGGCATCACGTAAGGGCCCGTGCAGCGTATACGGTCGCACCGACTCGCAGCGACATCCGGCGTGCCTGCGACTGGTGACCTCTGATAAACAGTCAGTGCCACCGACGACGCCGACGTCGGTAATAATTATTCTCTACTTATATATACCTAATTCTCCGGCCTCATTTGGCCATTCCCACTGGCAGCACTCATTCACGAGCATGACGAATGAGCCAGCCATCGCTTCGCTTAACCATATTTTAGGGAACGTAACAACCCGCCTCACACGGTCACACGCCACCACCGCATTAGAAATAAAAACAAAAAAAACACATTTAAGGCAAGCAGAGAAGAGCAGACCCATTTCCACTGGCAGCTCTCGTTCACGAGCATGACGCATAAGCCAGCCATCGCTTCGCCACTTTTTGGGCTGAATTAAATTTAAAATTTAAAAGGAAAATTGCCCTACTGCGCTCTTTTGTTGATTTTTTTAAAAACAGCTAGGTAACCTAATAATTTTTGTACCCTTTTGGAAAGCTTATGAAACTAGTTAGTCATTTTACTTATTTGTACGCCAACTTCCATACAGTTTTTTTCCAATAATTTAGGGCGAAGTTGGAGAAAAATCATCAATCATCGCAAGTTCCAAAGAGCATTTAATTGATCACTTCACGTGCGCGCCGCTACGTGTCACTGTAACACTTATATACCTATTTTACCAATAATTAACAAAATTAATAACCAATATTATTACAGTGGCAGTGTATTTGGTTGTCTAAATACGACTAAAAACTGTGCATACACGTTATTTAAATTTCAAAACGATATTGAAAGGTAGTTACTTATGTCAAACTGTTTTCTCTTGTTGGTAGGTGAGTATACCTAGGTACTTTTGGGACTAGCCGCTTTGATAACGACGATGAACCATACACATTCATCTTATAGTTAGCTGGTTGTGGTAAAACGCCAGTATTTGGGTTCTATGGTTTAGTTAAGTAGGTACCTAGATATATTCTTTGTTGGCGCTCGACCGCCGCCCGCCGCCGGCCGGTCACAATTACAACTCGTAGCGGGTCACAATATTGCTAAAGAAAAGCAGATTGGGATAGCTTTAAAAAAAAAAGAAAAAAAACCTGGCCATAGCCATGGAATCTATATTTATCTTTATTCTATTTGCCTTCGTGGTCAAGTGGGGTATGCATCAGTTTTCAGGGTGCCACTATGCGTGAAGTACCGGGTTCGATTTCCGGTCGGATAAAGGTCGAAAACTTAATTTCGATAGTGTTGGTTTCCCAATATTTATACTAAATGACGAAGCATCCAAAAATAAAAGCCTAAGGCTATACATATATTGTAAATTGATGTATGTAGCATTTTCTGTGATAGTAATTTCATAAAAACTAAAACGCTATGAAATTTGAGATTAATTTAAAGAATAAATCTAGACCTAAAATACACCTAAATAGATATGATTAGAATCAATCAGGTTTTTGGTGAAAATGTCTCCAAAAACCGAATCCAGTTTTGAGAAATAGGTAGGTACTCTAAAACTGAAATCCTTCATGGAAAGGACACTGTTAACAAGAATCCTTAACAGTTTAAGCCACAGCATTGGAAACCAGCCTATAGGGCGAATACCATCTCCGATGCTGCAAGAGGTCACCCAGCGCCTGACGCACCCGCCAGTCACATCAAGACGTCGACATCACGCGCCGCTATCCAGCATCCAGAACTTACCGGTAGTAGACCACGAGGTAATACGTAAGTCGCCTGCATTATTTTACTAATGCATGGTTGGACATTAGTACATTACCGATGACCCTATAATATTATTGTAGATAAAAAAGGCAGAAAAATACTATGCAAATTTATTGCTCATTGCAATTATAGTTCCAGTGTTTAACCTATGAACTAACTTAACCTTGTATACGAAAATTATGTTCAATTTAGATAAATAAATATAAGTAAAAAAGGAAAACAATATCATTTTAAAGTGTCACTTTGGGTTACTTAGTACAGAAACCAAATAGTGATAATCGCTTTATACTTAATCTCGGGCAACTAGGACTACCGCGTGACATACTCTAAGTAATTACTAAAAACTGTAACATGACGTCTAGATATAGACCTCAAAGACGCTTACATGTTTATTCCAATACATAACTCGCATTGAATAAGTACCTTTAACTTCGTTAAAAATACAATTCTTTATGAATTTCAAATTCTTCATGAATTCAATCACCTAGTTCCTTTAGTCACTATACAGTTCCGTTTGTCTATACTTAAATAATAAAATAAATTATATAATTTTTGAGATTTCGTGAACTACCACCAGTAATATATTAAAACGACATAAGTATACCTAATTAATCCTTTTGACACTGGTTGCCTTCATGACACGTTTAGTTCACTAACTTCTCACTAACTTTTCTACTAAACAAATAGACAAAAGTGGTTTAGTATAACATAGAAAAAAGAAAATGTAAATTTCTTGCGATTTATTTTAAAAAGTATTAGGTTTTTTGGGATTATTTTACGTTTATTTTTGGGAAGTTCAATAGATGTAAATTGCAAGACTTCACAAAGTTCCTCGGGCTTATAGCGTTTACTCTTGGCCTGCCTGCCACCTATTATTCCTGGCTTGAATATTTTAAATGTTTGTGTATTATTAATTATCCTAATTATGAACAAAACATACTTATCCCAAAGATCGTAGCCGATAAACGTTCCCGTCTTAGACTCTACCGCTCCTCAGTAGAAGCAACCCCAGCCAGTTAGTCTGGCTAGGATTCATTTTGCAATAACCAGAGTCTTGTCAGAGCCATTTGAAAGAAAATAAAGCTTCATTGCACATTAATTCACTCACGTTAATAACCAAAGTTACGATTGCTATAAGTATTATATTACGCATACCTATGTGTAAAACAAAACAGCTATAAATATTTTATAATAATATTTTTTGGAAATATAATTGTTCGCATCTTACAAACACAAAAGATGAAAGTAAAGCTGTCTTACTTATGAGCGAAAAGTTCGGCAATAGAGAATAACTACTAAATGACAACTTGGACATTTCTGAATAATAAGATTGCAAGCCATTGTAACCAAAATTTTCTACTTAAATAACTTGAAAACCGGTCCAGAAGCACAGGCAGTCGACGCTTACATAATATCCTGTAAAAATACTAGTTCCATTCTCATGCTCGCGTCATGAATTATAACAATTGAATTTTATTGTTTGCATTACAAATGTGTGCATGTTTCAGAATTTAAATGTATATTATATAAACATATTGATATTATATACTTAAATGTAATAAATAAAAATAAATATTTTCCTATTTTAAGCATTAGTGCCATTTTCATGAAATTATTATATTATTAGACATTTTCAAATCTTGGAAGACATTGTGATTGTCTCATGTTGGACGACACTGCCGTGGTGCCATTGGTTAGAAAATTATACATTTCTGATAATATACGTATTTTGAACTAAATATTTACTTTTTAAAATCTCTTTTCACATGAACACACATCTTACAAGTTATCAGGCAAGCATTACTAAAATGAAAAAAAAAAAAACTCCAAGAACTATAGTTATTATTTAAGCCACTTTGTCACGAAACATGTATAAACAATACGATAGACGTATCAAAGCCTGGTTAGCCTATGACATCAAATATAGTAAATATATGGTCAGAACTAACAAAATATTTAATTTGAACACACAATTTTGTCAATCAATTCAAATATGGCACAATAATTTTAAATCTAATCTAATATTATTATACTCAATTTTAATGTTAAATAATACTTATGATGATCAGATCACTGAATCGAGCTATTTATGAAAGGAATATTCAGATAGACCCACAAGGCCTAAGTACCTACAACTTAACTGAGATACTAAATACATTACTTAACTATTTGGCACAAAAGGTTCCAAATGAAGATCTAGATCTTGGAAGTCAAAAAATATAATATTAAACATTCTGTCAATAAAGGTCGTTAACTCTGATGGCTTTGTTTACTGCTCATTACAAGCAATCATTTCTTTGTGAAAGAATAAATAATCTATACCATAGGACAAACAGAAATTGATATACAAATCCAGACCTAATTCATTCCAACCATGATAAAAAGACCTTTTTATAACACACTCTGATTTCTGTCAAGCAAAGTGCATTGAGGAATATTTAAATAAAACACCAGTTACACTATTTTTATTCGTTACAAACAATGTTGGAAACGTCCTCATTTATAGGAAAATTCACAAGCAAACAATAGTACCTACCTGACTAAAAAATATTCTTCGTTGTAATAGTCTTCCTGTATTTACTGCACATCTGCACTGCACATAGCAAACGCCATGCGGCGACTTCCACTACCAGCAGGGCTGGTGTTAATATTAATTTAAGTAATAGGAATGCCGCTCCATGCTGGATGGAGCGAACCTTCATCCGCTTTTTTGCCTGTTTACAATAGAGTAATTATCTAAAGCACTGATCAATTTGGTAGATCAGTATTGTTTTTATTTGATTTGTGAATTATTCTGTAAAAAAAATACAATAATTTAAGATAATAATGTAGTACCCACGTTGATGATTAAAAACCAAAGATCATAAGAAACTTGATGTTATGACAATATTTTCTTAAAACAATGTCATTACATACTTATCTTTTTACAAATTTTTATCACTTTCTCTAAACATCCTACATTTGTAAACAAAATCGCAGAGAATGAAGCCGTGAAACATAATTGAATATCAAACGAACTTACCAAGTGAAGTTCGATCACAATTATGTGAACGGCTTCATTCGACGCGATTTATATACACCCTCCCTACTCTATAATTAATAATATCAAGTATTTATTACTTACCCTTCCCTCTATTTGATAAAAATCTATAAAAAGTGCTTTAAACATAATGATTCGAATGTGACAGGTAACCAAACAGGTAAGTTAGGGACCACAGAGTAGAGGAATCTATAAATTGGCGGGAAATCAGTGTTGCCAATACAAAAAAAAAAAAACTTTAAACTACCGTGCAGGGCTGTCGCTTGGGGGCGCAACTACATTTGTAAACAAAATCGCGTCGAATGAAGCCGTTCACATAATTGTGATCGAACTTCACTTGGTAAGTTCGTTTGATATTCAATTATGTTTCATACCCAACAAGCAAAGTAATCCTATAAGGATTGATTATAAGTCCGCCTCTACTAATAACGTTCTTGTAAAGGATTTGTTGTAGACTCTTTTACTTAAAATATTATTTGACAAGTCGAAATATACTCAAGGGCAACAGTTTTTATATATCTATCTTATAGCTTGCTACAAGATTAAAGTTTAAAGCATTTATAGGACACTTTTACTAGTAATAGCATTTCACAAGCATAGAAATTCTTAAGAGCTTTTGCTTTTATATCTCAGTCTTGTAGTTAGCTGCAAGAGTATCTTATAGGACACTTTAAAGAATAAGCCTCGTATAATTGTTTTTGGTAAGACTATATAGTCCTGAATAATATTTTGATCTAATAGTAGCATGTTGTAAGTAGAACAAGATTTATAACACACTTCTCTGAGATTACAATAAGTTTGAACTGCTATAGTTGTGTTTGAGACTTTTTTAAATCTTATTATACTCAATAAGAACGTTATGAGATCAAAAAAGCTTACGAGCCACTAGATCAAGCACTTAACTAGTAAACATCTGCCATTTTGTTGATTTCTTCATCCTCTTGAGGTAATAAGTTTAAATATAAATTTAAATTATTGGAAACGATTCAAAAGGAGCGGTGGTTACAAGAGAAAAGTGACAAAAACGTATGATGAGTTAGTGAATAGGTGGCCATTGGGAGAATAAATCCGACAAGATCAGAAAGCAAACAAAGCTCTTCCAGTGCGAATTCAGGTGAACTGGCAGAAGGTTCTGCATATTATTCTTTTAGCAATAATTTTTTTTCCTCATCTCACCATTCAGAAGGTGTTCATCAGGAAGTTCATCATTGGAAAGAAGAACACCATTTCAAATGAATGAATGAGTTCTAATGAGTCCTAAAAAGGTGAATAAAAACATTAGTGTAAATAGATTTCAGGGAACCCTAATTTTTTTCAAAATGGAGAAGAGTTATCTGGACTAAAACTACTACAAGCACTAATTTACCTATAATGGTTCTACAAAGTACTTAATGCAGAGCAAGTTTAAAACATGGCGAATATACATAAGAATTTGATTAAATAAAATTTTTACAACATTGTACTTTGTGCTTATTTTCGAGGGGCATTGGTGAAACTAACCAAATTACTGTACATATTTACAGTAAAAATAAGTTCCCCATCCTCCCATCCACATACTTAATTACAAATACTTACTACAATGTATTATTATTTCTATAATAAAAGCAAGTGTATTTACGTATACAAAATAACTAGGAACAATATTAACTTATAATATTTACTTCGAAATACATTAGCTAATTACATTATAAACAATATTGCATTAGTAAGATACTTGTGTAATATAATAATAAGAGCGTTTGTGCTTGTAATTGTTTAGTCTTAGATTATTATAGAAGCAATTGCTTTTCGCAAACGCTTCCTCAAGTATGTTATAGGGCTTAGTGACATTCTTTAAGCTGGTTATAAGATAATTACAGAAATAATAGCTCCTATAACTGCGCCCAAATCCAGGTTTGTAGCATACTGCAAGTTTCTTATAAGAGAGGTTAGAAGTAGTCTTGAAGATAGCTATAAGAACTGATTTTGCTAGTTGGGTAGTAATAGATCACCAGTGAGCGCAGCGCAGCAGAAAGAAACCAGATAATTTGGCAATTGATCAATTTAAGTGCAGTTTTTTCTTGCATCCAAAAGATTTCATTTCAGAGCAGGAGCAGGCAGCAGACATGTTTTACGGTGGTAGACCACCAGAGGGCGCAGCAGCAACCAGATAAGTTGGCACCTTAAGAGTTCTCAAAAAGTACTAAACCGATATCGGTGTGGTTTTTTGCATTAAAAAGATTTCATTTCGGAGCAGGTTCTTAGACATGTTTCATAGTAGTAGGCCACCAGGGGTCGCAGCAGCAACCAGATAAGTCGGCACTTGAAGAGATCTCAAAAGAAATAAACAGTTTTCGATACCTCTTTTTGTATTCAACAGGTCTCGAGGAAAATAATATAATTATTCATAAATAACAAACTTAAGAAACATCCGTCGGGAGCTGCCATTGCCATCGATCTGTTCTATTTCATTAAAATTTTAATTAATCACAACTGTAAAATATAAGTTTATTTCGGGGCAGGTAATGGCAGCCTTGACGGATTTTTCGTAAGTTTGTAATTTATGAGTAGGTGGGGTAAAATACGTATAGTAGTACCTACATCATTTTAGATTTTTGTAATAGTAGATTGTTTAGCAAGGAATGTAAGGCACCCATAACAGTCGAGTGTTTTGGCGCACGAACGAAGAGAGGGCGCCGATAGTTCGAGACTGTTATGGGTCCATAGGCCCGAAGTCAACACTCTACTTTTCATTTTGAATATGAGGAAAGTAAAAATAAACAGAAATAATCTAACAAAATATTTTTCCTATGGCCGCGGAATTTCCGAAAGACTGTAACTTTTTTGTTAATTTTCTCTGTTTTAGGGAGGGCAAGGGAAACTAAGTCCATAGTCTTGTTTGGTGTTTGACCCGTAGTCTATGCAATTCCATGAAATTAATAGCCTGATTTTTTATGTTACAAATAACTATCCTGAATCGTAGCCAAGCTGTTCCTTTAAAAGGATACTGTTCAAGCTTCCTCCCTATACCATCAGGGTTTCCGCAGGGCTCTCATATTGGCCCTGTTTTATTTTCCATTTATATAAATGACTTAAATGAAGCCTTAAAGACAAGTAGATATCTACAATATGCTGAGGATACCAAGATATTCCAAGCAATAACTAGTTTAGAAGGTTGCCATAAAATACAAGCTGACTTGGAATCTCTTTGTAATTATTGTGTCGAGAATCAACTGTTTTTAAATATTGAGAAATGTCAAATAATTACATTCTCTCGAAAAAAGTCACATGTTCTTTTTGATTACAAAATAAATGATGTAGTTCTTAAAAGAGTTAAGCACGTTAGAGATCTCGGAATAATTGTTGACGACGAGTTATCTTTTAGCTTGCACTGTGATACCATAGTCCAGAGAGCTTTCCGTAATCTAGGATTCATTAATAGAATAACCAAACCATTTAAAAAATCGAATACCCTAGACTTTGGTTCTTTAGTTTGGAATCCTCACTATAATAAATACATAAATAGAATTGAACAGGTGCAAAAAAAGTTTGTAAAAATATTAAATTATAGAAATAATCATTATGACTTGTCGTATGAAGAATCTTTAAAAAAATACAAAATATTAACTTTACAAAATCGCCGTAAACAATTTGACATAGTTATCTTTTCTTTACAAATTGTTAAATTACAACATCAGTTCGCCTGAACTTTTATCTAAAATTAATTTCATCACTAAAGCTCGACCACCAGCACGCTCCTCACGTGTAATTCATGCTTTTATTCCTCCTCGCACTCGGAAAAACTACACCTCTAACAGTTACTTCTCACGTTGTATTCGCACTTATAATAAAGAATTTCATGACATAGTCCTCTTCAGTACTTCTATAAACAAGTTAAAAAGTTATCTAATCAATCGACTAACTTAAGTTGGGTAAAGTACTGGTTCTGCATCCAGCTTAACTTAATAAACTACTTAACTATTTATTTACTTGTCAAACGTAAAGGATAAAAAAAAAAAAGTATGTTTTCGAATATATACGTAATCTGCCACGTTTTTCTACATTGTAGAAAAAGTTATCTGTGATTTTTTTCTGTTTGTTTGTTTTAAGTATAATTAATTTTAAGTTCGTTTTATGCTAGCAAATACTCACTATCATATAAGTAATTTGTTTAAGAGTAATTTGTTTTGTAATGACTGTATGTGTCAAAATAAAGAGAAAAAAAAACTAATTTGGTATAATCTGTTTCTAAAAACGCATTATTAAAAAAAAAATGTTTTAGATATTAAAATAATAATTCTACGATATTAATTATTTTATATAATAGCAAAACATGGCTGTATAGGCTTCTGTATCTTTGCCTGCATACCTTTGGTAAATAAATGTCCAAAGAGATAAAGAATATAACTTTCGGTCCATTCGTACGAACAGTACTTTAATAATTTTTTCATGTCTCATATTCTGAAAGTAACTCCTAACTTGCCTAAAATGCGGGTTGAAAGTGGTATGTGGCGGCCCTAGGGCCGTTATGAAATTTAAAAAAGGAATAGGAGGGGTCATGTCAAAATCTGTAATAGCATCTACACACGTTCCTATCCGACCTCTGATTCGAACTGCTCCCAGACCAAATCGGAACGTGTGTAGCGCAGATTTGGTCAGGGAGCAGACCAAATCGGCTGTCGGATCGGAACGTGTGTAGATGCTATTACAGATTTTGACATGACCCCTCCTATTCCTTTTTTAAATTTCATAACGGCCCTAGGGCCGCCACATACCACTTTCAACCCGCATTTTAGGCAAGTTAGGAGTTACTTTCAGAATATGAGACATGAAAAAAGTATTTAACTCTTTTTCAAAAGGCTAACTAATTTCAACTTTTATGTGTTTTTCTTCAATCTTTTGTTTTTCCTTTTTTATTATTATTATTATTATTTATTAGGTAAGCTAACAGCAAAACATATACAAATTACATCATCATCATCATCATCATTTCAGCCGTACGACGCCCACTGCTGGGCATAGGCCTCCCCCAAGGATCTCCACAACGATCGGTCCTGCGCTGCCCGCATCCAGCGGCTTCCCGCGACCTTGACCAGATCGTCGGTCCACCTTGTAGGGGGCCTGCCCACGGAACGTCGTCTTTCCGTCCGTAAATTACATAAAAATATTAAAATAAGTAGGTCAAGGATCTTATATGTTAGCCTAATAAAAGCTTACACAGCATTCGCTAAAACAAAGACAGCCGTTACAACAAGAAAAACATAATTACTAAGTAAGTACTAAATTAATTAATGAAATTGAATTGAATTACAATAATTATACAGACAAAAAGAATTTAAATTAAACAAAACGAAAATGTCTACTTAAAACTAAAACACATAATATATTAAAATTTAAAAATTGTGGACATAAAAAGAAATTGTCAGCAATTATAATCAATAAAAAACAGAAACAAAAATGTCAAATAAATAAAATAAAATCATTAGTATGTAAGTTTGTACAAATAAAATGAATTGTCAACTATTAACATGTTAGATAGTTGTAAACAAAATCGAAAATAACAATATAAACTAAAATAAATAAATAATTAAAATTGCATATTTAAAATACAAAACAATAGAAATATAAAAATGTCAGAAAAAAATCTAAACAATTATTATGGTATGTGATCAAATAAATTATTATGAATATATTCGTTAATTTTGTTTTTGTATTTATAGAAAGAGTCAGAGAACACGTCGAGGTCAGGAAGAGACTCCTGAATCTCATTATATTCCTTATTCTAACGACTGGACTGTGATGTCCAAGATTTGTCTTGCTTGCAGGAACCTGGAAGACCTTAGTTATTGTTTCCTAGGCAGATGGTATGGAACAGAGAGAGAAATCTGACTCAAAATATGTTCGCACTTGGAGGTGTTGTTAACAGTTTTGTGCAGAAATGCTAGGTCATGAGATTTGCGTCGATCTTTTAATTTTTCTATACCAAAAAACGACCTACGCTGGTCGTAAGGACATCTATGAGAGATTCCAGGGGAACCGAAAGCAAGACGTTTAGTAAACTTTCTTTGAACACACTCCACACACACTTTTTTGTATAAGTATGACGCTTTTACATCCGAAGTGGGTTTTAAAAAAAAATATAACAAAAAATATTTTAATGAAGGTTTAATCTGTACACTTATTTAAGTTAACAAGGAGAAAGAAAACTCTCTCTAAAATAATAGGACAAGAATTATTATTTGTTCGTCAAATTGTTTTCTAAGTGGCTTAAATAGTATTAGTACCAAGTTTCTGTATCTAGAACCAAGCTCGAATTTTCTATTTTCATTTATTTAGAGCTTTGAAACGAGTTCTGATCGGATTAGTAAAACGAAAATGATTTTCTTTTTGGCCTAATTAAAACTTAATTGCATTGGAAGTTTTGCTGGCTTTTGTGATATTATAATGAAATATAATATATTTTGTGCTAATATATAAAATAGGTAGGTAGGTATTAATACTAGGGGCTGTACCCGGTTTTACCCGCTTGGTACACGTTCCGGTGAGAGAAACACGTAACACGTATATTAACGGATACTCGGTCAGACAATGGTAAGTAAGTCAATAAATGTGACACGCAAAAATGATAATTTCTATTGGTATTTTATATTAATAGACTACTCATTCTTCTCATATGAAAAACTAACAAACTTAGTGAATGTTGACTATTTGCAGCACAGCTGACCTATAAGTGTCACGTGGTCGCTTCTTACGGAAAGCCCACATAAATGCGCGGCGGCGAGGGCGACGAGCAAATTGCGCAATCATTCCGCGCTCGCGGCAGACGTCTAATCAAATAAGCCAATAAAAATTTTGAGAGCCTGTTTTTGTTTTTGCATTATTTTGACACCATTGCATTTTTTTGAGAATTTTGCCATTACAATTGCAAAGAAGATAACTAAATATTTATTGCCAGTTTTTACTTAATAATTTATTCATTGGCAAATATTTACAAACATAAAAAAAACCGACTGAATACCGGGCACTGGGACACTACCGGCAATACGTGCCACCCTTACGTAAAAATACTTTATTAGGGAACATAAAATTCTACATAGATACATATTCTCGAAAAAAACCTAAGCCTCCTTCTGTCGCAGTCGGATAAGAACAAACATTACCACATATCAGAATTGATTTTAATCAACGTATTGTGGTGGCATCGCGATGTCTCAAAAAATGGTAACATGAAAAACCTGCCCGCCCGCCCAACTCCGCCGGGAAATAATAAAAAAGGCTATTACTCATCTTTGTCAAAGGGTCACATAGTGAAAGAAGAACTAGCAGAAAACAATATAATAATGTCACGTATTCAACGCCCACAGTAAGTAACATAGGCATATAATGTGCGAGATTATGACAAATATTGGAAGGGATTTTGGCGATACGAAACCTCGAAACGCACATAGCTGGAGTAAAATCGCTTTTTTTCAATTGCTGCAGCCATCACATAACACCTTTACTAATTCATCTTCTCTCATCATCAATCACAGAACAGAAAAAACCACGTAGTACCAGTAACAGTTCCGGTGGGAATATTGATATAAAAATTAGCTTACATCAGAATAACACTTCTGATGTATAAGTTATTTAAAATCCATTCGGTTGTTTTGGCTTGAAAGAAATACAAACATACATACATACACCCAAACGTTTCGCATTTATAATATTTGTAGGAAGTAAGGTGGTCTAGTGGTTCACAATCACCAATTTCAAACCAAGAGGTCCTGGGTTCGATTCACATACCTGGCTCACATTATAAATTTTACAAAAACTAAATCTTATAAGTATCGTACTGCCTTCACTTCAAGTGGTATTAGGGAAGCAGGTATCTGATTATGTTGCCGTCTATTAATCTTCGTGGGGCCATCTTAAAAATGTCGGGAGTCTAATGTTACCGTTTCCACAAATCGATTTATGGATTAGGACTTTTATAAATTGGCTCAGATAACACTCGAGGCTTTTAAGGTGTTACAGATGTTAGTAATAACTTTCATGCAGTTACGTTTTGTTGGAATAATATTGCAATTTATTATGCTTTTTTTATTTATCTTTGATAAACGACACAAAAGGGAAATCTTCTTTTAACAATTAAAAAGTGGAGATTTTAAATTATTTTTATGCATTTACAATCCAATCTCGTAAGTACAGGAAAAATGAGATTTTTACAATCACATTTTTTCGACTAAAAAGTTAATAAATAGGTTTGTTTTCAGATAAAACCAACCTTACACTAGGTAAATAACAGTATTTTTGAAAGAAATCAACTTTATTTTAATTTTATTTTCATCCCATCGATTCGAAAAGCGATGATTGTTTATCTAATAACAGGGTCCAAAACGATTCATTTTTTACCTGTTATGACAAGAGGGTATAAATGAGATTTGAATTTTGAACAGCTTCATAAAAGGGTCCAAAACGATGAGATTTGAATTTAGAACATTATTAAAGAAGCATTGGTTGGAGTGTAGCAAAGGGTGTGCAGTACTTAAAAAAAAACTGATTTTGTATGGGGCCGGGACTTTTTTCGGGGACGAGAAATTTTCAAAAACGGAATTTTATAAAATTGAGAATATCTCGTAAACGGTGAGTCGTAGCTAAAATCTAACAAAATTTTAAACCCCCCTACGGCATCCCCGGAGATACTTATAAGGAATCTGATGGACATATATTATTTTTTTTTATTTTTTTATTTCCAAACTCATTTTTTTTTTCTTGCCCGACTAGCGCTATGATGTATCCGAACGACAAAGAAAGGTAGGTAGTTTGAGTTGTCTTCACTGCTTTTCTTATATAGGGGGATGAAAAGCAGAGTGTATTACTCGGCCGCAAAATTATTTTCACCTCGGGCGGCGTATATTGAATCCCTCGCTGCGTTCAGGATTCTACTTTAGAATCCCTCGCTGCGCTCGAGATTCTACTCTAGAATCCTTCACTGCGCTCTGGATTCAAAATAGCGCCCTCGCCGTAAATATATTATTTTGCTCCCTTGTAATACAATCTACTATTTGTCTTTCGTTGATTTTCTGTTAAATCTGTTTGCCAACCGGCAAACACAAAGGCAATATTAAGTTGATCTGACATAACTCTTTGAAATTCATCACAACAACGTTTTAAATATTACCTAATAATTTTAATTTACAAATTAAAGTAATTTTGTAAGCGAAATAGCGCTATACGCAGTCTATGTCATACAATATTGAATGACTTCTGTGAAACTGATCGTTTTCCTTCGGAACGTTTCAATGTGACAAAGTTCTATAAGTTGTCAGATGGTTGTC
This sequence comes from Crambus lathoniellus, assembly GCA_949710035.1. Lineage (NCBI taxonomy): Eukaryota > Metazoa > Arthropoda > Insecta > Lepidoptera > Crambidae > Crambus > Crambus lathoniellus. Next base: position 2,574,523 of record OX453299.1, on the reverse strand, counting down.
AGAATGTTTATTTTGATGCAGTTTTTACTGTTAGTTAGAAATTTTATTCCGGAGGGTTTATACATACAAAATATTCTAATAAAGTATTTGTATGATAGAGAAAATTCCGTAACATATTTCGTTAATTTTGATTGATTCTGGAAACACCCGGGAGAAATTCTCAATTCTCAAGGTCCTGCCAGAATAACAGCGTTTTTGGGTTATTCTGACCAACTACGAATAACCCAGGAAACTTTGTGCTGAGGCAGGGCCCTTTAGCTACACACTTTGTACTTGTTTAATTTCTGTTTCTTTTTGTCATGTGTTTTTGTAAGTACGTACTTTGTGTATAAATGTTTCTTCTTTCTTTCTTTCAAATGTGTAATTTCTAAAATACTATTATTTATTTCATTCATGTTATTTTGTTCTGCAAAAAAATAGTCCTCCCGATTGTACGTGGACAGTAACATTTTGGAACAATGTCAATGCATTATGCGATAAGCCGGTGCCATTACGATCCGATCCGGGAATTGACGAGAGCGATAATGTATGCATAACAGCCTGAAAATAATTCAACAGACCATAATAGCAGAGATTGTAAAATTTAATAATAACAGGAAGAAGGTAAATCCTCTTTTACAGAACGTTTTGTTTTACTTAAACATTGTTAAGAGAAATACTTTATTTCAAACTTTATAAACAATGTTTTTTTAAAGTTTTGATTATTTTTAAACATTTTAATTTATGATTTTGCATGGCAGTGAGTGAATTTTCGAATCAAATACCTAAAATTGTATGCACTTGCAGAAGAGTATCGCAAAGCTTGCAAAGCCTAGACAAGAGCCTGCCTAGACGATAAATTTCCTGGCACCGAAGAGTGGAACTGACGATATTTATGAGTATCTAACAGATGTACCAATCCGTATCACCATCATCATCAGCCATACGACGCCCACTGCTGGGCACAAGCCTCCCCCAAGGATCTCCACAACGAGAGTTGCAGCTCTCGTTGTGGAGATCCTTGGGGGAGGCTTGTGCTATCATTATATTGTAGAGAATGTTTCGATGCAAATTAACTACTTACCTAAAATAATTTTTGAACTTATGCTTTCATAGCATTGAGGTGTCAAAGTAAGCATAAGTTCAATAATTCGATATTAGCCACACAGCAGCTCCTAGGTACTGAAATATTCTTAGCTAACGCAGCTTCTCCCCTTTGCATAGCGATTGTAGAAAAAAAACTCAATTTAGGGAGGTTTTTATCCAATGTTTTTTTCCACTTATACAACGTGTAATAATTTAACCGAAACTGAGAAAATTGTTTGTTCGGACTCAAGAGTACAATTGATTCCAAACATTCTTGGTAGGGATTTATTAAAAAATTTTTTTTTTTGCCACCTAATAAATGTTTGTGTCTACTAACTATTCATTCAAATACGCGCGCGACGTGAAGGGTCACGTGCTCTCTTATGTCATAGTAGAGCTTAAAATCTGTCAAAAAGTCACGGAGATCTATAAGCACGAATATCTTGAAAGTTTCTAGGAAAAAAACATTTTTGTTAATGGATTTCAATTTACCATACAATAAATTAGTTGGGGCGTATTAGGTTTTCGGTTACATTTACACATTTTATATGACAATCCCTAAATAATTGAGAAGCATCAATCTGGAAAATTGCTTCAATAACATTTTTTTGGCTCAAAATGTCTGACAATTTACATCTTCGGTTTACCAAGTAACTCCTAAAGCTATACCACCCGTTCCCAGGTGCAGCTTTGTTCCGGGGTGGCTGTGACGTCACTAATTAGTACCGGCCCCTGAACTCCGTATCTGTACTGTATTCAGGCCTTACACTATTGTCTTCGAGCCTATAAGGTATTGTATTGTGTTATTATCAGTATGTAATCATTTTATTGGATAGAGTTTCAGGTCTATAATGTTCTGTATTAGGACAGTTTTTAAGGAGATATTTAACACTTTCAGCGGAGCAACGTCTCTTTACGTCTTTTTTTTTGAAAATATTATTTGGCGCAACGTATAATCACGTCGGCGAAAAATGATCATTTATATACAGAACGTACTATTACGCCCGCGGCCCATACTACATTCTATTAGCTACGTCACTGCGCCGTATCACTGTAATTTCCCAAATTTCTAGTGCCGCACTACATCAGTTTTTACCGGCATTTTACACCGAACACCCACATATATGTAACTACTTGCACAAAAATTCACAACTTCAAGACACGTCGTCGCTTCGTCGCGTTTCGTATGCAGTCGCCTAGTGAGCCGCAGGAGGGAGGCACGCGCGTGTACTTATTCATCACCACGCGCTTTTGATTTAGTATCGTCAAATCGTAAGTAGTTTTTTTAGAATTTTAGCAATCATGATTCATTCCGTTATTACTAATTTATTGTAAACTAGATTTTTATTGTATTTGTCAGTGTTACTGCTTGGATTACTTTGTATTATTACACGACTACCCCAATAAAGGAGTAATAGGTATATTTCCAGGGATCTTGTAGGTATGCATATTTGTTACATTTATTTATTCAAATCAAACGACGAACGTGGTAATCAAACCGACAACTTTTAGTGACAGCGCTGTCGTGTTTTTCAAAGAAACATGTTTTTTGTTATAGATGGACAGAAAACCACGAAATAGCAAGAGGCCACTCAAAATTTTCGAAGATTAGATAAAGATAAAAGATAAAAATATTCTTTATTCACTTAGACATAATAAATATGTACTTATGAATCGTCAATATTTTCCTACCACCCATTCAAGACTTTTTTAACTGACAAGAAGAATGGGCGCAAGAAACTTGCCAGCGTTTCTTAGTTAGGTAACGACATTTACAAAAAAAAAAAACATATCGTTACTAATACAACAATTGCTTAGTATAAAAATACATCATATTAAACAGTGATTATGTTATGTGTTACATCATGACCATGCATTGCGGTCATTCAAATAATCGTCTACTTTATAGTATCCTTTGCTCATCAGCGACTCTTTAATGTAACATTTAAATTTATGCAATGGTAGTTCAATTATATGCTGTGGAACTTTATTAAAAAAGGCTATGCTTTTCCCCAGAAATGACGCTCTGGATTTTTCTAGCCTAAACTTGGGAACGACAAGTTTATCTTTATTTCTTGTGTTAAAGCGATGAATATCGCTCTGCTTTACAAATGTATTATAATACTTTTTCACATAAATTATATTTTCATAGATGTAATGTCCTGCAACAGTTAAAATGTTTATTTCTTTAAATAGATCTCTTAAAGAATCTCTCGATCGGAGGTTGTAAATGGCGCGAATAGCCCTTTTTTGGAGCACGAATATACTTTGGATGTTAGCGGCTGAGCCCCACAACAAAAGGCCGTAGGACATAACACTATGAAAATAACTAAAATAGACTATTCTAGCCGTTTCAATATCGGTTAAGAGCCTTATTTTCTTAACTGCGAATGCAGCCGAACTGAGTCTACTCGCCAAGGCTTCGATATGAGGATCCCATTGTAGTCGCGAGTCTAATATAATACCTAGAAATTTTGTATTGTTAATGAATTCGACCGTATCGCCGTCTAGTCTAATATGAAAATCAACTTGTCTTACATTAGGTAACGAAAATTTTAAACACTTAGTTTTCTTTGAGTTTAATGATAAATTATTACTATTAAACCAATGTGACACTTTTGAAAGAGCACTATTTACTTCGTCAGAACAGTCATCACCTCTATCTACTTTAAAGACTAGAGATGTATCATCGGCAAATAGCACCGTCTCACATAAATTCTTCGCGTAGTAAGGAAGGTCATTTATGTATATTAAAAACAACAGCGGGCCCAATATTGATCCTTGGGGTACGCCCATAGTAATGGGAGCTCCGGTAGACTCAGTTTTATTAATAACTACCTTCTGAGTTCTTTCATACAGATATGAATGCATAAGGCTTACTGACATTTCAGAAACACCATAATGTTTTAACTTCCTTAATAGTGTTTGGTGATCAACACAATCGAATGCCTTGGAAAGGTCACAAAAAATAGCGATTACATCCTGCTTGTCCTCCCAGGCATCAAGTACATGTTTTAGAAATGCAACCCCAGCATCAGTGGTACTTTTACCTTTTGAAAAACCAAACTGTTTCTCATGCAGTATACTATTTAATTTAAAATATTCTAAAAGTTGAGCATAAATTAATTTCTCAAATATTTTACTTATTGCTGGTAGTATGGATATAGGTCTAAAATTTGCTGGGTCACTTTTGTCACCAGCTTTAAACAGAGGAATAATTTTACTATTCTTCATTAAATTAGGAAAGACCCCTTCACTTATACATTGGTTAAAAATTATTGCTAATGATGGAGCTATCACATCAATTATTGATTTGATGATACTTGTAGATATGCCCCAGAGATCTTCTGTTTTCTTAATATTTATTGCTTTGAATGCTTCAATAATATCTTCGGTAGTGACATAGCTAAAACTAAACGTTTCCTGGCACTTGTTCACACAAGATTCCATAAGAGAGACAGCGGTGTTGGGGCAAGAGTTAAGTCTGCTAGTAGTTTCTAACGGAATTCGAGCAAAGAAACCTTCAAAAGCACTAGCCACCTCAATATCCGATTCAAAAGTCTGATCACTAATTTTTAAGTTAAATGAATTAATTTTGCTTTTTGTTTTGCCAGTTTCTTGGTTTATAATACTCCAGGTAGCTTTTATTTTATTTTCAGATGATTTAATTTTATTTGAAATATACCTAGATTTTGCCAAAGCACATACTTTCCTAAATGTTTTTGAATATTTCTTGACATATTCAATGAAGCTAGGATCACAGGAGGTCGTTTTTTGTGCATAGAGTTCAAATAACTTTCTTCTACTATTATAAATACCAGGTGTGGCCCAGTCACTGAACTTCTTACGATCATTACACTTTATAACTTTTTGTTTAAAATTGTTACTAAATTCTTTTTCAACAATATCAAATAATGATTGATAAGAGTTATTAGCGTCAGCAGAAGCTGGCAAACATTGAACTTTATCTTGTACATTATTTCTAAATTTATTAATACCACGTTTCGGTATTGGCCTGCAAATTACTTTGCGTCTAGGAGTAACATTATAGTGCTCAAAAGAAGCTAGTTGTCCACTGTGGTCCGATTTAATAATATTAATTACCGATTTCTCAATTAAGTTACAGTTGGAAAAGATGTTATCTAAGCAAGTGGCCGATGTTGGCGTAATTCGCGTCGGTTCATTAAAAGTGTGAAGCAAATTAAATGATTTAAAAAGATTAAGGAATTTACCGGAGAGTTGTGCTAGTTTAATATCTAAGATGTCTATATTAAAATCTCCACAAACTACAATTTTTTTATTCTTACGACAGCATATTTTCAAAACATCCTCCATAGTGGACTCAAAGACTGTGTAATTTGCTCCAGGGGGGCTATATACACAGATTATAATCATTTGTTCAAGTTCCACGCATGATATCTCACAAATTCGTTCAACAGAGAGGGATACTATATCCTTTCGCTCTTTATATTGTGTGTTATTAGGTAAAATTATTAAAGAACCCCCCCTTATTGTAGTTTTTCTATTAAATGAACTTACAACACTATAATTATCCAAATTTAACAATAATTCATATTCTTTTAACCAATGTTCAGTAACACATAACACATCAATATTTTCACAATTTAAAAATAAACTTATTTCTAGGTCTTTGCCAGCAGAAAAGCCTTGGATATTCTGGTGTACTATTTTTAAACATTTAGGCCTTCCTCTTGTCAATACTGGGCTAGAGTATGCCTCCGTTGTCTCTAATGGTAATTTAAATTAACCATGTCAGTATTTGGATTCAAAAGAATCGAATTATTTGGAACAGATTCCAAAGTTACATTAGAAGTATCAAAGTTAAACTGCTCAATAGAAGCAGAGGTTATACTAGCCAAATTGTTGGCTAATTGTTTAAAATAAAATGATAGCGATACCGCTATTTGTCGCTTAAGATAATTAGGCAGATAATATTTATCTTTAGTCAAGTTAAATTTGTATAACAATGTGTTGATGTCAATTAAATGCATCTGCTGACTATTATGATAAGCTATTGTGCTTAAGGTTAAGTTTAAGTTATGTCTAATTTTATTTTCTAGCTGTGAAAAACCTTGACTATAAGGAAATGTAAACATAACAACTTTTTTTACATTTAAAGAGCATAATGAGTTACAGTATGATATTAATTGGCTTTTATTAATATTACCTCTATTTCCAATTAAAACTATCAAATTAGTGTTTTCATCATAAGATTTTCTGACAATTAATTTCATTATCTCATTTAAGGTTGAGCCAGGCATACAATAATTAATAATGCTTTCTTCAGAGTGTTTCTGGATGAATTGGCCTAAATTTTTCCCAATCTCATCGCAGAACATAATTGTTTTAGTGTCATTAGTTTTAGTAGGTGGGCTATTTTCATTATTCAGCAATAAACTATTAATATAATCTATAGTATCAGTGTTAGGGACTTCAGGGTTGGTTGGTAAAATAACCTCCTGCGGAGTCAGGTCTAATGTCTCATTTTGACATGAATGACTATTTATTTTGGTACAACTACAGCTGCATTTTTTTCCTAATGATTCAAACCGATCTGAATTAAAATTGCAAAAGTCAATCATATTATATGCAGCCATTTTTTGATTACTTAATTGTTTGCGAGAAAACTCACACAAGTTGGTGTACATTTCCTTAAGTGAAAGTTCCAAAATGTCAATCTTATTACCTAATTGACTTCCTATTATTTCACTTTCTTTGTTCTTATTACATGTTTCCATGTTTATCACATTTAATTGTTCTAACAATAGCTTGCGCTCTTTCCTCAATTGACAGTATTTATTATAATAATTTTGTTTTTTAATTAATTTCTGTGTTTTCTTTATGTACCTATTAATTTTGATATATTTCTTAATTTTTTTCCCGCTACTAAAATGACATATACTTTTATTATTAGCAAATGGTTTACTAACATAGTTAACACATTCCGAAGTGGAATTGTCATGTGTAGCAGAATTGCATTGCATCAACTCATCAAAGAGGCTTTGAGAGTGCCTTTCTTCGATGATACTTTTATTAACCTTTTCTAGATCAAGTACTGTTCTTTGAGCTATAGACAAACTAATTTCTAAATCTGTAATGCGACTCAAAGCCTGATCATGAGTGTCATAACAAGCCCTAAATGACTGAATATAGTCTTCCATTTGGTTACACTTGTCTAAGAGTTCGGAGTATTTTGTATAAATTTCAGCGAGTTCACTCTTGAGTTCTGTGTTGCGGGTTATGGTCTTGACAATCTCTTGTTCGCCTTCCTCTCTTTCCTTAATTAAAGAGTTATTTAGGTCTCTTGTTGCCTTGAGATCCTCCAGAGCATTTTTGAGTTTAAGCTCCATGTCCTTTGCCGTTGCCATCCGGGTCATCATGGCTATAGATTGGGTTTTTAAGGCCGCTATCACTAAAAATAAACAAAAGTGATTATTAACTAGTTAAAAAAAAAAAAACAGATTAGGTAAGTGTTGTTCTCTAGAATCAATAAAGAGTTATTTCTTTAAATAAGTTACTTGTACAAAAAAATAATAATAATAATAGATAATTAACAATAAACTTAAGTGTGTCGGGTACTGTTATGTTAAAACAATAGGTAATACCATCAGTATTCCTTTGAGTAAAGGAAAGCGAGGCCAACCAAATTGTTATAGTGAAGTTAGTTGTGTTTGCTTAGTGTATTAACTTTAAAAAATAATAAGAACGGAGGAATTAGTACATGAGAGTTATATAGGTATCACCATCAAATCAACTTTTAATAAAGTAAATAGAGGCTAACCATTTAGAGGTATTGTGTAGTGTAATTATATAATTTTGCATACATATATTGAATATAAAGAATCCTAAATAGCTAAGTAGTTGGCAGTACTTAACTAATATTATTATATCCCTTCACAAGTACAATTAAATTAACAGACTTATTATTAGTTATTGTTATTGCAAACTAGTTTCACAGTCTTTGATTGAAGTGATTTGGATGTCCCTGTATGGATGTAGTGTTTGGAAAGTGTAGCAGTAAGGTGAATGTCTGTGACAGTAGTGGTCACCGTCAGCTTTACTTCCACAGTTTGTCAAGTAAAGAGAGGTTGTCAACGATGCCAAATCGTAATGGATTGTGACGTTGCTCACTGAAAGTGAGCTCTGTACTAGTAATGATAATTAATGTACAGTGAATGTGAAACCAATTTGGCATTCAAATCTAGTATGTTAGTTGAGTTTAAAAGTAATGATCAATAAATAAAATTATAACCTATATATGTGGGTAGGTATTTTGAACTCAATTAAGATTTCAAAAAGTGTTCTTTATGGTTTTCCCACTTTATTACTAAGAAATTTATATACTGCAAGTAGTAATTCAGGCTGTAAGGAAGATGGCAAAACCTCTAATAACTTAAAGTCCAATTTATGTCAAAATTTAACTACCTACTTGTATATTTTAAAAGATTGAATGTTAATTAGAGGTAACACAATGCAAACAAATGAAATTCCTTAGAATAATAACGTGAAATTCATAATCTGGAAACACTTGAAGTTGTTAATAGCATATACCTACTCAAGTTGTTTGTCTAACAAATTAGTGAAAATTAACAACTTGGTTATCAAGATTGTCAAGATGTATTTGTCGGTAATATATGTTTATATTGGTCTGAGAATGCAATGTGAGTGATGTAAATTATGAAAACAATACTCCCCAGGTTTAAGAAGAAGCAGTCCACAGTATTTATATCATTTCAATTTGAATTAATATCCTCTTCTTGAATGACAGTTGGGTAAATTTTTCCTCGCTTTTAATTCAAAAGTTTGTTCATTAAACTTGCTGATAACACTTCCACTTGTTATTTAATACGTAATTAAGCTAATTATAACAAATTATTAGGAAATTAAATGAGAATTACTAACTAATTAATTAATTACAATTACACAGCAAACTTTTAAGTGTTGCTGCCAGTGTTGCCAGCACCGAAAAGATTCTTCATCAGGCGAGATCACTCCTGACCCATTCAGCGACGATGGAGAGTACGTCAGTGATAAAGATTATTTCCCAAAGGACGGTTCAAGCAGCAGTTCCGTAAGTAGGGATTTAGATTATCATAGCCGACCACTAAGCTCAGCTGAGACGGAACCAGGTGGTAGCCGTCCACAACAATCAGAAAGTTATAGCTCTGATTCATCTTCTGCTGGTACTTCAAGTTCTGAAAGTATTTTTGATCATCGAGCACCAAAGAAAAAAAAGTGACATCCAGGCATGACACAAATAGCGATGACACCCTTTCTATCAACTCCGCAATTCTTCCCTTGTCACCGCTGCCTACTGCTTCACTTTGCGCTTCGACGCCACTTGCAGAATTTGAAGGTAATATAGTACCTCTCGCATCGCCTTCACTTGCTCAGATGGTGTACAATCATGGGTTGCTAGCAGTCGCACGATTAGAGGAAAACCCCGGGCTAGCTGCTGGGATGGAGGAATTGGAGGACAACCCTGGGCCAGTAGCAGAAATAGAGGACAATCCTGGTCCGGTTGCAGAGATGGAAGACAACCCTGGGCCGGTTGCAGAGATGGAAGGCAACTTTGGGCCGGTTGCAGAGATGGAAGAAAATCCTGGGCCGTTTGCTGAGATGGAGGACAATCCTGGCCCGGTTGCAGAGATGGAAGGCAACTTTGGGCCGGTTGCAGAGATGGAAGACAATCCTGGGCCGTTTGCTGAGATGGAGGACAATCCTGGCCCGGTTGCAGAGATGGAAGGCAACTTTGGGCCGGTTGCAGAGATGGAAGACAATCCTGGGCCGTTTGCTGAGATGGAGGACACTCCTGGGCCGTTTGCTGAGATGGAGGACACTCCTGGCCCGGTTGCAGAGATGGAAGGCAACTTTGGGCCGGTTGCAGAGATGGAGGACAACCATGGTATGAACGCAGCTGCAGAGGTACTAGACAACTTAGCACTCCGAAGATCCAGAAGCCGCACTCGGATTTCGAGAGTAAGGCAAAGACGACAAAGAAACCATACCCCGTCTCCAGTAAGAAATGACTGGGAAGAATCGACTGCTGATATACCGATATTTGACTTTGATGACGATTCCGCTGGTGTACAGTTTGAATAGTTACTAGTACAAATAATTACAGAAGAGCTTTGTGCTCCACAAACAGACCCAAGGCTAGACATTCACGTTCATACCGGTACAAAGATACTGATCGAAAAGAAATTCTAAAGTTTTTGGGAATGTGTCTGCTAATGGGACAAGTACAAATTCCACAAAATAGACATACACTTTTTACATATATTGACCCACTATACTGTCATCCAATATTTTCATACGCGATGTCTGCCCGCAGGTTTGAGCTGAGATGTTTACATTTGGCTGAACTAGGGTCTAAAGGAAAGAATAAAATAATAAAATTCATTGACCTTGTAACCAAAAATGTTCGTGAATGTTACAAGCCTAATAAACAACTATCTTTAGACGAATCAATGCTTTTGTTTAGAGGCCGCTTGTCTTTTAGACAATACATTAAATCCAAAAAGGCACGCTATGGCATTAAATTTTATGAATTAACTTCAAGTGATGGATACGTTCTCAATATGATGATGTACTCAGGCAAAGATCATGATGAAAACTACAGAGGAAAAAAGACTGAACAAATTGTAATGCGATTAATGAGACCATATTTACTGAAAGGCCATTGGCTTTTTATGGATTATTATTATAATAATTAGTATAATACTACAATATAAAGAATACAGAAATAAATATCTTGATTTAGCTCACGAGATTGTTGACATGTGGGACATTGATTCAGCAATTGTTGTTCCGATTGTCATATCTGCCCATGGTATGATAGCCAAGAGCCTCGATAAACACCTTAAGAGGCTTGCGTTAGGTGGATGGATCGGGAGTCAGATGCAGAAGGCATTACTTCTGGACACGGCCCGTATAGTGAGAAGGTTCCTGTCTCTGGATCCTTAACCATCGGTAGCCGGGACCCTGATCTTGCTACCGCTGGGGAACTGCATTTTTGTATTTTTTAAATGTTATATTTTTTAGTGTTATACATTGTAAAAAATTTAATGTTTAGAAATATAATTTTGTAAGTATTTTAAATGTAATAAAGGGAATAATACTAATTTTATGGATAATTATTACAGCCTTTTTTCGGTCAAATTTCTTACTTTTGTGGAATTGTCTTTTTGTATTTTTGTGGTCTAGGGAGCCCTTTTCACTTCTGCCGGCACTCCCGCAGTGCAACCCGTTGTTTTTTTTGTGATATTGACCAGAGTCGATTCAATTAGAAATATAAATACTTAGATATTGAATATTATCACATAGATAGACCTTGTCCCAAGCTCAGTAACTTGTGTTGAGGCAATTGGAAACAACGACAGGTATACCATTTACACTTAGACTCGAGAAAATATTGAAAGATAACGGCAACACAAAAACCGCCCGGCCACGCAGGTGATCAAATAAAAAATATTATTTTTATTTATTTTTATTTATTGATAAAACCAACAGTGTTACAGGATTAGGGTTACCATATCGCAGGATCTGGCCTGAGATCTCAGGATTTTTGGACTCATCTCAGGATTGCGGCCGGATTTTGCAAAACTCATGAAATCTCAGGATTTTTAGAATTTCCAATAAAATACAAAAGAAATAGTAAAATAAATGCTTAGATTAAAAGATCTTTGTAGATCTATTAGAACAAACTAACTTCCTTTGGTAATAATTAATTAATAAGTAGTAATTATCTTAGTAGATACATATCTTTTTAAGTAAGATTTTTTCTTTAATTATTGATTTATTGCCCCCCCCCCCCTCCCCCCCCCGCTCTCAAACTCAGGCTTTTTCAATGGAAATCAGGCCTATTCTCAGGACTTTTGTTTTTTTCATCTGGTAACCCTATACAGGATGGCAAATGTAAAAACTAAATTAAGACCAATTTCAGGTTTTCTAGAATAGATTAATATTAATTATATAATAACAAAAACAAACAACATCCTGAAAACATTTAAAAAAGCTGCAACGCTTATATTTGTGTGTGTTTGAAATTCAAACTGTTAGGTAATACGTAGGTAAATTAACATCTACTGAAAATCCAAAAACCTTTACTAAATAATTCTACTTTCAATAACATTGCATACTAAATCGAAAGCACATTACGGTTCTTTATTATGACGGAGACAATGACATATAACTTCTAATGGAATCGTAAGAGCCCTTGCACAAAGGAGGCAGAAAGCGGTGAAGCGGTGTGAAATCCCTTTATTCCTCATTATCTGAACGGCCTTTGTCACGGTATCATCGGCTACACGGGTATTTTATTAAAAGGCGCCAATGAAAACTGAGAATATAGGTTAAGTAAATGTTAACCTTTTGACCTAATTTAACCTTACAAGAGAAGCTTGGTTGGTCTTACGTTTTTTACAATAATCGACACGCTTCGCAGAAGACACATTGTTTTTGATAACTTTATTCAAGTTATTTAAATTTAATTTTTTTGCATTCACAATGCATTTTTTTTTTTATTATTGAAAAATGGAAAATGAAGTATTTTAGAAAAAATCGACCCGTCTCACAACCAGCTCCGATGGGTCCGAGACTCTGACTCCGAGGCTCAGAGGTTAGAGCAGTCGCCCGGATAGCGAAAGGTCGTAGGTTCGAGTCCCATCGGAGATGGTTCTGAGACGGGTCGATTTTTTCTGAAATACTTCATTTTACATTTTTCAATAAATTTATTCAACTTTTTTCTTTAAATTTAATCAATAAAAAATTAAGTTCAAAAACTAAAACCCGACTACTGAAAAATCACGCTCTAAAAAGTAAGAAACAAGAAAATATTCTCATCTGAAATTGCCGTGGTCGTATGCCAATTTTCCCTAGAATGAAAATATTGTTTTGTTATATTATATAGTCGTGGGCATACGACCACGGCAATTTCAGATGAGAATATTTTCTTGTTTCATACTTTTTAGAGCGTGATTTTTCAGTAGTCGGGTTTTAGTTTTTGAACTTAATTTTTATTTACATTATTTTGGGGTCATAATTTTGCGCTGTGTAGTGCCGGCACATAAAAATAATAGCACTACCTATTACCTATTACTAAGAGGCGACAGAGGGAAAACTGCCATCAAGAGAGGGGCAGCAGCGTCTCCATGTCACAGCAGGACATACTTTTTTTTTTTGTTTATAGTGAGGGCAGATACAGTCTTTTCGTATACCGCTAACGGTATGTTGGACTCTGGCAGACAAGGTCTGTCTCTCGCCGCGCTCAGCCCTCCCGCCAAGCCCAAGAGGCTTCGCGAACAGCAGGACATACTGCGATCGCCAACACTTGGCAGGCCAAGCGTGGCGATTATGGTAAACCCCCTCAAGGGTTTTACACCAAATCAATCAGCCCCCAGTCCACGGCGGCCCCGCTATTCCTATCTACTAGCGGCTATGGTAACGGCGGGGCAGGGGGTGCTGAGAATCCCCGGGTAAGACCAGGCTACCAACACAGACGACTTGACCTGGCAACCTACAACACGAGCCTATTGCGGACTGTCTCGAAGCTCATAGAGTTGGAAGAGGTTTAGTAAGTTACACTGGGACATCATTGGATTATCTGAAGTCCGAAGTGAACTTGCTTATCCAGCAAACCGGTAACTTACTTTACCACCGGGAGGGCGAACAACAGTCCCTAGGTGTTGTCCACATTCCACAAGTCCCTAGTCAACAACGTGATCACCATCGGAAGCGTGTCGAGCCGGGTAGCGTACCCGATACTCAGAATATCGAAACGGTATTCGCTAAATGTATACGCTCCGACCTCGACACATGGCGATGACGAAGTGGAGTCTATGTATGAGGAGGTTTCGAAACCCATGCATAGCTATAAAACCCACTACACGGTTGTGATGGGAGATTTCAATGCTAAGTTGGGGCTACGTTGCAGTGATGAGTTAAGAGTGGGGCAATTTGGATTTGGGCAATGGAACGATAGCGGCCAGATGTTGGCAGACTTCATGGAGACGGAGAACCTCTTTATGATGAACTCCTTCTTCAGGAAGCCCGTAACCGGCAAATGGACCTGGATCAGCCCGGACGGTACAGTCAATAACGAGATCGATTTAACATGTCGACCAAGAAGCACATCCTCAATGATGTCAGTGTGATCACCGCTGTTAAGACAGTAAGCGATCACCGTATGGTCAGACGCACATTGAATATCAATGTTAAGCTTGAAAGATCGCGGTTGATAAAATCCACGCTCCGACCAATACCGGCTCAAATTTAAAAAAAATGGCTCTCAAGCAGCTTAAAAACAACAAGGCGGCGGGCGGGCTTCTGAGAGCGGGCGGAAAGCCGATACTTAAAGCTTTTCAATTCAATCATCCTCGAGGGCAAAACGCTTAAGGCATGGGGCAGAAGCGTTTTTCAAGATGGGTGATAGGACTCTTTTGAAGAACCACAGACCCATCACGTTTCTGAGCTATATCTATAAGATGTTCGACGACTTGCAACCTCCCGAACAAGCCGGGTTGTGGAAAGGCTAATAGCACCAAAGAACACATTCATACGCTGCGGCTAGTTATACAGAAAACCGAACTTTTGATACTATTGAGAGCTGGGCGGTGCTGCAGTCTCTCCAGAGGTGCCAAGTAGACCACAGGTACATCTATGTGCTCAGGTACTTATACCAAAACGCCACCATGTCAATCCGATTACAGAACCTGAGCTGTAATCCTATCCAACTACAGCGAGGTGTGAGACAGGGAGACGTCGTCATCAGTCCGAAACTGTTCACAACTGCGTTGGCGGATGTTATTAAGCTTCTAGATTGGAAAGGATGCGGCATCAACATCAATGGCGAGCACCTAACACACATACGGTTTGCCGATGATGTAGTTCTTATGGCTGAGACCTTGGAAGACCTGAACTTAATGCTCGAAGATCTCAGTAATGCTTCTCAAAGAGCGGGTCTAAAGATGAACATGGATAAGACGAAAATCATATCCAATACCCATGTTTCACCCGCTCCAGTCGTTGGGAACATTACGCTCGAAGTTGTTGACCACTTTGTTTACCTAGGGAAAACGGTCCAATTTTTTAAGTCCAACTCCGAGAAAGAGATCTCGCGACGAATTCAGCTCGGATAGGCAGTGTTCGGGAAGCTCCGGTATATATTCGCGTCCGACATACCTCCATGTCTCAAGACGAAAGTCTTTGACCAGTGTGTGTTGCCAGTCATTACTGGCTTACTGGCCTATGGAAGTGAGACGTGGTCTTTTACTATGGGTCTCAAAAGAAGGCTCAAAGTCACCTAGCGAGCAATGGAGAGAGCGATGCTTGGTATTTCCTTGCTAGATCGAATCAGAAACGATGAGATCCACAGGCGAACTAAAACCACCGACATCGCTCGAAGGATTGTACCGTTGAAGTGGCAGTGGGCGGAACAGATAGCGCGGAGAAACGATGGCCGTTGAGGCGGAAAGGTTCTCGAATAGCGATCGCGTACCGGTTCCGTGGGCAGGCCCACTACAAGGCGGACCGACGATCTGGTCAAAGTCGCGAGAAGCCGCTGGATGCGGGCAGCGCATGATCGATTGTTGTGGAGTTCCTTGGGGGAGGGATATGCCCAGCAGTGGGCGTCGTTCGGCGATAATATGATGATGATGAATTTCGTGATAAAGTATAAATTCGATTTATGCAAGCAAAGCCGCAAGCAACAACTAATAAAATATATATTTTTGAAACGAGCTCACCAAGAGCTTTAATTTGATACCAAACACGATATTCTTCTCAAAAAAAAGTTTTTTAGTTCACAACTTTATGTCGTCTAGAGGGCGCCATATTCAATTTCATGTGACGTGACAAGCCTATAACCAGCAGACAATCAAGACGCTTCCAACGATACCTCAATTGTGAATATATGATCAGCAGTTTAGAACTTATGCGGGAACAGATGAACATACATACAAACATACATACATACATACATACCGGTCAAACTCATAACCCTCCTTTTTTTGCTTTGCCGTAGTCGGGTAAAAAGAAATCGAACCCGAGACATCTAGCGCAGTACACAGGTATTTTTAACCCTGCGCCAAATCAGCCATCATAATTGTTCAGATAAGTATGGACATGTTATGATTCAAGATTCAAGATTCAAATTTGTTTATTCAATTTAGATTGTTATTTACAATACTTGTGAACGTCATAGAAGCTACGCCATCGGTTCGCAAACCCTACAGCGGGAGGCCTTGGAGAAGAACCGGCAAGAAACTCCAAGGGTTGTTTTTTTCTCCCTGTTTTATTTCATACAGAGTCGTCAAATTGAAAAATGACCTTAACATGGTATGACTAAGGTCAGTTTCCATCACAATTACACAATGGGTTATGATAAATACAGTTAAGTATAGGCGAACTAATGATCATAGCGGTGAACAATTTTCAATTAAGTACTTAGGAACTCTACTTAAAGCTTTAATATTAGTTAAAAACAAAAGACAATTCTACTATATACTGCAAGTTGCGCCATACATGTTTCAAATGTAATTCTTAATAAAATGAATAAAAACAAAAGAAAACACATTTTAAAGCAAGCAGATAAGAGCAGACCCATTCCCACTGGCAGCACCCGTTCACGAGCATGACGCATGATTCAGCCATCAGATTAGGAAAGATAGGCATGCTACTAGAAAGGAACGGACATGAATGTTGATAGACAGACATGGAGAAGAAGACCGCTTAAACGATAGATAGATTCTGTGATATGAATGATAAAGGAGTGGCTGAGGAGATGAGGAGTAACAGAGTGGAATGGAGAAAAGAACGTTTTTTTGAAGTGAAAAAATCTTTGGCGGCGATGTGCACTTTTTGTGATTGTTAAAAAATGTTAAACTCGCGTCAAGATCACGTGACCGTCAGATCTAAAATTCATGACGGACACGTGATCTGATCGAAAAACTGTTACAATGTCATTAGAGTACGAAGGCAAATTTCGCCACCGTTTACTTTGTGGTAGCTCAGGTTAGAAAACGGACGGTATTGAAGCCAAAAGACCTGGGTTCAAATCTAACCCGTATTTTTCTTTTTCTTGTAAAGTTCCTTTTTTTTTTGTGAAAACGCCTATTGAGCCTTTTTCACTTTTGCCGGCACTTTCGGGTTTTTTTATCCACAATGGGGTAGCACTTAGCCTTCATCACATCTGATGTTAGGTGGTGATAAGGCTGAAGGTGGAAGCGCATTACTCCCGGAATCCTCAATAACTGAGGAACTGGCTATCTTATCTCTAACTGCCGGAACACAACAATGCTGAAAACATCGTTGTTATGGCGTCAGACTTAGATAAGGTGGTAGCTAGCCAGGTGTACTTTGAACAAGCCCTACCACCAAA
Organism: Crambus lathoniellus; assembly: GCA_949710035.1. Classification (NCBI taxonomy): domain Eukaryota; kingdom Metazoa; phylum Arthropoda; class Insecta; order Lepidoptera; family Crambidae; genus Crambus; species Crambus lathoniellus. Next base: position 2,557,059 of record OX453299.1, on the reverse strand, counting down.
CAAACCAAATACAATATGTACCCCCACTGGGAATCGAACTCGGGACCTCTGGGTCTGATACTGGCGGTGTGTACCACTAGACCACAGAGGCGGTTAAACGTAATGCCCATACCCCACATAGAATTGAGATAAGGAGAGGAGCTAGTTGTGAGACGGCTCGATTTTCTCTAATACTTCACTTTCAGTATTTTCAAGAATAAAAATTGCATTGTGAATGCGAAAAAGTTAAAATATTGAGATGATGATGATGAGGTACAAACCAAAATCAATTAAAAATTTAAGTATTTGATTGAATCAGTATCACTTGGCGGAAGTCCCTAACCATTGTGAAAAACGAAATATATGTAGTTTACTTCCGCAAAAAACACAATATGCAAGATACATCGCCCGCCCGCCCGCACAAAAATTGCACATGCACACCACGATTATACCAGTGCACTATACCTGCATTTAGCAAGACAGCAATACACCTTGCACCGTCACCGATTAGACTACTCTACACGCATCCTCAGGAGCAAGTTCATGCGAAAACCAACACCAATTTATTTAAAAATGTATATTCTGTGAAACGTAATGGGTTTTTAGAGCTCTCTGTAAAACAACCCGATAGACAGGAATTTTCATATCCCGACCGTCAGCATTCTAACAAAATAACTACTTCAGATCGTTGAACTAATTGAACTAACAAATCAACAAAGTGAACAGTTTTGTAGTACTGGCAAATGAAAAATAAAGCACGAAGCGAATCAAACTTATGGAAAATTGTTTTCGCTGGTATTCACTTTCAAGTCTTTCTTCTTTGTTCTTTGATAAACAATAATTACAATAATAACTGTTTTGTTTATTTCAAACACGGAAAAGGTTAAAACCTTGTCTCTAATTAATTAGCAAACAGTTTTAGGCCTCGTCACTTATCTTTCAATTACTTAGCAACCGGAACCCTTTCTTTACTTATAAAAATCTAAATGATGGAACGTATCTAATAGCGTTTTGATTTTCTAGATGAAAATCCATACTATCACTACATAGTATAAAACAAAGTCGCTTTCTCTGTCCCTATGTCCCTTTGTATGCTTAAATCTTTGAAACTACGCAACGGATTTTGATGCGTTTTTTTTAATAGATAGAGTGATTCAAGAGGAAGGTTTATATGTACTTTTTATCCCGATATTCCCACGGGAACGGGAACCACGCGGGTGAAACCGCGGGCGGCCGCTAGTAATATTATAAATGCGAAAGTGTGTTTGTTTGTTTGTTTGTTCGTCTTTCACGTCAAAACGGATTGGCGTGATTTTTGGTATGGGGATAGTTTGGGAGCTGGTGAGTGACATAGGCATAATTATTGGAACACTGTGTGTGTTGGTGTCCAATATTTGTATTTATTTATTTATTTTTTAACAGCAGTGTGGGAGAACCAAACACCAATCTTCACCACAAATACATGTTTGTTTTATCAGTACCACTGCGCCATCATTATGCTACATCCCGCGGGATAACGTCGTGTAGTCCACGCGGGTGAAGCCGCCGGCGGAAAGCTAGTCACCTATAATTCTAAGTTCTCTGATACACTTCGTCTTCTAAAGTATTATGTTTCACAATGTCTAAGTAAGTTCTCATTGTCTTATCTTGATGAAATTACGTTAATACCAGTTTAATTTTTGAAGTAAAAACTTCTTTTTCAGCGTTTTGCACTTTTTGTGATGGGTATATAATTTTAAAGTTGCGTCAGGACACGTGACTGTCAGATCGAAAATTCGTAAGACGGACACGGGTATCATGACGAACTCGAGAAAGGTTTTGTCTATAGTTTTCTATGAAAAAACAATTAAATCACTGCAAAAACCACAAAAAAACACACACAAAACACACGCACGAACTGCCATCAGTTTACTGGGGCGAAGACTGAATGAACTTCAACATCGAAACTTTTGCGTATTATCGCTTGAATGCTAGCCTACAAGTGGTACAAGTGGTAGAGCCGCTTAAATTGGCGCAAAAAATTTGACCACTTGACAATTCCGATTCGGGTCGGCTGCCAGACGCACCTTATTTGACGCGTCCCGAATCTGGTCGCGAACCGCATTAAAAAGAACAAAAAACTGCAATAGTTAGAAAAAAAAGAGTCCCCTACTCTTTTTTTTCTTCAGATCCGCGGCATAAGCCGTGGTCCTAAAGACTGTCGCATTGACGTCTCCACATTGTTTTGTGAGAAAACTGAAAACAAAGTTAAAATAATGTTAAATCTGTATAAAATAAATCATGGGCCTTACGAGATGTCAAACAATGTTATCATCATCATTATAATATCATCAGTCATTTACTGTTCCCACTGCTGGGACACTGGCCTTCCTTATGGATGGATAAGGAGAATGGGCCATGACAATGTTAAGGTAATGTTTATTGCAGGACGGAGTTATACACGGCGTATAGCGCCATCTCGCTTACAATGTTACTATACCATTGTTTGACAGGGTGCATACCATCAACTCTTATTGCGGTTTTGTTTAGGACCTAAACTGATCTGCTTCGCTTATTCGTACCACGACAGCTTAATATCAATGACAGCGATTCAGTGATCATTCAATGACATTTCACAGCCGCTAAGCTGTCACATACTCTTATTTGACTTATGACTCGGCTAAGCTAACATGACACCTGCAGGCTATACCCGTCCCTCTCACTCTCCGGGCATGACAGAATCGAGTGAAAGAGACGGGTAGAAGAAATAAGGACACAAATCGTTCGGTCATTCACATTTAGCAATTCATTTGCGATCCAGTTTTTAGAAGGTCATAGTACGAAAGAAAGCAATTCATTTTAGGAACCTATTCTGCATCGCGCTATTTTTGCATCGCTGTCTTAAAGTTGATGGTACGCATCCAGTTCGTAGTAAGGCCCTTGAACTACGTTAGTAATATTATAGTATTCGTTCAAGGGCGTTCAAGATTAGAGTCTAATCTCTGTTTTCGTTCCAGTGGGAATAGTGAAAGACAAAGTAGGTAATCTAAGTCTTATTTCGGAAAAATTAATGGAAAAAAAAGTAGGGCAGAAGCCCCGGTATTGGCCACTGTACCGGTTTTGGCCACTTTTTGCTCTAAAAGTTTTCTAAACAACTTTTCGCCATTTTTGATAAAAGCAATAAAATAAGGTATTTTAAGGTAATAATAATGCGTCCCATCGGAGCTAGTTGCGAGACGGGTCGATTTTTTTAAGTGGCCGAAACCAGTACATTTGGCACCTCTCACACATTTTGTGTTATATACAAAAAACTATATCACTTTTTTAAATTTGAAAAATGTTCCCTTAAAGGCAGATAAATTATCAATAATTTAAGATAATATAATCTGTGTCTTAAATCCCTAAGACCATTTAGTACTTAGTGCTTAAAAGTAAAAAAATCCTTAAAGTGGCCACAAAGGGTACCTCTGCCCTATTTAGAAAAAATCGACCCGTCTCACAAATTAGCCGTTTCTTGCCGGTCTTCTCGTTAGGGCGTTTGTGCACTACAACTGAATTTTACCGATCCGGCGGTCCGTGTTTTTACGGACCGGCGTGGCATGAAAAACACGGATGATAGGCTTGTGCACTTGTCCGGTTTTTTACTGGCCGGGGCAGCGCAGTGATCTCTTTGAAACTACACTCTACGGACGCGTTTTAAACGAGAGGAATAATGAGTTCCTTGGAACGTCAGCAATTACTTGCTTTATTGCTTTATGTACGAAGACGTAGAAGACAGAAAGAATTTTGGGTTCATCCTCTTATCAGTGAAAGGTACCTGACAGGGTCATTTTACCGAAATCACAATTAATTGAGGCTTGATGAAAAATTATTTTTTAACTACTATCGAATGTCTACAGCTAGCTATATAACAAAAAAAGTTTCATCAAAATCCGCTTAGTAGTTTTTGCGTGAAACACGGACAACAGACAGACAGACAGACAAACAAAAATGTCAAAATCCATATTTTTGGTGCTAGATATATTACGTGTTATTGGTGAAAAATAATAATAATAAATAAATAAATTCTTACATTCACACCAATTATCTAAGCCCATTTTAATTTCATTAAGAAACTGTATCATGGAAAACTTGATAACGGATAAATATATACTTAAATACTTTTTGTTTGTAAATACATACATATTATACATAGTTAACACCCAGACCAAGACAAATAGACATGTTCATGCACACAAATATTTGTCTTGTTCGGGAATCGAACCCGAGACCACTGGCGCAGAAGGTGGGTAGCCTACTCCTGCGCCAAATCGGTCGTCAATCGAGAAAGGCGCTTGAATTTATTTTGGCGTGCGTTAATTTATTTGCGATAACTCCTAAGATATTCATTTAAATTATATGGTGTAAAAGAGTAAAATAATGTGCATGAAATGCTTAAAGCAACTAACGTATTTAGATTGATAAGGGTTAATACTGTATCCGTTTAAATAGCTTTCCAAATTACCGCATTGTTCGTAACCATTTTTTAAGAGATAATATGGCTATAATATGCTATCCTTAAAAGATAGACATATGCTATCGCGGACTTTTTTGTAGATCTATAGAAGAGGAATATCCCAACATGCATTATTTTTTTAAACCTCGAAAGGATTAGGCAGCGTTTTTGCAGAAAACTCCCGGGCGGCTTGCCGTTTGCCGGCGCTTTCGACAATTATCGTTATATTTCTACCAATTTACACAAAACTTTCATAAATTATATATTAAAATCTTTCTGAAGAACCACGCTACCTGTTAGTGAAAACCGCATGAAAATCTGTTTCGTAGTTTTAAAGATTTAAGCATATATAGGGACAGACAGACGGGAAGCGACTTTGTTTTATACTACATATATAGTGATTTATGATTAAAATACAACCATCCGTTTTTTTCCGGACGGTAAAATTCAGTGTAGTGCACAAGCGTACATATGTTTTTCATTGCCGTCTTCTCGGAACGGAAAAAAACGGTCCGGAATGGGGAAAAGTAAAATGACGGACGGTAAAATTCAGTGTGGTGCACAAGCGCCCATATGTTTTTCATTGCTGCCATATCGGTCCGGAAAAAACCGGATCGCCGGATCGGTAAAATTCAGTGTAGTGCACAAACGCCCTTCCAAGGCCTCCCGATGTAGGATTTGCGAACCGAACGTTCACAAGTGCTATATCAGCCTAAATCAATAAATGATTTTGATTTTTATTTTAGCTCTGATGGCTCCGGTGGGATAGTTTGCTCAGGTATAGTATTATATGATCTGAGGATAGTTGCATGACGGGTCGATTGTTTCTAAATACTTCATTTTCCATTTATTTCAATAATAAAAATTGCATTGTAAATGCAAAAAAGTAAAAATTAAAAAAAAACTGTTTTACAATGTTGTGTATTTTAATAACATTGGTTTTAACACACTTACCGTTAGTATTTTGAAAAAATTAATTACTTAGTTACATGTTTGTTGGCATTTACCGTTTACCTATGGCAATTTTCCAGCAGTGCTAAATTTTCATACGGAAATTCGAAAAGTGATTAATGTTCACGATTTCAGCATTTCCACAGTTCCTTGTGTTTTATGCATCGCAAAATAACATTACCTAATACATAATGCTTATTTAACGCTTATTACGCTTAATTCTAATAATTTTTATAATAATAATTAATAATAAAATAATAATAATTAATATTAATTATAATAATTAATATTAATAATTTAATAATTAATATAATAATTTAACGCTTAATACGCTAAATTCTAACGCTTATTACGCTTAATTAAATGCTTAATTAAAAGAAAGGGAAAACGAAAGGTCGTGGGTCCCATCGGAGCTGGATGTGAGACAAGTCGATTTTTTTCTAAAATACTTCATTTTGATATTTCAAGCTAGGACTTTTAACTTCAACACTTCAACAACAATCATACCTATTTTAATTTTTAGTTTTTTGCATTCACAATGCAATTTTTATTACAGAAAAATGGAAAATGAAGTATTTAGAAAAAATCGACAAGTTGTGAGACGGGTCGATTTTTTCTAAATACTTAATTTTCCATTTTTCAACAATCATACCGTTTATTCTGTGGCACAATCAAATTGCCTGTGGAGCCATTTCTGGCCAAAAATTATGTTTTTGGTATCAAATTGGCTTGAAGTCGTTTTTTGCCGAAAACCCCGGCATTTTGATTCAAGATTCAACATGCGGCATCGCCGAGGGTAATCGACTAAGCTCTTTATATTATTTGTGGAAACCAGATCTCGGAAACCTGGTTTAAAATCGCGAACGTTCGCAAGAGATTCCGAGTTCAAAAGAGCATCGGCATTTCGGTTTTGCTCTTTCGGAATCGATATTATTTCAAAACAAAACGGTTCTGCTCGAAATTCCGGTTAATTTCGCTTGCTGAATTAGGTTGGACAATCAGATGCTGGCAGCGCAGGACCGGTCGTTGTGAAGATCCTTGGGGAACCCTATACCCAGCAGTGGGCGTCGTTCGGCTGACAAGATGATGATGATGATGAATCAGACGCAAGCCGTATGACAGAGACAGCAGATGTCACGGTGCTTCGACGCCCCACCCATTTTATTAACCAGGTTGTAACGATGTCGTTTCATACCAGTCATTATTGATGGTTAAAAACTCAATAATGGCTGGAAACTCTATAGTTCTACATACTGGCCATCAAGTTCTACATACTGGCCATCAATTTTATCTAATCCTATCCTGTTCTTTCCAAATTTAAATTCAAATTCTTCGCTCCACGTGCCCTATTCAGCATTTGGACAGTCCTACCAAAACCACCAAGCTGAACAGAGCTCACGTGCGAGCTAACGTACCAAAATTTATAAGTGAAATGTGATAATTGTATTAAATAGCCAATAATTAATTATAGTGACAGTTCCTAATCTTCCTATTCTTCCTATACGTTTCTTTATTACTACCTTTATAAATAAAAGTCAAGTCCCTATAAACATCATCTTTTTATTCATTTATTATCTACAAATTAAATACTGGGCGGTGACTTCCGACGTTCCGGCTAGTGTCATTTGCAGCGGTTAAACGCTCGCGAATCGATTTCGCTCCGCGCGAGCCGTTTTCAAAAAACCTGGTTAAGATCTTAATTAAGCGGTATTTTCCAAACCGTTCCCATCCCCTGTTAAAAACATTAGTTTATTTCACTTTAAGACCTTCAAGAAGAAGCCAACTTATGACCCACAGTTCTGGTTATGGTATAGATTTAAACGTCTCAAAAAGGAGCATGGTTTCAACAATGAAGCCAGCCTAGCCTTACTCCCGCGTTGACTGCGCGACGATATCCCGCCGGAACGTGACATTTTCCGGGATAACAAGTCTCCAATGTCACTCCAGCTCCCAAACTATTCCCATACCAGGAGTCACGTCAATCCGTTTTGACACTAACGACAAACAAACATAGAAACACACTATCACATATTTTTTAAAATTAAAAACCGGGCAAGCATTTGAACGTCATCTTGTTATTATTATAAAACCACCCATTGATAACCGTAACTAGCTTCCCTACCGCGGCTTCGCCCGCGTGGACTGCACGACGTGGTTGTGCGAGATTGTGAGATTCTTCCGGGGTAAAAAGTAGCCTATGTCAATATCCAGCCACAAAAGTATCCCCAAACCAAAAATCATGTCGGATCATTTCTCCGTTTTGACGTGAAAGGTGGACAGACTAAAAAAAACAAACCCATTTTCACATTTATCATAATAAATACCTATGGATGTATATAGACGAAGTCTTGGGCATCCACTATAGTTTCAAATAAGTAGAACTATGTATCTTCAAGTATTAGTTCCAGTAAACTCTAATAATTGCGATGAATCTAGAATATAGGTATCTAGAATAATATTCTGTCTGCTGTATTTGCTAGAATACCCGTCAAGATTAATTATTACTAAACCCCTATAGGCTTAAGAAGATAATTTAAGCCTGCGGCATTTCTAGCAGGATGGTTATTAAGTGTTCCTTTAGTTTAGATTATACTGAATTGCCAAGCTAGACTAATTAAGCATCGTTTAATAAACATGGTCGATGAAGCTTTAATGCTGAACTGGGGCCCGATTCTCAGGCATTCGAACTTTTTCAATGTGGTAATTCGTATGTCGAACATTTTGTTTGTGGTTTCTATTGAAAAGTTAGGAATTACAAACTTTTGTCGTTTTATTTAGTCACAATAAGGTCAAAAATATGCGATAATTAGCGGCCGCCCGCGGTTTCACTCGCATGGTTCCCGTTCCCGAGGGAATATCGGAATAAAAAGTATGTTTTGTTCTAATTCAGGCTATCTACTATCTGTGTGCCAAAGTTAAGTAGTTTTTGCGTGAAAGAGTAACAAACATCCATATATCCATACATCCATACAAACAAACTTTCGCATTAATAATATTACTAGCTTTCCGCCCGCGGCTTCGCCCCGTGAACTACATGACGTTATCCCGCGTGAATGTGATATCTTTCCGGGATAAAAAGTAGCCTATGTTCCTCTCCAGGCTACAAAGTATCTGTGGCTCTCAAATTTCAGCCAAATCCGTTCAGCCATTTTGGCGTGATTGAGTAACAAACATCCAAACATCTAAACTTTCAAATTTATAATATCAGTAGGATTACATTAAATAGTAGGATAGTATTATTATGCTCTTATTTCATGTCAGAGAAAACTTGTGTTTGTTTTACTAAGTAGGTACACCCTCCTACTATTCATGGACTATTACTTTAAGACTATATTTAAAAGTCCCCCAAGGATTTAGCCTTGTTGCCATATCGCCCACCCCTGGTATTTATCCTACCGACTTAGCTTTATTTGGACTTTGGGGTATATTTCACACCTTAAAATTACCTACATTACGTAGGAAAAAATCTATTACAATATTTTTCACACTTATGCTCTGAAATGTTAATATTATATTTGAGAAAAGAATGCAGTACGTGGCACTTTTCCGAGGTGAACATTCTAAATTTGAAAATCACTGCAGTAATGAATTTCAGTACTTACTTGACTTACTGCACCAAAATCAGTGCATTAAGTAAGTACCATAAAGTTAATATACCTTAGCGGAATAGAGAAACAAAGCGCTGAGCGAGCGGGATGTCACTAGCAACAACACTGTGAGATAAAAGGAGATGCGTGATGCAACGTAACAGAACCGTTTTTGGCTACTGTTTGACAGTTCGTCAGCACTTATCAGCACGCTGAGAATTTAGGTATTTTAATTTTTTCGGATTTTACGTGCAATCTTAGATATTTTTAGCCAATATTGGTATGGAAACATGGTGGCTTGCTTAGTTATTGATTGTTGTACAACACAATGAAATAATCCCGCAAAATGTTCAGTTCACAGGTAAATTATTCCAAACCGACACCTCCCTTCCTAAGGTTTATTTTTGCCAATGCGCTTCGAATTTAAAGCAAGAAGTGTGCTAATGCTCTTCAACAAACATTTATTTATGTAACAAGCAAATATTGATTACACATAATGCAGAATTTACGAATATTTTGTGTAAAGAAATAATTTTCGTTTTACACTAGGGCTGCATCAAGTTATCGATATTTCGTGTCCACTGTCTATCACGCGGTAAAAAATGAATATGTATTAGGTACTGTAATTAAAGTACCTGTAAGACGTTTAGATATGAATTACCTGGGAATGTAATTCCATTTAAGATACTTAACTGATCCATAGGTATCAGTTTTTGACTGTTAGAATAGGTACCTACATACACTATCATTAGTAATATAATTATCTTTCAGATTACATACTAACTTGGATACCATAAACTAACTGGACTAAATTGATTATTATGCAGTAAGCATTTTGATGAAAAATATTTCCAAACGCGAGAAGTGAAACGTACTAACACTGTGGAAGCACCAACAAATTGTTCAAAGGATTGTGCGAAGCATGGCCTATGATTATTTAAAATCTCTTCGGAGTTTTTCTTAAATATGCATACTTCACCGCAGAATCGTAGTTTTAGCCATGCAAAATCCCTTCCCAAGATGGGAATTTTAGTTATATTAATATTACTATATATTAATATATTGTTATTAGACGACCTCCGTGGCCGAGTGGTGTACGCACCGGTTTCAAGGTGCCGCTATATCTAGAGGTCCCGGGTTCGATCCCTGGGGGGTACCGCGGGGGGTATCGGGTATAACGATAGCTAGCTAGCAACGTTCAACAGAACAAAGCCGCAAAAATCTATCACAATAAGAAATTCAAATGACAGTTAGTTAGTTAGTTATCGTTATACCCGACGTCACAACACAAGGAACTGATAGCGGCTATTTTCTTTATAAAATTGACTTAAAGTTCCCAAAAACGTATGAAGTTCATACCCATAAAGTTACGCGGTAGCCCCCCAGGTCGGGTAAATGTTGAAAACGAAATTTTCAATATTTCCTCGGGTCTGGGTGTATGTGGTAATTACCCGTCGTTGTTTCTAATTTCCATAATACTAGTGCTTAAGCTACTATACCTTGGTATTGGAACAATGAATGTGATCGTGTCCAATATATATTTATTTATTACTGTAACTAATATTGTCGATATCGATATTAATCTGAAAAGCGACATGACGTACATCACTGACACGCATACATAAACAACACAAATGCGATCCAATTTCGGTTTCGTTTGACAGCTCGTGGTTGTTCCTCTATTCTGATAGGTATATTAACTTTATGGTAAGTACTAAAATTCATTACCAACTTTTTCTTTATTTTTTCTTTCGTTATTCCTGTGTATAAAAACAGAAAAAGCAAAGGGACATTTGCACCATACAGCCACATTATTATTATTATTATATACTTAGGTAAAATTATATATCATAATTAGGTTATTTTTTTTAAATACGGTGCGCACAGAGTATATTACATCGCATTGTACCACAAGGGCTATGTACCTTTAGCACGAACATCTATCGAAAAAACAAAATGAGATTTATCATAGACTAAATATCCTCTACGAGTAATTTTGTATGGGAAATATGTACAGCGCCATCTACTGCCCAGAAGCGGGTACTGAAGTTGCGCATTTTAGTAGCAAGTAGTAAGTATCAATAGGCTGTATGACCGTTCCACAAGGCCTCACAAGCCAATATAAAAAAAAACGGCGGGAATGATTTTCAGCGGTTGATTTGATATCAATACAGTTTATATTGTGTAATAAATTATCAAAATGAGTTCTGACAAAGAAACAGATACAGATATTGTATGTACCTACTCCACCAAATTTGAGAGCAGAAGCGAAATTAATAACAGAAAACTTACTGCCAGCAAAATCAAAAGAAAGATAATTATATGAAAACCTACGATCTGATTTGGAAAAGTGAAAAAAAGGCGCATACGTTTTCGGAATCTGTGTTGTTGGCGTACCTATTTTAATGATACATCATTAAAATAATATTATTATGGGCGATTTATACAAAGTGTGCCCGGGAAAAAAATAACATTTACATTTAAACAATAAACAATATTATATAATATTATATAATATTATATAATATTATATAATATTATATAATATTATATAATATTATATATTATAAATTATAAACAATATGGTTGAATCGATTTATCTTACCAGTAAGATATTTTATAAATGCAAAAGGTTTTGCTTGAGATCCTCGACATTTTTTGCTCCGCCTTTTTGTCGCACCAATACGGTATTTTACTGACTTTTTTTTATTTCTTTAAAATGTTTTTCGAAATATTAGCTACACAAAACAAGTTTTCATTTTGAATTATCTTGAATATTTTTAAAGATATAGGACTTCAAACTTTATAATTAGACAAGGACAGGACGCTATCTTAGTGACGTCAGTGGGTTAGTAGCTTCATAGTCACGCCATAGAAGATTTCGTTTTAGAAAGAGACAGCTATAGTCAAAATCAAACAGACTATAGTTCTTTTATTATAAAACAGATTCAAATTATTCTTTCACATTTGGTATTCTTAATTGCAATATTTTTTAACGTCATCATTAAATATCTACATTTCAACAACAGTAAAATACCCTATTATGCCAAAAACCGCTTCTCGGTTAGAGCTTGTAGTTCTTATGATAAGAGCTATCGGCAAATTGATATTTTTTCCCTTAGTTTGTTTAAGATTAAAAAGAGTATATGTAACAGCTGATCACCGTGTCATTGTTTATATCACTTAACTATGTTTTAATAATTTTAATAAGTGTCTAATGGTTTGATTGTGTTTTTGGTACCTATATAATTCGTTAAAATTGTCTAGTGTATACTCAACTTATGATTTGCATTAATTTATCTTTGTGGAAACTGTGTTGGCCTTTGAACAATCTTATTGCTTCTCAATAATAATGTATTATATAGTGCTGTATGTTTCCCTTATCCAATAAAATAAAAAATAAAAATAAATAAAATAAAAATTGCCCGAACATGTGTCATAAAATTTAAATAAATTTTATTAAGTTATTTTTTTATTTCCTCGCATTTCTTGCGAAAAGCACTATACAAGCCTTGTACGGTAAGCAAATTACCTGTCCTCCGCTGTAATGTACTATTAAATGCGAAAGTTAGGAAGGATGGGTGTTCAGTACACCCCTGCCTATACCGCGGGGTCAGCTAGCGCAGTGGAAGCTGGTATTACTAATATAGACTCCGGACAAAAAACTCGGTTTCAGCGGGGATGTAAACTGAACAATTGGACTGCGATACACAGCGGAGAGAATGTTAAGTAAGGTGAGGTTACATACGGGTCTGTGTGTCGAACGTCTCCAAGGCAGAAGTGGTGTAAGGGAGCGCGCGCGCCCCTGGGGTCCTTTCTTCTGCAGACCTTACCAATTAGTCACCTTACTCACAACACAAATAACAGCGTTCCCAAGGCACTGGGCGCTTCAGCAATAGATTCACAATGACACACACGGGGGAGCCTCTTTTATTACGATTTACAGTCCCGACAAAAAGCGCGTGGTGGACAATTATCTTTCTTTCAAAACTCCGCGACCAGCCCGATGGATGGCGTCAAAACCTTGGTCGTACAAAACGGGATCACATAGATAATTTAAGATTTTATTCAAACTCGATATGCCAGGCACATTCAACGCGAGCGATTTTTAACAAAATCAGCAAAATTAATCCGACATTTTTGTTCCAAGAATTTCAATCAAGTCTCACTGTCAACTTCAAGTGACAGCTAAATGTCAATTTGACGTGACATTATAGATGCGTTCAGAAACGTCGATCTTTTCCGAACATCCCCCCGCCCCGGACCGTTAAGAACGGTACGTCAATCTACGGGTAATCGGGAGAGCCCACTAACTGCTCTCTTCAAAACCGAATCTCGAACCAAAACCTCAGCAAAACGAGGAACTCCGTCAGTTCCGGGGTAGAGTTTAACAATGCGCCCCCTTCGCCAACATAGGGGCGGCAGGTTAGCATCCTTAATCAACACGAGGTCGCCAGTCTGGGGTGGGGTGGTTTTATCTGTCCACTTCACGCGCTGTTGTAGGATATGCAAATACTCCATCGACCAACGTGCCCAGAAGTTTTGGGACATCTGTCTCAAAAGTTGGTATCGCGACAAACGATGGGATCCTACATCCTGAATCGGATATTCAGGCAACGCCAAAAGGGGCTGTCCGATCAAGAAATGACCTGGGGTCAACGCTTCCAGGTCATTCGGGTCCGAAGACAACGGGCACAAGGGTCGCGAGTTGAGGACGGCCTCAATTTTACAAAATACCGTATCAAGTTCCTCAAACGTGAGAATAGTTTCTCCAATCACGCGACGCAAGTGTGTCTTGGCAGCCTTTACACAAGCTTCAAAAATTCCTCCCCAGGTCGGACAAGCTGGAGGGCTAAACTTCCAGATTATCCCACGCCGGGAGAGGGTGGTTCCAATGTCTATTTTATTATCAACAAAAAACTTAACTACTTCCTTAAGATAATTACACGTTCCCTTATAATTAGTACCACAATCGGAACGTATCAATGACGGCAGTCCTCTACGGGAAACAAATCTGCTCAAGGCGGCGACAAAGGCTTCGGTAGACAATTCCGAGACAATTTCCAAATGGACAGCCTTGGTGGACAAACACACAAACACGCACAAGTACGCCTTATAGGTTTTAGCATTACGCAGTCTCGAAGCCTTTACAGTAAAGGGACCGGCGAAGTCGGTGGCGACTCCGGCAAAAGCTCTACATTCCGTGACGCGATCAGCAGGCAAATCACCCATCTGGGGCTGCATGGTCGCGGCCTTCAATCGATAACAAGGCAGGCAACGGAAAACCACAGTGCGAATGGCTCGACGAGCAGACAAAATCCAAAATTCACGCTGCAAAATGGCCAACAAAGCATTACAGCCAGCATGTTGTGCATTCACATGGCGATCTGTTATTATCAGTTGAGTCAAATGTCCGGCTTTAGGTAACAAAAGGGGGTGACGAGCTCCATACGGCAGGTTCGCATTTCGAAGTCTTCCGCCGACTCGCAAAAGCCCACTCTCGTCCAGGAAGGGATTTAATCGCGATACCGCGCCCTTCAACTTGCGACGGCCTAAACGCAAAATTTCAATCTCGGACTCAAAACTATCAGCTTGTACTCTCCGGACCCAAAACACGAGCGCGTCCCTACGCTCGTCCGGAGTGAGAACCGACGAATCACGCCTCGCGCGTGGGTTTCTGCAATTGTACACAAAACGTCTGATCCAAGCGGTAACACCAAGCAGCTTCTGTAAGGAGCTGTACCGATCCAACAACAAATCCTTTTCCCCGGCGGGGTTAGTCTCCAGGACGCATGCCCGCATATCAGGAACGGCTTCGTTCGACAACGCTGGAGAGGGCGGCCACTCCGACTCAGGCCGCATCAACCACTGTGGGCCCCACCAGAGGGGGTGGTTAATTAGGGTTGGGGCTACACAACCCCGAGACGCACAATCCGCGGGATTCATGGTTCCCGGCACGTGTCTCCAAATCAACTCGATGTCGGAATTACAAATCTGCGACACTCGATTGGCCACAAACACGTCCAAGGTGTGCGCCGGAGCCTTCAACCAACAAAGGACGACCTGACTGTCCGTCCAAGCATAAACCTCTTGTATCGCAATAGATCGACCTAATGTGAGCCATACGTGGTTCAACAAACGCATTAGGAGGGCAGCTCCACACAATTCCAACCTCGGGATCGTATGACGAGTCCGAAGGGGAGCGACTTTGCTTTTCGCTATCACCAGATGCACAGCAACAACTCCGTCAACAGTAACGGTGCGGAGGTACACGGCCGCAGCAAATCCACGTTCGGAGGCATCGGAAAAGCCGTGAAGAGTAACTTTACAATTTTCAGAAGGGAGGAATAGCCTCGGCAAATGCACTTCATTAATCTCGGGGAGGGATGAAACGAAGCTCGACCAATCTCGGAGTAACTCGTCCGAGAGGGGTTCATCCCACGACACACCCGAAGCCCATAACCGTTGCAAGAAACACTTGGCCATAAACAGCACGGGGCAAATCCACCCATTGGGGTCAAAGGTACGTGCGACAGTAGACAATACTAAACGCTTGGTCCAGACTTTCGGTGGTCGTAAATCCACACAATAAGTGAACGTGTCAGAGACCGGTTTGTACTGTACGCCAAGGACGGTCACCACATGGGGATTATCAACATTTTCGAATAGGTGGGGGTCCTGCTGGTGCTCTTCGGGCAAACCTACCAGTACATCAGGCGAGTTGGATATCCATTTCCTCAACTCGTAACCTCCCGACTTCAAAAGGGCGGTGAGTTCGTCTCTCAGGACAATCGCCTCTGAGACAGATGAGGCGCCCGTGCAAATGTCATCCACATAGACGTCACTGGCCAAAATGGCGGAGGCGCGAGGGTATCTCAAGCGCTCCTTCTCGGCCAACTCCAACAAAGAACGAATCGCAACAAACGGGCTCGATGCCAGACCGTACGTATTCGTATTCAATTCATAAATCAACAAGGGGTCCCTAGGACTCTCTCTCCACAAAATCAATTGGTACCTCCTATCCTCTGGATGGATGACCGTTTGTCTGAACATCATCCGGATGTCAGTCATAAATACAATTTGGTGCCGCCGGAAGTTGGTCAAAATGTCTGAGATCTCCGTGTGCAGCTTGGGACCTACATGCAGACACTGGTTCAAGGACGCTCCAGTAGAGGTGGGAGCCGAACCGTCAAAGACCACCCGAATCTTTCCGGATTTCAAAACGGCGTGGTGCGGCAAAAAGAAGTGCTCAACGGAGCGCCAATCCAAATCGCTCACGGACATGTGCCCTAACTCCTCATACTCCCGCATGAATTCAACATACTTCTGGCGGAAGACCGGATCCTTGCTCATGCGACGCTCCATCGCCACTAGCCTACGTTCCGCTAGCGGTCGGGATTCGCCCAGAGGAGGTCGGCCGGCACGAAAGGGGAGACGGGTGATCAAACGACCAGAGCGGAGGCGACCAGTGTTATTCTGGTAATACAACTCGCATTCATCCGCTACTGGGTCAACCCGCGGGGCTGGTGGAGGTTCCTCAACCTCCCAAAACTTCTGCACCACTTCGGAGAGAGACACATTAAAAACAAGTCCGCGATCCTCATCAAGGGAATCCAAAACGCGGCGAGCAGGGCCCATCACAACTGTACCGAGTGTCGTCTGCAGAGCTACCAAGCCATCTGGCTGCAAAACTCGCTTCCCCGTCAACAAAACTCGCCCCAGGACATCGGCTCCAAGGAGAGCATCAATCGGGCCTGGGCGGAAGAAATTTGGATCGGCGAGTGGGGAATCAGACACCAAAGACAACATACTCGGTCCCAAGTCAACTGAAGGTTGACGGCCAACAACTGTGTCCAACACAATCGCCGAGGTCTTAATGCCTGGCGTGGACCCATTACGTGATGTAAATGTGAAGTCAACATGCCCTAACAACCCGGGGACTTTCACATCGCCAACACCTCTCACGCCTTCCGTGTGGGGGTGCACCTTGAGGCCCAACCGCCTAACTAACCAAGATGACACAACACACCCCTGAGCACCGGAATCCAACAAGGCGCGAACTTCCACAAGGTCGCCATTCAATCCCCTGACAAGCACAGAGGCCGTGGGCAACAAAACGGTCTCTGGAGGGGTGGCTACAATCGACCGTAAACACGTTGATTGCTAGTATGTGGGGTCCCCAGACGTCCCCCCATGGTAAGGGGGTCGCTCATAGCGATCCAGTGGGTCCCAATCTCCCACATACTGCCTACGTCCAAATCGCCCGGTATCAGGCGGGTTATATCTCCCGGCCCCTTGAAGACGGGGCGGGCGCCGCTCCAAACGCGGGTATTCGGCGAGCGGCGGCGAGAATCGGTGCCTATCATCCACCGTGTACGTCGCCCCATAGTCGCGGGGGCACGGTGACCGATTTTCAGAAGGGGGGTCCCGGGGACCCCCGGCTGTGCGAGGCTCAACACGTTGCGGGGGGCTTCTACGACCTCCGGCAACGCTCGCAAAATCGAACCCCCTAGTTGGGGACCGATTTCCCATGGGGGGGTCCGTGGGACCCCCGCCCGTGCGAGGCTCAAAACGTCGCGGGGGGCCTCTACGACCTCCGGCAACGCCCGCATAACTCATCCCCATCCTTGGGGATCGGTTTCCCATGGGGGGGTCCCTGGGACCCCCGCCCGTTTGAGGGTCCAAACGTGGCGGAGAGCGTCTGGGGCCACTCTGGTGGCCACTAGAACTGCTGCGGGATGCAAACACCGCGGGGGGTCCGAGACCCCCACCCATACGCGATGATCCTGCAGCAACGCGCTGCGGCGCTCCGCCGCCCTCTGGGCTGTTCATGCAGAGGAGGGGATGGTGGTTGCCCTTACAAAAGCGGCATGGGTGCGCTTGGGTACATTCGCGCTGCATGTGCAGGCCCAAGCACGAGTAGCACCATGTCCGTTGTCGCGCGATCGCTCGACGGCCTTGGACGCGCTGGTCGAGGAACTTATCACAACGGGTCGTGCTGTGACCCGGTTCCCGACAGTACAAGCAGCGGGCGGTCTCCTGGACGGCGGCATAGCGGCCGGGCGCGCGAGGGGCCATACGCCCCCTACGGGGGGGTCCGGTGGGGGATCTACTCTGTGGCACAGGTCGTTCGGGTCCCATAGGACCGGCCAGAGAGGAATTATCTGCCAGTCTACTTTCTCCTTCCAGGAACGTCAAGAGGTCCGAGAAGGGTGGCAGATAAGTCGCACTATCCGCACCATACTGCTGCTCAAAACGGACCTTAACAGAGTCCGGCAACTTTCCCAGGACAATGTGCAGTAACAAAAACGACCACTGCTCCACTGGGAGTTTTAAGTTTTTCAATGCGTTGTAGGCCACCAACAGCGGATTCAACAAAGCCACTCTCAAGTGCATCACGCTGGCAACGCGGGGTAAATTCAAAATGGCGGCAACATGGTTGTCCGCCAGACGTCGTACGTTCTGGTACCGACGGGCAATCAAATCCCTAGCAATAGGGTAGTTTTCATCCGAGGGGGCCAAATGTTGAACCGATTCAAGGGCCTCCCCTTCCAACACGGATAATAAATAAGCTAACTTCTGGCCCTGGGTCAAATCATCCCGGGCATGTACCAGACTATCAAAAATATTAATAAAGCCCTCCCAGTCCTCTAGACGACCAGCAAAACGCCTTAGATCTAAGGGGGCCAATCTAGCAAATAGAGGGGGCATACTCTTAGATGTGACCGGGGACGGGCTCGGTTCATTCTCTCTTGCCACTTGCAAAGGTCGAGCCACCTGGGTAATTCTGTCCGCAAAATCATAACACTGGTCCACATCCAAATCGACTTCTTGTCGCATTTCCACATCGGCCTCAACAGTCCTTTCCAAAAATAAGGCATACTGTTCATCAACAACAGCCAAACGTACGGGCAGATCTACGTATCTGTTCAACAAGGCCTCCGTCCTATCCGGTCGATCCAATAATGCAACCGCAGAAGCTAACCACCGTAACTCAGAACGTATTTTGGCTTTAGCAGAGGAGGCCGTCATTGTAACGTCACAAATTTATCAACAAAAACAACAAATTCAAAATATTCACTATAACACAAAATCTCCAATATTTGGAGGTTATTACTAACCACAAAATTCCAATATTACAACAACAAAGTATTTATAATGACACAAACTCTTAAATATTTGGAGGTTATCAGAAAACAACAAAACTCACTGACTATTGAAATTCACTCAAAATCACTGACTATTGAAATTCACTTGGATATCAACATACAACAAATTAATTTTAATTATTTCAAAGCACAAGTTTCAATGAGTTTCAATGTGTAAACAATGTCTTAAATCATCTAAGTTTCACTAAGTATTGAGTGCAAACTTATTAGCTAACCTTTTATTAGCTATTATTTTAGCAACAAACTTGTCAATATTCACAACTCAAATTTGCTAACAAAACTGAATAATAATTATTATGAGCAAAGAAAGGCATCTGTTTACACTTTGGAACTTCAATACATGACAATTAATTACAAGACATGGAACCAATAACAAAGGAATGCCCTTTACTTTTCAAATGCAAGTTAATTACCATTTACAAGTACAAATTAATCTAGTCCGGACCAGACTGGGTCATCAAAACGGCACTGATTAATACAAAGTTTTGGCGTGGGCCTCTCAGGCCTTCAAGCTACGCTCTTGGCTACCAAGAAATGTTCAGTACACCCCTGCCTATACCGCGGGGTCAGCTAGCGCAGTGGAAGCTGGTATTACTAATATAGACTCCGGACAAAAAACTCGGTTTCAGCGGGGATGTAAACTGAACAATTGGACTGCGATACACAGCGGAGAGAATGTTAAGTAAGGTGAGGTTACATACGTACGGGTCTGTGTGTCGAACGTCTCCAAGGCAGAAGTGGTGTAAGGGAGCGCGCGCGCCCCTGGGGTCCTTTCTTCTGCAGACCTTACCAATTAGTCACCTTACTCACAACACAAATAACAGCGTTCCCAAGGCACTGGGCGCTTCAGCAATAGATTCACAATGACACACACGGGGGAGCCTCTTTTATTACGATTTACAGTCCCGACAAAAAGCGCGTGGTGGACAATTATCTTTCTTTCAAAACTCCGCGACCAGCCCGATGGATGGCGTCAAAACCTTGGTCGTACAAAACGGGATCACATAGATAATTTAAGATTTTATTCAAACTCGATATGCCAGGCACATTCAACGCGAGCGATTTTTAACAAAATCAGCAAAATTAATCCGACATTTTTGTTCCAAGAATTTCAATCAAGTCTCACTGTCAACTTCAAGTGACAGCTAAATGTCAATTTGACGTGACATTATAGATGCGTTCAGAAACGTCGATCTTTTCCGAACAATGGGTGATTGATTCAATCGCGCCAAAATGGCCGACTGGATCTAGATAAAATTTGACACAGTTTAATTTATATTTCGATATTCCCACTTTAACGAGAAGGCAAAGCTAATTTGTCATTTATCAGGATTGTACGATATTCCCACGTTAACGAGATGGCACTGCTAATTTGTCATTTATAAGGATTGTAACTCTATTCAAAATGTCCTTAGGAACATAGTATCTATTATGTTTTAGTATCTAACTTATATTTCTATAATTTTGACACACGACTAACATTTGCTTTAATTAAAGTTCGTCTCTACAATTTGCTTTTAAAGCCTTATAAAGCTACGTGTGTTTCGAAGCAAATATATTCTAGTTAAGTTGAAGCGTACGCTATGTTAGCATTGAAACATAAATTCACTATGTATACCTAAGATATTTGGAATACAAATAAACCTTTATGAATTATTCATATATTATGTTGCTATGGAATTCAGATACATATCAAGTCATAAATGGGTTCGTGTTAAGTTCAAATAAACAAGTTCCATTGTTAAACATCAAAGTGAACTAGGGGTAAAATTGCAATACATACAATACTAGATTTGAACTTTGTGCAAATGGAACAAACACACGTTAAATATAAAGTTGTAACAAGTTTTAATTTAACTTGCAGTGTAAGGTATACCCGTTCGGGTCAAATCTTGCAAGCTCAATTTCAAAAACTATTAAAAGATTATTTAATTGATAAATGCCTCTATTCTATCAATGAATACCTAAATTAAACATTAAAAAAAAACTTTTTAAATATTGATGCGACGATCAGTCCGAATTAGAATTAAAGTCTAAGTACCTAATATAATTTTTTTTTTCTACTTTCTTTGTATGATTTGTAATTACTTATGACATGGGCAGCCCTCGCATTATTTGCTGTGTCCGTAAAGGGCGACTAAGTTTTCAAGTTCCATTTTTATTTTAAGACCAGTGTACACTTAGTTGGCAATAAAGATTTGTATTTGTATTTGTATTTGCAATTTGACCCACTTCCCAATATCCGATTGAGCTGTTATTTTGCATAGAGGTTCCGTTTGGATGACAATACAATATAATAGTACAGTCAGCAAAAAAAGCTTGTCTTAAAAATGTTTTTTTACAATAAACTTATTTTTTGATTCCAGTAGTCCGCGCCAGCAAAGCGAAAACGAACGAGGACATGAAGCCAGCAAGTGTGCCACAGCTACGCTGGCCCTACAATCGACATCTCTGGAGGAGGCGAGCCGATCAGCAGCGCCTATACTATAATTTCGCAGCGGCGTTCCTGACATAATGTAATAGGTTCTAAGAATAGAGCAAAGAAAATAATAGCCGATTCGTGAAAGTGAAGTCAGTCCTATAAGAATTGATCTAATTGATCAGTCTAACCACCGCACCATTAGACTCAATACGGTATTTTACAGATTTTTTTTTATTTCTTTAAAATGTTTTTCGAAATATTAGCTACACAAAACAAGTTTTCATTTTGAATTATCTTGAATATTTTCAAAGATATAGGACTTCAAACTTTATAATTAGACAAGGACAGGACGCTATCTTAGTGACGTCAGTGGGTTAGTAGCGTCATGGTCACGCCATAGAAGATTTCGTTTTAGAAAGAGACAGCTATAGTCAAAATCAAACAGACTATAATTCTTTTATTATAAAACAGATTCAAATTATTTTTTCACATTTGGTATTCTTAATTGCAATATTTTTTAACGTCATCATTAAATATCTACATTTCAACAACAGTAAAATACCCTATTTTAGAGTAATTATAGTCAAAGTCGGAGTCAAAAACTCTATAGGTTTACAAAATGAAATAGTTTTGAATCTTTTAACATTTTTTTTTATTTAGCTGACAAGAATAATATTTTATATTAATACTTCAAATATAAGAATATTTAAACAATTTGAAGAAACACAAGAACGGTTGATTTGCTACACAAAAGAAAATGTTATTAGAAACGTTAAGCTGGATGATCAAATAAGTAAACTGAGTTATGAAACCACCGGCTGTTTTCGACTATAAACAAAGCGAAATTAAAGTATCTAAAATCGTTACTTTAAGAAATCACCCAAACAGGTAACAGGGCGGAAGATTTTCTAAAGTCCCAACAAATTACCGAGCCTGGTAACTTAGTTCTGGATTTTGTGGAAAGTTTCTGATTGAATTTTCCATTTCAGGCCCTTGTGGACCACTTCTGTAATTCTGTACAACAGTTAGGGTTTGACAGGAAAATACTTCGATTGACAGTGAGGGATCGGCAGCTTAACTTTATTGGTTGAATGGTGTTTTAGAACAAAAACAAGATAAGTTTCGGCTTGACTTACGAATGAGGGTTGATCGAATACAAGTTTCTCAAAGTATTTTTTTATAGCATTACTTAGTGCGTAGACGTTAAGTGCTTTGCGCCTTGAACTTCTTTCTAATGTTGGTGCAGCTGAGCTTCTCACAAACTCTTGGAATCGTTTCTGAAAAGGGAATTCCTGCTTTCGATCACTTAAACATACAAAGAAAGTGACAAACATACCTATGGTCTAGTGGTTCACAACACCGATTTCAGACCAGAAGTCACGGATTCAATTCCCAGTTAAACATTATTTAAAGGAAAATTTTTAATAAGGTACCGGACTGATAATAATATTTAATAGTAATCTTGAACAATTGTATAAGATGGAAGTATAACAAAGGTGAAAAAATCTGTTTTATATAGGTATGTATGTCTGGGACCCGATTCTAAGGCATTCGAACTTTTTTAGTGTGGTAATTCGTATATCGAACATTTTGTTTGTGGTTTCTATTGAAAAGTTAAAACGTTTCAAACAAACTAAGCTGTCCCAAATGTCAACAAATTCATTCTGACAGCTAAGTTCGTATATGAACATCTATTGGTTTTTACCACTCGTAGCGTTCGACAGGTTTTCGATCGAACTTTTTCGATTGTGAAATTCTGACAATTCAAAAACTGTGTTATATTTGAATTTCGAGCTTATAAATGTGAACTTTTCTCGATTACGTGAGAATCGGCCCCCAGGTCCTTTAGTTGAAAAAATTAGATCAATTCTATGAAAAATTCAATTGCGGTGCGGATCTTATCTTGCAACCTATTACTTATAAGATAAATGCTTGAAATTGTGCTACATTATGCTATTATTGTAAAAGGCTGCAGTTATTTATATTTCAGTAGAAAATATTCTATAACCGTTCCATATTGCATCTTCCTCGGTCGGATTGTTGTCGAACCGTGCATTACTGCCCGCTGACGCAGCTTATCTGTAATAAAAGCTGGAACTAGGATATTGATACTTGGGAAGACTTACTTTAAGTTTTATTAATTTAGACCATGAAATTGAACCACGGTTTAATCTACAAACTGACAAAACAAAATTTGAGTATATTTTCTTTTCGAAGTTTCCACCAGCAAATGAAATGAAAATGTAACAATTTTTTTTATATTTTTACTTGATTTTAAATTATTTTTAATGCATTCACAATGCAATTCTGTAAGTATAGGAAAAATGTGATAGTAAAAAACCACGAGCCCTATAAGTAGCTTTCAGGCGGGATTCGAACCCGCGCCTCCGGGAATCCGGCCCGATGCTCTGACCAACTTAGCTACCGAAAGGCTTACACGACTCGATTATTATGAAACTGTATTAAATGACAACTGGATTGTATTGAGACTTGCTGGCGTTTTGGAACACTCTGTAAGCCTAGAAGTTGTTTTGTATAAATAAATATAAATATAATAAATCACATTTTTCCTATATTTTTACTTCTTTTATTTTATTTTTATTTATTACTTTTTTGCTTTCACCATGCAATTTCCAGTATCGAAAATGAATTAGCTCCGTTAGCTCAGTGGTTAGAGCATTCGCCAGACGCCAGAAACGGGTTTGAGTCCCATCGAAACTAGTTCTGAGACGGGTCGATTTTTTCTAATACTTAATTTTCAATAATCAATAGTTTTAAGAGTAAATGCATGACATTTTATCAATCAGACATTGCTGGGGCGCAAGCCTTTCTGATGGATGCATGCATATAGAAAATTTGCCATGACCTTGCAGGTGGGTCCAATGTGGGTTATTGGCAACTTTCAACACAGCTCAGAATCCCGGACAGACTGGTCAACGTGCGTTACGAAGCGCAGAGAAGCAATTTTTAGTATTGAAAATAAATAAGCTCCGTTAGCTCAGTGGTTAGAGCATTGGCCAGACTGTGAAATGTCGTGGGTTTGAGTCCCATCGGAGCTAGTTCTGAGACAGATAGATTTTTGCTGATGGATGCTTAAGGAAAATGGGCCATGACCTACCGCACCAGGTGGGCCCGAAGTGGGTTGTTGGCAACTTCCAACACAGTCCAGACCGACGGTTCTGCGGGTTGTTGGCAACTTTCAACACAGCCCGGACGCAACGGCTCAACGTGCGTTTCGAAGCGCAAATGAGCTCGAGACCATCAAATTGTTGTTCAAACATCTCGTGACCGACCTATGCGCAAGTTGCTTAACCCCAATTTATATCGTAAGCCGATTGCGTTAACCACTTGCGCCACGGTCTCCTAAAAAGTATCTATAAAATAAAAATCATGACACTTAAATGGCCCCCTCACTTACACTCAAATATTTCCAATACAATGACAGTTTGAGATCAAGTCCGATAGCAATTTCCTAGACGCATCGAGTTTTAATATAAACGTAGTTTCGAAGGGGTCGCCATTCCAGCCTTTGTGGCAACAATGACTCCATTGTAGCCCAGATCATGCTCCTTGATATTATTGTTGTTGTGCATGTTAAAGGCGGTTTAGTGTATCGGAAGGAATTTTAGCCCGAATAGGTTTCTGATTAATTTTAGGATTAAATTAATTGATCGAACTACTCAAATGTTTCTCAACCATACAAAATTTTGATTTAATTAGTGCTAAACTTCAATTTCTCTATTCAAAAACTGGGCTTTAAATTTGCATCATTTTCTAAGTGTCTTGCCGGTATTTATCACATTCTAGTGGTGAGACGGGTCGATTTATTCTAATACTCATTAGAAAAAAATCGCACTCATTTTTAATATTTTATATTAATAAAAATTGCACTGTGAATGCAAAAAAGTAAAAATCTTCCAGAAGAATCGTCTCGATATGACTTTAAGTTTTTTAAAAATTCGTGGACAAACAAACAAATAACCAAACATACAAATTATGCAAACATACATACACTTACAAAATTTAGCACACGTGCTTAAGAGCCTAAATAGAACGTTTTACTCAAATATAATCCAATTCCAACAATGTCACATACATACAGGTCAAACTGATAACGGTTAATAATGATTTCTTTGTAACAAAAAAAAAACAAAAAAAGTGATAAATGCAATATAATATTTGAAGTTTCTAGAGTTAAATTCACAATCTTTACTAAAATATTTCTCAATTTTTTTTCTTTATTAGTAAAAGCTACTTATTTATTAATAAGTATCCTTTGTGGCTCAATTAATTATTTATAATTTTTTTACCTTTCTTTGTTCCAACTATACGCTATAACGTCAAAATCAATTGATGGAGTGTTAAGAGACACTGCAGCTGCAGAATTATCCACCTTTCAACCCGCTTAGCTATCCGCTCAACCTTTCTTTCACCATGCACCATTTTCAAAGCTTAAGAATGGTTTTTGATTGTAAAGGTAAGCGAAACCCATCCTTAACTTTTAAAACTTAAAGTCTAAATTCAGAATAAGAAATTTAAAATACATCGGCTAACGCCAGAGTTCTCGAACGCAAATCATCTTTGGGAGCGTCTCAAACATCATGGCATCTCTTTCATACGTTTGACATTTAAAGTGACAGGGCGATGTGTGAGACGCTCCCAAAGATAAGTAGCGTACGAGTATTCGGGCATAAGTGGCGTAAATTTTAAGATTGCAGATAGATCAGTGAGTCTTTAACATTGATATTGTTCTATGAAGACACCCTCATAGAACAATATCGAAGCCAAACACTCACTGATCTTCCTGTTATAAAACTCTTTTGATATAAAGCAGTAACTGACGACGGTAAAGCTTACACATATAAGTAGAAAAGTCTACTGAATAAATTAGCGTTCTACTTTGTTAGAACTTTCCTAGAATTTTCCCATTGATAAACAGAATATACGCAATAATTGAGCTAATATTTACTTTCCTAACTCAAAAGCTACGCTCTTGCCTGTGTGGCTTATTCCATTAATTTAACTTTAATATTAGTACGTTATAATCTACATATCATAGAAGCCAGTCGATCAGCCAGAATAAACTAAACAAAATGAATTTAAGATTCCGAAATATCTGTTGCTGTAAAAATGTATCAAAGAACTGCAGAGCATTTATTTTTGACGTTATAAGCAATAAACCATAAGATTAATCAAGCTCTCCCATAAAAGAAATGATACGTTCCAATCCATGACGAGATTGGTTAGTATTTCTCCCTACTCATGTATTTTACGATTACTTTCGAAGCGGAATGTCAGAATCAATCCGCCCAAAAAAAGATCACACGTCATAAACCGTGAACGCGAACTAACGGATTTGCAAGCGTTTTATATAAATCAGCCTTTATTGGCATCCAGAGAGTCGTATCATTTCGCAAGATATCTATTCAGGAGCTATGCCAAGACTACGTGGTTGGAATACCAACTATTACCGCGCAAACTTAAACCTTGCCAACATTAAACCAATTTTAGTCTGACAAACTCTCAATTTGAAAGACTTAAGGTTAAATTTTCTGAGAACGAAAGCTTAAATGAAAGCAAAACGCTGTTGGCTAGTGTAACAATGTACTTTACACTATCTGTCAAATGATAAAATAAAGTGAGAATAAGTCCGGATATTTTCGGGTAGCCCGTAAAAGGGATGTCTCGAGTTGTACGATCTTGTAAAACGTAGTTTGGCAAAAGACTGACTGATTTTATTGACCGAGATTTATGACAAGAAGTAGATTTTATATATTCTGTTCTTTAGTGAGTGAACACAAGTTTATACCATATCTTTAGTTAGTACTAGTAGACCCGGTGAACTTGTGTCACCTACATACAATAAGATAGCTACATAAAAAAAATTACGAAGTGCATCTAAATTCTTCAAAGAAGTTTTATACACTGCCTGCCACAAATGTCACTTATTAAAAGCAATCCCAAGCGACTAAAAAGTCAGTGATTACATACTCTTTGAAAGCGGCCATGGAAGAAAAGACAGATTTGTCGAGCACGATAGCATGACAAATATACAATTTCCCATACAAAATTACTATTTTATTTCAAAATATTTTTTAGTTTTTCTTTAGGATTTCCGCCATTATTTTTTAATATACACCACTCCTGAACTATAGCGAACAATACATAAAATCAAATATTTAAATCGGTCAAGCCGTTTCTGAGTTTTAGCGCGACAAACAAACAGCAATTTATTTTTATATACAGGGTGACATTGAAGTCATTAGCAACCTTTTAAAATAAGAACATACTCATGATATAGAGTCCTTTCCCCAAATATGAGGCAAATTCAAGATGTAAAATTATTTTTTTTAAATCCCAGAATAACAGTGCAAAATACTCAGTGATTGATCACAATAACAAATAAAAATTAAAATAACTAAAAATAACAATTTGATAAAAAACATTGATTAATTAATATTCAAATAACAGTCCAGTACCCCAGTCCCATCGGAGCTGGTTGTGAGATGGGTCGATTTTTTCTAAATACTTCATTTTCCATTTTTCCACATCATAGATATCAATAACGAACTATTGCTAACACATTGAAAGATAAATAACTTTGGCCTTCAGAGCCTGCTCAAGGCGCTTACACGTAATGTACTTACGTACAGAAAAATCTAGACGTTAACGTTACTATTGATAACGTCTAGGTTTTACCTGGAACTCTCGAATAGGAAAATTCGTTTATCACGTCACTGATAAATCCATTTCATAGCTGAGTTCTTTCTTGTACCTTTGATACTTATTTTCAAACTACTTAGTGTCTGAGTTGTAAGATCTATTGTACATGTCATCGAAAAAGAGCGCTATTATCAAGAGCAAACCAATTGATAATTAAAAAAACTATTCATGCATTTTCTACTTTACTTATAAATACAATCCTACTATCCTACTAATATTATAAATGTGAAAGTTTGGATGTTTGGATGTTTGGATGTTTGTTACTCAATCACGCCAAAACGGCTGAACGGATTTGGCTGAAATTTGGAACACAGATACTTTGTAGCCTGGAGAAGAACATAGGCTACTTTTTATCCCGAAAAAATGTCACATTCCTGCGGGATAACGTCGTGTAGTCCACGCGGGCGAAGCCGCGGGCGGAAAACTAGTATTGTTATAAAGCTATAACTTAAAAAAAATATGACTGCTTGCTGCGACTTCCACAGGATGCGATGTTAATAACAGAAAAAGAAAATCAAAATGCAGAGCAAACAAGCAGAAGGTTTTCTCAAACCTATAGACTTACTATTTATTAGTGCAGATTTTAACGTTATATTTGATCTTGTCACTGAATATATCACTAACGTGGTACCTACTACCAGTTTAGTGATAAATACAGTGATTTTCAAGCAAGGAAACCGAGCTCATAATGTTAAATGGTGCGGATAAAAATGGGTTATTTGCATCGTTATTGTCGGAATAAGTACGACTTTAGTATGCGGTGCCGCCCAAATGTACTTTTGGGTCTTTGATAGTGATTGTATGGGTAAAACATGATGTTATTGGAGAGATAGAAGATTAATGTTTTCTGGAATCCATAATAAAGAAAGTGTGTTTTCACTTCTCATGCTCGTAAAGTTCGTGTTTATGTTGGGTATAGGCTGCATAAAATTTTTATGCTTTAGTGCATAAAGTAAAATCTTCGTCTAAGTCTCAGACTCTGACAAAGGTCGTCAAGTAAACAGTCGCACACGCAATTAAACTTCGTTAAATAAACCTGTTATTTCATTGTTTCTTCAATTTTGTACATTAGTAATCCATGTTAAATTACTAAATTAATAAAACTAGGCAAAATTAATGAGTTTTCTAAGAAATAAGTATTTCAAGAGCATTATGGACAACACGCCACGCCACTGCCACATATAAAAAAAAGAAAAAGAAAGTCTTCCCGCCAATATGGCGAAGTCTTTATTTTTTATTTTTTGCAATAGTGTTATTTATTTTCCTCACACTTGAAGTGAAAAGCAGAGTGTATAACTCGTACATAAAACCCATTTTACATGAATCGACTATCTAAAATGGTACTTTTTATGCACTTGTTGTACAATCTACTATTGTTTATTTGTCTTCCACGTCGAAACCGAGCAACCGATCGACGTGATTTTTGGTATGGGGATAGTTTGGGAGCTGGAGAGTGAGTGGCAAAGGCTACTTTTTATCCCGAAAAAATGTCACATTCCTGCGGGATAACGTCGTGTAGTCCACGCGGGCGAAGCCGCGGGCGGAAAACTAGTATTGTTATAAAGCTATAACTTAAAAAAAATATGACTGCTTGCTGCGACTTCCACAGGATGCGATGTTAATAACAGAAAAAGAAAATCAAAATGCAGAGCAAACAAGCAGAAGGTTTTCTCAAACCTATAGACTTACTATTTATTAGTGCAGATTTTAACGTTATATTTGATCTTGTCACTGAATATATCACTAACGTGGTACCTACTACCAGTTTAGTGATAAATACAGTGATTTTCAAGCAAGGAAACCGAGCTCATAATGTTAAATGGTGCGGATAAAAATGGGTTATTTGCATCGTTATTGTCGGAATAAGTACGACTTTAGTATGCGGTGCCGCCCAAATGTACTTTTGGGTCTTTGATAGTGATTGTATGGGTAAAACATGATGTTATTGGAGAGATAGAAGATTAATGTTTTCTGGAATCCATAATAAAGAAAGTGTGTTTTCACTTCTCATGCTCGTAAAGTTCGTGTTTATGTTGGGTATAGGCTGCATAAAATTTTTATGCTTTAGTGCATAAAGTAAAATCTTCGTCTAAGTCTCAGACTCTGACAAAGGTCGTCAAGTAAACAGTCGCACACGCAATTAAACTTCGTTAAATAAACCTGTTATTTCATTGTTTCTTCAATTTTGTACATTAGTAATCCATGTTAAATTACTTGTTCAGTACACCCCTGCCTATACCGCGGAATCAGCTAGCGCAGTGGAAGCTGGTATTACTAATATAGACTCCGGACAAAAAACTAGGTTTCAGCGGGGATGTAAACTGAACAATTGGACTGCGATACACAGCGGAGAGAATGTTAAGTAAGGTGAGGTTACATACGGGTCTGTGTGTCGAACGTCTCCAAGGCAGAAGTGGTGTAAGGGAGCGCGCGCGCCCCTGGGGTCCTTTCTTCTGCAGACCTTACCAATTAGTCACCTTACTCACAACACAAATAACAGCGTTCCCAAGGCACTGGGCGCTTCAGCAATAGATACACAAAGACACACACGGGGGAGCCTCGTTTATTACGATTTACAGTCCCGACAAAAAGCGCGTGGTGGACAATTATCTTTCTTTCAAAACTCCGCGACCAGCCCGATGGATGGCGTCAAAACCTTGGTCGTACAAAACGGGATCACATAGATAATTTAAGATTCAATTCAAATTCGATATGCCAGGCATATTCAACGCGAGCGATTTTTAACAAATTCAGCAAAATTAATCCGACATTTTTCCACCAGAATTCCAATCAAGATAAGAACTGTCAACTTCAAGTGACAGCTAATGTCAATTTGACGTGACATTAGAGATGCGTTCAGAAACGTCGATCTTTTCCGAACATCCCCCCGCCCCGGACCGTTAAGAACGGTACGTCAATCGGGAGAGCCCACTAACTGCTCTCTTCAAAACCGAATCTCGAACCAAAACCTCAGCAAAACGAGGAACTCCGTCAGTTCCGGGGTAGAGTTTAACAATGCGCCCCCTTCGCCAACATAGGGGCGGCAGGTTAGCATCCTTAATCAACACGAGGTCGCCAGTCTGGGGTGGGGTGGTTTTATCTGTCCACTTCACGCGCTGTTGTAGGATATGCAAATACTCCATCGACCAACGTGCCCAGAAGTTTTGGGAGATCTGTCTCAAAAGTTGGTATCGCGACAAACGATGGGATCCTACATCCTGAATCGGATATTCAGGCAAAGCCAAAAGGGGCTGTCCGATCAAGAAATTACCTGGGGTCAACGCTTCCAGGTCATTCGGGTCCGAAGACAACGGGCACAAGGGTCGCGAGTTGAGGACGGCCTCAATTTTACAAAATACCGTATCAAGTTCCTCAAACGTGAGAATAGTTTCTCCAATCACGCGACGCAAGTGTGTCTTGGCAGCCTTTACACAAGCTTCAAAAATTCCTCCCCAGGTCGGACAAGCTGGAGGGCTAAACTTCCAGATTATCCCACGCCGGGAGAGGGTGGTTCCAATGTCTATTTTATTATCAACAAAAAACTTAACTACTTCCTTAAGATAATTACACGTTCCCTTATAATTAGTACCACAATCGGAACGTATCAATGTCGGCAGTCCTCTACGGGAAACAAATCTGCTCAAGGCGGCGACAAAGGCTTCGGTAGACAATTCCGAGACAATTTCCAAATGGACAGCCTTGGTGGACAAACACACAAACACGCACAAGTACGCCTTATAGGTTTTAGCATTACGCAGTCTCGAAGCCTTTACAGTAAAGGGACCGGCGAAGTCGGTGGCGACTCCGGCAAAAGCTCTACATTCCGTGACGCGATCAGCAGGCAAATCACCCATCTGGGGCTGCATGGTCGCGGCCTTCAATCGATAACAAGGCAGGCAACGGAAAACCACAGTGCGAATGGCTCGACGAGCAGACAAAATCCAAAATTCACGCTGCAAAATGGCCAACAAAGCATTACAGCCAGCATGTTGTGCATTCACATGGCGATCTGTTATTATCAGTTGAGTCAAATGTCCGGCTTTAGGTAACAAAAGGGGGTGACGAGCTCCATACGGCAGGTTCGCATTTCGAAGTCTTCCGCCGACTCGCAAAAGCCCACTCTCGTCCAGGAAGGGATTCAATCGCGATACCGCGCCCTTCAACTTGCGACGGCCTAAACGCAAAATTTCAATCTCGGACTCAAAACTATCAGCTTGTACTCTCCGGACCCAAAACAAGAGCGCGTCCCTACGCTCGTCCGGAGTGAGAACCGACGAATCACGCCTCGCGCGTGGGTTTCTGCAATTGTACGCAAAACGTCTGATCCAAGCGGTAACACCAAGCAGCTTCTGTAAGGAGCTGTACCGATCCAACAACAAATCCTTTTCCCCGGCGGGGTTAGTCTCCAGGACGCATGCCCGCATATCAGGAACGGCTACGTTCGACAACGCTGGAGAGGGCGGCCACTCCGACTCAGGCCGCATCAACCACTGTGGGCCCCACCAGAGGGGGTGGTTAATTAGGGTTGGGGCTACACAACCCCGAGACGCACAATCCGCGGGATTCATGGTTCCCGGCACGTGTCTCCAAATCAACTCGATGTCGGAATTACAAATCTGCGACACTCGATTGGCCACAAACACGTCCAAGGTGTGCGCCGGAGCCTTCAACCAACAAAGGACGACCTGACTGTCCGTCCAAGCATAAACCTCTTGTATCTTAATAGATCGACCTAATGTGAGCCATACGTGGTTCAACAAACGCATTAGGAGGGCAGCTCCACACAATTCCAACCTCGGGATCGTATGACGAGTCCGAAGGGGAGCGACTTTGCTTTTCGCTATCACCAGATGCACAGCAACAACTCCGTCAACAGTAACGGTGCGGAGGTACACGGCCGCAGCAAATCCACGTTCGGAGGCATCGGAAAAGCCGTGAAGAGTAACTTTACAATTTTCAGAAGGGAGGAATAGCCTCGGCAAATGCACTTCATTAATCTCGGGGAGGGATGAAACGAAGCTCGACCAATCTCGGAGTAACTCGTCCGAGAGGGGTTCATCCCACGACACACCCGAAGCCCATAACCGTTGCAAGAAACACTTGGCCATAAACAGCACGGGGCAAATCCACCCATTGGGGTCAAAGGTACGTGCGACAGTAGACAATACTAAACGCTTGGTCCAGACTTTCGGTGGTCGTAAATCCACACAATAAGTGAAAGTGTCAGAGACCGGTTTGTACTGTACGCCAAGGACGGTCACCACATGGGGATTATCAACATTTTCGAATAGGTGGGGGTCCTGCTGGTGCTCTTCGGGCAAACCTACCAGTACATCAGGCGAGTTGGATATCCATTTCC
This sequence comes from Crambus lathoniellus, assembly GCA_949710035.1. Taxonomy (NCBI): domain Eukaryota; kingdom Metazoa; phylum Arthropoda; class Insecta; order Lepidoptera; family Crambidae; genus Crambus; species Crambus lathoniellus. The sequence goes on along the minus strand of OX453299.1, from coordinate 2,523,395 downwards.
TCAACTCGTAACCTCCCGACTTCAAAAGGGTGGTGAGTTCGTCTCTCAGGACAATCGCCTCTGAGACAGATGAGGCGCCCGTGCAAATGTCATCCACATAGACGTCACTGGCCAAAATGGCGGAGGCGCGAGGGTATCTCAAGCGCTCCTTCTCGGCCAACTCCAACAAAGAACGAATCGCAACAAACGGGCTCGAAGCCAAACCGTACGTATTCGTATTCAATTCATAAATCAACAAGGGGTCCCTAGGACTCTCTCTCCACAAAATCAATTGGTACCTCCTATCCTCTGGATGGATGACCGTTTGTCTGAACATCATCCGGATGTCAGTCATAAATACAATTTGGTGCCGCCGGAAGTTGGTCAAAATGTCTGAGATCTCCGTGTGCAGCTTGGGACCTACATGCAGACACTGGTTCAAGGACGCTCCAGTAGAGGTGGGAGCCGAACCGTCAAAGACCACCCGAATCTTTCCGGATTTCAAAACGGCGTGGTGCGGCAAAAAGAAGTGCTCAACGGAGCGCCAATCCAAATCGCTCACGGACATGTGCCCTAACTCCTCATACTCCCGCATGAATTCAACATACTTCTGGCGGAAGACCGGATCCTTGCTCATGCGACGCTCCATCGCCACTAGCCTACGTTCCGCTAGCGGTCGGGATTCGCCCAGAGGAGGTCGGCCGGCACGAAAGGGGAGACGGGTGATCAAACGACCAGAGCGGAGGCGACCAGTGTTATTCTGGTAATACAACTCGCATTCATCCGCTACTGGGTCAACCCGCGGGGCTGGTGGAGGTTCCTCAACCTCCCAAAACTTCTGCACCACTTCGGAGAGAGACACATTAAAAACAAGACCGCGATCCTCATCAAGGGAATCCAAAACGCGGCGAGCAGGGCCCATCACAACTGTACCGAGTGTCGTCTGCAGAGCTACCAAGCCATCTGGCTGCAAAACTCGCTTCCCCGTCAACAAAACTCGCCCCAGGACATCGGCTCCAAGGAGAGCATCAATCGGGCCTGGGCGGAAGAAATTTGGATCGGCGAGTGGGGAATCAGACACCAAAGACAACATACTCGGTCCCAAGTCAACTGAAGGTTGACGGCCAACAACTGTGTCCAACACAATCGCCGAGGTCTTAATGCCTGGCGTGGACTTATTACGTGATGTAAATGTGAAGTCAACATGCCCTAACAACCCGGGGACTTTCACATCGCCAACACCTCTCACGCCTTCCGTGTGGGGGTGCACCTTGAGGCCCAACCGCCTAACTAACCAAGATGACACAACACACCCCTGAGCACCGGAATCCAACAAGGCGCGAACTTCCACAAGGTCGCCATTCAATCCCCTGACAAGCACAGAGGCCGTGGGCAACAAAACGGTCTCTGGAGGGGTGGCTACAATCGACCGTAAACACGTTGATTGCTAGTATGTGGGGTCCCCAGACGTCCCCCCATGGTAAGGGGGTCGCTCATAGCGATCCAGTGGGTCCCAATCTCCCACATACTGCCTACGTCCAATTCGCCCGGTATCAGGCGGGTTATATCTCCCGGCCCCTTGAAGACGGGGCGGGCGCCGCTCCAAACGCGGGTATTCGGCGAGCGGCGGCGAGAATCGGTGCCTATCATCCACCGTGTACGTCGCCCCATAGTCGCGGGGGCACGGTGACCGATTTTCAGAAGGGGGGTCCCGGGGACCCCCGCCCGTGCGAGGCTCAAAACGTCGCGGGGGGCTTCTACGACCTCCCGCATCGCTCGCAAAATCGAACCCCCTAGTTGGGGACCGATTTCCCATGGGGGGGTCCGTGGGACCCCCGCCCGTGCGAGGCTCAAAACGTCGCGGGGGGCCTCTACGACCTCCGGCAACGCCCGCATTACTCATCCCCATCCTTGGGGATCGGTTTCCCATGGGGGGGTCCCTGGGACCCCCGCCCGTTTGAGGGTCCAAACGTGGCGGAGAGCGTCTGGGGCCACTCTGGTGGCCACTAGAACTGCTGCGGGATGCAAACACCGCGGGGGGTCCGAGACCCCCACCCATACGCGGTGATCCTGCAGCGACGCGCTGCGGCGCTCCACCGCCCTCTGGGCTGTTCATGCAGAGTAGGGGATGGTGGTTGCCCTTACAAAAGCGGCATGGGTGCGCTTGGGTACATTCGCGCTGCATGTGCAGGCCCAAGCACGAGTAGCACCATGTCCGTTGTCGCGCGATCGCTCGACGGCCTTGGACGCGCTGGTCGAGGAACTTATCACAACGGGTCGTGCTGTGACCCGGTTCCCGACAGTACAAGCAGCGGGCGGTCTCCTGGACGGCGGCATAGCGGCCGGGCGCGCGAGGGGCCATACGCCCCCTACGGGGGGGTCCGGTGGGGGATCTACTCTGTGGCACAGGTCGTTCGGGTCCCATAGGACCGGCCAGAGAGGAATTATCTGCCAGTCTACTTTCTCCTTCCAGGAACGTCAAGAGGTCCGAGAAGGGTGGCAGATAAGTCGCACTATCCCCACCATACTGCTGCTCAAAACGGACCTTAACAGAGTCCGGCAACTTTCCCAGGACAATGTGCAGTAACAAAAACGACCACTGCTCCACTGGGAGTTTTAAGTTTTTTAATGCGTTGTATGCCACCAACAGCGGATTCAACAAAGCCACTCTCAAGTGCATCACGCTGGCAACGCGGGGTAAATTCAAAATGGCGGCAACATGGTTGTCCGCCAGACGTCGTACGTTCTGGTACCGACGGGCAATCAAATCCCTAGCAATAGGGTAGTTTTCATCCGAGGGGGCCAAATGTTGAACCGATTCAAGGGCCTCCCCTTCCAACACGGATAATAAATAAGCTAACTTCTGGCCCTGGGTCAAATCATCCCGGGCATGTACGAGACTATCAAAAATATTAATAAAGCCCTCCCAGTCCTCTAGACGACCAGCAAAACGCCTTAAGTCTAAGGGGGCCAATCTAGTAAAGAGAGGGGGCATACTCTTAGATGTGACCGGGGACGGGCTCGGATCATTCTCTCTTGCCACTTGCAAAGGTCGAGCCACCTGTGTAATTCTGTCCGCAAAATCATAACACTGGTCCACATCCAAACCGACTTCTTGTCGCATTTCCACCTCGGCCTCAACAGTCCTTTCCAAAAATAAGGCATACTGCTCATCAACAACAGCCAAACGTATGGGCAGATCTACGTATCTGTTCAACAAGGCCTCCGTTCTATCCGGTCGATCCAACAACGCAACCGCAGAAGCTAACCACCGTAACTCAGAACGTATTTTGGCTTTAGCAGAGGAGGCCGTCATTGTAACGTCACAAATTTATCAACAAAAACAACAAATTCAAAATATTCACTATAACACAAAATCTCCAATATTTGGAGGTTATTACTAACCACAAAATTCCAATATTACAACAACAAAGTATTTATAATGACACAAACTCTTAAATATTTGGAGGTTATCAGAAAACAACAAAACTCACTGACTATTGAAATTCACTCAAAATCACTGACCATTGAAATTCACTTGGATATCAACATACAACAAATTAATTTTAATTATTTCAAAGCACAAGTTTCAATGAGTTTCAATGTGTAAACAATGTCTTAAATCATCTAAGTTTCACTAAGTATTGAGTGCAAACTTATTAGCTAACCTTTTATTAGCTATTATTTTAGCAACAAACTTGTCAATATTCACAACTCAAATTTGCTAACAAACTAAATGATAATTATTATGAGCAAAGAAAGGCATCTGTTTACATTTTTGGAACTTCAATACATGACAATTAATTACAAGACATGGAACCAATAACAAAGGAATGCCCTTTACTTTTCAAATGCAAGTTAATTACCATTTACAAGTACAAATTAATCTAGTCCGGACCAGCTGGTCATCAAAACGGCACTGATTAATACAAAGTTTTGGCGTGGGCCTCTCAGGCCTTCAAGCTACGCTCTTGGCTACCAAGAAATGTTCAGTACACCCCTGCCTATACCGCGGAATCAGCTAGCGCAGTGGAAGCTGGTATTACTAATATAGACTCCGGACAAAAAACTAGGTTTCAGCGGGGATGTAAACTGAACAATTGGACTGCGATACACAGCGGAGAGAATGTTAAGTAAGGTGAGGTTACATACGGGTCTGTGTGTCGAACGTCTCCAAGGCAGAAGTGGTGTAAGGGAGCGCGCGCGCCCCTGGGGTCCTTTCTTCTGCAGACCTTACCAATTAGTCACCTTACTCACAACACAAATAACAGCGTTCCCAAGGCACTGGGCGCTTCAGCAATAGATACACAAAGACACACACGGGGGAGCCTCGTTTATTACGATTTACAGTCCCGACAAAAAGCGCGTGGTGGACAATTATCTTTCTTTCAAAACTCCGCGACCAGCCCGATGGATGGCGTCAAAACCTTGGTCGTACAAAACGGGATCACATAGATAATTTAAGATTCAATTCAAATTCGATATGCCAGGCATATTCAACGCGAGCGATTTTTATCAAATTCAGCAAAATTAATCCGACATTTTTCCACCAGAATTCCAATCAAGATAAGAACTGTCAACTTCAAGTGACAGCTAATGCCAATTTGACGTGACATTAGAGATGCGTTCAGAAACGTCGATCTTTTCCGAACATTACTAAATTAATAAAACTAGGCAAAATTAATGAGTTTTCTAAGAAATAAGTATTTCAAGAGCATTATGGACACCACGCCACGCCACTGCCACATATAAAAAAAAGAAAAAGAAAGTCTTCCCGCCAATATGGCGAAGTCTTTATTTTTTATTTTTTGCAATAGTGTTATTTATTTTCCTCACACTTGAAGTGAAAAGCAGAGTGTATAACTCGTACATAAAACCCATTTTACATGAATCGACTATCTAAAATGGTACTTTTTATGCACTTGTTGTACAATCTACTATTGTTTATTTGTCTTCCACGTCGAAACCGAGCAACCGATCGACGTGATTTTTGGTATGGGGATAGTTTGGGAGCTGGAGAGTGAGTGGCAAAGGCTACTTTTTATCCCGAAAAAATATTATATTCCCGTGGGATAGCTAAGTTTAGCTCGCGCGGGCAAAGCCATCTGCGGAAGTACTGATGGAAAATAAACAAATTGATCTAGGCAGATTAGTAGTGAAAAGCAAACTTTTCATGCCTAAAGTGATGATCTGCCTCAGAATCACACATAATATCATCGGTACTAACTTAAGCAATGGATTAACTTCCAAACAATGCTTAAACGTGACTATAATTTGATATCAGAAGATTTGCGTATACTCAGGTAGTTTCGGTTGAAGTATCTACACAGTTTGGGAACTTCGTGATATTGGCCGTTTTCTCATTGGACGACACGACACGACACCTAAAAGACATCAGTGGATATATTTTTGTATGAAATCGTATGGTACGCTGTCTCATTGGCCGTTTCCTTTACACGACACGAAACGACACCCGCCATCGAATACCAATTGTATAAAATGAATGAATGTAAATGTATAAAAATGAGATAGCAGCGTATCTACCATAGGAAAATATAGAAACATACATAGTGATGTAGTTTTTAAGTGTAGTGTCGAGCTATTTCGTCATTTTGTTTTGTCATTTTCCACAATGGGTGACATGCTGTCAGTGACAAATTTTTGGGTGTCATATCGTGTGATCTCGGCCAATGGAGAAACGCCCATTGGCTCGCAAATATATTTATCGCGCAAATAGCAACTTTTAAACACGTATCACCGGGATAAGTGTACAAGTTCTGAATAAGCTACGCTTCTTGCTTGGAGCGGCACTTGATAATATTATCGAGTGGGGTAATTCCCGACTCTCGTACGATCTACGTGATGATAATTTAGGTTCAGTGGTATGTCTACTTAACTCACGTTTTAAGAAAGAACTTGAAATTTAAATTTCCCTTAGAGCAGAATCCGATTAATCTTGAATGTATTACATAAGGATATCAAGTGTTTTGTGACAGTTGTCTGTAGTTTTATATAATAACAAATTAGCTAACGTTTCTCATATTATTATACTAGCGGCCGCCCGAGGTTTCACCCGCGTGGTTCTCGTTCCCGTGGGAATATCGGGATAAAAAGTATTCCTTATTACATCATCTACCTGCCAGTGAAAGTCCCGTCATAATCAGTCCAGCCGTTTCAGTGATTAGCCGGAACAAACAGACAGACAGATAGACAGACAGACAAACAGACAAAAATTGTAAAAAATGTTATTTTGGCATAATGTACCGTATATATAATGATATGCATGTAGTAAAAAGCGGTTATTTTAATATTACAAACAGAAACTCCAATTTTATTTATTTGTATAGATAACGTAATATTAAACCCAAACAAAAGGAACTAAATAGTCTGGTTATTGCAAGACTTCACAGGTTTAAAAATGGCTTCATCAATGAAATGAAAAAATGAAAAATCTTTATTGGTTATTTTAACATATTCATTGGATTCAATCAAATAAAATTGGCTTGTTCGGGAATCAGATTTGGGTCCACCATGATACCCACCCATTGAGCAGCCCCTAGAACAGTGGTTAGGGCGTTCAGGCGCTACTCGGAAAAAGTATGGACTTTTTGATTTAAAACTATAGGACAGTTACAGTTGTTACAAATCCGGTATCCATACTAATATATTATAATTGTGAAAGTGTGTTTGTTTGTTTGTTTGTCCGTCTTACACGTCAAAACGGAGCAACGGATCGACTCGATTTTTTGTATGGGAATAGTTTGGGCGCTGGAGAGTAACATAGGCTATTTTTTATTCCGGAAAATTATAAAATAAAAATGATTATTTTGTATAGAAAATCGATAAACTGTCGTACTATACAAAACTCTCATTTCTTCCATAGTCGCTTCCAAAGAGGTATGTCAAAGAGTATTGTAATCACTGACGTTTTAGCCGCTTTGGATTACCTACTTTTTAATAAGTGATATTTGTGGCAGGCAGTGTATATAAAACTTCTTCGCGATTAATTATTTTCATCTGTCTATCTATAATATTTATAGATGTTGGTGATACGAAGTTTACCGGGTCCAATATAATTAATATGGCTAAACAACGTTTGCCGGGTCAGCTAGTTAAGATATATATTTCTTCATACCTTTATCTAGAATCGTATAGTTTCATAAACACGATTTTATGATTTTGCCTCGACACTTTATCTTTTCAAAAAGACCTCTAAAAAATACGAAAATTCAAGATTATTCTTAAATGGGGTTATTTACACTATTGGAAATTGGTTTAATTAGTGGACACCAATAATATTTAGGATCGTAAAGAAGCATTTTTTTTTTTAAATCGCTGTAGTTTTTTAATACGAAGTGATTTTGTGTTTTTTTTTGCCTAATCTGCTAAATCGGTCTCGCTCCCGCGCGCGTCGTTTTCTCATTGCTATCTCGCTTCAGCATAATTTTTCCGAGTATCGCCTTCAGCCTGCGATCGTTGAAGCTAAGCAACTTTCGCAATGGTCGATCACGGGATGGGTGACCAAAAGTTTATCATCATGAGCTCTTCCGTGCTGTAGAAGGCATGTTAAGCATTTGGTTTGCAGTTGTTAACACTCACCAAACCGCATTGGACCCGTGGCGGGTCATGGCCCAATCTCCTTATCCATCCATAAGGAACGCCTGTGCCCCAGCAGTGGGGACTTATAATGGCTGATGATGATGATGTTACCCAGCTTGGGTAGCAGCAGACGCTCAAACAATTTATAAGTTATAAGCATGGGTCAACAAAGATATTGGTCGTTCTTTGGATTGACTGCTGACTTACTCGGCTTAGGGGTCGAAAACGACCTTTACTGCTAATAAGTGGAATCGTCGTGATAGAAGGGTTAGTCTGCTTGTCTCTTCGTTACTGGGCACTAGCTTGACTAGCTATCCAGGGCGTTTTAAATCCTACGTTGAACTCTTAAGGCGATAGTCGGAAAAATTATGCTGAAGCGAGATAGCAATGAGAAAATGACGCGCGTGGGAGCGAGGCCGATTTTGCAGATTAGGCAAAAAAAACACAAAATCACTTCGTATTAAAAAACTACAGCGATTTAAAAAAAAATGCTTCTATACGATCCTAAATATTTGGTGTCCACTAATAAAACCAATTTCCAATCTTGAATTTTCGTATTTTTAGAGGTCTTTTCAAAAAGAAAAATGTCAAGGCAAAATCATAAAATCGTGTTTTTGAAACTATACGAATCTAGATTAAGGTATGAAGAAATATATATCTTATTACCAGATTTGTAACAACTGTTTGTAACCGTTCTATAGTTTTAAATCAAAAAGTCCATACTTTTTCCGAGTAGCGCCTTAAGTGCTACCACTACAAGTGATAAAAATATAGGCAAGTTTACTTAATCCACCGCCCGCGCCGCTGCTAATTAAAAACAAAAACAGTTGAAGTTCCACAAGTTAGTTCGTAACTCGCCACTGTTATTGTAAACTTTAATGTTGACACTATTACTTGGGTTATTTAAGTCGGCTAAATTAGGCTACAAGTTCCAAAGTCGGTTCAAGCAAATTAGAACAAACAAGAATTATTTTCAATGTCTGAAAAGACATTTTGTGCGGTCTGGTGTTGGTAATAAAATTACAAAAGCGTTGGTTTTGTACGTGTTATTAGATAATTTAAGGGCTTAATTACTCGTAATTTAACTAATTACTTTTAACTATAATTTTATACTAATCGTATTGCTATGCTACCAAATATGTTAGATCTATGAGTGTGTTTTGGTATTGGCCAATACCAAAAGCCATTAAGACCGCCGAGGATAGAACCACGTGGAAGAGCTTAGTACATCGGGCCTAAGCATTTCACTTTGCACACGACCTTCAGCAATGGAGATACCGACTAAGAAGAAGATGAGTGTGTACTGTGTGTGAGTCTCATCGTGTCTCTGTCATCGTGTGTGTAGTACACATGTGAAAAAAATGTTTGGTCTCCCATAACTGCACAGTCAGCTGATCGATTTTGTATGAAAGGACCAACATTTTTTTTCTGATTTCGACCTACATTTCTTGGGGAAGGTTGTTCAGTTTTATGAGTACAAGCTGTAGTTTTGGGCTTACAACTGACAAAACTAACACCCTGTATAATTTGGTAACATACATAATATTTTGATTAATAATTTCTAAGTTCTGATTTAAGAGGCCGTACCTAAATAATTAAACACGTCTCAGGTTAATTATGAAATTAAACCAACTAACTATTACATTGAAAATCAATAATTTAAGTAAATCAATAATAATAAGGCTAAGTACTACATCGTTGTGTATAAAAAACATGTTTTCATCACCTTCCTTTCTTTAGGGAGCTCTGTGCCCATCAGTGGGCTTCGTGCGGCTGAAATGATGAGTCTTCCTCATGATAGACACAGATAAATTATTACGTAAAAAGCATATTAAACGTTTTCATACATTACCTATTCTTACCTCATTTCGAGGTATCATTCAGATTGGCGCTGCTTTACTATTCTATTTCTCAGCATCAATGTGAATAGACCACTAAGGTGAATGTTGTCTCAGAAATATAGTGTAGGCTTTATTGTGTCTCCACTAATACGTTAGACTCTGTGTCGTGACTAACGACGTCGTTACGACGCACTGCTATAGCCCTATTAAAGTTTGTAATTGTCAACTTGCTTTATATTACTCTTATTACAGCTGTGTTCAAGCCGTATGAAGTACCTAATTTAAGTGACTGTTAAACAACAGCTCTTAAAGAACTTACTTGGAAGGTTTTCCTATTATCTAAGTAATATTTTTAAAGTAAGTAAGTAGTTTCACTTGTGACACTACTTACTTACGTTATTACTCACTTATGTAATTAGTTTTTCTTACATGTTATGCAATACTTACTATTGGACATTTTTACAAAAGAATAGTCGTGAAAAACAATCTTACCAAAAAACATACATCTTATTTTTAATACGATATAACTTTAGTCTGACAATTTCAGACTTTCTGCATTCTATACATTTGTCTTCAAATAATATTTATGAGTAAATTATCTAAAATCTCTTTTTTCATAACTACCGAGTGAGTAGTATACCTACACTAATGATCACAGAGAAGTAGTGGTTAAACAAGAAAAACCAATGTACCAAAGAAGAACTTTAACAACTCTATCATCATCATCATCATCATGTCAGCCGAACGACGCCCACTGCTGGGCATATGCCTCCCCCAAGGGTCTCCACAACGATCGGTCCTGCGCAACAACTCTATACAAGAAATCATTTTTTTGTTTTACTCATCAAACTCCATTAATGTAACAATAAGGAACATTTTACTCAACAAAAAGACCCAGAATATCTTTTTAATTCGTCCAAAAACTTTGTCGAACGCGAGACAATTTTCCTTTTGCTAGTCGTTTAAGCATTTCAACCCTCTTAGTACGAAGCCCTACAGCATTTTGGTAACAAGTTGAGAGCAGAAAAGTATTTAAATGAGCCCCAGTAATTATTCGCAAAGTTCCGAGTCCCCTGATAAAAGAATCTGTTTAGGCCTTCTGAGTAAATAACGTTGGTGTGATGAAACAATATGTTAATATCAAGGAAAAGTTAGTTTGGAATAAAGGGATTGGGGAAAAGACGAATCTTTTACTTTCCTTTTTAAGTGCTGTTCTACCTTTTTAACGGGTAATGGAATATTTAGCTACCTTCTTGATACAAGTATTTGATTTATTTTTTTAAATATACTTATAGCAAAAACATTATCTGACAGAGAACCAAAGTCACCGAAGTAGCTAGAAGAATAAACAAGCTGAAGTGGCATTGGGCTGGTCACATCGCTCGAATAACCAACGGCCGTTGGGGCAAACGAGTTTGGAGTGCGGAGCAAAGCGAGAGTGAAGACCGCGTTTAGGCAAACTTAGCATAGGGCCCTCTGCTACCAGGTGCAGTGACGACCACCTGCGAAAGATGGCAGGCAGAGGCTGGCTGCGAAGAGCTGAAGACCGGGCTCAGTGGCGTGAATTAGGAGAGAGCTATGTCCAGCAGAGGACGAATACGGACTGATGATGATAAATAGCTGATGAGAATAAGCAAGCTGAAGTGGCATTGGGCTGGTCACATCACTCGAAGAACCGACGGCCGTTGGAACGTTTAGGCAAACTTAGCGTAGGGCGCCCAGCTACCAGGTGCAGTGACAACTTGCGAAAGATGGCAGGCGAGGGTTGGCTGCAGAGAGCTGAAGACCGGGTTCATTGGCGTTTAAAAGGAGAGAGCTATGTCCAGCAGTGGACAAATACGGGCTGATAAGGATTGTGCCGGTATGCACACAATGATGGTGATATACTATAGGTTTGTAATTTAGTATAATATTATCTAAATAAGTTTTAGTAAAAATTTCATTTTCATGACAAGCTTTTTTGCTGACTGTACATTATACTGTATATTATGAAAATTTCAGCTCCATCTGACACTGGGAAGTGGGTCAAATTAAGCTTGCAAGATTTGTCCCACACTAACTAACTAACTAACATGGCAAGTTAATAAAAAGCTTATAATAAAATTGCACCTGTGCTAATTGAAATGTAGTATTATTTGAAATATCTAAACGTACAGACGACGGGAAGCGACTTTGTTTTAATACTCTGTAAAGAAAGGAAAGGCGAAAGTTAAATTTAATTTGTGCACAATAAGGTCGGTGTCTAGTTAACATGATTTGTTTCGTCCTTGGAAGTTCGTGCTCCGCGAGGAATACAAGTCGACGGCTCCAGAGCTGACGCTAGTTTGAAAATAAGCAAATTTATTCCACGACTTGGTAGCGAGACTAGCGAGGAAACAGGTAACGGGTTGGTCAGCGAGGAATCAAGTTTGAGTTAAAGTTGTTTTTTTTTTGTAAGATGTAACGTTTTTTTTATTAAAATTTTATATTGCACTTTTGGGCTTGTTCTTTCCACATCGGACTTTGTTTTTGTTTCATGTAATGGAAAGAGCTATCATGGATACTTCTTTCCATGATTTTTATCGCAGAATGGTGCAATATTTAACAGTTAAAGGCACTTGCCAATGAGAGATTTTCTACCAGCAAATTAAAAAAAAAAGTTTATTTATTAGCTCGATAGATGTCGCTGACCAGACATGAATCCACTCACCTCTATTGTTTATTACCACACAAATATGGGCCTACTTCTCGAAAGATACAAGTTTACAAGTTCACAAGCTTCGAAATGTAACATGGACGCTAAATTCTGTTTCACGAAGTAAATAACAAGTGTTTTTTACGGTAACAAGAAAGAGTGTCATTGGAATACCTAATGACATATAAATGCATTGGCTGATAAATATTTTTCATTTCTCATATTCGAAAAGTGATGTATATTTAAGGCCTAATCAGACGAAGGACTGTTGTCCCCGTGGGACAAAAGGTCCTCCGGGTACTTGTCGCGGACTCAACGCATATAGTGTGCGGTCATTTGTTGCCCGAAGACGTACTTCACTATCGGGCGCTCAATGCAGACTAAAGTTCGTTGTGTGCGTTATTACGCCTATTTACGTTTGTTCTATTTTTTTCGGGGACTACCGCGAACTTTTGTCCAGTCCAGTCTCTCGGTGTCCGCCGTACTTTCGGGGACTTTTTGTCCGTGGTACTTTTAGTTCCTTGTGTGCGTTATTCGATACAATTTATAAGAGATCTATATCGATGGACAAAAAAGTACTCGGCGGACAGTCCCTCGTCTGATCAGGCCTTTAAGCTGAGCAGCGGGTTCAAAACTCTGCATTGCACCCTAGGGTGTAAAAGTATTTTTAAAAATAGAACTGAATTTGGTTACAGTCAACCGAGTTATCTCATCGGCAATGAAAAAGTTTTCTACTGATGTTGTATGGGGTGGGGGGGCCGTAACTGTTTCAAAAATGAATTTTATAAAAATGAGAATATATCAAAAACGGTGCGTCGAAGCTAAAAACCCCGGAGATACATAGGAGGCATCCGATGGACATATAATTTTTTTTTTGTTTAATTGAACTTAACATTTTTTAAATATAATAAAAAAATAGAGAAGGCTATGCCCCCCGCCACCATTCTTTTATTTTTCTAGGTAGTTTTAGTTGTTTTTGTTGCTTTTCTTATTATGAAAAGCAAAGTGTATTTACTTTCCATAAATTCGAAATAAAAGTAGAGTGTATTACTCGGCCGCAAAATTATTTTCACCTCGGGCGACGTATATTGAATCCCTCGCTGCGTTCAGGATTCTACTTTAGAATCCCTCACTACGCTCGGGATTCTACTATAGAATCCTTCACTCCGCTCTGGATTAAAAATAGCGCCCTCGCCGTAAATATGCTATTTTGCTCCCTTGTAATACAATCTACTATTATGTCACTGACATTACACTCGTAATAATAGACGTGATGCTCTACAGCGGGACCACCTTGAGCTACGTTAATTTAATTAGCATCAAAAAAATGTAGAAAATTTGTATATAATTGTATACGCCATTAAAAAAAATGTATATCTATAGTTTCGTTGTAAAAACGAAATCAATGTGGTCCCGCTGGGGAGCATACTCTACAGCGGGACCACCACTATAATTCCGTTACTGAAGGCTTTTCAAATTTGTTTATGAGACCAAAAAAATGTATATTAAATGTATATTAATAAACTACAGTCAATTTAATATTTAGTTTGATCTATACCAACTTACGGCCACTTTTGAAATTTCCCTACGAATATTAGGTGTCCGTTACCCCAGCCGGAAAAGTTTCTAGAGGAAAACGAGTTGATTAAAAAATATCTTCCAAACCCTACTAGCTAAGTCACCTACAAATTCAATTTGAAATTGAGGTTTCATGCTCAAAACGTGCTAAGTCAAGTAAATAGTACATTTTGGAACGAATCTGTAATGACTTAGCACGTTTTGGCCTTGGCTTTGGCACTAAACGCTATTTATTTATTTAAACTTTATTGCACAAAAGGGTATAAAGGCGGACTTAATGCCATAAGACATTCTCTACCAGTCAACCAGAGAGCTGGGTACCGAGATCATCAGAGGCGGTGCAAAAATCTGATAGGAGAATAATTTCAAATTAAAATATAAATGTTCATACTAACAGCATGTTCTGAGAACATAGATACTAAATAAGACACAAATATACATAAATTAATTTAACCTAATACGTACATTCATACATATATACAATATACATATAAGTATATAAATATATAAATATATATCATACTATATTATAATTATATAAACACTATATCAGTATAGTTTAGAGGGTAATATAATATAGTTGTCAGATTAATGTGATGTCGGTGGAGAGTTTAAAAATTGATCACGGATTAATCTTTTGAAACTAATTTTTTTTTTGGGGCTCTTTGAATGTGGGGCGGGAGTGCGTTCCAGAGTCGTATTGCTTGAAGACTGAAGGAGTTTGAAACGAAACCAGTACGGTGAGAGGGAGTGCTAAGGGTAAGTTTGCTATCTGAGCGAAGATTTCGGTTGTGGGAGGCCCCCAAATACTGACATTTGCATTTTAGATATCCAGGAGCATGTGGATCGTTAAGTATTGAAAAGAGAGTGGAGAGAATACGTAAATCCCGACATTGGCGAATTGTGAGCCATTTCAAGTCACTGCGGTAAGACGAGATGTGGTCGTATTTACGTAGACCATAAATGAAGCGAATGCAGCTATTTAGTAGGCGATCCAACTTGTTAAGAAGTTCCTGGGAAATATCAGCATAACACACATCAGCATAATCAAGGATAGGAAAAATTGTGGACTGTACTAATAGGATTTTGGTGGGGATAGGAAGGAAGTTTTTAAATTGATAAAAGGACCTAAGAATGCCAATGACTTTCCGGCTCAGGCAATCAACCTGGGTCCGCCAGCTCAATGTGTTGTCGATGACTAATCCCAAATTGACGACATGAGGCTTGAACTCAATTAGCGTGTTCCTGTAAGTGAGAGGCCCAACAGAACTCATGTCTAACCTTGATATAGCATGAGGGCTACCCACTACAATTGCCTGACATTTGCCAGGATTGACATTAATTCCAAACTTGTTGGACCAGTCGGAGATACGCTGGAGGTCGCCGTTCATAGCGTCTATAGCATCACCCAAATTGCAGGAAGAGCTCGAAAACGTAAGAAAACCCTGAAAATTAGCAAAAATTAGGAAAAACGGATGTAAAAAATTCCAATATGTGCTAAGTAAGGAACTTAGCTCATTCCGGAAACAATCTGTAATATCATGTTTTTTTGAAAAAATATATATTATGCACAGAGTACCTACCTAATAACTACACATTACATTCACTAAACTACATACAATAAAATAAAAAACAATAGAACCTAAAAATCAACATTACTTTGAGACAAGAAGCCAGGAGCAGACCCATCCCACTGGTGGCACCCGTTCACGAGCATGACGCATAAACCAGCCATCACTTTCGCCCGACCATATTTTAGGGAACGTAACGACCCGCCTCACACGACACCACCGCAGTAATGTTAACAGAGAGCATGAATTACTCAAACAACTCATCTCAAAACACCGAAACCAATGTAAGAATGTACATGATTAATTTTGTTACTCACAATTAACTACAAGAAAAAAACCTTGTCTGCTTATGACCAAGTTGCTTTGTCATTTATGTTATCACTTACAGTGTAGTAGCCCTTCTTGAGGAGGCAATTTTTTATATAATTCTTAAACTCTTCAAAGGGTAACATGTCACTTGGAATCTTGTTAAAAATGTGTATACCTTAACCCATGAAGGATCCTATTTCTTGTATTGCGACTATGCAAATCACCATGTTAAGTAAGTATACAAATTAATATTACGACGCACAAAAAGAATACAATTTAATATAAATTGAGATGCAGCTGTCATTATACCATTTTTTTTAACTTCTACCTAAGAGAAAAAAAAATGGCCCTTATTGCTCGTTTTAGTAAAGTTAATTTAGCATCCTGGATGCCTGCGTCATACCTATAAGTATTACATAAAGAAATAAAAGTTCGTCCCAGAGCCATTGTGAATTCGTTGCGAAACTAATAATTTTACAGTAGTTATGTTACTTTTTTTAACTGGCAACACTTCTCCTAACACATTTGAATTTGACACATGGTATAAACAGATTCTTAATACAACAAAAATTTTACTTTTGTTACAAAATCATAAGATTCATCATCATCCTGGATCTTGCTCAAGGCAGGAAAAATGGATATTGGTCTGTAATTACCTGGGTCTTCTTTGTTCCCATATTTAAAAAATTGAATATATTTTCTAAATTTCATTAAGTCAGGAAACATTCCTTCAGCAATGCAATCATTAAAAATAACAGCAAGATATGGAGCAATGGTGTAAATAATGCTTTTAAGAATAGTTACAGATATACCCCATAATAGACATGTCAACTTTAATGTACCACATTCTAGCGAAATAAATATATTCTATTCTATTCTATTCTATAAGTTACCTACACGTTAAGTGGGGATGTATTTTTTTTTCTTATTTACCCCATAGTGTGGGGACGGGGGTGTCGCTGAATAGCAGTTTTAAAAATATTGCGGGTTTTGTAAAACAGATTTTTGGTTGAGGCATCCGTTTGTGAATAAAGTGCAAAATTTTGTTGGGGTCAAGTGTCCCCACCCTCTGCCAGCCAAATGGTAGTTTTTGGATACGTGGAAAAATTCACGATAGTTGTATTTAATATTACGAAGTTAAAAGGAAAACTATCACAGCTAAGAAGGCTTTACAAGTTTTTTTTTTAATATAATCGTTTTCGAAAACAGCAAATATAACTTTGTCATTCATACGAATACTATGAAATACAAAGTTATTTTTTTCTGGCGAAAAATGATAGTACTAATTTTCTAGGTGTATGTTATCGGTACCTACGTTAAGTGGGTACGGAACCCTTCATGGGCGAGTCCGACTCGCACTTAGCTGATTTAAAATTTTGAAGTTAGTTAAAACGTAGTTATTATGTTTTCATAAATGACTGAGTGAATATTAACGATGTAACTAACTGGAAAAGAAGTTTAATTAGTTCCTTATTCTTATTATTCTTACATTAAACGACTGAGGATTTCTAATGAGTATTTCTAAATAGTGTGGGGCTACTTGGAATAAAACTCCAACTAGTTACATTAATGTAACTAACTACAATGTAACTAGATGGAGTTTTTTTCCGTTTTATTCCGAAAGTATAAGGCCCACTCATTTTACATTTGGCGCATATTTGTGCAAAATAAGCCTTAATTATGCAATCAAATCGTTTTCCTCTAGAAACTTCTTTCTGGCTGGGGTAACGGACACGTAAAATCCGTAGGGATATTTTAAATTAGTCGTAATTTAGTAAAGATCCAACTAAAGATCAAATTGACTGTAGTTTATTAATATACATTTAATATACATTTTTTTGGTCTCATAAACAAATTTGAAAAGCCTTCAGTAACGGAATTATAGTGGTGGTCCCGCTGTAGAGTATGCTCCCCAGCGGGACCACATTGATTTCGTTTTTACAACGAAACTATAGATATACATTTTTTTTAATTGCGTATACAATTATATACAAATTTTCTACATTTTTTTGATGTTAATTAAATTAACGTAGCTCAAGGTGGTCCCGCTGTAGAGCATCACGTAATAATAGTGAATGATTTCTTTTAAAATGGCCGCCAACTTGTGATTCTGATGTTCTACTAGAGTAAAAATACAAGTACTTCACTAGCTTTCTTACATAATTGTAGACTTGTAAAAATGGTTAAACAGGGCCCTTGCCAGCAAATTTAAAAAAAGCAAACCCATGTCTGATGAACGCCATCTGTTGAGTTTTTTGGAACTAACTTTTTTCTTTTTTAATCATCTGTCAGAAAATCCCTCATTAACTGAATTGTTTCGCGTAATGTATTTATTAATATTAAGATGGATGTATGTTTATTATTTTTAATTGTCACTGTTATGTATGAAATCGATAGATAGATGGATAGATTGGGATGAAAGAAATTGGTAAATATTATGTATTGTTAAACTTTTTCAGGTTATGGACTATATATATGGGTAAGGCAACCCATATATATATATATATGGGTTGCCTCTTTTCGTAGTAATTCTTTAATTTCGAAAGGGTTTATGTTTAAGGCGATACTCGGAAAAATTATGCTGAAGCGAGATAGCAATGAGAAAACGACGCGCGCGGGAGCGAGACCGATTTTGCAGATTAGGCAAAAAAACACAAAATCACTTCGTATTAAAAAACTACAGCGATTTTTTAAAAATGCTTCTATACGATCCTAAATATTATTGGTGTCCACTAATTAAACTACTTTCCAATAGTGTAAATAACCCCATGTAAGAATAATCTTGAATTTTCGTATTTTTTAGAGGTCTTTTCGAAAAGAAAAAGTGTCGAGGCAAAATCATAAAATCGTGTTTTTGAAACTATACGATTCTAGATAAAGGTATGAAGAAATATACATCTTATTACCAGATTTGTAACAACTGTAACCGTCCTATAGTTTTAAATCAAAAAGTCCATATTTTTTCCGAGTAGCGCCTTAAGTTTCTACACGTCATGGTATGCTTCATGAAATACAACAACTTTATAAGGAACAAGATTTCACCCACGTGGACTACATGACGTTTTCTTAAGGAAATGTGATATTTTTCCGGGATTAAAAGTAGCCTATGTTCCTCTCCAGGCTACAAAGTAGCTGTAGGTATCTTAAATTTCAGCCAAATCCGTTCAGCCGTTTTGGCGTGATTGAGTGACAAACATCCGAACATCTAAACTTTCACATCTATAATAGTCATGTCTTTGGATGTTTTGAAATAATACTCTCGTTCGGAAGGGAATCAGATTCGAATTCTGTGTTTTGTCTTTGTCTATTTTGAAATGAGTGACAGGGACAATGTATGCATTCTTCTGTTGGAAATGTTGCCGATGGTTCGTAAGTTAGGGGGCCTAAATCATGGGTTCGATTCCCGTAGAAGTAGGTAAAAAATACATGCCTATTTGTCTAGGTCGTGGTATTTAAATTTATCAAAAAAAAAGTTTTTTCGTCAATTAGTACCTACCCATACCTAACTTAATTTCTATACAGGGCGTCCCAAAATTAACTCACATGGAGGGAAAGTACCTTAAATACTGAAGATATAAAATTTTACTGAAAGGAGACTTCATTTTTATTTTAAAAAGAAAACGAACTGCATTCACCGAATTTTGAATAATCACTTGTCTGAACTGGGAATCGAACCCGCTGAATGTAAAAAAATATTTCTCTAATTTAATTGTACCGATCGAAAGATTCGATTATACCTAAGCATTTCTTCTAAATAACATAGCATTTTAAATAAAAGGAAGACTACGAAATTTAACATTTAATGTTGAATAACAAGTTTGTGCAGCGTTATGAATAGCCTTTTCTGTGACTGTCGTGCTCAATACAGACTTTAACATTTCAATGACTAAAACATTTTATTTCAGTCAAGTAACAACACTTGTGAGACTTATTTATTTTCTTGTTAGTGACTCGATCGGGACTTTTTTTAAAGATTTGAGTAAGTACAAAATGAATAATTACAAGAAAATAAAGATTGAGTGTTATTTAACTTCCATATCTTGCTAAACTGTCCCTTCTGTCTCTCATACCGTTTGGTTCGACTGGGAATTAAATTTTTATGATAATATACCTATGTAAATACTATTAATATTTCCATGCCCCTTCGTAGTTTTGTGTTTAAAACATTATATTTTTATTAATAAAAATATGTTTATTTCTTAATATTTATTTATTTATTTTATTTATTTTTCAATTTTTCGGGAAGCTTACAGCTAGGTTACAGAAGAAAAAATACAAACTTAAATAAATATGAAAGGCCAATTACAAGCTTCCACATGTAAATATTATATAAATAAATGCCTACGTAAAATGCAGAAGTATTACAACCTAGTAATTAATATAATATAAGAGATTATTTCAAAGAAAAATAACTGGCGCTTAACATTTGTTTTAGCTTACTTGAAGAGGTGTTGAAAAGATCTATATCATATTGCTTTGCCACACCATTGAAAGACTTGCTGGTTCTAATAAAGAACGAATTTTGCTGATAATTGGTTTTGCACAAGGGGACGTGTAGTACGTTAGGGTTACGGAAGGAAGTTACCGGAACTCGTAAACCTATGCCATTTAAAAGCTCAGGACAATCGACAGCGCCACTCGCTATGCTAATAAAATACGACAGGTCCGCATTGCGTCTTCTTTCAACCAGTGGTAAGAAATGAAACTTACGGCATCGCTTATCATAATCCTGAATGTAGGTACTTGTCTTAAACTGTAGATATCGCAAAAACCGTTTTTGGATCCTTTCGATTCGCGATTCGTACAGTTTATAACACGGGTTCCATACTTGAGAGGCATATTCTAAATGGCTGCGTACAAGGGAACAGTAAAGTATTTTCAGTGCTTTAACAGAGTTGAAATCATGTGATAACCTCATTACGAATCCAAGTGTCCTAGATGCCTTAGCCACAATGTTGTTTATGTGTTCGTCAAACAACAATTTACTATCGAACGTCACTCCTAGGTCACGTATGGTAGTGACTCGGGCAAGGTCAGCGCCTAACAGTTTATAAGGTGTAAGAATGGGTTCCAATTTTCGAGTATAGCTACAGACATAACACTTTGAAACATTAAGATCTAGCTTATTATCTTGGCAGTAACGCTCGAATCTAGTGAGGTCCTCCTGCAGATGCTGAGCGTCTTGAGCAGAATTGATCGGCATCAACACCTTCATGTCATCAGCGTACAATAAAAATTTTGCATGAGTAAAACATGACGAAATATCGTTTACGAAGATGTTGAAGAGTAACGGTCCCAGTAAAGAACCTTGGGGCACACCAGATGGTATGAACATGGGAGAAGAACTGTAGCCGTTAAGAACAACAGTCTGACATCTGTCTTTCACATAAGAGGAAAACCATCTAAATAAATTACCCTTAATACCTATAGCTTGTAGTTTATGCAGGAGTATTGTGTGATCTATACGGTCAAAACATTTACTATAGTCCGTATAAATCACATCAACCTGAGACGGTACCTTCATATGTTTAGTCAGAAAGTCGCTACATAAAATAAGGTTAGACGTCGTTGATCTGCCTTTAACAAAGCCGTGCTGCTCCGGACACAAAGATTGCTTAACGGCTGCGTATACTTGTTTGTAGACAACTTTTTCTAGCACTTTTGCAAACAAACATAACTTGGAAATCGGTCTATAATTATCGACTATATCTTTAGGCCCTTTCTTATGAATTGGTGTGATAAAGGCAGATTTCCAAATGTCAGGGACAATGCCTTCATTCAGTGAACGCCTAAAAAGAATACTAAGAGGGACTGCCAGAGACTTGGAACACTTCACGATAAAAATTGCTGGGATATTGTCGGGCCCGGCAGATTTATTTAAATCTAGTGAAGCTAGTAATTTAGAAATTTCCTGTATGTCGATTTTAATGTCACCAATATCAGCCGAAGAATCTACTACGTCATTTAAAATAACTGGCTGAGAGTTGTGGAAAAAATTGGAGTGAAAGTAATCACCAAACATATCACAAATTACTTCCCCATCTCCAGATGTGCGTTGTCTATAGTGAAAAACAGAAGGATAGGTATTATGTTGGTTCTTCAGTTTTACGTAGGACCAAAATGCCTTGGGGTTGGAGGAAATCGACTTTTCGATGAAAGAAATATAATCATTAAACATTGACTGTTCCAAAGTTCTTGCACGATCTCTTAGTTCGACAAAAGACTGAAGGTCATGATGATTTCCGTAAGTTTTATATTTAACGTGATGTTTGTGTTTCTCCTTCAAAACTTTTATAAGTGTCCTTTTATACCAAGGAGGGTATTTTAAACATGGCGTTACTAATTTGGAGCCTATAAATTTACTACGTAGATCAGATAAGACACTGTAAAAGTAAGAAACTGCGTCAATAAGAGATCTGCGGTCAAGTTCAGTTTCCCAGTCAATCTTATCAATATTTAAATTAATGGAGTCGTAATCTCCAGAGTTATATAAAAACTTAGTATAAGTTCGTGGCTGAAGAGTATGTAATTGTACAAAGTTAACAGTAATACGTAAAGCAGGGTGGTACGGATCCTCGGGTACAAGTGAATTATTAGAATGACTAACGAATACCTCACTATTAGAAAAAACTAAATCTAAAATTTTATTAAAATTATTATGAATATTATTGTATTGGGATAAATTACTTAAATTAAAACAGTCAAATAAATCTAATTGTATGGGGCCCCGAACATTCTGTGGGACGTAGGCGCTGGGGACTAATTCATCCGTCGTCCACGTCAAATTAGGCATATTAAAATCACCAATAACTATAAATTTATCGCATGGATTTTGTAACACAATATCGGAAAGGCTATTAGAAAAAGCAGCCAACTGGTCAGACATCGAGTTACCGCTATTTTCATTACAAATATAAACCGTGCACAAATGTAGTTTATAAGCGACGTTCGGTTTACGATTTTTTAGTGTGAGGGTGACCCACAGATCCTCGGCGTTAGAACGCCACTCAGCTCGAACAGTCGCGGCGAGTTCCTTGCGAATAGCAATTAAGACACCACCACCCATTGATTGCCGAGTTTTAACATAATCTCGATCAAGTATGATCAAGATGTAAGACATGTTGCTTTTGTCGCACACTTATCTCTTTATAACGTTGTAAAGACAAAGTGTCGTTGTAAGGTTATTTCAAGACCATGCAATACGCCATTGCAGCTAGCTATTAGGGTTCCTCACAAAATTTTAAAAACCCTTTTAATTTTTCAATATTTACCAAAATTATTTAGGTACTTATATGGTATATATGATGGAAGGATGGTTATCTATTTTTTGAAATAGATAACCATCTATCCTGGACACGACAGATTGAAAATCTGAATTCTAAAGTAAGAAAAGTTATTTGGGTCATGAAAAGTCTACGTCTTGTGGCTGATCTAAATGTACTTAAGACCGTTTACTACGCACTATGCCAGTCAATTCTCTCATACTGCATTGTGGTATGGGGTGGAACATGTAAAACTAGACTATTGTCCACAGAAAGGGTTCAGAGATCTGTGCTGAAAGTGATGACTTTCAAGCCTTATAGATTTTGTACAACTGAGTTGTATAGATTATGTGGTTTACTTACCATTAGACAGCTATTCATTTTAAAAACTGTTTTGAAACAACACTCTAAATTATTTTTTGATCAATCACGTTTAGGCACTGACAGAAGAAGAGCTAAAAAAATATGTACAATAGCTAAATATAAAACCACCTTCTATAAAAGGTTCTCATGCTACTTAGGACCACACTTGTATAACAGAGTGAATAAGAACATTGAAATCTACAACCTACAAAAAATCACATGTAAAGCAAAAGTACGAAATTGGTTACTACAGCTAGACTATGACAAAACTGAACAACTTTTAACTCATCTTTATTAAACTTAAAAATAAATTACACACTTATAAAAGAAACAATTCATAACAAAATTGAATTAAATTTTTGACGTAGGTACCTAATTAATTAAACTTAGTACTTACTTACCTATTTCAAGCAGCCACACGCGCGCACACATATATGCACTAACAAATATACCATAAATATACACACTCACACACACACGCAAGCCCACACACACACATACACACATACGCACATTCACAAATTTATAATTTTTGTTTGTTGTAATTTATTAGTTAATTTTTAAATTTTAATTAGTCCAATCACTATTGTTGTTTAAGTAACAAGAATTTGTTTATAATTTTTGTGCTAAAGAACTATTTAAAGGGAAGGATCTGTCTCCTAGAATACAGGCTAACCTAAACTAGGAGGCAGAGTAAAACTGTTTGGTTAGCATGTATTTGTAATATTATATTGTGAATCTGTTATTTTTGTGCTGTTTTTGGACAATAAAAAATATTATTATTATTATTATTACTTATCTTTAAATTTATTTCAGGCTGGTCGTAGTTAAAGTGCAGTGGAGACAATTACAAAGGATGCCAAAATATTCTGAACCCAGCGGCACTCGCTAGGTGTTTTCAGAGATGATTACTCGCTGCCAGGTAAAAAATACCACACAATATAAATGCGATTATGTACTTATATAACGATGTTTTTTTTTACTTCTTCATTATGATATATAGAATGTTCCTAACAAATGAAATGCCAAATTAAGGTTGTAAAAATAGTATATTATGGAAAAAAACCAAATCTTAAAAAGTTACAAAAATTGATAAAGAAACTTATACTTCTACAAAAATCAACAAGAACGTACTTTTTTCTTAGGAACAAACAACCAATCACCAAAAATAGACTTATTGCACTAACAAATTACTAACATAAATGCAACCGTTTATATGACGTAAACATTGAGAAAAATTTGCATGAAATTCACGTAACGTAAAAGGAACAAAAATGAATAAAAATCTACATACTTCTACAAAAGTCAATGAAAATATATGTTTTTCTTAGTAAGTATCCGTAATCTATTGATGGGAAGCTACCCTAGACTCCCGACTCGCTGCAGCGGTGGCGGGGCTCAGGAAAAAGTAATCGTCGAAAATAATCCTCTGTGGTATTTTTTACCTAGTAGCGAGTATCCGAGGGTTAACAAGCTGGAAGCATATCTCGAAAAGCGGCTATTTTATGATTAAAGCTCTGCAATAATGAATGATACGAAATGTAAAAGCGAATTTAAATACAACTAGGTATTGAATATGTCAATGATTTGTCTTTGCGTCTTGTCGCCTAAAATAGAAAGTTGCACTTGCTCTTGGATAAGTATTAATTAAATAGATATACCGGTCTTCTGCAATCTGAAAATACGAAAATATTTAACCTACGGAATAAAAAGTATAGAAATGTGATACAAAAACATAACTTCAAACTGAGTTTTGAAGAATGCGAAGAAAAGCAAATGTATCGTTGAGCAAATTTTGTTTTTACTATGAACCAATTTTATTATAACTTCCAAGGTTACTTAATAATCTGATGAGGTCGGCGACTGCAAATGCGCATTAGTGGGAAACTCCTTATGAATTCTGGGTGGAAATCTCTCCATCTCAAGTTTTTTCATTAGAACGGGAGCAACCGTAAAGGACAGCTGCTCACGTATGCCGTTCGACATCTCTTCATTTGTAGTTCGTTGACTTTAATCTGGATAAGGTCTTACATAGTACAGGGTAACCACAGAAATGTATAACAAAAAATTGGAATTAAGTGCATTTATATGAAATTTTATAGCTAACTTCAGGATTTTTTTCTATGGAGCAAAATATTTCCAATCATGTTTTCGAAACAGTCACGTCATATGCGTTCTATATACATGCGAAAAATACTTATGTTTCAAATGACATAGACAATTTTGGCGTTTTCATTTACTAAGAGTCCTTAATGAAAATGAAAATAAAATTGAGTTATTTAATTTCGGCTGTTACAAGCACTTAAGAACTTCTACGAAGCTACGCCATCGGTTCATAAAGCTCATGGCACTGTACAGTATCTCTCATTGTACTTGTAACAAAAACAACTGCCAAGAAATTCAATGTAATGGTCGAGTGAACTAACAATAGTGGTTATAATAAAAATACTTGAAAATCTAAATAAAAGCAAAGAAAATTTCAACGAAAATTTTTAAAATAAAGGAACTATTTGATTAGTGAATAAGACACAAATTAAAATTTACGCGCACAAATAGTACGGAAATAATATATTTTCTCAGAAACCAAGGAACAAACTTAAGAATCGCGTATCTTATCAGTCTGCCTGCAGGAAACAGCCCGTCAGAGGCACATTCACAGTTTTACATACAAAACCAGACCGTCTCGGTCCGGCAGCCTGGGCCCCGATCGCGGTAATCCTATGACGCATTAGTCACGTGTACGTGCAGTTGACGTGCAAAACCGTTTTTGATAACGCGCGGCTTTCACAGTGCGACATCGTTTTCTGTTCTGGTGATAATCTTTGGAACTAAAACAATTTTCATACGACAGTCTATTTTGACAGCTAATTTCGTGTTGCAAGTGGTTCCTCTGTCACGGATGTCACCGGATCAGACAGGATTGTAGGACTATAGGTTTGCGTGACGTGCATGTCGTTATGTCATTACGGCAATACGAAGTCAAACGTCAAGACCCAACGCGATGAAGACGCGCTGCATAGAATGAGGGATTTTCTGACAGATGATTAAAAAAGAAAAAAGTTAGTTCCAAAAAACTCAACAGATGGCGTTCATCAGACATGGGTTTGCTTTTTTAAATTTGCTGGCAAGGGCCCTGCTTAACCCTTTTTACAAGTCTACAATTATGTAAGAAAGCTACAAATTTGTAGACTTGTAATACAAGTGCTGTTTAACCAACATTACAAATATGTAAGAATTCTACAACTAAAACCTTTCATATTTGTAAAGTCTAAATTCAATATACGTCGCCCGAGGTGAAAATAATTTTGCGGCCGAGTAATACACTCTACTTTCATTTCGAATTTATGGAAAGTAAATACACTTTGCTTTATAAGAAAAGCAACAAAAACAACTAAAACTACCTAGAGAAATAAAAGAATGGTGGCGGGGGGCATCGCCTTCTCTATTTTTTCTATTATATTTAAAAAATTTGAAGTTCAATTAAACAAAAAAAAAAAATATGTCCATCGGATGCCTTGACTATGTATCTCCGGGACCATAGGGGGTTGAAAATTTTGTTAGATTTAAGCTTCGACGCACCGTTTTTGAGATATTCTCATTTTTATAAAATTCATTTTTGAAACCGTTCCGGCCCCCCCACCCCATACAACATCAGTAGATAACTTTTTCATTGCCGATGAGGTAATTCTATGGTTGACTGTAACCAAATTCAGTTCTATTTCTAAAAATACTTTTACTCCCTAGGGTGCCACGCAGAGTTTTGAACCCGCTGCTCAGTTTAAAGGCCTGATCAGACGAGGGACTGTCCGCCGAGTACTTTTTTGTCCATCGATATAGATCTCTTATAAATTGTATCGAATAACGCACACACGGAACTAAAAGTACTGCGGACAAAAAGTCCCCGAAAGTACGGCGGACACCGAGAGACTGGACTGGACAAAAGTTCGCGGTAGTCCCCGAAAAAAATAGAACAAACTTAAATAGGCGTAACAACGCACACAACGAACTTTAGTCTGCATTGAGCGCCCGATAGTGAAGTACCTCTTCGGGCAACAAATGACCGCACACTATATGCGTTGAGTCCGCGACAAGTACCCGGAGGAAATATTTTGGACGTACAGGGACTTTTTGTCCCACGGGGACAAAAGTCCTTCGTCTGATTAGGCCTTAAATATACATCACTTTTCGAATATGAGAGATGAAAAATATTTATCAGCCAATGCATTTATATGTCATTAGGTATTCCAATGACACTCTTTTTTGTTACCGTAAAAAAACACTTGTTATTTACTTCGTGAAACAGAATTTACAAGTCCATGTTACATTTCGAAGCTTGTGAACTTGTAAACTTGTATCTTTCGAGAAATAGGCCCATCTCTGTGTAGTAATAAACAATAGAGGTGAGTGGATTCATGTCAGGTCAGCGCTATCTATCGAGCTAATAAATATACTTTTTTTTTTTAATTTGCTGGCAGAAAATCTCTCATTACGGCGATTA
This sequence comes from Crambus lathoniellus, assembly GCA_949710035.1. Classification (NCBI taxonomy): domain Eukaryota; kingdom Metazoa; phylum Arthropoda; class Insecta; order Lepidoptera; family Crambidae; genus Crambus; species Crambus lathoniellus. The sequence continues at coordinate 2,495,721 of OX453299.1, read as the reverse complement.
GCCCACTGTCCGAATGGGGACTGTAAGCGGACTGTGTGTGCGTGCGCCGTGCCTTTAATAACGTCATTTATCTAAGTTTACGAAACAATAATAATTGTGATCCGAAAATACTATGTTTTTAAAGTCTAGAATCACCGTTTTCGACGACCTCCGTGGCCGAGTGGTTAACGCACCGGCTTTTAAGGTATCCGCCCCGCTATCTCTAGAGGCCTGGGTTCGATTCCCGGTCGGGTAAATATTGGAAACGAACTTTTCAATATTTCCTCGGGTCTGGGTGTATGTGGTAATACCCGTCGTTGTTTCCAAATTCCAAAACACTAGTGTTCAAGCTACTATAATTTGGTATTGGAACAATGTATGTGATGGTGTCTATTTTTTTTTTCACGTAAACAACAAAACTATCTCTACATCTGTAGGAACTGATTCGATACTACTCACTTTCACTGTGACAATCTTACCAAAACTACATCACACTAATCCAATATAACGATATCGTTCCTTATAATATAACGTAACGCGTGTTACGCGAATTAACCTTTAAATATTAACGCGGCAAGATTAGGTTTCCGTCCTGAAAAGTGCCGGCTCAGTTTCGAAAACTGTTCCGCCTTCCAGTTCGCTTTGCAAAAGTTACGTATGTTCCGGTAAAGTTTGAATTTGAAATTTCCCAACAGTGATCCCGGATTCTCGTCTAGTTTTAAAAGCTTGTTCAGGAAATCAGCTGGCTATATTGATGCTTTTGAATGGTAGAAGAGTTTTATAAGAAACATAGAAACTGAACACAGAACATAAAAAGATTTTCACGGATTTTAACGCGCAATGTTTCCTATCGAAAACTTTCGGAAGACATTAAAGTTGCTCTATATTCAAAAGAAACACATAAGTATCTTGAGTCCAAAAAGTAATTAAAATTTGCAACATTTTATTGTGCAATCTGGAACAAAACAACTTAACTTCAACTTGCTTACTTGTTGTCATGTAAGGTTAAGCGATCTTTTAATGCTCTAAAAGTGTTATAAACTTGCATCTTGCGTTCCTTCATTAGCTTTATTTCTGAGGACGAACAGGCATACCCACCAAAGCACACCTCATTTCAGGGCCTATGCATACTGCGATTTAAATATATTAATATTGTATTTTTCTTACCAAATAAATATGTTTAATATCTATTCATTTAACTTGTTTTAGGGTTCGTTAATGAATGGTATTCGTTCGGATCGGAAAAGAAAATTCATAACGATAGTAAACCGATTTAATGCGGTGGTATTTTTTTGCAAACTTTTGTGCCTGGCGTGGCTCCTCTGGGGCGCCAAGTGCCACCAGGGACTTTCATGGCTTCTCTCGGGCGCCACACGCAATACACATAACATACCTATGGCGCCTGCACTGAGTCGGTTAACAAATACTATTGGTAATACCAATTGGTAACCAAGGTGACCAAGTTTTTGGTAATAGAAAGGAATAAATCCTTGTTATTATTATTATACTGTATTTATATACTTATCTAAAATATTATATTAAATCCCAGCAAGTTTATTATAGTTTATTATGCTGGCAAGTTTATGTAATATAGCATCGTGAGGCCAGCAGCGCCACAAAGCCATTTTTTTTTAAATGTTTATTAATAATTTTAAATAATTGTTTTTAACATAAGAGATGGCATCCGCGGAAGACCAGCGTCTTGGTAAATACCAGGACATATGCTGAGCGGAGACCATTTTTAATGCATGCATGTTCTTTTATAGTGATGAATATGAGAAAATGATTTTTTTTTTGTGTGTATCAAATAAAGCTTTTTCTTTCTTTCTTTCTTTCTAATAGGTAATAAGTGCTAAAGCTTCCTAATTGAATTGTGAAATACATCTTAAGAGTGTACTTGGAGGCACACCTATTAGGTATTATGTATAATTTCTGTATGTACCTAAGTAAATGTTGCTTTATATAAATGACTGTTTGATGCCTTATAAAAACAAACTAAAATAAAATAAGAAGCACGAAGACGGAGCCATATAAAAACGCTGTTTGCGCTGATATTCTGCAATTTTCTACAAAACTACATCTATTAATTTACAAATCACAATAAAAAGTTTGCGCGATTAGAAATTATTGCTGTGCAAAACCAAAATTTATAAACGAAAATATATAGATATCGAATGGTACCCAAACAGTATAAGTTTGATGAATAAATTCATTACATATTTATATGTTAAGGCGATACTCGGAAAAATTATGCTAAAGCGAGATAGCGAGAAACGACGTGCGCGGGAGCGAAACCGATTTTTCCGATTACGCAAAAAAAACACAAAATCACTTCGTATTCAAAAACTATAGCGATTTTTTAAAAATGCTTCTATACGATCCTAAATATTAATGGTGTGCACTAATTAAACCAATTTTCAATAGTATATGTACTTATCCCCATTTAAGAATAATCTTGATATTTCTTATTTTTTAGAGGTATTTTCGAAAATAAAAAGTGTCGAGCCAAAATCATAAAATCGTGTTTCTGAAACTATACGATTCTAGATAAAGGCACAGATAATATAATACTATACTAGTATGAAGGTATGAAGAAATATATATCTTATTACCAGATTTTTAACAACTCTAACCGTCCTATAGTTTTATATTAAAGAGTCCATACTTTTTCCGAGAAGCGCCTTAACAAAAGGCATGATTGTCATTTGTAATTTTAATGATAAAATTACAAATGAAAATGATTAGGCAAAAAGTAAACATCAACGAAATAAAAAGGAAAAAGAAAACAACCACCCGTGATTGGTAAGCAATTTTCTGATTTCCACTTTTCCCTATCTACGATATAAAATTTTCCCGGTGGATGTCTTTACAGCTATATTTGCTTGCGCTTTATTACGGCTGCGCGTTGTGTAGTACCGTGTGCGTAGATCCTGTTCAAGCAAATTTCGCCGTTATGTGGTCGGCCGAGCCTCGTTATGTACAGTCGGGGACTCTTGCGCCCTCATAAGCATTATATTTTATTTGCAAAAAACACGGTTTATAAAGAGGTCTTACAAAATAGTACGAAGCATGCTAAATGTTTATGAAGACTTAAAATTTATTTCAATTTTACTAGTACACACTAGTTAACTACTACTGCCACTGCCACTACTAGTACTACTCAACCACTACCGTTTGACCGTTTTGGATTACTTTTGATAGGTGACATTTTGTTGTGTATAAAACTTATTTGATGAATTTAGGTGTGCTTCACGAATTTTTATTCCTCTATCTTTACTAGATGTAGGGAGCACTAAGTTCACCGGACCAACTAGTACCTATGTAAAATAAATGCAAAAGTTTGAATGTTATGAAGTTTGTTTTGCAATCAAGAGATCTAGATGAAATTTGGCACACAGATCGATTATAAGATTTTGATCTAGAATAGCATAAAGGCTACCTTTTACCCAGGAAAAAGTGGTCATTCCCACTAGAAAACATCGTGTTGTTCACGTGGGCAAAGTCGCGGGCGGATAGCAAGTAACCAATAAGGAATGTGATCTGCTCGTAAATAGCGAGATGCCAGCCACATGAAAAGTACAAGTTACGTGTGATTGGGGCTAACGTAACGTCCGGTTTTGCATTACGCCTTTTGACCGCCAAGGTCTTCTATAGAAAACAATTATGTTTCTGTTTTCTAAACGCCACGACTTTATTAAAAGACAAATCCTATAAAAAACAACAAAATAAACTATAAGATATTGTTATATAGTCGCGCAATCGAGTCGCCGAGTCGTATCTCACCTCACACACGTTTGTATACCGCCACAGATTACAAATTTAGTTACTACGTACTACCGGTATTTTACACTTCACACGATACAAAATAATCGTCTCCGTGACTGGCGTATACCTACCAGTGATGTGTGAGTATCGTTATGTAAGACCAGAGTGTCTAGACAAGTGGCTTTCTATTATCGATATCGCCAGTAGAATAGAAAGAAAATCTATGGGATTGACATTAGCAATCGAAATGTCACGTGTCCGGTAATGTCAATCCCATACATTTTATTTCTATTCGACTGGCGATATCGATAATAGAAAGCCACTTGTCTCGGGGGGCTGGCCTAATACGCGTGTCTCCGATTGTACCTACAAATATTTCTTTCGATTCGGAATTGGAAATATTTCAATACCTACGCAGCAGTGACGGATTCGTTAATTGGAGCACAATAATGAAACTCCAGGACACGACCCTTGTCAAACGGTCTCCCGATTTTCCCGATCACTGGCGAATCTGACAATTTTATTTATTTACCTACCGACTAATGGCTTATCGCGACTTCGCCCGTCTGAATTTTGATATTTTGGTGGTTGACTTTGTAAAAATAAAAAAGTATAATTTAAAAAAAAATTACCGAGCGTAGAATATTGTAGTTTTAGGTCAACGCCAGGTCTTGACCCATAGTGGAACTAATATAATTTTGGTTGAATATTTCTGAAAAAAGTTTACTATCGATAATGTCGATTTTTTCAAAAATACTTCAATTTCCATTTTACAAAGTTTACTATTTAGAGATATCGTTTTATTTTTCCTGTAATCTTTACTTATACTTCTTTCACATAAAATAATTTCAGATTTTTCTCTATGCAAACTTCAGAGATAAGGCGGTCTTTTTCATAAAAAGTCAAAAACTATGCGGTTTAGGAAAAAAAATGTTTGAGAATGTGCAAGCAGCGCTCTTTCATATGATACCCCATATGCCCTAGTAGCCCCACTTCAAATTTTTAAGATTTCCTTTTCAGTCTATGTTGCAAAAAAAAATATAAATATTTTTATTTCTCTCTTATTTGCAAAACAGTTGGGCAAACGTCATCTAAAACTATTTCAAATTTCAAGTTGATAGCATTAGTAGTTCTCGAGATGTCCATTTGTGAGAGATTGACTGAATCTCACCTTAAAAGGGTTCCTTTTTACCGTATTGGTTCGGAACCCTAAAAAGATCTTTTAAAGTACCTACCTACCTACCTAGATAAAAAGGCCGTAAGTACCTCAAATGAATTCTCCTGGCTGGCACCGGCACAATTATTAAATTTAAAAATTTCATATGAGTAGTTAAGTAAGTTTTTTTTTGGAGGAGCCCGTGGCGCATTGGATAGCGCGCTCGGCCTGCGATTGTTGAGGTTAAGCAACGTTCGCAATGGTCGGTCACGGGATGGGTGACCAAAAACTTTTCATCTCGAGCTCCTCCGTGCATCGGAAGGCACGTTAAGCCGGCTGCACTTGCAGTCGTTAATACCCACCAATCCGCACTGGGCCCGCGTGGTGGGTCATGGCTCATTCTCCTTATTCATCCATAAGGAAGGCCAGTGCTCCAGCAGGGGGGACATTAAATGGCTGATGATGATGATGATGATGAGTTAAGTAAGTAGGAACAGGCAATTTCAAAGAATGAAGGTATTTTATTTAACGAATACAAAGATTATAAATCTCATCTTAACATTTTTAGGGTTCCGTAGCCGATTGGCAAAAAACAGAACACTTATTATAGATTCGTCATGTCTGCCTGTCCGTCTGTCTGTCCGTCCGTCCGTCCGTCCGTATGTCACAGCCACTTTATTCCAATCCGTTTTATCTCAAAGTCAGCTTTTGAAAGATAGAGGTTTCCTAAGTTGTGAAATGTGTGTAGAGGAGAGAAGGCTGAGATGGACCTATGGTCATGTAAAGAGGAGACCATACTACGTTGACAACCTGGCCCCGCAGCTTTCACTCCCTAGTTGAAAAGCAAGAGGTAGACCCAAGAGAACGTGGACAGCTGTAGTGTCCAAAGATATGATGAAGAATCAGGTTTCCGACTCTGAGAAGACCGAGCGAAGTGGAGACGTGAGACCTGCCCCCTGATTCGAATTCTGTGCTTTGTCTTTGTCTATTCTATAATGAGTGACAGAGGACGACTTTCTTGAAACAGGAGGCAGGAAAGCTGACCCCATAAACATGAGAGAATGACACTTGTTTGGTACAGTACGCCTTTTAGAAAACGCGTGTTAACGATATACCTACTGTTTTTCACGTGTCTTTTCGGTCTAAAAGAAAAAAACAACCCTTGGAGTTTCTTGCCGGTTCTTCTCCAAGGTCTCCCGCTATAGGGTTTGCGAACCGATGGCGTAGCTTCTATGACGTTCACAAGTATTGTAAATAACAATCTAAATTGAATAAACAAATTTGACTCTTGACTCTTGACTCTTTTCTCTTTCATAAAACATTCATGACAAATACAATATACTATTCAGAACGCTATCAAAGGCTACACTGTATAAAAGTTAAAAACGCCCCAACGTCCGAGCAATAACTTGGTGCGACAAGCTCCAGCCAAATTAGATGGAAACTTAACTAAGTTACTAGCGCAGTGTTTGGCTTAGGGCTATGATTTGTGCATAGACTGCAGTTAAGTATTAGTTACCTTGTGTTTAGTTAATGTAGCGAACAACTTAATTTTAAAAACCATCTTCAAAATTCAAAAATGACATGTTCTATCTTCGCTAGGAACTTACTGATCTGTTTGAGGTCAGTGCCAAGCCAGAAATACAAGAACAAATTATACAAAGTTAAGTAATACTCAAAGGGTTAAAAAACACACAAAAATTACAAGAGTAGTAACAAGTGTTTTTATGTAGTTAGCTTTTAAGGCGATACGAGCGAGATAGCAATGAAAAAAAGACGCGCGCGGGAGCGAGACTGATTTTGCAGATTAGACAAAAAAAACACAAAATCACTTCGTATTAACCCTTAACCACCTAGCATAGGTCTGACAGACCCCGACGCATTTATAATCGTGAATATTGTTGAGCCCGAGCTTCGTATAAACTTGTTCGTCCATGTACCTTTTCCTCGCGCCCCCCAGTGCCGCACAACCGCTTCTTGCTGTCGGATGTTTGCGCGTTTGTATCTGGTAAGTAAAAAACTGTCGCCGGGTGAAACATTTTCGGAAAATCTGTGAGTTTAAGTCCTGGTATTTCGTTTAAGAGCGTTAAACCCAAATGCGTCGCGTCGAGTTTAGGTAAATGAATAACTTTCACTCGCATCAGACGTGCGCTCAAGGTCAAACGTGCGGTGTCCTGCTATAGTCAAACTAATAACATTGATCCTTTTAAGGCGCTACTCGGAAAAATATGGACTTTTTGATTTAAAACTATAGGACGGTTACAGTTGTTATAAATCTGGTAATAAGGTATATATTTCTTCATACCTTTATCTAGAATCGTATAGTTTCAAAAACACGATTTTATGATTTTGCCTCGACACTTTTTATTTTCGAAAAGACCTCTAAAAAATACGAAAAGTGAAGATTATTCTTAAATGGGGTTACTTACACTATTGGAAATTGGTTTAATAAGTGGACATCAATAATATTGAGGATCGTATAGAAGCATTTTTTTTAAATCGCTGTAGTTTTTTAATACGAAGTGATTTTGTGTTTTTTTTTGCCTAATCTGCAAAATCGGTCTCGCTCCCGCGCGCGTCGTTTTCTCATTGCTATCTCGCTTCAGCACATTTTTTCCGAGTATCGCTGTACGAGACACCTAGAGATGCTGTGATAATAACTAAAAGATGATATTGATTTAAACTATTTATTACAACACGAATAATTGATAACGTAAAATGATACTACTATGCTAAGTGATTGATATATGAGCGCGCGTCCGCCGCGATGTGTGTGGTGACGTGAACTAACTTAAAATTATAATTATTTATTACAATTAATAAATTGATGATTTGGCGGTTTGGCGAAATGCACGGTTGCACCGTACAATCGCCTTAACTCAAGTTTAAATATTATTTAGTGTTAGTTTTTATATTATATCCTTACTTACCCTTACATAATCATAATAAGTGTATGCTGTAATCTAATGGGTTTACTACATAGACAATATTTTATTGTTTACATGAAGATTTTTTAAAAGTTTACCAACTAATACTAATAAAGTAATCCTTCCCAAATGTGTATGTTATTCATGTATGACCGACCATTCGATACGTAATCCTATCCTACTTCTTACTAATATTATAAATGTGAAAGTTTAGATGTTTGGATGTTTAGATGTTTGTATGTTTGTATGTTTGTTACTCAATCACGCCAAAACGGCTGAACGGATTTGGCTGAAATTTAGGACACAGATACTTTGTAGCCTAGAGAGGAACATAAGCTACTTTTATCCCGGAAAAATATTACATTCCCGCGGGATAACGTCGTGTAGTCCACGCGGGCGAAGCCGCGGGCGGAAAGCTAGTTTAGAAATAAAATACCGATTTCAGAATACCATTTTTATCACAATCTGATGTAGACCTATACCACAGGAAAAAAAATACTATTACGTATTACAGAGAAACGACTTCATAGAACGGTGGGAAATGATTACACTACTACAATGAAACTACTGAAATGATGAAACTCGGTTTGTAGTAATATTTTGGCAAGAAAATAGCAACGCAATGTCAAAAACTTAAAAAAATCCAAGACGGCACCCAAATTTTTGGTTTGTTGGCCGATTTCGATGAAACTCGATTTCTAGTACTATTTTGACAAGAAAATAGCAACGCCATGTCAAAAATGTAAAAAAATCCAAGATGGCGCCCAAATTTTTGGTTTGTTGGCCGATTTCGATGAAACTCGATTTCTATTACTATTTTGACAAGAAAATAGAACTGCAATGTAAAAAATATTAAAAAACCAAGATGGCGCCGAAATTTTTTTATGTTGGCCGATTTTGATGAAACTCGATTTCTAGTACTATTTTGACAAGAAAATAGCAACGCAATGTCAAAAATGTAAAAAAATCTAAGATGGCGCCCAATTTTTTGTTTGTTGGTCGATTTCGATGAAACTCGATGTCTAGTACTATTTTGACAAAAAAACAGCAACGCAATGTTAAAAATATTCAAAAATCCTAAATGGTGGCCTACTTTTTTGTTTGTGGGGCGATTTCGATAAAACTTGGTTTTTAATCTTGGATTATTTAATGTTTTTAACATTGCGTTGCTATTTCCTTGTCAGAATAGTACCAAAAACCAAGCATCATCAAAATCAGCCCACAGACTAAAAAGTTGGCCGCCATCTTGGATTTTTTTATATTTTTTACATAGCGTTGCTGTTTTCTTGTTAAAATAGTACTAGAAATCGAGTTTCATCGAAATCGGCCAACAAACAAAAAATTTCGGCGCCATCTTGGTTTTTTGAATATTTTTTACATTGCAGTTCTGTTTTCTTGTCAAAATAGTACTAGAAATCGAGTTTCATCGAAATCGGCCAACAAACCAAAAATTTGGGCGCCATCTTGGATTTTTTCAAGTTTTTGACATTGCGTTGCTATTTTCTTGTCAAAATAGTACTAGAAACCGAGTTTCATCGAAATCGGCCCACAATCAAAAAAGTTGGCCGCCATCTTGGATTTTTTTATATTTTTTACATTGCGTTACTGTTTTCTTGTCACAATAGTACTAGAAATCAAGTTTCATCGAAATCGGCCAACAGACAAAAAAGTTGGCCGCTATCTTGGATTTTTTTTATATTTTTGATATTGCGTCGCTGTTTTCTATTAAAATAGTACCAAAAAAATATAATTATAAAAATAAAATGTATAAAGAGAAACATTAGAGTAAGTAATTTGTAAATAAATATTTCATAATAGGTAACCTAATAGAAAGCTAACAATTTTAACTTCTTGTAACAACCCTACCAAAATTTTGCACGCTCTATGAAGTCAACACTCTGATAGTACTCATGTGCCTATACACCGTTTTGAAGGTCAACATCCCATTTGGATAATTCAGTCATTTACGCCATGGGTTCGCAAACCCTAGAACAGGAGACCTTGAAGAAGTACCGGCAAGAAACTCGTCAAGGTTAATTTTTTTCCTCCTGATTTACTTCATACAGAGTCGTCAAATTAAAAAATGACCTTACAAATTACTATTTGTTAGATCATTTTCAGGGTCAGTTTCTATTACAAATACGTATTCAATTATGATAAATACAATTAGGTGTGTGAGTGAACTAATGATCATAGAAGTAAACAATTTTCAATTACCTATCTAATGAGTGTACTAAGACGTGTCGGTTGCACTATAAACTATACCACACCACACCACGCAGGGGTGCGATTCTCTAACGAAGTTTCACCGTCACATCGTCGTTCACTTCGATTCTTTATGTCAAAATTCATAATAAACAAGTGAAAGTCAAGCGAAAAAGAACGTCGAGTTTGTTGATTGAATCTTAGAGAATCGCACAGCAGCACACTGCAAAGGTCAGCGAACGGCAGACGGCAGAGCTCCGAGCGATACGTCCTCCCTCTGAAGAGCCTAGCGGCGGACTAATTTGAAATGTTTTGCGCAGAGTGTTTTATAGCACTTCAAAAAAATATATATAAAATAAATTATGCATCATTATATAGGTTTTTTGTATTCAAACTTTAGATAATATGTTCTTATTTTACGTTAGACTATAAGTTTTTGTAAAATAAAGTAATTTATTGATAAATGTTGCATGTTTACCACCAGTGATTTCTTTATAATTTCACTTTGTTTGGGTTTTAATTTCGTATGAAAATAATCACAAATTAAACTAATTTCCTTACTAACTATTTGCGTAATGATATGTAGATATACATAGAAATTTTTGTTTACTATTTTTTTCAATGGTATTAAAAAATTAGAGCTTCAAAATTGATGTTAAAAGTGAAGTTTATAAAACACTGTTCGGGAAAATTGTCAGTATTCACAAATACTCTATAAAAAGAAAAATGTTTTTTACTAACTTTTTAGACAAATATACTGTTTACAATAATTTGAAATTAGCATGTTTCTAAGATTACGTTTTCATAGAAAATATCTCGTTCAAAACTGCCTATTTTGAGGCAAAACGGCGTTCGACCGCGTCAATGCTCTTAACTTTTACTTTTTTGGAGATGTTTTATATTTTTTTTGTTTTTTGATTACTAAGTAATAAAAAAAAGTACAAAGAATTACCTGCTTATGTGGTTATTATAATGGACCTCATTTTCCTACTATGTCAGTTTATAAGTTGATTACTTAATTGAGGTTTTTTTTAAATGTGGCTTTTCATGTGCTTTTCTTATTTTAACAAATAGTTTAATATGTTCCTAACAGATTTTTTATTAAAAACTTAAACTTACCTCACACAGTTTTACAAACAAGAATCATTTAGCTCCGAAGTCTCACAGACGTATGCTAGGTGGTAGTGTGACGATAACTGATGCTAGGTGGTTAAGGGTTAAAAAACTATAGCGATTTTTTAAAAAATGCTTCTATACGATCCTAAATATTATTGGTGTCCACTAATTAAACAAATTTCCAACAGTGTAAGTAACCCCATTTGAGAATAATCTTGAATTTTCGTATGTTTTAGAGGTCTTTTCGGAAATAAAAAGTGTCGAGGCAAAATCATAAAATCGTGTTTCTGAAACTATACGAATCTAGATAAAGGTATGAAGAAATATATATCTTATTAGGTACCAGATTTGTAACAACTCTAACCGTCCTATAGTTTTATATCAAAAAGTCCATATTTTTTCGAGTAGCGCCTTTAAAAAAAATATTCTTTATTCACTTAGACATAATAAATATGTACTTAAATTATTTTTAAGTTATCACTTAAATTATTTTTATGCATTCACAATGCAATTCTGTAAGTGATAGTAAAAAACCACGAGCCCTATAATCCCGCCTGAAAACTTATAGGGCTCGTGGTTTTTTACTATCACATTTTTCCTATATAGTTAGCTTTTGCTTAAAGTTTGTATGAAGTCTGTTTTCACTAGATCTAATAATTCCATTTTGTACCTATACTTATCTCAATTTACAGCACGCGCAAAAAATTTACTTAGGTACCTAGTTGTAAATACTTATAGGAAGACCCCTTGGTGCAGTTTAAGTTTAAGTTAAGCAACTTTCGCAATGGGCGGTCATGGGATGGGTGACCAAAAAAGTTGTATTTCGAGCCTCTCCGTGCTTCGGAAGGTTGGTCCAATACGCCAATCTGCATTAAGTCCGGGTCGTGGGTCATTGCCCATTCTCCATATCCATCCATAAGCCCCAGCACAGCAGTGGGGACATTAAATGGCTGATGATAATGATAGCTTATAAACAAGTAACATCATCATCATCATCATCATGTCTGCGGAACGACGCCTACTGCTTGCATAGGCCTCCCCCAAGGATCTCCACAACGATCGGTCCTGCGCTGCCCGTATCCAGCGGCTTCCTGCGACCTTGACTAGATCATCGGTCCACCTTGTCCTGCCTGCCCACGGAACGTCGTCCGGTACGCGGCAAACAAGTTACATAAAAGCAACAAAATTTATTAGAATCCCTTAACTAAACATTTTATATTATACCTTTATGTATTTTATAATAGTTTATTTTCTGTATCTTATATAATTTATCGAATTTACGCACTGTCTGACCTTGACTGTGTTTATTCCCTCTCGCGGGCCAGCTGGAAGATATTCCAATGTGGAATAAGCTGTGCCCTTGTACAACTTCTTCTGTCTATATTTTTGTTCCTTTATAACTTTTGTGTGTACTTAATCATTAAATAAATAAATAAAATCTCCAGCAGCCCTATGCAGCAGCTGTTTAGAACTTGTGACTTTATTAACTGCCCTCAAAACGTCGTCTGAACATTGTCAGCGCGGAGTTTCGCTGACGGCGCACTAATACAAGTAGCACTGCAAGCGCCCGTGTCAATGGACATCCGGTAAGTTTACCAGGCAAAGCAAACGAGCTCTTAGGTCAAGGAGAGAGGATTGAAAATTGAGTGGAAAGTGTCACGGTAAAGATTATGGAGTTAAATTGGTGGACTGAGTAGTGTTCAGCTTGTCATGTTTTAATTTATGCTAGTTTTTTTTTTTTGAGAAAACGAAGTCGTTATATGCCTTCTACGAAAATTCAGGTACCTAGGTTGCACTGTAACTGATACTAACGATAGAGAGATTCTCTTGATATTATTTTTTAATTTATGTTTTCCAATCTGTAGAATAAAAATTGCTTGTAAACCTAAACCCAAAAATTGGATAACAAGGGGTCTAAAAACATCTTGTGTGACAAAAAGAAAACTGCGTTTTAAATACTATAAAAATCCTTCCAAACATAACAAATTCACATATCGTAAATACTCTCGCTCTTTAAAAAATTGCATCAATAAATCAAGACAGTTAACTAATGAAGCCTGCCTTCGAAACAGTAAAAATATTAGCAAAACCACTTGGCAGCTAATAAAATCATACGAAGGATCAAATGTGGACAATAAATATATAGACAAAATTACATGTGATAACATTACTATTTCTAATCCAGTTGACATATGTAACAGTTTTAATGACTTCTATATAAATATGACAAATAATTTAAATATAAATAAATATAATAAAAATTTGACATTACATAATATTAATTCCATTAATGAAAGTATTTTCTTTCAGCCGTGTACTCCTGATGAAATATTTAATTTAATAAAATCACTAAATAACACATCTTCGGTAGGGTTTGATGAATTCTCTACAAGTGTTTTAAAATATTCTAGTCTCGTTCTATGTGATGTTATATGTTACCTAGTGAATCTTTCCTTCTCCGAAGGCACTTTCCCGGAATTGCTAAAATTGACAATTATCAAACCAGTTCATAAAAAAGATGAATGGGATAAAATGGGTAATTTCAGACCTATCGCCTTAATATCTGTTTTGGCAAAACTATTTGAAAAGGCAGCGCTTAAAAGAATATATGATTTTCTAGAAAAATACAATATTCTAAAAAATGAACAGAACGCCTTTCGTAAAGGTAAATCAACTACTCTAGCAGTTTTTAACCTAATAAAAAATGCAACTGAAAATATTGATAAGCACATTGACACAACGGCAATTTTCTTCGATATGAGCAAAGCATTCGACTTTGTCTCACATGACATTCTATTGGTTAAATGCGAAAAATATGGTCTGCGAGGAGTTGCACTGCAATGGATTGAAAGTTACCTTAAAAATCGGCGACAGTACGTAGAAATAAAAAATATAAATGACCAAAAAGAAGAAACTACTGCAAAATCGAACATAAAATACAACAATGTAGGAATTCCTCAAGGAACAATTTTAGGACCATTATTATTTATTATTTATATAAATGACCTACCTAATGTGACTAACCACCAAACAAACTTATTTGCTGATGACATATCAATCGTAATAACAAATAATAATTCTGACATAAATTACATAGATGACATTGACACAACCATTAATAACATTGCTCACTGGCTAGAAATCAATAATTTATCTATTAACATTAATAAAACCCAATTTATGCGTTTCTTCAATAGAAAGCGAAAAGAAAATAATCTAAAAATATTAATAAATAACGAACCACTATCAGAAACGAACAAAGTAACATTTCTAGGAATTGACATAGACAATCAGTGTACATGGAAAGACCATATATCAAAAATATGCACTAAAATAAATAGGTTCGCGTACGCGCTCTGGCGTCTTACTACCCAAATAAATAGAAAAGCAGCTCTAGCAGCCTATCATGGCTACGTAGCATCAAACATAAAATATGGTCTTATAATTTGGGGCAACTCAGTCGATATCTACAAAGCTTTTATATCGCAGAAGCAATGTATCCGCGCCATCTGTGATGTTCCACCTAGGACATCATGCAGGCAATTATTTATTGAGTTAAATGTCCTCACTCTACCATCGATGTATATTATGGAATGTTGTGTTTTTGTGTAGAGTCATCCTGGGTTATTTAAATGCAAAGATAATATTAATCTGAAGTCAATTCGACACCGAGGCAAGCTGTTGTTACCCAAGATACAAACGGAACTATTCAAAAGAAATTGTTACCCTAATTGCATACTAATTTTTAATAAGTTACCGCATTCTGTGACTGAACTGCCAATGGCTATATTTAAATCCCGATTATTTAAATATTTAGTTAAGAAGTGTTTTTACACGGTTAGGGAATATTTAGAATGTAAAATTGACAAGGAACTATAACTATGGACATTAGAAAAATATTGTACCTAATCTTATTTAATATAAATCATTAATCAATGTAACTATAATGATAATTGTAATTATTCTTTTGACCTAAATTTGCTTTCATAACCTATAGGTAATAATTTATGTTATATTCACTCACACGCTTCTGCTAGCAAGACAGACGGACAATATTTTTTATTATTATATCAACCCTGTATACTCTGTTTTCTGTGAATAAATAATTTCAATTAATTTCAATTTCAATTTCAATTTCAGAGAACGAGATAGATATCCGAGTCCAGAACACTCTACGTTGCAGTGCAGCCCTACACAAAATCCTGACCTCCAAATTGCTGAGCAGACGTACAAAGATCCGCATATACAAAACCGTGATCAGGCTGATCTTAATGTTCGGTTGCGAAGCCTGGACTCTTACCCAGAAGGAAGAAACAAAACTTCTCGTTACTGAGAGAAAGGTACTCCGTAAGATTTTCGGACCGGTCCACACCGATGACGGCAGTTGGAGGATCCGAAAGAACGCAGAAGTGGAGGAGCTGTACGCCGAACCAAATATCCTTGGTGAAGTCAAAGCGCAGAGGCTTCGATGGTTAGGCCACGTCGTGCGAATGGAGGACGGTCGCGCAGTCAAACGGGCATACCTGGGCCGGCCAGTTAGGCCGCAGGCCAGTCGGTCGACCTAGGTATCGCTGGGCTGACGAAGTGGCCAAAGACCTACGGGAGCTGCTGCTGCCAGACTGGGAGGAGGTCGCGCGATGCAGGGAGCAGTGGCGTCTTTTGTTGTCGGAGGCCAAGATCCACTTCGGGGTCATCGCGCCATCGGAGTAAGTGAGTAAGTAAGTATATGCCTGAGTTTAAGCTCGGAGACTGGCAAAGACACATATCATAGTTTCATTTTCACGTTTCAATATACATTGTTTAGAAATACTAATTACACTAAATAAAACAACCTTTTCATGGATATTTTCACGCTTTATTTACTTCAATCAACAATAACACCTAGTTCTAGATAGGTACATAGTTGGAGTGACAGATATAGCAGAGCGTATACTCCCCTTTTAATTTACTATATCTATGCTCCCACTTGAGGGTATAATTTTAAGTAGACTAGCTGACCCAGCGCGACTTCGATCCCGTGGCCCTACCCCCTACTCCACCCTACCCTACCCGTACTCTACCCTACCCCTACCCTACCCCTACCCCTACTCTACCCTAGCCCTAGCCTACCCCTACCCTACCCCTACCCCTACCCTACACCTACTCTACCCCTACCCTACCCCTACCCTACCCTACCCTACCCCTATATCCTTCCTTGGACTTCCACGAACATTTCAAGACCAAAATTAGCCAAATCGGTCCAGCCGTTCACGCGTGATGTCGTGACCAAGGGAAATAGGGATTCATTTTTATATATATAGATTATTTTGCCAGTGTCAATAATACTGATAATACTTAGGTATTTCAAACTTGGAACGGTTCCTGTCATTTATAATGTAAGATCGTAACATTCGTAGCCTTTTTTCTCAGTTTAAAAAAAAAGTCAGTCTGTGCCATGTAAAGTTTTCATTTCGTTCGTGAGCCTTCATCTAGTAGGGCAGGCGTACCGGTTTTGGCCACTTTAAGGATTTTTTCACTTTTAACCGCTTAGTGCATAATGATCTTAAGTATTTTAGAGAAAATTTTGAATGTAGAATTATAGAGAATTTATCGACCTTTAAGGGTACAAACTACAAAGTAAAAAAAAACAATAGTTTTTTATATAAAATAAATTCTGCGGAGGGGGCCAAATACACCGTTTGCATTGGTTTTGGCCACTTTCATAAAATGACTATATCTATAAGTAGAGTTTATGCTTAATTGATGTCTTATAAGAGTTCTGGACTAAAACACTACATGAAATAGTATTTCAATCCCAGCTAGCTCCTTACTACAAGTTTATAAGTATACCTTTATCACTTGATTAAAAGAAAATTAGCGGATTGAGATGACTCCGCTCTGCATTGTTGACTCACTCCGCTCCGCTACCGCGACAGCGGACAACCTAAACATGATTAATTTAAAAGTGAGTTGTAAGTTTTTTAAAATAAATGAACTTTATGAAAGGTTGGAAACTTTCTACTAATGCCAAAGTGGCCAAAGGTGGCACAATGCTAAAATTTCTAGCCCCACTTTTGGCCACTTATTGTATCCCAACTTTTTGTGAAAACAGTGAAAAAACAAAACTTGATCCATCTAGAAGAAACATATTCCAATGTGATATGAAATATTAAATAACCATAAAATAATTTTATTGTAGAAAAAAAATGATTTTACAAAACCTTTACCCTTAACATTTTTCTTAAGAATTTTACACAATGTTAACTTTGAAACATAACATGTGTTTATTTCTAAAATATCGTACTACATGAAAAAAGCTAAGTGCTGTAATTATTAACTAAAAGTCCAACCTTTTATTCGCCATTAATAAATATACGCAATAATTATTTAATTCCTATTTATATAACTTTAAAATGAAAAGTGACCAAAACCGGTACAGTGGCCAAAACCGGTACGCCTGCCCTACCTACTATGTAAGTAGACTGTGCTACTATTGTTTATCGAAGTTTATTTAACAAATTATTTCGTTATTGGTTGTGATATTTTAAAGGATTTTCAGATTTTTCCGACGTTTCGGCACCTTTCCAGGGGCCGTGGTCAGGGAAACTACCCACTACTAAATGTTGATTGTAGGTCCACTTTTACCTAATCGGTGGGATAATAATGTACTCTGTGGTCGAATGACGCAATTAAAAGATTTTATCGATTTTGTGACGATGTCACAATAACAACCAATCAACAAAACACCCTGTCGTGATAAGAAGTTAAGTTTTCCTCCCCATTCAAATGTTAAATGACAAGTATTCCGTTTTTCCATGTTACTGAAAAAAAGTCACTCCTCAGGATCTTCACCGCTTATACGCAACGAGGCTAAATCCGTAATTATATTAACAACAACAAAAAAGTATTCACTCGACTTTCCTTATTCCACAGACCATTAAGGTTTCACATTAAGAAAGCCATTTAAAACAGAGGTAAAGCGAAATCAAACATTTTATTTTAACGTCTAAGCGCAGATGTGAACTTATAATAAGGAAAGAAACATTCAAAGGCAAAAAGTTTTGCGGGAAAATTACACAAGTTTCCACCATTTCGGAATGAATTACGATCCTTGAGCGAAGTCGAACACCAACAAATAAATGTTACACTATGCGACGTTTCTACGAGGCTACGAAATGGATGACTTACTTTATTACTGAATAGGATCGCTGTCCACTTGAGAAGTACTCGCTAACATGGTAGAAGCTATTATTTTGAGAGGTAATGCATTTAGTACGCAGATAAGTATATTATCGAACGTATTCATAGTTATCTCGTTATACTCGTACATAACCAGATCATTAAAAATGCCTTATTTGTGATGCTTATAAAAAGTAATCTTTCCTTACCTCAGTGGTCCATCGGAGCTGGTTGTGAGACGGCTCGATTTTTTTCTAAATAACTTCATTTTAAATTTTTCAAATATAATCTTATTAATGGACACTTTTCAGTTGCTTTAGTTTCTATCCTATAGTCCTACTCATACCGTTTTAAGAAATTTTTTATTGGCATGATCTAATTTCGGAAAACGATCTAAAAAAATATGTTCAATGGATTTTATATTTTATTGTATTGACAATGCAATATCTAATCAAATCCATATTTCTTAACTGTATGATAATTCCTACTTATTATTGTTTGCATTAGTGTTGCGACTTTTTTTAAACGAAAGCTATACTTTTTCGCTTCATCTTGTGATGGACAATGGACGCTGGCCTTTACATCCTAAGAGTGCGTGAGTAAATGTTTTATTCCAGCTCTTAAATATGTGAGGATTTCTTGAGTGACTTAATGGTTCTGCTGGGGGGACATTTTCTTACCAAATCAAAACTATTTTAGGGGGCTGCCTAGTGTTAGTAGCGCCGCGCAGATTGCTTTTCTAGGGTTCCGTACCCAAAGGGTAAAAACGGGACCCTATTACTAAGACTCTGCTGTCCGTCTATCTGTCAAAATCATTTATTCATTTTAGGCTGATACAGCACTTGTGAACGTCGATAAAGCTACGCTATCGGTTCGCAAATCCTACGGCGGGAGGCCTTGCAACGAAAAGAACCGGCAAAAAACTCGCCAAAAAAATACTAGCGTCACAATTGATTAATTGAATGAATTATATCTTCTTATTTAGAAGAAATAAAATAAAATCAATTGGTGAAGAAATTAAATAAAGCCAAATTTCTTACAAAAAAAGGTATCAGCCAAGTTTTGATCATAACCTCTTAATTTTTGAATGACTTTACATACTACCTCGTAACGGATAAAAATACCTCAATAAGCCTGTAAATTAATAATAGGTCTGTACCTATGAAATTTCCGTTTTCTAAGGGGAAATTGTAGGAAGTTGGAAGTATCATACAAATATATTTAGGGATATCTTGGACATGTGAACTCCGAAGTCAACGAAACTGTAGAGATATGATCAGACAACATTATTCAACGATTGCCTATAATCTCACTTCTAAACAAAAGCTGTTCGAAGCAGTCGAACTGACGACAACCAAAGGTAGGTACTTTGCAAAATTTATAAAAAAATTGACGCCTGTTTAATAATATTTTTAGATGGTTAACATAACGAAATACTTACTCTATTTTCAAAACTGCTTATTAATTTTGGTATATTGATTGATAATAAGTAAAAATTAGAGATCAACTGAACATATTGTGAGAAAAATACGGCAATGTCATAGGTAAAGACCTATTATTTACAATCATCGACAGCACATAAAATTTCAAGGTACATACCACAAAAACCAATCTTATTACGTACGCCAAAATGGCGCTCTTCAGGGCAACATGCTAGGTGTTCGTGAAATGTAATAGCAGAAGAACATAGTTCTTAATATAAGGAGGTAAAAACTAATGCTTGCTTCATATTGCTTATCTGGTGCCTACAACAAAAACCACAGGGTCGTGTGTTATGCGCTTAGTACAAAAAAATATGAACGAAAAGTATATCCATCTATCTAAATATAAAAACAAATGTAAGCAAAGCTGTTGTCTATAGATATTGCTATGAATCGTGGGAAGAATACACACAAATATATATTTTCAGTTAACTTTTCACCAAATAGCAACTAAAATCGTTTAGTTTGAGTCATGTTAAGAAACAAAGGCGTAAATAAATAAATCTTTATTCTCTCAACACAAACATTACAATGGTATATACATATTTAAAACAATAGAAAGAGAAGATATAATATTTGTGTGAGACTGGTACCTATACTAGGTTGAACCTGTGCGACAAGAGTCACCAGCCTCTCACCACCATCACTACTACGGACTGCCACAATGAAACTGAGTTTTTAGGCTTTTGAAAGTTTGTAAAAGTTTTACTCTAAGGGGTTAAAAATAGGGGTGAAACTTTTTGTGTGATCACGTCGGCAAAAAAGCTTATTCGCCAAAAAAATTGAATTTGTTAATTCTACCGAATTTCTCCACGCGGACTTAGCCGCGGGCATAGCTAGTCATCTATAAAGTGTTCTGTCCAACACAACGCCAGAAAAACAAAGCACCATGACTCCGGAAATAGATTGATTTTTTGCTCTCCAGCAGAAATCCTATACACGATGAATAACTCCAGTGGGACCTTACACCTCTCAACTCATTTGTAAAGCCATTCCATCACTTGGAGCCCCATTTATAACTGGCTCCATTATTCACGAAGTAATTTCGAGTCGAGATAACGCCAAGATGAATTTAGTTTGTAAAATTTGCTCTAAAATTAAATTCGATTCAGTGTTATATGTATTAGTTATGTACGCTGTTTCTATGGTTTCTGTATGGATGAGATTTTGTGTGTTTGGAAGTAGTTTAAATAAGCATACGATCTTTTTGTAACAGCTTTTAAATGCACATAATGTGTTTTGTTTTGTTTTGTTTATTTAACAACCACATGGAGAGGACCCCCAGGAAAAAGAAAGCGGGGTATACCCCCTACACGATGGGAAGACGATATAAGAAAAATCGCTGGCTCAAACTGGGTTCAAATAGCACAGGATAGAGAGAAGTGGGCATCCTTGGAGGAGGCTTTTACCATAGTAAAAGTAAAAGTATATATATACTTTTACTATGCTTTTACCCAAGCTGGGGACTACGCTAATTAAGATTTTTTTATTTTTTTATTATTAAGATTGTTATAAAAAGTATTAAGAATGTTAAATATATTTAAAAAAATAATAGTAAGGTAACATTTATTAGGTTTTAAGTTGAAATGTTAGCATGGTAAATAAAGGCTTTTTTAGTTTTATTTTTTATTTTATTTATTTTTATTATTTTATTAATGTGTTTTGCTGTAGAGCTGCATAATATATCTTTTAATATTTAAAAATGATACATTATAATATAAAAAATGTATTTAATACATAAAAACTCCATAAAAATTTCTAATACAGGGTGTTAATTTGATCAGTTCTGTTGTAAGCCCAAAACCACAGCTTGTACTCATAATATTGAACAACTTTCCGCAAGAAACACGGGTCGAAACATGAAAGAAAATTTTTGGTCTCATATACAAACTGCACAGTCATCTGATCGATTTTGTATGAAGGGACCAACATTTTTTTCAGATTTCAACCCATGTTTCTTGGGGAAAGTGGTTCAAGTTTATGAGTACAAGCTGTGGTTTCAGGTTTTGCAACCGAACAAACTAACAACCTGTATATAAAAATCTCGTGTCACAGTGTTTGTTATCGAACTCCTCCGAAACGGTTCAATAATTAAGTTGCTCCTCCATTTTGACGTGAAAGACGGACAAACAAACACACTTTCACATTTATTTTATAACTAGCTTTCCGCTCGCGGCTTCGCCCGCTTGGACTACACGACGTTATACCGCGGGAATGTGATATTTTTTCGGGATAAAAGTAGCCTATGTTCCTCTCCAGGCTACAAAGTATCTGTGTCCCAAATTTCAGCCAAATCCGTTTAGCCGTTTTGGCGTGATTGAGTAACAAACATACAAACATCCAATCATCTAAAGGTTTACATTTATAATATTAGTAGGATAGTAGGATATTAGTATGGAAGTATTCAATTCATAAAATGTTGTTCGACTTTTAATTTATTTAATACACATAAAATTTGTAGTGAAAGCTTTAATTTATTAGGACTCATTTCTTAGTAATGATATTAATTGTCACTTTCGTCTCCCAGGAGGTAAGAATAATCGAGGTACAATCACCAGCAGATCACTCTTAACAGACGTTTGACGAAAATCGGCCTTGTGGCGTTTGAGATAAGGCTGCGTTAAAGGTGTATAACCAACTGTTTATTAATCTGCCGAATTTTCCTTCATTTACTTTATTAATCGGCTTAATCATAGAGTTGTTTGTCAAACTTGTCGTTGATGCTATGAATATATTTTCGTCAATGTAACTCAATAAATTGGACATTGTTTTTGTAAATGTTATACCAACAAGATAACTTATATATCTAAAGTATCTAGGTAATACTAGAGAGATCAAATATTTGGAATTTTTGTTTGCAATGAATAAACTAAAAAATACTGCCTTGATATAATATATTCTTTCGTCAGTAGGAAGCTTCGTTTTTCCTATTTTATCCCGATATTCCCACGGTTACTCAAAGCCCACGGTAACGGGTACCACGCGGGTTAAGCCATACGGCGTAGCTATAATTAATATTGTGTTGTGTTATGTACTTAATAACAAATTAATTTATACAGAAGGTCAAACTATTACCTAAGATAACTTAATAATAGTTTCCTCCTACCCGAGTTTCGAAAAGGTATATCAGTTTGAAGTTTTTAGGTTTAAAAAGTTTAAATACATTATACTTACTGGGAAGTTATCCTTAAGGCATACCTAGTTTATGAAAATGAAAATGAAAAAAATATTTATTCACATAGACATAATTAATATGTACTTATGAATCGTCAATATTTTCTTACCACCCATTCAAGACTTTTTTAACTGACAAGAAGAATTTAATTCCCTTAATAATGTTTCAGAATCATGTACCTAATTCAAAACTGTGAAGAAGAAATTCTGAACCAAATGGAGAAAACTTGAAATCTTGGAGCTTAACGTGAATGTTTCATATTTCTTCGTATTTTTTTTTATCCACAACGGGGTAGCACATGGCTTTCATCACACCTGATGATAAGTGGTGATAAGGCTGAAGGTGGAAGCACACTCCTCCCGGAATCCTCAATCACTGAGGAACTGGCTATCTTATCTCTAACTGCCGGAACATAATGCTGAAAACATCATTGTTATGGCGTCAGACTTAGATAAGATGGTTGTAGCTAGCCAGGCGGACTAAGAACAAGTCATACCACCAACCAAACCGAATACAATATGTACCCCCACTGGGAATCAAACCCGGGACCTCTTGGTCAGAAATCGGTGGTGTGAAAATTCGTTGCAAAATGCAGTACTCTAGTGCATTTTTTTCAGTACGAAATTTAAATACAGTATGTACTTAATCAAAAGGCAAATAATAAAACCCGTTAATGTGTACATACCCAAGAAATCTCCAAATATCTTTTTATGATAATTCCAACTTCCTAATACAATTTGCCCATTTTAAAACGTAAAGAGAAAGACCTATATTTACATCAGTAGAATACCCGGTAACTCAAAAACATCACGTTATCCAAAACAACTTTAACTTTAACCGCCTGTGTGGTCTAGTGGTTCACACCACCGATTTCAGACCAAGAGGTCCCGGGTTCGATTC
Source organism: Crambus lathoniellus (assembly GCA_949710035.1). NCBI lineage: Eukaryota > Metazoa > Arthropoda > Insecta > Lepidoptera > Crambidae > Crambus > Crambus lathoniellus. Next base: position 2,471,859 of record OX453299.1, on the reverse strand, counting down.
CCAGTGGGGGTACATATTGTATTCGGTTTGGTTGGTGGTAGGACTTGTTCTTAGTCCGCCTGGCTAGCTACCAACCATCTTATCTAAGTCTGACGCCATAACAATGATGTTTTCAGCATTATTGTGTTCCGGCAGTTAGAGATAAGATAGCCAGTTCCTCAGTGATTGAGGATTCCGGGAGTAGTGCGCTTCCATCTTCAGCCTTATCACCACTTAACATCAGGTGTGATGAAGGCTAAGTGCTCAACCGTTGTGGATAAAAAAAAAAAAAGCGCGTCGCTTCGATGGCCCATAATAATAAATTTTTATAAGGCACTTTTTCAGGATTTGTCCCGAGTCCCGCGCCAACCGGCCGAGAGCCCGAATTCACGACCGCTCGGCTTTCATCGCGCCTGGATGGCTTTGACTTTCGGCCCGATTAGCTTAGGTAATGTTGCTACGAAAGGTTTAACTTTAGCCCCTGGTATAAAAATTACTTTGAAAAAATGTCGTATTGCGATTGAAATATTTTTTGACGATTGATATTATTTCTTAAAGCTAGGTAAGTATTAATTCGATCAACAATAGTTCTAGACTTCGAGCAACGCGGGTCTTCCGTCCCGGGAAGACCTGCGTTGCTCGAAGGTTCTAGATGAAGGCTCACGAACTAAATGAAAACATTACATGGCACAGACTGACTTTTTTTAAACGGAGAAAAAGGTTACGAATGTTACGATCTTACATTATAAATGACAGGAACCGTTCCACGTTTGAAATACCTTAGTATTATTGACACTGTCAAAATAATCTACTTATAATTATTATACTCTCAAGTGGGAGTATACGCTCGGCCATATCTGCCACTCCAACTGTATGTATCTAGAACTTGGAGTTATAATTGATCGAAGGTCTCAGATAATTATTTGGCATAGTGAAAAACTTTGCAATGGTCTCGAGGCTGTGCTATTTAGGTTGGATTGGTTATTGAGTTTCTCAATGTTTTGGAATCATTTTAATTATGGATGGGTAGTCTAGATAAGGTGAATTTTTAAGTGAAAATATGTTATCGCATTTAGGTTGGCTGTAGCTCAGGGGCGGTTTATATAAAAAATATAATGGTGAAAATCCTGAGAAAACAATAATGCTTACAATAATCTATATATATAAAATTCAAAGTCCTGACTGACTGACTGACTGAAGATATCAACGCACAGCCGAAACCGCTGAACGTAGAGACTTCAAATTTTGCACATAGATACGTTATACAGTGTAGACATCCACTAAGAAAGGATTTTTGGAAATTCCACCCCTAAGGGGGTGAAATAGAGGATAAATGTTTGTATGAAAGTCCGTCAGTTTTGAAGTTAGGATCTTCAAATTTTGTATTTAGGCTAGCAATTGAAAATTAATGTTTACCTATGTCAGAGTTCAGGGGTGAAAAGGGGAATGAAATGTTGTATCTAGAAAGACCTTTATTTAATTATTTAGGCTTATGGTAGGAAAGTAAAACAAAGAAGCAAACACATATTTCGTATTTTTTCGAAAATCAACCCTTTAGAGGTTAAATGGGATAAATAAACCTAAAAATCGATATGGATGTCGTTATTGAGGTTTTATGGGATGACGATTGCAAAAATGGCATTTATTTTGATGTTAAACATGCTGAACATGTTTCAACCCCTAAAAGGTTGAAATAGGGGTGAAATTTTGAATGAAAAATCAGGGGTAAAATAGACATTTCAACTTGAAACTTTGTAGGCTTTCTTCTTAAAACAAATAGGCAACCCATTTCGTAAATTTCCCAAAATCAAACCCAGGGGGTAAAATAGGGGATGAATATGTGTATGAAAGTCCGTCAGCTTTGAAGTTAGGATCTTCAAATTTTGTATTTATCTTTATCTTATCTTTACATCGTCCGCGTGGACATTCGAGAAAATACTTAGGGGACCAATAATCAGGATAAAAAGTATTCTATGTTTTAATTTTATAAAAATCCGATCAGCCGTTTTTACGTGATTAGGCGGGTCCTCCTTCACCAAGCGAGGCTGCTCGCTTAAAATAAAAATGGTAATTTTGGCATTCGTTACCCGTGACACTAGGTACTGCGTGGCACTACTAGCATTGTCATGGGTTATTTTTCTTTCCCATGAATTTACTTCTCTCATTGGCTGATTAGACTCATATATCAAAATTTCCCGCAGATAAACTCATTACCCATGACACTACTAAGGTTCTTACTAACTGCCACGCAGTAGTGTCACGGGTAACGAATGAATTTTGTAGATAAGGAAAATGACTTGCTATACAAATCTGTCCAAATAGTATACCTATGTAATTTTTTGATATACTATATCTATGTATGTACTACATTTTAGCTTTCGGAACCTTCGATCAACCTAGGTGTATTGTTGATCGAAGTTCGGAACACACAAAGCGATCCATTCATAATGAAGAATAAGAAGATAGGTGACATTTGTGACAGGCAGTGTATAGAACTTATTTGGTTATTTTTATCTGTACCTATACACCTCTAAATTTTTTGGGTTCGTGTGTTACGCCCCCGGTGTGTGACGCCCCCGTGGTGGAAGCCCCCGATTTCGTTTTAGTGCTATAAAATTTATTACTTAAATATTTTTATCCAAAGTACAGTGAGGTAGCAAAGTGTAACCTATTATAAAAATGTTTATAAGTGTCTACATGAAATGATTCAAAGTCTTAGTTTTTTTTATATAAATCTTTATTAATAATGTCGGTGAAACAACAATTTGCTTTTCTATAATATCACATTAGTCAAGGTACAATTCAAAAATCTCATTTAAAGAAATAAGATGGATTTACATAATCTGTAATTAAGGTTTTTCAATACCTAATAAATAAATGATAAAGTTATCTACTTAAGTATTTACAACATTGATACACAATAACAACAAAATAATCAAACATTAAAATATAGCAACATTAACATGCAAAATCACAAATCCTAAAAGAAAATAAAAGAAAATCACAGAGAAATATTAGGATGATTTGAACTACTTAAATAAAATATGTAAGTAGGTACTTTATTTTTCTTAAAAATATATAAGTACCTATCTCCTTAAATATATAGAACAATGATACCAAAATAATGAAACATTATAATCTAGCAATAACAATTAACATTCAAAATCACAGATCACAAAAAAAAACACAAATAAATATAAGAACTTTGAAAGTACTTAAATATGTAATTTAGTAATTAAATATAGAGATATCTTCTTTAATAAATAGTTACAACATTGCTAACGATAAAATTAAACTGAGGTAACTTAAATTTAGTAATTATGTAACAATTAACATGCAAAATCAGTTTTTTTTTCAGTCTAAGTAATTATTTTAAATATTTTTTATATGTCGTGAACTTTGATTTAGTAATTATGTAAAAATATGGTTAAAGAATATTTTTATAAGTATAAATATTTATATACCCTTCTTCCCCAACATGGCCAATTCTGACCACGCATATAGCTGTCAGTGTTCACTCAAAGCCGGGGCGGCCAATATTGACCAGGCGCCGGCCGGTACAGATTACATTTTTTTACTCCATGAAGGAGTCTATGCGTGTATGGGACACTTGATTTTATATGGAAGCTGCATACATTCTCTATAGGCTGTAAAATTCATATCCCTCTGCATGTTTCGTTCGAATTGATATAGAAAAAAGAAAGTCTCATTTTTTTCGCTCTGCCTCTGCAAATGTTTATAATATTTTAAAATATGTGTAATCTTATTATTTCGAAGCAAAAAGCAAGGTAAATTGTGTTTTACTGTTATAATAAGTGTTATTTTAGTGTTTTACAGAGGAAGTTATAGGAATCAAATCTAATAATAAATGTCAAAAAATTTCCAAAAAATTCTTCAAAGAATTCAGTCAAATAGCTTATTGCTGCACTTATACCATGTAGAACTAATATATTACTATAGTAATATAGTATAATTTAGTACCTGAAAATAGATAAAACATTCATAAGCCAAACACACTTTACACAATGAAAAAATATAGCCTAATTCCTAAGTTATCAGGTTTTTCGTAAAACACGGCTATTTTTTTATTTACTTTTCCATTTTTTTCGATTTTACCTAGTAGCGCGGGCGGTGCGTTCGTTTATAGTAAAAAAACTCAGGGCCAGAAGGGTTAATATATTATGTAAAAATTAACACTCAAAATCATTTTTTTAAGTCTAAGTAATTATTATTGATATTTTTTTATTTACATTTTTGTTTGACTTGCACAAACGGACGGATTTGTTTCAAAAACTCCATAATTGAAATTTGTTTCTTTTCATATATATTTGTCAGCCTGGCAATGATGTTGTCATTTATTATAGAAGATTTTTTCTTTTTGCATAGGTATAAAAATGTCATTTCGTCGTAATCTGAAAGTAAGTAAGTACGTATAATTATATAAAAATTGATTAAATAAAAAAGAGAAAAATATTATGTATTACGTAAGTAAGTAATAGGTATTTTACCTCACTTGTGCTGTAACTTATTGCAACAATAACTTGACTTCTGTGCGAACGAGGTAGAAATAGCGTCCATCGCTATATTCGCTATTGTCAATTATGTCCGTTTACCTGAACTCTATTGTTTTCAATCCTTTGCGCGAAAGAGATAGTTAAGAAAGCGATCTGGCTTTTGTCTAAACCAGTTTGGTCGGCTCGTTTGAAAAAGGTACAAATTAATGTATTTTAAGGAAATAAACTGTAACCACAACATAAAATTATGTCCAATATTTTGTTGGTTAAATTATATCTATATAATCAAATAATTATACCTGTAATACATCATACTCATAATAATCACAAACATGAAACAGTTAAATTTAATTACTTAGTTCATAAACACTTTTTTTGTCGACTGTATCTGGTAAAAATTACTTTTATTGCGATGAAATCGACTGTTATAACTTAATTGAAAATCGGGGGCATCCACCACGGGGGCGTCACACACCGGGGGCGTAACACACGAACCCAATTTTTTAGGGGATGATAAGTGTCATGGCCCGCTATTATTTCTTGGCTGCTTGCGCTCCTGCAACGAGTGAGATAGAAGATGGCTTTGTAAGTGTCCATCACTACGAACAATTTTTAACAATCTTTTTTTCGCTTTTCCGTGGTTGGCCCCATGGTAAAAATTGTTCGTATTGATGGACACTATCATTCCATATAATCTTTGTCCTAATTAAAATTTTGTAGTGTTTAACTTTATTAGATGTATTTATAGAGTCTGTTTTACGCTGGAGCAACACTGTGCGTGCGACTGTGCCGCATGCATAGAGTACTATAAGTAATACATTGGGACGCATGCTACAAAATTAAAACTGTCGAACATTGTGGCAAGAGTCGTGCGGCATGGCAGCACCATGCGTCATGTAGCTGTCATATCTGGTATCCAAACACGATGGATTCTATCATGGCCCGCTATTATTTCTCGGCTGCTTGCGCCCCCCCGAAACGAGCGAGATAGGAGATGGCTTTGATTCTATGCGATATTTTTGACACAGGCTGCCGCATGCCGCAACTCAATGTTGGATATGTAGCATACAGTGCCACAAGCTTTTTTGTTCCGGTGACGGCCGTGACAGAAGAGCCACTTGCAATACGAAATTAGCTGTCAAAATGGACTGTCGTATGAAAACTGTTTTAGTTCCAAAGATAATCACCGGAACAGAAAAGCTTGGCGCACTATACCATAAGATAACGTACACTATAAATGTAGCATGCGGCAATGTCGGATAGTGTTGCTTCGGCGGTACGCCGGGCCCACTAGGAATAGATATAAAACATTAGTAAAAAAATCATATACTTACACAAACATAAATCGCTTAGAATTATTATCTATGTAATGAAGTTATTTCTTCAAGAAAACCCTGTAAAATTATTATCATGGAATTTCAGCAACTAAAAGACCGTGTTTCGCGCCATCTAGTTGCGTCCTTTGTAACTACAGAGCAGAAACGCGAAGCAAAGTTGGTTCAGGCACAAAATAATAGCCACTACACACGTTCTGATCCGACCGCCCCATTTGGTCTGCTCCAAACCAAATCGAAAGTGAGTAGCGTAGCCATAATTATTATTATTCGAGTTTGACGCGGTCTGGCTGGATTTGGTTCGCACGAACTTCACTTCTTACCAAATTGAAACGTGTGTCGGCCCAGGGACCGTACCCTGAGGGCCTACTCTGAAACGCAAAACCCGAAACTTTTGTATACCCGTCCCTCTCACTCTCTAGTCGGGACAGAATCGAGTGAAAGGGGCAGGGCTAACCGAAGTTTTGGATTAGCGTTTCAGAGTACGGTCCCTGAAACACGAATCCGAAACTTCGGTTAGCCCCTTTCACACGATTCTGTCACGACTCGAGAGTGAGAGGGACGGGTATCCCGAAGTTTCGGGTTTTGCGTGTCAGAATAGGCCCTCTCGACCGGACCAACAAGGCAGTGTTGACAATTTTGGAGATTTTCCCAAGGTTTAGGGAAAATCTTCTCTCTTTAAATACTTAAATTTAATTTTGTCCTAAAAATTAATTTATATAAAGAAGGCATGACATCTCATCAATAAGTGCTGCTTTAAGTAAATATTTAGCAAGTTTTAGCATTTTAATGAAAATAACAAATAAAATTGAATTTGAATTCTTTATAAGTAACAATAAAACAACAAAAAAATCATTTTAATCTATCTATTGCCAGCAAATCGATGTTTTCTTGATGTAATTTCAAATACCTAGCTTTCCGCCCGCGGCTTCGCCCGCGTGGACTACACAACGTTATCCCGCGGGAATGAGATATTTTTCCGGGATAAAAAGTAGCCTATGTTCCTTTCCAGGCGTTAAAGTATCTAAAAGTAGTCCCAAATTTCAGCAAAATCCGTTCAGCCGTTTTGGCGTGATTGAGTAACAAACATCCAAACATCTAAACTTTCACATTTATAATATTAGTAGGATATTAATATTGGGAGATTATCAGTAGAGGAACTACAGCACTACAACAATGCAATCTCGGTGCGGCCAAATCGGAACGTGTGTAGCGCCCCGACCAGATTTGGTGCGGCAGACATGGATTGAACATTGTGTAGGTAGCTGCGCGGGGATCAGCATGGTTATTCACAAATCGTCCGAAAGTTTCCGTTTCCGATTGCTCCCGAAGTCGAATGTCACTCATACTTTCCGTCAGGAAGCCAAATCGCTATTCACAAACCCTATCGGAAGCCCATCGGAAAGCAGACTAGCTAGGAACAATATTCTTAAGTAAAGAGCGTTTACAACGAGTGCTAAACTGTGGTAGAAAACCAAATTGGTATAGTAGAAAACGAAATTGGCGCAAATATTGCTTTTTACTCAAACAACCATGCTTTATATCACAAAACATATCTTTATTAAACGATAAAACATCAATAACACAATTTATTTCAAAACTAAATAAATGTTAAAATTTAAGCGCGTAGCAAGCTTTATAAACAAAACGTCAACGTGACGTCAACCAAAGAGAATATTGATTTTTTTAGGCTAGGGTTTGCGTCCATACTGCCTAGATATTAATAGTTTTATTCGTAAGTAGTACAAAAAAGAAAATATTTGTTGGAAATTTTTTACTTTAATATTGAGTGACGCGTCCTGTTTTAACGATTAGGAGAGCTTAGTATTTGAATTAATACTTAATGCATCACAAAAACTTACATTCTTTGTCTCGTCATACTTTGGTCACTTTTTAACCGACTTCAAAAAAAGGCGGAGGTTCTCAGTTCGGTTGAATTTTTTTTTTTTTTTTTTTGAATGTTTGTTACCTCATAACTTTGTCAATTATAAACCGATTTTAGAAATTCTTTTTTGGTTTGAAAGCATATAGTTACAAATTGGTCCCATTGTTATACGGTCAGGATCTGATGATGGCATCCTGGAGAAATCAAGGGAACTCTTCAAATATTATAGGCACACCTATAGCGATTTTGGTATTTTCTTAAGTAACTCGTGCATTTGCTTTCGGTAAGCACCATTTGGTGAAGAGTAACTGATGATGAAGACCACATATGGCCATCGAAAACATTAATTAAATACTAAATATGTTACGGGCGCAATACGATTCCTTTAAGGTTCATAAGTAATTTTCAAGTATTTGCGACTGGTAGTCATCATCTCACGATGATGAGCTGGTGATGGAAGGTACAACTCCTCAATAGTTAGGAGTTGGAGGATAATTCTTTAAATATCGTTGATACGTAAATATTTGTAGTTGTTACCTTTCAGGTTATTTAGTTAAGCTGATGATGGAAGGTAAAACTCTTTAACGCTTAGGAGTTAAAGTATGTTTTTAAGTACTACAAGTGCAAATAGAACTTTAGGTTGTATTCTTTCAAGTAATTTAGGTTAGCTGATGGTGGAAGGAAACTGCATAACAATTAAGAGTTGGAGGGTGGTGCTTGTCTGAGTTCTAATTTAGATATGGGCTATAGTCGTTGCACATTGAGCTACCCTTGCTCATTATGCGGTTTCTTATAGTAGATTTCTTACACTAAAAAAGGAAAAATAAACAAAATTTTTCAAAAAAAATTAAACCGCCTTCAAAACAAAACTGCAAACAAAAACTCATTTCCCAAAAACACGTAAAAGTGAAAAATAAATTGAATCATTCAATTCAAAGTACGAAAGTGCGGGACTTTTTCTAATTAATCTTGAACTTACTGATCTGATTGAAGTCGGTGTCAAGCCGAAAGTAACAAGAACGAATACTTAAAATTCAATTTCATTTCATTTCAAAATAGTGAAACAATAATAAACAATATCTCATGCGCAGAGTGGTGTAAATTGTAACCTATCAAATACATATTAATATTAATATCTATTTGGCTTGACACCGACTTCAATCAGATCAGTAAGTTCAAGATTAATTAGAAAAAGTCCCGCACTTTCGTACTTTGAATTGAATGATTCAATTTATTTTTCACTTTTACGTGTTTTTGGGAAATGAGTTTTTGTTTGCAGTTTTGTTTTGAAGGCGGTTTAATTTTATATATAGTGAAATATAAATCTCAAAAGATAACCTCTTTAAAAAATATACCAAAGTCATATCTACCTCAATTATTAAAAAAACTGCCCTTAAAACACTTTATTCTAGTAAAATTTAATTATTTAAATTGTTTCGAAAAGTCTCCCGACAGCCAACGTTATCGATTGCCAATGTCATTGATCCGAGTAGTAATGTCAAAGTTTACGAATCCGACGTTTCGTGAATAGCGATCTATGACATCTTCGAAAACTTTCCTCACGGATTCGAAAAGTGTAGTTTCCGACAGTTCGTGAATAGCCCTGCAGATTTGCAAAGAAGTTCGTCCGCACCAAATCAGCGGTCGGATCGGAACGTGTGTAGTAGCTATAATACTAAAAGTAGGTCAGCTGAATGTATGTAGGTATTGAATATAGTTAGTAAGACATTATGTAGGTGGCGGTGTCCTACCACATTTTCTATTTATATTGCCTCTTTTTTTATTTGGAACTTTATTTTTAAGTTGTTTATTGAAAAATGGGAAATGAAGTAAGTATTTTGAAAAAAGATTTGTTTTTCAAAATACTTCATTTCCCATTTTTCAATAATAAAAATTGCATTGTGAATGCAAAAAAGTAAAAATTTAACTTTATGTTGTTTGTTTAATTTAAGAGATAGTTAGGAAAACACAACAGCTGCCTATAGCTAACGGAACAGAGACGAGCGAGCCCCTTTACAACAAAACATTTTCATTTTGCATACAAGGAGCGCGTACATTATGCCGGGGCGTAGCGGAGCGGGCCGCAACGCATCGCATTGACGGATTTGAGTATAGCCAAAGCCATCTTCTATCTCACTCGTTGCACTAGCGCAAGCAGCCGAGAAATAATAGCGGGCCATGGTATATCACATAGTGACGGGCCGGGCCGCAGCGCATTGACGGATTTTTAGTACAACCATAACCAAATTCAAACATCCAATTTCTTCTACTACTAGCGGTTATACCCGTCTCTCTCACTCTCCGGGCATGACAGAATCAAGTGAAAGAGACAGGTATAATTTGTAGGTATCATGTTATCTGACCGAGTAGTACGAGAAAAATCCGCTTGCTATAGCACACTGTGTCGGGGCGCAGTGGGGCGGGGCGGGCCGCATCGCATCGCACGCACGCAACAAAATCCGCGGCGGATTATGCGGCCCGCTGCGCCCCGGCATAGTGTGCGATAGTTCATATAAAATACATACGAGCGATTTGGGCGGTTTTTTGCGCTGCGGCCCGGCCCGCTGCGCCCCGACATAATGTGCGCGAACCTCCCGTGCGTAGGCGACGCAGGGGGTGCGGTATGGTGAAGCGGGCCGTGAGGTAGCGGCAATGATAAAGTGAACGCGTTGTACCTACTTTTGGAAAAATTGTCAATGGGATGCATTTCCACAGAAGCGCAGCTGCACAGAGCCGAGTTTGTTGCCTTGGTTACCATACAGCCAAAACCATAAAGCTCGACTTAATACTGAGGTAACTGGAGAGTGCAGTACGAACAATTTTTTGTGACCACAAATTACACAGTGGCTGTCTTCCGTCTCACCTACACTTTAAAAAAATACGTATGGTCATATGAGACAACTGACAGCCACTACATACTAAATGTCAAATTTGCTGGAGTTCACTTGTTTATTCAGGGTGAGAACTCCAGTTACCTCAGTATTAAGTCGAGCTTCATGGCCAAAACATAGCTCCAGTACCTTAGTACTATTATTTATTCTATGGCTCCAGTGACGGCCTTAGCCCGTCGGGAGCCCAGGGCGGCCAAACTTTGTGGCCAATATGTGGGCCCAGCACCCTCCCCCTCGTGATCAGTTCACATTTTGGGGGCCCTTGGGGCCCCCTCGCTTTGAGCGCTTATTTAGGATTTGATCAAGGGAATGTGCAGGCATTTAGTTTCTGTAATGCTATGCATGTAACTGATAACTACTTTTTTTATTTCATTAATGATATTGCTTTTTAGGGTTCCGTAGCCAACAAGGAACCCTTATAGTTTCGCCATGTCCGTTCGTCCGTCCGTCTATCCGTCCCCAGCCTAGCTCATAGACTCTTAGGATAAAGTGGTGAAGTAAAATTACCTCCCCTACACGTGAAGAGGGGATGTATTTTTCTTTTCTTGACTACCCCATAGTGTGGGGTGTCGTTGGATAGCAATAACAAAAATATTGTGGGTTTGTGAAGGCAGTTTTTTGATTGAGGTATCCGTTTGTGAGTTATTAAGCTTTAAAGTGCAAATTTTTTTGCACTTTAATCCTTTGTTTTGCATACTTACGTGAAAAAATCACGACAGGTGTATATATAACGAAGTTGAAAGAAAGTAGGCTTTACAAGTTTTGAGATATATTTATTCCGTTGTATGTTTTTTACCCAATAAAATCTTCAATGCCAATTGCCAAACGATTGCACTGTTATAATTACTCAAAAAGGTACTTAATCATAAGAAAACCTTCCTTCCTATACCATTGTGACCTTATGCGTACTGACCACGCATGAAATCTATTGCGAAGTATAATAACATCAGCACATCGGGTTTAACATTGCTTTCAAAAGCCTCCAGCTCAATTTGAATCTTAGCCTATTAAAAATTGGGTTCCGAATTGTCTGATGTTTGGTGTATTGTTAGGTTACTCGTTTATTGACTGTACTAACATTCAAATAACCGTGTAATTATTATGAAGGCAAACAAAATGCTCACTGACATAGGCCTCAGAAAAAAACGCTTGGAGAAAAAGAAATACCTTAGTAAACAAAATAATTAACCAAATTATACAAATATCCTCTTTCCTGTGCGAATATCGGGATATGATATAGCATGACAATATAACAGCTGTTTATTGATAACAAAGAAAATAAATTAAAGATATTATTTTATCAGTAGGTAGCTATTACATACACCACTAAGCGTTTAACGCCCGAATTCTCGTACGCAAATCATCTTTAGGAGCGTCTCAAACATCATGCCATCTCTTTCATACGTTTGACATTTAAAGTGACAGGGCGATGTGTGAGACGCTCCCAAAGATAAGTAGCGTACGAGTATTCGGGCATAAGGGGTTTAAGGCGCTACTCGGAAAAATAATGACTTTTTGATTTAAAACTATAAGACGGTTAGAGTTGTTAAAAATCTGGTAATAAGATATGTATTTCTTCATGCCTTTATCTAGAATTGTATAGTTTCAAAAACACGATTTTATGATTTTGCCTCGACACTTTTAATTTTCGAAAAGACCTCTAAAAAATACGAAAAGTGAAGATTATTCTTAAATGGGGTTACTTACACTATTGGAAATTGGTTTAATTAGTGGACACCAATAATATTGAGGATCGTATAGAAGCATTTTTTTTTAATCGCTGTAGTTTTTTAATACGAAGTGATTTTGTGTTTTGCAAGATCGGTCTCGCTCCCGCGCGCGTCGTTTTCTCATTGCTATCTCGCTTCAGCACATTTTTTCCGAGTATCGCCTTAAAAGTATCTGTCATTACATGTCAATACGTAACGGGTGTCCCAAAAGTAGGTATAGGATGATATGTCTCAATAAAACGCGAATGGATTGAAATTTCTTCGTAGTTTTATTTTATTTTAAAGAAGAGACTTGAACAATTTTATCTGAATAGAATATCTGCTAAATAGCCGCCACGGGCATTCTTGCTGTGAGCAAGTTTTTCATGACACTTTCACACATTTCGCTGCTAATTTCACACATTTCGCTACTTATTTCACCAATAACTCTGCGAATATTTTGTCTATATTGTCTATGTTTTGTGGATAGTTGGCGTAGACTTTATCTTTAACGTAGCCCCAAAGAAAGAAATCCAGTGGCATCAGATTTCGGTGGCCATTTGACATCACCTCTTCTTGAAATTACGAGATTTTTCGACCTTTCGACGAGTGTGTGTATTTGATCGTGAATTTTCGTTAAATATTTGTATAACTTCTATGCGCTGTTTTATTGTGAAACGCTCCACGATTAATTTTACATGTGTCAAGATGACGTATGTCAAATTTCAACCCGCCATCTTGAATATTTCGGAAATGGCGCGAATTTCAAATCCTATACCTACGTTTGAGACACCCTTTACTAACTTACGGTAAGCCACGTAATCGCGATAGGCGATTTATCTGTACCATAGAAAAGTACCACTTCAACTCCACCAAGATGTATGGAACGGTTAGATACCACAAGATGACGTACGTCACCATATGTAGCATGCGGCAATGTCGTCGCACCACAGTGTTGCTCCGGCGTAAAAGAGCATTTAAGGCCCGTGGTATCGCCAACGACCTGGGGCATAGAAGCGTGGCCTAATTTTCCCTCCCGCTACCTGCACCAAAACAGCTTAAACACACGTTTCGTCAAAACTATGTATTATTTTAGTACGAAAAATGCTCAAGTTTAAGTTAAACAAGTTAGCAATCTTTTCCTGAAAGAAACGTGAAAATATCACTTGTAGTTAAGAATCAGTAGCGTATTTCAAGTAGAAAACAGCTTCATTTCAATGTTTTTTAATAGTAGGTATCTTAAAGACTATGTTTTTTTAAAATGCTCAGATTGAAGTTTATATATCAATATTTAATATATATTCATTCTGGATTCAACAGTAGGCTAATTTATGAGTTTTAGGGTATCAAAAATGATCGTTTCACGACTCCATGCACCTTAAAATACAATGCAATTAAAAGCAAAATATTATTTAACCCCATTGCGCTTCATCAAAGTTAAGTTGCAAGGACGGTTACGGCCGCTCACTTTACAAAGTTAAATTAAACAGTATTAGGGCAGCAGTTAAAACTAACCGCAGAAAACGACAAGCGGTTGTTAAAGTGTTGCTAGACATACCTACAAATGTATGAGATACATTGATTTATTATTTAGGTTTTAGAGTTATTCTATTGTATATTTATTAAATTAATCAATCAATCAATCAAATATTTATTTGCATTAAATAGGGTACATTACAATATTAAATGTGCTTGATTCCGTTCCGTAATTCCTAATTATTACTTACAGCTCAGAGATGCCTGAAATCTACACAACGTAAGTACCATTTATTTTAGTAGCTCAAGACTGCCGAGTGCTTTTTCTGAATACATAAAACACGTTAACATAATTATATGAATCTCATGCTCGTGGTTCTTGGAAATTAAATTGTAGTCGTGCACAAATGTGTGCATTTGCGAGTTTGTGTCTATTTGTGAGTTTGTCCGTCTTTCACGTCGGATATAATTGGAAGGGTTCTTAAGTGTCTTCAAACCGCTGAAGAAGATCAACCAAATTCTTACCACTAGTCAAGTGCAATAACTCCTTTCAAGTCTCAGGCGTAGGTATACCAACTAGATTTTGACTGTGGGCTCTCCCACAGTAGTCAAAATCTAGTATTATCAAACAGAACGAAACATTTTTCAAGTGTGATGCGCGACGCTATTGAGATAAGTAAATACCCAAAGGCAAAAAGGGCATCCCCTAAATCCCATACAAACTGGGGCCCCGCCATACAAGCCTAAACATTGGTCAGTTTTTACATCATAACATAACATAAGAATACTTAAGGATAATTTTTCACAGCGATCTTCAATGGCCAAGTTACAAAAAAAACTGTTTTTAGAAACCTATCTCTAACTGAGATAGGCTAGTTTTATAGTCGCGCTTACTGTCAGCGCGGCTGGCAAAGGCGTGGATGACCCGTACGAAGCAATAAAACTAGTGCCGCGCGATTTTGTAGGTAGGTAGAGTACGGATGCACATCTCCAACCAGCGAGACTATGTAACGCACTAGTAGCACTAGACAGTTAAAAAAACGCGGCCTTAAGTTCAGTCAGCGCGGGCCATCCGCGCGTGTACCTAGGTTTACAATGCACGGTGGATGACACTCAACGCTCGTGGCTCGCGTCGCGACGCGACGCGACGCTTACCACACGCGCTGGAAAAAGCGTGACTGTAAAACCAGACTAAGTTTTGTTGCCTAGCAACCGTTGCTATGTTCTAATATCAACATCAATGAATATCTTAGCATGTAATGAGTTTCATACTAAAGAGTTCTTAATTAAATAATTATTATGTTCAAAAAGTAAATCGTCGAGTCTCGGAAAATGAAACTACTTATCTACTTTTGGCCAATGCTAAGGTTTATATTTTAGCCAGTTAAAAAACTTATTTAGAAAGATTAAAATAGTAAATGTCTAACCGTTTCCCGTTTCTGAACGTTAAAATAAAAATACTTACAGACAATCAAAGACAATAGACAATAAGTGCGGGTATATAATATATTCTTATATTAAATTTAAAAAAAATAGAGAGTAGTTTCCGTGACCACGGCCCCGAAACGTGGAGAAAACTAAAAATCTTTTAAAACACAATTCAAAATTACCAATTTATGTGTGTAGGTACGCATGATTTAATCTGTAAAAAAATGGTATTACACGCAGAAATCTAAGATGTGATAAATGAATTCTGTGATCGAGTCGATAAAAGTCACAGAAGTCATTTTGCACCTCCTCATGCAAATATTGGAATACCTAGCCAAACCAGGCATTACGTTTTGGCGATTCTAATAATATTTGCATACCACGCTCATTTTTGAACAAATATAAAATTTAATGATAAATACTTATATTTTAAAGAAAATGTTTGTGCAATGAGGAAGTGTCCATTGCATTAAAATGACCTGTCAAACTAAGATGTAATTAGCAGTGATGTGATGATTTTAGCAAAATCTTTCCGTGTTATGTGCTTAGCTCTGTTAAATATTGGGTTAAAGAATCAGTAAGTATATTGAACTTTATGATAAATATTTGACATAGCCAGGACTGGCGACACTGTAGGCGTTGCGGACAACCTTGACTCTCTGTCAGCGGAATGATCCTCGTTTCGCTTTGCTGCGAACCATGGTGTGAAGAGTATGTCCTATTTTAGGTGAGAGCTCATTTGAGCCGCCCGATACCCGCCCAGCACCGCCTCGCTACGAGCAGTTCGTTTAGAATGATGTACTGTGGGTTGATAAGTCACAGCAGACTTATCAACTCAGAAAGGGATTGACACCGTATCGCCTTTCGCCTCGCCGTCAACCAGGCGTCAACCTAAAGTAAGCACGTAACCAAACCGGATCAGCGTCGGTACGTCGACTCGACTACTGCTAGGCGATGCCGGCGCCGTGCTTACGGAGACGTAAGCACGTGGACGACTAGCCGTAATCGCGGGCATAGCACCGAAAAGCGGTTCATGGGTCCTGAGGCGAGGCGATTACGTTACGATTCCGATTAGTGTGCGTTGGAGTATAGGGGGTTTCATACAAAGAATATTGAACCGCTCGAGTCGATAGTACGTTTACGATCCGTTTACGAGTTAATAAGTATGCTATGGCCTTTACGCTCACTACATAAGCTCCGGAGTACCTTGCCACAGAATGCCTCGCTTTATGTGGTTCTTCTCTTGCAATGCTTGTCGTCTCTTCTATGAAACTTCTTGGTAGTGGTTCCAAGCGGAACAATCACTCTCACACTGCTGGGGCACAAAAAAAAGGCCTTCCTTATATAGATAGATTAAGAGAATGGGCCATGTCCCATTATGCGGACCTAATGCGGATTGGTGGGTATTGATGACTGCAAAGCACCTCCAAAGCGCGGAAAAGCTCGATAAAATATATAATTTTTTGGTTACTACCCCATCGCTTACCATTGGGAAAATTGTTTTTAAACTCATCTCTCGCAAGCCGAACGCGCTTACCACTGCAACATGGGTCTGCACTGCAGTTCTTTAAACTGCCTGCCTGTAGCTAGCGGAGCGGAACGGAAGAAGCCGGAATTTCTGTTTAAAATTGAAAAACAAAAAAATGCTTTCATGTTTTTATATTACTTTATTGCACAAAATACAATCTGTAGAGTACAATAGGCGGATTTAACGCTTAAAGCATTCTCTGCGAGCCAACCTTTAGGGGAAAAAGAAATCAGCGAATGCGGTACAAACAAGGAAACAAACAAATATTTAAATAGACTTATGAGATATTAAGATAACAATAATTATAAACATAAGAAATATCAAAGTAAACACAAATTTATAGTGACAATGAACAAGATGATTTTATTTTAGACTTTTATCACATAGTAAGTACGCGGCCGGCGGTCGCCGCTTTTATGTTACATTTCATACCTAGGAATAAATTAAATGAAACAAACGACTACTTACGTTCCGGAAGTAAAAGTAAAAACCAAATTCGTAAATTAGGTACAACACTTGATATAAAGGTGGCGATACACATGGTACAGGCATGCAAACAGGATGGTAGCATGCACACTTGTTACACAGACAAAACGTGTCATTCTCACGCTTCTTCTTCACGGACTTTTTTATTGGTATAAAGAATACTAGTGGGTTCCTAAGACATTCGTACTGTCTAATGTCTGTACAAATGTATAAATTGTATCGTCTTTTCATAACCCCATCGTGACATGGTGAATATTTAGTTCTTATATAAAAACAAACAAAAACAACTTGAAATGATCACAAAGGCAACTGAACAAAAAAATGCACCAACGACGACAATTCGCAGCTACTGGCATGCCTGTACCTGTCGTGTACGTTCACACGTGCCGGTTTTGTAGCCTCTCGTCTCCTCTGTGACGTAACACGCCAGTAAATACCAAAATTCAAATGTTGTACGATCTACTCCAGCATGCCAGATATAGACATGCATGTAAGCGTCACATGAAAGTAGACGGCACGTCCAAAGTAGCTTAAGTGCCAGTGAGCCAGCTACAATCAAGTGCATTTCCGGCTTTATGCAAATAATGCTTTCTACGTCACAGAACGTATGCTTAGTCCACTATTCTCATAACCTTGACATTCAAAGGGACAGATGCAGTTACATAATTACACGCATAGAAAGTTGGTACGCAGTACACAGTAGAAGCTAAAACAGTAACACAACTATATATAGACAATAAGGTTCGTTAAGTAACGACAGAAGTTCCGGTGAGCATTATAAAAAATAAAAATTATAACTTTTAGTCAGTTTAGGCTGATACAGCACTTATGAACGTCAAAGAAGCTACGCCATCTGTTCGCAATACATAACAGTCAAGCTAACTTTGAAGGAGCAATGCATCAGTAAATCATGCTTAGCATGTGGATCGTTATATTATATTTTTTTATTGTTAGGCTAGCGCTTGTCCGCTATCACGCCTGATGGTAAGCGTTGATGCTATCTACGATGAATTTGTCTAGAAGGTACCGGTTCACTCGCGACTTGAAGGCCCCCAGATTGTACCTCTCGGGAAACACAGACTCGACTCAGGCAAGGAGCTCCATTCCTTTAGCGGTACGGCGGATAATACAATTAGAAGCAAGACGCTTTAGTCCGTTTCCTAGGTGGCGCTGATTCGTACGTTGTCCGAAAGGGAGATGGCGGAATAAGACGAAAAGTTTAATTAAAACTAGTGCTAAAAAATTTAAAATGAAGTATTTAGAAAAAATCGACCCGTCTCACAACCAGCTCCGATGGAACACGGACGACGACCACGACCTTTCGTTATCCGGGCGACACTGAATTTTACCGTCCGGCAGTCCTATTTTTTACGGTGCGATATGGCAGGCCATAAAATGTATATGTGCACTTGTGCACTACACGGAATTTTACCGTCCGACATTTTACTTTTCCCCATTCCGGTCCGTTTTTTTCCATTCCGAGATAACAGCAATGAAAAACGTATGGGCGCTTGTGCACTACACTGAATTTTACCGTCCGGAAAAAAACGGATGGTCGTATTTTAATCATAAAAAATATTTGAAATACATAGTAAGAATTTATTTATTTCGTGTAGTTTGGGCTTTGAAACATTGAAACTGTGATATTGAACTGAAAACGTGATATTCATGAGCGGGCGGGGCGGGGGAGGGGGTAATCACTGCGCTGCCCCCGGCGAGTAAAAAGACGGACAAGTGCACAAGCCAATCATGTGGTGTTTTTCACGCCACGCCCACCCCGGTCCGTAAAAAAACGGACCGCCGGACGGTAAAATTCAGTGTAGTGCACAAACGCCCTAACTACTGAGCTACGGAGTCGAGCGTCGAATTTATCCAATAGTTCTTACGCGCTGCTGTATAGCCAGCCAGTGTCCCATCGGAGCTGGTTGTGAGACGCGTCGATTTTTTCGAAATACTACTTCATTTTCAATTTTTCAATAATAGAAATTGTATTGTAAATGCTAGTAAACTAGTGCTACTTGCACTAAAATTGCTTTGTGAATGCAAAAAAAAATAAAATTAATTGGTCATCAAATACGTTTTTTGCTAGTAAATGTTTTTTAATGATTTATTTTTTATACTTACGCCATCACTATACTCATCACTCATTTACAGATTAAAACTAGTGACATAGAACACAAAGCCAATGTTATCAATAACATGACATTTGTACCTACATCAAAAAAATATTTGGCATCAAATGACCTTGCTTTGCAACAATGACATAGCAAAATAAGTATCGACATAAATATATTTCGTTGTATTGCGAATCAATTTGTTTATTTATGCTTACACAGGCCTATCTTATAAAGAATCAATTACAATAGATTTCAATGTCTAAGTTATTGTTAATATAAGATTTGATTCTTTTTTTAAGGTCAGATTCTCCGGCCCAACTAACTTCCGGCCGCGTAGTTCCATCGCGTTGTCCGATTGATCGAGTGACAAGGAACGGAAGGCCAAGATTACCGAATTTATTGTGATGATTTTGAGGAAGATCACTATAAACAACACAATAAAAATATATAATAATTCCGTCGCTTCCTAATAGGTACTTAATATGTGGGAGTGATATTTTAATGTTTTTATTTAAATATTGGATCCAAAGTAAGTTACGATCCGGCGAAAAAGTTAGCACATTGTAAGTAGTGTAAGATACAGTCGTTTTTTAATTCGTGTTTTTTAATTGTGTGTTTTTATACACAGCTGGGTAGTTCAGCCTTCACCACACCTGATGTCAAGTGATGATAAGGCTGAAGGTGAAAGTGCACTACTCCCGGAGTGCTCAAACACTGAGGATTGTGATTACAGGGTTGCTGCTACACAAAAGGTTTTAAGTAAAGATAAAATGATGTTTTGATTGAAATAATAACCATCAAATAGGCCAAAGGTAGACAATATGCACGGATCGAATGTATTTTTCGGTACGTTCTTCATTAATAGCTATTTAAAGTAAAGATAGATAGATAAATCGTTTTATTGCTGCATTGCATACCACACATACAAATTACAATCATTAAACACACAGTAAAAACGGTTAAAATACAACTATTGACAAAGTAGGTACATTGAAAAAGAATATTTATGAATGTTGAAAATAATGAGATTTTCAAGAATGAGATGCCTTTCGGTGATTATTGCCCGAATACTCGTATGCTACTTATCTTTGGGAGCGTCTCAAACATCATGGCATCTCTTTCATACGTTTGACATTTAAAGTGACAGGGCGATGTGTGAGACGCTCCCAAAGATAAGTAGCGTACGAGTATTCGGGCATATGCCTTTCAACACGATGCGTTCCATGTTATGCGTATGTTTCAAAATATAGTTTCAAATTCATTTGCCTAGCTGGACCGCGGTCTAGTGGACGAGACGCGTCACGTTACGTCAATCGCATATTAAAAATCGTTTTATGAAATTGCCCTCTGAGGATTTTGACTCTTAAACCGGTACGATCTATTTATAAAATTATCCAATCCAATCTATTATGTACAGGTATATAATATAATAATAGAAAATTTCCACTGGCTTCGGAGACGGATTTTTAGAACGGTATGGGTTCAAGCCCTGTAGGTACAAAGTGTGTGTGTACACTCTCTATTTTTTTAATATACTTTATGGGCTTGCTCTTGGCTTCACACTGAACTTTAGGGTCGAGAAGATTTTAGAGAAGAAGGCCTTAGATGGAGCGAGCTTAGCCAGAAAGAAACTCTAGCTTTAAAAATTTTAGGGTTGTAGTCATTCGGGAAAATAGACGCAGGCAGGGTATTCCATTCCTTGGCGGTGCGCTTCACAAAGGAAGGAGAAAAGCGCTTGGTACGCATCCGCGGGATGTTAACCAAGTAGGGATGATAGCCCGGTTTGCGTCTAGATTCTCGGTGGTAGAACGGGGATGGCAGAATGAGCTCATGCAGCTCAGAAGCACACTCTCCGAAGTACAGCCTGTAAAATACGGTAAAATATCTTTGATATCTTTATGGGTCTTTTTTTTTTTTTTTTTTATTTATCTTCCAAATACATATTACATTTAAGTTAACACAAACTTACATCGCCACGCTTATTTCAAAACTAATTTACTATAAGTTGAAACTTCAATGCTAATAAATAACACACAAATATAATACTATTCTAAATAAGGCACCAAAAACTTACATCATGCATTTTATCAAATTTTTTTTAAACCTATTTTGCAAGTTAATTTTAGCTATTCTAGCAACAACGAATATTTATTAAATAATTTTGGAATGACCCAATTTCTGCATCTTTCCCCGTAGTAATTTTTAGCCTTGATTTGTACAAGTCCGTCTGCAGTCCCCAATCGAACGGTCGTCTGATGTTCCGTTTTTGTATGTAAAACTATGAGTGTGTGGCTAACTGATAGGCCGCCTGAGGCTTGCCAGTTAGACGCAACAGGTGATGTAACAATGTCATCTCATATAGGAAAAATGTGATAGTAAAATCCTATACTTACAAAAATTGCATTGTGAATGCATAAAAATAATTTAAAATCTTAATGTCCTCTCAAATGATTTTGAAATATTTATTTTTATTTTTAACGGTTAAAATAAAAATATACTTAATTGATTATTTTTTGTGTATTTTTGTTTTACGTAAGTTTTTTTTTTGTGTGTGTAACTGTGGTCTGGTGTTTTTTGTGTAAATGTTTGTTGTTTTTGTCGTGTGATGTCGAAATAAATGGTTTTTCTTTCTTTCTTTCTGTTTTTCATAATTATCATGTACAGTCCACTTCCTCTCTAATCAAATCAAATCAAATCAAATAATTTATTGCTAAACCATAATGTTAACAGAGATGTTACGTAGATACATAATAAAAGACCATTGTTATGGACCCTGTTGGACACGCAAATTTGGGCTAGAAGAGAGGGGGCTAATTTCATTGGTTTGATTGACCCTGTTCTAACAACAATTATTTTTTATCCCCTTTTTATGTTAATAGGCGTCTGGTTACGTGGACTTCTAAGTTTGATGATAAAAAGTAGCCGATCTGGACAAAATAAAGTAAGTATAGTAGACAGAATAAGTACATAATAGTATGGTGGTCTGAGTAGAGATAATTTCCTATTTGCGGTCAGGATTCTTTTACGAGATTTTTTTTCCATTAGAAAAAATGGAAAGCCTTACACGTACTAACGAAGTTGGGGTAGTTTTCTTAGTAGCCTAGAAGAGATTTTATTTTTTAATTACCTTGGAAGTTATTACTTACAAAACCCATTAAAAAGACAGGCTGAAATTAAAATATATCACAATTTGATAAGGGTAATATTTACATCTGCGTTAGCGTAATCAGTATTGTAAAAACAAAAGAAGATCGCCTATAACGTCACCAAGCAGATTTGTAATTCATACATTTACTTGTGCTAACAATTTAATCTCCTATCAAATCAAAATTGCCTCATTACGACTATCAGACAAGAATCATAGTAGGTACATCACGTACCGATTGAAGCCTATTCATTGTTTATCAACGCGGCTGAGCAATCGTTTATTACACCGCGTTGGAGCATACCTTCTGCATTTTGCTCTCGATGTACGCCGCGCGCGCATGCTTTGCGCTGACAACTGTCAACTTTACCGCCACCGATGACGTTTGAAATTCGAATTTTTCCATAGGTGAAATACAAGCTGGGACTATTTGGTGTGATTCTTTATAATTTAATTGAAATCTGTGATTTTTTGACATTTATTATACCGTGTTACAAAGACAATCTGTGATATTGTTTCAAAATGAACGGTAAGTACATGCTATTATGCTTAATTACCTTTTAATTAGTTAAAGGCCTGGATGGTAGTCGTAAATTTTATGTAACATTACGTAATTATTATTCTAATCAGCTGATTAGCATTTTTGCCTTACATGTTGCAACATTCAAATACCTACGAAAGTAGAAGGAAACTTTACTAATTAGGAAGAGGGAAAATTAGCATGTATCAAAATAAAAACAGTGATTAAAGTTTGGTATAAGTTTCATTGAGAGTAGTTCGGTATAAGTTACATTGAACAAATGTTTTTAAATCAAAATTAAAAATAAAAATCATTTATTTTTAGGGAATAAATGGGATAAAAGACCATAGATCTGTCTAGACTATAGACCATAGACCATAGATCTGTTTTCTGTGAATAAATAATTTCATTTCATAGAGTGGTAATTAATTAAATGTTGGTAATATATTTAGGCCTATGTTCAGCAGTGGACTCAGAATGGCTGATGATGATGATGATGATGATGAATATATTTATTAAAAAGAAACAAAATGCCAGCGACTAACCAAGTAACCAACCTACAGGAAAAACAAATGTTTGTATAAATACAACAGGTAACAAAAAATATCTAAATGCCTGTAAGAGATTGCTACTTACCTTTACCTACTGTATTTTTTTTTGGCTATTATTACTTACTATAAATTGTATCTAAGTACTTATAAAAAAATAGTTCTCATTACATCATTAATTAATATTATATTATTCACTAATAAACTACAAAATTTTAGCGAACAGTTACCTTCAATGTTGGTTCGTTGGTTGGTTAACACACGTGATTAGTGTTCGTATGGGTTAACCAACGGTTAAACCACGGTGAATGTAACCGTCTGTTATAGTGAACTCGGGCCTTAGTATTTTTTTTAAACCAGTTAAAACATAAACATAACAAAAATTTTTTTTACTAATTGGCTAATTTACTATCGTTTTTGTTTGCCACGGATTTCCTCTGACTGTTAATCGTATATCCGTAAAACGCTCCAAATATAAGCTATGCATCACCTTGCCTCAAAACCTTTTCGGATCAATTGTTTTTATTTTGCCAACCATACATAAACAAAGAACAAAACAGGTTTGCTCAAAACCAGAACAACGTAAACATTGTCCCATCTTACTAATATTATTACAGTTTGGGTGTTTGTATGTTTGTTACTCTAATAGGGTCCCTAGACGATCAAGCATGCTTGACTAGCATTTATGTGCTTGACAAGCATGCTTGATGACGCATGGTTCTCAAGCTTTCGCAATAATTATCATATTTTTCATCAAGCATCGTCAAGCACGTAAACGCTTGTCAAGCGCATCAAGCTTCGTTCTAGACGGTCAAAATTGCTTGATTTGCATTCAAAATTCACGTGCTTGTCAAGCATGCTTGATCGTCTAGGGACCCCATATCACTGTGTAACGACAGAATAAATCTAAAATCTAGATCCATAGATTCTAGATCCTTAGATTCTAGATCCATAGATTCTAGATCCATAGATTCTAGATCCATAGATTCTAGATCCATATATTCTAGATCCATAGATTCTAGATCCATAGATTCTAGCTCCATAGATTCTAGATGGAATATAGCGAAGAGAAAAGTTATAATAGTATGGCTGTAAGTGGCTGTACCTAAGTGGCTATTGTAAGTGGCACTATCTGCTGTTGTAATTAGAATGAATAAATGGGCACTATATTTATCCCAGAAAAATATTTAGTCGAATTAGACAAAAAGAGGGGCACGTGGCGAAGTGATTAGCGCGCTTAGCCTGCGATCGTTGAAGTTAAGCAACTTTCGCAATGGTCGAACACGGGATGGATGACCAAAAATTTATTATCTCAAGCTCCTCCGTGCGTCGGAAGGCACGTCCGTCTGCGTTCGCAGTCGTCAATATTTACCAATCCGGATTGGGCCCGCGTGGTGGGTCATGGCCCATTCTCCTTATCCATCCATAAGGAGGGCCTGTGCTCCAGCAGTGGTTTTTTTTTTTTTTTTATTTATTAAACTTTTGTACATCCTACTAATATTATAAATGTGAAAGTTTCGATGTTTGGATGTTTAGATGTTTGGATGTTTGGATGTTTGGATGTTTGAATGTTTGTTACTCAATCACGCCAAAACGGCTCAACGGATTTGGCTGAAATTTAAGACACAGGTACTTTCTAGCCTGAAGAGGAACATAGGCTACTTTTTATCCCGGAAAAATATCACGTTCCCGCGGGATAGCGTCGTGTAGTCCACGCGGGCGAAGCCGCGGGCGGAAAGCTAGTGATACATAATGTAATATACATGGCGGACTTATTACTAAAAGAATTCTCTGCCAGTCAACCTTTTGGAAATATAATGACATAAATGATTAATGACATGATGACAATTAAAAGCATTTACTTTAGTAGTTTCGTTATTATCCACACGTAGGTAAATCGGAAAGCGGAAAGCTATAGTTTGAACATAATTATTGTGAAAAACAGGTTTGTTTAAAATCAGGACAACGTCTTCATTCTTATTGTCACACATTTAATTATTGTGTTAACCATATCTTCCAAATAAGTTAAATAATTTTACGTAATATGGTAGGGTCAACGATTTAATTTTCGAAATCTCCATCAAAGTCATTACTTACCACCATTGCGAGAAGACGCAATCCTCAGAAAACAATAAAATTCGTAATAATTAACTATTAGTCAGTAGGTTAAGCAAAGGGCACAGGTTTTAAACGGCTGCCATTTTGACCCGTCCTTTTTTGATATCTTATTGTGACCATTTAAAAACATAAATGTCGCTGATCGTTAATACTGATTGGAGAAAAGAAAATTTGCATTATGGCATAATATTTTTCTCTCTGAGACGACTTTAAGGTCTTTAAGGTTTTTAGACTTTAATATCTGTTCAAACACAGACGAAACCGCTTGGTTTGGACGCCACCGCGCGGTTCTAGTTAGTAAGGTGGTTCCTGGGTTTAAATTTGGAGGGGCAAATATTTGTAAATATGAATGAATGAATATACTTATTTTTTATATCCACAACGGGGTAGCACTTAGCTTTTATCACACCTGTAGGGCTAACATGCTACAACGAGATAGCACGAGATAGTTTGTCGCATTATTTTCGACCAATCAGATCACTCGTAGATAGCGCGCGTGACTGCTGATTGGTTGGAAGGCGCGCGACAAACTATCTCATGCTATCTCGTTGCCGTCATGTTCGCCCTACTGATGTTAAGTGAATCCTCACTTGTCTGAAGGCTGAAGGTGGAAGTGCACAACTCCCGGAACTCTCAATTACTGAGGAACTGGCTATCAAATCTCGAATACAACAATGCTGAATAACATCGTTGTTATGACATCGGACTTATGGTGGTATTACACGGTTCACTTCTGGCTTTCAATTTGGATGAAGCAACCAAATTGAACAATGTAAACGTAAAAGTGTAACATTCAATGGCAATGTTCAACCACATTCAATCGCGTTGAAAGAATGGAGCTTGCTCAATATTTTAAATTTGCGTTTAACGGTCAATGCAATTGAACGAAAGTTGAACTTGTAAACATAAGAACTGAATGATTCTAGTTGTTTATTTTCAATGTGCTACCTGATTGGTAGAAATTTTCAAGAAAAGCGAATTGATTGGTTCTCTTTATAATTTTGATAGTTCACTTTTAAGATACGTGTAAGCAGCAGTGTCTTTCACTTCTGCGCCTTTCAACCAAAGTGAATCAATTTGGTTGAACCGTGTAATATTGGCATTAGATCGGATGGTTGAAGCTAGACAGTCGGAATTTGAACAAGCGCTACCTACCACCCACCAAACCGAATACAATATGTAATCCTACTGGGTAATACAGGGATCTCTGGGTCTGATACCGGTGTGTGTACCACTAGACCACAGAGGTGCTTAAAATAATATCTATGTGTTTTAATATGCATTTTATCCGTTATCCTTGTATTCCATAATTGTTAGGGTTACTTTGGGACTAGGCTAATTGGCTTGTTTGAGTTAAGGCGAGGAATCCCGACCGAAGTAGGCACGCTAACGCTTGCTCGGCTGCGCTCTATACACTTCGCGCGGACCCAGCGGCAGCCGGCAGTGAACTGTAAACTCGCGAGCGCCCCGCGAATCGAAAATCACTTCAAATTCAATTAAAAATAAAACAATAAGAAAATTTAATTTATGACGGCCGGAATCCCTCGGCTATTCAAAGACAATTATTTTCATATGTTTTTCATTAACTAAAACCAAATAAACTGCAAGTAATATGATATTTGAATTATTATTAGACGGATGTTTGGGATTTTATTTGACACAGTAAAATATCACCAATCGAAAAAAACGGCCGGAAGCACTAGATAAATAACTGTAAAATAACATAATATATTTTTTCCAAATTTTAAGTACTTGTGATTTGCGAGTAATCCATAATTTAAAATACCCTATTTTGGGGAATGGGCGCCTTAAATTAATTATTTATTAATTTAACTCAAACAAGATACCCGGAAAGAGTGACAGTCAATACTGTTAAAATTGGTTAAAACGAAACAAACATTTTTAATGACTTAACTGAGAAACAGAACAATCAACATAACGTTTTTAAATTGTAATGATTATGTACCATTAAATTGCACCAAAGTGACGTCATACGGTTGAAATTATAAGGCGCCTTTGGGAGACACGCCATGTTAAATAAAAATAAAATGTTATAAACAATAATGACTCACTTCGTTAGCTTATAAATAAAGTTATTGAATTATTAGGTATGAAATGAAATGAAAAATGAAATAAAAACTACACTATATACACTTTGTACACTTATAAACTGTCTCTGTAAATAATTATTTGTAGAACAGTAACTGTTTCAAATGCGAATACTAAGAGAAGCGAGTTCAAAACCTAGAATTATTGTGGTTGTAATACATACCTATTGTTTTAAATGTCTAAAAAAGGAGCAGTGGACAAACATAAACTTACAACTACACCAATCATCTATCCCAATTACTTTCATTAAGGAACTACCTATGTTAGGGAAAATAGATAACGGATAAACAAAAAACGAGAAAAATAAAATTTTAAACTTACATGGTCATTATCACTATAACTATTATAAAAAACTTAGTAAGTAACTAATAAATAACTGGTAGGTACTCTGGTAGTGATAGTTACTCCGTGTTCATGGCGTGTGCAACTGCGCCAAAGAATATATACACTTACGCGAACTGCGCCGAAATATCGGGAACTCTAAAAACAAAATAAACATGGTAAAAATCCCGTCTTTCATAATAGTTAAAATGCGAATATACCTACTTACTTGTTTTCTTCGATCAACAATAACACCATTATTATACATAGTAAACACCAAGACCAAGACAAATAGACATGTTCATGCACACAAACATTTAACTTGTTCCGAAATCGAACCCAGGAACTTTTGCTCAGAAGGCAGGTTTCCGAACCCTTGCACCAAACTCGGCCTGCGATTGTTGAGGTTAAGCAACTTTCACAATGGTCGGTCACGGGACGGGTGGCCAAAAACTTTTCATTTCGAGCTCCTCCGTGCTTCGCTGCATTTGCAATCCGCACTGGGCCCGCGCGGAGTGTCATGGCCCATTCTTCTTAAAAACCCATAGGCCATAAGGAAGGCCAGTGCCCAGCAGTGCGGACATTATATTATTATGACTGATGAAGACGCCGCAAGCTTTTACTAGCTGGTTTTAATATCAATACAGATTTGTTTAGTTTTTTTGTGTTACACTTGATATTAAGAAACTTTTGTTAAACTATGAAATGATTATTTCAGATTATTTTCATTGGGTTGTGTTATTTAACTAAAAAGATTTTTTTACTTATGAAATTGAAACATAAGGTTTTTTATATCTTTTTCTATGACCTTTTAACCTCTCCAACTTTGACTAAACGTAAAACAAAATATTTTTTTGTGAATAGGTAAGATGATTCAAAGAAATAATGAACCATGATTTATTCTAGAAATAAAACTATAACAAAAAAATCATTCCGTGTTCTGTGACTATAACCGTTTGTATCACAAATTTTCCTATACCACAGATTACTAAATAGTTCCTATACTTAACCTTCTTTTACTTTTTAGTTCGCTTTTGGCAGTCGTGTTTTTTCTATGGTAAATTAACTTACTATATTGAAATGTTGGAAAATCTGATTCATGTAAATAATGTGTTTGGTTGATATTTTATAGAATGATTTTAAACCAATAAGTTTACCTGTACAGAAGGATATTCATAATAATATCATACTTCTATATTTATTTATTTATAACATATATAAGATATTTATTATACACTAGTTACATTGTATCGCTTATAATATATGGAGAAGTATAGCATTGACATAACTATCAACATAATTATTCCTACAACGCCTAGTGCAACGATAATAAAAATATTTTAATCTTTAATAATAGCCCTTATTATCATTAAAGTGAATAATAAAGTGTAATGGCTGATTGCTGCACTGGATTGGCACTGGATCAATGTAAACATGTTTTACTAGACGCTGTACTGGATTGAAACACGTTTACATAGATCCAGTTCCAATCCAGTGCCGACACTGGATCGATCTACTGGATCAATGTAGATCAGCCTTTAACATTGACGTCATAGTGTGTCTGAAGTACTAACTTGTTTTTTTTTCCTTTTAAGATGATATTAACATGCAACATAAGAACGTAAACAAACAGAAGTGGTTGATTAAACAGGGTAGGAAAACTTTTTCAAGAGCTATTGACTAGTATTACCAAATTAAATTGATTCATTCACAATGCTATCTATACTAATATTATTAAGAGGATAAATTTGATTTTTTGATTGTTTGTTTATTTAATAACAAGTTATTGATTTGATAAAAATAAATTACTGACTTCGTTCGAAAACTCGGAAGACTTGTTTTTTTTCTATTATGCAAGTTATTTATTCTATGCATCTTCTAGTTCGAGAGAAATGTACAAAATATTTTGCGTCAAATGAGAACAGGCAAAAATTTATTAGATATTTGTGCACTAAACTAACAAATATTGGTTTTTCTATACGCTTATACCTATAAACGAGTAACATAGTGTAATTGAAAAGTGATTTTTTGATCAAAAGCTTATCTAGTAGCTAAATGAAGACAAAATCGATCCCAAAGTCAGAGCAACTCTAAAGTATTTTATTTTTATTTTGACAACGCTTTTTTTATAAATAATAATTATATAAACAAAGAGCGAGTACAGAATTATTCCAATTACTTAGCAAACGTTTCCGTTGAGTTTGCATAGTTAATTTACATCTCCAACGATCGCCATACTCGCCCCATAGACTCAATATTGACACAAATAGATAAACACCATTTTCTAATGGTACGTTTAAGAAAACATGAAACGTTAAGATTCGTATTTAAATAATGTTTTATTGCATAAACAACTCAAATCATACTGCTAATGTTTCATGCTGTCAATGAAATGATAATGGCTAATATGTTAATGTTCATCAAATTGTTTCTAATTTTTTTATAGACCAAGTTTATTTAGTATTATTAATATTAAAGCTTTTACTCAAACACCTAGGGATATTTAACTTTAGATAATTTTATAATACCGAAGGCCGTTAGGGCAGAAGGGTTCTCGACGACGATCCGCGGGCAGGCCCCCTACAAGGTGGACCGACGATCTGGTCAAGATCGCGGGAAGCCGCTGGATGCGGGCAGCGCAGGACCGATAATTGTGGGGATCCTTGGGGGAGGTCTATGCCCAGCAGTGGGCGTCGTTCAGCTGATATGATGAAAATAATAATGAATTTTATGATCAAAACAGAAATAATATTTCAGTGGTTTTATCACAAGAGCTTTCATATTTAAACGTTATTATTTATTGTATATAATTGCTGGTTTTATGAAACGGATGTATCCAAACAAATATTTATTTAAAATATTTAAAAATAACTCTTACCTTAAAATCAAGTTAACAAAAATGGCAACATTGAAGTTTTTAGAATAATTACGTACTGTCTGTTTCTTTGTAATTCTATGTTTGCAGTGAGAATGTCAATAATCCTTACGTCAAATGTTAATGACATTGGCAATGTTGTGTGTAAACTGTATGTATAACTTGACAAATAAAGTGTGATCTTTTTACGCTATACTTTTACGTAACAAGTTATTTCACTTTACAATAGTTTGTAGGTTAGGAATACTCGATTAACAAGCTGATTTATGTTATTTCATATTTATCACATTATTAATCATTATTTATACTTTTTTTTATTTTTTCTAACCCTTAATCTCTACCGTAAGTTATTTCGGGTGTGATATACGAGTTTAATACCCAATCGTACTGAATTCTTCTTCAGATTTCCATATTGCCAACCAGAATTTGGCTTTGTCTTTAAGAACGCCTACCAAATTGTATTTGTTTTTTTTAAACTGGTTTCGTTCAATGACACTACTCCAGTTTTCGAACGAAATATATTTTTAAATTTGTTTACTACTTCATTGATAATAATAACTACATTAATGGCAAATTCCTATTTTTGGAACTAGTTCAAGATACGTAGTTTCTGAATTTTGATGAGGTTATTTTAAGCTTATGTTTATTTAATGTTGCATAAAAGAAGAACCGGTTTTAACAACTATATCACCTAGATAAATGTTTGTAGACACAGTTATATTTCGTTCTCACGTCATAAACACAAAATGGATAATAGGGCAGAGGTACCCTTTGTAGCCACTTTAAGGATTTTTTGACTTTTAAGCACTAAGTACTAAATGGTCTTAGGTATTTATGACACAAATTATATCTTAAATTATAGATAACTTATCTACCTTTTAAGGTACATTTTTCAAATTCAAAAAAGTGAAATAGTTTTTTGTATATAACATGAAATGTGTGAGAGATGCGTAATATACCGGTTTTGGCCACTAATTGATAGTTAAACTTTTGTATATATAGCGAAAAATCAAAACGAAACCCAGGTTAAATCAACATATTCTAATGCGCTAGAAAGCAATCAATTGCAAAACAACAATTTAAATTGTAAAAAACAAAGGTTTTTAAAGTATTTCAGGCAAAACAAATTTCTTAAAGTTTTCATACAAAACTTTTTTAAATCAGAAAATTGAATTTATTGAAAACAATCGTATGATATAAGGAATTCTAATGGTTGTTATTATTACGTTAAAATACCTTATTTTAATTGCCTTGTCAAATTCAAAATTAGTATCACTTATTATTTCGTCATCTGGACACGCCAAGATTTTGACGCGTGTCCAGATAGTGAAACTTCAATTAAATCACTTGTATGTTTTCTTCAACTGGACACACGTTCGTATTTTATCCGAACTCATGACAAAGTACAGTCAAGCAGTTTGAAGTCGGGCGGGTCAAAACAAAAACACAAAAACAAAAATCATTTTCTTTATTTCTGTTTTGTTTTTTGGCGGTTTCATTGTTTTATATACAAATAATTTTTATTTCACTCTTTGTAGTGCATCATGCAGGCAATGTTTGCGTATACTGGTAAATAGGTATAATATTTAGCACCTAAACGTAAACTGCATCAATCAAAAAAGTTATAGTTGAACATCCGTCTTAAATTTATATAAAGGTAACGAAAGTGATAGTATTTTCAAGATTTCTGGAAAACTACTGAACCAATTTAAAAATTTGAGAAAATGGGACCAATTTGGGACAAAACCTGATGTTACAACGTTTGAATCATTTCAATCGGTTCAGCCGTCTTCGAGTAATCGGTGTACACACATATAAAAAAACGCGAGCAATAGATAACCTCAATGATATACGTCATTGGATAACCTCCTCCTTTTCACTTTTTGATGTCGGTTATAATAGTTTGTTCTTTTGCATTTATTTCAAAAATCGTTTTTGTAGGTATTGAATATAAAATGTTATTGTTTCTTATACGCAATGTTTGTAAAACATATTTTTCAATCGATAGTTTTATCCATGTATTGCAAAATTATGCAATAAGGAAAACTACAGAAGTTGCAAACATAGAGTAGGTAATGAATATATTATTTCCATACGTTTAATAATGCAAGTTATCAATTAATATGCGATAAGTAAGGCTGTTTGTGCAAGTAAGAAAATGATATTTTTTTCATTCACAATGCATTTTTTCTTATAGGTATCTAATTTTTCATTTTTAATAATAAAAAGCTTTCTTCCTCTATACCGCTAAACCGTACTATTATCTACCGTACTAAGTGTTGTCTTACAATGACGCTTTTGCCAGCGCGGTTGGTAAACGTCGCGGGCCACGAACTTTGCGTCTCTTGGATCATTATGCCCCCAGTAAACGAACAAGTTTAAAAAGGTTCTTTCAAAAGTGTCAATGTACGATGTATTGGTCATGGTCGCCGACCATGGTCGGCCAACCTGTACTGGGGGCTTTACATACTACGCGTTCACTTCATCATTGCCGCTACCTCGCGGCCAGCTTTGTCATATCGCACCCCCTGCGTCGCCCGCGCACGCCCGTGGCGGGGCCACGCGGGGGGTGCGGTATGACGAAGCGGGCCGCGAGGTAGCGGCAATGATGAAGTGAAGGCGTAGTAGTTACCAACACACGCGGATGACATGCGCTGATCATCATGATGGGTCATCCGCGCGCTTACGGGCCGCGCTTGCCACCCGCGCGTACAGTAAGCGTCACTGTAAAACCAGCCTTAGCACTACATAAAAAGTCACAATCATTGTTCATGTTTTTTATCGCTTCTTAACCACGAGATTGAAATCGAATGATTATCATAATAGGTATCTGTTTAGAGTATTATTGATATTTCAGTATCATTAGAACAAAGTAATTTGACTCTTAATGTTGGGGCCCAAGGAACCAATTAGATGCCAGATGTAAGGTGTAGGCCGATTTTGGTGAAGATGATAAATTTATGAGGCCCACGCGAAAAATCCTTTAAAATTTTCGGTACATTCGCTAAGATTACGTAATTTGGAATACCCTGTTTTCACACGTAGCTTTTATGGTATTGTCAATCACACTGCCACCCAGATCATGCTAATAATAAAGAAACCATGACTTAATTTTAAACAGTTCGTGTATAACCATAGAAAAACATCAAATGGCTTCTATTTGATATCCAAATTTTGACAAAAAAAAACACTTTGTCATACTATTGACATATTACAAAATGTTGTGTACAATATTATAGAACTACTTAATTTGACTTCCATTTGGCTTTCAACAGATTCTTTAGTTTTTATATTATTTTTATGCATTCACAATGCAATTTTGTAAGTATAGGAAAAACGTGATAGTAAAAAACCACGAGCCCTATAAGTAGCTTTCAGGCGGGATTCGAACCCGCGCCTCCGGGAATCCGGCCCGATGCTCTGACCAACTAAGCTACCGAAAGGCTTACACGACTCGTCGAATTTTGCTATCACTTGTTACGCTGTAGGCCAGCGTTCCGTAGGCGCGGGTTCGAATCCCGCCTGAAAGCTACTTAAAGGGCTCGTGGTTTTTTATTATCACATTTTTCCTATAGATTCTTTAGTATTTAGAAAAAATCGACCCGTCTCACAACTAGCTCCGATGGGACTCGAACCCACGACCTTTCGCTTTCCGGGCGACTGCTCTAACCACTGAGCTACGAATCGTCTGCGTCTGACTGCGTCATTTTTCATTTTTCTATTATAAAAATTGCATTGTGAATGCAAAAAACTAAAAATTAAAATAAGATTCTTTAGTGTCAATATAATTTTCCAAAATTGCCCTGTTTAAAAACATGAGTCTATCACAATATAATACAGCTCTAAATTTTAATAACAAAGATTTTAGGGGATGATAGTGTCCATCAAAATGAAACAATTTTTACTATGGGCAGGCGTCTGTCACTCGATGTACTTGCTCACAAATCTCGCCCTCACCGCCCCGGCCGGCGGCGGTGAAAATCCATAGAAATTAGGTCCGCAAAAGAGCTAGAATATATGCGATAGAAAGAGATGCAACGAGCGGCCGTTCGTAATTTGCGCTGTACAAGCTGAATTCCACTTTATTGCGTTATAGTTATAGTTGCTATTTATTTAAATGGCTTAGCGGAGTGCAGTATCTGTTACTAGTAACTATTTAGTAATCTGTGCTATGGGGCCATCCCGTCATCGTAATCGTTAAAAAAGCAGATGTTCCATACTTTTCAATCGAGTAGATTTTAAAATTAGAATGGAACAGCTGATTTTTTTTCACGATTTCAGAGTTGTTCTCATAGTAAAAGTGGTTTGTATTAATGAGTACTTCAAGTAATTTTCGGGAAATCAACCACTAAAATTCCGAGTTCAATTCAATTTAACTCGGAACGCCGCTGGTGGAAAGCTAACATTTGCATAAATTTGTAAATCCTACTAATATTATTAAGGCCCGTGGTATCGCCAACGACCTTGGCCATAGAAAAGTGGCCTAATTTTCCCGCCCGCTACCCGCACCAAAACAGCTTAAACACACGTTTCGTCAAAACTATGTATTATTTTAGAACGAAAAATGCTCAGTTTTAAGTTAAACAAGTTAGCAATCTTTTCCTGAAAGAAACGTGAAAATATCACTTGTAGTTTAGAAGCAGTAACGTATTTCAAGTTGAAAACAGCTTCATTTCAATGTTTTTTTTTAATGGTATCTTAAAGACTATGTTTTTTTTAAATGCTCAGATTGAAGTTTATATAATCAATATTTAATATATATTAATTCTGGATTCATCAGTAAGCTAATTTATGTTTTAGGGCCTCAAAAATGATCGTTTCACGACTACATGCACGAGAATTACGAGTGTTATTTTGACTATGATTATGAAAAATAAAAGACGTAGCAACATTCTAAGTACTTATTTTCTTAGTTCCGGAATCGTTTAGCTTGCCCTTGTCTTAAGATTTAAGCAGGATACTTAAGGCGCTACTTGCCGTCCACTAGCGCCGCCAATTCATTTATTTTTATTAAACGTAAACCAGAACAATATTTAAAATTAAAAGGGAACAACCATGACCACTTAAGTTGTCTCCATTGAGTTATAATATACTAACGTTGTCTTCTAATATTTTTTCAATAACTTTTAATTTTTTTTAAATTATATTTTGTATTATTTTTACTAAAACTTACTGAAAGGATGAAAACTGTTGAAAAGTTATTCAAAATATATTAGGAGACAACTTAAGAGGTCAAGGTTTTTCCCTTTTTTTATAATAAAATAAATGAATTGAAATAGTGGACGGCAACTTAGCGTCTTAAGCTTGTTCCCAGCAGTGGGCGTGAAGCAGTAAAAACAAATGTTTCTCAACCGAATATTGACACTCCTCTTCGTTGTCATAATATGCCAATGTACAGTTAAATTCAAGGTCATCCACTTGTTACAACAGCACTTATAATTGTTAGTACAGTTGCAAATATTCCGGTATGCACGTGCATTTGTTGCGTCATTCGCATAATCTGTGACATAACACTTCGCATAATACGGTTGGTTTTGTGGTAATTTATAAAGATGTTGTAGTAATAATTGTTCTTATAAAACCTAAGATTTCGCTCGTCCTACACTTTTCTAGAGTCCAAAACTGGGGGCTTAAGGTTTGTAGGTATAGAGGATACCTAGTTATGAATATTGTTTACAAAGAATCAATTCCTATAAATTAAACAAATATATGATTTGGAATATTATATAAATATTCAATTTTTTCTTTAATATAATAATATAAAAACGAAAGGTGACTGACTGATGTATCAATGCACAGCTAAAACTACTGGTCGGATCCAGCTGAAATTTGGCACGCAAATAGGTATTATGACGTAGGCATCCGCTAAGAAAGGATTTTGTAAAATACAATCTCTAAGGTCCGGTTGCTCGAAGCTTAGTTAGGGTTAAATTATGGTTAAAGTAAAATTAACCGGCGGTCAAATTTAAAAAGCGTTGTTGAAGCAGCGGTTACTTTAACGAGCTATCAAATTACAGATTTAACGGCGGTCAAAATAACCGACAGGGTGGGGGTGGTTTAAATTTTGACATTAGTAATTAAGGGAAGGTTAATGAAATAGTACAGACAACACTTTTAACCCTACTTATTTTTCTTTGACCGAGGTCAAAATTGACAACGGTTAAATTTTAACTTTAACTTTACTGTAATGTACGAGCAACTGGACCTAAGAGGATGAAAAAAGGCATGCGTTCCTCGAATCGCAAGCGGGCGAAGCCGCGGGCAACAGCTAGTTAAGTGTAATCTCTCACTCTTTCGTAATATATTCGTAACTAGCGGATCCTTGCGGTTTTAACCGCGAGGTACACGTTCCCGCGGAAATATCGGGATAAAATATAGCCATGTCACTCGGGAAGAATGTAGCTTTCTAAAGGGCTTATTACACTTGGCTAAATTCAGCATCTAATTAAGCATACATTGCTTTCTTTGAGCTCATTTTTAGCAAGTGATGCAATCAAAACAAGCAATGTATGCATAATTAGATGCTTAATTTAGCCAAGTATAATAAGCCCTTAATGGTGAAAGAATTTTTCGGTTCAGTAGTTTCGGAGCCTATTCGATGCAAACAAACAAACGAACAATCAAAACTTTCCTTTTTATAATATTAGTATAGATGTACAAAGAAAGAAAGAAATGAAAGATAGAAAAATTATTTATTGGAGTACACACAAGAATAGGTAAGTACATTCACAGACAACGAGAGAAAGATAAAAGAAAGAAAGTACCTAGTAGGTAAGGAGGTATGTGCAGCCAATAAAGGTAAAGGTATACGTGCGTAATACCTACTTATTAAAATCTATACTTACAAATAAATAAAATTGGAGTGTCTGTTTGTAATATCAAAACAACCGCTTATTACTACATGCATATGATTATATATACGGTACACATACCAAAATAACATTTTTTACAATTTTTGTCTGTCTGTCTGTCTGTCTGTCTGTTTGTTCCGGCTAATCTCTGAAACGGCTAGACCGATTTTGACGGGACTTTCACTGGCAGGTAGCTGATGTAATAAGGAGTAACTTAGGCTACTTTTTATCCCGATATTCCCACGGGAACGAGAACCACGCGGGTAAAACCGCGGGCGGCCGCTAGTAAAAAATAAATGTGGTCACGAGACGAAACCATATTCTTCAATTCTCTATCTCAATGCGTGAATCGTGATACACAACTCACAAGACGCGTTGAAATCGTTTTATTTCAATTAATTTATGCATCCGAAAATAAATATTTTTTGCGAAGGTAGACATTTAAGTACCATTAGTCATCTAACACTTGCCCTTTTTCAAGAAGTAAACATCCAAAATAACTAAGACCAATGACTATATCAAGATACATGAGTGACATAATAGGCATAGGCATAATTTCACTATATTTAAATAGTTTGGTTTGGTAAAATTAATTTTGAGCTAAATGAAAATAAGCTAATATTTCGTAATTCTTTGAATATTATTTTATGGATCATTACATAATTATATTCATGACATAACTACATCAATTCGTCTTAAGACTCGGATATTGTAGTTTAAATAATAATCATTAAAACTCATTAAATAGTTGATTTCGAAACGAAAATTAGTTTGATTTCTCTTTTGACAATCTTTTGTTTTTGATTTCGGTAGTTATAGGTAGTTACTTTTTGTAACTTTACCTGTCCAGAAGTTTGTTTCTTTGTTTGTTGTAGGGATACCGCTGACCAACGCTCGAGTTACTGACCCTTTTGCATATTTCAAAACTAAATTGGGAGTCGATACAATTTAATGAAGCTGCGAGACGCAGAAACTCGCAAATGTCCAAGTTTTAAATTAAAGCATTTGGTCTTACTCTCTTCACATAACCGCTATAAGTTATCTAAAAGTATTGGTTTTGGCTTTTGACAAAATTAACTCAATTACATATCGGTATATATCGTTTTACTTTTCCGGTCTTTATTACTAAAGTATTTGACCTAAATGTTGATGTAGTAATACAGGATCGTTGTTGTCTATACTAATATACTAATTACTGATATCTATACTAATATAAAGAGGAAAGATTTGTATTTTTGTATGTAACGAATAAACTCAAAAAGTACTGGACCGATTTCGAAAATTGTTTCATTGTTAGAAAGCTACTGTCTTCCCGAGTGACATAGGCTTTATTTTATCCCGATATTCCCACGGGAACGGGTACCACGCGGGTAAGACCGCGAGGATCCGCTAGTTGTAGATAAACAGCTACATAGTTAGTTTTTAGAAGAGAATTAACAGAACTATTCGGAATCAGGTATATATGAGATAGTGAATACTCTCGACTTTGTCCACGTGGTGGTCCTTAAGGACTCCCAAGTTTTTAAACATATCAAATTTTTGGAATAAAAATAGCATATTTCTTTCGCCAAGATCTCCGTACAGCTAGTTTACAAAAACCTACCAGAACATACAGTGAACAAGCATTCTCTAAGAAGGAAAATTAATATGGGTTTTATTGTGCAAACACAATGGAGATCCGCGTAAAGTCAAACAATACAACTGACAGTTTGCTAACCGTAGGTTAAGAGGAACGCCCTAACAATACTTAAAAGTCAGTTAGGGGAGGAATACTCAAACGTAACCTTAACTACCAGTTTCATATTGCGTAATGTAGTAGCACAAAATAAATAATAGGTAGGTATGTGGTTAAAATTATTGAACAATTATGCACCTTATTCTTTTGTTATTAAAGTGACCTTTCAAATGACTGGTTTGCGATCATGAAAAGTTACATGGTGTTTAATAATTAATATGCTCGTGACAATTTATTTTACTAATCTTACAATGTTTTTTACAAATGCGAAAGTCATATCAGATATTTATATATCATTTTTCCTATACTTACAGAATTGCATTGTGAATGCATAAAAATAATTTAAAATCTCAATCATATCAAGTTACTTGATATGTAAGCACATTTTAGATTTTTGCGAACTGTTCATTTAAATAAAACAGCTTTTTAAAGTTGCAATGATTTGATAAACAATAGAAGGCTCGAAAGAATTTAAAGTGAAGTTTAGGCCAAACCGATTATTTTTGAAATTTTATTGCATTTATTAATTTAATGATAAAAAGTTTTTAAGTATTTGTTTTTGAGGATAATAACAGTTAGTTACACTTGAAAAAAGAGGATTGCCGCATATATCACACAAACATTTCCTTGTTTGGGCGAAGGCACTACACTGTATAATTTTCTGTGACTTTGAGATTTTTGAATCATCTTTGTTTTTTACAAAACCCGGATTTAGATAAGCTGCCAATTAAAAAGACCTACCCAGACCTTTGACTGGTTCGTCCTTTTTACTTTTATGGAAAAGGTATCTACCTACGCGCAGTTTTAATAGTACTTGAGTAAGCATTCATAATATATTAGTAACTGTTAATAAATTTATTTTTTTTGCATAAAATTTGGTATACAAATATTATGATACCCATAGAAACAGAGGCTTGGCCTATGAAAAGATACGGAATTGAAACTAGTTAAACTTTATTTGGAAACTTTTATTAAGGTAGTAGGATTCGGTGAAGTTCCAAACAACTTTTATATCTTGGTTTATTCGAATAATTTTAAATATTCTAATTTGATAACCTGGAGGTAAGCCTTATAGGTTGACAGAGTGAGATGCCGCTTTACACGCCGTATAGCGGCGTCACTCTCTCAACCTAAAAATAATCGATATTAGAGCTTGTGGTAAGCCTGCGTTGACATTTAATTGTGAAAAACGGCATCATCCCCATTGATATTAATTTGTATTTATTTTTCAAAATTGGCTTTCGAACTACAAAGAATATACACACGTAGTTAATAAAAAGTTTATATAGGTACTTACCTACATTTGTATTGGTGGCGACATTTAATATTAAGAATACTTATAAAAAAGGATAACAGAAGTATTAAGATATTTATTAGTTTTTTACCTTATATGCCTCATTCTTTTTAAATAAAGAGAGCATAACAAAGAACTTGAACATTTATAGGTACTTATCTATTAACTTTAATTAAAACAAAAAGCCCATGTAAATTTCATTAAGAAACTGCGTCATGGAAAACTTGATAAGGGATAAATATATACTTAAATACTTTTTGTTTGTAAATAAATACTTAATATAGGGCAGTCGTACCGGTTTTGGCCACTTTAAGGATTTTTTCACTTTTAACCGCTTAGTGCTTAATGATCTTAAGTATTTTAGAGAAAATTTATAAAGTAGGGTTATAGATAATTTATCGACCTTTAAGGGTACAATCTACAAAGTAAAAAAAAATCAATAGTTTTTTTACTTAGAACAAATTCTGCGGAGGGGGCCAAATACACCGTTTGCATTGGTTTTGGCCACTTTCATAAAGTTACTATATTTATAAGTTGAGTTTTTGCTTAATTGATGTCTTATTAGAGTTCTGGACTAAAACACTACATGAAATAGTATTTC
Organism: Crambus lathoniellus; assembly: GCA_949710035.1. Taxonomy (NCBI): domain Eukaryota; kingdom Metazoa; phylum Arthropoda; class Insecta; order Lepidoptera; family Crambidae; genus Crambus; species Crambus lathoniellus. The sequence continues at coordinate 2,430,395 of OX453299.1, read as the reverse complement.
AATCACAGCTAGCTCCTTACTACAATTTTATAAGTATACCTTTATCACTTGATTAAAAGAAAATTAGCGAATTGAGGCTAGTGTAGGCTAGTGCTTACACTAGCCTCAATCCGCTAATTTTCTAGTACGTTAGCTAACAAAAGTGAGTTGTGAGTCTTTTAAAATAAATGAACTTTATGATAGGTTGGAAACTTTCTACTAATGCCAAAGTGGCCAAAGGTGGCACAATGCTAAAATTATAGCCCCACTTTTGGCCACTTATTGTTTCCCAACTTTTTGTAAGAACAGTGAATAAACAACACTTAATCCATCTAGAAGAAACATATTCCAATATGATATAAAATATTAAATAACCATAAAATAATTTTATTGTAGAAAAAAAATGATTTTACAAAACCTTTACCCTTAACATTTTGCTTAAGAATTTTACAAAATGTTAACTTTAAAACATAACACGTGTTTATTTCTAAAATATCGTACTACATAAAAAAAGCTAAGTGCTGTAATTATCAACTAAAAGTCCAATCTTTTATTCGCCATTAATAAATATAAGCAATAATTATTTAATTCCTATTTATATAACTTTCAAACTAATCCCAGCTGGTATGAATGGATTATGTATTAGCAAGTGCTTATTGTAATACGTACACAGGGCGGCACATCAGACTATACATGTCGACCTTGAGACCGCCTTTATGCCCTACGTAATAAAAGCTGTTATCGCAGTTCAAATGCTTAGCTTGATGTGCTGTCGAGTGTACTTTCAAGACTATTAAAGCCTCCCGGTTTAGGTGCATCACGCTTGCAATTGCTCTCTGCGACTATATTTAGCTAGGCCTTGACCTCGAAACACTGCCTTCGTAACACTGGAGGACAAAGACCTACTCACGAAGTTGACCATTATAATGCATTATAATGCGGACGTGTTAATGAGTTGAAAATAAGTAGTGTCTATCCTGCTAATCTTACTAATATTAAAAAAGTGAAAGTTTTGATGTTTGGATGTGTGTTGCTTGATTACGCCAAAACGGCTGAACGGATTTGGCTGAAATTTGGGACACAGATACTTTGTAGCCTGAAGAGGAACATAACATACTTTTTATCCCGGTAAAATATCAAACTCCCGCGGGATAACGTCGTGTAGTCTACGCGGGTGTAAAGCTGGTGATCCATAACTTTAAAATAATTATACTTACACTACTGACTTACCATGGTTAAACCAGCTGTTGTACCTGTTACCGTGAGAATATCGGGATAAAATATAGTTTTTGTTACTTGGGAAGAATGTAGGTTTATAATGGTGTTAGAATTATTTAAATCGGTTCATTGGTTTTTGAGTTATTCCATTACAAAGTAACAAAAAAGGTTAGTATTGTTTACTAGCTTCCCGCGCGCATGGACTAAGACATGTGCCCAGCAGTGGGATAAAAAGTGACCAATATTACTCAGGGATAACGTAGCATTCTAATGGTGAAAGAATTTATGTAATCGGTTCAGTAGTTCCGAAGATTACCCCATACAACTTCAAAAAACACACAAACTTTATCTCTAATACGTACTTATTAGTAAAGATATTATAGCTGAATTAGTTTTTAGTAAAAAAATCATTTTCAAGACAAGCTTTTTTGCTGACTCTACTTTAATATTGTATTGTCATCTGAACCAAACCTGTATACAAAATTTCAGCTTCATCGGATACTGGGAAGTGGGTCAAATTAAGCTTGCAAGATTTGTCTCCTCACTAACAAACTTACTTACTAACTAACTAACATGGCAAGTTGACAAAAAGCTTGTAAAAACAGAGTGCCTCTTTCGGCCGTGTAAGGAACAGAAATTCTCAAATAGATATTTAACAGCACCACTTGACAGCTTTTGACGGATGGTAACTGTTTCGTTGATATCCGTGACAGAGGAGGAGCCACTTGCAATACGAAATTAGCTGTAAAAATAGACTGTCGTATGAAAACTGTTCTATTTCCAAAGATTATCACCGGAACAGAAAACGTTGTCGCACTGTACTATACAAACAATAACAAAAATTTTCGTGCTAGAGCTACAGATTGTATCGTTTACGATTTTTATTACAGCCGCTCTAGCGCGTAAAACTGTCGTTATGGTCACCGCTATCGTGATCGTATTATCTATACATACAACTAAATAAAATCGGAGTGTCTGTTTGTAATATTAAAATAACCGCTTTTACTACATGCATATAAGAATAAGAATAAGAATAATTTATTGACTCACACAAACATACAATATATACAGAATAAAATTATAAACAAAACTACAGCCAGTTTATTGTGTGTAGTCAACTAGACCCCCACCTCAGCATAATGTTGCGACGGCAAAAAATAAATTTACCGCCGCAACGCTGGTATTCTGGTGGAGCCTATCCGGTTACACTAACATACAAAAAAATGGAATATGATCATATATACGGTACATATACCAAAATTATTTTTTTTACAATTATTGTCTGTCTGTCTATCTGTGTGTCTATTTGTTCCGGCTAATCTCTGAAACGGCTGGACTGATTTTGACGGGACTTTCACTGGCTAGCTGATGTAATAAGGAATAACTTAGGCTACTTTTAATACGGAAAAATATCCCATCCCCGCGGGATAACGTAGTCGTGTAGTCCACGCGGGCGAAGCCGCGGGCGGAAAGCTAGTGTTAAAATAATACGATTGACTTTACGCAAACCCATACCTTATGACGTTTTTGGTACTGACCTACCCACTGTTCTGTCAGGATATGTCTAAATACCTACTTGAAAAAAAACTATAGCTTTTTGGGACACCGGATCAATGACCTGATACAGCTAAAGTTGAAATTTTCTGAAATGAGTCATCTAAACTGCTTGGCTTATATGGAACTTGATTGGTTGGTTGTAAAGGTCACTGAACAGTCTGATTTTTTGATATTTTTTGAGAGCACACTCGTAATTTAGTATGATGCGTATTGCATTAAAAACTTGCATTAATGATCATGAGTCATGACAAAGAAACAACCTCGGTATATATGAGTAACTGTTATCATTTAAGAATATTTTTATGTACCTATTCAGAGAGCGATAGGTATTAAGAAAGGAATACGAAAAGAAACACCACTATCCTTTCGGTTAGAGCATTGGACCAAAATAAATGTATGCTGGGTAAATAAATGTCCCGTTCGAAATCTACTAGTGGGATCGATTGCATCTTTCTATTATTTTTCCTAAGCATAATTATTATTTCTACTAGCGGCCGCCCGCGGTTTCACCCGCGTGGTTTCCTCTCGTGGGAATATCGGGATAAAACGTAGCCTATGTGTTATTCCAGCCTATGATCTATCTCTGTTGCAAATTTCATCTAGATCCGTTCAGTAGCTTTTGCGTGAAAGAGTAACAAACATCCATACATCCATCCTCACTCATGAGATAAAATCTAGAGTAGTGAAATTAAAAACTGACGATGTAACGTGTACCTAACTAAAAAATATTATCTGTCTTTTTTTTTTAGAGCTATTTAATTGGTTTTCTAATTAATAATTATTGTAATCGTCGCTTAACATATTTATTATACATTTTTATTTATAAACACGAAGTCTAAATATTTATCACTGATTGCATTTTTTTAATCTTTTGGCAAAAACACGACATTTTTCCTACCGAAAGCAGAAACTATTAATTATTATTCTTAATCGTTTTATTATGACAATATAACTACAATTTACACACATCTATGTACTATTGTACTAAATTGCTGTTGCATTATACCGACGTAAATGCACAAAAAACATAATCAGACACTATTTTTAGCATTAGCAGAATATATAAATTACCCATCACAGTTTAGTTTCTTGTTGAACAAAAAAGCAATATGGACGTACTTCCCAAGAGTTCATTGACTTCAGGTTTTTATGATTAAGACAGTGAATTTGATCATTGCTTTAATTGGTGTCATAACTTAAATATAGAAATGTTAGTACTCTTTTCTCAAGTGCAGTGAAGTTTTATGCACGATGGCAGCTCAAAAAATGTTTCCCATTCTGAAAAAATAAGTATTATTATAAGACTAATTCGAGAAATTACTGAACAGATAAAAATAAACATTGAAGGAAAGGCCACATAACATAGAAAGATTTTGCATGTCATTTTTTTTTATTACCTGAGAGTAAAAGCTAGTGTAAATGTATGTGTGGAGCAAAGCGCTACCACTCGCGACTTCATCTTCGTGGACCCCCTTTTTAGCCCCTTAGAGGAAGAATTTCAAAAATTCCTCTCTTAATGCTCCTCTACATTCCCCTAGGAACATACATGCCAAAGGATGATTGGGCATATTTGTATGGGACCCGTCTCCCCCTCCAACATACAGTTTATGTATGTCGACAATTTCATACGTATCTATAAAGAGATTAATAGCCATATTCAATGTCAAAATCCATGGATTTTAGTCAAACCGACAACCTCCTTTTTGAAGTCGGTTAAAATACCAAAACCTTCTCCTAAATGTAACAAAATAATTTCCTGAAAACTGCATCAAAATCGGTTTAGCCAAACGCAAGATAATCGCGGACAAACATACACACGTACACACTTACATAATTATATATATACTAGCTGACCCGGCAAACGTTGTTTTGCCATATTAATTATAGTGGACCCGGTAAACTTCGTATCACCAACATCTATTATAGATAGACAGATGAAAATAAATGATCGCGAAGAAGTTTTATACACTGCCTGCAACAAATGTCACTAAAAAGTAGGTAATCCAAAGCGGCTAAAACGTCAGTGATTACAATACTCTTTGACATACCTCTTTGGAAGCGGCTATGGAAGAAATGCCAGTTTTGTATAGTACGACAGTTTATCGATTTTCTATACAAAATAATCATTTTTATTTTATAATTTTCCGGAATAAAAAGTAGCCTATATTACTCTCCAGCTCCCAAACTATCCCCATACCAAAAATCGAGTCGATCCGTTGCTCCGTTTTGACGTGAAAGACGGACAAACAAACAAACAAACAAACAAACAAACAAACAAACAAACAAACAAACACACTTTCACATTTATAATATTAGTATGGATACAGATCAAACTGAGAAGCTTTGTTATTTTTGAAGTCACTTAAAAATTGTAAAAATCAAGGTTTTTCTTATTGACGCAGTTGTTACTTTTGTAGTAAATAACAATACTAAAATAATATTTTCCCAGAATTCCCACACATTTGAGGGGTGTCGCCATAGTAAAAAGTTGTCACTATATTAATATCTTTCACCTGAGATTCATTTCAAATCTGTTGGTTTTAGGGGACGTTTTGTCCCATCGTCCTTTCCAACTTTTATGATATTAAGCAATTTCTAAACAGTAAATATTAGATTTAATTATTGTAAAAATTTGCATGCAACTCAAATGTGCAAAACATGAGGACTTTTCTTTGTATAACAACTGTGTATACCATGTTTTACGCAAATAAATATATTATGATGATGATTATGAAGGAATTTTTATGCGTTGCAGTATAAAAACAATGTGCGTTTTGTAAATTATATTTTTCATCTTTTCGTCATAGCTGAACACAAATTTCATACATTTTTCACACTCGTAACTTATTTTTTACTTAGATTAGCACAGGATTTCTTAAAAATTGAAGAGGTTCCATTGTTCGTCAATTCAGACTCATGTCCCTTTGTCAAAAAAGGCGTAGTGTTACAAATGTTTCGCATTACTTATACGAAATCATTATAAAAACATTATTCTTAAAACAGGTATATTAATTGACATCTATCATATCAAATGCCCCTAACCCAATTAAATTACAAATCACACGAATTAGTGTTAAATTTCTTTGTCTCCATTGCGCAGGTCTTGACAATCGTAATTATAGTAAAAACCGCACCACAATGCAGTTCCACTGATCTTTCCACATCAAAGCTACGATACAATCGGATCTGATACGCGCTAACGACCCTTATTGCCATACTCATAGTGATTGTTTTAGCGTGAGGAAGAACGGGTTAAAATGTATTTACAATGCCGTGAGACTTGGCTGACAAAGTAAGAGCAAAGATTAATTTTTGTTGCGACAAAATTGTTTTAGGATATCCGTTACTCAGCTTCAAACGTTTACCTGCGTACTACATCGTGTTGTGAATTCTGACTTCTGACCCAACCACGATGAAGAATGGAGTCTTTGCTTTGGCACATACCTAATTATCATTTTAATTGTGCGTTTTAGTGTCTCTTATCTCAAGAATTAGGTGCCTATACTTTTTGAGTATATAACAAGAGTAATGCGGCTATTACACTACCGGTAAACTGGGGTTACTTTGGTTATAGGGGGTGACTTTGTTGACAACGCTTGTTTGACAGAATTTTGATTGTTTTAAATTTTTTTTCAACTGACCTTTGGTAGCCTTAATATAACTATAGATAGAATGCCCATTTTTACTTAATTACGAATAATACTGTTTTTATACTTACCACATTATAAATTATCAAAGTAGCCCCATTTTTTCCTTAAGTAACCCCAATCTATCACGGTATTCAGGGCTAGTTAGGGCCCTAAATAAAGAATACATTGCTTGTTTTGATTGCATCACTTCCTAAAAAAGAGCTGAAAGAAAGCAATGTATTCTGAATTAGGGTCCTAACTAGCCCTGACTACCCTGTAGATACCCGCTTAAAAGATCGTGGTATGGCTAGAAATTACAGGTATTGGCTTTACCACAACCAGTTCTGATAATATAAATTGTTTTGTTCGCTTTTTAAGTAAAGCCTATTTAATCTCTTTTTCATGAGATTTTGTCCTCAGAGGGGGCCTGCACACTACTTCAATCTTCTGATTTATCATTTAATCAAATTATAGCCCGAGCAGAGTAGGAAAATTAGAGCAACTAACCTATGTAGTTTCAATATTTTTAGGATTGTGTAAGGGTAGGTATCTTGAAAAAAGTCAAATAAATTCCTCTCGATTACACAGTATCGGTTATATCTTAAAAACCATGCATTTTTCCGTAATTAACAAAACGTAGTGTTTGACCAAAGCTGTGGGAAATTTAATGAGCTTTAATTACTTCTTAGAAATAATGTCGCTAAGACGCACCGTTTACGAGTTTTGAGAAAGAATCTGAAAAATGGTACCTTAATTTAACCCACCCGCAGCGCGTGTAATCAAGAGGTATTTATTAGACTTTGCTCAGGAGAACTACCCCTACGCAATCCTAAACTATTGGAACTACATAGGGTGGTTCCCCTATTTGCAATTCTTTTGCCTCAGTCTGCTCGGACCATTAAACCACTGCTCGTCAATTATAGCCACTGTCTTAACGTATCTTCTTACGATCTATTGCAAAAGTGGAATAATTGTTAAGAATCTAATTACCAACAATTACCGCCATCAAGTATTTACGCTATGCAATTGAGGATTTAATTTCCGCTCCACAATAACATTGTCATGTGATAAAACAGTAAATAGACACCACTAGAACTAAGCTTATCAAACTGTAGGGCTAGCACAACTTAGCACGACTCTATGTCGCGCTCCTTCCATCCAATCAGCACGTCGCCTTAAGTCACGCACGCTATCTACGAGCGATCTGATTGGTCGACAGTGCCCGCGACTCTTTCTCACTCGAGTCGCGCGCAAGTTATGCTAGCACTGCAGTATGCGTTTCGAATATTAACTGCTAATTGTTTGGTTTTACAAAGGCTTATTAAATGTAAAAGAATACTAAATTATAATAAAAGAATAATGTTAATCTGAATGTAACCGGCATTTTCTATGATCCAGGAATTTAAACAATGCTTATGCAAAGTACCCAGACAGTCAGACAATACCCTGGACGATAATGCAATATGTTTATATTACCATTATGATTTTGAAGGGGTTTAATCAACTTACGAGTATATCGTGAAAAAACTTTTACGGGCATTTTGTGCAACTGACTTTAGGTGTTACTTTTAGTTTTTAAGGTTCCGTAGTCAACAAGGAACCCTTATAGTTTCGCCATGTCCGTCTGTCCGTCTGTCCATCTGTCCGTCTGTCCCCAGCCTAGCTCATAGACTTTTAGTATGAATATACATATAAATCACGCCGACAAAGTGGTGAAGTACATTTACTAGAAGTACACATTAAGTCGTTAATACCGACCAATCCGCACTAGGCCCGCGTGATGGGTCTTGGCCCATTCTCCTTATCCATCCATAAGGAAGGCCAGTGCCCCAGCAGTGGGGACATTAAATGGCTGATGATGATAGGGAATCGGTACGAAATCCTTCATGAGAGAGTCCAACTCGCACTTGGCTTAGGTCAAAAAGTTTACACGAAGCCAGTGCTACACTCTCGTCGATTTCAGTGCCAGCCACTGTATCCATGTAAATCAGCCTAAAGGTCATAGCCCACTTATACCGCACCGCTCCAACACCACTCCAACCCAACACCGCTCTAAACGAAGGCGACAGCTAGCAGGCACCCAGCAGTCCACGCGGCGACAGCTAACAGACTCCCAGCTGTCTACGCGTCGACTGATTCTCTCTATAGATACGCGGCGGCGACCGCTAGCAGTCAGCGCGCGGACCGCGCGGCGTCAGCGAGGCGTCAACTACCGAGCAGTCCGACGGCGGTAAGCTCGCGGACCGCGCGCTGTCCGCTATTTTATATTGTTACTGTAAAATGCATCTACAATGAACGACATTAAGTCCATATTTGGCTGTTCATACTTTGATTGGGTGGGAGCGGTGCGGTCTAAGTGGGCTATGATCTTAAGACATCGGTTACACGCTAATTCTGGCGTCAGTTAGTCTCCTGTCAGTTTTCTGTCATTCGAAACGGACTGACAAATATTATGTAAAACATTTAATTTTCATCCATCAGTCTGTCAGTCTGAATGGTTACACGATAATTCTCTCGTCATTCTGACCAGAATGATGGACTGAGCTGACGCCAGAATTAGCGTGTAACCGATGTCTAATAGTCACAGATATAGATTTACATAGATAACGCAAGTATCACGATTTGTATTGAAACCAAGCGTGTTGACTTTTTAACACATACTGTGACGTCACCGGCGAAATTTAGTGATGGGAACTTTAAGTTAGTGGCGACCAACCATGACGTTTGGTCGGGGTTCGGACGAGCGAAGTAGGGCAGAAGCCTCGGTTTTGGCCACTGTACCGGTTTTGGCCACTTTATGCTAAGTATAAACAACTTTTCGCTATTTTTGTTCAAGGCAATTAAAATAAGGTATTTTAAGGTAATAATAACAAGCGTTAAAATTCCATAAGTCATACGATAAGTATATTTTTTCAATAACTTCCATTTTCTGTTTAAAAAAAATGTATTGTATGAAATTTTTAAGAAATTTGTTTTCGATGAAATACTGTATAAACTTTTGTTTTTTTACAATTAAATTGTTGTTTAGCAATTGATTGGTTTCTAGCGCATTAGAATATATTGATTTAACCTGGGTTTGGTTTTGATTTTTCGCTATACTTACAAAAGTTTAACTATCAATAAGTGGCCAAAACCGGTACATTTAACACCTCATACATTTTGTGTTATATACAAAAACCTATTTTACTTTTTTAAATTTTAAAAATGTACCTTTAAAGGTAGATAAATTATCTATAATTTAAAATATAACCATTTAGTACTTAGTGTTTAAAAGTCAAAAAACCTTAAAGTGGCTACAAACGGTACCTCTGCCCTACATGCAATTTCATTATCAAGTAAATTTTATATCTGTGCTAATTATAGTCCTTATTTACACAACATTGTTATGTTTTTCGCTAATGTAAAAGCTGCAATGAGTAAACATAATGATTTCATAATTTATCATACAACTAAAATACAGTATCATCATGACGCCCAAAAGTTCTGTTCAATGACGTTACTTTAACGTCAGTCGACAAAAACGGACCTTTCAAAATCTCATAAGTCATACTTATAATGGTTCAATTAGATCAGAAAATCAAAGAATAGCTCGGAAGTTTATTATAAAAAGTGCATTTTCCTCAAGTCATTAGATGAGATAGATCCGAGATCATATTTAAAAGTAAGCTGTAATGTGGTAAAAAACTTAAGCCGAATTCTGCGCATTGACCGACCTAAGGTCAATTTATGGTCGAAACCAAAACGAACTGAAGTCAAATAAATTAGGTGAGTAAGTAATTATTTAGTCTTCATAACCAAACAAAAACTAAAAACTAAACAGAACAAAAACAAGAGGTTAAGTCAGTGAACCCTTGTTTTTGTTTTCCGAAAGAATTAAATTTAACCTTAAGAATCTTAAAAAGCATTTACGACCAATTTTTGTCTATTTATTCCTTTTTGATTGATATTCGTATTTTGATTTGACACTCATAAATTTTTCTATAAATATATCTATACTAATATTATAAAACTGAAAAGTTTTTTTGTTGGTTTGGTTGAACGCGGTAATCTCAGGAACTACTGGACTGATTTAGAAAATTCTTTGACCACGCTTCTTTCAAAGCTACATTCTTCCCGAGTGACAAAGGCTATATTTTATCCCTATATTCCCACGGGAACGGGTACCATGCGGGTAAAACCGCGAGGATCCGCTATCTTAAATATCTATCACCTACAACAGACTCTGCACTTTATTTATGTAAATATCACTGTTCTCTTTATTTCAAACAAAAAACCCATGTTAATATTTTATCAAAGTGTATTTAATCAAATTTTATTGCAATTCACTGGAGAAAGAAGAAGAAGCTAAACGAAATCATCTTATTTTATATATGTTTGTTATCAATCTCCTCCGAAATGAGTTGACCGATTTTTTACGGTGTTTTTGTGTACATTTGATAGATCTGAGAAAAGGTCGCAGGCTATTTTTATCCCTAATTTCCAAGGGAACGAAGCCCTGGGACACAGCTATTATTTATCTAGAAATTCGCACAAATCAACAATTAGGAAAGTCAATAATTTTGTACTATACAGGGTGTTACGGGCAACTTTGCAAAAACTTTAATCATGGCTTGAAATGAAAAAAATATTTCGACACTCCATACAAAATGTCCCGATTAGTTGCTAAATTTGTATGAAAAGTTGAATTTTTTTTTTCATTTCTGACAAAAATTCTTGCTGTACGTTGTTCAGCTTGATGACCTGAAGCCATGGTTATATTTTTTGCAACGGTGCCCCTACACCCTGTATTTTAGGTGTACAAAGCCATTTTTTTGCTCAAGTAATATTCTCTACATTTTTATACGCGTCATCTTTTGGATGAAGACAATATTCAATTATGACATTAATATAAGTAATATAATTAATGAAAAAGGAATTTTAAATGATGTCATTTCTTAAGGACCGATTAATCAACCTGTCCCTAATTAACGAAATGAAAGTTTTGGAAGACCATCAATAACCTTCAATGGTCATTATTAAAATGCATTTTGCAATCCTTAAAATGAGGATCAAACTATTTCGGAAGTCAGTTGCAATCAGGGTGCTTTAGTGTAAAGTCGTTCCCTCCAAAAAAGTGTTTATAGTGTCTCATATTGTGTGTGAAGACTTTTAGGTAAATGTCAAAAAGATTTTCATTGCTAATTATTTTGATAGAGGGTTTACTCAGCAGGCAATTCTCTAGTGGTAAAATCTCCTTATACGTGAAAGAGATTGATTATGTACTAGCGGCCGCCCGCGGTTTCACCCGCGTGGTTCCCGTTCCCGTGGGAATATCGGGATAAAAAGTATCCTATGTTTTAATCCGAGCTACCTACTATTTGTGTGCCAAATTTCAACCAAATCCGTTAAGTAGTTTTTGCGTGAAAGAGTAACAAACATTCATACATCCATACTCGCAAACTTTCGCATTCTACTAATATTATAAATGCAAAAGTTTGTGAGTATGTATGGATGAAGGTATAGATGTATGTTTGTTACACTTTCACGCAAAAACTACTGAACGGATCTGGATGAAATTTGCAACAGACATATATTACAGGCTGGACAGGAACCACGTGGGTGAAACCGCGGGCGGCCGCTAGTTTATAGTATTAGTAGGATTGATACGATGGTGCAGCGTTCTTTATCGTTCCAAGGATATGCCCCCCCCCCCCCACCGCCCCTATCAGCACAACATTCATCATCATTACATCACAATGGTGCACTTTAGGTAGTCTGGGTGGTGTTGTTGTTGTAAAATATCTTTATCGTTTTAAAGTCAATAACACAAATGATTAATAGGTAAATCATGAAAATAATTCGCGTAGACTAAGTTTACAAACTTAAAAACATTCAAAGTCATACTTTATAATAGGGTATTTTGATGTTTTAATATTGAGTACCTAGGTAGTAGGTACAAAGCTAGTCTTTAGATCAAAAACAAATAGTTAGGTACCTACTTTTAAGTCCTATCAAAATTGTTTTTGTCGGTTGGAAGTGCCTTATTTGTAATTGTGATTGATGTGTGTTTATGTTAAATCTATTATCAATTTCAGCTAGTTTTTACAATAATTATTCAATTGTATTTTTTAAATTAAACGAATAGGTGCCTGCTGTACCAGAAATATTCTTATATGGTTTTATAAACATGCTTTGCGAGTAGACATAATGTTATACTTACTTGAAATCAGGGTTGGAAAGATTACAGTTTTTTTTTATTTAATAAAACAAACAGTTCTATCAAATTGTTTTGACAAGTGTTTTGTTTTTGTTTTTATTGTTCTTTTTAGTTTAAGGCATTTTTTTCGAATTAATGCGACGTATAATGTTACATTTTGAGGCTAGATCTTTTCAAATTTGCCATAGTAGTTAAATTAAATTACAAAAAACGACCGATAAACATTTATTTTATATGTTGCGTATCTCTAATCAATACTGAACGCTTTATATTCATCCTGTATGGTGATTTTTAACCTTTTTCTAACCTATTGTATACCTAGCACGATACCGAGGGGGAATTACCTATGAACTCCTATGAACTATGAATTCTACGATTGACTATGTGACTATCCTACTTAATATTATAAATATGAAAGTTTAGATGTTTGGATGTTTGGATGTTTGTTACCCAATCACGCCAAAACGGCTCAACGGATTTGGCTGAAATTTGGGACACAGATACTTTGTGGCCTGGAGAGGAACATAGGCTACTTTTTATCCGGGAAAAATATCACGTTCCCGCGGGATAACGTCGTGTAGTCCACGCGGGCGAAGCCGCGGGCGGAAAGCTAGTAATTCTATAAATAAGGGAAACTCCAATATTTGGGATATTATACGTGTGATAAAAAAACACGGTTTAAATTCAAACTGTTTCAAAACAACTTGTTTTAATCGTGCCAAACCCTGCTTGAAATAATTCAATTCAAGTAAATGTGTCTTTTATTCTTTTCAGGTGCAAATACCACGTTCGAGATGTCCATCGTAGATTCCTACAGAAGCTTTATGCAAAGGAACGGTGGTAAGTACCTACCTACAAATCTTTTAATCCATACTAAAAATTATAAATGCGAAAATGTGTATGTTTTTTTTGTCTGTCTGACTGTATGTTCCGTTTTCACGTCAAAACGGATGAAACGATTTTGATGAAATTTAGAATCGAGATAGTTTAATTTTTATCCCGGAAAAACATAACGAGGTGTAGTCCACGCGAACGAAGCCGCGGGCGGAAGACTCGTACTTAGTATTTTAAATGCTCTTAAACTTTTAACTTTTTAACTTAACCTGATTATTTTAGCACGCAGAAATTTCCATTCCGTTCCCCTACAGACATCTAAGCACAGCAATAAGTACACACTGCAAAATAATAGTTACAGTGCCACAACCTTTTCTGTTCCGGTGACAGTGGCGCTACGTACGTTTTTCTTTTTTTTGTATCAATTTAACCGGCCCTGACTTCTAAGTACTTCAGCCGCCAGCAGCGCTATAGTTGGACATCAACTTGACAGCAAAATGACATTTAAAAAAAACACGCTAGTTTCACATTTTGGCCACCGGCACAGCAAAGTTTGTGGCACTGTATAGTCCCACAATCCTGTCTGTTCCGGTGACATCCGTGACAGAGGAGCCACTTGCAACACGAAATTAACTGTCAAAATAGACTGTCGTATGAAAACTGTTTTAGTTTTAGTTGTCGCACTGTAAAGTTAACGTTAAACGTAAAATGCTTCCTTCGTACATAACTAGTTCTAACTTAAACACTCAAATTATTCGAAAACCAACACCGTAAGAAATGTACACAATTTGAATTCTTACTTCCCACGTCTATCTTAACATTGATGGAGAATCAAACATTATTCAAAGTTCCTTTTTCTAATCAGTTTAGTTTTCAAACACAAACTTATTCAAATTTTAAAGGAAAAACCTGGCTGCTGTATATAAGGTAAATTTTACAAAAGCAAAATCAACACACATTGAAACAAACCCTATCAAAATGCAGGTGGGCCCACCCTGAATAAGTGCTTTTCTTGTTAGTTAGTATAGTTTATTTTAATTTTTAGTTTTTTGCATTCACAATGCAATTTTAATTACTGAAAAATGGAAAATGAATTATTTAGAAAAAAAAATCGACCCGTCTCACAATCAGCTCCGATGGACCCGAACCCACGACCTTTCGCTTTCCGGGCGACTGCTCTAACCACTGAGCTACGGAGTCGTTACGAAAATTCGACGCTTCTCGTAACGACTCCGTAGCTCAGTGGTTAGAGCAGTCGTGGTATAATTTATCTTAGCATATATAGGTAAGTATTTTGAATAAAAAAAAATAACAAGGTTAACATGTTAAATACTCTCAAAAGCTCTCAAAAGCCCTTAAAGACCCCCACAGTTTTGATTGTTCAACTCTAAATCGGTTGTGTAATTTGTAGGTACGACGGTCGAATCAATTGAATCGTTGACCCATTTTGCTAATAATTTGTTTGAAAGCTTCAAAACTAAAAACCTCGATGACAATGTCAACTAAGCTTTTCTGGCTTCGTTACTTTTTGTAGGAGACGACAGGATTCCATGGAACATGCTTACATTTACCATATTAAGGTCTAATGACGCCATTAACTCTCGTATTTTACTCTCCTTTTGGGCACATACCACCAACAAGTGGTGGATATCTTCAATTCTACCGCTAGTATTACAATTTGGTGACTCTAATTTCATCATTAAAATTGCAAACCTGTTTAGTGGAATATGTCCAGACCGGAGCCCAAAAGCTATTTTAAGAGATTGTTTGTAAAAAGTTGAATTTTGTCCTTATTGAATTTTAATATCTGTTTGAAATTGAACTTATGGTGGGTCACAAATAGGATTGTTCGACTATACATGTTAAGTTACCTGACTGAACTTCATTTTACCGCCAACAAACTAAATCTTAACAGGTTTTTGTCAACTTTACACTTTCCATTGTTTTTAGTAAGTAACCCAAATTCATACAAACAAGTTTAATGGAAGACATTATTGTCAAAATGGAAAACTTTGACAAAATAAAATGTTACACGTGACATATACTATTTAAGAAAAAAAATATTATTATAAGGCACTAATGACTTGTTAATGGAATAATAATAGTAATAATACATTATCAATTATATTAGATGACACTCAAACGGAACTCATTTAAATTACATACGTGATTTTCAAAATGTATTTTTTAAATATTTTCCGATGCGTAATATGCTTTTAATATTCTTTTGGCTGCAAAATTAAATCCCATTTACTTAACCCGTAATGTTAGTTAAATGATTCAAATTCTAGGCAATTCAAATTAAATCTCTAATTGTTTATAATTTTCCAAATTGTTAAAAACATATAAATATCGATTAATCTTTGAACGAATTAAATTAACAGTAATTTGTTCAGTAAAGGCTATTAATAAATTCAACCGAATACAAATTTTAAAGGAAGATGTATGACCTTGAACAAGTTCAAACTAATATTGGATTGCGTCTGTGAGTTATGCTATTTGATATTCAGTGTAATATTTACTTACCAAGGGTAACATCAAGATTATAAGCAAACACCTGAAAAAATGGTTAAAATAAATATTTGATTTAGCCATTTGAACATTTCCAGTCCAAATGCAAGACAGTCAACCAAGACACGTTTTACATTTGAAAAGTTAATTTTAAAGAACATACTAGCTTATCTATACTAATATTATACAGAAGAAATATTTTATCGTTTGTTTCTTTGTTTGCATCGAATAGACTCCGAAAGTAATAGACTGATTTAGAAAATTCTTTGACCACTAGAAAGCTACATTCTTCCCGAGTAACATAGGCTATATTTTATCCCGATATTCTCTCGGGAACGGGTACCACGCGGGTAAAACCGCGAGGATTAGCGGATCCTCGCGGTTTTACCCGCGTGGTACGTGTGTGAATAAAATCACTAAGTACGAAGTAGAACGGCTCTATGTATAATGTATAGCAATCAAATTTAGGTCAAAACATCATCATCAGCCAATTATTGTCCCCACTGCTGGGGCACTGGCCTTCCTTATGGATGGATAAGGAGAATGGGCCATGACCCACCACGCGGGCCCAGTGCGGATTGGTGGGTATTAACGACTGCAAGTGCAGCCGGGACCAACGGCTTAACGTGCCTTCCGAAGCACGGCGGAGCTCGAGATGAAAAGTTTTTTGGTCACCCATCCCGTGACCGACCATTGCGAAAGTTGCTTAACCTCAACAATCGCAGGCCAAGTGCGCTTTCCACTGCGCCACGGGCTCCTCACTGCGCCACGGGCTCCTCGTCAAAACATCATAGGTAGCCAAAATATATTTTTTTACAGAGCCATCTGTGCACCAAAATCACATCTAATAAAATTAACCACAGAAATCGCGTCTGTGCAGTGTATGTGTGTGTTTGTGTACTTTGTCGCAAGTTTTTCTTGATAATCCTCAGTATCAACCTGGACAAATGGCTTTCTATTATCGATATCGCCAGTAGAATAGAAAGAAAATGTATGGGATTGACATTAGCGATCGAAATGTCACGTGACCGCTAAAGTCAATCCCCATACATTTTCTTTCCATTTAACTGTCGATATCGATAATAGAAAGCCACTTGTCTAGGCCCTCCTGGGGCTTAGACAAAGTAACATCGTTATGTGGCGAAACGACAATCACTATCGCTATCGTCTTTATGCTCCAATCAACTTGCGGCAAGACCACGTGATTTAGCGCAGCTTATACCAATCCGCCAATCCTATACCTTGAATTTCTTTCGAACTTCGTTATCGCTTCGCTATCGCTATCGCTATGTTACTTTGTCTAAGCCCCCTGGTATCTTATATGTTTGTCAAAGTTTTGGTTTCACACAAAATAGGTGCTTAAAATTCTTGTTTAACCAAAGTTACGATTAATGCAAACATTATTCTACTTTTCATGTGCGTAAAAACTCCATGTGTCTTGGTTTCTCGGTAAGGATCGAATGGCAAATATTTAGTTAGACGATTTCGTATATTATACCTATTACAAGGTGATATTTTTTATTGAACTCATATCCGGAATGACGTCATAATGCTTATTAGTCAATTTGATTGATAATAATTTAACGTGGAAGTTGAGCATTACACCAATAATTTCTACATTGTTATCTAGTCTGTCTACGTCACTACTACATCCGTTATATATACCTACTTATATTATAAAGAGGAAAAAATAATGTTTTTGTTTATTTGTATGTTTGTTTGTATTGGGTCAAAACTACCTGACCGATTATAATAATTCTTTCACCAGTAGAAGGTACAATATTCCCGAGTACCATTGGCTATATTTTTTCCCGCTATTCCTACGGGACAGGGAACCGTAAAAAATAAAAAATCTTTATTTCCGTAATCCTGTCCTGTGGTGAAGTTAAACAATTAAACATGACGGCAAAACTGGATAAACATTAACATAAATTATCAAGAAAAATTAAAATTCAAAAGGAAACACCATAATAATCGTGGATAAATAACTACAAAAATATTATTCGTGTATGTGTTAGTGTTTATGTATGTGTGTGTGTGTGTGTGTGTGTGTGTTTGTGTGTGTGTTTATGTGTGTATAATTGGCTGCAGCCTCATTCAATGACCTTAAGTGCGCCTTCAGTTTCCAAAAACGCAGGTAAAACCGCGGGTTGCCACGATCCATACAAATATTATAAATGTGTAAGTGTGTTTGTTTGTTTACCCGTCTTTCGCGTCAAAACGGAGCAACGGGTTGACGTGATTTTTGGTATGGGGATTGGGGATAGTTTGGGAGCTGGACATAGGCTTTCTTTTTATCCCGGAAAATATCACATTCCCGCGGGGTAACGTCATGTAGACCACGCGGGCGAAGCCGCGGGCGGAAGGCTAGTCTACTTATAAAGTTACGCTATCGTTCAGAAGAGAGATCATCTTCATTCGATTTGGAATAAAAAATATTTCTCGGACAAAAACTGGAGGCTCATAAGCTCGCATATTTATTATTGTTGTTATGATGCTAAGTAGGCTGAATCGTTTTTGTAACGTAATTCAATACGAACTAGAAAAAAAAACGACTTGCCTCCAACTGCTCTCAAACAATTTGGCTATTAGTACTTAGGCTGCCTGTCCATTGACGCGGAGTGAGCTAGCGGAGCGGAGAGACGGAGAAATTTTAACCAATAGGATTGCATGCATATGGTTAGAATTTCTCAACGGGAGCTCAAAATTAAAACCAGGTTATCCACTTCCTGTCTCCGAAAGGTTCTGGAATTCTTCGGTCACATCGCCCGAAAAGATGGACACAACCTTGAACAACTAATGGTCACTGGCAAGGTCGATGGCAAACGACCGAGAGGTCGAAGCCCAACTAGGTGGTCTGACCAAATCCTCTCAAGCTACACGATGCACTCCACGACGCCAAGGACAGAAATCGATGGAGGGGCATCATAAAAGAAAAATTAACTACCCATCGGGGGAATCACGACCCTCAGTAATGAGGAACACGACGCGAGGAGGAGAGGATTGCATATAAAATCTCCGGTCCACTCCAGTGGACAGGGATTCAAAATCAAAATCAAAATCAAAAATCATTTATTCATTTTAGGCTGATACAGCACCTGTGAACGTCAATGAAGCTACGCTATCGGTTCGCAAAACCTACGGCGGGAGGCCTTGTAACGAGAAGAACCGGCAAGAAACTCGCCAAGGGCTATTTTTTTCTCCCTGTCATATTTCATACAGAGTCGTCAAATTGAAAAGTGACTTTGACATAATATAATATGTAAAGTCACTTTCCATCACAAATTAATCTTAAGTTTAAAAACAAAATAAAAAACCCGGTAATCATAGCAGTAAATAATTTTCAATAACTAAGAAATAGACATACAAAAGGTAGTTTCTTTAAAATACACACCAACTAAAAACGTAGCAAATAAAATAATAAATATAAATGCCGAACAAGGGTAATAAAACTTTGAATAGTTTAAGAACATAAGAGTCAATAATAAACAGTGCCATACAAGCCACGGTAAAATAAAACTAATAACAATAAAACATTAAAAAGATTGGCGAGCTAGTTTATACATTCATTAGTTTAGAGCATACATTTTCGGAAGTGGCGCGTGGTAGCGGTGCGTGGCGGCGGAGCGAGGCTTCGGAGCGAGGCGAAGAAGCGGGTTACTCATGTGGCGGGGCAGCGGAGTGAGGCCTTTTTTTTTTTTTTTTTTTTTTTTTTTGTATCAAGAGGAGAATGCGATCTTTAGGCATACCAAACGGCATGTTGGACTCGGTCACACCTAGGGCATGTTCCTCGCCGCGCCCAGCCCTCCCACCAAGCCTAATAGGCTTCGCGTCAGGGCTGGGTGGTTCTAACCTCTGCCCCGCCCCCTAACGAGCTCGAAAGCTCGGGGGGGGCCGGGCAGAAGGAGGAAGCGTCCTCCCCAGCTCCCCACGTGGCTACCCGCTCGTGGGGGCAGGCCAGGTGGGGCGAATAGGAGGATGCGCCACTACCAACTAAACTCCTCTCGAAGACCTAGCGAGCGGAGTGAGGCCTAGCTCCGTACAGTCCTCAACTCTGCTCCGCAATACTCACTTGCTCCGCTTCGCACTTGACGACCTCCGTGGCCGAGTGGTGTACGCACCGGTTTCATGTTGCCGCTATCTCTAAAAGTCCCGAGTTCGATCCCCGGTCGGGTAAATGTTAAAAACGAAATTTTCAATATTTCCTCGGGTCTGGGTGTATTGGTAATACCCGTCGTTGTTTCCAATTTCCATAATGCTAGTGCTTAAGCTAATATACCTTGGTATTGGAACAATATATTTGATGGTATTCAATATTTATTTATTATTTTATTTATTTACAAGCTGACCCGGCAAACGTTGTTTTACCATATAATAGTGGACCCGGTCACCAACATCTTGTGTGTGTGTTTATACACCAAAAGTTGCCTACACCAGACAACAGATAGCGCTAGTAATAAAGGGGCCCAAGCTTGGTTTCTATTTCCTACATATAAAAAAATTACTCTGTGAAGTAGAGTGAGTGTCAGATAACTCTGCGCGACTGGGGCATTTATTTATTTATTATTTTATTTATTTACAAGCTGACCCGGCAAACGTTGTTTTACCATATAATAGTGGACCCGGTCACCAACATCTTGTGTGTGTGTTTATACACCAAAAGTTGCCTACACCAGACAACAGATAGCGCTAGTAATAAAGGGGCCCAAGCTTGGTTTCTATTTCCTACATATAAAAAAATTACTCTGTGAAGTAGAGTGAGTGTCAGATAACTCTGCGCGACTGGGGCATTTTTCATTTTTTTATTCTAAGCTTATAGAAAAGATTAGTATTCGATTTTGACCGCGCTTTTGTATCGAAGGTACGACAGTTAAACGATTTTTCATAGAAAATTACAATTTTTACTAAATTCTCCGGAATAATAAGTAGCCTATGTTACTCTCCAGCTCCCAAACTATCCCCATACCAAATATCACGTCGATCCGTTGCTCCGTTTTGGCGTGAAAGAAGGACAAACAAACAAACAAACAAACAAATAAACAAACAAACAAACACACTTTCACAATTATAATATTAGTATGGAAGTATGGATACTCGCTCGCTCCTCTCCGCAATACTCGCTCGCTCCGCTTTGCAATACTCGCTCGCTTCGCTCCGCTGCCTCGCTCTGCTGCCTCGCTCAGCGTCAATGGACTGCCAGGCAGCCTTACCACAGAAACAGAACGCTACAGTGACGTTGGAAGTAGTATGGTGCGGGCACGCGTGGGAAACTATTAACTATCATAAAAAAGCAAACTTCTTATTAATTATTAAACCTTGTAAAATTTAGATTTTCTTCAAATTGCCATTGGCAACTAGCTTGATTTTGAATCCAAGCTTCATTCAGTACTAAATGAGGGTCATAGTTCTTCTAGTCTTTTTTTTTGCTTTACACCCTTAATATTATTAATATTATTTCTTTTTTTGTATTCTGTGAGATCATACCTAATAAAGGTGACGAAAAATCATAACGCACTCTGTCTGCGCCAACGCACAGGTTTTATACATTACGTGGTTAGAATCCGAATTGTATGTTTGTCTGTGGTAGGTCGCACTAGGCTGCAGAATTTAAATAATAATCGTAAATTGATAAATACTTTGAATACTAAGCTAAATACTAAAGCATAAACGATTTTACAGATTCATAAAATTTAATTGATTAGATTTGCTTTGAGCGTAAAATATATAAGTAGTAGTAATCTTTTTTATTTTTTACGTAAAAAGTACTAAAGCATAAACGATTTTTCAGATTCATAAAATTGAATTGATTAGATTTGTTTTGAGCGTAAAATATATAAGAAGTAGTAATCTTTGTTTATTTTCTACGCTAATAGTACTAACAACTTTTATTTTTTGTACCATGGCAAAAAAGGTGATATTCATTGATGAATATTTTTTTAATGCTCAAGTTAAATTATTGTACACATGGCGGCACATCAGACTTTACATGTTGATCTTGAGACCGCCTTTATGCCCTTACGTAATAAAAGCTGTAATCGTACTGCTTACCTAATAATTTTAATACAAAAATTATGTTTTTTATTTGTGCAGTATTCGCGTAGTAATCTACTTATCATAGAAAAAACATATTTTTCATTTGTACAGTATTCGAGGTATTAACAATGTTATCATTTAGCGATAAAATGTGCAAAACTACAATAAACAAATATAATAGGTCTTTACATATGAAATTGCCGTTTTTTTCTTTTGTACATATAACTTAACAACTTTTATAATATTAGAAATATATAATTTCTTTAATATTGCGTTACATTAAGACCGTATCGAGCAACTTTTGATAATTTAATAACCACGATATTTGATTATTTACATAGAAAAAACTTATTCCGAAAGTTACCACTATTTTTGTTTCCAGAATTTCGTACTTTATTAGTTGTAACTTAGTGAAAAAAAATTTTTTTCTCTTAACGAATGTGTCATTTAGTAGTTAAAATGTCCATAAATACGTGTGTAAAATTTTGTAAATTTACATAATATTAGTCGTTAAATAATAACAAAAACGTTAGTATGGAAAAAAAATAATTACAGAAATCTCCATACAAAACGGCAATTTCATAGGTAAAGACCTATTATTTGGAGACTATTGTTCTAAAATATTAGCGGCTGCATACAAACTACTACCGCTTGCAAATACGAACATTATCACTAGTCAAGATACAAGTGTGAAATATAAACAAATGAAGTTACAACAATCGTAATAGTATGACGGACTCACGCGCACCAAGGCAGATAAATATCGTTATTATTATAATGAACGATCGATTGCATACCTTCCGTGTTGTTTTTTCGATACCGATTCCTACGCATACTTTTTGTCTATTGTTTGTTGTTTTCATGCGTATTTTATTATTAACTTCGACGGTGATAATTGATCTACCGAGGTCGATGGAATTTCAAAAAACTAGCATTAGCTAAAGAGCTAACTAACACAACGGTGTTAGTTCTGGGTGGAGTACCAACAACTAAAACGTTAATGGGATATACTTGATATTTATTTGTGCGAGGGAGAAGCGTTATAATCAAATTACCTGTATAGGATCATTCAAAGTAAGTTTTGTTAGCTGTATTGCATTTCTGGGTAACCAAATCTTTCAGGATACCAATTGAAGTTCCAATTTTATGACTTTCATGTCACTTTTCTAAAACTCCTACAATTATTTTACTAAACTTAATCAAATAATATAACTATATTACTAAACTTAATCTAGTAATATAATTATATCACTGAACATTAACCGTATTATAATTATATTTCTAGTAAGATAGTAATGAATCTCTTTCGTATAACTATGTTACGGTATTTACCACTAAATTTTAATTAGTACAAAGATTTTAGGGGATGATAGTTTCCATCAATACGAACAATCTTTACTATGGAGCCAACCTCGGAATCGCGAAAAACAATATTAGCTGTTCATTTCAGTCGAGTCGATGTACTTTTGTATGGAAAAGCAGATTTTTTTCGCAATACGGTATTTTACTGGTTTTTTTTTATTTCTTTAAAATGTTTTTCGAAATATTAGCTACACAAAACAAGTTTTCATTTTGAATTATCTTGAATATTTTCAAATATATAGGACTTCAAACTTTATAATTAGACAAGGACAGGACGCTATCTTAGTGACGTCAGTGGGTTAGTAGCGTCATAGTCACGCCATAGAAGATTTCGTTTTAGAAAGAGACAGCTATAGTCAAAATCAAACAGACTATAATTCTTTTATTATAAAACAGATTCAAATTATTTTTTCACATTTGGTATTCTTAATTGCAATATTTTTTAACGTCATCATTAAATATCTACATTTCAACAACAGTAAAATACCCTATTCCGTGGTTGGCCCCATAGTGAAAATTGTTCGTATTGATGGACACTATCATCACAAAATAAAGAGTTGCGACCGCCCGCGTAGTTACTTTCTGCTATCATCCCCTAAAATCTTTGTACCTACCTACTAATTAAAATTTAGAGGTGTATAATTATATCCCTAGGGATATAACTAGGTATATTACGGCTTTATCTATCATACTATTCATACTGCGACAGTAACACAAAGTGATTCTATCTACACTTTGTAGATCTGATTTAGGCTTAAGGCGGAACAGGAAGTTTCGTGACTTCGTTTACATTCTTGTTCTATAATTTGATGACATTCAACTGCAGAACAAGATTTTCATTCTATTTTCATTATTTTCCAAGGATATTTCCAACTTAATTCTGTAATTCTCATTTAGGAAAGAAAGGGAAAATTGCAATATTATTCAAAGATATTTTTGTTTAAATTTCAACCTTGAAAATATTTGAGAGTTCCGAAATAAAGAAACTGTATTGATCTCATTGCACCTTCCAATTTCATTTCATTTATCAATGCAGTTGAGTTTTCTCAGGCTAGAGTTGAACTTGTTTTGCATAATCTATTGTTTAACTAGTAGTTTATTAGTTATTGCACAACTTAAATGCAACTTACTTAGTAAAAACAAGCGTTTCGTTCGACGCGTGGCTTCGTCCACGTGGAATTTGGTCATATCGCGCTCCATGTTTGAGTAACTTATTACTTTAGCTCTATTTCGATTACTAGATGGCACTGCGTGTACTTTTAAATGCGCTATAGAGTTGTGTTGTACATTATTACATAAGCTACCTATATTATCTATTTCATATTATCATATTGAGTTCTGCGTTCTGTGGAGTTGAATATACAATTCACTTTTCGATTACTTACGTTCGTTTCATCTTTGGGAGCGCCTCCCTCGCAGTACGTGGCATTCTTTCTATAGACTCCGATTAGACAAGTTGTAGCCTATGTTCATGTCTAATCTATCTCATAGACAAAATGCATTAACTTTGGTTCAGTGGTGAAGTCATGGAAAAGTGGCATATAGAGTTACTTTCGTATGTATAATCATTAGTATAAATAAAATTTCAAAGTACTTTTCAGAAGACGAATTTAACTAAAATGCGTGTAATATCCTTTCTATATGTTAGGAGTTACGACAATTACTAACAAACGGTCAGTTCGACCGTTCTATATTAAGTTCTATATTAATTTATAAGTTGTATGTCTGTGTCACATCACAAGTAAGCTTTATTTATTCTAGTAGGAACACGTGTATGAACAACACTATTACTAATTGTACGAGTCATCGTTTTATATTATTACGCAAATTGTATAAAATTAATAACTTTTTCATTTCCTATTTGTATTGAAGTGGAACACGAACCCACGACCTTTCACTGTCCGGGCGAATGTGACCTCTGTGTCGCAGAGTTGTGAGACGGTTCGACTTTTTCCAATACTTCATTTTCAATTTTTCAATTAATAAAAATTGCATGTGAATGCAAAAAAAATATAATTTGAAATAGCTAAACCATTTTTGTTACGGATATCAAAACCTATATACCAAAGTTGACTTATCACATACTAATAATAAAATATATAGTAACTGCCACACATTTAATTGAAATTTATATTTGGATGTTTGTATTTTTATCTAATTGACATTAAGGTAACTATAATTAGTACTTACCTATTATTGAACTGACATGAATTATTGTTAACTGACATAGAATTCGAATTTGTAAAAGTACAAAATATTAAAAAGTAATTATTAAGGTGTTAGATTATGACTACCTATGCAATTAATGGCATGCGAACCTGTATATTATGGTAGAAAACGTTTAAATCAAATTAATGTTGCAGACTATAGCTATATATCTACATGGTTTTCAGCAAATAACGAAATATTATTTCATTTCACACTAAACAAAAATACCATACATACTCGTCATTTCAATCCACATTACCATCTAATTCCAGCAACCTAACCTTTTTTTGTAAATCCAAAAATACCTATACACTTATCTTCACGCAAAAATCCCAATTAGTTTATCCACCGTTAGTAAAAAATAGGATCTGGGTACGCGCGTCACTAGAGTAAAAACCGACCTACGTAAAAATTAATTTCTAAAGAGTATAACTAAAAGTTAATTTTCCATCACTAGTCATCTATATATATAAAATTCAAAGTCCTGACTGACTGACTGACTGACTGACTGACTGACTGACTGACTGACTGACTGACTGAGATATCAACGCACAGCCCAAACCGCTGAACCTAGAGACTTCAAATTTTGCACATAGATACCTTATACAGTGTAGGCATCCACTAAGAAAGGATTTTTGGAAATTCCACCCCTAAGGGGGTAAAATAGGGGATGAATATGTGTATGAAAGTGCGTCAGTTTTAAAGTTAGGATCTTCAAATGTTGTATTTAGGCTGGCAATTAAAAATTTATATTTTCCTGTGTCAGCGTTTTTGACAATACCACCCCCGAAGGGGTGAAAAGGGGGATGAAATGTTGTATCTGGAAAGTTCTTTATCAAATTTATTATTTAGGCTTATGGTTGGAAAGTAAAACAAATAAGCAAACACATATTTGGTATTTTTTCGAAAATCAACCCCTTAGAGGTTAAATGGGATAAATAAAACTAAACTCCGATATGGATGACGTTATTGAGGTTTTATGGGATGACGATTGCAAAAATTGCATTTATTTTGATGTTTAACACGCTGAACATGATTCAACCCCTAAAAGGTTGAAATAGGGGTGAAATTTTAAATGAAAAATCAGGGGGTAAAAAGACATTTCAGCTTGAAACTTTGTAGGCTTACTTCTTTAAACAAATAGGCAATCCATTTCGTAGTTTTCCGAAAATCAAACCCAGGGGGAAAATAGGGTATAGAAACATAAATCATCTTAAGTACCCTAAAAGTTCTTGGTACCTAAGCTACTCAGAACTAACTTTTTGATTGTGAAACAGGCACTTATTATTTACTAGCTTCCGCCCGCGACTTCGTCCGCGTGGACATTCGAGAAAATACTTATGGGACCAATAACCAGGATAAAAAGTATTCTATGTTTTAATTTCATAAAAATCCGATCAGCCGTTTTTACGTGATTAGGCGGGTCCTCCCTCACCAAGTGAGCAGCCTCGTGCGGGGCCCGCCGCACGTGGCAAACGTTCTGCCTCGCGCGAGGCTGCTCGCTTGGTGAGGGAGGACCCGCCTAATCACGTAAAAATGGCTGATCGGATTTTTATGAAATTAAAACATAGAATACTTTTTATCCTGGTTATTGGTCCCCTAAGTATTTTCTCGAATGTCCACGCGGACGAAGTCGCGGGCGGAAGCTAGTTTCATATAATGGTCATAATCTTATGCCTAACAGTTGTATGAGTTGCAAAAACAAATCAATAACAATGTTCAATTGTAATATCAAATCAATTAAATAATATAAAAAAAATACTGAATCGCTGATATTCTCATTAGACATGGTTTTCCAGCGTCGTCATACAAATACCATTGGATTATTCATTCGCGGTTCAAAGATCATTTTTTGTATGGTTTACTTACGAATCACTGGTCAGTTATTTGGTCTGATACGTGCCTATTTATAAGGTTAAAAAGACGTAAATAAATCACTTATCAAACTCTGCATCATAGTTTTATTGTGCAAAAAACGATCTGACTGCGTAAACACGAAAAAAAGAAAGAAAGGAAACATAATGACGTATAAATTAAGTAGTAGATAGTCCGCACCATATAACTTGGCAGATGGAGGAGGGTGCTGATCGTCGTGGTTAATCGGAAAAATAAGTATAATTCCCATGTCACAATTTTAGTTCCAGATTTTGACACGCAACAAGTTAAGCTGGAGGGTCTTTGTTCGTATGCAAATGAATTCCTTTTCAATCAAGTGTTATATTTCTTTACATTGAAACTATCGTTCATTCAATAATAATGAAGAAATATAACACTTTATCTTCAAACTTAGAATCAAACTTTTTTGTACAAACGTTTTCATCACCACATTTGCTTATCGTGTTCAAACTATTTCATAGTAATAATATCGGAATTGCTATTTCCGTATTAGTCAATAGAACATCACAAACGCTCTGAGCAAATGCCATGAGGATATAATTATAAACGGGGGATTATAAAGCGTGGTAAACATCATTTTGTCACGCTTAGATTATGATGCAATTTAAAGTTTTCCTGTAAATTTTTAAATCATTTATTCATTTAACTTTTCACACTTAGGTAATAAATTCTCATCATTGATCTTGGAACTGACAAAAAATAGGATTCGATAGCCTGACTGTAATAAGAAATATCTACAAGACACATGTTTACCAATTTATTTTTTTAAAAGTAAACTTCAAACAACATTGATATTTATTTACGAATATAAGGAAGCTCAGTGGTCTTAAAAAACGACTGCCAAAATGGAACAAAAAAGTAAAAAACGAGCTCCCTTTGCAGTCCGGGTACCATGCCGTGGAATGCCTAAATTTAAGAGCTTGTTTTTACACGACGACTGCCCAAGGAGTGTAATGTGTTTAGGGTTGATGTATGTATGTGTGTATCCACCATAACTTTTGAATGCCTGCTTTTGGGCAGTCGTGTAAAAATATGAAGCGCAATGATTTTTTTCTGCCTCCCGCAATCTGTTCACCTATTTTTACAAGCTTTTTACAAGCTTTTTATTAACTTGCAATGTTAGTTAGTTAGTTTGTTTGTTAGTTAGTGGGGGACAAATCTTGCAAACTTAATTTGACCCACTTCCCAGTGTCCGATGGAACTGAAATTTCGTATACAGGTTTGGTTCAGATGACAATACAATATTAAAGTACAGTCAGCAAAAAAGCTTGTCATAAAAATGAATTTTTTACTTAAAACTTATTTTCTTCTCTTTTAGATCCAAGGACGGAGAAATGGCTGCTCATGTCAGGTCCAGGTCCTCTACTGACCCTGTTGGCAACGTACCTGTATTTCTGCACCTCTGTGGGTCCCAAGTATATGAGGGACCGGAAGCCTTATGACCTCAAGAACACAATCATCGTCTACAACATCTCGCAGATCTTGATGAGCATATTCCTTGTATATGAGGTATGTTATCATGATATCCTAACAAACTCCATCTATTTTGCTTCTACAGATCTAACTTTCATAAAGTGTTAACTGCCTCTTGTCTGTAGTCTAGTGGTTCACACCACCGGTTACAGACCCAGAGGTTCCGGGTTTGATTCCCAGTGGAGCTACAAATTGAATTCGGTTTGGTTGGTAGTAGGACGTGTTCTTAGTCCGCCTGGCTAGGTACCACCATCTTTTCCAAGTCTGTCGACATAACAATGATGTTTTCTGCTTTATTGTGTTCCGTCAGTTAGAGATAAGATAGCCAGTTCCTCAGTGATTAAGGATTCCGGGAGTAGTGCGCTTCCACCTTCAGCCTTATCACTACTTAACATCAGGTGTGATGAAGGCTAAGTGCTACCCAGTTGTGTATATAATAAGAAGTAAAGGAGCTTAAAACCTTTACTAAGGCCCAACATATCTCTAAAGAATACCAAAATTAAATACCTTGATAATGAAATTAATTAACTACTAATTTAAGTACATTACAGAACGTGATGTGAACTTTGTATGTAGAAAAATATTTATCCCAAAACACGTCTTCACAAAAGGTAGCATAATTTAGCGGGTTTTACCCGTGGCCCCAACACTAGGACCCACTGGTGGATCCATAGGTAATTTTTATTCCCCATAGACCCACTGTTTCACAGTGGGACTACGGGAAATTGAAACAAAACTAATTTATCCGAGGTCCCACTGTTGTCATGTTTGGAAAAGTATGAATTATTATTATTATTTTTTATACATAAGCATATTTTAATTTCTATTTATTTGTATAATATTTTACTTACGAACTTTTTTATGAATTTTAAATAATGTGATGATGGTTAAGAACAAAGTTTATAATATTGGATATTTTCTCTTTGCATTGTGCCTTTATTTTGTCTAATAAAATAAGTTTTTATATTTTTGTTTTTATTTAATTTTATGTCAAGTGGGGTATTGCAGTGGAACTACAGTCATAAAAGCATAAAACATGCACATTTGGCATATGCCTAGTGCAGTGGGTGTACGGCGAAAGAAATTACCTGAGGCAATTACCCGTGTACCCACGGAAACTGACACATTGAAATGCATAATATAAAACTCTATTGCAGTGGGTCTTCGGGGAAAAAAAATTAACCGTAGACCCACCAGTGGGGCTAAATGGTGGGGCCACGGTTAAAACGCGTAATTTAGTTGTCTAGGGCCACTTAAACCAAGACACTTAGTCTTTGATAAATATTCGAAGAAAGTCCATTCAATCAAACTATAAAAAAGTTTAATCAAAGCAATTAGATCGCTGATAGAGCCTTGAGTGAACGTGTCAAGACCACGATCGATGCACTCTGCTATTATGCTATAATCGTTATCGAGGCCGTTCGTTCGTAGAACATAAGTAGCAATGTCAATTATTCAAATGTAACTGCATATCCATACTTCCATACTAATATTATAAATGTGAAAGTGTGTTTGTTTGTTTGTTTATTTGTTTGTTTGTTTGTTTGTTTGTTTGTCCGTCTTTCACGTCAAAACGGAGCAACGGATCAACGAGATTTTCGGTATGGAGATAATTTGAGAGCTGGAGAGTAACATAGGCTACTTTTTATCCAGGAAAATTATAAAATAAAAATGGTAATTTTGTATAGAAAACCGTTAAACTGTCATACTTCACACAACTGTCATTTCTTAGCCGCTTCCAAAGAGAAGGTATGTCAAAGAGTATGTAATCACCATGTAATCACTGACATTTTTGCCGCTTAGGATTTCTTTTCTTTTTTGTAAGTGACATTGTGTCAGGCAGGTGATACGAAGTTCGTGTCCAATAAAATTTATATGGCAAAACAACGTTTGCCGGGTCAGCTAGTTTGGAATAATTTAACAAGTATTGTTTTGAAAAATGGAAAATGAAGTAAGTATTTAGAAAAAATCGACCCGTCTCACAACCAGCTCCGATGGGACTCGAACCCTCTCGACTTCTCGTAACGACTCCATAGCTCAGTGGTTAGAGCAGTCGCCCGGATAGCGAAAGGTCGTGGGTTCGAGTCCCATCGGAGCTGGTTGTGAGACGGGTCGATTTTTTCTAAATACCATTTTTCAACCATAAAAATTGCATTGTGAATGCAAAAAAGTAAAAATTTTAATAACTTGCCATAGTAATTTCTTCTTTAGCGATTGTCAAATATCTGGAAAGGTATTTTTTTCGCGTGTGGAGGTAGTAATATCTTCGCATTGATGAAATTAACGCTGGCTATACAGCGAGTAAGAAGTATTTGATAAATTCGACGCTTCTCGTAACGACTCCGTAGCTCAGTGGTTAGAGCAGTCGCCTCCGGGCGACTGCTCTAACCACTCTCTCTGCTCTTTTTTGCATTCACAATGCAATTTTTATTATTGAAAAATTGAAAATGATGTATTTAGAAAAAGTCTACCGGTTTCACATCCAGCTCCGATGGGACTCAAACCCACGACTTTTCGACTTGTAAGACGGGACGATTTATTCAAAATACTTCATTTTCAACAATCCCTATTTAATAAAAAAAAAATGTGAATAATTTAAATGTCACTGCGTTTTAGGATAAATATTGTAACAAGTATTGTTATCTCAGCAGGAAACCCAAATACTTCTTTTTTAGCAAAAAAAGATACAAACAAATAAAAACCTTAATCGACTAATAAAACCTCAAGTTCATTTTCATAAATGTTTTCGGATTGATTTTGTTTGATAAAATTAAAATAGTACACTCGACAGCGCATCAAGTTAAACAGTTGAACTGCGATAACAGCTTTTTATTACGTACGGCATAAATGCGGTCTCAAGGTCAACACGTATAGTCTGGTGAGCCGCCGTGTGTACATACTTTAACGTACTTTGGTTTAACAAGTACATGAAAAATAAACTAAAGTTCATCAAATAAAGTACGGTCGAACCAATTAAATCATGACCCATTTTGCTAATAATTTTGTTTGAAAACAAATTCGAATTTCAACCACATTAATTTTCTATATTTGGTAGAAAATAAACTTACAGTGGATCAAAATTCTGTACATTATTATTTCCAATGTAAATTGTTTTGTGATCAAACTTAAACGTTGTGTTTAAAGACATGACATGCTAATGACATAAACACATGTTCGTTAACTAAGTGTATTTATTTTACTACTGCTTTTTGCATACAATCCTTTTCAAAATGCAAATCAAATAAATGATTATCATATTTTATGCATACAGCCAGCCAAACAATTTACTCAGGTATATTATTATTAGCAGCGGTCGTCATTAGGAGACTAATAAATTACCAAAATTTCTTGAAAACAAAAACGTATTTTTGTATCACATAAACATTAATAAAATTGTTGTAAATAAAATCAGAATTCTGTGATTTTATAAGAGTAGCCTTCTCTACCCGCCGCGGTTTTGTCCGCGTGGACTACAGGACGTTATCTCGCGGGAGTGTGATACTTTTCACGAAGGAGTTTGATAACTTTTCAGTATATAAAAGTAGCCTATGTTACTCTCCAGTTTCCAAACTGTCTCCATACCAAAAATCATTTCGATCCTTTGCTCCGCTTTGACGTGAAAGACGGAAAAACAAACGTACAAACCTAGCAACACACTTTCACATTTATAAAATTAAGAACTGATTTTATTATCGAATTGATCACCTTCTCAAAGTTTTCTCTTATTTTCATTATTTAAAAAATGCTCTTTTCTTTTGTTTCCAGGGTCTCGTTTCAGGGTGGTGGAACGACTATGACTACTCTTGCCAACCAGTGGATTACTCCGATAACCCGAAATCCATGAGAGTAAGTGCCGATTTATAAATTTTCTTATTCCAAAACGTCTCTTTCCTTTCCTTAGTCCTATGTTTTTTTATATGCCACTGCCTATACCTTTACATTTGATGCTATAAAGTAAGTTCTCAAGTAATTATTTTGTTGGCCCTTTCCAGATGGCATCTGCTGTATGGTGGTACTTCATGGCAAAGGTCATCGAACTGCTGGACACGATATTCTTCGTCCTTCGCAAGAAGAACAGACAGATCTCGTTCCTTCACCTATACCATCACTTCATGATGCCTATTTGTGCGTGGATCGGAGTCAAATTTTTACCAGGTGCGTTATTTAAGAGCTAAACTAAATAAATATTCATTTTATTTAACACTACATAAGATAGAACAGCTTCTTCTTAGTTTTATAGTGACTGTTATGGATGACCAGCCCGAGAGCGGATCGCTCACCAAGCTCACGAGGGCGGACAATTTATTATCATTATTATTTATTTCGAGGAGCCCGTGGCGCAGTGGGTAGCGCGCTCGGCCTGCGATCGTTGAGGTTAAGCAACGTTCGCAATGGTCGGTCACGGGATGGGTGATCAAAAACTTTTCATCTCGAGCTCCTCCGTGCTTCGGAAGGCACGTTAAGCCGTTGGTCCCGGCTGCACTTGCAGTCGTTAATACCCACCAATCCGCACTGAGCCCGCGTGGTGGGTCATGGCTCATTCTTCTTATTCATCCATAAGGAAGGCCAGTGCCCCAGCAGTGGGGACATTAAATGGCTGATGATGATGATGATGATTATTTATTTCAAAATCATCCATAGTTAGTAACAAAGGTTCTTAATTTTAGTGTTAGGATACATTCAAAATTACACAAAAATAACACCTAGGAATTCGCCGTTGCCGTGTGTTGGTCTAGCCAACGCTTTAAAACCTACTGTTCGGGCTTTTTCTCTTTTCGTCATTTATGACAATGAATTTGATCATTGTAACCACCGAACATGGAAAAAATCTCTTATTATAACCTAACAACTGGTTAAACCAACATTCATCCCTTTCAAATGATTGTTTGTAATACTATTAAAATCATGCAAAATAGAAGAAAAAAGAGAATCGTAAAGAAAGAAGTTTGATTAAACAAAAGTCAAAACTATTTTATCATCCATTACTGTATTTTCGCAGGGGGTCACGGCACACTGCTGGGCGTGATCAACTCTTTCATCCACATCATCATGTATACGTACTACCTCATCGCCGGTCTTGGGCCCCAGTACCAGAAATACATCTGGTGGAAGCAGCACCTCACTACATTGCAACTGGTAAGTTTAAAAAATTTCTTCTGACTTTTTCGTTTCGAGTTTCCGTTCAAACTCTCGGTTGTATTTGCGAGGGTGCGATGTCACTCCTTTGAATCTTAATTTGTAAGTAACTTAGTTTTTGCTGATCGCGCATTCTCATTTAATATCTGTATGTATTGAGGAGCCTCTATTTGAACCTCTATTTATATTTTCAATATTTTCCATTATCATCATCATCATCATCATATTTTCAATTCATGTAGGTCTCACAACTAGCTCCGATGGGACGCTAGGATAGCTAGTTGTGAGACGGGTCGTTTTTTTCTAATATTGCATTTTCAATAATAAAAATTGTATTGTGGATGTAATGCAATTATTATTCACCTTCATAACATAGAAAAGTGATTTCAATTCGAAAAAGTTTCTGATCATGAGCTCCTTCTTTTTATTATTGTTCAATCAATGTACTTTTATTTTATTTTCATTTCTCAGAAAAAAAGATATCATTTATTTTCATATAGCCTAACTTTTAAATACTCCGCTTTATTATTTCAGGTCCAGTTCTGCATAATCTTATGGCACAACGTCTCAGTCATGTTCCGAAGCTGCAACTACCCTAAAGGCATCAACTTCCTTCTAGCCCTCAATGCAGGCCTCTTCATCTACATGTTCGGTAAATTCTACATCAGAAACTACCTTACCTCCAAGAAGACCGAGAGTAGACCAAAAGAAATCACAGCCAATGGAAAAGCGAAGGAGTGCTAGCGAAAAGACTACTAAGTTTAGTATTAGGTAATTTTTAGTTTGGACCGATAGTTATATTGTAAGATATTGTGATAATTGTTGTAGTTATTGCAGCGTACTTTTAGATTTAAGAAATAATAGTAATATTGTATGTATAAAACGATAAACTTGTACAGTAAATGCATAAATTGTGCTTCAAGTTAAAGATGGTTATCCTACCTGTTGTTTTTAGTCTCAATAAATTTTCGATTTCATGTAAGTACCTGTTTTATCAGATCCTGTATATAATATTTATTAAGGAATGTATATATAACGGGCATTAGAATTAAGTTGAAAAATATATCGCAATAAAATTAATCTTTAGCAACATTATTCAGAATTCAATAAAATTCTTATAATGTAATTGCAATGTGTTTCTCTTATGTGCAAAGTAATTTTGTTTTGTAAGTTCAATGCAAAAAGTATTCTCAAGGTACATTCTTTAAAAGTGAAGTGTAAAAATACGTAGTAAGTACTTATTATCGAGAGAACCAGGAATCTAGAACTAAATGATTCTTAAACACACATCAAAATATGCAATAAACATTATTCTATTTTAAAATTTAAATTTCTGAGCAAAGCAAAAAGACAATTAAAACTCAGCAATTATATTTTTATCATTTACAGTAGTTTCTTTTATTCTTATTTATTATAGTTTAATGTTCCATAATTGACTTAATATTAGTGTTTAAAATATTACTACTCAAGAAACGACATGTTTTTTAAGGTTATCCCGTGTTTGAAATAACAACGTTTGATCTAATCTTACTTTGTAGGTATAATGTCAGTTGGTATAAAATCGCATAATTTGTTCATTTGACCTGAAATATATAATTTGTCATAATATTGTTTAGCATAAAGAAACAATAAATAATAAATAAAAAAAATATCAAAGTAAATTTGTTTGATATAGGTAATAATCGTATGTCCAAATATTTATTTGACACAATCTTCATTTGGCCTAATATTTGAGTGGTTCGGAAGTCCTGTAGAACACGTGATAGGTTAGAAATAAAAAAAATCCTCGATTAAAATTCTCCAAACAATCCATAACTAAGTTGCATTGATACAAAAAAATAACCACGACATTTCAGACGATCGCTTCGCTGCGCTTTTCGATCATCTTTAATTTCTAACTTATCACGTCGTCTTCTACAGGACTTCCGAGGAGTACAGAACTTTTCTACCAAAAGTTTTTTTACCAAATGATATTACCTATATCAAATGAATAATATGTCAGGTAAGTTATAGCGCAACACGTGTTTATAACAAATGAATACTTATGTCGAAGTACTTATGTCGAACAAAAAATATGTTAACCAATTTTATATCAAACAGTTATTATGTTAAACGTTGTTAGAAAAAGTGAGATTAGACCAAACGTTGTTATTTTAAACAAGGGAGAACCGTTTTTTAACACAAACTTGTAAACAGTTGAATACAATTTATTTAGCAACATTATAGAATCTCTTTTAGTATTTGTAATATAAGAAAGTGCTTAATTCAAAATTATATAACAATTAATTTGATATTAAATTTTAATGACACAATTTTTTTTATATTATTAGTTTTGGAACCGGGTTATACCTCATTGTAAAATGGCATTTTGTACTACGAGTATAATATGTAAGTATTGTACACGCCACAATATTACTATTTTAAATACAATTTAAAAGACTTGTAATTATGTTTTACATTAAGACATCGAAATAAAATATTGGTATTTTTATTTACATACCTTTTGTTTTAATTACGATCTCGTAATCACTAGTCACCTATTAATTAAATTAAACAAATTATTTTTTATGGATTGGATTCATCATGTCAGCCGAACGACGCCTACTGCTGGGCATAGGCCTCCCCCAAGGATCTCCACAACGATCGGTCCTGCGCTGCCCGCATCCAGCGGCGCACCGCGACCTTGACCAGATCGTCGGTCCACCTTGTAGGGGGCCTGCCCACGGAACGTCGTCCGGTACGCGGTCGCCTTTCCGCCTCAACGGCGATTGGGGCGTTGGTGTAGGCGTTCAACCCCGTTGGGGCGGTTGGATTAGTGTGAGAAATTCAATAATCCATGCTAATATTATACTTAAATGTGAATGTTTGTTTGTGAGTTTGTCCGTCTTTCACGTCAAAATGATGCAACGGATCGACATAATTTTTGGTATGGGGATAATTTGGGAGCTGAAAAGTGACATAGGTTACTTTTTAAGGCGATACTCGGAAAAATCGTGCTGAAGCGAGATAGCAATGAGAAAACGACGCGCGCGGGAGCGTGACCGATTTTGCAGATTAGGCAAAAAAAACACAAAATCACATCGCATTAAAAAACTATGGCGTTTTTTTAAAATGCTTCTACACGATCCTAAATATTATTGGTGTCCACTAATTAAACCAATTTCCAATAGTATTTTTAACCCCATTCAAGAATAATCTTGAATTTTCGTATTTTTTACAGGTTTTTTCGAAAATAAAAAGTGTCGAGGCAGACATAAAACCGTGTTTCTGAAACTATACGAATCTAGATAAAGGTATGAAGAAATATATATCTTATTACCAGATTTGTAACAACTCTAACCGTCCTAAAGTTTCATATCGAAAAGTCCATATTTTTTCGAGTAGCGCCTTAACCCGGAAAAATATCACATTCCTACCTCCAACCGGATAAGATCGTGTAGACCGCGCGGGCAAAGCCTCGAGCGGAAGGTTAGTAATGTATGAGTTCAGTAAGTTTGTAAAGGATTCACGTTTGCTACAAAGTTGGGCCCAAAATCTAAAGTGCCAACAAAAAAAATATGTCAGCCTCATCGGGAAAGTCTATCTAAGCATTTTTTACTATGGCCCTAAATGTCTACAGGTATTTCTTCTACAGTTTTTTTTTAATAAAAAAAATCCATTTTCATACATTTTAATAAAACGTGTAACTAACTGTTAATGAAAAATACTTATTTAAGAGGTGACCTACTTATGTATTATTACGATAACAAACCTTTGCGAATGTTTCTATACTTACTTAACTTTTTTAGTTTTAAGGCATAAATAAAAATATTGGTTTTAAATTATTATAACACAAAGCAACTAAGTACCTAATTTATTAAAAATTTTACTATTTATTATTAAAAATTGAATGCAATTTTATTATAAAAATTGAAAAAATGAAGTATTTAGAAAAAAATCGGCCCGTCTTACAACCATCACGTCAACAACGTTCCATCGTGAGACGGGTTGATTTCTTCTAAATACTTCATTTTCAATATTTCAATAGTAAAATTGCATTGTGAATGCAAAAAGTAAAATTTTAAATAAATTAGGTAGTTGCTTTGTGTTATTTTTATATTTGCCTTAAAACTGAAAAAGTTACTATAGAAACATTCGCAAGGGTTTGTAGTCGTAATAATACATAAGTAGGTCACCTCTTAAACAAGTATTTTTCATTATTTTTCACTTACAGTTAGTTTCACGTTTTATCAAAATGTATGAAAAATTGATTTTTTTATTTAAAAAATACTGTAAAAGAAATACCTGTAGACATTTGGCGCCATAGTAAAAATGCTAAGATAGACTTCCCCGATGAGGCTGACATAATTTTTTTTTGGCACTTTAGATTTTGGGCCAAACTTTGTATCAAACGTAAATGATCTTCTTTACAAATTGAACACTTCATTTTCAATTTTTCAAATAGGTAAGTACATAATTTACTGAAACATATCGATTGTTGTTTGTTGGAATGTATTTATAACATTTGCCACACTTTTACTAGCACCAATTTTGGTAGGTATATACAATAACAAAGAACTTCTAATTAAAAGCATAATAATGTACGATCAGAATGACAATTAATGCTTTGTAATGAATATGCAAGTTTTATTACGAGTAATTCTTCGTCGGTTAGCAAGATCAATGTGTTTGACCCGAGCCAGTTAGTTCAAGCATAGTTATCGGATAGAAAAGTTGGCTGAGAATTGTATTAAATTCTATTGAAGATAGATATTATATACAGTATAATATTTAACAATAAAAATGGCAGCAATTATACAAAAAATGTGGGTAGGATACCAAGTACTCTTTGACGAGCTTGCTGGTAAGTGCATAACAAATTAGGTATTTCTATCAATGATTTGCAAAAAGCAAAATCAGAACGAACATTATTTAAATCAACAAGTGATGACGTCTACTTATAGTTTTTATTATATGACTAGGGAGATAGGTACGTACCAACATTACTATAAGCCATGTCTTGTGCCCCCACAAGACAAAAAAGTGTCTACGTTTGCATGAAATTAGTGAAAGTAATATTTTGCCAATCTTTAGAAATCTTATTCAGATCATCATCAGAGTGGAGAATACTTTTGGTCACGAATAGTAATCTTCAAGTGACATTTCTTAGGAAAGTTTGCTTGTATATAAAGAAAAATATCCACGCGGTCGGAGTCGTGGGCAACAGCTAATCATAAATAAACTTTTTACAATCACAAAAAACAAAGGTACTAGTAGAGAAGTTACTAATAGTAATATTAAAGTAAAATCTGTATTGTGATTTATTTTTAAGTAACCAATTCTCGTAGTGGTTTTCAATGTGATCGAGAAAACTACTAGGGAGTTTATTTTGTTTCAAAATTAGTACTTATAAGTGAATAGCTCACTCACTCCGTTACACGCGTGGGGCACGGGCGTGCCCCAGGTGCATATTTTTGCCTGTATATTACAAAACATAACAGCCAAGATTTTAATGTTTTGAGTAGCTGTTGGAAATCTCTTCGCGTGACTTTCAGTCTCGTTTCGACTGCCCTTGTCGGCCCTTGGATGTGACCAGTGTAAGTATTTTCGCAACCCTGGGGCACACCAGTGCTCCAGGGTTGCGAAATGTCTTTTTTGCGAAATGTTAGAAGCTTGTGTGCAACGACCATAAATATGATTTATGCTTAGTTGTTATAATAAATATGCAACCGAAATTGAATTATGACGAAAACCTTAAGTATAAGTATAAGTGCTATTTTTCTTTCGTTTTTTCGATATGAAGGCAAATATTTTTTATTTTCTGTTTTAGTTTAGAAGTGACTGTTTTTTTTATTTATTTTAATAGTCAATAAAGACTGAATTATATTATTTCTATACCTATGTTACTAAAAAAATATATTATTTTGGGCAACAATTGTGCCCCACGCGTGGAATCGTGTTTACTATATAGAGTGCGTGTAATGGAGTATTAATCTGATATTTTGTGTGTTTGTAACTATTAATTAAATGCTTGCCAGCGCTCGCCTGGAACACAGGATTTTCCTAGTTCAGGCAAAACATTAAATTATCTTATTTGTTTGTTCTATATGTTTGTTTGTATGTGTGAATTTAGAGAACATAAATTATCCTTTTTATTATTATTGTAATTTGTACACGATAAGAAACTGTGTTATAGAAGCTTGAGAACAGATAAATTCGGGAACTCGTTTGAACATGGTAAAAATCCGTTTTTCTTAATAGTCACCGGGTACAACAGGTGAGCCGTCCGTTAGTACAATCTATCTATTTTATTTTTTATTATTTTTTTATTTTAGCTTTAGAAACAACATTCTATCTATCTCTATCAACATCTATACATATAAAACTCTATATTGATTGATTGATTCATTGTTGGAATAGGCGTAGAGCCCTAACGGCTGAAGGTAGAGCCACCATATACCTTTCGTGATGTAGATGAGCACTAAGAAAGGATTTTAGATAATTCCCGTTATACAGGATGCTACAGCATGTTCCACTTTGTATGGGGAATTGTATAGGGCTGACGGCAGAGACACCATTTTTGGAGGGTAGATACTTTCATTGTGTAGGTGAGCACTAAGACAAGGTTTTGGAAAATTCCCGTTATACAGGGTGCTACAGGGTGTTCCAGTTTGTATGGGAATTTGTATAGGGCTGAAGATAGATACACCATTTTTGGAGGGTAGATTCATTTTATAAAGTATGTGAGCATTAAGAATGGGTTTAGGAAAATTCGGGCGGCAAGTTGGCGCCTTCTGAACATTTTTGAGCAATTCATTCGCTATGTGATTTTAATGATTCAAATGTAGCACAATTGTTTTGCATTATTAGTAACAGAATATTACCATAACACTTAAACTTATCCCAAATCTACCAAAGCTTTCAATTCGGATAAGTAATAAATAAATAATTTCTTACAATCCCACCAATTATCTAAGCCCATGTAGATTTCATTATGAAACTGTGTCATGGAAAACTTGATAACGATCAAACCCTAGAGATGAGACACAATAGATTTTCCTTTGTTCTCCGGACCTATTCGGCCGGTCAGGCGTCAATGGCTTAAATATATTTTGCTTTAATTTAAATACATACTTAATATAGGTATAGTGCGACAAGCTTTTCTGTTCCGGTGATAATCTTTGGAACTAGAACAGTTTTCATACGACAGTCCATTTTAACGGCTAATTTCGTATTGCAAGTGGCTCCTCTGTCACGGCTGTCACCGGAACAGACAGGAGTGTGGGACTTATACATGGAAAACAGCCAGACCAAGACAATAGACATGTTAACATTTTAAACTTACAAGGTCATTATCACTATCACTATCATGAAAGACGGGATTTTTACCATGTTTATATTTGTTTTGGAGTTCCCAATATTTCGGCGCAGTTGCACACGCCATGATCACGGAGTAACTGCACTCCGAGGAGTGTTACTTACTCCGTGATCATGGCGTGTGCAACTGCGCCGAAATATCGGGCACTCCAAAACAAAATACATAAACATGATAAAAATCCCATCTTTCATAATAGTTATAAATAAATAAATAACTTCTTACATTCACAACAATTATCTAAGCCCATTTTAATTTCATTAAGAAACTGTATCATGGAAAACTTGATAACGGAGATATACTTAAATACTTTTTGTTTGTAAATACATACTTAATAAGTAAACAACCAGACCAAGACAAATAGACATGTTCATGCACACAAATATTTGTCTTGTTCGGGAATCGAACCCGAGACCACTGGCGCAGAAGGTGGGTAGCCTTACCCTTGCGCCAAATCGGTCGTCAAATAGAAAGAGACACGTTCATGCACACAAATATTTGTCTTGTTCAAGAATCGAACCCGAGACCTCTGGCGCAAGAGGCAGGTATGCGTACCCCGACGAACGAACTTTTCAATATTTCCTCGGGTCTGGGTGTATGTAGTAATAGGTAATACCCGTCGTTGTTTCCAATTTGCATAATACTAGTGCTCAACCTACTGTAGTTTTGTATTGGAACGAAGTATTGTTGATTTATTTTAATTTTTAGTTTTTTGCATTCACAATGCAATTTTTATTACTGAAAAATGGAAAATGAAGTATTTAGAAAAAATCACATTTATAATAAAAAGCAGGAAGTAGGATAAAAAACCGAAGTAGCTGCATACACGGATTTACTCCATGGCGCATAAAATATATCCAAAATATTGGACTCGACACTAAACCCAAGCAGCCTTATTAATAAAGAAAGAGTAAGTTTACACCTAGGTTTAACCAAAAATATTGCTTAGCAATATTACTCCTTGCGTTTATTGTTTATTGCGTATCACATTACAAATTCTAAAGATGGAAAATTATATACGGTACTAGCGGACCCGGCAAACGTTGTTTTGCCATGTAAATTTTATTGGATATGAACTTCGTATCACCAAAATCTGCCTGCCAAAAATGTCACTTATTAAAAATAGGTAATCCAAAGAGACAAAAACGTCACTGATTACATACTCTTTGACATACCTACTCTTTGGAAGCGACTATATAGTGCAGCAAGCTTTTCTGTTCCGGTGATTATCTTTGGAACTAAAAGGGCGTTTGTGCACTACCACTGAATTCTACCGATCCGGAAAAAAACAGATGCTTGTATTTAATTTATTACTAATATAAATGATTAATAATTAAAATACAAACATCCGTTTTTTTCCGGATCGGTAAAATTCAGTGTAGTGCACAAACGCCCAAACAGTTTTCATACGACAGTTCATTTTGACAGCTAATTTGGTATTGCAAGTGGCTCCTCTGTCACGGCTGTCAACGGAACAGGAAAGCTTGTGGCACTGTATGTAGGAAATGACAGTAGTGTAAAGTACGACAGTTTAACGATTTTATTTACAAAATTACATTTTAAAATTTTCCTGAATAAAAAGTAGCCTATGTTACTCTCCAGCTCTCAAATTATTCCCATACCGAAAATCTCGTCGATCCGTTGCTCCGTTTTGACGTGAAAGACGGACAAACAAACAAATAAACAAACAAACAAACACACTTTCACATTTATAATATTAGTATGGATACCCTGCAAGGGCGTTTGACGTTTCAAAGCGTCATATTCCTAATCAAGCTTTTTTGTTAAACCTAGGTGAAAACTTACTCTTCGTATTATTAAGGGGGTAATATCATAGATGTATTATTCCTATAGATGGATCACAAAAATAAGCTATAACTCACCCATCCTTTACCCCTTCTAACACTATCAAATTGTCATAAGATAGAAAGAGACATACATGTTAATCTGTTGCGTCGTAATTAGTGAATGTCTCCATTTTGACTATGCAATGCTAGATGATGATGATGCAATGATAGTGCTGTGGTTTTTTTTATAACAAGTTATCGATAAAAGATGTAAAAATAATTTGAATGCAATGCGATACATAAAATTACAATGTATATGTATATATCGCAGGCGTATTGTATATTTCACCGTATTACATAGCAACTAGCTGTATTGGAAAACAGCACCGCATTGTAATGCGGCGGATTCAAGATACGCCGTATTCAATACGGCTGATCGAAAGTACGCCGTATTCAATACGGCTGATCGAAAGTACGCCGCATTGAATAGAGCGCTTCGCGATTTTCAATGCGGCTAGACTTAATGTAATTTGGCGGTTCATAATCCGCTTTTCTGTCAGTTTTTAGTACTAATCGTGTCCAAAGTGCTCACGGCCTTAGAATTTTGTT
Source organism: Crambus lathoniellus (assembly GCA_949710035.1). Taxonomy (NCBI): domain Eukaryota; kingdom Metazoa; phylum Arthropoda; class Insecta; order Lepidoptera; family Crambidae; genus Crambus; species Crambus lathoniellus. Next base: position 2,386,613 of record OX453299.1, on the reverse strand, counting down.
TATGCTATGAAACTTCAGCATAGGTCGAATATGGCAAAAATTTCTTCCCTCCAGACAAAAGCGCACGCTCAGCTGATCGATCTAGTGTGGCAGAATATTTTTTTTATATTTTGACGTATGCTATGGTCCAAAGAGAAAATTGTTCAGCTTCATGGTCTAAGCAAGCCCTTTAATTTTGAATCAGTGCCAAATTTGAATTAGGTACTATAATTATACTTGAGATCGATGGCTCATTGGTACGCGGATTCTGCATCCGGTCGTTGACGTTAAGCAACATTCGTTGCGGTTGGACATCTGAATGGTGATCAAAACTTTATTATCTCGGTCTCCTCTGTCCTTCGGAAGGCACGTTAAGCCGTTGGTCTCGGTTGCATTAGCAGTCGTTGGCACCCTCACCCACCAATCCGCATTGGCTTCGCGTGGTGGGTTATGGCACTAATGGCCCGTTCTACCTGTGGTGTTTTCTTGCACAGGGAAGGCCCAGCAGTGAGGACATTATATGATAATGATGATAATTATACTATTTATACCAGGAGGTGTAGTCGTAAAACTGAACGAGATTTCTAATCAATTTATTAAATTAAAAAATCTACTGAATGATATCAAGTAAAAAAATACAGATTTCACGCAAATTTTTATACTTTTAATGTATTCAATTTTTTAGGTATAAATCTACAATTTATGCATCAACACAATAAGTGCATCGAGCATATTCTTGTTTGTTGCGAAGGTCTCCAATCGTCGCCTTTTCTTACGTTTCTTATTTACGTTTTCTTTACATCGACGGCGGCGCGGCGCCGGCGGTGGGAAATCTGTTTAGAATTGAGAAAAATTAAGTTTAAATATAAAATTGTTAACACTACCATTTTTTATCGATATTACATAATAAAATCGGACTACAACACTATCAGGTTGGTCAAATGTCAAAAAATCCCAATTGGCTTTAAATTATATATTTTTAGCCTAAATACACCCGATTTTCTTCATCCAAGTCAATGTTAAACTATATATACACGTACAGCGATTTAGTTTTGCAAATACGGACCAGTAAGCTATAAAAATGTGTTCGCAAAAACACAAAACAATGAGTGTGACTTACCTCTAAAATGATATGTGTTCATTATTCTCTTTCAAAACACTCACTCTGCTTGAATAACCGGGAAGAGTACAGGCCATTCTTAACAAACAACAGATTTACCGCACCACACCATCAAATCTTTCTATATTTTTGTACAAAAAAAGCTTTTCTTTCTGAAGCATTTGTTAACCAGCTGGTTAACAAACAAACATGACGTTTACTTTCAAGTGGCGCGCCGCTCACTAAGACGCACACGTTGGGCTATTGTTATCTCTTTTTAACACACGACATGTTGCCATTTGAGAGACGAGAGTCGATTATAGAAGGAATTGTTCATTTTCTTATGCTCCATCTACAGGAATAATACATCTATGGGTAATATAGTAAAATCGTCACCAATCAGTATTGTTTTTAATTATTCATTGAAATTTCAGATCCAAGAACGAAGCACTGGCCACTAGTAGCCAAACCCTACCAAGGCATAACTTTATTAGGTCTGTACCTCATGTTCTCACTGAAGTGGGGCCCCAAATTGATGAAAGACCGAAAACCGTTCAACCTTGATAAATTATTAATTATTTACAACGCGTTCCAAGTGATTTGCTGCGTTCACTTATTTGCTTCAGTAAGTATGGATTTGTTTTTTATTGAACTAAAATTATGACGTGGAAATAAGGCTTATTTTTCTGATGATTGTATGACATCAGCGCCTCCCCTATCGGACTTCAGTCGTACCGCGCACTCAACTTAACTTTAGGAGTAACCAAGAAAGTTCTGCCCTGTGAGGCACAAATTTAGTATATCTTGAGATACACTAATTAAGCTTAGCAGGTCTTATTGAGATCGTCTAGTCACCTTCTTTAAAGGGCAATTTAAAAAAATGGACTTTGTTCCTGAAATTTTTCAGGAATAGGCCTGCATTAAGTAACCACAGATAGGCATATCAGGCGCGGCCGAATGGCGTCGAGAATCTTTTTTAGTTAAGACTTTTTTAGCTTTTCTTCGCGGAGTGATACTCACAGTATCACTCCGTGGAACTGTGAGTATTGTGTGTCGCGAACAAGTTCGAGTTGAGTGCGAAAACGAAAACAGTGGTACGGGTATCGAGCGCAATAAACGGACAAGAAAGAGGGTAGACAGATTCGTCTGCTCCTAATACCATCCACCCGCATTAACTTTATTCAGTTACTCCGTGATCATGGCGTGTGCAACTGCGCCGAAATATCGGGAACTCGAAAAACAAAATAAACATGGTAAAAATCCCGTTTTTCATAATAGTTATAGTGATAATGACCATGTAAGTTTAAAATCTTAAGCTGATAGTTGGTTTTAGTAGACATAAAACTTATTGCACGGATCGCGTGTAACTTAGATACACGCCCTCGCGTAACACGATTTGTATGGAATTTGAATTAAGCTATAATTTCAAATTGTTTTCCAAACTTATTTAATTAAAATATTGCAAAAAAAAACGAAGGCCTTGTTTTAGAATCTATGTTTTAATATTTGGTTATTTTTATTACTTAAATTTATCTTTAAAAATCTTTAAAGTGGCCACAAAGAGGTATTCTGTCGTTTAAACAGGAGAGATACGTAAAGGTACACAGAAGGTATATCGTAATATGTACGAGTATATCAGCAATAAAAAACTAATCTGAGAAGTACACCGGCCATCCTGATGCTCACAGTTGTGTTTACGATTTGATTACAGGCAATAATCTATGCTTGGGGCTGGAACTATAAATGGATATGTGAGCCAGTGAAGACCGATGAGGGCGAAAACAGCATGGCTATTGCGAGAACCGTCTACATGTACTTTTTGTTGAAAGTTCTTGACCTACTCGACACAGTGAGTAAACGATATTACTTTTATTAACTACCGACTACACATTATATAAAATAATGTGCTTTTCCATTTTATTTAAGTCAACAAGATTTTATGTATGATTTTAACTTTTTACATTGTAAAAACAATTTCTTACAATCACACTAATTATCTAGCTCATAAGTAGTTGAAAAATTTAAAATAAAGTATTAAGAAAAAATCGACCCGTCTCCCAACCAGCTCACATTCGACCTATTTACATATAAGATAAATTATAAAAGGAACAAAAAACAGTCTCCAAGTACCCCAGAGGGGACCCAAATCCGAACTAGATATTCGGTTTACTACTCCACCAATTCTCAATAGATCAATTATTTAAGCATGGAATAGAATCTTTACTTATAGAATCTTTTTTGCCTTTCAGGTGTTTTTCGTTCTTCGCAAAAAGTTCAACCAAGTTACCTTTCTTCATGTTTATCATCACGCAGGAATGGTGATGCTGATTTGGGGAGCTGCAACATATTTACCAGGTCACAATTTTAACACGTTTATTTAAATACTATTTGGCGATATCTAAAATGAAGTGACGTTATAAAATAAGGAATGAGTGTGTGACAGGAATAAGTGATTGATAAATTGTGCTAGGTGTGTTTGAAGCTAGGCATCTTGCCTAGCTTAATGCTGATTGCTGACAAAACTTCGTTCAAGGGTAACCCACTTGATGTTTCCGTCTGTATATACAGGATAATTTTTTTATCAGAGCACAATTTTTTAGGATCTACTCAGAATCGGTAAGTGAACAACTTTCTCCTAGAAACATAGGTCGAAATATGACAAAAAATTTTTGACATTACATACAAATCGGACTGATCACGTGATCGAAATAGTATGGGAAGTCTAAAAATTTTTGTCGTATTTCAACCAACGTTTCTAGGAGAAAGTTGTTCACTTATGGATTCTGAGTCGATCCTAAAAATTTGTGCACTGAAAATTACCCTGTATAAGGAAGGTAACCGTAATTTACTAATATTATGGCCATCATCATCCTCTCCTTATCCCAATTCTATCTGGGGTCGGGGCAGTACGTCCTTCTCCACTCTGTTACCCGTCATCTCCTCATTCACTCCTTTCTCGTTCATATCAATACAGAGACAATCTATCCATCTTTTAAGCGGTCCTCCACTACCTCTCCATCCATCCATATTATTTCCATTTTCCAGCGGTATGGATGATAAAATTAGAAGCAAAACGCTTAGTCCGTATCTTTCGAATATCAATCAAAAACGGTGGCGCTGATTCGTACGTCTGGTTGTCCGATGGAAGAAGAGATGTGGCGGAATTAGTTTGTGGAGCTTGTTATAGTAAAGACTGTCGTTGCTGATGAGCTTGTCATCTTCGAATGCTTGGCCTTCGGCGATGACAAGCTCAGCAGCAAAGTTTGTATGGAGAAATAGTACTTAAAGAAGTTTTTTTTTTATGTATAATGGGCTTGCTCTTGGCTTCACACTGAACGTTAGGGTTGAGAAGAAGCCTTAGATGGAGCGAGCTTACCCAGAAGCAGCCTATTCACTCTAGCTTTAAAAATTTTAGGGTTGTAGTCATTCGGGAATATAGACGCAGGCATGGTATTCCATTCCTTGGCGGTGCGCATCACAAAGGATGAAGAAAAGCGCTTGGTACGCATTCGCGGGATGTTGACCAAGTAAGGATGATAGCCCGCTGTGCGTCTAGATTCTCGGTGGTAGAACGGGGATTGTGGAATGAGCTCATGCAGCTCAGAATGAACTACTTACCCTGGATGAACGCAAGCGAAGCCGTTGGAAAATGCTAGTTATTTTTTCATTATACCCAGCCTATCCTTAAATGGCCCATTATCCTTTCATAAACGAAAGTAGTGAGGCCTAGTAAGGCGACACGAAAGTCCACATTAGAAGACACAGTGGAAGAAACGTTAAAATACCGCTAGCATACCTTTCATTTCCTTAATTTCAGGAGGCCATGGCACGTTAATCGGTGTGATCAATTCTTTCGTCCATATTGTAATGTACAGTTACTACCTACTGACTGTCGCCGTGCCAAGCGTCAAGAACTCGGTATGGTGGAAGAAGTACATCACGCAATTGCAGATTGTAAGTTAATTATGACCATTTTTTGTGAAGAAGTTAGGTTGAGACAGTATCCCTTTTTTTCTGAAACGACTCCCGAGTTTTGCAATGAAAAAGTTTGACCTCCATTTATCAAATATCTTAGAACTCATGTTTTTCACTAATAACTTTAAAAAAATAAGGATTTTAAATCAGCTTTATGAAACAGTCATTTGTTTTACAAAGATTTGTAAACACACTCCGCTTCGCCCCGCTAAGCGTAGCATGTGAATCGGCAAACGGTCGGTGGCGATTTGGAGAGTGCTATCACGTGACCAACGCAAGCTTGAGCGGATAGTAAAAATTGCATTGTGAATGCAAAAAAGTAAAAGTTTAAATAAAAAAAAATCTTTTCCCTTTCTAATATTATTATTAGTATGGATGATTAATTTTTTTTCATCATTATTTAATTTATTATTGAAAATGAAATATTAGAAACATTGCTTGTGAATGCTAACAAACGCGACGAATAGATAACCTCCTCCTTTTAAATTTTTGAAGGCGGTTAAAAAGTAAAAGTAATTTTTATTCATTATTTACTTTCCAGATCCAGTTCATCTGGCTCGTGTTCCACATGGCAATTCTCGTTTTTGTCACTGACTGTGAATATCCTCGATGGACAGCTGCAGTTTTTCTCCCACAGAACATCTTCATGCTTATCTTGTTTGTAGACTTCTACATCAAAACATACATCAGGAAAAAAGCTTTAAGAGAAAACAGGTCTAAACAGAAACTAAACAAAAGCGAATCTAACGGCAATGGACTCAAAGAATATGAAAACGGAACGCAAGGAAAATCAAGCAATGTTGAAATTAATGATAATGATCATGAGGGACAAGAAAACGGAAAGAAACTTAAACCAAAAAATGGTCAAACATATTCGAATATACACAAACAACACATGAACTAGTAAACTATTTATTTGTTTATTTATAATGCAATAGTGGGTATTAAAAGTAAACAAGTCTAAACAGAAACTTAACAAAATTGAAACTAACGGCAATGGAGTCAGAGAATTTAAAAACGGAACGCAAGGAAAATGAAGCAATGTTGAATCTAATGATAATGAACATGAGGAACAAGAAACTGTAAAGAAACTAAAACCAAAAAAATGGACAAACTTATTCGAATATACACAAACAACACATGAACTAATAATAGTACATTACAGCCGAGGACAGGTAAGTAAGAAATTAAATTGTCGAGGATGGTTTGAAGCACGAGCCGCAGGCGAGGGCTTTAATCATTCGAGGCAAGGTAATTTGCTTACCGTACAAGGCTTGTATAGTGCTTTTCTCAAGAAATGCGAGGAAATAAAAAAAACTGTTTAACTAAATAATATTTACTAAAATTTATATCACACATGTTCGTTCGGGCAATTGTTAAATGTAAATGTTATTGTTTTCCCGGGCACACTTATGTATAAATCGCCCATTCATTAAAATACGCCAACAACACAGATTCCGAAAACGTATGCGCCTTTTTTTCACTTTTCCAAATCAGATCGTAGGTTTTCATATAAGTATATTTCTTTTGATTTTGCTGGCAGTAAGTTTTCTGTTATTAATTTTGCTTCTGCTCTCAAATTTGGTGGAGTAGGTACATACAATGTCTGTATAATGCTTCATTGGCAGGATTCATTTTGATAATTTATTACTAATTTCAGTACTTACTTACTGCACTGATTTTAGTGCAGTAAGTAAGTACTGAAATTCATTACTGCAGTGATCTGCAATGGTACTGCCAACTTTTTTTCTTTATTTTTTCTTTCGTTATTCCTGTGTATAAAAACAGAAAAGCTAAGGGACATTTTCACCATACAGCCACATTATTATTATTATTATCTAAGTAATTATTTTATGATAATTAGTTAAGTAACTTTTTTTTAAATACGGTGCGCACAGAGTATATTACTTCGTATTGTACCACAAGCGCTATGTACCCTTAGCACGAACATCAATCGAAAAAACAAAATGAGATTTATCATAGACAAAATATCCTTTACGAGTAATTTTGTATGGGAAATATGTACAGCGCCATCTACCGCCCAGAAGCGGGTATTGAAGTTGCGCATTTTAGTAGCAAGTAGTAAGTATCAATAGGCTGTATGACCGTTCCACATGGCCTCACAAGCCAATATTAAAAAAAACGGCGGGAATGATTTTCAGCGGTTGATTTGATATCAATACAGTTTATATTGTGTAATAAATTATCAAAATGAATCCTGCCAATGAAGCATTATACAGACATTGTATGTACCTACTCCACCAAATTTGAGAGCAGAAGCAAAATTAATAACAGAAAACTTACTGCCAGCAAAATCAAAAGAAGTATACTTATATGAAAACCTACGATCTGATTTGGAAAAGTGAAAAAAAGGCGCATACGTTTTCGGAATCTGTGTTGTTGGCGTATTTTAATGATACATCATTAAAATAATATTATTATGGGCGATTTATACATAAGTGTGCCCGGGAAAACAATAACATTTACATTTAACAATTGCCCGAACGAACATGTGTGATATAAATTTTAGTAAATATTATTTAGTTAAACAGTTTTTTTATTTCCTCGCATTTCTTGAGAAAAGCACTATACAAGCCTTGTACGGTAAGCAAATTACCTTGCCTCGAATGATTAAAGCCCTCGCCTGCGGCTCGTGCTTCAAACCATCCTCGACAATGTAATTTCTTACTTACCTGTCCTCGACTGTAATGTACTATATTTGTTTATTTACAATGCAATGGTGGGTAGTAATGGTATTAATAGATCTTAATTTATGATTAATAAATGTAAGTACCTTCTTGAATTCTAGTGGTTTTCTTACGTCCAAACTCTGAAACGCGTGTCAAATAATAAAGGTACTAATTTAACCATTTCTTTAAAAACTTAATTCAACTATCTTTTTTGTGACAAAATTTCAAATTAATTACTTTTCTTGATGGTTAAGATTTTTAATTCTTCTTATGAGCATTGGGCTGGTTCCCCAGAGGCGCGGGTTCGAATCCCGCCTGACAGCTTTTTACTGGGCTGGTGGTGTTTTTTCTAACATATTTTTTCCTATGATTATATTGATGGTATTGATATTTTTAGTCCTAAAGGAACAAATTATAATATGTCTATTGTTCTAGCCAGCGTTAAGAAGTATTGGATAAATTCGACGCTTCTCGTAATGACTTCGTAGCTCAGAGGTTAGAGCAATCGCCCGGATAGCGAAAGGTCGTGGGTTCGAGTCCCATCGGAGCTAGTTGTGAGACGGGTCGATTTTTTCTAAAATAGGCTCACATCCCACAGTGCCTTCCTTGGGTATTCCCCTTTTCTGACCCCCACTGAGTCCTTATAACAGGAAGGGTGAATAGGAAGCAGCTAGGGCAAGACCCACATAACGCCTGTCCGCCCACTCACACGGACGAAGTATGCATTAAGAGGATTGTGTAGCAAACGGTCTCTATACAAAAGGCGATAACGTTTTCCACCCTTTAAACCTTAACATACAGCCATGAAGCTCGACTTAATACTGAGGTAACTGGAGTTCTCACCCTGAATAAAAGAGTGAACACCAGCAAATTTGACATTTAGTATGTAGTGGCTGTCAGTTGTCTCATTAGACCATACGTATTTTTTTAAACGTGTAGGTGAGACGGAAGACAGCCACTGTGTAATTTATGGTCACAAAAAATTGTTCGTACTGCACTCTCCAGTTACCTCAAAATTAAGTCGAGCTCCATGAGTCGAACGCTACGAGTGGTAAAAACCAATAGATGTTCGTACAGTGCCACAAACTTTGCTGTGCCGGTGGCCAAAATGTGAAACAGCGTGTTTTTTTTTTAATGTCAATCTGCTGTCAAGTTGATGTCCAACCATAGCGCTGCTGGCGGCTGAAGTTCTTAGAAGTCAGGGCCGGTTAAATTACTACAAAAAAAAGAAAAACGTACATAGCGCCGCTGTCACCGGCACAGAAAAGGTTGTGGCACTGTACAGTGCTATGGTTGGACATCAACTTGACAGCAAAATGACATTAAAAAAATCACGTTAGTTTCACATTTTGGCCACCAGCACAGCAAAGTTTGTGGCACTGTATACGAACTTAGCTGTCAAAATGAATTTGTTGACATGTGGCACAGCTTAGTTTGTTTGAAACGTTCTAGCTTTTCAATAGAAACCACAAACAAAATGTTCGACGTACGAATTACCACACTGAAAAAATTCGAATGCCAGGGGGCCGATTCTCAGGCAATCGAGAAAAGTTCACATTTATAAGCTCGAAATTCAAATATAACACAGTTTTTGTATTGTCAGAATTTCACAATCGTTCAAAGTTCGATCAAAAACCAGTCGAACGCTACGAGTGGTAAAAACCAATAGTTGTTCGTATACGAACTTAGCTGTCAAAATGAATTTGTTGACATGTGGGACAGCTTAGTTTGTTTGAAACGTTCTAACTTTTCAATAGAAACCACAAACAAAATGTTCGACATACGAATTACCACACTGAAAAAGTACGAATGCCTGAATCGGGCCCCTGAGAATCGGGCCCCAGCAATGAATTTTCGGTATGTTGTTGAAATGCTTATGAACTAGATCTGCGGGCCGATCGCCGTAATTCTATGCAGCGCGTCTTGATCACGTTTGCGTCTTGACGTTTGACTTCGTATTGCCGTAATGACATAACGACGCACACGTCACGCAAACCTATAGTCAACAACCCTGTCTGATCCGGTGACATCTGTGACAGAGGAACCACTTGCAGTACGAAATTAGCTGTCAAAAATAGACTGTCGTATGAAAACTGTTTTAGTTCCAAAGATTATCACCGGAACAGAAAAGGTTGTCGCACTGTCAAAGCCGCGCGTTATCAAAAACGGTTTTGCACGTCAACTGCACGTGTACTTGACTAATGCGTCATAGGATTACCGCGATCGGGGCCCTATTCGTAAAACAAAAACCTTACCTATACTCTTTCACGCAAAAACTACTAATCGGATTTGGTTGTAATTAGGCAAAGAGATAGTAGATAGCCTGGATTAAAGAATAAAATACTTTTTATCCCGATATTTTGCATAGACCAATTCAAAAAAAAACCTCTCTTTGAAAATTTTCTCGAAACACAAGCATTGTACTCGTATTTTAAAGTTTACCCCACAAAGAAAGTTCCATTTGTTGGCTTTAAAAGGCAGGCAAATAAAAACTTTTGAATACATCAAATATGTGTGAGACAACGGCGCACGTACCGCAGTACTAACGTATTTATAAGATGACCGTAGCAGGATTGTATTTACCATGTATTTACATAGTACGTAGCATTATATGGTATGTACGGTCAAAATCGGGTCAGTGGAGTATAGTATAGTATATTGTATTCGGTTTGATTGGTTGTAGGGCTTGTTTAAAGTCTGCCTGGCGACTTATTCGTCAACTCGTGAGTGAAAAACTCGCGAGCGCGAGTTGGAACCGTTGGTTTTTTTTTTTTTTTTTTTTTTTTTTTTGTGTATGTCCACCGATTACTCGAAGACGGCTGAACCGATTGAAATGGTTCAAACGTTATTACATTAGGTTGGTTTCCAAGTTGGTCCCATTTTTTGAAATTTTGAAATCGGTTCAGTAGTTTTCAGGAAATCTTGAAAATACTGTCGTTTTCGTTACCACTTTATGTGAATTCAATACGTATCTTTAGGCATAACTCCTTTGTTTATAAACCGATTTAGATGATTCTTGTTTTGTTAAAAAGGGGATACCTCAAGGTATTTTAACCGACTTCGAAAAAGGAGGTTTTGAGTTTGATCACATACCTATTTACCAGAAAACACGCAAATTGCCTGCACGATGCACTAAAAAGAGTGAAATAAAAATTATTTTAATAAAAAAATAAAACCGCCTTCAAAAAAACCACATCATAAAAGTAAGAAATAATTCCTCACCAAATAAATATCGGCGTTTTACCTAAAACTAAAACGCTTATTAAGCGATAACCTTATTTGAAGCCTAAACAAAATATATTTGAGAGTAGCGAACTTGAGTTCCGGTAGCAAGTCGGTTTTAGCTAGTCTGTGGGCTCTAATCCTGTGACGTCACGTCCGGTCCACCTGGGAAAAAACCGCAGAGCTCGAGCTGCTAGCGGTATCCGCCATTGGTCTTCAAATATAATAAAAGTAATTGTGGGATGCCTACCAGAGCTCTGGAAGAGCTTGGTAGCATCTTCTAAAACACCAGGCAGAATTAGAAGTGTTAGGCTTCAAATAAGGTTATCGCTTAATAAGCGTTTTATTTTTAGGTAAAACGCCGATATTAAGCTTTGAACCGTTATTTGAAGCCTAAACAAAATATATTTGAGATCTGTTTGTTATCGCCTGGTGGGCCGGACGAGGACGCCAATGTGATTTAATAGCTATAAATTATTTGAATATAGCACATAGAAAAGGATTAAATAAGATAGAAAAAGTTTAGAAATTACAAACTTTATTAAATTATTTCTTGTTATACCTAATAACTTGTAATTAAATCAGTTTACATTTTGTGTCATAATCATAGACAAAAATTAATGTGGAATGAACATAGCTAGGTAACTTAGGTAAGAGATTACCACAACAACAATAAACTAATAAACATTCAGTAGGTAATAGTCAGTGTAAACATTATTAATCAATGACAAGAAAAATAATTAATTGAACAGTTAATTACCAAAATAAGGAGTAAATTCAAAAACAAAGAAAACAAAATATCCAAATTAACTTTTAACTTATTTATAAATGAACTACTCATTTACAGGTGTAAATAAATTTGTGATAGTGTTTCTGTTGTGACTGGAATTACTTATTTCTCTACAGTAAAAGTTTAAAAATGTATTTTTCGAACGCCAGTTACCCCGAGCTAAAATCTCATCTAAGGGAAAGTTCTGAATCCAGTTTTTGGATGCTACTGCAGAACGAATACTTCCAGCACTAGCCTTAATACCTGCTTGTAAAAAAACTTTCTTAACCCATCCAGCAATCACTGTCCTGGACGCAGCCTTAGGGGCTCCACAAGTTGTCAAGAATAAGTTATCAACACCGCATGCGGCACGTCTCGATTGAGATAAAGTTAGAACACGGTTTATCCAAAATAAAGGATCTAACGCTCTATTTTCTGTGTTTTCTTTTAAACGCCAACCCGACTGACGGTTTGTAACAGTATCGGTTTTAGAACCATATTTTGGCCAAAATATAACATAATTAGTGTGAACAATGTAATTCGAATCTCCAATACTGAGAAGCGTCAGATCGTGCACTCGACGACCTGAGCATAATAAAAGTAATATAGCAGCACGAGCAGAACATTGAAATAAATTTTCAGAATCAGGGCTATTAATACTAAGCCAGCTAACTAAACTTTCGGTATCCCAAATAGGGGGTTTACTATTATTGGTTTTAGATACAATATTAGAGTTTCTAATACTCTTTAGTACTTGGCGAACCAGAAGATGAGAACTTAGTGGATTTTGTAAATTAGGGTCACAGAGCGTTGACACTGCTGACTTGTAAAGTAAAATAGTGTTAAATGCCAACCCATCTATTTGATGCAAATCAATTAAGAAACGAGCAAGATCAGCTCCCTCAGGTTTCACAATATTAACGGAATTTGAAAGGGCCCAATCTCTCCATTTTTTCCAGGCATGTTTGTAAGTTTGGGACGAAGAATCCCGCCAACACTTTTGCAAAAACTGCTTTTGGCTAGGAGACCAGCCTGTCAAACTTTCCGTCCACCCCCACATTTCCAAACTTCTAGGGTCATATCCGAAAGATGCGGCGGCGGCTGACCCGTGGTCGCGTCTATCAGAACTTGGTCCAGGTTGCGAATCGTGAATGGTGGTGCTATGGCTCGATTCTTGAGATCGGCCCTCCAGAACACTTTGACCCAACGTGGAGCAACTATTAGATATACCCCGGTGGCTGTGTTGAGGTGTTGTAACACACGAGGCATTAGAAACGGTGGTGGGAAGACCCATGCCAGGGGATAATTCCATATTTGACTGAACGAGTCGTGGAAGCAGGCCCTTTGATCCGTCAAATCCAGAGAGCAATATTTTGGAACTACGTGGGCTACTGCGGAGGCAAACAGATCTATTATTGGTTTGCCGAATTTGACAAAAATTTGATGTGTTATTTTTGGTAATAAATGCCATTCTGGAGGACTGACAAGGCGGGATAAGCGATCCGCTTCCACATTGAAGCGACCTGGTAGGTAATGGACCTGTATGTGAATTTGGTAGGTGTCCAGCATACTGAATATCTGGTAAGTTAGATTCATAAGTTGTATTGACCGTGTTCCCCCTTCGTTCCTCAAATATGCAACTACCGATTTGTTGTCGCTCTGTATTAATAACGTCGTACCGGCCAGGTGCGGAGCGTGATCTTTTAGGACGTACCAAATAGCTAACATCTCTCGATGGTTGGAGTGCAATTTCGCTTCCTCTATTGACCACTGGCCTCCTAATCTGACATTGTTCAGCTGAGCGCCCCAGGCCATCCCTGATGCATCGGTAACTAGATAATTGGACACAGGCTGGTAATGTATCGGTGAGGACATTTCGAGGTTCATGGTCCACCATTGCAATTCCGCCATGGCTGAGCTCGGAATTGGATACTGGATATGAGGATTCTTGGTTAGCAGCTCTTGGCAATGCTGGAGGAGAGCTCTGTGATGCAGACGTCCCCTGGGTATTGGGAAACTGGCAAAATTTGCCTGACCTACTATACTTTGAATCTCTTTGAGAGAGGCTACTTTCCTTTCCAGGAGTTGTAATAACTTCAACCGCATATCTCGACACTTTTGAAGAGGAAGGTATTTTTGGTTTATGTGAGGATTCCAGACAATTCCTAAGTATTGGATAGTTGTTTGAGGTACTAGCACTGATTTCGAGTAATTTATTTGCCAACCTAGGCTTTCTAGTAATCGAGTTACTTCTTGTACTTCGTGAGACAGGAGGTGAGGGTCCTGATTGACACATAGATAATCGTCTAAATAGACTGCTATACGAATCCCCTTTTCGCGAAGTATCTGGGCGACCCAATTTGTCAAAGATGCGAAAATTTTTGGTGCACACGCTAGACCAAAAGGGAGACACGTCATTTGATACAACTGATGGTCGTAAATTAGACGTAGGAAACGTCTGTGACTTTTCGAGACCGCTAGGTGAAAGTAGGCATTTGACAAGTCTATTTTTACCAACCAGTCGTTGGGTTGAAGAAAATCCGAAATTTTGTGCATATTTATGAGCCTGAACTTCTGTACATCGACATAATGGTTTAGGTTTTTTAAATTGAAAATCGGACGCTTGGATCCGTCGTTTTTTGGTATTAGAAACATTGGTGATATGAAGCTCGGGCTTAGAACTGCAGGCTCCAAGACATTCATTTCTAACAACTGGCTTATGATTCTGTCCATTTCCGGCGATTTCGGAGTCTGGAGATGGCGATTCTGTGGCTTTGGTACTATCAGTGGGGGTTTGATTAGAAAAGGAATTCGAAAATTTTGAATGAGTCTTATTAATGTGCTTGGAGCTTGAAGTTCCTCCCAATGAGTTACAAAATGTGTCAATCGCCCTGCTCGGAAATCCATCGAGTCAGAATTTTCGTTTTGTTTGACCACGCGAGGTAGGCTGACTGGGATATCGAGCCTGTCCACGAAAATTATTGTGGTACGAGTCATGACCCTGAAAGTTGCGGTTCGGCCTCTGGCGAGAGGGCCTTTGGTTCGGAATTGCTTTCTGATTTGGACGAACATGAGGATGAACAGCGTTATGGTTATTAAAATAACCCTGTGAGGGCTGTTTATTAATAAAATCGGTATTCGAATAGTTTTGCATAAAAGTCGGCATTCTTGGATAATTGACAGCTAAACTAGGCATGGCCTGAGCTTGCTGATGTTGCTGTGCTTGCGCAGCAGCTTTGTTTTGAGTTGGCGCACGAAGCGGCCAAAAAACTTTCGAAATACCCCCAACTTTTTCAATAGTACTCGAAAACAGTTCTTTTTGAAATAAATACTCACATGTGGGTGGAATTTTTCGTAAGCTAGCTTTCAAAAAATTATCTTTAACGGATCTAAGCATATTGTCCCGTCGCTGTTGTATTATCTCAGCCCTGTGGCCGCAAGCTAGTTGTAAAACATCACTACTTATTTTCTGAAAGCTACCTTTTACGAAGATTTCGTTAATTTTATCTTTCAACGAGGAAGATGTTACAGCGCCAGATGTACCCACCCATTCAATTAGCGATTTGAAACCTTGCTGAGCTGCTTCATTTTGCTTAATTAAGGCCTGAGTCATTGACGCAAAACCGCGCTCTATAAGGGCAATGGAGGTATTCTTATCATAAGGCTTAATCTCGTCATTCGTTTCCAAATATGTGAAACCCGGTTTGGAACAGTAAAGTTTCTGCACTTCTGCATAACGAACACTATCCCACTCTTCGGTGTTGAAGTGCTGCATGCGATTTATAAAATCTAAATGATTAGAATTACTTTTTGGAATGGAAGGTTCTTTTAAAACAGTATTCAAAGGCAAATCGAACGCACAGGTAGGCTGTGGCATGTCAGTTTCCTGTTCGTTATCAGAGTAAAGCCCCCCACTAACATTAGCACTAACTTCCGAAACATCAGACACATTATCACAGTTTAAATGCGGCACAGGTACATAAGCACTAGAATGAGCAGGATGAATGAGCAAAAATTGTTGTATACCACTTACTTGCTCAGCTAAATAACGAATAGCCTTTTCGGATTCGTTATCCTTACGCCGCCGCTTACTTTTCTTTTTCGCGCCATCCGATTTTCGTTTAACGCCTTGTCGCGATGACATTTTCTCGGCTACAGTAGCGGGTGGCGGCGTATTTTGCGAGCGTCGCTTCTCAGGAGTCCCCACTGATGAGGAACCCGAAGACGAGTCAGATGATTCACTGTTGTTATTAGTATGTTCCATATCTGAAAACAACCCACAGTTAATATTTTTCAAAATTACAGTTACGAACGGTAACACCGTTATAATTTCCAACTGTAAAATAAATTTCCAGTATTAAAATAAATGAATTTAAAGTAAAAAAGTGTAAAGTTAAATATTGAATTCAAAAACTCACTTTGAATTACAACCGATCGCTACGGCAAACAAGACGCCAATGGCGGATACCGCTAGCAGCTCGAGCTCTGCGGTTTTTTCCCAGGTGGACCGGACGTGACGTCACAGGATTAGAGCCCACAGACTAGCTAAAACCGACTTGCTACCGGAACTCAAGTTCGCTACTCTCAAATATATTTTGTTTAGGCTTCAAATAACGGTTCAAAGCTTAATAACGTAAGTACTTTGAAGTCGGGCGGGTTTTAACAAAAACAACAAAAAATTGTAGATGTTTCACGCCCGACTTCAAAGTACTTACGTTATTTATTTGGTGAGGAATTATTTCTTACTTTTTTGATGTGGTTTTTTTGAAGGCGGTTTTATTTTTTTATTAATAATTATTTTCTTTGTCGTCAACTCGCGCGCATATTTATTTATGTGCAGTCAGCTACAACAACTTTAGATAAATTTAATATGGGTACTTGATATTCTAGTAACGGTTTAATTAAAATACAAGGACAATGTAGCTTTGCGAATTATCGTTTGGTTTCTAAAGCACCAGGATAACATAGCTCTATGGAGGAGGTAGTTATAGTTGCGACTGGTTAGAAAAAATCTTTACCTGTGTACTATAACTACCGCCTCCTTATCTATGTTATCCTGGTACTTCAGAATCCAAACGATGATTTGGACCCATATTGCATCGAATTAGATCGAAATGTAAGTAAGTACTTAGTTAACAGAATCATTCAGTACGGGCGAAACTGCGGGGAATAGCTATTTATTTATAGTTTTTGTTCCAATCCGTTTTTACTTGACTGTAATTTATATGTGCGCGCGAGTTGACGACAACAAAAATAATTTAAATTGGAAGGTATCAACTCGCGCGCGCTCGCGAGTTACACACTCGCGCGCGCTCGCGAGTTACACACTCGCGAGTTGACGAATAAGTCTGCCTGGCTAGCTACCACCATCTTATCTAAGTCTGACGCCATAACAACGATGTTTTCAGCATTGTTGTGTTTCAGCATTCGGAGATACGATAGCCAGTTCCTCAGTAATAGAGGATCCCGGGAGTAGCGCGCTTCCACCTTCAGCCTTATTATCACGAAAAAAAAAATACTTCAAGTTGATGATGAAAGGTTAAATTCCATAACAGCTAGGAGTTAAACGAGCTACAGGCCATTAGTTTTGCTTGCAGTCTGCCCACAACTATGAAAAAGTGCGTCAGCTATTTAAGCAAAGCCGAAATAACATAGCTTACCTTTTGGTCTGCAACCCGCATGGCGAGGATTCCCGACCGAAATAGGCACGCTAACGCTTGCTCGGCCGCGCTCGATACACTTCACGCGGACGCAGCGGCAGCCGGCAGTGAACTGTGAACTCGCGAGCGGCCGCGAATCGAAAAGCACTTAAAATTCAATTAAAAATAACTAATAAAAAATTTAAAATTATGACAACTGGAATCTTTCGGCTAATCAAAGACAATCATTTTCGTTTATTTTTCATTAACTAAAACTAAGTATACTGCAAGTAATACGATATTTGGATTACGATTAGACGGATGTTTGGGATTTTATTTGATACATTAAAATATCACCAATCAAAAAAAAACGGCCCTAAGCACTAGATAAAGAACTGTAAAATAACATATATTTTTTCCGAGTTTTAAGTACTTGTGATTTGCAAGTAATCCATAATTTAAAATATCTTATTTTGGGGAATTGGCGCCTTGCATCAGGCCTCTTTAGGAGATGTTTGACCGTGCGAAATCCAGCACCGAATTTGGTGCTCGATTTTGCCCCTGGTTGGGGCGAAACACGTGTAGAGAGCAGTGTAATCGGTGAAGGTGCAAGTTTTGTGATTTTTGAAGAAAGCTACATACATATATTTAATTTTCACAATATTGAGTTTTTGTTTAAAGGTTTTCTAGAAGCCAATTAAGTTTTTTTATGTTATGTTTTGTCTTCAACTCCAATCTTTATAATACATGGACGAGGTTGTGATCATAGAATCTATCATTTTCATCATTCATTCATTTTCCAAGAGATGCTGGCGATTAGTCATATTTACGCGTTCCGACTTTTTATATGCAGATAAATAAATAAATAATAATAAAATATTCACACCACACACCATCACATCATCATCATCATCATCATGCCAGCCGAACGACGCCCACTGCTGGGCATAGGCCTCCCCCAAGGATCTCCACAACGATCGGTCCTGCGCTGCCCGCATCCAGCGGCTTCCCGCGACCTTGACCAGATCGTCGGTCCACCTTGTAGGGGGCCTGCCCATGGAACGTCGTCCGGTACGCGGTCGCCATTCGAGAACCTTTCCGCCCCAACGGCCATCGGTTCTCCGCGCTATGTGTCCCGCCCACGCCACTTTAATGATGCAATCCTTCGAGCGATGTCGGTTGTTTTAGTTCTCCTGCGGATCTCATCATTTCTGATTCGATCAAGCAGGGAAATACCAAGCATCGCTCTATCCATTGCCCGCTGGGTGACTTTGAGCCTTCTTATGAGACCCATAGTAAAAGACCACGTCTCACTTCACATCACTCACCACCACATACATTGTTTCAATACCAAACTATAGTTAGTAGCTTGAGCGCTAGGGTTATGGAAATCGGAATCAATGACGGGTATTACCATATACCTACACCCAGACCCAAAGAAATATTGAAACGTTTCATTTCAATATTTACTAGACCGGGCATTGAACCTGGGAACTCCAGCTGCACTGGCGCGTACAGTCATATTTCAATATTGAATTACTTTTGTGACATATTCGGAACGCTTCGATGTGACAGTGTTCTATGTTGTTTACATATTATTGCTCGTGACTCAAGATGGAATACTGGTAGTATTAATTCTATACCTATGTCTAGAAGTGCCGCAGGCCTGAGATGGTGATGTTACTGATGTCAATATCAGTATTTGAAGTTATTTTGTAGTTCAAAGACTAAAAAGTTTTGAAATAACTAATTTTAACTACCACCATATTTTGGGAGACATGGCATTTGGCGTCATACATTGTTTGGTATCTTTATATCTCTTCACATTAATACAATGTGACGTACATTTAGAGCTGGTACACACTGGGCGCTTTCGAGCGCGCGCTTTGGTAACGCGCGCTCTGAGAACGTGTCATCTCATACATTTTTGATGTTTCGTACACACTGAACCGCGCGCTTTTTGACAAGCGCGCGTCAGATGCGAGCTGTCAGTTTTGGCGTTAGCCGAGCGCTCTCAGATACATGGGCCGCCTTGGGGCTGTACATGTGATCGCGCGCTTTCCTGTAGAGTGGATACACGTTGAGGAAAATTTTAGGGAAATTGACTCTCTACATTTTTATGAATCGCCCGTAATGTCAGTTTATAAAATATGCAGAAGTTCATCAAATGATTTTATAGAAATTCTAAAACAATTAATAAACTTTAACAATGTTTTGATACAATGTAAAATACATTCCCTGCGTCTATTTTATCTTTTAGTACTATGTGCACCTAATGTTCTTTTTTTCTTCGTCGTCGTCGTCTTTTGAAGCGATTGTAGAGGAGCTACACTCAAACCAATTTACTTCGAAACCCATATCCGCACTAATCCAGAAGTATACTCGCCCTAGTAACGCTCGTCAAACGCCATGCAAAGCGCTAAGTGTGTACGCTATCAACGCTCGCCAAACGCAACGCCAAGCGCCCAGTGTGTACCAGCTCTTATAAATGACAAAGATTCAACATTCAACATCTATGTGCTCCACTAGTACCGTGTCACCACCCTGTGCCAAGTCGAGCGCGAAGCAACAGAAGTTTGAAAATACGCTGAAATGGTTCTATTTAAGGACCTATGAAGTTTAGAACGCTGAAATTATCGTCTTAGTAAATAATAAGAACATATTAGAACCAAAAAGTATCAAGTGTGTAGCTCATTTATTTCCGAAATAATGCATTAGCAAAATAAGTGCTATTTCTACACTGACTCACTCACTGATCTTAAAAATATAAGTGGTAACCTGCAATTCGGACGTGCCAACAACAACGATTGTGTCCACCAACGCATTACTTACTATGCTCAAAGAATGTTCAATGGCCAATTAACATAAAATCTAACTTTATCTTTATTATGAAAGAAATCGCAGTAAGAAACATCCCACCAAAAACATTTTTATGTAAAATATTGCCAAGACGAGACCATAATATGGCTCGCACAGTCAAACAGTTATCAGATCTCACGTAGAATCAAATTTCTAACTCTTCATGACCTAACTCTACAAGCCCTAACTTTACAACTCTACTCCTCAAAATATGTGGCTTGGCCGTTTAGTTACTACAAGAACTAATGGTCTAACAGAAAAAAGATGAACAGTAAATAAATTTTTTCACTTACGCCCATTTGATGGTAATAAAACGGCCAAACCACACATTTTGATTTAGGAGTAGAGTTATAATATTATTATTATTTTATTATATTAGTTTGATATTAGTGACATCAAAATTTCTCAATCAAAGAAGAAATATGGAGCAACATTGCTTCAATTAATTGCTCCAGATTGATTTATTGCAGTTATTTTATTATATTAGTTTTATATTATTGACATCAAAATTTCTCAATCAAAGAAGAAATATGGAGCAACATTGCTTCAATTAATTGCTCCAGATTGATTTATTGCAGTTGACATGCATTTTGATAATTGGCCAAAACTCAGCGATTTGCATGGCATTCGACGAGCGTTATTAGGGCGAGTATACTTACTATACTATACTTACGAGTATACTTCTGAGTTAGTGCGGATATCGGCTACCAAGTAATTGCTTTGTATGTGGCTCCTCTACAATCATTACAAAACACGACGACGACGGAGAAAAAAAGAAAATTAAGTGCACATAATACTATAACATAAAATAGACGCTTGAAATGTTTGCTACTTAATATTAAAACATGAAACTAAGTTTTTTAATTGTTTCAGAATTTCTATAAAATCGTTTGATGAATTTCTTCATCTATACTATAATGTTATAAAGAGGAAAGATTTTATTGTTTGTTTATTTGTTTGCATCGAATAGGCTCCGAAATTACTGGACCGATTTAGAAAATTCTTTCACCATTAGAAAGCTACATTCTTCTCGAGTGACATAGGCTATATTTTATCCCGATATTCCCACGGGAACGGGTACCACGCGGGTGAAACCGCGAGGATCCGCTAGTATTTTATAAACTGTTATTACGGGTGATTCATAAAAAATTAGAGAGTCAATTTCCCTAAAATTTGTCTCGTCTCGACATGTGTCCGCTCTATACAAAAGTGCGCGATCACATGTACAGTCCCATGGCCATTAGTAGTTTTTTTTATCCTTTGCCAAGGCAGCCCATATATCTGAGAGCGCTCGGGTAACGCCAAAACTGACAGTTCGTGCCTGACGCGCGTTAGTTAAAAAGCGCGCGGTTCAATGTGTACGAAACATCAAAAATGTATGAGAGGACAGGTTCTCAGAGCGCGCGTTACCAAAGCGCTCGCTCGAAAGCGCCCAGAGTGTGCTCATAAGCTTCTTTATACTTCGACAAAATGTTTCAATCTCACGAGAAAATATCGTGTAGCTCACACGGGCAAAGCCGCGCGCTGAAAAACAGTACATAATATATTTGGTGCACATGTAGGGATACCTGATTTCTACACCAGAGGTCTCGGGTTCGATTTCCGGACAGGACAAATATTTGTGTGCATGAATAGGTATGTCTATTTGCCCTATCTGGTCTGGGTGATTTCTATTATTTATGTATTCACTAACAAAAAGTATTTTAGTAGGTACTTATATGTTTATCCGTTATCAAGTTTTCCATGACACTGGGCTTAGCTAATTGGTGTGATTGTAAGTTTTTTTTATATATTTATACTAGCGGATCCTTGCGGTTTTACCCGCGTGGTACCCGTTCCCGTAGGAATACCGGGATGAAATATAGCCTAGTCACTCGGGAAGCATGTAGATTTCTAATGGGCAAAGAGTTTTCTAAATCGGCCTATTAGTCAAAGTCAAAGTCAAAGTCAATAAATTTTTATTCATATAGATTAAATAAAATTAATGCTTATGAATCGTCCAACATTTTTTTACCTACCACCTGTTATGGACATCTTTTAACTGACAAGAAAAACAGGCGAAAAAAACTCATCAGCTTTAACAGAAGCAACGCATTTACAAAATAATTATGTCGTTGCTAGACAAAATGGTACAATAATAAAATTTATACAAAAAGCTAATGCTGAAGGAAAGTTTTCACATACTTAAGTATAGGAATATTTTCCTTTTATACATTGTTAGTGTTACTTACTATAATTATTACAACCATGCGTTATGATCATTTAAATAATCTTCTACTTTGTAATAGCCTTTGCTTAAGAGCGTCTTTTTAACATGTTTTTTAAATTTATTCAAAGGCAGCTCGATTACTTCTTGTGGAACTTTATTAAAGAATGCTATGCCTTTTCCCAAAAAAGAGCCTCTACTTTTTTCAAGTCTAAATCTTGGAACGGCAAGCTTATTTTTATTTCTTGTGTTAAAATTATGAATATCACTATTCTTAGTGAATGAGTCAAGATGTTTCCTAACATATAATATATTCTCGTAGATGTATTGCCCTGCTAAGGTTAGTATATTAATTTCTTTAAACAAAACCTTTAATGAATCGCGGCGGCGGAGGCTGTAAATGGCGCGTACCGCTCTTTTTTGAAGTACAAAAATATTTCCAATATTGGCTGCTGAGCCCCACAACAACACGCCATAGGACATTACACTATGAAAGTAACTAAAGTAAACAAGTCTTGCCGTTTCAATATCAGTTAATAGCCTTATCTTTTTTACTGCAAAAGCAGCTGAACTGAGTCTACTCGACAAGGCCTCAATATGTGGATCCCATTGTAGTCGTGAATCTAAGGTAATACCAAGAAATTTCGTGCTGTCAACTAATTCGACTGCATCTGCATTCAAACTAATACTTAAATCAACCTTCCTTACATTTGGTAGTGAGAATTTGACACAATTTGTTTTTTTAGGGTTTAAAGACAAGTTATTAATGTTAAACCAATGTGCGACCTTTGAGAGAGCACTATTTACTTCGTGAGAGCAATTATTCCCTCGCTCAATTTTAAAAATTAGAGAAGTATCATCTGCAAATAGTACTGTCTCACATAAATTATGCACGTAGTAAGGTAGATCGTTAATGTAGATTAAAAATAGTAAAGGACCCAATATTGAGCCTTGGGGCACGCCCATTATAATGGGGGCTCCAGAGGACGCAGTATTATTAACAATCACTTTTTGATTTCTATTACTCAAATATGAACGCAAAAGGTTAACTGATTTTTTCGAGACACCATAATGTTCTAACTTCATTAAAAGAGTTTGGTGATCAACGCAATCGAAAGCTTTGGAAAGGTCACAGAATACACCAATTACGTCCTGCCTACCCTCCCAAGCGTCAAGGATATGTTTAAGAAGTGCAATTCCAGCATCTGTGGTATTTTTACCTTTAGAGAATCCGAACTGATTCTTATGAAAGATTTGATTTAATACCAAATAATCTACTAATTGAGCGTATATTATCTTTTCAAAAATTTTACTAAGTGCTGGTAAAATTGATATCGGCCTAAAGTTAGTGGGGTCACTCTTGTCTCCAGATTTAAAAAGCGGAATTAACTTACTATATTTCATTAAATCGGGGAAGACTCCTTCGTCAATACACTTATTAAAAATAAAAGCTAAATATGGAGCTATTGGATCAATTATTGATTTAATAACATTAGTTGATATACCCCATAAATCTTCCGATTTTTTAATATTTATTGTTTTAAATGCTTTAAGAATATCATCGCCATTTATATGTTGAAAATTAAATACTTTGTTACACTTATCAACGCTTGACACCAAGAGGGCAGCCGCAATATTAGGACAGGAATTTAAATTTCTCGTAGTTTCTAAGGGTACCCGAGAGAAGAAGTCTTCAAAAACACGGGCAACCTCATCGTCAGATGTAAATGTTTTATTATTTGCTTTAAGAGTGAAGGAATTTATATGATTTTTTGTTTTACCAGTTTCTTGGTTAATAATATTCCATGTAGCCTTGATCTTATTATCAGCTACTTTTATTTTATTAGCGATGTATGTGGACTTGGCAGCCGCACATACTTTTCTAAAAGTTTTAGAATATTTCTTGACATATTCAATAAAACTAGGGTCACATGAAGTTCGCTTTAATGCATAAAGTTCATATAATTTCCTTCTACTTGTATAAATCCCAGGCGTGGCCCAATCACTAAACTTCTTTCTATTAGTATTACAGTTGATCACCTTTTGTTTGAATGTTTTACTAAATTCGCTTTGCACCACACTAAATAAATCATTATAGAGATTATTAGGTTCCATAATAGAAGCTGGTAAAGTTTCAATTTTATCAATAACATGATTTCTAAATTTATCAATGCCCTTTTTCGTAATTGGCCTACATATTATTTTACGTTTAGGACAGACATGATGGTGCTCTATAGAGGCTATTTGTCCACTATGGTCAGATTTTATGACATCAATTACCTTTTTTTCTATAACCGAACAGTCTGTAAAAATATTGTCCAAGCAACTGCCAGATGTGGGTGTGATTCGAGTAGGCTCATTAAAAGTGTGTATTAAATTAAATGATTTAAATAAGTTTAAAAATCTACTTGAGAGTGTGGCCAATTTACGGTCTAAAATATCTACATTGAAATCCCCACATATGACAACTTTTTTATTGGTTTTACAAGTTATTCTTAACACTTCCTCCATAGTGGACTCAAACTCAGAATAATTACTATTGGGAGGTCTATAAAGACATATTATAATTAGTTGGTCAAGTTCCACACAGGATAGTTCAATGACTCGTTCAATAGACAGGGATACAACATCTTTGCGCTCTTTGTATTGGAAATTATCATGTAACATTATAAGAGACCCTCCCCTGATAGCAGATTGCCTACTAAACGAGCTTACAACTCTATAATTATCTAAGTTTAACATTAATTCATGTGGTTTAAACCAATGCTCAGTAACACATAACACATCAACATTATTACAATTTAAAAACAAACTTAATTCTAGATCTTTGTTAGAAAAGCCTTCCATATTTTGATGGACAATTGTTAAACTGTTTGGCTTTTCTCTTGTCAACACTGGGCTAGAGGGCGCCTCTGTTGTCTTTAATGGTAATTTAAATTAACCAAGTCAGTATTCAGATTTATGTCATTTTGATTAAACAAATTATTATTATGACTTGGAACAAATTCCAAGGGTAATTTATAAATGTCAATTGACTGCTCAATAAAAGCAGGAGTTTTACTAGCCAGATTACTGGCTAAATGTTCAAAATAAAAAGATAGCGATAGTGCTAACTGTCTCTTACAATAAGTTGGCAGATAGTATTTATCTTTTGTCAGAATAATGTTTTTTAACAATTTATTAATGTCAATAATATGCAACATTTGGCTACTATGATATGCCATAGTATTTAAAGATAAATTTAAATTATATCTAAAGTTATTTTCCACCTGTGGCAAACTTTTACTATAGGGAAATGTAAACATAACAATTTTTTTAACCTTTAAAGAACACAGTGTATTACAGTATGTCATCAGTTGATTTTTGCTTACATTACCCCTATTTCCAATTAGAATGACCAAGTTTGTATCTTCATTAAACTTATGTTTTACAATACTTTTCATGATTTCATCTATAGTCGAGCCCGGCTTGCAATAGTTAATAATGCTTTCCCTTGTATTTTTTTGCAACAATTGGCCAAGATTCTTTCCAAGCTCATCGCAGAACATAACTAATTTACTACAACTTTTTTTAGTACAGGAATTATTTTCATTTGTGCAATCTGAGTTATTACAAAGGCTAGAGAGTAAGGGCTCACATACTGATTGATCAGGTAAAGTCTCCGGGACGATCCGGCCTGATGCCCCGGAGAGTGATAAACGACATCTATTATTTTCTTGGGCTCCACTTGAGGTGCATGAAAGGTGTTTAAGTGCCAGTATGTATTCCCCTATCTCATTTTTAGACGACTCATAATTTTGAGTCATTTTATTTAGCGAGTCATGCAAATTTTTTATTTTATTAGTCATTGTTTTTAAATTATTTTCATATACAATTCTGTTTTCTTCAATTATAGAACTACAAACATCTAGTTGTTCAATTAATTGCAACCTATCTTTAGCATTTTTTGCATATTTAAAAGAAGTTTTATTTTTATTAATAAGTTTTTTTGTTTTACAGATATATCTATTTATTTTGATATACTTTTTTAACTTTTTATTACTCAGTTTCAGGTTAGTTTTAGGACACTTACATCCAATTGACTCATCATTTGTTAGGTCTATTACAGTTTGATTATTACTAAAGGATGCAGAAACCATGTCAGGTGCGCTGCCAACCAATTCATCAAACAAACTTTGGTTCTGAACAGCAGATATATGTGCTTTACTGGATTCTAATTCAAATATACAATTATTTGCCTCACATAACTCCTGCTCCAACCGAGAAATGAGCCTGAGGGCCTGCTCATACTCATTCTGGCATTGGTCGAACCCGTCTATTAACAACTGAAGTCTATCCCGTTCTCGAGCAAGTTCTACTGTCTGAGTGTGTAACTCTGCCATGTCTTTTTTCAATGCACTATTTCTATTAAGCACATCTAATAATTCCTGTTCATTTTCCTCCCTTTCCCTATTCATTTGGTTGATCAACTCCTTGGAAACTTTTAATTCTTGCAAGGTCAATTGGAGTTGTGATTCCTCCTGACGTGATAAAGCCTTGCGGGTCATCATTTTGGTAAAAAGTAATGAAAAGTCAAGATTAGTTTTTCTAATTAATTAAGTCCAGGTAGTTGTCAAACAATAATGAGGTTATGTAACTTGGACGTTAAAATGCAATTTACATAAAACTGATTCTATAAAATATTATATTTTAAGATAAATTCCGTAAATACGGAGTGAATTAATTATTGCAAAAGGGAGAACAATGATTCACAGTTAATTTAAATACTAGTTGTCAACGAACTTACCGGCTTTTAACCGGGTGATTTTAAACACAATTTCACTCAAAAGTTGTTTGTATTTTGCACTTATAACACTACACAATATACAATATACTTTTATGAACGTGATTTAATGGATTCTGGCCGTATTACTACAATTAAACAATATAAAAATCATAAAATGTTTGGGAGCAATTATTAACAGCTGTTAACGGTAGTGTTGCCACAGGAGAAAAAAAAAAAAAAAAAAAAAAAAAAAAAATTAGTTTCGGAGCCTATTCGATACAAACAAACAAACAATCAAATCTTTCCTTTTTTAGAAGTATAGATAGCACCCGGGAAACACGCATGGAACAAACACGAATACTCATCACATAAAATATTTCTCCCGGATGGGGGTCGAACCTAGGACCCCATGCTGGTATGATCTACTACCACTGCGCCAACGGGCCTGACAAATAGATAACATACATAAACTCACGCTTTTCCATAAGGGGTAGGCAGAGACTATTAAGGCGATACTCGGAAAAATTATGCTGAAGCGAGATAGCAATGAGCAAACGACGCGTGCGGGTAGCGAGACCGATTTCGCAGATTAGGCAAAAAAAACACAAAATCACTTCGTATTCAAAAACTACAGCGATTTTAAAAAAATGCTTCTATACGATCCTAAATATTATTGGTGTCCACAAATTAAACCACTTTCCAATAGTGTAAGTAACCCCATTTAAGAATAATCTTGAATTTTCGTATTTTTTCGAGGTCTTTTCGAGAAGAAAAAGTGTCGAGGCAAAATCATAAAATCGTGTTTTTGAAACTATACGATTCTAGATAAAGGTATGAAGAAATATATATCTTATTACCAGATTTGTAACAACTGTAACCGTCCTATAGTTTTAAATCAAAAAGTCCATACTTTTTCCGAGTAGCGCCTTAAGGATCTCCACCTGCTCTGATCCTTGCACACTTTCGCGTCATTCACATCCATCAATCTTTTCATACGTGCCCAGCGATAATTTCACTGCTTACACCGCCTTTTTTACTAAAACCCCTATAAATATATAGATACATTATTATACACCACTAAATTTTAATTAGCATAAATATTTTAGGGGATGTTAGTGCCCATCAATATCAACAACTTTCACTATGGGGCCAACCATGGAATCGCGAAAAAAAAATCAGCTGTTCCATACAAAAGTACAACATCGAGTCGACTGAAATGAGTGTGATACAATGTATGGAACAGCTGTTTTTTTTTCGCGATTCCATTGTTGGCCCCATAGTGAAAGTTGTTCATATTGATGGGCACTAACATCCCCTAAAATATTTATGCTAATTAAAATTTAGTGGTGTATATACTATCTTAGTTATAGAAGCTTTTAGCATAACACTTTATTCAAAGCTCCATTTCATAACGAGTGACTTAACAGTTTAATTATAGTATGAGGTCTAATTATCAAGCAAACAAGAGTATTAACAGTGGACTTTAATAAACTTTAAATCTCCGTGAATCAATGATATTATCAATTTCTCATTTAATTTATCCGGTATCAAGTTCACGTTTCAGAAGAAATTTACTATGGGCTTAGATAATTGGTGTAATTGTAAGAAAATATTTATTATTTTTATTATATTAAACTAATAAATTATTTAAATTTTTACTTTTTTGCATTAACAATGCAATTTTTATGGTTGAAAAATGGAAAATGAAGCATTTAGGAAAAATCGACCCATCTCACAACCAGCTCCGATGGGACTCGAACCCACGACCTTTCGCTATCCGGGCGACTGCTCTAACCACTGAGCTACGGAGTCGTTACGAGAAGCGTCGAATTTTTCAAATACTTCTTACACGCTGTATAGCCAGCGTTAATTTCATCAATGTGAAGATATTACTAGGTCGTGGGTTCGAGTCCCATCGGAGCTGGTTGTGAGACGGGTCGCTTTTTTCTAAATACTTCATTTTCCATTTTTCAACCATTAAATTAATAATCTAAGTTCAGGGAGACATTTCTATTGTCTTATTTTACAAACCATCACTACGAACGAAACAGCAGCGAAAACCTAATTTGCGTGAAAAATGACGACATTCTTGGAAAGGCTTTTAATAAAAAATGCGTCTTTTTTAATATTCCCATACCTCAGTGGTAATCAGGTGAAGCATTTCTGCAATATGGGGCGACAGACGTCTTGGAGAACCAAGCTCGCATCGCGTGCTGCTCGTACAAACTGCCGGACCCGGTCGATAGTACTGCAGTGGTAGGCTATATTCCGAGACTGGCGCACGAACTTACGCTGTCAAACACAAGCCGGCTTTTCCACTTGGAACGGTAAGTTTTTTTTATAATTACACCTTTTCGAAATTGAGGAAAGAGTTCGTAGTTGTGTAAGGAAGGTATGGAAACTTTTTGGTGGTGTTTTCTGAGTTTTTGGTGCGTGAAAAGTGTTGGTTTTCCCGGTTGTCAAAACTGAAGGATTTTCACGGGTTTTCCGTTAGGTAATAGGTTTATGTAGGGGTTATCTTTGATTAGTGCTTCTTTGATAATTATTATTATTGATTTGTATTGTGTTATTGTTTTTAATCTTTTGTTTATGATTCAAAGAAATGCTTAAGAAAATACAATCGAATACAAAATGAACTTAAATTGTTTTTGAACAAGGCTTAATACATATTATTGTTTTTATTATATTTAAAACGATACTTTACTAGATATAGAAGCTTTTAGCTTAGCACTTATTCAAGCTCCATTTCCTAACGAGTGACTTAACAGTTTAATTATAGTATGAGGTCTATAATTATCTAGCAAACACAACAGTGGACTTTAATGAACTCTAAAGCTCAATGAATCAATTATATAATGGATTTTTCATTTAATATAACCAATAGTGAAAACAATAAATGATCAGAAAATCATTTTAAATATCTGTTAAGAAAATATTGTTACGTATTTCTTTAAAATTTGAAAATTTGTTTACATTGTTTATAAACATCAATAAAAAAAACTCTTATTTAGAAACATGGCGTGTTTTTACTCGACCATATTGTAAATTTTACATAAATGTAATTGATTTGTTTTGTTTAAGCCGACTGGGAAACTTTGAATATCATACAAAACCCGTAACTAAACGAAAAATACTTCCACGAAATTTCAAAACCCAAGTAAATCCATAGGTATTAATCGTACCTACATAAGCAAAAATATAGGTAGGTACTTAAATATAATAGGTATGTCTGATCTCATCCTTTTCTAAAAAAAGATTTATAAATCATCACATTCATACAATTATGAGATTTGATGATGAGACAGTTGAAGAAACTTTTGAACACTATTTTACGGATTTTTAACACGTGGTTTTATTGAAAAGATTGAAAATGAAGTACTTATTAGAAAAATCGACCGGTCTCACAATTACTATTTCTAATATTAACTGTAAATGCAAAAGAAATAAAAATAACGCGGTTTTATTTTAACACATCGCGATATTTAGACTTGTGTTTTATGCATTTTTTTCCGTTTAGTTTTGGTTTTTCGTTTCGCACCTTTTCAGGGTCCGTGGTCACAGACACTCTTTTTTTGGTCACTGGTTAACAAATCCGTAAAAAGTATTTTGTAACAATTCAAGCAGAAATCTTAGGTACCTACTTATTGAAGAAAGATTTATAAATAAATCTACGCAGTCGCGGTAAGCCGCTCGTCAATGATAATTGTTTTTATCAAAAGTATTCGTAACACTTTGTCCCTTATTCTTGAATCGAATATTTAATCCGTTTCTTTAATTCACTTTTTACGTAATTGTGCTACAAAACATTCAACATCAGTTCAAATGTATAATTAATTAGTCATATTTAAATGTATAATTGTGTCAATTCGGACACCGAAACGTTTTCAATTGTTTTGTACAAAACGGTGGAATAGTAATTGCGATATTTGGATTAAAAACCAAGGTCAGAATTTCCACTCGATGCCATCCTGAATACTGGTAGGAACTGCTGTTTTGATTTTATGTCCTTCTAAAATAAATGACAAATAAACTAATTTGGTTGGTAATAGGACTTCCTCTAAGTCCGCCTAGCCAGATACCAACATTTTATCTAAGTCGAAGCCATAACAACGATGTTCTAGATCTGATAAAACTAATTTAAGTGAAAATCCTAGGGATGTTGCTAAACAGGGTAAATAAATAGGTAATTACTCCTCCTACTCCTACTGACGATATTCGTAGCAGAGTGGTGTACGCAACGGTTTTCAAGGTGCCGCTATCTCTAGAGGTCCCGGGTTCGATCGCCGGTCGGGAAAATACTGAAAAAATAACTTTTCAATATTTCCTCGGGTCTGGGTGTACGTGGCAATATCCGTGGTTGTTTCCAATATCCATAATACTAGTGCTTAAGCTACTATACTTTGGTATTAAAACAATGTACTTATGTGATGGTGACTAATAAAAATTTGTTAGTAAGCGCAATGAAAACAACATTTTGTTTTGTAGAAATCCTAAGCTAACTCTGTCTGAAAACTAAACCACAAATTATAAGTTGCTACAGAATTGAAATAGGATATAGAAACTTTTCAGCGCTTGTCGAATCTTGCGCTGTTTTTGCACTTGGCTCAGTAACAAAGTGTACTTAGATGCAAGCCGCGCGTATTTGTAGACTGTCAGCGTTCGATATAGAGAAAATTGCAAAACGCGCGACTAGAACGCGGCAGCTGAGACGCGCATATAGGGCAACCATCTG
Organism: Crambus lathoniellus; assembly: GCA_949710035.1. NCBI lineage: Eukaryota > Metazoa > Arthropoda > Insecta > Lepidoptera > Crambidae > Crambus > Crambus lathoniellus. The sequence goes on along the minus strand of OX453299.1, from coordinate 2,354,678 downwards.
AGCGTGCGTCTGATGCGCTTTATGAATATGTCGCAGGGATTTTGTCAAAGTCGTGATATTATAATTCCACTAGTGAAATTATAATTTCACGTGATACTATGAATAGACCGTACGAGACAGTATGCACACGGCTGCGAGCCTCGGAAGTTCTGTAGAACACGTGATAGGTTAGTAATTTAAATTTAAACTTAAATTTCGTGGTTATTTTTTTTATTGATACAAAAATACTGTCTATTCATTTTAACTAGTGGAATTATAATATCACATGAAATTATAATTTCACTAGTGGAATTATAATATCACGACTTTGACAAAATCCCTGCCACAAATATACTAGCTTACCGCCCGCGCCTTCACCCTCGTGAACTAAACGACGTTTTCCCGCGGGAATGTGGTTTTTTTCCGGGATAAAAAGTAGAGCTTTATAACGTTATAAAAAATTATGAAATATAATGTTAAATATCGTTATGAGTGTTTCGTTTTGTTATGACTTTATCGCTTTAAAATATTGATATCAAAATAACGATAAAAATATCAGTCTAATATCGTTTTTCTACCCATTTTGAAAAAGAAAATCCACTGGCACCGAGAAAATTAAAAATGTCCACCGGCAAACAAAACAAAACACGCACGTGCATGCACAGTACGACAACGTTCGTCGCACTCAGCGGTCGAGTTGCCACAGCTAAATGCCGTTTTTTATATCGTTAATATTAGTGATATTGTGTATAACGTTATTTATATCGATATTAATAGCTATATTGCGTATAACGTTATGTTTATATCGGTATTAATGCAAGTAGATGAATAACGTTATGATTTTATACCGGTATTTGAAGCTCTGCTTTCCAGTCCTCAAACTGTCCCCATACATCAAATCACGTAAATCCATTGCTCCGTTTTGACGTGAAAGAGGGACAAACAAACAAACAAACACACTTTCATATTTATAATATTGTTATGGATAGAAAATGTAGCTTTGTTAAGAAATAAAAGCAATACTTTTAAGGGCCAAACAATAACAAATGAAAAGACAACAACACATCTGGCCATCTTTGCAGACTACACTGTAGGTTATTGTATTTTGTCTCCATATGGAGCATCCCATATAGGGCATATAGGAGCCTGTACCGCAGTGGTCAGCACACTCGGTCTGCGATCGTTGAAGTTAAGCAACTTTCGCAATGGTCAGTCACGGGAAGGGTGACCAAAAATTTTATATTTGAGATATTAAATTTTGTCGTCACTCGTTCGTCGTACCCTACGAAAAGGGGCGTAATTGCAAAACAGCAACTTTACAGGAGAAGCTTTTTTGTGTTTATAAAAAAATCGGATAAAGGTATTGATAATGTTTGATTTCAATAGCATGTATTGGCACCCTGTTCTTTGTATAAAACATGATTTTGTTAATAATAATAATAAAATAATTAATTATTATGTTCCTTAATTCCTTATTCTCCGATGTATTTCTGCTAAAGAACTCCCAACTTGGGGTCCTTATGTGCATTGTGGCCTTATTTGTCGGAAATATAAAGGCAACAAAAGGGCATGAATTTCGTTTACTATTTGAAAAACACTAGTTAACCTCATATGATATATTAACATTCGTTAATTAGGACTTAACAATTAATTTGACGTAGAATAAAGAGACAAATGACATAAGGGCTTCCTCTCTTCCATACTTTCGTTTTTTTAATATTCCGCAGAAAAAGGACACAACCAACACAAGGGCTTTTTTCGGCGTTTTACGAGAATTAAGGCTGTGCATAACTCAAAATATACCTATTTACAATTATAATTGAGCAACTTAACATAGCTAAACACTGTAATTATTGATAATTTTCTCTCAAATTAAGTGTCTGTAACATCAAATAGTGTATAATGTTGTGATTGACTAACTTATCGACTCTTTTAAGACAAATGCACTAACAATAGCAGTCCGCGGAATAGAGACCGATCGGCGCTTGCGCCCCCTCTACGATGGCCCTAACGGCGGTCATGGCTTTACCCAACTAGCAAAATACGGTTTTATAATTATCCTAGAACCATATTTTATCAGGACTATATAGGATTTATAACCAGTTATAAGTCCGGAAAAGGGCCCACTTTATAAGTCTATCTGCACTTGTAGGGTATTTATAATCATCCGTGAATATGCCATTTACGCCAACAGTGATCCTAGTTAAGAGCCACATCAACCCAAACAGACTTGCGGTATCTACTATTAGTGTCTTACAGTATAAAATGAGACTATTAAGCTCTCGGCAAATTATTTTGTAATGTTATTTCTGGCAAGTCGCGAGATGCAAACTAAATCGTCACGAAGTGGTTCTGTTTAATTAAAACAGGTTGAAAAATAAGTAATGGGGAGAGTAATACATTATAATATTATAATATTTATCCGTTATCAAGTTTTCCATGATACAGTTTCTTAATGAAATTAAAATGGGCTTAGATAATTGGTGTGAATGTAAGAAGTTATTTATTATTTATTATTATTATATCTCTTCTAGAGGAGGTGACCTATAAATTATTGTGTTGTTGAACTACGTACCATGTTTTCGTCGGGAAACTTGAATTTTGTGTGAAACCCTATCACGTTTATAGTTAAAATTTTAACGCGCCACATAAATTTTGCAATTTGACATATTAATATTTATTAATTATTTTAAGAAATACCCGAGGCAGCTGTCATTTTTGCAGCTGGCATTTAGAAATGCTTTATAATGCTGTTATAGGATGTTTAGTTTTATAAAGGCATGTGTCAAAACCGAAAAATCGCCATGTTTTTTTTACTTATAATGGCCATTTAATGTTATCCTATAATCCCTTTTAAGCCTAAGTAATAGGTGTAATTAGTCCTGAGTGTATTTACTCGTAACATTAGCTCTTATAAGAGCAGTGAGACTATAACAGCACGCAGATGTTCTCTTTTAAACGCCTACAAGTCAAAGTAATCGGAGTAATTACTCCTCAGTTTTATAGGAGTATATACTCCTAGTATAGGCTCTCATAGGAGTCAACGATTATAATGGCATGAATATGTCCTCTTATAGGCACTTATAAGTCTATGTTACTAAACTAATTACTCCTCAGTGCAATTACTCTTTAATTATGCTTGTATAGGAGTCTTGAGCCTGTAATGGTCAGGGAAAATGATCTTATAGTCGTTTACAAGGTAAAATTATAGTAGTAAATGTACTCCAGTAAAAACAGCATTTGCTTATGCTGTTACAAGCGCAGTCGGTAAATTTGGAGCCACTTTAGGAGGCTTACAAGTCCACATAGACTTATAAAAACGTGTTCCAGGATAATTTTGCTTGTTGGGTATTCTACGTTCAAATTTGTCACCACGCAATTAGGACTTATTTTAATACTTGAATATCACGAACATTTTTGAACTTTGTAAAACGCTTATTAGACTGAAATATGCCGTAATTAATGTAGAATCCAAAAATCCAATAAAAGAAAAAAGCTTTAATGAACATTGGGGCAGTTTTCTCGGGATACGACACGTTGGTCTCGGCTGTGTTGGGTAATCCATATTTGGAAGGAAGGCCTTGTTAACGCCATCTATCTGATACCCAAGGCAACAGTATCTCTCATTGTCTTTCCTGTCAAACCAATAGTACCTTGGGTTTCGGATGGATGGCGCTAGCTCTTTGTCGATAAAGCAGTAGTACCACTTTACCGATCACGTTACATGTCATCTTTCGACACTCTGCCATTTTGCATTACATTCTCAAACGCAACGCGCAACTATTGTACCTAATATTGTAATAAATTTGGGGCGTTCACCTTTTCCTAAACAGGCCTTGTACGCCAGCAGTGGGGAGTAGCTGATGTTGACAGAGCATTCGCAGCGTTAGACAATGTCAAGCACTGATTGAGGAATATCATGTCAAGTCAAAAGTCCATAATGAATGTGAAAAAAAAAATATGTAGCTTTCTTTCGCATATAATAACAAAACTGGCTCCTTCACCGATCACACTAGGTAGGTACTATCTACACGTGTTTCTCCCCAACAAGCGGCATCTCCAGGAGATGTTTGACCGTATGCAATCCAGCACCGAATGACTATGAGTCATTCGGTGATAATAACTGCTCAAATAGCGCTATACTGTTGAAGTAAAACCTACTTAAACGCATACAATGTTAGTTATCGATGGAAGGGTGTCAAGGCTGTCTGTCACTCTTAGCTTGTTGTGTTTTCATCTTTACAAGCTTTGTGAACCAGAAGTTAATCCAGATAAATCTCAGTATTTACAATTTTGGTTTCCTTTCATAAACATAACCGAACAGGTTATGGGCCCAGCACGCTTCCACTGCAAACAGTAACTCTATCAGCGCTTCGAATCTCAGTTAGCGCTACTGTACCTCAACAATTTGCTCTACTATATCTCTTAAATTCATTCTGTAGTTCCACTACATCGCCATAGTGGAACCTAAGACCATAAGAATTTGTGCCCAATCCGGGGGTAAAGTAGAGTTATAGCTCGCTATAACTCCTATGTGATAGCATTTATTGATAACCTAGGATCTGTTTAGCTCTTTTATATATGTGTTCTAACTTGTGCCTATATTATGTTAGTTGGTAGATAACTATTAATAAATACACACTTTTAGCAAGTATTACTACAAAAAACTTATGATGATTCATCATTATCATCAGCCATATAATATCCCCACTGCTGGGGCACTGGTCTTCCTTATGGATGGATAAGGAGAATGGGCCATGACCCACCACGCAATGCAGCTGGGACCAACGGCTTAATGTGCTTTCCAAAGCACGGAGCAGCTCGAGATGAAAAGCTTTTGGTCATCCATCCCGTGACCGACCATTGCGAAAGTTGCTTAACCTCAACGATTGCAGGCCGAGTACGCTAACCACTGCGCCACGGGTTCCTATGATAATTATATGTTTTTAATACAAAAAGTTTTTTTTTTAGTTTTTATCCACAACGGGGTAGCACTAAGTCTTCATCACACCTGATGTTAAGTGGTGATAAGGCTGAAGGTGGCAGCGCACTACTCCCGAAATCCCCAACACTGAGGAACTGGCTATCTTATCTCCAACTGCGGGAACACAATTATGCTAAAAACATCATTGTTATGGCGTCAGACATAGATAAGATGGTGGTAGCTAGCCAGGCGGACTAAGAAAAAGTTCTACCACCAACCAAACCGAATACAATATGTACCCCCACTGGCAATCGAACCCGGGACCTCTTGGTCTGAAATTGGTGGTGTAAACCACTAGACCACAGAGGCGGTTTCAAGAGTTCAAGAGTTTAAAAGAGTACGGAAATAAAAGCTGTTTAAAGCGAAGCGAAGTTTTAAATTGTAATTACTGCGCATCAGTTTAAGTAGTGAATTATTTATTTTTACAGTAATGAAACATTAGAATAGGTACATTTTTTTCAAACCTTATTAACTAAAATTTAATTTGTAGTATTTTTATAGTATTTGAACCACAAAAATCCATATAAATAAATTCCATCAAAACATTAATATGAAATGAGAGCCAAGTTCAATTTTATGAAATATTTCCTTGCTTGTTGACTTCAACGACAGAAGAAGTGAGTTCTTAATGGGTGCCAAGTTCAATGGTCAGTCCTGAAATTGATTTTTAACATCATTAAATATTTTATAAGAACTTAAAGCATCATTTCTTCTATCGAAGCCTAAGGTCTGACTTGGCTAGTTCCCATATATGAGCCAAATTTGACATGTTTATTTGAAATAGTTTTTGAGTTATGAGGGGGTCAAAAGTGGGTTCAAATGGTCCGTGTATAATTCCAGACGTTGCTGCTCGCCAGTTCTGTTCGCTTGAACTTGGCTTGACATAGCTACCGCGTGTCTAGAAATGAAACGCCAAAATGTGTTGTTAAACAGGTGAACGGATTTGGATGAAATACGACATAGTACTGCTATTGTTAGTGCATTTGTATTAAAAGAGTCGATAAGTTAGTTAATCACATCATTATACACTACTAGCCTTCCGCCCGCGGCTTCGCCCGCGTGTACTACACGACGTTATCCCGCGGGAAGGTGATATTTTTCAGGAATAAAAAGTAGCCTATGTCCTTTCTCAGGCTCTAGACTATCTCTGTACCAAACTTCATTCAAATCGGTTCAGTAGTTTAGGTGTGATTGTGTAACACACAGACAGACAGAGACACATTTATAATTATAATATAAGTAAGGATTTGATGTTACAGACACTTAATTTAGGAGAAAATTATCAATAATCACCGTGTTTAGCTATCTTAAATTGCTTAATTATAATCATCATCATCATCATCATCAGCCATTTAATGTCCCCACTGCTGGGGCACTGGCCTTCCTTATGGATGGATAAGGAGAATGAGCCATGACCCACCACGCGGGCTCAGTGCGGATTGGTGGGTATTAACGACTGCAAGTGCAGCCGGGACCAACGGCTTAACGTGCCTTCCGAAGCACGGAGGAGCTCGAGATGAAAAGTTTTTGGTCACCCATCCCGTGACCGACCATTGCGAACGTTGCTTAACTTCAACGATCACAGGCCAAGCGCGCTATCCACTGCGCCACGGGCTCCTCGTTAATTATAATAGTAAATTATAATTAAGCAGCGCAGGACCGATCGTTGTGGAGATCCTTGGGGGAGGCTTATGCCCAGCAGTGGGCGTCGTACGGCTGAAATGATGATGATGATGAATAGTAAATATATTTCGAGTTATGCACAGTCTTAATTTTCGTAAAACGCCGAAAAAAGCCCTTGTGTTGGTTGTGTCCTTTTTCTGCAGAATAGAAAAAAACGAAAGTATGGAAGGTCATTTGTGTCTTAATTCTACGTCAAATTAATTGTTAAGTCCTAATTAACGAATGTTAGTATATATGAGGCTAACTAGTGTTTTTCAAATAGTAAACGAAATTCATGCCCTTTTGTTGCCTTTATATTTCCGACAAATAAGGCCACAATGCACATAAGGACCCAAGTTAGGAGTTCTTTAGCAGAAATACATCGGAGAATAAGGAATTAAGGAACATAATTAATTATTTTATTATTATTATTAACAAAATCATGTTTTATACAAAGAACAGGGTGCCAATACATGCTATTGAAATGAAACATTATCAATACATTTATCCGATTTTTTATAAACATAAAAAAGCTTCTCCTGAAAAGTTGCTGTTTTGCAATTACGCCCCTTTTCGTAGGATACGACGATACTTGTACAGATAGACCGTGACCCCGGAGTAGATTATGGGTGCATGTTATCCAGATATTCCTACGGAAACGGGAACCTCGTTGGTGAAACCGTAGGCGGCCACTAGTTACAAATAAAAATCAATCGCTAAAATGTGTAGCTAAGCGCAAAAATCGATAGAAGCTAAACGGATTTGTATGGAATTCTACATACAAATTATACCATGACTGACATGACTGCATTTTGTACTGATTTTTCTAAGGAAACGAGTACGATGCGAGTGAAACCGCAAGACGCAGCTAGTTACAAATAAAATACATTATGAAGGTCCCAGACATTATTAACTTGCCTTCCTCCTAGCTTGAACCGTCCAGGATTTTGTTTCAGGGTCATGAAAATGGCGCGCAGTTATAGGCAGTATGCTAATGAACATTCATTTTATTACAAGCTTTTTATTAACTTGCCATGTTATTTAGTTAGTTAGTTAGTGGGCGACAAATCTTGCAATCTTAATTTGACCCACCTCCCAGTGTCCGATAGAGCTGAAATACAGGTTTGGTTTAGATGACAATCCAATAGTAGCAAAAAAGCGTGTTAATTTTACTTAAAACTTATTTTTATCATTACTAGCACTCCGCTCGCCCCTTTTTTACCCCCTTGTATAAATAAGTAAGTTTGACGATGGAAGCGCACTACTCCCGGAATCCTAAACAATGAGGAACTGGCTATCTTATCTCTAACTGCCAGGACACAATAATGCTGATAGAGTATGTACTTTGCTTTCATGTCCTATAACTTTAGGACACCCTGTATAATTTTAAGTCTGGTGATGTTTGACATTTCACATATACTACTTAGTGCAATAACTGAAAATCCCATACACCCAACAATTTTTTTTTAAGTAACTTGCAAGGTATTCGTTCTCAATTAAATAGGTCTCCGTGACTTTCTGAAAGATTTTAAGCTCTACTATGAGGCGTAAGTGAGCAGGTAACGGGTCGCGCGCGTATTGAATAAATAGGCAGTAGACACAAACAATTTAAGAAGCCGAAAAAAACTTTAAAAAAATTTTATTCCTATCAAAAAAGTTTGGAACCGATTCTACTCTCCGTTCTGAATAAACTATTTTATTTATTTACATATTTAGTACACACACATAATAGTAAAACAGAAAAGAAAGAAATAGAAAAGTATTGTACAGGGCCACGGCTTATTTCAAATTGAAATTTCTACAATATTTTCTCAATTTCGGTTAAAGTTGTCGGTAAACAATTTGTACATTAGTCGAGCGATAGTGTTGATGAAATGATGATAGACGGACAAAGATAATATTTAAGTAAATTATCTTTAAAAACACATCCCTAAAATAATCAGACAGAATAATTATTCATAAACAGGGCACTTTATTAAGGTCTAACTTTACGATTTTAATTATACAGTAGTCCAGCTGAGTTTGTGTAATTAACTCGACTTCATCTAATTTCATAAACTCTGTATTCTGAAATTCAACAAAAAATTATAAATCAAGGTTGTGATATTATTTAGGCTGGGTTTATGAGGGACATAAGGTTTTTACATGTAGGTATTACCTAAAAATAAAGTATTAGTTTCATTTTCTGTTCAAAAAACATCGATAACTCTTCAAATTAAGTGATTTACAAGTTTACTTCAAGAGAAATACAAAAGTAAATCATTTATTTAATTAAACAATGGATTGTTTATCCATTCAATGTATATGAGTTATTTCGTAAGACCACACACTACTACTTAAGAAGGTAAGGTAACGTTAAAATGGTCAACAATTATAATTTATTTACTGTATTTTTAATTATAAGTTATTTTTTCTAAATACTTCATTTTCCATTTTTCAACTATAAGTTACTTTAAAAAAATCCTAAAGCGGTTCACAGCCTACGTATACCTTACATATTTTAACTATGTAGTCCTAATAGTTTTAAATAAAGTGGCTGTGACATATGGACGGACGGACAGAAAGACATTACCCATTCGGCTACGAAACTTCCTAAAATTTCGAATGAACGTTTAAGTACCTACCTTGGCTTGTTCTTGTGGATCCTATGAAGACCTAAAACCTAGGACTCAAATTTCAGTACCTTGTGTGTTGATATTGTAAACCACTTATTTCAAAGCAGGATTATATGCTGTAAATCACTAAGTCAGAAAACTCAAAATTAGGTGATATCCTAGTAGCAATCAGATTGTAAGCTGTTTAACCCATAATTACTCGCGTCAAAAAAGTTACACTAATGCTCGCGTGGGGTATAAATGTTACTCCAATTTTTAAGGTAAAATAAAAAATGCTTATAACAACTTATTATTATCTTTATCATCAAAAATAGTAAAGACCATCTCTGTAATTAAGAATAACACTATTCATAATTATCATTTTCCATGAATTATTAACGAGATTCATAAATATTTTCATTAATTGTTTAATCAGTAATATGGCAGCTTTTATATTTTGTAGTTGGACTGTCTCAAGACGTGGAGCCAGCATCCTGAAGATCAGTACCTACTTTTTTGTAAAGCACGGGTTACTTGTGGTATACTAAGTGTGGTCAAGAGGTGCGACTACTAGCCATTTTGAACTTTAGAGCCTAAAAAAAGCACACGATAATAAGTTAAGTAAAAAAGGAACATTTTGCACCTCATGGTTTACTAAAAAGAGTCATAGAAGTAACTTGCCAAAAAAAGACGCACTAACACTCGCTTAGAGCAATATATACCCCAGACGCAATCGAAATAATTACGAGGCGTGGAGTAGTATTTGAGACTGAATCGGGGCGGGGTAGGTACATACTAAGGCAGCTACTGTAAACGCCGTTACGATAAATTCAAAATTGGTGGAGATAAAACGCTTCAAAATCAAAATTCACTGGGGTAAAATATACCCCTCGCGAGTAATTAAGGATTAATTTAAGCTCAGAATTAATAGGGGAAATATTATATTGAACAAAAATTTATAAGTACTGTCTCGTATCGTGTAATCAGAAAAAATGAAAATAATACAAATTCAATTTAAAATGAAAAGTCAATACCAATTAATTTGTCAAAAAAAACAAATACCAAAAATTTAAAAAATGAGTATTAAAAATAACACTATCATTATGAAAGTCAGCTGTTTTGTCCACCTTGATTGAATCCTATAATATGTCATACATTTACTAAAACAAAAAAAGAAATACTTGTAAAAAGTATTTTTTCTAAATCAGCTTTATTGTGATACAATTTGTCCATTACTATGTCGAATAATCTTAATCGAATCAATGGCTACATTTTGTAACGAAAATTAATTCTCAAGGGAAAGCCGTGAAATTTTCAATGTAATAATAAATAAATAACTTTTTACATTCACACCCATTATCTAAGCCCATTTTAATTTCATTAAGAAACTGTATCATGGAAAACTTGATAACGGATACTTAAATACTTTTTGTTTGTAAATACATACCTAATATACATAGAAAACACCCAGACCAAGACAAATAGATATGTTCATGCACACAAATATTTGTCTTGTTCGGGAATCGAACCCGAGACCACTGGCGCAGAAGGTGGGTAGCCTACCCCTGCGCCAAATCGGTCGTCAAAAATGTAAGTCTATAGTAATGGACGGAGTTGACGGCAACCGCTAGTAAAATCCATATGCCACGCAAGGGGAATTGTATCAAACAGGGAGGTCAAGAAATACCCAACTAGGTTATAGGGTAAGTAAGCCCATTCAGTTTCCGTTTTAATTTATTTTTGTGTTTTTCGGTATAAATATTAGGGAGTCACGCAACTAGGCTATACGCTCCGGAAAATTTATCGTTCCGATAAAGGATTCGGTGTTGTTTATATTTTCTTACTATTAAGTAAGACATGTTAAGTTGAAGAAATGGTTAATGGACATAAAGATTGTATTTAGACTATCAGTTTTCATCCACAACTTAGCCAAAGTCATTTTTTTATTCATATATAGATTAAATAAAATTAATGCTATGGACATCTTTTAACTGACAAGAAAAACAGGCGAAAAATACTCATCAGCTTAACATCACATCACTTCATTTTAAGTGGTGATAAGGCTGAAGGTGGAAGCGCACTACTCCCGGAATCCTCAATCACTGAGGAACTGGCTATCTTATCTGTAGCTGCCGGAACACAATCATGCTGAAAACATCATTGCATTTGCTTCGATGCGCTTCGCGATCGCCTTAAATTTTTAACCTATCACGTGTTCTACAGGACTTTCTACACTCCTACAATTATTTCATAAAACAAATCTAATAATATAACTATATCACTAAACTTGAACCGTAATATTATATTCCTAGTAAGATAGTTATACGAAAGCGGTTCATTACTATCTTACGGTACATAATTGTATCCCTAGGGATATAACAATATCACGGTTTCATCGACATTATATACTCGTAAAAACTTACAATATCGAAATTAAATTTATGTTTGGGATGTGGAATTGTATGAAATGTATGTAATGGAACAGCTGATTTGCTTATGATTTCGTGGGTGGCCCAATTGTAAATGTAGTTTGTATTGATGGATCGTTTTTACAACTTGGAACAAAGTACTCAAATTGTTGGAAAGTCATCAATCACACATTGGATTACGTTTACAAATAGAAGGAACTTTAGAAGATCAAGTAAAATCAAGTTTCCCATCATAATCAACACAAGCTTTCATGTCAACTTAACTACAAAACTAAGCACTCAAAAAAAAAATACTTCAGTCAATCAATAAATCTAATTTTGGTAAGGCTTGCTAGATGTTCGAAATCTGTATCAACCCACACGAACCACAACCACACCACATCGCAGCGACAAAATGTGGTTACGTGTTAATGGTGTCGATGCAACGTTTTGCAGTTGCGTTGTGGTTGCGTTGAGGTTGTGCGACAAAATGTCGTTGTCGCTAGTAGTTGTGATGTTACACACATGCTACTACTGTACCAAAAGGGATCTAGTTGAAAACCAGCGTCAGTTTTCAAACACTGACATATGCAGAACTGATCCCTTTCCAGTCGTGGGACTAGGAATTGTCCCTCGACTGTGCTGAGCTGAATAAATGTTTTTCATTGTTTTTTTTTTTGATTGATCGATGTGTATGTGACCGGCCGCTAGTTCGCAGCGTCGTCGTCGCTTGTGGTTGCGTTGTGGCCGGTATCACCCACGCGGTCGACAATGACGGCAAAATGTGGTACGTGTGAATTGTACTTTTCATTTCCACGTGTACTGGTTGTGGTTCGTGTGTGTTGGTAAAAAATATTGTCAAGCATTGATATAAACTTCAGCAATCTATCATCGGTTAGTATCGAACACGGCGTTAACATTCCGTATTATATTTGATTTGTCTATCAAACACACAAAGGCTTACTTTGGGTCATAGTTTTATGTACGAGGCTACTGTTAGGTGACTAGCATATTATTATGTTACATTTTATATATTTTGAAATATATCTATTTACAGCAAGAGAACATTAAATGAATTATTCTGATTCTGATTGTGATCAAATTCTTAAAAAGCTTTAAATAACGAAAGGATTATTACCAGTTCAACCCAGTAAAGAAGTAAGTATTGAATTATTTGTATGAAAAACTGAAATTACCAAACAAAACATGCCAAGGCGGTTAGTCTTTAAAAACATACAATCAAATAAAATGAACTATCTTTCAATATATTTTTTTAAAAGAAGTTAATATTATTGTGTTGGAACTTGTTTCTCATCTCGCCTTAAACGAATCCATACTGTCCATACTAATACTAATTAAACATACCTACTAATACATAGGGCACACTAAAAGTTCTGCGCTTCTGGCCGCTCATAAATGTAGAATTTCGAATGATAATTACGCAAAATTTTCAGTGTATCCTATTATAAACGTGAAAGCGTGTTTGTACGTCTTTACCGTCAAAACTGAGCAACTGATCGACGTCCTAAAAGGTATGGAGGTAGTTTGGGAGCTGTAGATTGTTTTAAGCTACTTTTTATCTCGAAAAAAAAAACACATTCCCGCGGGTTATCGTCTTGTAATCTACACGGGCGGAGCCGCAGGCGGAAGGCTAGTACAGAAAACATATTTTTTTCTGTCACTAGTTCAAAGTGCATTTAGGTTCAACGTGTCTTCACAAAGTAGGTTATAGTAGTTGCAAGGCTTCCTAGAACTATTGCAAGGAACTGCAATGCAGGTCACTACACGAGCGATTTGTGTATCTTTCGGTGCATATAATTTAACTTTATACTATTATGCAATTAGAATGAAATATAAGAAAGAGCTCTTAATTCATTTGAGGTATTAGTCCGCATTAATTAGTAAAACGTTTTCTGTACCTATCTAAAGTTTTCATGTTACTTAGTTACTAGCGGATCCTCGCGGTTTCACCCGCGTGGTACCCGTTCCCGTGGGAATATCGGGATAAAATATAGCTTTTATCACTCGGGAAGAATGTAGCTTTCTAATGGTGAAAGAATTTTCTAAATCGGTCCAGTAGTTACGGAGCCTATTCGATGCAAACAAACAAACAAACAAATCTTTCCTCTTTATAATATTAGTATAGACTAAGCGCTCCGTTTGCGACTTCGTTTTCGTGGACCCCCTTTTAACCCCTTTAGAGGGGGAATTTCCAGAAATCTTCTCTTAGTGCTAGAAATAAACATACCAAATTTCAGCATCTTGCACCCACTAGTTTCAGCTGTGCGTTGTCTGTCAGTAAGTCAGTAACGCTAGAGTTTTATATACATGATAAATTTTTAAACACTGCACAATTTTTTAAGATCGACGCAGAATCGGTAAGTGAACAACTTTTTTCATAGAAACATGGATCGAAAAATGCAATTTTTTTTACTCTTGTTATTGTTGATCGAAGCTCTTCATACAAATGGGACTGATCACGCAATCGATTTATTATGGGAAGTCCAAAAATTATTGTCGTATTTCCACCCATGTTTCTAGGAGAAAGTTGTTCGTTTAGCGATTCCGAGTCAATCTTAAAAATTTGTGCAGTGTTTAGAACTTTATCCTGTAAGTATACATAATATATTTATTTTACTCTTAGCCTGAATAAGAGAGGTATTGTTAGCTGTTGTCAATCAAACCTATATCTGGAGGAGCTTCATAGGGCAATGTGTTACTGTGCCGGCCTGCGATATTGCTGTAGGGTAGCCATGGGATGTGTGCCAAAAACACATTGTTTTGAATCTGCTCCGCGATTCAGAAGCCAAGTTTAGCTGGCTGGGTTCACAGCCGTTAACACCTTGCACTCTGCAACAGGTCAACGAACGAATCACGTTGGTGTTTTTTGTTTTTAATTTTTGAAGTGAAAACTTCTTTAGAGGCATTTTGCACTTTTTGTGATGGGTAAGGACACGTGACGGTCAGATCGAAAATTCGTACACGCGTGACCTAATCAAAAAACTGTTACAATGTCATTAGAATACGAAGGCAAATTTCGCCACCGTTTTCAAAGTTGTAATAGCTCAGGTTAGAGAACGGGCGGCATTGAAGCCAGAAGACCTCGGTTCAAATCCAGTCCGTATTTTTTTTGTCAAATTCCTTTATTTTGTGAAAAAGTCAAGGGAACCCTTTTTACTTCTGCCGGCACTCACGGAGTGCAACCCCTTGCTTTTTTATACTATTTAGGTACTTTTTATTTGGATCGCTTTTTTACAAGCTTTTATTTAACTTGCAGTGTATGTATGCATGTCCGTTCGTCAAATCTTGCGAGCTAAATTTGACCCACTTACCAATGTCCGATTGAGCTGAAATTTGGAATTCACCTTTAGTTCCGATGACAATGCAATTAAATATATAATCAGTATAGTTATCAATTCAGAATTCTTGCAAATTTTCAAGTACTATATTCTTGTTTTGTTGTGATGGTTACTTGACACTTTGTCAATGTAGGTAGGTACCATAAAGTTATAATCAGCGAGCATTCAGCGAGCGCAATCTTCATAGAGTGCGTGTCAGATAACTCTGCGACTGGGGCGTTTATGGCGCTAGTTACAGTACATTATTTTGTTCTAAGCTTATGGAAAATATTAGTATTCGATTTTGACCCCGCGCAGACTTATCTGGCGCACTCTCTAAATTCAACTAGTAATAGAACACACGTCCCAACCCGACAGCCGATTTGAATTGGTTATTTGAGAAAGAACATGAGTCCATGTCACATAATTGCTATGGA
Source organism: Crambus lathoniellus (assembly GCA_949710035.1). Taxonomy (NCBI): domain Eukaryota; kingdom Metazoa; phylum Arthropoda; class Insecta; order Lepidoptera; family Crambidae; genus Crambus; species Crambus lathoniellus. Next base: position 2,339,276 of record OX453299.1, on the reverse strand, counting down.
GACAAAAAAACAGTCTGTTTGAAAAGTATGCTATAATATACTATTTACATAAATTTGAGATTATCAATAGAATATTTTATAACGAGGGACTAAACGAAGCCATTATATACCAGAGGTGGTTTGGCTCCCGAGCGTGCGAGGGAGTCAATGAAACCGAGGGTATATTAAGTTGGCGTTTAGTCTCGAGGTGCAAACTGTACTTTTCATTTCGAGTGCGAGAAAACTAGTCAATTTAGTACAAAAACATTTAACAAATTCTGACATTTTCGCGGTCAGTAGTAGTAGTAGTAAAAATATTCGCCCTTTTGTAGGACAGGCCAAGACATTTAGCCATACTGCCAATTATTGAGTATTATTTAATTATTATAGTTTCTTATGTTTTCATAAGAATGTAGGTGTGTTACATTCCAGTGCTCCTTGGAGTTTTTGGCGTCAAGTGTGTCAAGCCAACCTTCTCGATAATTCTTGCTGAGGTTAGTCACCACACCACTATAATAAAACACTCGGCATCACTTTACCGAGATAGCGCCTATTTTAATCATTCTACATATCGTTCAGTTGCGTAGACACTTGGAGCACAAAAACCACACCTATCTTGAGTCACAAAATCCACTATGAAACAAATTGCGATTAATTAAAATATCCACTCAACCTAACCCGCCAAAATGGCGCCAACAACTCGCATTAATTTTTTTTCGCTAAACCAGTCATAAATTGACAATTTAAAATACATGGCGCCACCTTCCTTGCGGAAAAACCATGAAACAAAAAACATCTTAACATTTTCGCAATGAAGATGGTCCACACTTCACAATTAATAGTATATTCACTGGCTGTTTGAGTTTATCTAATGTCACATGAAGGAAATTAAAAAAGTAATTACATTTTACTCCCTAGGGACTAAAGTGGTTATTTAGTCCCGCTTCGTAGGGCTATATTTGCGTACTTTTAGAGCATGAGAAGTGAAAATTATTATTATTTATATTAAAACATTAATTTAAAGTCCCTGGACTTAGGTTTTTTCTCAATTATTTAAAAAAATGACATTTAATTAAAAATGAAGTTTCCCTGTCAGTTACAGGCTACTCAAAATGGTTTTGAAGAATTTTTCGTCATTCTTTTATGACAGGTACCGTTCAATTTTTTCAGATCTAAGACCTTTTTTTGTTAATAGGTCTTTTTCTTTACGAGCCCGTTGCATTGCATTGGCAAATCCAGGTGATTTCTGTGGGTATTTGATAAGAAAAAGTGATGTGATACAAGGCCTTGTTCAGTGATGTGATACAAAGCCTTGGCCAAGACCAGATTTGGTGTAGCTTTTTGATTTTTTTATTTGATTTAATTTTGATTTGGTACGAACGTGTGTAGCACGGATTATATTTGCTTTACAGCAAAGTTCATCCGCACCAAATCGACGGTTAGGTCTGGTCTGGACGTGTGTAGCGGCTATAAGAACGAACGAACTATAAAAAAAGGAAAAAACGCGAAGTTGCTATATTCAGACCCTATGTGTCACTTTGCACATAAATAGTTCACTAAAGTCAACGACAGATGGCTCCAAGTTAATACAACCATAGTCTACCTACAGAAAAGAAAAAACCTTTTTTTCTTTATGTACTACTAGCTTTCCGCCCGCGGCTTCGCCCGCGTGGACTACACGACATTATCCCGCGGGAATTTGTTATTTTTCCGGGATAAAAAGTAGCCTATGTTCCTCTCCAGGCTACAAAGTATCTGTGTTCCAAATTTCAGCCAAATCCGTTCAGCCGTTTTGGCGTAATTGAGTAACAAACATCCAAACATGCAAACTTTCACATTTATAATATTAGTAGGACTATGTTTATCAACTTTGATTGAAACTTAAATGTGTCTTGTTCTTTAGTATTTATTTTTGAAATACGTACTAAAATTTACAACTGAAAATCAGCGTTTGCTTGCGTTGCAAGACAAGTAATATGACGCTGAGCTGCGACCATTGAGTACTGCTGCGGCACGGCACACACACATTTTTATTTTGAACTTTTTGTCTTATTGGGTCTAATTTGTGTTTTCTATTCTTGTTCGTAATACAGTGCTTCCTTCTCTTATACCTATGTGAATATGCCTTGTATTTAATGAATATGTGTGTCTGTAGTAAGAATCTACAATCTCTATTTGGTGGTAAAATATATTTGTGTGTTTGCAGACTTGATGCAGTTGAAGAGCTAGACTGTAAAAAATAACTGGCAAACGACCATGCAATAATTATGCATTAAATGAAATGAAGCAACTTATTTTATTCTTTTTAGGACATTTGAATAAAAGCTTGATTTTAAATAAAAGGTTTTTTTAATATAATTTATTTTTGTATTTTTAGTTATTATTGGACGTGTTTCTAACGTCCAATAATAACTAAAAATACAAAAATAAATTATATTAAAAAACCTTTTATTTAAAATCAAGCTTTTATTCAAATGTCCTAAAAAGAATAAAATAAACTTTGTATCAAGTCAAATCCAACAAATTTATTACATTAAACAATTTATTTGTTTTAAAAGCTTGTCGCGAGATTTTATTGTTACTGGGCTTGCACTAAACACAAATGCTTTAACTTATATTTGACATATGAAATTAAATAAAGCGACAAGCTTTTAAAACAAATAAATTGTTTAATGTAATAAATTTGTTGGATTTGACTTGATACAAAGTTTATTTTATTCTTTTTAGGACATTTGAATAAAAGCTTGATTTTAAATAAAAGGTTTTTTTAATATAATTTATTTATATACAACTGGATATAGCACTTCCTTCATATCAGCTGATGTTAAGTGATAAGGCTGAAGGAATGAAGTGGAAGGTGAAATCATCTGTTTAAACAACTTTAACTATGGGGCCAGCTACGAAATCACGAAATGTTAATCAGCTGCTCGAATAATAAGATTTTAGTAAAAAAATCATTTTTATGACAAACTTTTTTACTGACTGTAATATTGTATTGGCATCTAAGCCAAACCTGTATACAAAATTTCAGCTCCATCGGACACTGGGAAGTGGGTCAAATTAAGCTTGCAAGATTTGTCCCCCACTAACTAACTAACTAACATGGCAAGTTAATAAAAAGCTTGTTAAAAGTACAACATAGACTCGACTAAATTACCGCGGAAATATAAATAAACAATAAACAATCGGGCCAGCCAATGAATAGCTCATTGGCTGGTCCCATTGTAAAAGTTGTTCATATTGATGAGCAGTGTCATCGTCTAAAATATTTGAAAACGTAATGGTGCATTATACAGATAGGATTTGTGTACCATGTGCATTGTCGAAAACATGAAATCATCAACGAAAATTAATTAAAATTATTTAATGTAGAATTTTTACAAGAATATTCACAACTGACTACCTACATAATTAATAATAGCTTTGCACAGAAAGAACTTCCGGCGAACCCCATGAACGAATTAAATTAATTGATTTCGTTTAGTGTACCGCTAATTTGATGCCCACCATTGAGGTCAGCCAAGGTCGCCTTAAGTACCAATTCCCTTAATAGCTACTATTAGGGACTTAAGTGACTTTTTTTGTATAGGCTGAACACTTTTCGCTTACTACTTTTGGGAACTACCACTTTTTTTACTTGAGAAAATTCTTTTTAATATATTATTCTTAGAAATAAAACCACTTTTACGAATAAATAATGCGAGTTTAACTATCACTTTCGTATTTACTTACTACCTAATTATGTAAAAAATTAACACTGTTTCCCTTGGTCACGGCCTCAGATCATATAATACTATGTCACGGCACGTCACGGCATCGCCATCACGCGTGAACGGCTGGACCGATTTCGCAAATTCTGTTTTGCTAAGTTTGTTTTTATCTGGAGAAGGATCTTATTGAAAGGAAAAAGATGCGCTGAGATAAGAAAATTTAAGAAAACAGAACGATCATAATTATTTAAGTTAGGTACTTTAGCGCTATAATATATACCCAACCTCATGGCTTTTGTTATCCGCCAGTTGTACGACAGTTGGCATGATTGAAATCTTTTAAAACTGATGCATCACGTGTTAGTTTCAATACATACATTCTTAATCGATTAAAACAACTAGATTTCAAAATAATGGTTTTTTTACAGGATTTATTATAACATTAAATTTATTACAATAGTATGTTGGAAAATGTATTTCAAATGGCGATCATGGAAACACCGACTAACGATGTCTAATTACCTATATCTAACACAAATACATGGCAATAATTATTGTTTTTAGTTATAATTCATATAAGGTATGCTTTTATATGGCATAAATGTAATTAACTTGGGGGTAAAAAAAATCGAATGGTGGGCTGTCGCGCGCTTTATTCTGTTTTGTCAGCATATTCTTGTGGAGCCTTTTTTAAGATGAGAGTCTTAGCACAGAATATTATTGTCGTATATATACGACAAAATATTCTGTCGTATATATACGACAATAATATTCTGTGATATATGATATATTTATTTATGTGATATATCACATAAATAAATAGTTTTTCTTAGATGGAGAACCAGAACTCCATAATCAAATGCATCCAACCGCTGTCCATAATTCAACACTCCACAGCAGTACTTCTTAGCGTGCAAACTTAACGAGCGGTCAACACGAATCCTCCAACTACCTATCCTACATCTAACGGCAATTTCCATTATAATACAATCTGACAATGAAGCCAAACGCATTGACATACAATCCACACAAACCAGCGGCGCAAATCCCGCCCTACACCCGTCATCGACAAAAACTCTTCACACACGTTCAAAGGACCCTAAACGCACCGGAATCAAACACACTTTCTTTGACCCTACTCGAGTATTCAAGTGATTTGATGCGTAACGATTGTAGGCCTTATGAGGACGGATTAAGGCCGATAAAGGGTTGGAGATTGCGGTCGAAGACTGATGTGCGGCAAATTGCTTGAAATATATTGCTGTAATTTGTTAACGGTAACAATTGATGACTGACGTCACTTGGAACGCGAAGAAAGGTATTTTTAGATGCTGCTCTTTAGGAATCAGGATAATAATAGGCAGACAAGTGCTTCGCTCGCAATTTCGTCCGCTTAGAATTTGGCGAGGCTCCGGTAATATTGCGCTCTTCAGATAATATAACTTCAAATATTTGCGTTATCAAGAAGGATATAGGTAATACAGGGTGACGCAATAGAACGTGCATATTGTATCACCTTTTTAGCGGTCTTATGGGCGCGTGCGAGGAAGGAACTCTGTGTTGTTGGGTAGCGACAATAATGCAGTTTTAGTAGCAATGTCGACGAGAAACGTCACGAATTTTGTGTACGCACGTTTTACATATACAGGGTAAATTTTTAACCAGTGCACAAATTTTTAAGATCGACTCAGAATCGGTAAGTGAACAACTTTTTCCTAGAAACATAGGTCGAAATATGATAAAAAAATTTCGACTCTTCATACAAATCGGACTGATCACGTGATCGATTTAGTATGGGGAGTCCAAAAACTTTTGTCGAATTTCGACCCATGTTTCTAGGAGAAAGTTGTTCACTTACCGATTCTGAGTTTATCCTAAAAATTTGTGCACTGGTCGAAAATTTATCCTGTATATATACAATAGTCGTTTTTGATTCAAAACTAGGCGACTATATTGTTTTGAGTATGGATTACACAACAATCCAAACTTAAATCAAATTTGTACTTGATGAAGTACAAATTTGATTTAAGTTTGGATTGAGCCTATAAAGGAGAATGACAGACTTCAACATTAAAAATGTAGTTTAAAAAACTATAAAAACACACTTTTATAGGAACAGACTAAAATGTACAAAATAACCGTCTATTCAGTAACTGAAATTAAAAAGCGTGGTGCGCGTTGTCAATATTAAGTAAGTATTGAATGCATGCTTTGCAAAGGGCGCACCGCGCTTTTTAATTGCAGTTACTGAATAGACGGTTATTTTGTACATTTTAGTCTGTTCCTATAAAGGTGTGTTTTTATAGTTTTTTAAACTACATTTTATTTTTTACTTTTTAGTTTAATAAATGGCAAGTTATGGATGGGGATGGTAATCGATTTCACAGTCCACTCATGTGTCTGCAGACCCCGTAAACATTATAACTCAAAGGCGTGATTGTATGTATTTAGTTTTACAAATTCAAGTGGAGTCTATTAGTTACCAGATGCGCGAGCCGAACCCTTACTTCCTCCCTACTCCATCATCAGACCCTCACCACCAAGTGTAGCGAATAGGTCTCATCAGAACGAAACAAATGAGGCCAAACTCGAGGGGTTTCCTACTGGTAATTAAGGAGTGCCACTGACTTCCTCCCTGCTCCATCATCAGACCCTTACCACCAAGTGTAGCGAATAGGTCTCATCAGAACCAAACAAATGAGCCCAAACTCGAGGGGTTTCCTAGTGGTCTTAAGGAGTGCCACTGACTTCCTCCCTGCTCCATCATTAGACTCTCACCACCAAGTGTAGCGAATAAGTCTCGTCTGAACGAAACAAATGAGCCCAAACTCGAGGGGTTTTCTTGATATCATTGAGGAGTTTCACTGAGTCCTCCCAGCTCCATCATCGGACCCTTACCACCAAGTGTAACGAATAGGTCTTATAAAAACGAGAAAAATGAGCCCAAACTCGAGGGGTTTCCTATTGGTCATTAGGGAGTGTCACTGGGTCCTCCCAGCTCCATCATCAGACCCTCACCACCAAGTGTAGCGAATAGGTCTCATCAGAACCAAACAAATGAGCCCAAACTCGAGGGGTTTCCTAGTGGTCTTAAGGAGTGCCACTGACTTCCTCCCTGCTCCATCATTAGACTCTCACCACCAAGTGTAACGAATAAGTCTCGTCTGAACGAAACAAATGAGCCCAAAATCGAGGGGTTTTCTTGAAGTCATTGAGGAGTTTCACTGGGTCCTCCCAGCTCCATCATCAGACCCTCACCACCAAGTGTAACGAATAGGTCTTATAAAAACGAAACAAATGAGCCCAAACTCGAGGGGTTTCCTATTAGTCATTAAGGAGTGTCACTGGCTTCCTTCCTGCTCCATCATCAGACCCTCACCACCAAGTGTAGCAAATAGGTCTCATCAGAACGAAACAAATGAGCCAGAACTCGAGGTGTTTCTTATTGGCCATTAAGGAGTGCCACTGGCTTCCTCCCAGCTTCATCATCAAACCCTCGCCACCAAGTGTAGCAAATAGGTCTCGTCTGAACGAAACAAATGAGCCCAAACTCGAGGGGTTTTCTTGAGGTCATTGAGGAGTTTCACTGGGTCCTTCCAGCTCCATCATCAGACCCTCACCACCAAGTGTAACGAATAGGTCTTATAAAAACGAAACAAATAAGCCCAAACTCGAGGGGTTTCCTATTGGTCATTAAGAACTGCCACTGGCTTCCTCCCTGCTCCATCATCAGATCCTCACCATTAAGTGTAGCGAATAGGTCTCATCAGAACAAAACAAATGAGCCTAAACTCGAAGGGTTTCCTAGCAGCCATTGAAGAGTTCTATTGCCCACCTCTTGACTCCATTATCAGATCAGCTCGAAGGTAGCAAATTATTGTATTGTCATCGGATTCATATAGACTTCCAAAGTTTCAAATCAATACAACAATTACAAGTAGGTTAAAATTGAATTCCAAGATTTTCTTACATTGTGACTTAGTTACAAGTGAAGCTAATAAAAGTGTGGTAAAAGCTAATAAAAGTGTGGTAAAAACCAGAAGAGCCGTCTTAGAACATCTCGGACCACAGACAACATAAGAAAATCTGCTTAGGAAATATTTTTCAAAGCTACGAGAAGTGCGGACGGCGGCGACGCGATCATTATTCAAATGATATAATATTTTTTTAATAAACTGCATTTATTAGTCTTACGATGCATACTTTTATTTTAACTGTAGACCACATAATTTATTTTTTTACAATCTATTCAAATATGCACGTTCTAATGCGCTACCCTGTAGTTTTATTTAAAGCTAGCCTTCCACCCGCGGCTTCACCCGTGTGGCCAACACGACGTTATTCCGCGGGAACGCGTTGTTTTTCCGGGATAAAAAGTAGCGTACGTAGCTCCGCCACGCGCCGCTGTCACCGGAACAGAAAAGATTGTCGATCTATATTGTGAATGGTTCCCCTACCACCACTATCACCGGTATAGATAAGTTTGTAGCACTTCTCTTTACCGTTTAGTCTACACCCAGTTTAAACCCTGAATTTAGTATTGTTCAGTAAAGCGATAAGTCTTGAACGTCTTGCTAATAATTAGAGATTAAACGAACTTACCTGAAGTGAAGTTCTATCTTAATTATACGAAGGCTTCGTCCGAAGAGATTAGCTTGATTTAACACTTGTAGTACGCCCTAGTAATCGCCAATTTCACACTATATTGAGAATATACCTATTTATAAATTAAAAAAGTAATAAAAGAAAATTATTATTTTTTAAATTTCAAAAGTGGGTAGTCAACACCGATCTGGCTCAAGCGCCCATCATAGCTGTCATTTAGTTTAGAGTATTATATTTTTCGAATCATATAGGAGAGTAGTTAATAACTTTTGGGAGGGAGGGAAGCTAATCTCTTCGGACGAAGCCTTCGTATAATTAAGATAGAACTTCACTTCAGGTAAGTTCGTTTAATCTCTAATTATACTTCATGCTTCGTCCTCAAGATTAGCTTGATTTAACACTTGTAGACGTTTAGAGACTAAGTGTTCGAAAAATATGCAAAAATTGTAATATATAGGCTACTGAATAATATAGATTGAAATTATAACATAACTTATACTATCTTGCTTCTATATTTTCTCAACATAGAAACAAAAAGCAATAAAAAAGTATTATTTGTTACATAAAAAATCAACATCGCTTATGAAATAAACGAAAAATATTTTGATTAAGCACTCAAAACAGTGGTGCCAAATTTTTTATCACAATTGCTGTTTACTGGCCTGTTATAAATTTGGCAAACGTATGTGATTCTGAAAACCAACCTGCAGTTTTATAATCTGGTCTATGCTAAAACCTAAATTTTGCGCAGCTGACGTAGCAGCATACAGGGTATTATGCGCAGTGAACGTAGAAATATCAATTCCACTTAAATGTAACGTATTTTTTATTCATTTGAATAAGGTTTGTGACGTAACAGGCTTATATGGCTTTCGGTAACTAATAAATAAATTGTCGGAATCAGGACAGAGAAACATTTTCATTTCAAGGTAAGTAATCAAAACTCTTGCAGGACAAATACTTGGCTTTTAGTTATAGAATGGTATAACGAGCAATGTGTTTTTTTTTTATATATATATATATATTTTCCAGATTCTAACTTTCGTTAGCAAACCACTTTTCAAGACAATTTAAAATCTGTGCTATATTCCAGACTTCATTAAATTTAGGGGATGGAGGTCTGGTACGAAAAACTCCTTTAATAAATCTTTTTCTTTCTTGATTTAGTGATATATCAATTTTAGTTATTAAAGCCAAAGCAGAATGATAACAGTTAATTGTGCCATACTGAGCGCCACTGTTTAAAGCAGATGCAAAAAATTTTGTATATCGGGAATTGATACTTTCGTATAAGTTTAGTTTATTTTGTTGACAATAAATAAACCACTTTTAATAGTAAACTTCGTATTGTTTATACGAGTTATCCAAAAAAGGGGTTAAGCATGACGTCCAGAGAAAATTATTTGACGCGTCTTCGTACCATCACCATCACCAGTTGAGCATTTGTTTGCGGCTGGAATTTGTAGACAAAATTAGGTTTGAATCTGCTTTGAAAACGAATTGTTTACTTATTAAAAGACTCTTAAATAGTGGATACCACGTTTATGTGGACCAAAATGGAACTACTATTATATCTGTGGCATTATCAGAGATAATCTTTCTTAAACATTTAGGCAGCATTGTGAAAGGAGGAAAAACATTAAAATTTAATTTCGACCACGACACTGAAAAAAAAAACATTTACGGCGTATGCATCCGGATCCTTATGCCATGGATATATATCTTGAACATTTATTATTTTTAACGACTAGCGTATGAATGAAAATATCTATGAAACTCTTCAACAATTTGTTGAAAGGCATAATCAGCTAGCTGCCATTCTTGGTCTGCCTGCATAGTATTATCTGAAGATCGAATATGAGATGCAAAAACGTAAAGATTTTTACGTTTACGCCATTGCCAGAGGTCTTTTGCGATCTCTGTCAGGTGTGGGGAGTGTATATCACCCATACGGTTTACGTAGGAAATTACCGTGGTATTGTCAGTTCGTAGAAGTACTTGACAGTTAGTATCTTAACCAATAAACGCAGCAAGAATTCCTAAATAATTTATTGTCTGCTACTTTCTTTTACACTCCATAAACCACTAGCTCTGTCGTCTCCACATGCAATTCCCCACCCCGTAGTTGAGGCACCTGAAAAACTTCCAGGTCACACTTGTCTATTTTTATTTTGGTGCGGCTCCACCAATAGAATCCTGTTCCAAGTAACAAGGTATATCCATGTACTAATTATACATATTTCAAATAATTTAGTATACAACCAGCTGCATTTCACGGCGGGACAGGCGGATATTAACAGTCCAATAAAACTAACAAATTCTCTAATTTTACACCTTTTTAAGTTAGAAAACTTTTGTATTGCAAATTTAATTTTGGCAAAGTGACCTAGAATTTCTTTTAGTTTAAACTATATTCTAAGAACTTACAAGACTGAGAAGGTATAAAATTACTTTTATCGGTATTTATAATGAAACCTAAGCTTGTAAGCAACTTTACGGTATCTTGTAAGTTTTAAGACCCTTATATTAGACAGAGGTCATCCAAATATATTGTTAACAGGTAACCATATAATCATGAGTATTTCATGACCGGTTTCATGATGACTTTAGTGAAAAAAAGGAGCTGTGTTTAAACCAAATAATAAGACATTAAATTCATATGCTTTTTGATCAAATTGGTATCTTAGATATTTTCGGTCTTCCTTGTGAATTTTTAACAAAAAGTATGTCTTTCAGGTCTACTGTGCACGGTTACAATCTCTCGGTATCAATTTTATAACTGTTCTTAAATCCTTGAGTTTAAAATGTCTTGAGTCAATAAATTTATTTAGTGATAAGTTTAAGATGAAGCGCATTTTTCCATTTGGCTTGGGTACTAAAAAATAGTTGATAGATATTGATCAGATTCAGAGATCTCTGAAATTGCAGAGACAGCAAATTTTTTATTTCGTGTATGAAAAGAGCCTTTTCCTTTTCACTACATTTTTGGGTTGACGGTGATACAGGTTGCATCGGCTTTCGATTGAAGGGAATCTTATATCCTTTTTATGAAAAAGAACCAGTGGGTCCTTGGTAATCATTAAAAATTCTTTATAGAATAATGATAAACGACCTGCATGCGTTAACGTATTTAGCGTCGGCTGTTGTTCTGTCTCTGCCACGGATACTGCGACTGCTTCGATAAGTTGATGAGCCGTCTACGCGTCGAAGTCGTTGCAGGCTCCTTCGTCCTGGGAGGGCCCGTCGGCCTGCGACTAGGACCCGGACCCTTCCAGTTTAAATTTCGCGAAGAACTGTATAACTTACTTATTAGGAAACTTTTGTGTCGTTGATTGCTTTGGGTCTGTGCTAGACCTGTTAATAGCTTTAGCTGATTTTTTGTTTTCCCTTAAGTTTTCGCCGAATAATTGTTTATCAATTTTGATTTTTTGAAGAGAATCCCTTAGATCCATCTTCACGGCATTCAGAAAAAAAATTGTAAATTGAATTAGAATGTTGACAATCACACATAATTTTTGCCAAATCCATAAGTGTTTTAGCAAGGCTGTATTTTTCTCATTTGCAGACAATATAATAGTATAGATTTTACCAGACAAGTGTTTCCAGCAGTCGATTCCTTCTGTTTCAGTTGAATGGCCTTATTGTGTTTAGCAATAATATCTGAAACAGCTGCTTTAATCTTAGGATCAAGCTCAGGTGGGTCAATCAATTTGCAATTTTCTGGGGTCATGTACTTACGAGTTCTTTACGCAATTCTTTGTTAATACCTGTTGTGACCCAGTGCTGGAAAACTCCAGCACTCCTGACTGAAGTAGGGTCAGTACCTAATATTTCTAATACTTCACTATCTAAGTGTATGTTTTCTGTTTCAAGAGCAGACGTTTGATCTGAAGGTAGATCACGCTTCGGAGCCTCAGTCGACGAATGACCATCCTGTATATTTGTAATGTTTTCAGACTGGGATGTACTGGGGATTGGTTCCAAGTACTTGTTCTAATTGTCCTTCAGGTTAACCCTTAGAACATGGTGCGTCGAGGTCAACTATGACCTCTTGGTCGTATGTAAGGGACAGAGTAAGCCTCATGTTCATACAATTTTTTTTTAATGTCAGTATAATATTGTAAGAGACAGTCCCCAGTTATAACAACACGTACTGTCCGCAAACTACACTTAGTAGTACCTTATAACAGTCCCGTTGTACTGTTTGTAGGACCCAGTGACTGCAGTGTATATAATGATGATAATGTTATCATTATTTGAGATTATGTATTGCTTAACCTTAGGTATGCAATTAAATTTCGTAAGAGACAGTCCCAGTTCGAAAAAAAAGTACTGTCCGCAAACTATTGAAAATCGACACAACATAATAAGCATAATACTTTAGAGTACATAGCTGTTTTTTAGCTTAGTCACTTATGTAAATTATTTTCAGTAAGAAGCAGTCCCAGTTCAAAGAAAGTACTGCCCGCAAACTGTTTAACAGTACCAGTTCAAAAGAAAAGTACTGTCCGCAAACTATTGAAAATCGACACATCATAATAAGCATAATACTTTAGAGTACAAAGCTCTTTTTAGCTTAGTCACTTATGTGAATTATTTTCAGTAAGAAGCAGTCCCAGTTCATAGAAAGTACTGCCCGCAAACTGTTTGAAATCTACTTATACGAGAACTTGTAAAAGTCTGTGACGAACTAATGCATTTATGTTCAATTATAACTTTAAAATTAATTAATAATTTTGTTACACTTTATTGAAAGTATTTATTTTACAAACTTAGTAATAAGTAGGTAGTTAAATAGTCAAACCGTTTTATCGTTGAACGTAATTATCGTTTGCATTTTTTGCGAAACGTTAGAAAACCAGGTCACTGAACTTCAATATGCAATATAATATGTCAAGGCCAGTGACTTATAAATGTATAAAAATACATAACGTACCTTAAGATAAGGACGACGAGCGATAGAATTGTTCCGATAACTCAGAACAAGATAAATCTCACCGGTGGTGGTGCTTCTTTTTTCGCTCCAACTTTCTCTCCAATCTTATAATTTTTCGTTTAATGTGTTTACAGTTATCTTTTTTGCGTTTGGGCATCCTAAATAATCACTTTTAACAACAACTAACAACTTTTTTAACACAATTTAAAAACTAGATGTGAATCGGCGACGCACTAGAAAGCGAATGACAGCTATGATGGGCGCTTGAGCCAGATCGGTGTTGACTACCCACTTTTGAAATTTAAAAAATAATAGTTTTCTTTTATTACTTTTTTAATTTATAAATAGGTATACCCCCTTCCCCTTGGACCGCCGTTGGGTGTAGACGTATACTGTCCCCACGTTCAAATAATTGTAAAATAAATAAACCAAATTTAAATTAAAATAGTGACGGAAATCCGCTTCGGAAAATAGGACCGCATAGTTCAAGAAGAGCTTTATTATACGACTGAGCTGAATTGCAAGCAACCACCTCGTCGGTCCTGCTGCCCTGGTACTTTCAAGCGACTCGGCCACTTACGAGGTACAGTGAATTGTTTTGTTCTCACCTTATCCAATCGACGCCCGCACTGGACATCGTCCGTGAACAAAGCGCTGCCGTTTGGTGAAAGACCCAGTGGGCGTAACTTCTCTACAGTACTACTACGCTTGTGTGACCTCTTGCGTCTTATTATTCCCTGGTACTTAAAATGGACAAAAATGACAAATCTTTGTCGGAATCCAATATCTCTGAACAATTTGATCGCACGCCACCGAACTTTGTCTTTCAACGTAATAAGCGGGCCAGAGAAAATGACTGCGAGCACGACTTTATTTCTTTTCAAAATGATATGAAATTAATGATATCTAAAATGATGGAAGAACAGCAAGCAGAGATGAAAAAAATTTATCCTACCTTAATGCAAATCAAAACTACAAATAGCAATATAGAAGGATCCATAGCGTTTCTTACGACACAAAATGAGGAACTAAAAACAAAAATTGAGCAGTTGGAGCTCCAAACAAAAAAAGATAAAGACTATATAGTAATACTGGAGGATAAAATCGAAGATCTGCAACGTGAAAATCGAAAATCAAACATCGAAATAAAAAATGTACCAAAAATCGCTAAAGAATCTAAAGAAGACTTAACAAAGATGGTTTTAAGCTTATCCAAAAGCATTGGCTGCAACATTGAAAAACATGATATCAAGGATATTTATAGAGTCCGAAGTAAGCGTGATATTAATAAGAGTCCAATTATTACTGAATTGTCATCAACAATACTAAAAACCGAGTTCCTGAAAATGATAAAACAATTTAATGTAAAAAATAAGGAAAAATTGTGTGCAAAACATCTCGGCTTTACGACTGACGAGTATTCTCCGGTGTTTGTGGCTGAACAGCTGACAGCAAAAGCGGCGCGGCTTCACTTTCTTGCACGGGATCTGGCCAAGTCAAAGGAGTACAAATTCTGCTGGACTGCCTACGGGAGAATCTATGTAAGAAAAAATGAGAACACACCAATTATAGCTATCAAAAATGAGACACAGATACATGGCCTTATGCAAAAAGATTGACTATTTGTTTTAAGTACTTACCTTATTAATATGTTGATACATTTTTGTTTAGATTTTCATTACATTATTGATATTTGTCTACTTTACGATGCTTATATTGTTATCATAAAACACACACCATCACACAAATTTACACATCACCCAAACTTAATTACCACACATTATATTATTTACAAAAGCCTATTTATCGTATATATAATAAACACACAATATAATCATACATACCACAAAACGGCCATTATACCACATACAATAATACAAACATTTCAAATAAACACTCAAAATACTCATTACAATAATTATACTAGTTTACTATACATACATACAAGTAACAATATATATATAATAAATCTAATTAATAAATATTTGAATTATGGATAGTTCGTTAAATACACTGTATGAATTGGACAAATTAGATATTGCTCAGTCTACAGAGTGTCAGGCTCAAAATTTTATAGCACAAAATCAAATAAATAAATCTGATATTACTATTATATCTCAAAACATTCGAAGTGTTTATAAAAACATGGACGACTTTAATTTAAATTTAAGTGCACTTAATTTACTGCCCGACTTTATCGTCCTTAGTGAGTGTTGGTTGGATAGTGGCAAACCTTTACCTCTTATGAATAATTATACTTCATATAACACAGTGCATCACCTAAATCAGGCTGATGGTGTAATAGCTTATGTTCATAATAAACACGCAGTCAGTGTTAAGGAAATATATTTGTCACACGCATCTTGCTTGGAAATCACTTTTAATAACTGCATTATAATTGGTATATATCGTTCCCCTTCAAATATTAATGCTGAAAGCTTTGTTAACTCTTTGAGTCTTTACCTAGAGTCCATTAAAAAGTATAAATATATTGTCTTGACCGGTGATATAAACATAAATATCTTACATAAGCTAAATGAAACCTCTACTGAAAGGGCAAATAGACTTAGCTATCTTAATATGCTGTCTACACATGGCTTACTACCAGGTCATACGATACCAACGAGAGGAGCCAACTGTCTCGACCACTTTATGTTGAAAATTGATAAAAACAACCTGAATGCATCAATCGTAGTAATAAATACAACCATCACAGATCATTCTATGATTTTTCTTAAATTAAGTGATGTATCAAATAGAGTTGAATGTCAAAATAAATACAAAACATTACTTAATATCGATGACGCAATTATTTCTCTTAAAAATTCTAACTTACAAGATTTGCTTACTTATACTAACCCTAACACTCTAGCTGAATTATTAATAAACAGAATTCAGAACTGTATATTACAAAATACAATTATTAAACAGGTTCCAAAATCAAACCGAATTATAAAACCATGGATGACAATAGGTTTACTTCGATGCATCAAAAATAGGAATAATATGCAACTGAAACTCAGATCTGACAAAGGAAATGAAATTTTAAAGATTACGTACAAGCGCTATAGAAATTATTGTAATGGTCTAATTAGGAAGCTTAAACGAAAATATGAGCGAGAGCAAATAGCGAAAGCCACTGTTAACCCAAAATTACTCTGGAAGACAATCAATAATATTACACAACATAAAAAGAAACAAGACAAAAATCTGGAACTGTTAAATGCCAAGTCAACTCCACTAGAATCCGTTAATCACGTTAATAACTTTTTTGCCGATATTGGAAAATCTTTGGCCGAGGCGATTATCACAAAAAACACTCAAAAAAATACAACATCAACAGATATAACTCATACAACGGGAACCTCCCATGCCTCATCTTTTGTTTTACTAGAGACTGATGAGTCAGAGGTTAGGTCTGTGCTAATGAATCTTAAAACAGAGAGCGCCCCTGGATATGACAATATTACTACCAAGTTTCTAAAACAGGCTAACATTCTACTAGTTCCACTGATAACACATCTAACAAATCTTTGCTTCAGGGAAGGTGTTTTTCCAGATGCTCTTAAGTTAGCAATTATTAGCCCCGTGTACAAGAGTGGTGATAGAGACGATCCTAATAACTTTAGACCTATTTCAGTCCTCCCTGCAATATCAAAAATTTTGGAAAAATTATTAAATAACCGTTTGATAGCTTACCTAAATAAATTTAATTTACTCTCACAATCACAATTCGGCTTCAGACGAGGACTTAGCACAGAAGATGCTGTTACAGCTCTGACGTCGATAATTATTGAACAGGTAGATAAGGGAAACAAATGTCTGACTGTTTTTCTTGATATGAAAAAAGCTTTCGATAGTGTCTCTATCCCCACTCTACTACGGAAGCTTGAACAACTTGGTATACGAGGTATTCCCTTTGAGTTATTCAAAGATTACCTTACAAACCGAAAGCAACGGGTAAAAATAGGTAATCACTGTAGTCAAGACTCAACCATCACCTATGGAGTTCCTCAGGGGAGTGTTTTAGGGCCAACCCTATTTCTGATATATGTTAACACTCTATGTAACATGTCTTTGAATAATGGACATATTTTTTCGTATGCTGATGACACAGCTCTGGTATTTTGTGGACGGGACTGGAAAGAAGTTCATCACAATGCTGAAATGGGATTAGCCAAGGTCGCGCAGTGGTTAGAAATACACTTATTAACACTCAATGCATCTAAGACAAACTTTATATGTTTCACAAATTATAATAAGAATCTACCTAATCTCAATATTAAAATTCATACTTGCTCTACATTAGACAACTCGAACTGCTCCTGTCCTCAAATTAACCAGATAAGTAGCACTAAGTATCTCGGTATTCTGATCGACCAGCGGTTGTCCTGGCATTTACACGTAGAACTTTTAATGACAAGGATAAGGAAATTCATCTGGTTTTTCAAATGCTTAAGACACCTTACAACTCCCGAATTATTAAAACAAATATATGTGTCGTTAGTACAATCGGTTTTGGTTTATTGCATAAGCGTATGGGGAGGAGCCACAAAAACAAAATTTTTGGATCTAGAGAGAGCTCAGAGATCAGTGCTAAAGGTTATGTATTATAAACCATACAGATTCCCAACACATGAGTTATACTCTTTTTGTGATCTTCTTACAGTCCGCAAGCTATATATTCTTAATCTAGTTCTTAAACAGCACAAGACCCTCATCTACAAACCTGAATTTGAAGGAAAAAGAAGGAAGGCACCTGCAGTTCCTAGAGTTCTTGTAAAAACAGCGTACGCCATACGGCAACAGGCCTCGCAGTCTTTTTATATATATAATTTCTTAAATAAACATTTAAATATATACCCAAAAACAAATAAGCAGTGTAAAATGGATGTCATTGAGTGGCTGAAGGGTAAAGACTATGAGGAAATAGAAAATATATTAAAATAAAATATCGTTAATAAGGACGCAAATACACATTCATACACATTCAGACATACACTCACACAGACACGCACGCACACACACGCGCAAACACACACACACACACACACACCATATCGTAGTCGATAGCTGTTACTAAATTTTTTTATTCTTTTCTTCTGTTTTATTTTATAAAAGTATAATTTTAACACCTAATGGTATTTCTGTAACAAAAGTATATGTAAGAACATTGAGGAAGAGCGAGATCTTCTAGTACAAGTATTTTTATACCTAAAAGAGGATCTCCATGCACTGTTATAGTTTATAGTTCTATTGTTACGAAATAAATATTTTTTGTTTTTTGTTTTTTTTTGTATATTCTCAATATAGTGTGAAATTGGCGATTACTAGGGCGTACTACAAGTGTTAAATCAAGCTAATCTTGAGGACGAAGCATGAAGTATAATATTGCTTCTACGAAAGTTAATAACTTTTCTGTTTTTACTACCTATTTTGTTCTTTAAACTCTAAACTCATCATCATCTTATCCGTACGACGCTCACTGCTGGTCATTAGCCTCCCCCAAGGATCTCCATAACGATCGGTCCTGCGCGCTGCATCCAGCGGCTTCCCGCGACCTTGACCATATCGTCGGTCCACCTTGTAGGGCGTCTGCACACGTAACCTTGTCTGGTATGCGGTCGCCATTCGGGAACCTTTCCACTCCAACGGCCATCTGTTCTCCGCGCTATGTGACCAACTGCCACTTTAACTGAGCAATCTTTTGAGCGATGTCGGTCGTTTTAGTTCTCCTGTGGATCTCATCATTTCTGATTCGATCGAGCCGGCAAATACCAAACATCGTTCTCTCCATGATTGCTCGCTGGGTGACTTTGAGCTTTCTCATAAGATCCATAGTAGAAGTCCACGTCTCACTCCATATTATAACTAGTAACACACACTGTAAGCCTTGCATGACCACTCAAAACGTAATATGTAGGTATCTCATGATAATGCGATTTATCGACATTCAAATGTCAAAACCCATAGTCTTTCGAGAGTTAAACGGGATAACTTATCGTATCATATCGCGTTTTGTTGGTCATGCTAGGAGGGTTGGTCCTTAAAATAATTATCTAATATAAATTGGATTAACTTTTGCCCATGTAGATCAATTCCATCTTATTGATATCTTAATGTAATTTTAATATAATATATTTAATAACGGAAATCAAATAAGTTTTTAATAATTATTAATAATGTAAGGAAATACCTACGAACCTTCATAAAAGAAATTGTATCGAGCAATAACATATTTTTCAATACGGTTGTAACTTCAATACTACTTTGTTTACAAATTCGCATAAAATTGATCGAAATGTATTAGTTTGATTGTTACCGGCGTGACTCAGTGATTCCTGAGTTAATGTAATCAAATATGGGCCACTTTAGTTAAGTAACTATGTCTAAAACGACGAAAGTCAGCACCATCTTATTAATTATTAATATAGGTAACTAGCGCTACGCTCGCGAGTTCGTCTGCGTGAACCCCCTTTTTACAACCTTTTTATTAACTTGCCATGTTAGTTAGTTTGTTAGTTAGTGAGGGACAAATCTTGCAAGCTTAATTTCACCTACATCCCAGTGTCCGATGGAGCTGAAATTTTGTATACAGTTTTGGTATGGATGACAATACAATATTAAGGTACAGTCAGCAAAAAAGGTTGTCATAAAAATGAAATTTTTACAAAAATCTTATTTACAAGCTTTTTATTAACTTGCCATGTTAGTTAGTTAGTGGGGGACAAGTCTTGCAAGCTTAATTTGACCCAGTTCCCAGTGTCCGATGGAGCTGAAATTTTGTACTTATACAGGTTTGGTTCAAATGATAATACAATATTAAAGTACAGTCAGCAAAAAAGCTTGTCATAAAAATGAAATTTTTACAAAAAACTTATTTACAAGCTTTTTAATAACTTGCCATGTTAGTGAGTTAGTGGGGGACAAGTCTTGCAAGCTTAATTTGACCCAGTTCCCAGTGTCCGATGGAGCTGAAATTTTGTATTCAGGTTTGGTTCAGATGACAATACAATATTAAAGTACAGTCAGCAAAAAAGCTTGTCATAAAAAAAATTACTTAAAACTTATTACCACCTTGGAAGGGGAATTTTCAAAAATCCTCTCTTAATGCTCCCATACACTCCCCAAGGAACATACTTACCAAATTTCAGCTTCCTGCGCTCAGTAGTTTTGGCTGTGCGTCGTCTGTCAGTCAGTCAGTACAGTAACGCAAAAGTTTTATTTATATATAGATATGTGGTCAACGATCTGGTCAAGGTCGCGGGAAGCCGCTGGATGCGGGCAGCGCAGGACCGATCGTTGTGGAGATCCTTGGGGGAGGCCTGGGCGTTTTTCAAAAAAGTTGACCGTTACGGAACCGGAATATTACTTTTTTTCAAATAAATGCTATACAAAAACGTTACTAACCTGAACGTTACGAAAGTATATTTTATGACTTCACATCACAATATTTAATATAAATACACTAAAACTTATGATTCTAATAAACTTCAGTTATTTTTAGATACTTGGTGCAAAACTTTAAACAACTTTCGTGTTAAAACAATAATTATGTATCTTTAAAAATCAATGTACTAAATAATCGGAATAAGTTTTTGACGACACACTGCTCTGAACTGTAAGTAACGGTAAATAACCAATCCTAAAAGCCGGAAAAAGAAACAGATAATAGATGCTAAACCGCCCAAAAATGGTTGCCACAGAAAAAAATATCTGAATACTTGGTATTATTTTAAAGTCGACAAAATCGTCGTTACTAACTGGGAATTCTGGTATCATCAAATTTCCAGGACAAAATAAAATTTGATTTATTTACTGATTTTGATATGACAACCAATAAAAAGACATTAAAAAACGTAATTTCATATTGTTTTACCACAAATCAAGTGATTTTAATGTGAATATGATGAGAATATTTCATCGATGAGAACATCGCGAAATTGGGGTACATGTGGTTACAATTTTTATTTTTATTTTTTATTAGGATTTTATTTTACTTATTTTTTCTATTTTAATTTAATTGTGTTTAAATTTGATTTTAAACATGATGTTTACACTAATAATGAATTAATGAAAGAATTTATAAGTCAGTGGACATTGTGTTTTGGCAATGGTCAAAAGATTTGAAAAATGCCCGCCTATGCCCAGCAGTGGGCGTCGTTCGGCTGACATGATGATGATGATGTGGTCAACCGCCTCTATGTGTGGTCTAGTCGTACACACCACCGCTATCAGGCATAGGATGCACAGGTCCCGGGTTCGATTCTCAGTGGGAGTACATTTTGTATTCGGTTTGGTTGGTGGTAGAGCTGGTTCAAAGTCCGCCTGGCTTGCTACCACCATCATAACTAAGTCTGACGCCATAAAAACTATGTTTTCAGCATTGTTGTTTTCCGGCATTTAGAGACAGTTCCACAGTAATGGAGAGTTCCGGGAGTAGTACGGTTCCACCTTCATCCTTATGAGTGTCACACAAGTGTCACACAGGAAATGTAAGTGTGTGAATGAGTGTCATGTTTTCTTTCATGTCAAAACTAGTGTTTCAAGAGTTTGTACAGTGCCACAAACTTTGCTGTGCCGGTGGCCAAAATGTGAAACTAACGTGATTTTTTTTAATGTCATTTTGCTGTCAAGTTGATGTCCAACCATAGCGCTGCTGGCGGCTGAAGTTCTTAGAAGTCAGGGCCGCTTAAATTACTACAAAAAAAAAAAAACGTACGAAGCGCCGCTGTCACCGGCACAGAAAAGGTTGTGGCACTGTATTCTTCAAACCGCCTTGAACAAAGAAACTTTGAAAAGAAAAGAACCTTTGAATAACTGATGAGTTCCATTGTTGGTACTACTTAGTGTTTGATTGAAAAATATCTTCAATTATGTCTTTGCCTGTCATTAAGTTACTAACAATATTGTACATCTACTATATAGACAAAACAAATTATAAAAAATTGTGTTTAAAAATACCTTTTCCATTTACAGCAGTGGTTAAGTACTGAAAATAGAAATCGATCTTAGTCTATTTTTAATTTGATTGCTGTAACTTTTCGTTATAAAGACACCGGCAATGACTTTTATGACTTCTAGTCGATACTACTTGTTGACAACTTTTTTATTAATCTTTCGGCGATAATTTTTGGTATATTTTCATACAAACAGTCTTCTTCTTCTTCAGACAATCCTTTTGAAAGTTTAATTTTGTATAGAAAGTGGCTCCCCCACCACGGCAATCCAAGGTCTGTATCTCAGACGATATAGGAGATCCAAGGAATTTATAAGTACTACGGAGATCGCAACAAGCAAATGACAGCTCGTAATCACCAATCGTTTCGTGTGAGAGCAGCAATCTTTGTACGATCAATCGACGATATCGTCGCACGTTGATCGTGACGACCGACGAGACAGATCGTTCCGTTTAAAGAGCCCTTAAAAGGTTGATGACTGTAATGTTCATTTATGATTCAAGCTTAGTTGTTTGCTTTTAAAAATATTGTTCTATTTCTGTGATTATTGGCTTTTTGTACAAATCAAATATAAATAAAGGAAACTTTCTTTAGAGAAACTTTATAATTGTATGAGGCACAATAAATATTGATTGTGATTTTAACGTTAGAATTGTTTCTTCCTAAGCAATTCTTTAAATCAGCTTATGCTCCATTTAAAATCGATATCTTCAGTACATACACCAAGTACGAAAAACTATCTTTAAAGATAGTGATAGTAAACTATACGATTCATCAAAAAGCTACCAAAGTATTGAATATAATTTCCACAAAAGTAAGTAAACACCATAGCGGTGATGTTCTGGTTTTCATACAAAATAATTAAATCACGATTACGAGAAATAGAGGTTTCGCGCTTGAGGTACACAGTTGTTTTAATATTTATTTATTCTCATCGGGGTAACACCTAGCCTTCAACACACCTGATGTTCTCGTAAGCATCGGTGGGAGCCACGTGGCTCCCACCGATGCTCAAGTGGCACTTTATTTTGTAATTATTTCAATTTTTATGTGTTTTGAACGCGGTTTTCGGTGTTTATAAGAGAAATAAACTCTATTTACTATAAAAATACAATATAATATATGATCCGTAACAAAAAAAATAATAAAAAATTCTTGAAAATTTGCAACGAAAAAAAAAATTTTTATTTTTTTTCGAAAAATATAATATTTTTGGTTTTCCATATATTATAATTTTATCTGATAGGTTTTTTCATGCACATTCTAAATATATATACTTTTTATATGTTATTTCATCGATAACTGTATGAAAAAAAAATATTTCGATATTATCTTTTGTTTACACAAAAGTTGAGTTTGAACGTCAATTATAAAAACAAAACATCTCGTTAAAGTGTCGGATAAGTTTTATCCGCTGCTATGACTCATATGCTGCTCATAAATGTAACTTCCGTCGTCGTGCGCACAAACAGATGTTTGTAGAGCCCAAACGCGCGCTAAGATGCTTTGTTTACGTAAAAAATGTAATTTGATACCCCTGACAGTCGAGATGTTAAGTGAAGATAAGGCTGAAGATGGGCTTTCATTACTCCCGGAATTCTCCACCACTGAAGAATTGGCACATTGGAACTTATCGCCACGGTTAATTTCAAAACAAAATCGTCAGCGATTTTGAATATGCACGTGTTGCCGTTTAGATGTTAATTCTTCGCTCAACAATAACAAAGTGTTAATTACTGAACATCATCTATATTAATATTATAAAGAGGAAATATTTGATTGTTTGTTTGTTTGTTTGCATCGAATAGGCTCCGCAAGTACTGGGCTGATTTAAAAAAATATTTTACCATTAGAAAGCTACATTCTTCCCGAGTGACATAGGCTATAATATTTTATCCCGATATCCCCACGGGAACGGGTACCTCGCGGGTAAAACCGCGAGGATAAGCCTTCGATCAACAATAACACCTACAGTGCCACAAACTTTGCTGTGCCGGTGACAGCGGCGCTACGTACGTTTTTTCTTTTTTTTGTAGCAATTTAACCGGCCCTGACTTCTAAGAACTTCAGCCGCCAGCAGCGCTATGGTTGGATATCAACTTGACAGCAGAATGACATTAAAAAAAAAAACACGCTGTTTCACATTTTGGCCACCGGCACAGCAAAGTTTGTGGCACTGTAAAAGAATGGCGATGAGCAAAAAGTTAAGATATTTTCTAGAATAGGTTTTGAGAAAAGCATAATGCACACCAAAAAGTTTCTAATCACACTTTATAATCGCTGATACAATATTATATTCTCTTTGGTCTTTACACTAAGTCAAAGAGTACAGTACTTATCATTTTGACATTTTGTTATTAATTCCTGAAAGTGATAGATTTTTTTTCATTTTTCAGATTTGCAAAAGTTGTTGTAAACCGAGGCATCAAAATGAGCTACTTGGAAAAAGTTGATAAATATTTGGATTCACTGAAAGTGGGAAAGAGTAAGTAACTGAAGTTCATGTATTAGATTTTGTATTTTACAGTCGGGCCTTGTCCAGAAGGGGCGATGCAAATCCGCCGCACATCGGCACGCGCGAGTTTCTACACGCGTTGGCGAGGTACTGTGTGTCAATATATTGTCCACAAGCATCGCGCGTACCTATCTAAAATACGCGCGTAATACGCGCAAAAATTCGCCCTTCTGGACAAGGCTAAAATCTTGTATTCATTAGGCAACATTTTGATGCGCAACATGTTGTAGATAATTCAATATATCGTTCGCAAGCATCGCGCGTACCTATCTAAAATACGCGCGTAATACGCGCCAAAATTCGCTCTTCTGGACAAGGTCTAAAATCTTGTATTCATTAGACAACATTTTGATGCGCAACATGTTGAAGGACTTCGTTTAGACACGTCATGTTGTACACCAGCTGGTAACCTCGCGCGATGTTGTGCAACGTTGCCAAACATGATGAGCATCACGTCATCATCATCATCATCAGCCTATTAACATCCACTGCTGGACATAGGCCTCTCCAAGAGTATGCCATCGAGCACGATCAGTGGCTTCTCTCACCCAGCTCTTGCCAGCCACCCTGCAAAGATCGTCGCTCCACCTAGTCTGAGGGCGTCCTAGACTACGTTTGCCGATTCACGGTCTCCACTCTAGAACTCGCTTACCCCAGCAGTTCTGTTATCGGTTTTGCGGCTTATATGGCCGGCCCACTGCCACTTCATTTTGCTAATCCGGTGGGCTATGTCGATTACTTTCGTTCTCTGTCTGATTACCACGTTCCGGATTCGATCCTTCAGAGAAACTCCGAGCATAGCCCTTTCCATTAGCTCGCTGAGCGACTTTGAATTTGTGAACCAGCCTTGCCGTGAGTATCACACACACAGCGTCAAATTTTGCCTAAAAATCAGTTCAGTTCAGACAAAGCAGAAAAATGCTCGAGCAACTTTCTGGCTCATTTGAAAATAGGTCCGTATTATATCTACATTCCACGACATCGAATGATTCCAGGTGCCTTGGTGGACTCATGGTTCATGATGTCAAGCCCCACGCCGATCCTGTGCGTGGTGCTGGCCTACATGCTGCTGATCAAGGTGATACCGGTGCTATTGAAGGACCGGCCTCCTCTGCAGATCAACAACCTCATCGCGTATTACAACGCTGCCCAGGTGTTGCTAGCTAGCGTGATTTGTACAAAGGTGAGTAATCTATCTATCCTCATATCTGATGATCGTGGCCAGCACCCGGTAACCTTATGGGGAGATTGTGAGGAGGCTCCCTCCCTCTGTCCGGCCCCCTCTCAAGCTTTCGAGCTCGTTAGGGGGCCGGAGCAGGGGTTAGAACCGCCCAGCCCTGACACGAAGCCTAGGCTTGATGGGAGGGCTGGGCGCGGCGAGAGACAGACCTTGTGTCTGACTGAATCCAACATGCCGTGTGGTATACGTAAAGACAGTATTTGCCAAAACTATAAAAAAAATAAGGTTACATCTGGAGCAGATGATCTACCTCCACTGGTTTCGATCCAGCGCGTCTCTTACGATCTTGTAGAGTTTGGAGGACGACGACTCTTTTGCATGATTGGCCCATCATGTCGGTGAGCGATAGATTGCAAACGCCCTGGTGAACTCATGTTTCATGATACCTACCGCCCTAGCGCTGATCCTGTGCGTGGTTCTTCTGCTGATATAGGTTAAGTAAGATTAGTATAGTACAGATATCAACCATGGTTAACACTGATTACTACAGCTCATAGTGATGGTTTCATCACTCTTCCCTCTGAACCAAAATTGAACAAGTCCCTTTGAACAATAAAGAAAAAAAATTACTGCTGTTATAAATGCTTATTTCCCACCGTAGGGCTTGCAAACAGATGGCGTAGCTTCCCAATTGACATTCACTGGTGCTTGTTCTGAATATTTTTTTATAATGTAAAATAATCAATAGATTGACTTATTAGTTGCATTTTACTTATTAATTTAGTTGGCCTGTCATGTAAAATCTATAAAAATAGAACTGATTTTACCTTTCAACCATTTACTAATTACCATTGAGTCAGTATAAACTAAAATAAGTTTTTAGTAAAATTTCATTTTTATGACAAGCTTTTTTGCTGACTGTACTTTAATTATCGTATAGTCATCTAAACCATACCTGTATACAAAATTTCAGCTCCATCGGACACTGGGAAGTGGGTCAAATTAAGCTAGCAAGATTTGTCCCCCACTAACAAACTTACTAACCAACATGGCAAGTTAATAAAAAGCTTATAACAAAATAGACTACCATGAGATTTGCATAGTGCACACTGTAGGTATAAGATAATATTATACTACTTAAATAATATCATTTATAATTACAGGCTCTACGGTTGAATCTCTTCAAAGATGGAATAATATACGCAGGGTGTCGCTATCCGTCCCATACACAGAACCCATTGGTAAGATTTTTTTATATATTTCGAAATATTGAATCAAAGCAGGTATTTTTTTCTTTAAAAACCTGGTCTTCCTTCTGTTACCCGTTTTATTGATGTATTTGAACCTTACCAAGGTAGACTAACAGGTTTCATTACTAATTCTCGTTTTATTCTGATTTCAGTTGCTAGATTTAGGCTGGTGGTACTTCTTTGCCAAGTTTACTGAGCTTTTGGATACCGTCTTCTTTGTTCTTAGAAAGAAAAATAATCAGGTAAAAATTCAACATATTTTATACTTAAAAATCTATTTAATTTATATCCTCAGCCAGGTTTATTCTAATTAACCCATTATTTTCAATAGGATTAGTTTAACTTGGAAGTCAGATCATCCAGTTTTATTTTGACGACCTATTTGGCGTAGGGGTACGAATACCTGCCTTCTGCGCCAGAAGTCTCGGGTTCGGTTACCGAATAAGACAAATATCTGTGTGCATGAACATGTCTATTTGTCTTGGTCTGGGTGTTTTATATGTATATTAAGTATGTATTTACAAACAAAAAGTATATAAAATACCTATATAATTTATCCGTTATCTACTTTCCATAGCACAGTTTCATAATGAAAAGACTGTAAGAAGTTTCTATTTATTATATTATTTTGTCTGACCATCATTATAATATAAATAGTAAAGTAGTTTATCAACCAAAGTAATAAGTGAAGTTTTTGTATACTACAAATCATCTATACTACTAATATTTTAAAACTAAAGAGTTTGTTTCTTTGTTTGAACGCGTTAATCTGAGAAACTACTAGACCGAATTGAAAAAATATATTTGTGTTGGATAGTCAATTTATCGAGAAAAGCTATAGGCTACATTTTATCCCGATATTCTCACGGGAAGGGGTAATACGCGGGTAAAACCGCGAGGATCCGCTAGTCTCTTGATATGATTTTCATCATCATCAGCCATTTAATGTCCCCACTGCTGGGGCACTAACCTTCCTTATGGATGAATAAGGAGAATGAGCCATGACCCACCACGCGGGCTCAGTGCGGATTGGTGGGTATTAACGACTGCAAGTGCAGCCGGGACCAACGGCTTAACGTGCCTTCCGAAGCACGGAGGAGCTCGAGATGAAACCATCCCGTGACCGACCATTGCGAACGTTGCTTAACCTCAACGATCGCAGGCCGAGTGCGATATCCACTGCGCCACGGGCTCCTCCATAGTATATTTTCCATAGGATATGATTTTATTATCATTATATTTCAGGTGACATTTTTACACGTCTACCATCACGTCATCATGGCTCTATATGCGTGGAGTTACCTGAAATTCGCAGCTGGGGGCGAAGGAGCCATCTTAGCCCTCCTAAACTCAATAGTCCACGTTTTCATGTACACTTATTACCTGCTCTCCGGTTTTGGCCCGAGATTCCAAAAGTATCTTTGGTGGAAGAAATATGTTACCAAGATGCAACTGGTAAGAAATGAAAAAAAAACATTTATTTTGTTTTGGTAAACATTCACAATATTTTTAAGAACAGGCATTTTAAAAACTTACCCTTAGTACGAGTTGATTTTAACTGTCAACGTTTACGAAAACTATCGGATGAACTGCTCATGACGGTGAAGCAGTCAAAGGGAATGAAAGAGATAGAGCAATAGTTTACCATTACGAATACAGTTTGCCAAACTCTTACTGTTAAGTAGTTATGTTAAATTTATATGGTTTTCCAATACCCGTATATTTCAAAGATATTGCATGAACGAATTATCTTTTTTCACTTTTTGATGTCACTTCACATTTTAGAACTGTATTTTCTTTATCTTCAGATTCAATTCGTTTTGATGCTTCTTTATTGCGCATGGACTCACTTCTCGCCGCGCTGCCAATACGCTTCCGGTTTTACCTACTTTATCT